>OZ024823.1:50654844-53057344 GCA_964016985.1 Anodontia alba | reverse complement strand
TTACAGAAACTTTCATGTACAAACGAGACAAATCTTATACGAACGAGAATGTTTCTTGTAGTAAAGAGAAAGAAATCTCGTAAGAACTAGAAACTTTTCCGTACAAACGAGAAAAAATCTCGTACGAACGAGAAAATTTCTTACTGTAGATTTACAGAGGATTGGTACACATGCTTTTATATCACAGCAGAAGGCTATAATTATTATTATTTTATTTTATCATTTTATTTTCTTAAATTAGTTTCTACTGCTTTAACAGTCTAAATCCCGTCATAAAATCATTAATCTGTACCTATAAAGAATGGGTCCAGTTTTACAATCACTCTTAATTAAGATTTACCATAAAGTAAAGGAGTGATGTTTCTGTTGTTACAAATGATGTAGTTTGTAAAGTTGTGAATTTCAATATAAATTGATGAATGTTTAATGATCATTACGTCACAAGGGAAATATTGAAATTTCAGTGCAAACCATCGGAATTCCAGGCTAAATCATGTACATGTATAAACATTCAACCGTTTATTCAAGCAAACAATTAAAAAGGAATGATATACCATATAATTATACCAAGATATTTATCAATTGCAATAAAAGCAGATAATCTAATATATAAAATATTTTTCCTTATTTATCACAGGGGCTTCTCTTTAAGGTAATAATTTGCTCCCAGTACTGGGAGCAAAATCTTTTCTTTAAGAGTAGCCCACATTATGGAAAACATTTTTTTTTCTTCTGGATGTGCGTAAAATAATTTCGTTCTAGCTACGCCGCTGATATTGGAAAGTTTGGAAATACCATTCAGGTTCTGCGATTACCAAACGCATGGTTAATATACCTTGACTTCAGCTGCATGAATAGTTTCAACTCAGCACTTCTAGTTTCAGTTTTGAAACAATACATTTCGATGGAAATACCACAAAACCGAAAATTACGTGCCCTTTTTGAATGAGCTCAGTTATTTTTCACACACATGTCCACAGTTAGATTACGAGAAATGCTTTCCGTTCATAACATGCGCTGATTCCATTATTATTGTTAAAATTATGCCTATATATAGCGTCGCATAAAAGTGACTTTGACAAACAGTGTAGACTCAGATCAGACGCCGCAGAGCAGAACGGCGCGTTTGCATTGAACACAGGAATTTTATACATTATGAAAGCACGCCTATTCAAATATACTGAAAATTTTACCACCAAAAACTAAAAATTTTCAGATAAAAAAATCTGACATTTTTCACATTTCTGCTCAAAACATAGATTGTGGGTACTCGTTAGAACCGCCTCATCGAGGCGGTTCTAACGAGTACCCACAATCTATGTTTTCGAGCAAAAATAAGAAAAATAATGTATACCCCTGTAAACCCAAGTTTTACTCTATAAAAGTGGGGTTTAAGGGGGTCAAATTTACATAGGCATGGTTTCGTGATGAAAACATACCTTAATTAACCTAAAGATTAGGACAGACAGGCCCGAACAAACAGTGTAGACCCAGATCAGACGCAGCAGAACGCGGCGTCTGATCAGGGTCTAAACTGTTTGCCATTCATCCAGCACAATTTTAGACACATCAACAGGTAGTATAATAGACGATTTCGAATTCTAGGACAAGTATGGTAAGGAGATGATGTGTCACAATACTTAGGCTAAATACGGTACTGCTAATAAACTAACCAGACATTCCTTCTATTGGAAATGGACCAGCCCAAAGAGTTGAGATAGAAATGCCCACCCGGCATAAATGTGTTAATACATCATTATTCGCACATGAAGCAATATATATATATCAATTAAATTGATATTTGAAATCGGTTATATTAATCGTCGAATCGATGAATATCCTTATCTAATTTACGTTAACAAGTGTATATTTAATGTAGAGCCCCATGTTCTCCTATAATGTATAGTGAAAACAGGGATATACAAGAGTATACAGTCAACCCTCTTTCTACCGACACTCGATACAACGACACAATTCATTAAAATGATAATTTGACGGACACGCAACCTTCGCTCAAAAGGTGACAATTAATCAGATTTTATGTAAGAATAATGTATTTAAGAATTATAGAAACATATGATTTGGATATTTGTTAGAATCGCCTCGGCGAGGCGATTCTAGTAAGTATCTAAATCATATGTTCTGTGAAGAAATGAGAATAAATCAAACCCTTTCTTATACATCATTCTGCTGGATTTAAGGGTTCTTTACAGTAGCAAATTCATCTTTGGGAACAAATGCTGTCGTTGTAACGAGGGTTCACTGTACATTACTATGCGACTTGTTTTGCATTTTTAAACCTAATTTCAATTATTTTGTTATTTCTATGTATCTTAGTAATATTTTATAATGTATAAAACTGTCGTAATGTACTTCATGATCAAATTCCCCACGTTTTCTCAATATAATATAGTAAAAATACCATTGCTTGTATAGCTCTAGGTAAAAGATTTTTTTTTTCTTGTTTCTCCACGAAAACTTATTTTGTGATACTCAATAGAAGCGTCTCTAGGAGGCGCTTCTAATAAGTACCACAATATATGTTGTTGTAGAGAAGTAAGAAAAATAAATTAACCGTATATGGAAAAAGTGCAATTGTTAATAAGCATACGTTCCACATAAGTGTGTTTACTTAATGCAAAAGGTCGACGGTGAGATTCATACTTTACAATCCAAACTCCATACTTCAAAGTTCTCACTTTCATAAAATAGTATTGTGAGTTTGGGCACATCAAAGAACTCGCAAACCGTAGACCTTACTAAGTGGAGTACAAATTGTATCTAGTTGACAACCTTGGCTTGGAGATAAAATTGCGTTACATTAATTAGCAAGATTTTTTTTTCCTAAAAACTTAAGTTCATGCCTGAAACATAATATGACCGATTTCACAAATACAGCTGTGACAGTCGTCTGTATGAAGATATTTATGATTATGGTCGAAAAAAAAAAAAATAACAAAACAGTTTACATTGATTTCAAGACTAACGACCCTTCTCCACCCGCTCCAGTCAGCACCCCAACAATACACACACACGCGCGCGCGCGCACACACACACACACACGCACGCACGCACGCACGCGCGCACACAAGCGCACACACACACACACACACACATAGCGAAGTAGATCTTTTAGAATAAAGTAGAGTACAATATTACCATACTATCATTCTAAAGCAAAAATGAGATTAAAGAAACCTGTGATTTGAAAGCGAAATATGTTGTTCTTGCTGTTGGGCAGAGATTTTACCGCTACCAGACACACGAGGCTCCTGGAGACAGCATCAGTTGTGTTTACATTTGTACAGCCTTGTTTTTATGGATCACCCATGCACGTTTGCTGCCGCCACCTGCCACCAAGCCCTGGTCTGTCCTCTTTATATTCATCAAGGACACGGTCAAAGTACAGTTTAAAGTGGGCGTCGATTTAAGAACCTCTATACAGTCGGACCTCGTTATCTCGAACTCGCTTATTTCGAATAACCGCTTATCTCGAAGTGAAAATCTGGTCCCAGTTTTAACATGAACATATGACAACAGGTAACAAAATAATGTGAAAAAGAGGAGAAATTGCTCCTAAGGAGCAATTTCTCCTCTTTTCCACATTATTATATATATATATTTCTAACTTCAAGGGTGAAATTACATATTCATTTGTTAAATGTGGTTGTTCAATTTATTGTTTTTCTCACTCTCTCTCAACTCTGATATGTCTAGGTACAGATATCTCGAAGTGTTTCAGTGAGTCCCTTGGAATTCGACATAACGAGAGTCGACTGTACTAGGAAAATTACCAAAGGTTTGCACAATTGTTTTAGTTGTTGACTGTGGTAGAGGCGGGCGTATACAACCCTGCAAACTACACAATATACATGATTTGAAATTAAAATAGCCTCAGAAAAATCAAAGCACTGACTGCACTGGTTGGTCGACTGTCTTTGAGTGTAGGCTGGGAAAATAATCCTGAACGGGAACGTAAGACTGTTTCATTTAATCCTTAACTTCCTGCAATTTGATCAGAAAGCGCACTCTGATCAGACGCCGCGTTCTGCGGCGTTTGATATGAGTCTGCACTGTTTGCAAATGTCCAGGTTTATAAATAGTATCTTCGTTTTTGAAAATGCTTCTTGTTTCTATTTTTCGCTTTGATATTTCGTGCAAATTGTCGTACAAAAGACCATTTTCTTTAATGCCAAAGTCTGTTCTTTTGAAAAAAAAATCAGTATAATGTCGTCTGCTGTTTGTTTGTTTTTTTTTTTTTTGTTTTTTTTTTGTTTTTTTTTGTTTTTTTTTTTTGTGTTGGTTTTTTATTCAGGATGCCGAGCGTTAAGGATGTTTTTTCTACTGCTCTTCGCTGATCGACTTCACTTATTGTTTCACAATTTTCACTTTAATCCGTGTATGTCTTAACACGTCAAGGGCATGACCACTTATTTTTCCACCATTTTCACTTTAATCCGTTTGTCTTAACACTTCAAAGGCATGACCCTCTCTAAACGGTGTTAAGTTACATTTTTCGACGAAGTCGTATTACAATAACAATATGAGTAATACTATTTATATGTCATAGATTTCAGGTCTATACTCTTTATAACTGCAAGTTTCTTGGCAGCATATTATAACTGTATAAGTTATTTAAGCGATGATATATTTAAATGTTACATTGAAAGATGACGATGAAAAAGTGGTAAAGCGAAAGACGCAAAAGAAGTTAAATCGAGCAAACTATTTTTATTGGTAATACTATCTTCTGACTCGACAGCCATTCCATAGGTTCATATTGCGGTATGTCTAAATGACAAAAAAAGAAAGACGCACATAGCAGTTAAATTAGATATACTCCAGCGTTACATATCTACGTGTAGCGGTATGACTTTCAAACAGAAACTATCAAAGTTTCGGGTGTAAAGTGGACTTCGTTTTAAGAACCACCATAATAATGTTGGAAAACTGCAAGAAAAAATTCTACTGTTCTTCGTCGCTTATCTTTTTTTTTTTTTTTTTTTTTTTTTTATAAGATACTTCTTGTTCACTGATACAGTTGTTTGTCGCATGAATCACTTCCATGCAAGTGTATTTGTTTGTTTGTGTTGAGGTTTTACAGCCCAGTCAATCCAATGGAGTCAAGTCGAGCGCGGTCAGTTTACCTAACCACACTTTTACTGGGCAGACTTAGTCCACTAAGCGGTTAATCAGTATTGTTTGTTTGTGTCGAGATTTTACGGCCCAGAACCCAAATGGGTCATGTCGAGCGCGATCAGTTTACCAAACCACCATTTTACTGGAGAGACTTTGTCCTCTAAGCAGTTAATCAGTATTGGGCATATTCTTTAGCCAGAAACTGTCAGCTGCACTTCTTGAATTGTTAAAGTGTGGTACAGTAAACTGACTACGCTCGTCATGACTCTCATGGGTTGACTGTGCCGTAAAACCTCCACACAAACAAATGTGTACATCCACGTTCTCCACTAATATATAATAAAAACACTGGTATAAGCGAGTCTACATTAAGCGGATTTGCATAATTTCGCAATTTTTAAAGCAACTTTTCAATTTGTTAACTGCTTTTTAAACACTTCGTGTTTTAATGTGTCTTAATGTTCTTAAAAAAAAGAATCTTCCTCATTCTTCATATTTATTTAATATTATTGTAATGTAATGAATTACTATGGCTAACAAAGCTATGGATAAGTGGAGTATCAATATAAACAGGTTGTGGGTACTCATTAGAAGCGCCTCCGTGAGGCGCTTCTAATGAGTACCCACAACTTATGTTTTAATGGAAAAATAAGAAAATAATATCATTATTTTGCGGGCGGGGGGGTGGGGGGGGGGGTTAAAAATGGCTTATCAAGAGCTCTGCCGTAGACATATACATATCACATGGGAGTGTTATAAAGAAATATAGTTTACATTAGCCCTAAATGCGCCAATCATAACTGCA
This sequence comes from Anodontia alba, assembly GCA_964016985.1. Classification (NCBI taxonomy): domain Eukaryota; kingdom Metazoa; phylum Mollusca; class Bivalvia; order Lucinida; family Lucinidae; genus Anodontia; species Anodontia alba. Next base: position 53,051,400 of record OZ024823.1, on the reverse strand, counting down.
GCAGACGACATTTTCTTAACTATATTTATTTGATTTCTCATAGAAAATAAGCCTTGACATTTCATGTGAATCATCTGCCTGGCAGATGATTCACATGAAATGTCAAGACTTATTTTCTATGAAAAATAATTTAAAAAAAAATGAATATCGTCTGCTATGAAATTTTGTTTGGCGCTTTAAGAGTTAAGTTGATTACATCTGTAATATGCATGTTATGCAACACTTGTGAATGATATTTGATTTCTTAGCTATTTGTTTCCCGCCAAAAACAAACCCGGTAATTGATTTCATACGCGCCACACTATGCATCACGAAAACATGCCCATAAAATTTTGACCCCCTTAAACCCCACCTGTATATAGTAAAACTGGGGTTTATAGTGGTATCAATTACTGTGCTTATTTCTGCTCAAAAACATAGATTGTGGGTACTTGTTAGAACCGCCTCGCCGAGGCGGTTCTAACGAGTACCCTCAATCTATGCTTTGAGCAGAACTATGAAAAATATCATTTTGTTTTTTGTTTTTTTTTAATCTGAAATTTTTCAGTTTTTGGAGGTGAAATTTTCTATATATATATTTGAATAGGCGTGTTTTCGTAATGTAAAAAGAGGTCTTCTGGGCATGTACCAACAATGATGGCCCAGTTCTGTCTGCACACATGCCCTGATTAGTTCCTTAGGCGCTTGTCAATATAATCCCTAGTATTAAATGATTCTGTCAGCGAACAGCGAAGGCCCTGATCAGACTGAGATATACAGGGCGACCGGACCTTCGCTATCCACATATGCCCGGAAGCAACAATTTGGGAGAAGGAGCAAAACATCTAACGAACTGACGAAAATCTTTTTCGTAGCACTGGATCCAGAAAGGATGCTGAAATGATAGGGGTTTAACATCATATTGAGAGCTAATCATTAACAGTGCAAATGGTTTGTTTATCTAAGGCCTTTCGGAATTCTTCGCCTTCTTCAGAAGTTTTCTATTTTATATTTACATAGAGATATATGAGTAAGGAAATGAAAAATGTAAAAATTTACAAACAAAAGATATACGAGTTGAAATAGTTGGAAAACAGATTATGCCCTTTTCGGGCCCATGTTATCTAGCCCGCTTCGACTTGATAACTGAGCGTGTTTGGATATATGTGAAATGGATACATTGCACGATAAATAGAGGGTACAAAAAAAAACACAAAAAAACTTAACTTCCTATCAACATCAACATACACATAACGTACAAAAAGTAAAAAGCTTATCGTTCCTTTCAACACCACTGTGCCCATATACGCAATGTATACAATGCGCAATAAGCTTTACACCGAAACGAATATAAGCCATACTGAATGTTTCTCACGAATACTTAAGGCAAATGAGCCCAACTTACGATGTGATTCCGGAAAATCACATGAACAAAACGTTCCACATAAGCTGTCGCATGCCCTGACTAAGAAACGGTGATTCCCTCTACTGGTCACCATTGTTGATACCACATGGCCGTAGAATGTTCAGACTTCGGATCCAATAGCTCTCTTGAGCTTTCCTGGTTCGATCTGTCCACTCCGGGTTATGATCTAAGCAACAAAATATGTTGGTGAAACCGGTGATTATGTGAACCAACGGAAGAACGGCCACCGGGATGATTGGCATCACGAAAACTTGCCTATATAATTTTGACCCCCTTTAACCCCATTTTTATATAGTAAAACTGGGGTTTACAGGGGTATACATTATTTTTCTTATTTTTGCTAAAAAACATAGATTGTGGGTACTCGTTAGAACCGCCTCGCCAAGGCGGTTCTAACGAGTACCCACAATCTGTGTTTTGAGCAGAAATTTAAAAAAAAAAAAAATATATATATATATATATATATCAGAGTTTTTTTATCTGAAAACTTTCAGTTTTTGGAGGTGAAATTTTCTATACATTTGAATAGGCGTGTTTTTGTAATGGAAACACAAGCGGTTCGAGAGGTCTCCTTGTAAAACACTTCTGTTCACCAGAACTTGATTTCCTAAACCACGCCTCGCTTTGTTGCTTAGACCATAACCCGGAGTGGACAGATCGAACCAGGAAAGCTCTTAGTAAGGGCATGCGACAGCTTATGTGGAACGTTTTGTTCATGTGATTTTTTTTTCTTTTCTTTTTGTACGCTCTGTTTATCGAACAATGTATCCATTTCACATATATCCATACACACTCAGTTATCAAGTCGCAGCGAGCTAGATAACATAGGCCCGAAAAGGGCATAATCTGTTTTCCAACGTTTGTTTGTAAATTTTACATTTTTCATTTCCTTTTTTATATATCTCTATGTAAAATGTAAAATAAAAAAAAAGCCTCTGAAGAAGGCGAAAGCCGAAAGGCCTCAGGTAAACAAATCATTTGCACTGTTAATGATTAACCCTAAATATATACATATTATTTAACCAACAATATTGATATGTGTACTGATTTCTAAACAATAGTATATGTTGTGTGTATTCATTTGAAACGTTTCATAGAGGCGCTTCTAATGAGTACCCACGACATATGTTTCATGAAAAAATAAGAAATTAGTTACCTTGATACCCGCATGGCATTTTTAACATATGAAATGAGAAATGAAGATTATGTTGGTTATCGAGCCAATTTAGACAGAGTCATGCAGTAAAAGTTCCCATAATAATGTAGAGCTCTGCATATCCCTATTTTCACCAGATGTTACCGGGAATCATGGGGGTACATACATGTATTACATAGATTTGTTAACGTAATGCTTACATGTCATCACGAAAACATGCCTATATAATTTTGACCCCCTTAAACCCCACTTTTATATTGTAAAACTGGGGTTTACAGGGGTATACATTATTTTTCTTATTTTTGCTCAAAAACATAGATTGTGGGTACTCGTTAAGACCGCCTCGCCGAGGCGGTTCTGACGAGTACATACAATCTATGTTTTGAGCAGAAATATGAAAAATATCAGATTTTCTTATCTGAAAACTTTCATTTTTTGGTGGTAAAATTTTCAATATGTTTGAATAAGCGTGTTTTCGTAATGACTGGTATTATAATGTCCTGTAGAGTCCATCTCAAATATAGGGCTAAGATATGGACAGAATGGGATTATTTCAATATCCGGTATCTAAATCATTAATATAGTGAAACTGAAATTGCATATGTTCAGGCAAATACATGTACCCTCATCACGAAAACAAACCTATATAATTTTGACCCCCTTAAACCCCACTTTTATATAGTAAAACTGAGGTTTACAGGGGTATATACTGTTTGTTTTTTTTTATTATTATTATTTCTGCTCAAAAACACAGATTGTGGACACAGATTGTGGAATCGCCGAGGCGGTTCTAACGAGTACCAACAATCTATGTTTTTGAGCAGAAATATGAAAATTATCAGAATTTTTTACCTGAAAACTTTCAGTTTTTGGTGGTGAAATTTTCAATATTTTTGAATAGGCGTGTTTTCGTAATGTTTTTTTTTTTTTTTTTTTTTTTTTTATTTGTTTCATGAAAACATGTTTTCCCTTTCCGAGCTGATTCCAATAAACTCAAGAACATGTGTTCCGAGACGATCCCAGTTTAATCCTATACAACTTGATTTTAGTCTTTTGCTACTATTATGTTCATTTTGTGCAGTATAACATATTTTATTTGCCGCTTTAAATGCTTTGCTTAATTGATTTGCTTGCATTTCTTTGTTTTAAGCACCCAGACCGCACGCTGATAATTATTTTGACAATTATATTGCAACTGTGTTCTTTTTTGCAATTTAAACTAAATAATGAGTTTTCATTTGCACTTTAGTTATCTTGCACATTCCAGTATAATAATGTATTTGTTTTACATGTACTGGGAAAATAAGAAATATGCTCACGTGTTTTAGCCCCAAAGCAAACTTATCACGAATGGTGTATGCTGTCGTAAAGCTATGTCTTCGATCATGCTCTACGATGTTTCGAATTGATTGGTTGTGTTGAGGTTTAATGACACGTCAACCCTTGTGGGTCATTTTGTGTCGTCTCCCAGAGAAAGGGAGAAAAGAGAGAGAAAAGATAGTAGAGGAGATGAAAGAGAGGAACAGGAAAACATATGAGGAACAGGAGTGAAAGTGAAGAGATAGAAGAAATAAGAACAGTCCCCCTCTACCCTTACCTGCTACAAGGAGAGCCACCCAACCAACCACCCCACGATGTTTCGAAGACCCCAGTAAGCATTCTTTATAAATCTATAGCGGGCCGTTATCGGCCCGTCAGGGTAGCTGACGGGCCGATAACGGCCCGCTATAGATTTATAAAGAATGCTAGCTGGGACTACCCTAGTGGTTTATACTGATGTCCGTTCCACAGCGGATATTCTGATTGGCATCCAAGTTTCGGTAACATTGTGGTCGCCCTCCGTACGGCTGCCGTCTTTGCCGTCTGATTTGTTTTAACAGTGTGTTATGTTTTCTTATTTCATGCTTAAGTAGTGGCCAACTTTTTCAATGGCTGCCCGCATTGCTTTCTATTTGTCCTTTCGTTTGTTCGGTATTCTTGTGTTAATGTCTGGCGCCACTTCAGTGGGTAAGGGTAACGGTCAATAACATCAATTTACGTCTAGCGGACTCTTCTACCACAAGTCCTTAGACCGGTCTATTGCCAACAGCAGCGTGTCTCATTAGTTTTTGACGGGAATCGCGCCGGTCTCTTTATATATCTTTGGATTTTTAGCTCACCTGGGCAAAAGCTCAGGGTGAGCTATTGTCATCACCCTATGTCCGTCGTCCGTCGTCGTCCGTCGTTCGTCGTCCGTCGTCCGTCGTCCGTCGTTCGACGTCAACAAATAGTTTGTTAACATTCTAGAGGTCACAGTTTTGATCCAATCTTGATGAAACTTGGTTAGAATGTTTGCCTCTATAAAATCTAGGTCAAGTTTGATACTGGGTTACTTGGGGTTAAAAACTAGGTCACCAGGTCAAATCAAAGGAAAAAAATGTTAACACTCTAGAGGTCATAGTTTTGACCCTATCTTGAGGAAACTTCCTCAAAATGTTTGCCTCTATTAAATCTAGGTCAAGGTCGAAACTGGCTTACTTGGAGTCAAAAACTAGGTCACCGGGCCAGGTCAGCAGAAAACCTTGTTAACACTCTAGCGGTCACATTTTTCAAGCAATCCTCATAAATCTTGCTCAAAATGTTTGTCTTGATGATTTCTAGGTCAAATTCGAAACTGAGTCACTTGGAGTCAAAAACTAGGTCACCGGGCCAAATCAGCAGAAAACCTTGTTAACACTCTAGCGGTCACATTTTTCAAGCAATCATCATGAATCTTGCTCAAAATGTTTGTCTTGATGATTTCTAGGTCAAGTTCGAAACTAGGTCACCTGGGGTCAAAAACTAGGTCACTGGGCCAAATCAACAGAAAACCTTGTTAACACTCTAGCGGTCACATTTTTGAAGCAATCATCATGAATCTTGCTCAAAAATGTTTGTCTTGATGATTTCTAGGTCAAGTTTGAAACTGGGTCATGTGGTGTAAAAAACTAGGTCAACAGGCCAAACCAGCAGAAAACCTTGTTAACACTCTAGCGGTCACATTTTTGAAGCAATAATCATGAATCTTGCTCAAAATGTTTGTCTTGATGAGTTCTAGGATATGTTTGAAACTGGGTCACGTGGGATTAAAAACTAGGTCACCGGGCCAAATCAGCAGAAAACCTTGTTAACACTCTAGCGGTCACATTTTTGAAGCAATAATCATAAATCTGGCTCAAAATGTTTATCTTAATGATTTCTAGGTCAAGTTTGAAACTGGAACACCTGGGGTCCAAAACTAGGTCACCTGGCCAAATCAGCGTAAAATCTTGTTAACACTCTAGTGATCACATTTTTCAAGCAATCATCATGAATCTTGCTCAAAATGTTTGTCTTGATGAGTTCTAGGTCAAGTTCGAAACTGGGTCACTTGGAGTCAAAAACTAGATCACCGGGCCAAATCAGCAGAAAACTTTGTTAACACTCTAGCGGTCACACTTTTGAAGCAATCATCATGAATCTTGCTCAAAATGTTTGTCTTGATGATTTCTAGGTCAGGTTCGAAACTGGGTCACCTGGGGTCAAAAACTAGGTCACCTGGCCAGATCAGCAGAAAACCTTGTTAACACTCTAGTGGTCACATTTTTCAAGCAATCATCATGAATCTTGCTTAACGTGTTTGTCTTGATAATTTTTAGGTCAAGTTTGAAACTGGGTCACTTGGGGTCAAAAACTAGGTCACCTGGCCAAATCAGCAGAAAACTGTTAACACTCCAGAGGTCACATTTTTGAAATAATCATCATAAATATTGCTCAAAATGTTTGTCTTGGTGATTTCTAGGTCAGGTTCGAAACTGGGTCACCTGGGGTCAAAAACTAGGTCACCTGGCCAGATCAAAGGAAAACTTGTTGATTCTCTAGAGGTCACATTTTTGAAGTGATCATCATGAATCTTGCTCAAAATGTTTGTCTTGATGATTTCTAGGTCTAGTTTAAAACTGGGTCACTTGATATAAAAAACTAGTTCACCTGGCCAAATCAAAGGAAAACTTGTTGATTCTCTAGAGGTCACATTTTTGAAGTGATCATCATGAATCTTGCTCAAAATGTTTGTCTTGATGATTTCTAGGTCTAGTTTAAAACTGGGTCACTTGATATCAAAAACTAGTTCACCTGGCCAAATCAAAGGAAAACTTGTTGATTCTCTAGAGGTCACATTTTTGAAGTGATCATCATGAATCTTGCTCAAAATGTTTGTCTTGATGATTTCAAGGTGATGTATAGTTTTCTGTCCAGTGACTCTCTTAAGTTTTTCCATTTAGGTCAGTTTCTCAGTAATTATTGGTCCTACAGAGTGATATTTGGTACTTGTGAAGTGTTTGTGTTTAGGTCAGTTTCTCAGTAACTATTGCTCCTACAGCCAGTGATACTTAGTACATGCATACATCTTAGCATGGCCTCTTGAGTGCAGTCATCCATATTTGACCTTGACCTTTATTTCACAGTCTATTAGACATGCTACATTGTCTTACTTGTTAATATAATCATTTTGAACTTTGATCAGAATGTTTGCCTTGATCAGTTCTAGATCAGGCTCTCAAAGTGCTATATTGCTCAGGTGAGCGGTACAGGGCCATCATGGCCCTCTTGTTATATAAGGTAGAGTGTTCGATTAGCTCACAAAGGATTTATTTTTAATTGCATTTAAATGCTTGTATCTGTCGGGAACACCAGTGTCTGACTTTTCACCCAAGCTATTAATTTGTTGATTTCGGTAATGTCTAACTTTGAATGCGCATGTTGAGACACTCAGAGGGACTAGGACCCGGTTGTTTGTCACAGAATTCTCGTATGAGCAACTAGCTACGGTTCTGGCGAGATTGCACAATTGCGCAGTGAGTTAGAAGATCGCTCAACGAGCCGCACAAATAAGTTTTTAACCACAGTAAAAGTTGAGGGCGAGGATTAAATGTGATAGTTTCAAGTCGGTTCTTTTGGTTTATTACTGTTCTGTGTTTATGTTGTTAGCGATTTACTTCATTTTCCGGTTTTACTGCAGCAGACTTGGGTCTAACTAAAGGCTCCTATATCGGAAAATTATGGCAGAAATAAAATAGAACCGTGATATGCATTTCAATGTTAAAACTCTAGAGAATAAGCATACAAAATGATAAACAAAGTTCGTGATTAAGACTCTCGCCTCGGGTGGTGGGGGAGTATCTACTGGTGATTTTGGTATAGATTTCTATGCTAAAATCTGAAAACTCACTTCATTCATATACTATGACTTTGAAAAAAAAAAGGACCCATTCCTATGCTTAAAAAGTTAAAACATATTCATATCTGACTCATGCTAAAATAAGCTTCTAGATAAGATCTGATAACGTATTTAAGTTCTGGCTTTTTTTTTAATAATAATGTATAAAATAAATCTCCTGGAAATCCCAAAATGACTATAGGATTCGCATATTATTTGGTTCCGACCGCGAATCGCGTGTCATAGTAGGATGATAGATATTTTATACAAACTTTAGGCACCCCCTCGCCTCTTCTCCGACGCGCGCGCACACACACACACACACACACACACACACACACACACACACACACACACACACACACGTGATCTCAAGATCAGCGGTGGACTTGAAAAATATCATAGTCGCAATCAAGTCAAAGGTCAGCTTCAGGCTAACTATCATGTCAGGCGAAAGGTTTATCAAAAATGTTATACATTACAATCTACTTATAACACATAATTAAAAAAAAATACCATAGTTTACTGCAAATCTTTGTATACAGTTTCTAAATATAGGTTTAGGGACAACCGTCAAAACAATATCTTATTAGTATTTGAAAAATGCCACCTAGCGGAAGATAATGTCTTGAAAAGTAGTCCGGTTCTGTACCTAGAACGCTCAAATCGGATAGGTCAGTATTTGAAAAATGCCAGCCAGCGGAAGATATCACTGCAGCCTTTCCTTGCTAACTTCATTCATATTTAGACATATTTTGTCTTCGTAGTAGTAATAGTCAGAGTTTTAACGCTACCAGGCAGTTGAGTCATATAGAGGCAGCGCCATTTTTTGTTTCAATTTTTCGTTTCTTTTTAAATAGAACAGAACATTACTGTGCTTTCGACATATTTTACAAAGTCGTTGTTTGCTTGGCGCTTTACACAGAAGAAATAAATTTGCAAACCTTTGTCGTGATTTAATGCAAAACCATTTGTCATAACTACGTATCTACTCGTATGCACAAAAAGTCCATTCTAATCATTGGTATATATATATTCACTTTTTTCCCATAGTAAAAATGAATGCAAACTATGCAGAAATCTGTAGGATAGGTAACTTAGAGGCAGATTTTAAATAAGTTCCTCTTGATCATTTTTTCTGAACTTTTCACAATTTTGTTGTGAAATATCAATAATTCAAATTCAGCAAAGAAAAAATAGAACATATTTTCTCAGACAAAAATTCCAAACAATCACTTTAATATAGAAATGGTATAGGTCAGACCAATATTTGGCCGTTGATTTTATTTTTGGGTACTTTTTTTTTTTTTTTTTGAGAATAAAACACAGAAACAGAAAAGACAAATGGTTTCTCATAAGATATGGTCAATAAGAATTTCTTCTTCATCTTCTTTTTCTTCTTCTTTCGAAATAAAACGTCAAGCAAAACAAGTCTTTACGAGTGATGTCGAAAGGACAGTTGGCAACGTTAAAACAACGTTGAATCACGTTGGATCGACGTATACGACATTGCTTCAAGATGTGCGCCCTATGGCCTAATTTCAAACAAATTGTCAGGCCACCCGCAGGCAATCATAATGTAATACATATAAACCCTGGCAAGAGTAGTCAACAATTATTTAATATCAATCACAATCTGTCAAAATGCCACTTATTTCAGATTTCACTAGCAAGCCATAAGCAATTGACTTAAGATTTAATTACTTATCAGTTAATGAAGTCGCGTTACGTAAAAAATGGCCTGACTTTCAATGCGAACAGCGAAGAGCACTTTCACGAGGTTGATCAAGGCTCTCGAGTTTTGCAAATGGATTCTTCGCCGTCGAGGAACCTGGTGAATAACTCGATAGAAAGAAGGTTCTTTCGGCTTGCTACAAAAGTATTTTATAGAAGTCACCTTGAACATTTGGACAGACGGGTCAAAGCAAACTGTGTAGACCCACATCAGACGCCGCTTTTTGCGGCGTCTGATCAGGGTCTACACTGTTTGCCACTTATCCAGCAAAAGTGAATGGCTTTACAATGGACTTGTTCAAATTTTCCGGTAAGTGTGTAGTAGGGAGTTAAGGTATCAGAATTCTTAGTGTAAATACTGTAATACAGTGAACCCTCGTTACAACGACAGCATTTGTTCATTAACATGAATTTGCTGTAGTAAAGAATACTTAATGAGCAGATTGATATGTAAGAAAGGCCTTGTTTTGTTCTTATTTCCTCTTAGTACATGTTTTGGATATTTGTTAGAATCGCCTCACTGAGGCGATTCTAACAAATATCCAAGACATAGGTTTCTTTAAAGTATTAAATACAATATTCTTGCATAATTTGTGACTAGCTGTTACCTCCTTAGCGAAGGTTTCGTCACAAATTGTCGTTGTAACGAATTTTGTCGTTGTATCGAGTGTCGGTAAAAAGAGGGTTGACTGTATTATCAGGGGTGATGATGGGGAGGCGACACACTCATGGGTCAACTTTACACGTGTCCAACTCTTGCCACGCACATTTTGCGTCTTCGCGTTTTCATAATATTGACAAAGAGAGTCGCGTATATTCTATACTATGGTTTGGCCATGTGCAGGAGGTGGTCGGGTGTGGCGAAGGTGTCGTATATCTTACGTCACCGGGGCGCCCAACTGATATTGGCTTACAGCTGTGCAAGGCTGTTCCCCTTTCTTCCCTGTCCCTGACTGTCATCTCTACTATCTCTTCTTTCTCTTTTCTCCCTTTCTCTGGGAGACAACACAAAATGACCCACAAGGGCTGACGTGTCGTTAAACTCCAACACAATCAATCAATCAATCAATGGTCACGTGCAATTTGCGTATACCTTGCTACATGTACATGTATGTCATATCTTGGATTATTCTGAAATCGTATAGCCAATTTTATTCTTCATATTCGTACAATCCTTCAGTGAGTCTTAATCCTTTTATGCCTAGTGGACCTTTCCACATTTCCACATTTTTTTGGATCGGTTCATTTCATTATAATGACTGTCTGGTTAGTTTTTCTTGCTACCATGTTTTATAGCAATTCCTGTCTTTATGCAATGAGTGTAGACCCTGATTAGATGCCGCATTTTGTAGCGTCTGATCTGGGTCTACAATGTTTGTCAGTGTCCATTTTATAGGAAGCAAGACATATAACTGGGTAAAAGTGCCGCTCAAAGGCAAATCGTGAGGCTCTTGATCATGTCCAGTAAAAGTGTGGTTTGGTAAACTGACCGCGCTTGACATGACCTTAATGGATTGACTAGGCCGTAATCCCTCAAACAAACAAACAAACAAACTGCTTTTTACGAGCATTTTGAATAGTGTTTATACTATTTGCCAAAGTATTTTACGCTTAGAATGCTGGGTAACATTTTCAGCTGACAACATTCTGAATATATATTTTTTTTCAGTTTTTTTTTTTTTTTTTTTTTTTTTTTTTTTTTGAAAATGGGATTTCACAATCAATGCAAATTATCTCAAGAGTATTACTGGGATAATGCTAACGAGTAGGAGTTTGTTTGTTTGTGTTGAGGTTTTACGGCCCAGTCAACCCAATGGGGTCATGTCGAGCGCGGCCAGTTTACCTAACCACACGTTTACTGGGCAGGCTTAGTCCTCTAAGCGGTTAACCAGTATTGTGCATATTCTTTCGCCAGAAACTGACAACTGCCCTTCTTGAATCAGCGGAAGGGAGAGAATGACCGTAGAAAATATTTCATGATCAATCTCCACGAAAGAATGTTGCCGACCTCGGCGGGGTTGAACCCGCGACCTCCTGGTCTCCAGTCGGACGGCGCATCCAACTGAGCCACCGAGGCCGGCTAACGAGTAGGAGTAGAAGACGACAACAACAAATGCAACGACACTTCAAAACTTGTCCGAGTAAACCTGAAATGCCCCTACCTCCGGTTTCTAGGCCAATTTACTTGAGTTGCAGATATCCAAATAATGGCTTTATTCTTCAACTCAGTGACATCTGAAAAATTAATTGCTAGTGAGTTCTTTCACAAAGCCCATGCGACAACTATAAGTCTGGATGGTATCAGCTGGTTATGAATAAATAAATGAACCACAACATAACATAACATACCCTCGGACACTTGCGTCCTGTGAAGATTCAGATCAGCCTGCGCATTCGCGCAGTCTGATCAGAATCTTCACTGGGCGCATTTTGGATAGCCATGGATTCAAATCTTATTCATGCAGACAATGTAGACTGAACAGACCGCGCGGATGCGCAGGCTGATTTGAGTCTGAGTTAGGCGCACATGTAAGAAGGTGCGTTTTCTCACGTTGCGGCACAAATATACCTGGAACGGTAGTGTCAAAAATAAAAGGGTCCTTCCGCAATGAGTGAACAGCAATGGTCCGCAGCAGACTGTCCATGCGCACTCAGTGTCATCAGGATGCAGATAATTAGTTTCTATAAAACTCCATCACAAAAACATGCCTATATAATTTTGACCCCCTTAAACCCCAATTTTATGTAGTAAAACTGGGGTTTACAGGGTTATACATTATTTTTCTTTCTTCTGCTTCATAACATAGATTGTGGGTACTCGTTAGAACCGCCTCGACGAGGCGGTTCTAGCGAGTGTCCACACTATGTGTTTTGAGCAGAAATATGAAAAATATCAGATTTTTTTATCTGAAAATTTTCAGTTTTTGGTGGTGAATTTTTCATTATATTTGAATAGGCGTGTTTTCGTCATGATTCAAATCCTCCCGAGTTTTTTTTTTTTTTTTTTTAGAAACTAACTAGTCTGTCTCAGAAAATATGCTCACTTCATGAAATGTAATTTTCGTCGGTTGATTGCAAAGAATTAGACGAAAATTAATTTCCCCTGTTTAGTCAGCACTCCCCTGACTAAGAGAGATGGCGTTTATATATGCAGAGATTTTCGTTTGAGGTCCTGGGAACTTGATGTGATGCCAAGTTTCATTCAGCCTCACGGTGCAGCCGACTGTAGGAGCATTTGTTCCCAATGACGTTGTCATTGAAATATATTTGCTGATGTACAGAATACTTAATGAGCAGATTGATATGTAAGAAAGGTCTTGTTTAGTTCTTATTTCCTTATAGAACATATGTTTTGGATATTTATTAGAATCGCCTCACTGAGGCGATTCTAACAAATATCCAAAACATTTGTTTCTTTAAAGTATTCAGTACAATATTCTTGCATAATTTGTGACTAATTGTTATCTCTTAAGTGATTGTTTCGTGACAGTCAAATTGTACTTATAATGAATTTTGTCGTTATATCGAGTGTTGATAAAGAGTATAAAGAGAGTTGTGTGTGTGTTTTTTCACTACAGCTGGTGAAAGTGCCGTGTGGAAACCGTAAAACGTTTGCCTTTACTTGACTGTAGTGCAGTTATATTTTTTCGTCTTTCTGTAGTCACAGACGATTACAAGAGATTCCGAAAAATTACAGTCGAACTTCAGTGGCTCGAACCCCTTTGGGACCATGGAAATTTGTTCAAGATATGGGTAGTTCGAGCCACTGAGGGTAAATCACGAAGCCAGGACAGGAAGAAAATGGCGACAATATGGTGTTTTTTGGTGTGTGTTTTTTCGAGCTTCTGGGCGATAATTGTATGTTGAGTATACTCATTAGAATCGCCTCGACGAGGCCATTCTAATGAGTACACACAACATACAATTTTATGTATAGTAAGAAAATTTCCTTAAATATTTATTTTCTTGAGCTATTAGAAGAATTTCGTAGGGACTCAAAAACGAGTTCGAATTAGCCATGGTAAACGAGCCATCGGTGTTCGAGCTATTGAAGTTCAACTTCAATCAGGACCTTCGCTGTCCACGTATGTCTAAAACACACTTTTTCGCATGTTATGGCCCACATAGTCCTCCATCTTAAACTCTCGGTGGGCTTTAGCTGTTCGAATTACCCTTTTCTGATGGTACGGAAGAAATCGCAATTTGGGAAATGCGCAATATTACATGTGTGACCACGTAGTGAGGATGCGAAGGCTGAGTCTATGCTGTGTGCATATGCCATAAGGTACCTTTTCTCACTACACATTATACCAGACGTACAAAATGTGTGTTGTTTGTTTTGCTTTGTTTTTCATTTTAGTTATATATATAGTTTTTCATTTTAGAGCGTCCGCTTTGTGACCGGGAGGTTGCGGGTTCAATCCCTGGCCGGGTCATACCAAAAACTTTAAAAATGGTACCAGCTGCTTTTCGCTTGGCGCTCAGCATTAAGAAAGTAGAGCTAGGAATCGGAACTGGTCAGCTCAGTGTCAGTATAATGTGACTGGGTGGAATATCATGTCAAAGTGTCTGGGGCATGATATTTCAGTGAGGCAGCACTCTAAAAGTGAGCATTGAGCTCCCTGTCACATCCAGACACCGTCGCGATATGATTGAAAGATTGTTGAAAGCGACGTTAAGCCCAAATCAAACAAACAAATATATATATATACTCTCGGCAGATTCAGCAGACGACAAATAAACAAATAAAATTATTTTCTCATTTTTTTTTCCAGAACATAGGATCTGATTTTTCATGCAAGTTAATTGTAAAGCAGACGACAATAGTTGTGACTGGCGCTTTAAGGGTTAATATTATCTTCCCATTCACATCATTAAATCTTGATATCAGTCCTTGAAGTACCAGTCACAACTGCAGCAGACGACATTTTGATTTATTATTATTATTATTTTCAGAGAAAATAAAGCTGTGTTTTTCATGTGAATCAGCAGACGATGAAATGTTAAGACTTATTAGCTCTGAATAATAATAATAATAATAATAATAATAATAATAATAATAATAAAAATATTGGCTGCTAAAATTTTGCTTATCGCTATAAGGGTTAGCATTCGTGTTTGTTATCATAATTTTCAATATTTCGCGTGGTTAAACAAACTGCTACCCAAGGGAAGTCTGATATCAAAGTTTAATAATAATTATATGCAGATAGGATCTTGTTGATTAATAATGGTTTCCTTATACGCTGGTCTCACGTCAAAAATTGAAAAACGGCCATTGTACATGCGATGGCCATCGACTGATTACGACAAGAAATGTCAATACTTTCTTCTCGAAACACTGACATAAAAGACATGAGCTTTTTCCTTGTTTTTTTTTTTTTTTTTTTTTTTTTTTTTCGTTGTGTTTTTTTTTTGTGTGTTTTTTTTTTAGCTCACCTGAGCCGAAGGCTCAAGGTGAGCTATTGTGATCACTCACCGTGCGTCGTCGTCGTCTTCGTCATCATCGTCGGTCCGTCCGGCCGGCCGTCCACAATCTTTAATCAAAATCTCTTCCTAAACCATTGAGCCAAATTTCACAGGAATGATCCTTTGGTGATATTGATTGAAAATTGTTCAAAGATTTGGAATCCATGCAGAATTCTGGTTGGCATAGCAACGAAAAAAAAGTTTAAAAATCTTCTTGTCAGAAACTACTGTACTTATTTCAATATAGTTTTGCAGAAATGTTTCTTTGGTGATCCTCAACCAAGATTGTTCAAGCCATCGTGATTCGTCAAAAAATCAAAAAAAAAAAAATCGCCGCCACGGGCGGGCTTATTTTATCTATATATCTATATAGAAAACTTTAAAAAATCTTCTTGTCAGAAACCACTGGACCGATTTCAACATAACTTGGCAGAAATGTTCCCTTGGTGACTTACTACCACGATGTTTCAAGCTGTCATGATTCGTCAAAAAACAAGGCCGCTAGGGGGCTTATTTTCTCTATATATCTATATAGAAAATTTTAAAAATCTTCTTGTCAGAAACCACTGGACCGATTTCAATATAACTTGGCAGAAATGTTTCCTTGGTGACCCTCTACCAAGATTGTTCAAGCAATCATGATACGTCAAAAAACATGGCTGCCAGGGGGCGGGGCTTATTTCCCCTATGTATCTATATAGAAAACTTTAAAAATCTTCTTGTCAGAAACCACTGGGCCGATTTCAATATAACTTAGCAGAAATGTTCCTTTGTTGACTCTCTTCCAAGAAAATCCAAGCCGTCATGATACGTCAAAAACCTGGCCACTAGGGGTCGGAACTTATTTTCCCAATATATCTATATAGAAAACTTTAAAAATCTTCTCCTCATATATCATTGGACGGATTTCAATAGAACTTGGCAGGAATGTTTCTTTAGTACCCCCCTACCAAGATTGTTCAAACCGTCATGTTTCGTCAAAAAAAATGGTCACTAGGGGGCGAAGCTTATTTTCCCTATATATCCAATAGAAAACTTTAAAAATCTTCTCGTCATAAACAAATGAACCGATTTCAATATAACTTGGCAGGAATGTTTCTTTGGTGACCCTCTACCAAGACAATTCAAGCCGTTATGATTCGTCAAAAAAACATGGCTGCAAGGGAGCGGACAAAAAAAAAATGGCCGCCACGGGCAGGACTTATTTTCCCTATATATCTGTATAGAAAACTTTAAAAATCTTCTTGTCAGAAAGCACTGGACCGATTTCAAAATAACTTGGTAGAAATGTTCCTTTGGTGACCCTCTACCAAGGTTGTTCAAGCCGTCATGATACATCAAAAACATGGCTGCTATGGGGTAGAGCTGATTTTCTCTATATATTTATATAGAAAACGTAAAAAAAATGTCCGAAACCACTGGACCGATTTCAATATACTTTGGCAGGAAATCTTCTTTGGTGACCCTCTACCAAGTTTGTTCAAGCTGTCATGATTCGTCAAAAAACATGGCCGTTAGGGGCTGGGCTTATTTTCCCTATATATCTATATAAAACAGTTTAAAAATCTTCTTGTCAGAAACCACTGGACCGATTTCAAATTAACTTTGCAGAAATATTCCCTTGATGACCCTCTATAAAGATTCAGTTCAAGTTGCCATGATGCATTAAAAATCATGGCCACTAGGGGGCAGGGCTATAAAATTTATGCAAAAATCTTAGAGCAGTGAACTTGGCGGAAACTTCAATAGTTCGTATGCAAATCTGTTTGCTCAGGTGAGCGATATAGGACAATCATTCACGGTCCTCTTGTTTTTTTTTTGTTTTGTTTTTTGTTTGTTTTTTTTTTTTTTTTTTTTTTTTCATGAAAATATGGTTTGATATTTCATGTACAATTTGCATAATATGTCAAAGCCTACTTTCTGGAAACCATCAGGAAAACATGCCTATATAAAGTTGACCCCCTTAAACCCCACTTTTATATAGTAAAACTGGGGTTTACCGGGGTATACATTATTGGTCTTATTTCTGCTCAAAAACATAGATTGTGGGTACTCGTTAGAACCGCCTCACCGAGAAAATTTCACCTCCAAAAACTGACCGAGGCGGTTCTAACGAGTACCTACAATATATGTTTTGAGCAGAAATATGAAAAATATCAGATTTTTTTATCTGAAAATTTTCAGTTTTTGGGGGTGAAATTTTCTATATATTTGAATAGGCGTGTTTTTGTAATGAATAAGAAATATATTTGAAAATATCGTCTGCTGAGCATGCCAAGCTTTAATCATTGAACGATATAAAGCACTTCAGCACTTCAGGTACATATGTAGTACGCAGATGGCAAACGAGCGTTTTTACGCTTGGCATGCTGGGTAAACTTTTCAGCGGACGACATATAGATTTTTTTTTTCTTATTTTACCCAGAATACATGCTTTGACAGTTAATGCGAATTTTGTCCAGTGGAGACAATTTGCATTAAATGTCGAATTCTGCTTTCTGGGTGAAAAGAAGACAAATGTAATCAATGTGTCTGTCGTCTGCTGAATTAGCCCAGAGAGCGGTAAAATTTAATACATGTATACGTGTATTCTGAACCGTGTAAAACAGCGGCAGATCTTCATAATTTCAAACTATCATATGTGCCCAGTCCCTCTGTTTCCTTCTTAATCCTTTTTGGGTCGATTGTTTACAATCGAGCCGAAATATCTACTTAAAGTTGTTGTTCACGTGATTATCATTGACCAATGAAATCACCCAGTGCATTTGTACGAAACCAGGTAGCTGCTATTTATAGCCGTGCTGTTCTTGTCGCTGTGACGTCAGAGTGCCGTGTAACCAGGGTTATCTGTAAAACCTGAACTGGGAAATTGACAAACAGAGCAGACCCAGATCAGATGCTACAGAACGCAGCGTCTGATCAGGGTCTGTACTGTGTATTAAAATTACAGAAAGTTAAGGGTAAATGAAACAGTTATAAATCCCTGTTCTGGACCACACACATAGACAGTCGACCCACCAGTGCTGTCAGTGCTTTGATTTTATGCTGAATATTGCTCGATCTGCCAGGTATAGAGGTCACGGACGTCTATAGAGCACCGGTTTGGTTCCATGCGAATTGCGAATATATTTAAATATAAAATAGTTCCAAAAAATAATGTTTTGCCTGTTTCTTGAGTATTTGTTTGCCTGCTTTGATGCCAGAATTGGTTAAAATGTATAAATCAGGCAATTCTGCCTGATTTGTTAGAAAGTAGATGTTAGAAAACATGTATACAGTCGAACCTCGTTATCTCGAACTCGCTTATTTCGAATAACCGCTTATCTCGAAGTGAAAATCTGGTCCCTGTTTTAACATGAAACTATGACAACAGGTAACAATTTCTCCTCTTTTCCACATTATTTTATATACATATTTCTAACCAGGAGTCAAATTACATATTCATTTTTTAAATGTGGTGGTTCAATTTACTGTTTTCCTCATTCTCTCAACTCTGAAGTACGGATATCTCGAAGTGTTTCAGTGAGTCCCTTGGAATTCGAGATAACGGGAGATCGACTGTATTTTGGACTTGCTTTTGAAACCATGTATATTTTGGTGTTGCTTTTTGGTGTTGAAAGTAGAAAAAACATCAGGTGGAAATTTATCCCTATACTAGTCGTGACCTGTTACAAGATCTGTATCAGCAGTGTCTTCGAAGAGGCGGAATTTCATTTCAAGTAACATAACCTACCATTCTATTGCTTGTTTTGAAGATTTTAGAGGCAAGTATTAAGTATTGACCCTCAGAATTTATAACAATAAAAAAAAAAAAAAAAAAAAAAACTGTTGACTGTAGAATATTATTAAAAATGCATCACGTAAACATGCCTATATAATTTTGACCCTCTTAAACCCCACTTTTATACAGTAAAACTGGGGTTTACAGGGGTATACATTATTTTTCTTACTTTTGATTAAAACATAGATTGTGGGTACTCGTTAGAACCGCCTCGGCGAGGCGGTTCTAACGAGTACCCACAACCTATGTTTCGAGCAGAAATATGAAAAATATCAGAGTTTTTTTATCTGAAAATTTTCAGTTTTTGGAGGTGAATTTTCTATGTATTTGAATAGGCGTGTTTTCATAATGTATAAAATAATATAAGGAAATCAATAATTCTGTTGCCTATATTTGGAAATTCAACAGTATGTACCCAATAAAAAGCCCTAAACCCTCGGCCTTAACCTTTTATAAGTTTCATTTTAACGTATATTAACCCATTGAAGACTGGAGACCCCTAAACGGGTAACTGGCAAACAATGCAGACCCAGATCAGACGCCGCAGAACGCGGCGTCTGATCAGGGTCTCCACTGTTTGCAAATAGTTAAACCATTTTTCTTTTGGAATATCTACATCATAAAGCCTGACATACCTAAACCCGAAAATAGACTCTTCCAATATATAGTGTGGGAGAGTTTATTCAGTCTTTAATGGGTTTAAAGTTCATTTACCATCTGTGCACTGTCTGAATATTTTTCGTTGTTCAATGATTAACGTTTGGCATGCTGATTAAAATTTTCAGCAGACGACATTTTCAAATATGTTTTCTTATTATTTCCCCTTTTGCATTTCACGCGAATTCGAATGAAATGCCAAAGCCTATTTTCTGGAAATAAGAAATAAGATAGTTCGAAATAAGAAA
The DNA here is from genome assembly GCA_964016985.1 of Anodontia alba. NCBI lineage: Eukaryota > Metazoa > Mollusca > Bivalvia > Lucinida > Lucinidae > Anodontia > Anodontia alba. The sequence goes on along the minus strand of OZ024823.1, from coordinate 53,031,735 downwards.
CAAGAAAGAATATCATCAATTTGTCGTCTGTTGAAGTGGTAGCCCGTAGAGTAGTGAAAGTTACGATCATTGCTGGTAGAAAATGAATAAAATGTAATTATACGAACCTTGATAAAATTATATATTTCGGTATCATTGTATGCTTTTTATGTCAGTGTGTCGAGAAGAAAGCATCGACATTTCTTGTTGTAATTAGCCGATGGACATCGCGTGTTCATACATGTATACAACAGCCGTTTTTCATTTTTTGATGCGAGAATAGCTTTAATGGGACTTAAACATCTCTCGGGGTGGTGTGGTGGGGGGGGGGGGGGGGGGGGGGGCGTGGTAAATTAGAGGTAACTTAGGGTGTGTGGCAGTATTTCAAAACCTACGCCATTCATATACCTGGCCTTTGAAAACATGGACCCATTCATATACTTGATCATCCAAAATGTTGACCTATTCATATACTGCCATTTGATTTTTTGTACCCATTTTTTTGCTGATTGTTAGACAAATATCACAGTCAGTTCATTGAATACCAAGAGAACAAGCAGTCTCGAAAAATCTCTGAGCGAAACATATGTGCACATAGCAGGATGTCAGAAAAATCGGATCATTCATATACTTTTGTAGAAAAAAGGGGCCAATCATATACCTGGCAGCGCTGAAAAAGGGGGCCATTCGGCACGCACATCCGTACTATGCCATATATAGGAAGTTACCCCCACCCCCCACCCCCACCCCCCCGGGGATGGCCACTCCAATTCATTAAGCATGTCACCGATGCCATTAGTGTTCCACCGTCGCCTGCAGGTCCATCTAGCAGCTGTTCTCTACACCTTCTCAACCTGAATCTGAGTTTTAACACATGGGTGCGAAATAGGTGATGCATGCTCTAGCTGAGGCCGAGCCAATGTTTTATATACAACAGCCTTTGTCGGCCGAGGTTCAAAGGCCAAAATGCTCCGAAGAAAATCTAGAGTCGTAATTGCTTTGGATGTAATCTCAGCGTACCCCAATCAAGATCATCAGTGATGGTGAAACCAATTCACAGTAAGCATTCTTTATAAATCTACATGAGGCCGTTATCGGCCCGTCAGGGTAGCTGACGGGCCGATAACGGCCCGATGTAGATTTATAAAGAATGCTAACTGGGTTAAGATACTTTGCAGACTGAAACAGCTCCAATGTTTGCTGGTTGAGTGTATATTCGACCTTAGTCTGTTTGTCTGGAAAATTTTGTGACTCATTGAATGACATTTCGCCTTATTAAACTTCATCTGCCAGTCAGCCTCCCAACGCGCCAGGGTATCCCATCTTGCAAAATATGGCAATCCGGAAGAGAGACTACATTCAAATAACGTTCATGTAATATGTATATATGATTAAAAAAAAGTTTCTAAGTGGATTACCATATGAAAAGGGAAATGGCTATTCTCAAGGTAGGTAACTGTCAAAACTCTTTGGCTCCCTTCTGAAAAGGGGTCTACTCCCAATAATAGATCCCTTTCAGAATGGATTTTAGGTAGTTTGTACAAGGAGGACTCGGCAATTTTGGGACTCCCTTCTGAAAGGGGTTTATTCTTTCCTTTTAGAGCAAAATATTTCTTTCTCCTTTTGAAAGGAGGCAGAACTATTTTGACAGAGTTGAATACCTGAGAATACCCATTTCCCTTTTCATATGGTAAACCACTTTGTAACTTATCATTTATTACCATTATTTGAACAGTGATTTGACCATAAAACAGAGATATGACTTAAAATAGCCCAACACAATGATTTATCAAGCTTATAATATTTGCACTAAAACGAGGCGCTACTAATGAGTACCCTTAACAAATGGGAAATGCCACGCGAAAAAGTGCCTTCAACCATGCGTAAAATGTGTCGATTTACATAATCCTGCACATGCGCAAAGTCTCATCCGGGTCTTTGTTCTCTATTCATACATTCTGTAGTATCCAAAGAGTCTGTTAGCGGACAGTGAAGGCCCTGATCAGCTTGCAGTCTGGTCCGGGCCTTCGCTGTCCGCATACGCCCGGAGGCACGTTTTCGCATGGCGCAGCCCGATTATGTTTCCGTTGAAAAATAAGCAAAAAATATCAATAAATTATGATTGAAAAGAGAGGTGTCTTACCCAGAGCGATTTATTGGAAGTATATCGAGGATAGATCGCAAGACTATAGCGTCAGATAGTTGTTCTTCCCAGTACTTAATCTCCTCACCATGAAGGCGTTATGAAGATTACAACATTTCTTTCTGTAAACAATGGAAATTTAGGTGCCATTGCTCGTGTGAGCAATGGCACCTAAATTTGCATTGTTTACAAAGGGGTCAAATTTGCCCCTAAACAAGGGTTTCAAAAATATGTTTGAGTTACTACAGTCTTGTGCTCAACCCTCGATATGAGCCGGACACTTGCGCTCAGCGAAGATTCAGATCAGACTGCGCATTCGGACATTCTATTCAGAATCTTTACTGGGCGCATTTTGGACAGCCAAGGATGCAAAGTTTCTTCTTGCGGACAAAGAATGCTCCGATCAGACTGCGTGTATGCGCAGGAATTTTTGAGTTTTCGCTGAGCGCACATGTCAATTGGTACTTTTTCTCACGTTGCGGGATTATATTATGTAGACTGGCTCCAGTCTCCGGGGACTAAATATTTATTCTTATAATTCTGTTTGATATAGTCACTAAAATAAAACTAATATAATATCATGTCGCTAGATTTCACTATCACAAGAGAAATTTGAAGAGGAAGGTTTAGTCTTATTTGGTTCTATAAGTGCGGATAATACATCTTTACCCAGCAGGCACATGACGTTAATACAACGTCGCTTCAACGTCGATGCAACGTCATGACGTTGCATCGACGTTGAGCCGTCGTTGTATAAACGTCATGTGCCCGCAGGGTATGCAGTAGACTTGCCCGAATCTGTTCATTGATTTCCTTTTTGTATCATTATTAAAAATAATAATAAAAAAATCAAGTCCTATCTCTATAAAGCGCCGTTACCGAAATGAACACCTACATTCAGAGATAAGAATTATAGGGGCTGTTACAATATTTTCCTCTTAAAGATATATTTCCAAGAACAAAGAGGGCAAATACAAATGTATAGAGACTTGGGCAAGTCTACCTTGTGCAGTTATCATTTATTTCAATAGACAAATGCCAGTCTGCATGTTATGTCGTGTGAGAAGTCAGAAACAAGACCTAAAAGACAAAACTGGAAAATACATGCATGCATGTTTAATGCTATCTCGTTAAAAGTGATTCCATTTGATTAGCGGAGAACCTGGATTAAATACAGCCGACTCTCGACTCTCGTTATCTCGAATTCCAACTCACTGAAATACTTCGAGATATCCGTACCTCGACATATCAGAGTTGAGAGAGTGAGGAAAACAATAAATTGAACAATCACATTTAACAAATGAATGTGTAATTTGACTCCTGAAGTTACAAAAATATATATAAATAATGTGGAAAAGAGGAGAAATTGCTCCTTAGGAGCAATTTCTCCTCTTTTCCACATTATTTTAGTACCTGTTGTCACAGTTTCATGTTAAAACAGGGACCAGATTTTCACTTCGAGATAAGCGGTAATTCGAAATAAGCGAGTTCGAGATAACGAGGTTCGACTATAGATATATGTTTTATGGAGAAATAAGAAATTATCGATACGTTCTGGTTTAAAAGAAAAAAAAAACTTACATAGATCTACGTATTCAAGGTTGTCAGTTGTTAGAACTTAATTGTTGAACAGCTCCGTATACCTTTCTTTCGCTATCGCTGATCCTATTATACATATATATATATATATATATATATATATATATATATATATATATATATATATATATATATATATATATATATATATATATATATATATATATATATATATATATATATATATATATATATATATATATATATATATATATATATATGGCCTAATACGGATGTGCGTGCCGAATGACCCCCTTTTTCAGCACTGCCAGGTATATGATTAGCCCCCTTTTTTCAACAAAAAGTATATGACTGACCCGATTTTTCTTGACTGGTATATGAAAGGTTCCACTTTTCAAAGAATAGACTTGTCCAAGTGATATGGATAGATGAGTCCACTAGGAATAACTTGGTTAGACAGCTGAGTTAGTGTAAATGCGTGCCAGTGTACAAGACAATAGACAATGGCGATTAATTTGTGAAATACAATTGTATTTTTTTTTATTTGAAACATGCAAACAGCGAAGAGTAGATTCTGTATAAATGGGTACCAAAACCAAAGGGCAGATATGAGTAGGTCAACATTTCAGATAATTAAGTATATGAAAGGGTCCTTTTTTTCAAGGGCAAATCATATGAATGGGATAGGTTTTGAAATACTTGCTCGCACACCCGTACCACGCCCCCACCCCCTCCTCCACCGGCCGAGAATTGTAGAAGCATATGACTCTTCTGCGGTATAACACAAGTAAAAAATATTTGCGTGATATATTGACATAAAATTCAAATTGACCGATAATTCAGGGACATGACCTCTGACACCTTCTTGATATATGTAGACCTATATCCAGGTAAATGTACCTTATTCTGCGCAAATAGACATCGTCTAGACCGACATCAGCCTGCGCTTTGGTGCAAATCAGATTTTTTATGGCACCCTCAATTCGATGGCAGTAGCATAGCAGATTATACAGGTAACGCACAAAAGGAAAAGCCAAGATCTGATTGCGCTAATGAGACGTCTGGTTTGGGACTTCGTTGTTTGGCTAGACCAGAATGTACCTTTTCGTGTCAGAGGTGAATGTTAAGTGACTGTTGTAGATCAGAGTACATAACACTTTAGTCGCTGAGTCACCCGTACGATCTTGGTAAATGCCTTTTATCAAAGATCTTTAATTTGATGGCCTGTTTTCTTTTCAAAAGGGGGACGATGTTAGATTGCAATCTAACAAAGGGTTTCAGCAGCCTATCCAGGCTAACTTGTCATTTGATAGTAAGTGAGTTGTGCCTACGCAAAATGGCCCTTACAAAACAACATTAGGCGTAAAAAAAAATAGCTGTGTTTCCGCTAACCCGGCCGACCCTGTTTCAAACACCCGACTCTGCTATTTTTATTAGCAAAAATGCAAAATAAAAAAGTAAAGTACCGACCCTCAACAAAATGCCTGTATTTTCATAAAATTACAGGTCCGACCCTGTCATTACGAAAACACTCCTATTCAAATATATTGAAAATTTTACGACCAAAAAAGGAAAATTTTCAGATAAAAAAATTCTAATATTTTTCATATTTCTGCTCAAAACTTAGATTGTGGGTACCCGTTAGATCTATGTTTTGAGCAGAAATATGAAAAATAATGTATACCCATGTAAACCCCAGTTTTACTATATAAAAGTGGGGTTTAAGGGGGTCAAAATTATATAGGTATGTTTTCGTGATGTAGATAGAAAAATAAAAAAAAAAATTCTCCTACCTACCGACCAAATTTTTTCAGCACGTTAGCGGAAACACAGCTATTAGGCCGTATCGAGCTAAAACCTGTCATCGAGCATGTATGAAATGCCCACGTTCAGATGACCGTGCGCATCAGCCTGCTCTACATCACGAAAACATACATGTACTATATAATTTTGACCCCCTTAAACACCACTTTTATATAGTAAAACTGGGGTTTACAGGGGTATACATTATTTATCTTATTTCTGCTCAAAAACATAGATTGTGGGTACTCGTTAGAACCGCTTCGCCTCGGCGAGGCGGTTCTAACGAGTACCCACAATCTATGTTTTGAGCAGAAATATGGAAAATATCAGAATTTTTATCTGAAAACTTTCAGGTTTTTTGGTGGTGAAATTATCAATATATTTAGATAGGCGTGTTGTCGTAATGAATCAGGTACTTTTCTGTATTTATAGGTTATTGGATTTGTATGGAGAGCATATTCTGTGGGGAAGAATCGTTTTGATGGAACCGACGAGCGAGGTTATTTTTAGAGATATAAGAAGTATATATTTTAACCTAGGTTTGTTAAGACAATATGTAACGAATGCCCTGATCATGCTGCATGGATGCGAAGTCTGACCTTGACCTTCATTGCCTGCATATGCCATAAGGGTCATTTTCTCATGCATTGGCACACTCGAGTTGTGACGGGGGGGTGGGGGGTGATAACCTGGGGGTAAATGTGGTACGGGTGTGCGAGCCAGTATTTCGAAACCTACCTCATTCATATACCTGGCCTTTGAAAAAACACAACCCTTCATACACTTCATCGTCCAAAATGTTGACCCATTCATATACTGCCCTTTGATTTTTATACCCATTTATTGCTGGTAGTTAGACAAATATAGCAGTCAACTCATTGAATGCCAAGAGAACAAGCAGCCTCTACAAATCTCTGAGCAAAAAAAAAAAAATACGCATTTACCAGGATGTCAGAAAAGTGGAGCTTTTCACATACGAATCAAGAAAAATAGAGTCAGTCATATACTTTCTGTTGAAAAAAGGGGGCCAATCATATACCTGGCAGCGCTGAAAAAGGGGGCCATTCGGCACGCACATCCGTAATATGTCATATATAGGAAGTTACCTCTCTCCCCACCTCCCCCCCCCCCCACCCCCACCCCCACGAGTTGGCACATACCATGCAAATGGTTTAAGGGCCGTAAGCAATGACCAGATTAGAACGCGTATCAGCAAAGTCTCAGTGTTCAAAGAGTTAGCTAGACTGGCTCCAGTCTCCAGTGACTGAAACTTATTATAAAAATCCTGTTTGACAATCCACTAAAATAAAAGCAAAATAATATATTGCCCAGAAAGGCTGGTCACCAGTGATCAGCCTTTATAGTCATGATATTATTTTGGTTATATTTTGGTAGATTATCAAAGAGGATTATAGAATAAATATTTAGAAACTGGAGACTGGAGCCAGCCTAAGAGTAAGCTAATGATTCTGTGGAGAAAATGATAACACTGCTCAGACTGTGCAGACTCCGAAGAAACTTCGTAATTTATCCTTAAGCTTAGCATGGTTTGCGTACTCAAAGCGTCCTTTTCATCAAGGCTTTCAGAGTTCTTACATCACGAAAACATACCTATATAATTTTGACCCCCTTAAACCCAACTTTTACATAGTAAAACTGGGGTTTACAGGGGTATACATTATTTTTCTTATTTTTGCTCGAAAACATAGATTGTGGGTACTCGTGAGTACCACAATCTATGTTTTCGAGCAAAAATGTGAAAAATATCAGAGTTTTTCATCCGAAAATTTTCTGTTTTTTGAGGTGAAATTTACAATATATTTGAATAGGCGTGTTTTCGTAATGATACGCGGATATGTTGTAAAAGCTATTATATAAACGGACAATAAAGACACTGATCAAAAGGTGTAGCTGATCTGGATATTTTCAGTTCGCGTGCATCAAAGATCCTTCTTCTCTGAGTTAGGAAACAGTTATCACCATATATATAGTATTATTTAGACACCTTAACTCCGTACCATTCTTGAACACCTTAACTCCGTACTATTCTTAAACCCTTAACTCCGTAACATTCTTGAACCCTTAACTCCGTGACATTCTTGGACCTTTAACCCCGTAACAGCCCTGGACCCTTAACTCAGTACTATTCTTGGACCCCTAACTCCGTAACATTCTTGGACCCTTAATTCCGTAACATTCTTGGATCCTTAACTCCGTAACATTCTTGTACCCTTGTACCCTTAACTCCGTATCATCCTTGGACCCTTAACTCAGTATCATTCTTGGACACCTTAACTCAGTACCATTCTTGGACTCTTAACACAGTACCATTCTTGAACACCTTAACACCGTACCTTGACACCGTACCATTCTTGGACACCTTAACATCGTATCATTCTTGGACACCTAAAGCCGTATTATTCTTGGACACCTTTACATCGTACCATTCTTTGACACCTTAATGCCTAACCATTCTTGGACACCTTTACACCGTACCATTCTTGGACACCTTAACTCCATACTATTCTTGTTCTTGTCCTAAAATTGTGAATAAGTTCATTTTACTACCTGGTGGACGTCTAATATTTGCTGGCTGAGCGACAAGCAGTTTAAACCCTGATCAGACGCCGCCTTCTGCGGAGTCTGATCTGGGTCTACGCCGTTTTCTCATGCCTGCCTGTCCGAAAATGCAAATAAATACAATACTTAGAGACCCCTTCTTCTCTGGATGCGTACAATTACAGCTGGCAAGCAGTTGGCACTGATCAGACGCCGCGTTCTGAGTCTACACTGTTCACTCAGGCATGCCTGAGACCGAAATCTCAGGTTAAACGCGGCACAAAAAGATCTCTTTTTCCCTCGGCGAGCGCAGAGTTACCCTTTGTCGAAGTATCTTGTTAATCTCGATTCTCTTTCATTGCCTAAATCAACATACCATTTATCACAAACAGATTCAAGGAGATGGTTAAAAGAGATTTCAATAACATTCATTATAAATAGTTGCTTATTTTAACATTCAATAAGAAAGATTTGATGCTCGTCGAGGAAAAAGGGCCCTAAAGCCATACACGTACAGCGAAGGCGCTAGTCAGGGACCCTGTTTTCGCACACACATTCCAAAAGATTTGTAATTCTTTGAGTGGGCAACGTAGGCATGAGCAGCCTGTGCAATTTTGATTCTTTAAGCAGGCAACGAAGGCCCTGATTAGCCTGCGCAGTTGCGCAGGCTGATCAGGGCATTCATTGCCCGCATATGTTATGAAAGCCCTTTTCTCATCTTGAGTCACGTTTGTTTATCGGCATCATGCCAAAGCATCGAAACAGTGAAACAGTGTAAAGGCACAAAGAGTAAAAAAAACAAAATTTGCCTATAATTTGTGTCAGTTGTTATCGACAATGTCTGCTTCACTGGTTGTAATCATGTGGCAAAGCGAGTCCAGATGATTGAGATATTCAAGAAGGGGATGATACGTTCGAGTATTGGACCGCTCCATCACGAAAACACGCCTATATAATTTTGACCCCCTTAAACCCCACTTTTATATAGTAAAACTGGGGTTTACAGGGGTATGCATTATTTTTCTTATTTCTGCTCAAAACATAGATTGTGGGTACCCGTTAGAACCGCCTCGCCGAGGCGGTTCTAACGGGTACCCACAATCTATTTTTTATGCAGAAATATGAAAAATATCTGATTTTTTTATCTGAAAATTTTCAATTTTTGGAGGTGAAATTTTCTATATATTTGAATAGGCGTGTTTTCGTAATGCCACCGCGTACATCAGTAGGCAATCTTTATTGACGCCATGTTAGTCTATCCAGTGGGCACACAACGTTTATACAACGTGACGTTTTCCGCAAAAATAGACATTTTATTATCCAAGAAAGGTTTAATAAATTGATATACGGTATGAATACAATCATAAAATGTGGCACCTGACAGTCTGTAAAATGTCAGTTTGTCTCTTGTTCTTGAAATGAAATGATTTTTTTTTATCTTACTCTGAATTAATGTTGTCCAGAGATACGATAAAAATCATTTCAGTTTTGATCCAGTTCTAAAACAAGAGACTAACTGAAATTTTACAGGCTGTCAGATGCCACATTTTATGATAGTATTAATCTTATATATCAATTTATTAAACCTTTCTTGGATAAAAAAAATGTCTATTTTTGAGGAATATGGAGCCTTTTAACTTTCCTTCACATCACGAAAACATGCCTATATAATTTTGACCCCCTTAAACCCCACTTTTGTATAGTAAAACTGGGGTTTACAGGGGTATACATTATTTTTCTTATTTCTGCTCAAAAACATAGATTGTGGGTACTCGTTAGAACCGCCTCATAGAGGCGGTTCTAACGAGTACCTACAATCTATGTTTTGAGCAGAAATAAGAAAAATATCAGAGTTTTTCATCTGAAAATTTTCATTTTTTGGTGGTAAAATTCTCAATATATTTGAATAGACGTGTTTTCGTAATGAGAAGAACAATCATTTGAAAGTTATCCCCCTCCTCTAAATTCTCTTTACTGTCAAAACTTGATAATATGTATGTGCGTACGAAAAGGGGCAGATACCTCATGTAGAATAAAAAGCTGTTTAACTATACAATAGCACCGTTTGATAATGAACCCCAGCAAAGTTGCTGCTTCCGTGTGCTCCCTGTCAAGGCATTAGTCAGCATTCATTCGAGATACTTACCGGTATATTTAGTACGTATTACAGAATTCTTAGATTTTTGGGGGCGGTTGCCAAAGCGCAGCCATACAACATTTCGAAAATCCGTTTTCCTTTTCATGTTACATGTTACTACTAACCTAATGACTACCTAACAAATAGTTCCCTGCGAACGCTGATAACGCTGAATTCTGCAATCAAATATAATAGCCCTTATACATTCTGATGCTTATGAATCGCGAATAAATAACAAAAACAAAACAAAGATAATAGAAACCTCAAAACTTCTGAAGAAATATAAGAGTTTAATCATATTGAGTATAATATCGGCCGGACGAATGTGAATACACTAGTAAAACGCGCCAAATCTACAGCGTTGGGTAAAAAATGTAACCCGACCACTGCATTACTGAACACCGAAAAGGATCTTTTCCACCTGAAAGGGGCTATCGGGTTCCGAAAAGGACATTATAAATATGATATTACAATATACATATGACTTTTGACACTGAAAGAAGATTTAAACACCGTTATGGGGATATCCAGTTCCGGAAACGGTTGCATTAATATGACTAATAAGAAATATTCTCAAAGCTCAAATTGCATATGGATTGCAAAACCTAATGAGGCGCAACTTATTTTCGGACATGTGCGCCTACTGGGCTTTCGATATCACTCGGTAAGATGATGTTTTTTGCTTGGCGTTTTATTTGAAAATATTTTGTTCTGATTGACCATATATTGTCTTTTCTGTTTCTGTTTTTTTTTTTTTTTTTTTTTTTTTTTGTTGTTGTTTTTTTGTTCTCAAATATGTACCCTAAAAATAAATTTATAGCCAAAAAATGGTCTGACCTATGCAGTTTCTATAGTAAAGTAAAATATTTTGTACTTTTCTTTGCTCATTTTGAATAATTTATGTTAAACAACAATATTACCAAAATTTCAGAAAAACTGAACAAGGGGAACTTGTTAAAAATCTGCCTCCAATTTACCTACCCTACGGATTTCTGCATAATTTGCATTCATTTTTACTATGGGAAAAACGTGAAAATATTTCATGTTTTAAAAACTAAGTAGTATAGAGTAAAGTTTTTCTTGTGCATAGGTAGTTACGACAAATGGTTTTGCATTACATCATGACAAAAGTTTGCAAACCATACGAAAACACGCCTATATAGTTTTGACCACCTTAAACCCCACTTTTATACAGTAAAACTGGGGTTTACAATGGTATACATTAATTTTCTTATTTCTGCTCAAAAACATAGATTGTGGGTACTCGTTAGAACCGCCTCGCCGAGGCGGTTCTAACGAGTACCCACAATCTATGTTTTGAGCAGAAACATGAAAACTACCAGAAATGTTCATCTGAAAGTTTTCATTTTATGGTGGTAAAATTCTCAATATATTTGAATAGGCGTGTTTTCGTAATGTTTACTTCTTTTGTGTAAAGCGCCAAGCAAAAATCGACTTTCTGCAAGATGTCGGAAGCACAGTAGTGAATATTCGGATCTGTCTGTGCGTTCACTGTGCGCATTTTGGAAAGCCAAGGATACAAATACTCTTCATGCGGACAACGTAGACTTTGATCAGACTGCATGAATGCGCAGGATGATCTGAATCTTCGTTGGGCGCCAAGGATGCAAAGTTTCTTCGTGCGGACAACGAAGACTCCGATCAGACTGCATGAATGCGCAGTCTGATCTGAATCTTCGTTGGGGCAAATGTGTCACGTTTTCTCACGATGCGGCTCGAATCTTGCGAAGTGCCGTAGTTGCCGTAAGTATTTGAACAGACAGGCCTAGGAAAACAGTACATATTCAGATTAGGAACCACAGACTATGATCAGGGTCACTCATCTTACATTTCTTAGATTTCCAAATAAGTAGTAGATTGGACAGGTTCAAACTAAGCATGGTAAGAAGTTAAGTTGTGCGAATGTCTGTCCACCATTACAGCTTGAAGGCTTCTTCCGCATGACGAGACTCAAACTCTAGACTGGCTCCAGTCTCCAGTGACTAACTAATTATTGATTATCCATTAAAATAAATCCAAAACAATATCATGACTATAAAGGCTTGTCAGTGCTGCTAGGTATATGATTAGCCCCCTTTTTTCAACAAAATGTATATGACTGACCTGATTTTTCTTGATTAGTCTGTGAAAGGCCCAACTTTTCGACCATCCCGATATATGCGTATATTTTTCGCTCAGAGATTTCTCGAGGCTGCTTGTTCTCTTGGTACTCAATGAATTGACTATAAGGTTTGTCCAGCAATAAATGGGTATAAAAAAAAACAAAGGGCAGTATATGAATAGGTCAATATTTCCGACGATCAAGTATATGAATGGGGTAGGTTTCGAAATACTGGCTCGCACACCCGTACCACAATTACCCCCAAGTTACCACCCCCTCCTCCCCCCGCCCCCACGCACACACACACACACACACACACACACACACACACGCGCGCGCGCGCGAGCGCGCGCGAGATTACATTGCTATTGATGGGTCTAACATTGCTTGATGATTGACAAACATTGTAGGCCTTATCGATCTTGAACTACACTGTTTGCTAAGGCCTGTCTGACAGAATCATAGGGGGAAATACGATACTTTTCCAAAAGTTTTACAAAATTTATTAGTCGCAAGTAAACCGACAATTAATTGGCAATAAGAACAGAAATTACAAACAAATTGATTCGTTTCAAAGTTACTGTACTGCAGCGAAATATAGCCTGACAAAAATCAATTTAACCTCAACGTGAGAAAAAGCACCTTCTAATATGTCAGCCAAACGTAGACTCAAATCAGTCTGCGCTTCCGCGCAGTCTGATCAGAGTCTTCGTTGTCCGCATGAAGAAACGTTGCATCCTTTGGTATCCAAAACGCGACCAGTGAAGATTCTGATCAGACTGCGCGCATGCGCGGGCTGATCTGAATCTTCGCTGGGCGCACATGTACGAAGGTTCGGTTTTCCGACGTCGAGGCTCAATTTAATTTTGGTACCATTATACGCTTTCTCAAGTTTTATATTTCACATATATCTGCTAACACACATTCCCATTAAGATTTGAATAAAAGAAAGTGTTTTAGATGAACGCTTTGTTTAACAAATTGTAGGTTCATCTTTCTTGATAAAATGGAATGTATTTTTTTTTTTATTTAACTCTAAACATGCATGTGAAAAATTCAGCAGACGACATTTTGAAATATTTCTGTTACTTTATTTTTAGAAAAATGGCATTGGCATTTCATGCGAATTGTCTCTTCTGGAGACATTCTGCCTAAAATAGCCAAGCCTGTTTTCTGGAAGAAAATGAGAAAGTTACAATAAATTTGTCTTCTACTGAATATGCCTAGAGCGTGGTAAAGGTTAATCACTTTTACCGACTTTTTGTGGTTTACCGGGGCAAATCAGAAACAGGTCTTGTGATACTGGTGCAGGCAAAGACTCCAGACTAAATATTTCTTCTAACAATCCTGTTTGATATTCCACTAAAATAAAAAACAAAACCATATCATGACTATAATGACCAGCCTTTAAAAGTCTTTTTTATTTTTTTTTTTTTTTTTGTTTGTTTTATTTTAATGGATTAACAAACAGGATTATAAGAATAAATATTTAGTCACTGGAGACTGGAGCCAGTCTAAAATGGAGGGGGCTTGATAGACGAGGTAGATCTTCCGATTTTGTTCAAGAAGAAAACTTTTCTGACATGGTGATTCAAATGCTTTCAGCTGCAGTAAAACCTCAATAGCTCGAACATCGATGGCTTGTTTACCATGCTTAATTCGAACTCGTTTTTGAGTCCCGACAGCTCAAGAAAACAAATATTTAGGGAATTTTCTTACTTTATCAAGAAATTGTATGCTGTGTGTACTCATTAGAATCGCCTCATCGGGGCGCTTCTAATGAATACACTCAACGTACTATTATTTGATAGAAGATGGAAAAGAGTTCCCTAAATTATCGTCATTTGCTTCCCTACCCGACGCCATGATTAACCCTCTATGGCCAGAACTACCCATGTCTCAAACAAATTTCCACAGACCAAAAGATGTTCGAGCCTTATAGTTCTACTAAACGGGCTATCAGCTTCCAGTATAGAGTACGTAACATGTTCTGTGCGGGTTGTCTTTCATCTGATTGGCTTAGAATTGCGGGCTTATCAAGACTATACAATCTAGTTCTCTTAGAGGAACTGTTCGTAGAATTATAAACCTCTGAGTTCGGCTGTATTAATAGACTGTCTGGCATTGTGACCACCTTGTTGGGGAATAGGGAGCTGGCTTTTATGTGTACTTTGTACTGTCCGTCGTAGTTTGTTAGCCCTTCCTCTTGATATCATTGGTAGGATGTATTCTTTAATTGTGACACTTGGACATCCTTACTAGTTTTCGCATTTGTCCTAGAAATACAGTCGAACCTCACTGTCGAACCTCACTGGCTCAAACATCTTTGGGACCATGGAAATTTGTTTGAGACATGTGTACTTCGAGCCACTGAGGGTTAATCATAGCACCAGGTCAGGAAGCAAATGGGGATAATTTTGGGAAGTACAGTCGAAACTCTTTATCTCGAATTCCAAGGGACTCTCTGAGACACTTCGAGATATCCGTACCGACATATCAGAATTGAAGAATTGACGAAAAAATAAATCGAATAACCACATTTAACAAATGTATATGTAATTGGACTCTTGAAATTCGAGATCTATTGAAAAATATTGTGGAAAAGAGGAGAAATTCTCCTCTTTTCACAATATTTTGTTACCTGTTAATAGATTTCCATTTTAGGCAGGGACCAGATTTTCACTTCGAGATAAGCGGTTATTCGAGATAAGCGAGGTCGAGATAACGAGAGTCAACTGTATATTTAATCCTTAAAACAAGAGGGCCATGATGGCTCTGTAACACTCACCTGTGTATCATAGCACTTAGAGAACCTGACCTAGAACTGATCAACGCAAACATTCTGACCAAAATTCATAATGATTATATTAACAAGTAAGACAATGTAGCATGTCTAACGGACTGTGAAATAGAGGTCAAGGCCAAATATGGATGACTGCACTCAAGAGGCCATGCTAAGGTGTATGCATGTGCTAAGTATCACTAGCTGTAGGAGCAATAGTTACTGAGAAACTGACCTAAACACAAACACTTCACAATTGCCAAATATCACTCTGGAGGACCAGTAGTTACTGAGAAACTGACCTAAAGGGAAAACCTTAAAAAGTCATTGGACCCTAAAATATACGTCATAAGTAACCCAGCTCCAAACTTCACCTAGAAATCATCAAGACAATCATTTTGAGCAAGATTCATGATTACCACTTCAAAAATGTGACCTCTACAGTGTCGAGAAGGTTTTCCTTAATTTGGTCTGGTGATTTAGTTTCAGACTCCAAGTGACCCAGTTTCATAACGGACCTAGAAATCATCAAGACGAACATTTTGAACAATATTCATGATGATTATTTAAAGAATGTGACCTCTGGAGTGTTAACAAGGTTTTCCTTTGATTTGGCCTGCTGACCTAGTTTTTACCCCAAGTGACAAACTTGACCTAGAAATCACCAAGACAAACATTTTGAGCAAGATTCATGATGATTGCTTCAAAAATGTGACCTCCAGAGTGTTGACAAGGTTTTTCTTTGATTTGGCCTGGTGACCTAGTTTTGTACCCCCAAGTGACCCAGTTTTGAACTTGACCTACAAATCATCAAGACAAACATTTTGAGCAAGATTGATGATGATTGCTTCAAAAATGTTACCACTGGTGACCCAGTTTCGAACTTGACCTAGAAATCATCAAGATAAACATTTTGAGCAAGATTCATGATGACTGCTTCAAACATGTTACCACTAGAGTGTTAACAAGGCTTTCTGTTGATTTGGCCTGGTAACCTAGTTTTTGACCCGAAGTGACCTAGAAATCATCAAGACAAACATTTTGAGCAAGATTCATGACGACTGATTCACAAAATTTGACCTCTAGAGTGTTAACAAGGTCTTCCTTTGATTTGGCCAGGTGATCTAGTTTCTGACCCCAAGACACCCAGTTTTGAACTTGACCTGGAAATCATCAAGACAAACATTTTGAGCAAGATTCATGATGACTAATTCAAAATGTGACCGCTAGGGTGTTCACAAGTTTTTCCTTTGATTTGGCCTGGTGGCCTAGTTTTTGATAGCAAGTGACCCAGTATAAAAACTGACCTAGAAATCATCAAGACAAACATTTTGAGCAAGATTCATGATGGTTGCTTCAAAAATGTTATCACTAGGTTGTTAACAAGGTTTTCTGTTGATTTAGCCTGGTGACCTAGTTTTTGACCCCAAGTGACCCAATTTCAAATTTAACTTAGAAATCATCAAGACAAACATTTTGAGCAAGATTCATGACGATTGATTGACAAAATGTGACCTGTAGAGTGTAAACAAGGGCTTCCTTTGATTTGGCCCGGTGACCTAGTTTTTGACCCCAAATGACCCAGTTTTGAATCTGACCTAGAACTCATCAAGACAAACATATTGAGCGAGACTCATGATGACTACTTTAAAATGAGACCGGTAGGATGTTAACAAGTTTTTCCTTTGATTTGGTCTGGTGACCTAGTTTTGACCCCAAGTAGCCCAGTTTCGATCTTGACCTAGAAATCACCAAGACAAACATTTTGAGCAAGATGCATGACGATTGCTTCTAAAATGTTACCGCTATAGTGTTAACAAAGTTCCGTTAATTTGGCCTGGTGACCTAGTGTTTGATCACAAGTAACCACAGTTTTGAACTGGACCTAGAAATCATCAAGACAAACATTTTGAGCAAGATTCATGATGATTTCTTCAAAAATGTAACCTCTAGAGTGTTAAGGTTTTCCTTTGATTTGGCCTGGTGACCTAGTTTTTGACCCGAAGAGATCCAGTTTCGAACTTGACCAAGAAATCATCAAGACAAAAATTTGAACAAGATTCATGATGATTGCTACATACATGTTACTGCTAGAGTGTTAACAAGGTTTTCCTTTGATTTGGTCTGCTGACCTAGTTTTTGATCCTAAGTGACCCAGTTTCAAACTTGACCTAGAAATCATCAAAACAAACAATTTAAGAAAGATTCACGATGATTGCTCCAAAAATGTGACCTCTAGACTGTTAATAATTTCCTTTGATCTGACCTGGTGATCTAACTTTTGACACCAAGTGAACAAGTTTCAAACATTCTGAGCAAGTTTCATCAAGACTGGGTAAAAACTGTGACCTCTAGAGTGTTAACAAACTAATTGTTGACGACGGACGATGGACGACGGACAGAGGGTGATCACAACAGCTCACCCTGAGCGGTGCTCAGGTGAGCTAAAAATGGTATGTTGACTACTCATTAGAATCGCCTCAATGATGCGATTCTAATGAGTACACACAACGTAATTTCATGATTAAATAAGAAAATTTCACAAAAAAAAACAACTCTAAATATATCTCTTCTTGAGCTATCGGAAGAATTTCGTAGGGACACAAAAACAAGTTCGAATTAGCCATGGTCAACGAGCCATCGGTGTTCGAACTATTGAGGTTCGACAGTAGTTTTCGTATTTCTCCAACAAATATAAGGCTTGGCATTTCTTTGCAATCTGCCAAAATTTTATATGCGTCAGATCAGGGTTATTCTACTTGGTGACACTCACACCACTAGTTATTGAGATGGCTTTGTGTATTTTTTTTTTTTTTTTTTTTTTTTTTTTTTTTGTTCGTAGTACCAGAATAAGATATGCACTCACCAGACTTGGATCCAAGGATCGGAATCAAAGGCACAAGCAACAGTATATTCAATGGTCAAATTTTATTCTTATGGAATTGAATTGCAAAATAATGCATTAAAATATGAAACTATTACATATTAACATGACTGATACGCAATGACAGAGAAAAAAGGCCCTAATGCCATAAGTGCCGCGCCAAGCAAAGAACTGCTCAAAATGCGCACATTCATATCACACTGCGCATGCGCAAAGTATCATCCGGGCCTTTGCTCTCCATTCATACATTCTGTAATATCCTATAAGTCTGTTAGTGGACAGTGAAGGCCCTGATCAGACTGCGCGGATGCGCAGGCTGATCTGGGCCTTTGCTGTCCGCATATGCTCGATGATTCGTTTTCGCATGAAGCGGTCCTTACGAAGTCACTAAAATCATCCGGGCCGTTGTTGCCTGATAAAAGAATCAATGCAGAAGGCCCCAGTCAAACTTGGCATATTCGCAGATTGCTCACGACCATCACCGTTTGCATATGGCGTCAAGGCTGTTCTCTCAGAATGCGCATCGTATTTCTAAACATAGAGTCGCAGACAGCTAGAATTATATATTTATACAAATATGAACGTTTCCATTATATTACAAAAAACAAAAAAAAAAACAAAAAAAAAAAACATTCGACATCCAATCGATTCAGTCTATTCAAATGCCATTTTCGCTCCGTCATAGCCCTATACACAGATAATGAGCCCCAACGTCAGAAAATGAACCCTCGGACATGTCCCCCCAGCGAAGACTCAGATCAGGCTGCGCGATCTTCCCTGGGCGCTTTCTGTATAGGTAAGGACGCAAAGCGTCCGTTGGGCGCACATGTCAGAGGGGACATTACCTCGCGTTTTGGCTCGTATATGAATCTCTATGTGAAAAAGATGTACCTTATGACATGTGCGGTAAGCGAAGACTCAGACCAGTCTGCACATGCGCGGTTGGATCAGTGTTCTTCACCGTCTGCCTGCAGAGGCTTTGAGATCTTGGCTATCCACAGAGCGCCTTGCAGAAGCTTTGATCTTGGCTATCCACAGAGCGCCCTGCAGAAGCTCTGAGACTTTCGCTATCCAAAGAACGCGCTGAAGAAGCTTTGAGACCTTGGCTATCCACAGAGCGCCCTGCAGAAACTTTAAGGCCTTGGCTACCCTCAGAGCGCCCTGCAGAAGCTTTAAGACTTTGGCTACCATCAGAGCGCCCTGCAGCAGCTCTGAGACCTTGGTATCCACAGAGCGCCCTGCAGAAGCTGAGATTTTCGCTATCCACAGAACGCCCTGCAGAAGCTTTGAGATCTTGGCTATCCACAGAGCACCATGCAGAATCTTTGATACCTTTGCTATACACAGAGCGCCCTGCAGAAGCTTTGAGACCTTGGCTATTCACATAGCACCCTGCAGGAGCTTAGAGACCTTGACTATCAACAGAGCACCACGCAGAAGCTTTGAGACCTTGGCTATCCGCAGAGCGCCATGCAGAAGCTTTGAGACCTTGGCTGTTCGCAGAGCACCACGCAGAAGCTTTGAGACCTTGACTATCCACAGAGCACCACGCAGACGCTTTGATACCTTGGCTATACACAGAGCGCCCTGCAGAAGCTTTGAGATCTTGGCTATCCACATAGCACATTCAGAAGCTTTGAGACCTTGACTATCCACAGAGCACCATGCGGAAGCTTTGAGACCTTAGCTAATCGCAGAGCGCCCAGCCTGTCATCAGACTGGAAGACTGCTCAGGCTGGTCAGTCTCCACTGGGCGCACATATCCGAAGGTACATTTCCTTAAGTGTGGCTTACATAGTAAGCAAGCACAAAATCACTCAGCATACAAGCATACTATACAAACATAGTTCTGCCTATGCGTCCGCTTTGTAAGAATATATAGTCGAACTTCGATGGCTCGAACCTCTTTGGGACCATGAAAATTTGTTCGAGATATGGGTAGTTCGAGCCATTGAGGGTTAATCCTGGCGCTAGGTCAGGAAGCAAATGGTGAATCATTTAGGGAAATCTTTTTGATCTATATAATAATTGTATGTTGAGTGTACTCATTAGAATCGCCTCGATGAGGCGATTCTAATGAGTACACTCAACTTACAATTTCATGATAAAATGACAAAATTTCCCCAAATATTTGTTCCCTTGGAAAAAGTTCCTAGGGACTCAAAAACGAGTTCGGATTAGCCATGGTAAATGAGCCATCGGTGTTCGAGCTATCGAAGTTCTACTGTATGAATATGCATGCCGATCAGGGGGCATGCGATATCAAACATTTTTAGATAGAGTTCAATAGTTTTATACAGTCGCAGTCCTTTTAAAATATGTTAAAGTACAGAGAAGCCTGTTTTGAGCGCCCACCTACGGGAATAACAGAAAATTACTGTTTAAGACAGGTGCCTGCTTCCCATTTATATTGCCATTTAAAACCGGCAAATTCTTTTTGTAAGATATCTTTAGACAGATTAATCGTTACAACGACTTCTGGAATACGCAATTAAGATCAAAATGAAATTTATTTAGGAACATGCTAAGGGCCTTTAGTTCCTCTTTTGAACGGGGCACTAACAGCTGCTTCAGGCTATTAAACTCATCTGCTGTCTAAATTTGTATTCAATCCTTAAAACCAAGTACAAAAGAATTTAAATAAAACGTACAACACTTGGGAGTTATGACTGTGCACAGAATTTGATATTTTCTTTTTTTATAATGGAAGGGTGCGGGTAAAAATGACTTTAACCCTTATCGCTTAGCATGCTGGGTAAAAAATTCAGCAGACGACATTCTGACATTTTATCCCCGCGCTTTTCGACGAAAAAGCGGGGATATTGTGATACCCCCGTCCATCCGTTCGTACGTCCGTCTGTAATGTCACACCATTGCCCCTAGACCATTTTAGCTGGAATCTCGAAACTTTTACAGGCGACAGCCCTATGGATGAGGACTGGAGGAACACATTAGGAATTTGATGTAACCCCCGGGGGGGGGGGGGCAGGGCCGGGGGGGGGGTCCCGAAGGGTCCAAAATTCATTTTGTACAAACATTGTCATTTTGCATATGCATATCAAATCAAAGGTAATGAAAAGTAGTGCTAAAAACCTTTGCCCCGGGGACATGGATGGGGGTCACCAGAGGTAAAAAAGTAGGATTTTGGGTCCTTTTTTTTTATGTAATACAACTCCTCCTAGGCTTTTTGAGCTAGAATCTTGAAAATGTTACAGGTAATAGCCCTATGGATGAGGACTGGAGGGACGCATTTGGAATTTTGATGTGCGCGGGGATATGCGATGGCACGCAATCGATTTGCTTTAGTTTTTCTTATTTTTCCCATAAAATAGGCTCTTACATTTCATGCAAACAGGAGGCAATTTGCATGAAATGTCAATGCCTTTTTTCTGGAAAAAGAAAGAGAAAAATATCAACAATTTGTCGTCTGCTGAATTTGCCTATAGAGTGGTAAAAGTTACCGGCTGAAACTACGTTTTAAATTTTATCATTATTATTTTTTTATTTTTTATTCTTTTTTTTTTTTTTCTGAAAATAAAACTTGGCATTTCGATGCACATGAAATTTAAAGATTTGTTTTCTCTGAAAATAAGAAAAAGAATCGTCTGCTACAAACTTTGCTTGTCGCTTTAAGGGTTTGTGCTTGTTAAGCCTTTACCTCCGCAGAGGTGGTATATCGGCCAAGCCACAACATGCGAGTCCGGCATGTGGCCCAGCGAAGATTCAGATCAGTATGCATCCGCACAGTCGAAACAGTCCTCGCTGTCTGCCTGAAGAAATATTTAGATACCTGGCTATCTAAACAGTGCCTAGTGAAGACTCAGATCTGTCTGTGCAGATGCACAGACTGATCTGAGTCTTCGCTAAGCGCACATATCCGAAGGTAAATTTACACAAATTAAATGGGTCTTCAAGGCGTACCGAAAATAAATTACTGAAATCGTCGAAAAAAAAAAATACTAAAACTGCCGGACAAAATGCTAAAACAAGGGAAAATACTAAAATTGCCGGGGTAATTTCTAAAAATGTTGAAAACAAATACAAAAACTGCTGTTCAAATTTTTTTTCATAATTTTTTTTTTCAGCTATTTTTTTTTTTTTTTCAGTTAATTCTTTACTCTCTGAAATCGCAGATCCTCAAATTCTCTCTCTTTTGATTTTTGATACATTGTATTCTGACACGGAACATAAAGCTCTAACAAGACATACACATATACATTCCCTGACTGAAATTCGCTTTTCAATATGTGAGCCAAATACATGTCGTGTACAGTTTACCCTCTTCATACCCACACCTGATACAGCAACAAAATTCGTCGTAATGATAATTTACCTGACATGGAACCATCAATCAAGGCGACAGCTAGTCAGAAATTATGCAAGAACATTGTACATGTATTTAAAGTACTCAGAGAAACTTATATTTTTGATATTTGTTAGAATCGCCTCATTGAGGCGATTCTAACAAATATCCAAAATATAAGTGATATGAGGGAATAAGAATAAAACAAGGCATTTTCTTACATATTCTGCTCCTTAAAGGCTCCATATTCCTCAAAAATAGACATTTTATCCAAGAAAGGTTTAATAAATTGATATATGGTATTACTACAATCCTGACAGTCTGTTGAATTTCAGTTAGTCTCTCGTTCTTGAAATAAAATGATTTTTTTATCGAATCTCTGAATTAATGTTGCCAACATTAATTCAGAGATAAGATAAAAGATCATTTCATTTTTGATCCAGTTCTGAAATATTGCAGGCTGTCAGACGCCACATTTTATGATAGTATTATTACCATATATCAATTGAATAAACCTTTCTTGGATAAAAAAAAATGTCTATTTTTTTTTCTCAGGAATATGGAACCTTTAAGGATTCTTTACAATAGCAAATTCATTTTAATAGCAACATCTTTAGGAAATAATGATATTCTTGTAATAAGAGTTCACTGTACTAGCAAAACCAACAATGTCATGATCGAATCAGTTTGGGAGGATTCCACTGAATGAACTGGGACAAGTCTAGTCAGAGACGCATTCTGATCCGAGTCTTTGCTATTCTGACTTTGCCAAAATGCTAATTATTGCTTTGTTCCTGCTCAAATATTTAACCTCTGGGCAAATTCAGCAGATGACAAATTTATAATATTTTTCCCAGAAAACAAGATTTGACACTCCATGCAAATTGTCTCCGTTTGTTTTATTTTTTTTCCCAGAAAACAGGACTTGACATTTAATGCAAATTGTCTCCAATGGAGACAATTTGCATGAAATGGCAAATCTTGTTTTCTGGGAAAAATACTAAAATACTTCAAAATGTCATGCGCTGAAAATTTTACTCAGAGTGCTAAGCGTTAATAAAACATACATCGCAACTCATTAAGGGGATGGATAATTCTAAAAGGGAAATAACTCTTCAAACAGGCATGTTTGCGTCACTTCCAGTTGGGAGCTAAATTTAAAGAGAAGGATTTGCTTTGCTTACGAAGTCTTTCCATTACAAGAAGCTCCCATTTTTGAAAGGTTTCAAAGTGCCAGGGAGCTGTCTTCGTGTCTACAAGAATTGTCTCCCTTTATCAAAATAAAAGCAAAAGTGTCAAATGAAGCCATTTACAATAAGCCATTACTCGGAACTGCAGTCTTTCAAAATATATTTAAGGCCAATATGTGGGCGACATCAAGCAGAAAGATGCCTTTGGGGTATAACCATAAAGAAAAGGCCTCCGTAAATACCTGAACCTAACATTCTGTATATAGTAAATGACCCCTTTTTGTTTGTAATTTAAGGGGAAAACACACTTTTCAAGGGAAGCAACTTTGTCAAAACTGTTTTGCCTCCCTTCTCAAAAAGAGGTCTACTTTAAATAGAAAGAATTTGCTCCCCGTGGGAGCAAATTCATTCATTTTAGAGTAGACCCTTTTTCAGAAGGGGCTGGTGTGCAGCAATACACAGGAAATCACAAAAGTTGTCCCCCATGACGGAAATTGCGGAAAATCTGACAAGTGTATGAATTCCCCTTTAAAATCTGTCTACTTTACAACAAAAAGTATATTAATAAGCATGCAATTTACATGTAAAAGAAATATACACAGATACAGGTAAGTCCTGAAAAGGGGAAATTTACATGTTTTCCTATTTTTGCACCAAAACTGATCTTGCGAGCATTTACTGGAATCACTTCACTGAGACAATTCCAACAAGTACCCACAAAATATTATCTTGTGCAAAAATAAGAAAATACGTTTTACCAAACACCGTTTGCAAGTCATGAAATTTTACTTAAATGAACACCGACTTGAAATTTAAAGACGTTTATATATTTATGTGGAAAATAAGCATTAACTAGCCTGAACTGGAATAAAAATAATGTATTTATATCAAAGAATATGAAACACCAACTAAATACACTCACTGAACAAAAAAATCTGCCAACTTTGGTGTTTTGAAATTTCCTTATACATCAACCAGCTGTTGTAATATAATCTGTTTCTATTAACAGGATGTATCATTGTTTTCTTATCTCTTTACAACATAATTGTTGCAGTTATTTGATACGAGTATTAGAATTCTGTCACAAAAGCAATTCTAATGAATAATCCACAATGTTTTCTTCACAAATTCAAGGAGAAATAAGAAAACAATACGTGGACACCCAACTTATCTGTAGATACAGTTTACTATTTCTTTTTGGCAAACAGTGTAGACCCAGATGAGATGTCTCATAATGAGCCATCTCATCTGGATCGACCCTGTTTGCAATCCTTTATCTATTTTTTGACTGACAAACCTGTTTGAAGCAATGAATATGTCCAGTTTCAAAGATGGAAGAGTCCGCTTAAGAAAATCAGGGGTCAGAGGTGAAAGGGCTGCATACATGGTTGTTCAAGTTTGTTTCAAACTAGGCTGAACACTTTTGGTATAAATTAAGCTGCAGTTTAGCATGACATATTTCATAAAGAAATTAGTTTAATCCAAAAAGCCATTAACCTTTACCATTCGCTGGGCAAATTCAGCAGACGACAAACAGATGATATTTTTTCTTATTTTTTTTCCAGAAAATAGGCTTTAACGTTTCATACAAATTGTGTCCTAAGGAGACAATTTGACTATAATGTCAACACATCTTTTCTGGGAAAAAGAAGAAAAGTATTGTAAAATGTTGTCTGCTAAATTTTTTACCCAGCATGCTAAGCATTAATGTCTCCTAACCTGGGAAAGCCCCTTTATATGTACTTTTAATATCGTGTCATATGAAGCATGCTAATATCATTTAACATGCTGAGTGAACAAAATTTTATTTGCAAGTATGAAATTGCAACTGACTGTGAATTTTATTTTCCGAATTATTTATAAAACCTTGGCATACACCATAATACCATATTTACCCTAACTATTGAAACAGGCAGGCCTGAGCAAACAATGTAGCCCCAGATCAGATGCTGCGAATGCAGCATCTGATCTGGGTCTACACTGTTTGCTTGTCCAGCAGTTTTAGACATATCAACAAGCGGTCAAATGGACTTGTTGAAATTTTAGGACAAGTATGGTAATGTGTAAAGGTGCCCAAATACATAGTATAACTACGGTAAAGATAAAGATACTATTTCATAATATAGAAGGTTCACATAGCTTGAGCCACAACACACAAAGCTGGACCTTACTTAGGCCAAGTAAAATAATATGGCTGTTTCAGGTTATATTGAATTTTAAAATAGAGACAGAAGGTTGGAAAATATTTTTATTTTATATGTTTTATATTGGGTTACTAGGAGAACAATATGGCCGAATAGGGAAATCCCACCCCATCCCACCAACCACTTCCGACCAACTCCAAAATCCTTAAAAAATTTTTGATTCGGTTGTGAAAAATTAGGCATGGTCAGGTAAACTGAAACACACATTTTTTTTTATTTTATTTTAGACCTTACTATCCAGCAAAGAATCAGAACAGATTAGCATGCCATCTGAACAGTCTAATCTGAATTGTCACTGCGCAAACTGTGTATTCCCTGTACACACGTCCTCAGGTCCATTTTCTCTTGCTGTGGCTAATGGAAAGCTGCGCAGGAAAAGGTAAATTCGAAGGTTCTGGTCAGCCTTACATCCACTCACTGACCAAGGCCTCCACTGCTTACATAGCAACAGATAAGGCGCTTTTTTTTTCATCCGAAAAATGCTGATATCTTCCTTATTACTCCACGAAAACATATGTTGTGGGTACTCATTAGAAGCGCCTCAGCGAGGCGCTTCTAATGAGTACCCACAACATATGTTTTCGTGGAGAAATAAGAAAAATATTATGTGGATACCCCCTCTTATCTGTAGCTATGTGCTTACCTTTACAGTATAAGGGCCTTGTAGAAAAATAAAAGTTGGTGTGAGAGCTGTATCCTTTCTTAAGTAGAACGTCATCTAAACTATAAAATATTCAGCTAGACAGTAAACATGGACATGGTTAAGGGTGTGTGTAGTTGTTATATACTATCTTAGTCTAGACAAACTGAGAAGGCTCTAATCAAATTATCTGACTGCACATGTCCACTTTGGGTACGCCTGAACTGAAGACAGGCTTATACCAGAAATAACTCATACTAGTTTCAATAATGTACACTTATTTTTTTAGACTTTGTTTGGAAAGTGCTACTGCGTAGTCTGATTACAGATTTAACATATTTCACTCATTATAGACTGAAAAAACTCCCCTCACACTATATATTGGAAGAGTCCATTTTCAATTATAGGCATGTCAGCCTATGTGACTTAGATATCCCTAAAGCAAAATGTCTAAACAATTTGCAAACAGTGAAGACCCTGATCAGACGCCGCAATTTGCGGCGTCTGATCAGGGTGTACACTGTATGCTAATTACCCTTTTAGGACCTCAACACTAAAATGAGTTAAATATGTTTTCTCGGTTTTTATGGTCAGTTGAAGATTATTGCACTTAAAGCCCTTAAAACTGGCCAGTTGGTCATGTTTATTGGCAGTATTGAGTATTGTGTGTGTGTGTATATATATATATATATATATATATATATATATATATATATATATATATATATATATATATATATATATATATATATATATATATATATATATATATGTATGTATGTATGTATATATAAGAAAAGATAGCTCTAGATGCTAGAGGCATCAGACAGCTACTTTTTCTTATTTCTCCGGGAAAACATATGTTGTGGGTACTCATTAGAAGCGCCTCGGCAAGGCGCTGCATATGAGTACCCACAACGTATGTTTTCATAAGGCAAGAAGAAAAAAATATCACTGCTTTTTGGTTAAAAAAGTGCCTTATCTGGAGATATGCATAACAGCTTCCCACAACATATATTTTTCACAGAATAAAGAAATATAAAACATGGCCTTGACCAGTTTAGCTTGATTATACCTGAAGAACTGGGCAGGGCTGCTGTCCCAGCCCCTTCCAGATTTATCACTGCTTTACAAAATGTTTATGTGACCCATTGAACAAAAACTGGGGACTCAAGAAAAGGGGCTTCTTTTGTAGGGGTGGATATGGGGAATGTGGCAAACAATACGAAATAATGATTATTTTCTTATTTCTCAAAAGCATATGTTGTTCATCCCATTTGAAATGTCTCTGTGAAAAATAGAAAAAAAATAGTTTAAAAAGATTTCACAACATATGTTTTTATGGAGAGATAACAAAAAAACATATCTGTATATTGCTCTTATCAAAATAGCTAAGTCTGGCAGCAGAGAATTAACAGTTCCAGATAAAGATTTCAACCAAAAATTATTGATATTTTTATGTTTCTCCATGAAAACACACGTTGAGGCGCGTCTAATGAGTTCCCACAACATACGTTTTGTGGAGAAATAAGAAACATATGTTGTGGTACTCATTACGAAAACACGCCTATTCAAAGATATTGAAAATTTCCCTACCAAAATCTGAAAGTTTTCAAATGCAAAATTCTGATATTTTTCATATTTCTACTCTAACACAGATTGTGGGTACTTGTTAGAACGGTTCTAACGAGTACCACCAATCTAGGTTTTTGAGCAAATTAAGAAAAATATTGTATACCCCTGTAAACCCCAGTTTTACTATATAAAAGTGGGGTTTAAGTGGGGGTTAACGAGTACCACCAATCTAGGTTTTTGAGCAAATTAAGAAAAATATTGTATACCCCAGTAAACCCCAGTTTTACTATATAAAAGTGGGGTTTAAGAGGGTCAAAATTATATAGGTAGTGCATTAGAAGCGTCTCGCTGATGCACTTCTAATGAGTACCCAAAACATATGTTTTCATGGAAAAATAAGAAATCTATATCCCTGGTACCCACTCTTATCTGGAACTATTGAGTTATTTTTAACCATTCATTCATTCAACCAGTCTTTCTATCTTTTCATTCGCAGCTGTTAGAAAAAGGCTACTTAATAATACCTAGAGATCATTGTGTGAAGCTAAAATATATATAGGAATAAACCTTATTAATTGTATAAACCTCACAGCGACGCAACCACGTGCATTTTGAACTTAAGAACACAAAACATCCATGAGAATGTAAGTAAGTTAAAGTCTGTCAAATCTGTCTCCCTGCCGAGTATCAGATCTCCTTATCTTCTTATCTCCCCTGCCGAATATCATATCTCTATTACTCCTGTCTCCAAGAGGTAATCACATGTATCTAAACATTATATACATGTATATGCCGTAATTCCAACAGGAATTTAGCTAGATCCGGAAATCTGGCTTGGCCAAATAGGAATTCTTATTTGGATGTTCATCTCACCTTCCAGGATTTTTTTTTCTCTCTCTCTCTCTCTCAAGTAAATTCACAACTGTACATATCAATAAATAAGCTAGTGATTCTTAAGTATGAAAATATATCATCTTAATTAGTCTGATAGCTGATTTGCTGGTCCGTAGTGAGAAAATTACGACAGTAAATAAGAATTCCTATTTGGCCCAGCCAAATTCCGGATACGGCTAAATTCTTATTTGGACAACGACATATATTTAAACAGCTTAACTATACATTACGAAAACACGCCTATTCAAATCTATTGAAAATTTCACCTCCAAAAGCTGAAAATTTTCAGATAAAAAAACTGATATTTTTTCATATTTCTGCTCAAAACATAGATTGTGGGTACTCGTTAGAACCGCCTCGGTGAGGCGGTTCTAACGAGTACCCACAATCTATGTTTTTGAGCAGAAATAAGGAAAAATATGTATACCCCTAAAAACCCAAGTTTTACTACATAAAAGTGGGGTTTAAGGGGGTCAATATTATATAGGCATTTTTCCGTGATGAGTAAAGTTAAAACACTGAGTAAAACTTTACAAATACATGTATCAGAAATGTCATAGCTCCAAAAAGGTAATCCTGAAGTGTCTGAGAAGGCTTGTTGAAGAGGAGTCTTTGATGATAATTCTGGGATAATACTTATTTCTCCACAAAAACTTCTAATGAGTACCACAACATACGTTTTTATGAAGAACTGGAGAAAATCATCCCAGAATTATGATTATATACCCCTCATTAAGTCCTCTGTGACAGTTTAAGGCTAATTTTGTTATTTCTGCACTCAAACATACTTTGTAGTTAGAACTCAATGAATCCGCTCACCGAGATCGTTTCAACGAGTACCAACAGAGTACGTTTTGGTGCAAAATTAATAATACAAATATCTTCTGATTATCGCCCTTTTCCTGGAGCTAATATTGAACTCCTTTCTATGGCATTTAATTCTTATGCTACAACGCAAAGGAATAAATATAGTAATCTGTATTTCATTTATGCATTGTTTATGTACAATTTTGAAATATTATTTTCTCCAACATATCATAAAATATTCAACAAGTCCATACATTTATAGAGTATTTGTAGGAAGATCACACTACTATGCAAAATAACATCAACAAATTCCTTTCTTCTGTTCTTATTTGCTGAATAAATTTGTACAAAATAAAATTCATCCATTTTGTTTGTTCTGCTGGTAAATCCAGAGTCTTTGTATAAACCTCTTCAAATATTTTGCCACTTATTTACTCTAAATATTCGGACAGAAAGGCCAAGGCAAACAGTGTAGACACAGATCAGACGCCGCAATATGCGGCGTCTGATCGGTGTCCACACTGTTTGCAACTCATCCAGTAATTTTTAGACAAAGCCATAGGTATAAAACTGTACTTATTCAAATTTTAGGACAAGTATGGTAAGGAGTTAAGGTGCCCGAATACTAAGAGCAAATACGGAAATCAAACTCGTCCTATTATTTGTTGTACACTCGGACACAGCACTCGGAAACAATGCTGCTATGTCCGAGTTTATGCAGCCAAATCCCGAGTTCTGTATGAAAACAATCCCTTCAAACATTTTGTAACTTCACAGACTTGGATATTTTACACCTCTTGAAGTATGCTGGGCACAACCGTTTTACCTGCTGCATTTTCTCAAAGTCCAAGCAAGGTCTCTGGATCACCGATTCACCCTCAGAGTCCGACTGAGAATCCGAGGTAGCACTACGCCTGTGCCTTTTTCTTGGAGACACGGCACTCACGGAAACTGGTGTCATTCTAGCTAACACTTGCCTAGGAGATGCATTTTGCGTATAAATTTTAAGAACACCTTTCGGAGGCGAAGAACTAAGCAACACCGGTTGTGGATTAAATAATAACTCTTTCACTTCTTCATCGGAGGAACTGGCACTATCACAACCCGCATGGGACCACTTACGTTTCTCAGCCACATTTTCTTTATTTATTGATCCTAGCTCGTCTTCCGAGCTGTGTCTATCAAAGTCTAAGCTCTGTCTCTCGTAGTCGGAAGTACAGCTAACCGTGTCGAAATTGTGGTCGCTGATTTCATGTGTCTTTGTGCTGGCTCCGAACTCGTCGTTGGACCTGCCATCGAGAGTGGAACCACCTGAGTTTCTCACAGGAGAATTGTTGTCGTCTCTTCTCCCGTCATCTGGAATAGACAAAATGTTGTCTGAAGACATGTTACTACCACATATACCCGAAATATTGTTGCAATACGATTTGTATAAGTCCATTTCACTACTCGATGACGTGTAAAACAAAGTGATGTATGAATGGCAAACAGCGTAGAACGGGAAGAGATTTCTTTAGCAGACTTTTTATGTTTAATGCAACCAATGTAAACTCTGACCAGACACAATAGTATTTACGTAAAGTCGACTCTCGTTATCTCGACTTCGCTTTTCTCGAATAACCGCTTATCTCGAAGAGAAATTATGGTCTTTAGTTTAAAATGGAAATCTAACGAGGTAACAAAATATTGTGGAAAAGAGGAATACTTTCCATATCTCCCCTTTTGAGAAACTGCTCTTAAGAAGCAATTTCTCTTCTTTTACACAATATTTTCAATGTATCTCTAACTTGAGGAGTCAAATAACATATTCATTTGTGAAATGTTGTTGTTCAATTTATTTTTTCCTCAAATCGGATATCCCGAAGTATTTCAGAATCCCTTGGACTTCGAGATAACGAGAGTCGACTAGTTTGTCACTCATCTGGCGGTTTTCGACACATCAACAGGCAGTAAAATGGACTTACCTGGCAAGGTTCATGATATACAGTATACCGGATAGTTTTAGTAACAGTTAATCAGACACCATGGACAAGAGAGACACGGCTGACGAAGACCCGTGCAATATTTTGGAGACGGACCGTTCCAGCGGCCTATTTCGACCGGCATTTTGTGAGATATATTTTAAATGCGCAACGTAATGCATCTATTTCTTATTTACGAGTCATACTAACTGCGAGCAAACTAACGAATGACTTAACATATGGGAAGTTCCCAAAACAAAATAGTAAATCCAAACAGACGTGCTTGTACAAAAGCTACAGGCATCAAACTCTCTCTCTCTCTCTCTCTCTCTCCTCTCTCTCTCTCTCTCTCTCTCTCTCTCTCTCTCTCTCTCGTTCATTCGTTCGTTCGTTTCTGTTCCACTATCCGAACTGATCAATGTGCATTTATCGCAGTCTGGTATGAGAAATCGATAGATTAGATTTAGTCCTAGCTTTACAAGCAGTTAATTCAAACCGAAATAGCACCGATCAATAAAACTCCCTCAATATTGCCGGATACAGACCAAGGTTTTTCAGCCGATAGCTAGAGAACTTGCTGACTAAGCACCAGCGGTCACGCTCAGGATTAATTTGTGGCGAAACGGGTGAAAACCGTAACCAGCAGAACCGGGTCAGCCTGCGCGTCTACTCACTCCATCTCAGGAACGGTTATTTGACACAGGGTTCCGCAAGGTCTCCAGTACTGCTTAGGCGAACAGCGAAGTCCCAGGACAGGCTGCGCGGAAACGCAGCCTGGCCTAGGCCATAGATGCTCGCCTATGCGATACGAGTGTTTGTTCCTTGGTATGACACAATCTATCAACTTTTCGGCCGAGAGGAATATAAACACAAGTGTCGGGACAGAAGAAATGGAAATTTCATTGTATTCATGAGTCCATACAATAAAAGCCCAGATCAGCATGCTTAAATGAACCGTGACATTTATAATTGGCCGTGCATACTTCACCGTTTCTTACACTCATAAGAAGCGTAAATGCGAGCAGCAACGACCATGACAAGACGCATACCGTCTGATCTGGGCCATCACTGATTGTGTATGACATATCGACCTTTTTTCGAGACAAGCCGCATTTTATCAATCACCTTGAAATGAGCAGATAAAAGTGCGAGCCGCGCCAGGGAAAATGTGACTTCGGACATATGCGGACAGGGATGGCCCAGATCAGCCTGCGCATCCGCGCAGTCTGATCAGGGCCTTCCGTGTCCGCTAACAGAACCACGGATTACTACAGAATGTATGAATGGAGACCAAAGGCCAGGATGATACTGTGTGGATGCGCAGGATTATCGGAATCCGCGCATTTTACACATGTTGGAGGGCGCTGTTTTGCTAATCGGGCCAATATATAATAAGAAACATTGATTGATCAAATGCAATTTATTAATCCATATGGATCTAATTCCAATTCATCAACTTAATGTAACTAACTGTTCAGGCTGAATATACAAAACTTGTACTTTTCTAGACAATTCAATATATTTACAGAACATTTAACTTTCGTACACGGTATGTGTGGGCGGGAGGGGAAGAGCCTCTAAATGATCCGTACAACTGATTTTTTTTGGAGGGGGGGGGAGGGGTTAGGGAGAAGATTTGGTGTCAGTAAAATCCATTACTCCTCCCCACCCCGGTAGTGTTCTAAGGCAGTGGTTCTAGTACTGTTCGTTGTTTGTGAGGCCTCGTCGCTACTAGTTTTTTTTTTTTTTTTGTTTTTTTTTTTTTTTGTTTTGTTTTTTTTTTTTTTGTGGTGGGTGGGTGTTTTGATTTCCAGTACTGTTCTGCTTAATCTTATTGTTGAGCTTGACGGGGTTTTACGGCTCGTCAAAACACGGTTAATGCCATGTCGAGCCGGTCAGTTAATCTACTCACTCTTTTTATAGGGCATGCTTAGTCCTTCTTCTAAGCGGTTAACCAGTACTTTGTGTATATCCTAGTCTACAGTGACTATTTTTTTTCCTTTTATCATCCTGTTTGATAATCTACTAAAATAAAACCAAAATAATATCATGACTATAGAGGCTTGTCACTGGAGACTGGTGAGTTCCACTAGTGACCAGTCTTTCCATCACGAAAACATACCTATGTAACTTTGACCCCCTTAAACACCGCTTTTACATAGTAAAATTGGGGTTTACAGGGGTACACATTATTTTTCTTATTTCTGCTCAAAGCATAGATTGTGGGTACACGTTAGAACCGCCTCACCGAGGCGATTCTAACGAGTACCCACAATCTATGTTTTGAGCAGAAATATGAAAAATATCAGAATTTTTATCGGAAAGCTTTCAGTTTTTGGTGGTGAAATTTTCCATATATCTGAATAGGCGTATTTTCGTAACAATAGTCATGATATTGTTTTGGTTTTATTTTAGTCAATTATCAAAAGGGATTATAAGAAAAATACTTAGTCACTAGATACTGGAGCCAGTCTATGCATATCCTATCGCCAGTGCAACAGACAAAAGCCATTTTCGAATAAGCGGAAATGTGAGAATGACCATACCAGAAGTTGTGTGGCCAAGCTGGGATCGAATTTGCGACCCCTGGATTAGACTGGCTCCAGTCTCCAGTGACTAAATATTTTCTTATCAAAGGATAGCAGTAAAGTACAGAGTCCTCCCCTCCCCACCCCATCCCCACCGTATTGAACATATATTCAAATTCAGGCAAACATTGGTTAAAAGGACCAACTCTTGGCATTAAACATGTACATACCACCGTAATGCTTAGCATGCGGAAAAATCAGCTGACCACATTTTGAAATATTTTACTTTTTTTTTCTTCAGAAAATAGGCTTTGACATTTCGTGCAAATTATCTTTTGAAATAGTTTTCTTATTTTTTTCCCAGGAGATAGGCTTTGACATTTCATGAAATTGTCTCGTTAGCCTTTTATCTGGGAAAAATAAGAAAAACGCCATCCGCTTGTCGTCTAGCGAATTTACCCAAAGAGTAAGTACATTTAATGTTACCTAGCTGTACTAATACATCAGATTCTGTAAGCAAAGGTCACACAGTTCAAGAGATATGCATCGGACAATTATTTTGCTATAAGTACCTGAGGTAAGACAGGTCAGCATACAGGTGACAATGACCTATTGTTGTGTACCTTTTTTGTGTGTTACGTCTTCAATATGTGTACGCACACATCACGTTTGTTAAGCCTGAACCATACATTTTTTTAATGAAATGTATGTCACATTGTTCTTATTCGACTGTGGGACACGGTGGCTTTGAAATAAAGTTATCCATCACGAAAACATACCTATATAATTTTGACCCCCTTAAACCCCATTTTTATGTTGTAAAACTGGGGTTTACATGGGGTATACATTATTTTCCTTATTTCTGCTCAAAAACATAGATTGTGGATACTCGTTAGAACCGCCTCGCCGAGGCGCTTCTAACGAGTACCCACAATCTATGATTTGAGCAGAAATATGGAAAATATCAGAATTTTTATTTGAAAACTTTCAGGTTTTCGTGGTGAATTTTTCAATATAGTTGAATAGGCGTGTTTTCATAATGATTGACTATTTTCGTGCTCCAAGCAAAAGCAAAAAAAAACAAAAAAAAAAAAAAAAAAAAAAACAACAAGATATTGTGTTTGTAAAACACTATGCCCCAAACCATATCATTAGCTTTAAAGATAAAACAAGGTAAAATGCCCAAGTTTACGAAGGGTCATAACTCCTGAAGTATTTTTCAGAATTTATTCATCTTCTCATCACCAATCCATTCATCAAGTTACAATGTATAAGGCTCTAGCTCCATTTAGATATTTTGCTGACAAGGGAAAAAATCCCAAATTTACAAAAAGGCCATTACTCATGAAATATTTTTTTTTAGATTTTTTTCACAAGTTAATCAGTCATCTACTCATCATTACCAATCAATTCACCTAGTTTCAAGGCTCTAGCTGACAAGGTAAAATTGTCCAAAGTTACAAAGGACTGTAACTCATGTGATTTTCTTTCAAAATTTATTCCATAATCAATCAGGTCGTTTACTCATCATTATCAATCTAATCATCAAGTTTCAAGGCTCTAGCTTCAATTGTTTTGGGGATAAATTTGCTCACAAGATTTCATCCATATTTTTTCAAAGGGAAGAAGCATAATCCTGTCGAGAAACAAATACGTGTCAATTATGTTTTATGCGGAATCCACATATGAAATTTTAAAACAGTAGCCTGCACGAGAGAGAGAGAGAGAGATGGAGAGACAGACAGACAGACAGAGAGCCATGTGAAAACATGATTGGGGCATATGCAGAGAGAGAGAGAGAAAGAGAGAGAGAGAGAGAGAGACACAGAGAGAGAGACAGAGATGTAGAGACAGACAGACAGAGAGCCTTGCCATGTGAAAACATGATTGGGACATATGCAGAGAGAGAGAGAGAGAGAGAGAGAGAGAGAGATTGTTAAAGAAATATATTTGACATTCCCGCTTGACGTGACCCATATATTACAAGGTACGTTTTTGCGAGACAAGTATCAGCTAATCATTAATGTTATAATAATATAGTGAATAAGCTGCCTTCTAAGAACTCGAAAACCTTTCATATGTGAAAATTGGATAATAGACACCAGTCTGTGCAATCTTAAAAAGGACTCAGAATACTTGATGTTTGTTGCATCAGCCTGCATTGCAAAATTCATAGCTCCAGTCAAGGTGTTTTTATTCAACCAAAAATATAAATATTTTCATATTTCTCAATACAATCATATGTTGTGGGTACTCATTAGAAGCGCCTCGCCGAGGCGCTTCTAATGAGTACCCACAACATACATTTCTTTCGAGAAAAAAAAATTTTAGCCGAAACCCCCTCTTATCTAGCGGTATGAAAAAGTGTGGGGTATTTTCAATATAAAAACCCAACTGTTGGGACATCTTTTTACACCCAAAATGTTGGACACCTTACCATACTTGCCCCAAAATTTAAGAAGTCTACTTAACTGTATGCGTATAAGCCAAGAAATTGTCGGATGAATGTGAAATAGTGCAGATTCCGATCTGATGCGCTTTCTCTGATCTGGGCGTACATTGTTTGCTCAGGCCAGTCAGGGTATTGTGGTAGGTAACTGGGGTCATGTCCTTCGCTTTTTGCTTTTTTAGGGCATTTCATTTATCACAAGAGCATCTTCAATTTATAGACATATGTACATAGACTTTATGACACACTCTACCTGCGGTCCAGTGCTTCTAGCTGTGCGACCACATATTCGTGTGGTCTACAATAGCTCCAGATAAGAGGTTTGTTTGTGTTGAGGTTTTACGGCCCAGTCATCCCAATGGGGTCATGTCGAGCGCGGTCAGTTTACCTATCCACACGTTTACTGGGCAGGCTTAGTCCTCTAAGCGGTTAACCAGTATTGTGCACATTCTTTCGCCAGAAACTGACAACTTCCCATTCTTGAATCAGCGGAAGGGAGAGAATGACCGTAGAAAATATTTCATGATCAATCTCTACGAAAGAATGTTGCCGACCTCGGCGGGGATTGAACCCGCGACCTCCTGGTCTCCAGTCGGACGGCGCATCCAACTGAGCCACCGAGGCCGGCCCAGATAAGAGGTGGTACATGTATCCACATACAGTCAAACTTGATTGGCTCGAGCATATTTGGGACCATGGAAAATTGTTCGAGACATGGGTAGTTCGAGAGAATGAGGGTTCATCATTGTGCCAGGTCAGAAAGCAAATGGCGATAATATTTAGAGAAGTCTTTTCGATCTTCTATACAATAATGGTATGCTGAGTCTACCCAATAGAATCGCGTCGATGAGGCGATTCTAACGAGTGCACACATTATACATTTCATGATAAACTAAAAAAAATCCCTAAACTTTCTCTAAATCACCATAAATATTTGCTTTCTTGCGCTATCAAGGGAATTAAAAGTCTAGGGACTCAAAAACGATTTCAAGTAAGCCATAATAAACGTGTTATCGGTGTTCGAGTCATTGAGGTTTTAATGTAACTTTCTCTTATTTCTCCACGAAAAATATATTTTGGGTACTCATTAGAAGCGCCTCGGCGAGGCGAGGCGCTTCTAATGAGTACCCAAAATATATTTTTTCCCAGCAAAAATAAGAAAAAAATTATAAGTACTTTTCGACTGAAAAAGCGCCTTATCTGGTATGCCATTTGGAAAATCTCACCAAGTCTGTCCGGATGTATGAGTAACTATAAGGTGAAACAGAGTTGAGCTATGCAGAAATCCTTCATAGTCATTCAAAATAAACACAGCCATTAGTTTAACCATTAATTTTTTTCCCAGGTGGTAATACATTTTTCCAATGTACACAATAAACTGACCGATTTATCTATCTGCCGGTAGACTTGCTCAGGTTCGTTCGTTGACTTTATTTTATTAGTTACTAAGTTTACCACTCTCTGGGCCAATTTAGCAGACTGTCAATGCTTACAATGTATCCTCTGCGGAAAATAAGGGCATATTTCAAAATGTTGTTTGCTGCAATTTTTACCCAATATGCTAAGCATTAAGAGAAAAAGTCCATACGCAAATTCCCTCAATGAACATACATTCAGAGATTAAAGTTACAATATTTTGTTTTTAAAGAGACTTTTCCAAATATATGGGAGGACAATCTTTGACCAGCCTTTAAAGTCATGATATTATTTTGGTTTTATTTTAGTGGGTAATCAAGCAGGACTATGAGAATAACTGTTTAGTCACTGGAGGCTGGAGCCAGTCTAAAGAAAACCCCGCCTGCTTTCCACATCATTCAGACAGTCGTATATTACATGGCGCTTAAATCAAACGACGTGAATTTGCAAATGTTTGATGTGATTCCATGCAAAAGAATTGTAACTAAGCATACACCAAAAGTTTTATTCTATTCATTGTTTAAAACAAATTGAATAGTTTATATTCCCCAAAGTAAAAATGGTTGCAAGTACATGTGTAATGAGCAATCGTCAGGGTAAGTAGATCGGAGGCAAGTTTTCAACAAATTCTGCTTGTTTAAATTTCTTAAGATATTTGGCCACGTGATTATCATTGACCATTTAACTGCGCATTTGTACAAAATCCAAGTAACGGTTATTTCTAGCCGCGCTATTCTAACGTCAGAGTGTTATCATTCTGTAAAACTTGGACTTAGACATTGGCAACCAGTGGGTAGCCAGATCAGACGCCGCAGAACGCGGCGTCTGATCAGTTTCCGTACTTTATGCTTAAATAACAGGAAGTTAAGGGTCAATTGAAACAGCTTTAAAGGGGAACGCAATATCAGTTGTAAGTATATCTTGGAGTAAAGTGCTTAACAAGCCATACGTTTGATGCAATAATTTTCAAAATCGGCCTAGAAATAAGGAAGTTATGGTGCTTAGAGTATATTAAAAAATGGTTTTCATGGATGCCGCCATATTGTAGGTTTGTGACGTCACAAAGCCCAAATTAAATATGCAAAACCAATAATAAAGGGTCTTTAAGAATAATGTTGCTACAGTTTTTTTATAATCTTTTAATTCTATTGACAGGCAATCATTTCCCCCAAAATAAACAAACTTTATGAGAATAACTACCTTTATGAAACGAATTTTAATGTTTATGAAACATCATTATATATTCAAAATGGCGGCGCCAATTCTACCAATGTTAAAATATTCAATTGTCTATAACATACTTAATTTTCCACCGATTTTGATCAAATTTGTGTCAAAATTCATTGTTTGTGAAATTCTTTAATTTAAACCACAATACATTTTAAGATTGCATTCCCCTTTAAGTACCATTCAGGACCATTTTCCCAGCTTACACACAGAGATAGCCGACACACCCGTTAGTACTGTCAGTACTTTGATTTTCTAGTGATGTCGAAACACTGTAGTTAACCTGCTACTTACATGGATCATCACTGTCTTCAAAATCATTGTTTTCATCATCTGACTCTGTCCCAGAGTCCCTGTCTTCGTCGTCAGCCTCCTAAAGACAGAAACAAAAGCAAATGCACAAATTTTACTCATTAACCTTTAAACTGCCAATCACAACAATTGTCGTCTGCTTTGTCATCTGCATGTGATTTTAAAAGTCATTTTTTTTCAAACCGTGTGGACCCAGATCAGATTGCTCCGGGTCCACACTGTTTGCCTGTATGCAAAAAAAAAAAAAAAAAAAAAAAATAGGTCTGAAAAGTTTGCAAGAATATTCAGCAGGCGACATAAACAGACGACATTTTCAGATGCCAGTTTTCTTGGCATTTTAAGGGTTAATACATAGTATCCCCAAAATACCAGAAGCCAGTCTATTTGAATATTTAGGGTTATACGGTAAAAAAACAAGTCTGAAACATTATCTTTAATTGATAAATGTATCATTTTCGTGCAAATACTGAATAGTATATAGCGTGATCTATCTCTCAATATTAAGCCGATCCATTTCTGATCATTACTTCAGCTGGTGGTGCCAGAAACGGACAGCCTTCCGCGGGCCATGTTTTTTTGTTGTTGTTTTTTATATTTGTTTTCCAAAATGATGACCCTGATATCATATATGACAGAATAATACAATTAACTGATTCCATGTCGGATATCTGTACATTACTGCATTCGTGGAGATCAAGAGCTTATTAGTGCTACTTGTGGAGATTGATAAAAAAAATATTTTCTACGGTCATTATCTCCCTTCTGCTGGGTCAAGAAGGGTAGTGGTCAGTTTCTTACGAAAGAATTTATGAGCACAAATACTGCTTAAACCCTTAAAAGACCAGGGATATCATTACGAAAACAAGCCTATTCAAACACATGTATACTGAAAATTTCACCTTAAAAAAACTGAAAGTTTTCGGATAAAAATTCTGCTATTTTTCATATTTCTGCTCAAAACATATATTGTGGGTACTTGTTAGAACCGCCTCGGCGAGGCGGTTCTAACGAATACCCACAATCTATGTTTTTGAGCAAACATAAGAAAATTAATGTTTACGCCTGTAAACCCCAGTTTTACTATATAAAAGTGGGGTTTAAGGGGGTCAAAATTATACAGGTATGTATTTTCATGATGTTCTTGGGATTGGCCCGATCCATTTTGTGTGAAAACCATTAATGTTAGGCTTAAATTGAGTGAATGTTTGGTTGGGCCCCTAAATATGCTTTTCAAACCCAGTGTTTATTTTGATCTAAGGTGTGCATTAAGGGTTCTTGGGCCCATCCAAATATCCAGAGGGCCCATCAAATTGTGAAAGGCCAATCGAAATTCCGAATTTTACATGTACTTCAAAGGGGCATTGGCCCTTGGCTCATTTCAAGGGCCCATAATAACTTTGGGCTAGGAATATCCCTGGAGGACTAAGCCAGCCCATAGCTCCAAGAATGAGGGATAACAGGCTGTTTATTTATTTATTTTTTTAATTCTACATGTAAACATTTGTTGTGGATACTCGTTAGAAGCGCCTCGCCCAGAACCTATGTTTTCATGCAGAAATAAGACTAGCCTGGCACCACGCTATGAGTTTTACATTTCTAATCTAACAATGGTAAAATACTCCCCTAGACTATTTTTCTATCCATATCATCCTTACCAGTCAGAAACTGATCAGCAAAACCAGAAGAATATTCCAAAAGTTGGGATTTTTGTAAAATATAAATAGTTTTATACTGATTTATGTATCAGTTAGACGGGAGCCAGTCTACTGATCAGTCAAATCAGAGAGAAGGATATTCCAAAAGATTGGATTTTTGTAAAATATAAATAGTTTTATGTTGATTTATGTATCAGTTAGACGGGAGCCAGTCTAAAACAAGACAAATGTCCGTAATTTTTGGTTGAAATAAAACTCTGTCTGGAGCTGTGCTGCCATGTTAGTATCCATCGACATTTACAAAAGGAAGAGTCCCTCGATAACCGGACATTAATAGGTCTGTAGTAGACTGGCTCCAGTCGTTTCTGCGATTTTTTTTTGGTCATTCTTTATCTCTTCCTGATGCTGTATTTGTCTATTTAATCCAATTTCACTGTTTAACTATCTTTTCCACTATAGGACATCTTATCAAATCATTATAAGCAGTACTAGGTTGTATTCCTGTCAAAAGAAAAGAGAGAAAGAGTCTGGAGACAGACTAGGTCTGTAGAAAAACAGGCCCTTTGAGAAATCTCATTATATGTCTTATACGAACAGTCTGTGAATCTGACGTTGTCTGAACGCGGGCAACAGCTGGCCGAGTTCAAGAGGTTACGAGCTGAGGCGCACTAGGGAAGAAGGCGATTGTGTTGGATCGTATAAATTAGCATAAACTTTCTCTACATTTTAAGTTGTTGCTTTCTGTTTACATTATCGCTATATTATACATTACCTTAACAACTCTTTCTAATGTATAGTCCCATGTTCTCCCATGGACCGCCCAAGAAAAAAATGACTTCGGGGCATATGGGAACAGTAAAGATCCAGATCGGCGTGCGAAGCCACACAACCTGATAAGGACCTTTATTGTACATCAATATATTCTGCAATATCCAATGATTTTGTAAGCGGACAGTGAAGGCCCAGACCAGACTGCGCGAATGCGCAGTCTGGTCTGTGCCTTCGCTGTCCGCATTGGTTCCGCACGGCGCTGCTCTCATAATGTTTAAAAATTGTACTTTAATGTAAATAGGGGTATACAGCGGTATACATTATTAAGCGGATTTTGAGGTTGTTGTGTTGTTTTCTAAAGATTTTTGAATGTCAATTACATCTGTCAAAGTTTATTGCATAAATGTCTTAATGTATAGAAAAAAATCAAATTTTCATCCTTTCCCCCGTAGTATATAAAGGAAATAGTAGAGAGTACAAAGCTACATTTCACATGTATAGCAAAGTTCCATCGTACACGTGCACTCCGCAAGTATACATCTGCACTCTACGCATAGTTTACACGTGCACTCCGTATAATAGTCATGTATATTCCGCAAAGTATACATGTGCACTCCGCATATTACACATGTACATGTGCACTCTGTATAGTATACATGTGCACTCCGCATAGCATAATCTGCACTCCGCATAGTATATACGTGCACAGCGCAGTATATACGTGCTCTCTTAATACAGTCGAACTTCAATGGCTCGAACACCGATGGCTCGTTTACCATGGCTTATTCGAACTCATTTTTTGAGTCCCTACGGAATTTTCCCAATACATGTAGCTCAAGAAAACAAATATTGAGGGAAATTTTCTTATTTTATTATGAAATTGTATGTTGGGTGTACTCATTAGAATCGCCTCACTGAGGCGATTCTAATGAGTACACGCAACCTACCATTATTTTGATAAAGATCGAAAACATTCCATAAATATATTATCGCCATTTCCTTCCTGACCTGGCGCCATGATTAAATCTCATTGGCTCGAACGACACATTTCTCGAACAAATTTCCATTCTCCCAAACATGTTCGAGCCATTGAAGTTTGACTGTAGTATACACGTGAGCTCTCCATAGTATATGCGTGCACTCTGCAAAGTACACATGCGCATCCTTCATAGCATACACGAGTACTCCGCATAAACATGTACACGTGCATTACGCACAATTTGTCGCAATATGCCAATAATTGAAATGTAATATCCGTGATTAAATACACGATCCGTGTACACTGTGGGCATCTCAGAGATATGGACAAGATTATTGCGACAAATTGGTTATTGCATAATTTTAAATTTCGAGCCTGACGGCTCGAAATTTAAAACAATACAATAACCTATACATGTACGTGCTTCCAGAATAG
The DNA here is from genome assembly GCA_964016985.1 of Anodontia alba. Taxonomy (NCBI): domain Eukaryota; kingdom Metazoa; phylum Mollusca; class Bivalvia; order Lucinida; family Lucinidae; genus Anodontia; species Anodontia alba. The sequence goes on along the minus strand of OZ024823.1, from coordinate 52,988,420 downwards.
TATACACGTGCTCTACGAAGACAGGTGTACACGTTGCTCTCTGCATAGTATACACGTGCACTCAGCATAGTATTTACGTGTATAGAATACCAGTCGTGCTGCTAATCCCCGTACACGTATACTCCGAACAGTATACATGTACTGTCACTGTTGACGTCATTGTGCAAGCCAGGAACGAATTCATACAAACGACCTTTAACAGGATGTTGCATCAGGCACGATATGGATTTTTTCTTGGTATAGAAAGCATTGCTATAGAAACTATTCATGTGTTTAACTTATTTTTTCACTCAACAAAGTACTATTTAATTACGTTGCAAATTCTCGCTATAAGATGTCTAAGCAATAATCAACCGTCTCAAAAAAGGCGCCAAGCAAAAATTGCAGCACACGATATTATTATTATTATTAGTAGTATTATTATTATTTTTCAGAAAATCAGATATTTTCTGTTAAACGTCTGCTAGCCAGGCGAATTACGTGAAATGTCGAGCCTTATTGTCTCTAACAAATAATACATATATACATCAGCACGCCTGGTAAAAAATTCAGCAGACGTTATTTTGAAATAGTTTCCTTATTTTTCCCACAAAATAGGGCAAATTAGTAGTGTCAAATCCTATTTTCTTTGAATAATTCGAAAAACAACTGAATTTGCTCAGTAAGAGGTAAAGGTGAAGGGTCAATGGCACTACCAATATCGTATTTACCTAACCCTTTCACCCCTGAGTGTCTGTAGTGGACTTTTCCTTCTTTGAGTTGAGACAGAACTGTCATTCTATAAATGGGTCTCAGTCAAAAATCAGAAATAGAATGGCAAAGAGAGAGTAGATCCTGATGAGACGGCTCATCATGAGCCGTCTCATCTGTACCTACACTGTTTGCAAAAATATTTGATATGCTCTGCAGCGTAGATCCAACTCGGATGCCGTTGTTCATTCAACTCATCCAAACGGCCTTCGTCGACGTTCTGGACAATAATGGGTAGAGGTGAATGTTTGCAGGATAAGAAATTCGGACAAATACGGTATTTGTGGAGACAGAAATGAAAAGCGGCTTAAAAAAAAAAAAAAGAGGTTTTGTTACACGTAGTAGACTGGCATCAGTCTACAGAATTAAATGCTGACCGCATAAAAAATGTATTATCTGTAGCTTTAGAATTAAAGGCTCCATATTCCTAAAAAAAAAAAGACATTTTATTATCTAAGAAAGGTTTAATAAATTGATATATGGTATTAATACAATCATAAAATATGGCGCCTGACAGCCTGTAAAATTTCAGTTAGTCTCTTGTTCTTGAAATGAAACGATCTTTTATCGTATCTCTGAATTAATGTTGCCAACATTAATTCAGAGATACGATAAAAATAATTTCCTTTTTGATCCAGTTCAAAAACAGGAGACAAAATGAAATTTTACAGGTGTCAGATACCACTTTTTAAGATCGTATTAATACTATATATATCAATTTATTAAACCCTTTCTTGGATAAAAACAAAAAAAAAATGTCTATTTTTGAGGATATGGAGCCTTTAAATGAAACTTAAGTTTTCTTTCTGATGCTGAAATCTAGTGAAAAGCCTTTTATAGTCATGACATCTTTAGGTTTGATTTTAGTGGCTGTATCAAACAGGTTTAAAAAGAATAAATATTTTGTCACTGGAGACTGGAGCCAGTCTATACAAGCAGCTGCGCTTCGTGGAAAAAAAATCCCGCCTCGTCTCTTACGACAGTCTATAATTACATTTTGTAAATAAATAGCAAGGAAATGGTATTGAATATATCAAAAAGGCTATATATAATTAATCAACAACCATGAACAGTCTTACCACGAAACAAAGTTGTAGTTTTTTTCTTTTTTTCTTTTTTTTTTTTTTTTCATACACGTGCGGACAGTCAATGCGTGTGCATGCACTCAGACAGTAGCTTGCACATCCTCAGGTCGGCATAGTTTGCAAACGGCAACTTTGTATGGTATTTGGGAACGAATTAGGCCTAGATGCGCAGCAAGAATCGAGTATTCAGCATTCCCAAAGAACAAAATGTTCGTTTTTCCGCAACACACCATAAAAGCGTACATGCTGGCTCCTTGCCAAAATAACAATGACATGTGAATCCGATTTTATGTAGGCTGGGCCCCATAAAAAGGCCTTTTGTGGTTAAGCGAAAAGCGAAGCCCCAGATCAGACTGCGCATCCGCGCAGTCCGATTGGGGTTTCGCTTTTCGCCCATCGATTCTACAATTGCTAGACAGCCTCTTGCCGAAAACTGAAGCTCCGATCAGACTACACCGATGCGCAGAGTGCCAATCCAAGGTATCTTTATGCCCGACTCGGCCCATGTCAATTTTCGGAAGGCCAAATTACCTTCCCCGTGTAATACTTGAGTAGCCTGGCTGACAAAGCAATTTAACGTCGCTTTGTTGAATATTTCCCCGCTCAACATGCATAAAGAAAGCCTCTGATACAATGTAATTTCGCAAAAACGATAGCGCTCTGAGCATTATTTGTTCAGGTCAAAACGACCGCGAGGGCGACACTTAACTGCACAAAAACCGGGAAATAACACCGATTAAAGTGATTAAATACTTACCAACTGAAACATCTGCATATGACGTGATTATAAAATGTTACAAAAACGTGGATATTTCATAAATGTACCTTCTTATTCTGGTGGTTTGTGGGGGCTGCGTTGCCGGTGTGTGTGTATATGTGTGTGTGTGTGTGTGTGTGTGTGTGTGTGTGCGTGTGTGTGGTAGTGTGTGTGGGTGTGGAGGGGGGGGGGGGAGCAGTTCGCGGGGGATCTTAACTTTTTCCATATTTTGTTACCTGTTGTTAGACTTCCATGTTAAAACCGACCCCACCAACCCATTAAGGTCAGAAATCTCTACAAAAATGATGATAAAAACTAATCAAACACTGACCTTAAATGGAAATGGGCCTGTCGAAGGAATTAAGGAAGAAGAGTCCATTCGGCATAAATGTATTAATTGTATCATCAGTGATGTGAAACAGCTATCATCAATAAGACGCATGCGTAACGCCGGGAAATGGCATTTATGTAATATGCAGAAAACTATTAATTTTCCAGGATAATGAGGAGGATATATTACATGTACAGCTTATCTGCTGGCTATCAGTCAACTTGTGCGAACGCTACTATCTGATCTTGTATCTCATCTGCAAAACAGAATTCAATTCACAAAACCACGAAATGCTAATCACTGCTATCTATGCGTTCATCTCTAGACTTTTAAGTACATCCTACATTGCGTAATCGGCAATAATAGTCAGGAATGCATATACATGTTGAACGCGTCAAGCGAAAAGTGCCTTCGAATATGTGCAAAATGTGCGATTTCACACCATCCTGCGCATGCGCAAGGTATCATCCGGGCCTTTATTATCTATTTTTTACATTCTTTAGTCGAATGATTCTGGCAGCGGACAGCGAAGGCCCTGATCAGACTGCGCGGATGCGCAGGCTGATCTGGGCCTTCGCTGTCCGCATATGCCCTCAGACAAGTTTTCGCATGGCGTGAGCCCTACAGATGTCAGATAAGGCAACGATCCATTCCAAAACACTGAAGCATTTTATTTTGTTGTAAAAAAAAATAACATATATTTTGTCAAGTTTATTAACATTTACACTCATGCTACCGTAACAGACAGAAAGGCTTGAGAAAACAGTGTGGACCCTAACTAGGACACAGTATATTACTGTGTTCGACACACTGATCAGACGCCGCGTTCTTACTGAAAGACATACCAGGTTACGAGTTAGTATGCACCAGTCCGATATCAATATGATTTTCATCAATGAACTTTAATTATTAACTTAATAATGAATTCCGGATCATGCTTGCGATAGCAGCAACTTATCTAGGAAATTGATGTCAGAGACCAACGATAAGAGACTGGCTATACAAAGTTATCATACATAAATTTGAATCAATTTGTAGTAAGGAGTGATAATGACATCAAGGTCTAGGAGCTAGTCTACGATGTAGTAACACACTTGTTCAGTTTTTAGGAAATGTATGTAAAGGAGATCCGAGTAGATTGGCTCCAGTCTCCAGCGACTATATTTTTTTTTGTTATTACCCTGTTTGATAATCCACTAAAATAAAACCAAAATAATACCATGACTATAAATGCTGGTCACTAGTGACCAGCAGTTATAGTCGTGATATTATTTTTGTTTTAATTTAGTGGATTATCACACTAAATTGAAAGAAAAAAATATTTAGTCACTGGAGACTGGAGCCAGTCTACAGATCAGGTGTCCCAATATTGTTTCACTGAGTCGCGCCATGGGACAAATAGTCTTCGGATTATATGTGGGCAGCCCTGTTCAGATTGTGCAGTCTGATCAGGGCCTTCGAAGTCCGCTTATTCTGACTGTCCCAGTCTTTATGGTGATACGATTTGCATTTGTTTACCTTTGGTTTAACATACTTGAGCCAGCGCACGACAAAACCTAATAAAACTAAGCGACCAGCGAAGACTCAGATCAGCCTGCGCGCATGCGCAGGCTGATCAGAGTTTTCGCTGATCACGTGTGCTTTCTATAGCCTCCAGGCTATCAAAACAGAGATAAACAAGAATCCTTGCTATACTGGGTGGATGTACAGGCTGATCTGAGTCTTTGCTGGTCACATGGGTCTTATTGTATGTTTTATCATGAACTGGCTCATTTATCATCAACTATATGTTACAACATATACAATTAAATATATGTTACAACATATACAATATGCCATTTAAACTAACTGTTCACCTCACAGACACTCGGCGTCAGAAGAGCGTATTTGGTCCGAATTTGATACTTTTCCAGTATAAAATATCAACTTTTGTTTTTTTTTTGTTTTTTTTTTTTGTTGTTTTTTTTTTTTTGACGTGAAAACATTGTCTGACTTCTAATATTGCTCATTATAAATACGGTTAAAATATTGCTCATTATAAATACTAAGAGGTTAAAATTGCAAGAGATCAAATTTGGACCATATATGCTCTACTGACCCCAAGTATCTGCTCCACCTTTGTGAGAGCAAGCCGCCGGTGGTCCGGGATATCTTATTTATTTTCAGCGAAGACAGTTTACTGACATACTATACGCCCGAAAGCAACTAACACCACTCATGCCACGCCGTGAGAAAATGTCTTCGGGGCGTATATGCGGACAGAAGGCTCTTGCGCAACCAAGGCACAGATCACTGCTCCGTCGGGCAGTCTGGTCAGGATAATCCCTGTTCATGGACAGCAGTCACCGTTCATAATGCTCTGAATACGACACCGTCTCGCAAGACGAGTTGTTACTGTGATCAAGTTTGCATCAACAAAAAAAAAACAAAAAAAACCTGTCCTCTATTTTGCGAACAATGCCTATCCAGACCAAACGCAGACCATGTAAGATCTTCATTACCTGCCATATACGTGCACAAATACCATATATCCTAATAAAGCGCATTTTTAACAACTGAAAAATATGGATTTTATCATTTCTCCGTGAAAACATATGTTGTGGGTACTCATTAGAAGCGCCGAGCGCTTCTAATGAGTACCCACAACATATGTTTTCCTGAAGAAAAAGATACATATTTATAGGATAGCTAAGGATACCTATCTTAGGAGTTATGATAAAACGCCTTTTCCATGAAGCAGAATGGTGAAAAGTTTACCTACAAGGCGCGAATACGGGCAGGCCAGCAGGTTGCCAGTCTGCATCGCGGATGTGGTGGTGTGGGCGAGTTTCTCGTGTCACATCCCCAATTTACATATTATTTCAGCTGACATACAACAGCCGGTATTTACACATGAGTAAATAATTGAGCGCAAGAGGCGATATTTGGACGATTTATGGTCGTTACGAGGCCACGTCAGGGTTCAAAAAAGCATTTATGTACATGCATGAGTCTTGATTCAGCTGACGCGGCAAAAACCTGATAAGAAACAAAAGGAAACCGCGTGGTTTTGGGGGCCAAAGGAAGAAACAATAACTACATACTTGTCCTAAAATTTGATCAAGTTCATTTTACTACCTGTCTGAGTGTCAATAAAATGTCAAATGATTGGCAAACAGCGTAGCCCCTGATCAGACGCCACTGAATGCATTTAACTACGTGTTTGAGCGCCAGAAAATGTTAAAAGAGGCGAAAAAGAGGAGACAATGATCAGACGCAGCAGTCCGCGGCGTCTGATCTTGGTCTACACTGTTTGCTCAGGCATGTCTGTCAGAATGCTCAATACAATGTACAGTTGACTCTCGCTATCTCGAACTCGCTTCTCGAAGTGAAAATCTGGTCCCTGCCTAAACATGGAAATCGAACAACAGGTAAAAAAATATTGTGGAAAAGAGGAGAAATTAGGAGCAATTTCTCCTCTTTTCCACAATATTTTCAATATATCTCTAACTTCAGGAGTCTTATCACACATATATTTGTTAAATGTGGTTAATCGAATTAGTTTTTTCTCAATTCTGCAAATCTGATATCGAAGTACGGATATCTCGAAGTATTTCAGACAGTCCCTTGGAATTCGAGATAACGAGAGTCGACTGTATACAGATAACATATACTCTTTGTGATCAACGGTAACAATAAAAAACAAGTTCGATACATGTAGGACTCTTTAAGTTCGTTATGTCTCGGATGTCTGGACGAACTCAACTGAACTGGCCAAGGGTGACTGCGCCATTTATTTGAAGTAACAGGTCCTTTTATTCAAATAATGTATAGCTTTACTTTACGACCAATTACATGAATTTAGTTGAATCAGGTAAACTTATGTCATAATAAAAACGAATATTTATTTAACTTCATACGAAATGTTTATCACGTTTTCTAGCCTTGCACCAAGCACTGTCGAGTATGTAGTTGTATATCCTGCATTTGTACCATCACGAAAACACGCCTATATAGTTTTGACCCCCTTAAACCCCACTTTTATATAGTAAAACTGGGGTTTACAGGGGTATACATTATTTTTCTTATTTCTGCTTAAAACATAGATTGTGGGTACTCGTTAGAACCGCCTCGCCGAGGCGGTTCTAACGAGTACTCACAATCTATGTTTTGAGCAGAAATATGAAAAATATCAGAGTTTTTTATCTGAAAATTTTCAGTTTCTGGAGGTGAAATTTTCTATATATTTAAATAGGCGAGTTTTCGTAATGCATAGCCCAACAGACAAGCCTGTACGAGCAATGCAAACCGAATTAGCAGTCTGCTCCGACCCTACATCATAATATTCATCAACATTCACCAAGAGGTAAAATCTATAGATTTGTTCGAATTTAAGATAACTTGTTTATAAAAGCTAAACCAACAAACAATATTTTCAAAACTTCCTCTTATTTTTTTTTATCAGCTTTCAAATAAATTAAGGTTTAACAGTTCATTCAAAATTGTCTTTTCAATGAGACAATTTGAATGCAATATCAAATATTAATATGGAAGACAATTTGAATAACATGCCATGCTTGATTTTCTGAAAAAATTACCACATTATTATTACTATTATCACCCCTAGATGACAGAAATGTTGTTGATAGGAACTTACCAAACGGTCAATTTAGTTATGATACAACGATGATATCAATTTGAGAGAATACATAAACTTTTTGAACGGGATGCTTCCATATTTGAATATGCGTGTGTAAAATCGAAAACACAGGGAATGATCCACAGGGGCTTCAAGGGCGGTGGGGAGGGGGAGGGAGTCAAACTCCCAATTACACAATTTTTTTTTTTTTCATTGGGAAATTTGGGAGAAAAAAAAAGAAAAAGAAGTGTGTAATTTTGCCTTAAACTGTCCAAATCGAACTGGTTACTGAAACCTGCCATAGGCCTTAAAAATGAATTGTAAACAGTGAAGATCAATCAGGATGAGACAACTTTTTACACTGTTTGCAAAGTTATTTGTTATAAACTGCAGTGCTGAAAGCACAGCAAAGTTTCGCCTCTTTAATTTAAGTGAATGTTAATTTGAAATACCTAACCAGTCTTGGAGAAAGAAGATTTTTTATCTCATTACAAAAACATACCTATTCAAATATACTGAAAATTTGACACCAAAAAATGAAAATTTTCGGATAAAAAAATCCTATATTTTACTTATTTCTGATCAAAAACATAGATTGTGGGTACTCGATGAGGCGGTTCTAACGAGTACCCACAATCTATGTTTTGGGCAGAAATAAGAAAAATAATGTATACCCCTGTAAACCCCAGTTTTACTATATAAAAGTGGGGTTTAAGGGGGTCAAAATTATATAGCCATGTTTTCGTGATGAGACATCTTCTCACCTAGAGCCAGTTAAAGAGTGTTTTAGTGTAAAAAGGTGGGGTGGAATTTTAATGTCAGCTATGTACTGCCTATCAGGTCACAGAGGTCCCATTTAAATAATAGATATATGTGCAACTAACATGTCAATTTCACTATTTCAGATAAGGAGCTGTCACTTCAGTGTGATAACATGACATGATAAAGCTTCTGTTCAATGGAAGGCCATACTCAGGTAGAGCATGACTTGAACCATCTCCTAGCTCAAAATAAGGAGCATTTTTTTCTTTTTTTTTTTTTTTTTTTTTTTTAAATAAAAAATACTAGTATTTTTGGGCTGATTGTGGACAATCGAGCCGAAGTATACACACACCAAAATTTGTTGTCCATGTGCTTATCACTGACCAATAAAATCAAACCGCGCGTTTCTACGAAGTCCAGGTAACTTTTATAGCCGCGCTGCCCCTATGTGCCTCAGGTGCCCGGTAGCGTTAAAAATCTGAATGTCTGTCAGTAGATGTAACTTCAGAGTGCCGCGCAATTTAAAGAGGGTTATCTGTAAAACCTGGACTGGGACATTGGCTAACAGTGCAGACCTAGATCAGACCCTGCAGAATGCTTAAGTTACAGTAAGCTTAAGGTTAAATGAAACAGTCTAAGTCCCCGGCGTACAAGACCATTTTCCCAGCCTACATCCAGAGACAATCGAACCACCAGTGCCGTCAGTACTTTGATTATTAATGCTCGACAAAAGCATGAATTGTGGGTACTCATCAGGAACACCCGGTGGACTACTCCTAATGAGTAACCAAAACATATAGCAGGGTCTTCCCTGACTCGCATTTTGGCAGTTTTTTACCCCCGAAATCTGTGTGGAAGGGTCCTGAGTGATGCACACAAAATCAAAAATTGATTCTATTTTTCAAAGAAAATAAGATTTGAAATTTCATGTGAATTGTCTGCTATGCAGACAATTCACATGAACTATCAAACCTTATTTTCTTTGAAAGACAGTACTTCAAAGTGTCAATCCTCTGCTGCAGCTGCAATCAGTGTTTAAAGGGCCTGCTTAAAAATAATTAACCCCTAAATCTTGTTAAAAGACACCTTAACTCCACATAAGGGAGTCCCTGGGACCCTCACTTTAAAACCCTGAGTGTAAACCCTGTTATAGTTGTTTTAGAGAGATAAGAAAAATATTATGTGAATACCCCCTATAATCTGCAGCTATGTCTGTAAAGTGCATCCAGCTGTTGAGGTAACAAATGAAACAGAACAAAGACACTTTTACTATCAAGGCTGTGTCTACAATGTTTGCCAAGGACAAGCTGAACGAAGGGTTCTCACAAGGATTTCGAAAGGCGTTTCCTTAAAAAAAAAACGGGATCCCACAATGTTATTTTGTTACACTTTTCTGAAAAGTAGGAGTCCCAACGACCAATACAGGAGTCCATGACTACATATTTGAAGTTTATGAGAGCCTTGAAACCCAACATCAATCTCAATAAGGCAAACCTGATCATAGCATAGTAGGGGGTTGAGAGGGGCGGGGAGGGAGTGCAGTATGGAGTTTCAAAATGTCTAAAATGGCCAAAAAGTCAAAGTAGGCTTGATAGACACTATAAATATAGACTAAATTTATAGTGTCTATCAAGCCTTAACGTTTTGGCCATTTTAGATATTAGAAACCCCACACTGCTGCCCCCTCCTCAACCCCCACCCCACCCCTAAAAATCAAAGTTCCAGATAAAAAAGGGGTATCAGGAAAATATTTTTCTTATTTCTCCAGCATAAAAACATATGATGTGTGTACTCATTAGAAGCATCTCAGCGAGGCATTTCTAATGAGTACCCACAATATATGTTTTTTGTATAGAAATAAGAAAAATATCAATACTTTTTTTGGATGAAAAAACCAAAAAGGACCTTATCTTGAGCTGTGACCTGATAATATAAATACTTGTCATAGCTACAGATAAGAGGGGGTATCCACATAATACTTTTCTTATTTCTCGACGAAAACATATGTTGTGGGTACTCATTAGAAGTGCCTCGCCGAGGCGCTTCAAATGAATACCCACAACATATGTTTTTGATGAGAAATAAGAAAGATATCAGCATTTTTCGGATGAAAAAAAGCCCCTTATCTGTTGCTATGACTTTTGCAGCAGCTCCCTAAAATAGTCATTAATATTTAATTTAGCATGCTGGCTAAACAATCAAAAAAGACCTTTTGATACAGTAACAGGTGTCTCATTCTTTCCAGGAAAAGACCAGTTTGTCATTCAGACATGCAAACTGTCAACTTTGTTGACAACTAAAATCACTGATAAGCCCTGTTTTCTGGAAAAGAAACAAGAACATCATTTCTTCTTCTGCTGAATTTGCAAGAAAATGCTATTAAAAGATCAGTTATATCTAATGTATAGCGCAAAATAGAAATTTCTGGTCTGGTCTTAGCTTGGAGTAAACTGCTTAGATTATTTGTCCAGAGAGGCTGCAGTCTCCAGTGGCTAAATTGTTATAATATGCTTTAATACATCCACTAAAACCAATATACAGACAACCCTCTTAATAGGACACTCTATACATGTACCAGGACAAAACTACTAGGACTATTTGACTGTCATGAAACCTTATCTTAAGAGGTAACAATGAGTCACAAATAATGCAAAAGTAATTGGTTTTTTAATACTTTAAAGAAACATACGTTTTGGATATTTGTTAGAATCGCCTCAGCGAGGCAATTCTAACAAAATATCCAGAATATATGTTCTATGAAGAAATAAGAACAACACAAGACCTGTCTAACAGATCAATCTACTAATTAAGTATACTACACAACAGCCAATTCATTTTAACCCATTGTAGTCGGGAGACCCGTAAAAGAGTAATTGGCAAACAGTGCAGACCCAGATCAGGCGCCACAGAACACGGCGTCTGATCAGGGTCTCCACTGTTTGCAAATAGTTTAGCCATTTTAGTCTAGGAACATGTAAATCTCATACCCGGACGTACCTAAAATTGAAACAGGACTCTTCGAATATATAGTGTGAGAGAGTCCTTTCAGTATACAATGGGTTAATGACTGAGGGTCCAATTTATGGTTATAAATTCAACACCAGAGAGAAAATTTTAGTTGCATTTGATTCTATAGGTATCTGATAATGCATTTTTATGCAGTCATTGTTTGTTTGATTCAATAGACTAATGTCAGTTTAAAAGAGGCTCTGTAGCCAAGTGATTGGAATAGGTTTGACAGCAATACGGGGGGAGAGGGGGGGGAGGGGGGGGGTTGACTGGCTCCAGTCTCCAGTGACACATATTTTTCTCATAATCCTGTTTGATAATCAACTAAGATAAAACCTAAAAAATATCATGACTATAAAGGCCACTATACGGTGTGGGTACTCATTAGAAGTACCTCACCAAGGCGCTTCTAATGAGTACTCGCATGTTTTCATTGAGAAATAAGTTTATTTTCCTAATACCACTTTTATCTGGAGCTCTGCTTTACAACCAGACTGCCCACAAAGTGAAGTATTTATGGTAAAATAGTTGTACCATTTTAGAGTGAGGAGTTATACATGACTAAAATCAGAATCTAGCCAAAAACCATGTCAGTACTTTAGTTGGAGGTTGTGGTGGTGGTGGGGAGGCGGGGAAAGAGGGTGGGGAAGATAGGTTATATTAAAAGACAGAAAATAGCATCTAACTAAAAAGATGTCTAATACTCAGACTATGGATTAAATGCTCATTTCAAAAGAATAGAATTTTACTTACCAGTTTTGCATGTAAAATACCCCTTTAATAATTATGGGCATCCCATCCATTTGTATGAACTCAGTATAAGGAACACTATATAAGATACAATATGTAATTAAAAACACAACCAAAGCTCCAGTTTACGATGAGTATTTAAAAAAAATGTTGTTTTTTTTTCTATTTCTCTATGAAAACATTTTGTGGGTACACATTTGAAGCGCCTCCCGAGGCGCTTCTCATGAGAACCCACAATATGTTTTCACAGAGAAATAAGGAAAACACTCTCACATTTTTTTTTCTAGACAGCAAAACATCTTTTCTGGAGCCATGACAACACTTTAAAGACCATCAACACATTTATTATTACCTGTGCAGGTAGCGGTTGCACTTCATTTAAGCTGCTGGATTTGAGCTTGTGTGTCAGAAACCTGAGCATTTCGCGCGTGGTCATCCGCACCAACCCCTGAAGACAGCAGGATGATCTTGACTTCCTGAGAATTAGCCTTAAACAGCCCTATATTTGTCAACACATGCCAAAAGCCGGCTCCCGATTTCACAGATTGGTGCATTAGACACCCGTCATATCACAGACATCGACCCGAAATAAAGAATACATCATTCACATTGTTTAAGCTTCTCCTACGGGAAAATATAGAAAACTATTTGTACCCGCTAAATTTTATTGCACATTTTCATAGTTGTGTATTACTATCAAAGGAACACGCTCTTACTATACACACAAAGAAAGACTACGGCATTTATCTATAGTATGGACTGATACACTTTGTGGGGGGAAACAACCTGCCAAAACTAGGTCAGTTATTGTAATATTTTTATTTCCTCAATATCAATAACAAGATTATAGTTACATTTTAATTGTAGAAAATGTGCTGTGATTTTATTGTTTACTGGACAGGAAAATACACAAAAAATCGAAATAGTGAAATCATTACACAACCTTAAACCCCGGTCAATGGAAAGCCGAATGGGAAAGTCCAATAATGTGCGTTATTTCATTGGTTCATTGGTGTCTACTGCATGGTGTCCTTGGCTGATTGCCAAAATCAATTAAGACGTATAGTGTGTATTGGATAGACTTGCTACTAGACTGGTCAATTCCTATATCAGTAAAATACGATTTTTGGTGCTTGTTTTTTTGTTTGTTTGTTTGTTTGTTTTTTTCACCGTTCAATCAAACAGATCGCACAAAAAGGAGCCTTAACCTCAGCGTATGCACAAACAACAACAACAACAACAACAACAAAAAAAGCACACCCTAATCAGACCGCGTTTTTTGCTTTTTTTTTTTGTTTGTTTTTGTTGTTTTGTGTGTGTGTGTGTGTGTGTGTGTGTGTGTGTGTGTGTGTGTGTGTGTGTGTGTGTGTGTGTGTGTGTGTGTGTTTGTGTGTGTGTTTAGTCTTTGCCAGGAGACTGGAAATACTTGGTAGATTTTTTGCCCTTTCGTACAAAGTAAACAACTATGTGACTTCCTGCGTGCTTTCCGAGATGGGGCCTACACTTGGGAGCAAATTCTTTCCTTGCAGAAGACACTTTTCAGAAGGGAGGTAAAACATTTTTACCAGAGTTTTCTCCCTTGAAAGTGTATCATTTTTTTCCCTGAAATTGGAATAACGTAGTATAATCATCCCAAAGCTCTGATCAGACAGCGCGGTTACTTAACCCTTGTCCTGCTGAATAAATTAAGATGCCACTCCCACTTATAATTTTAGCCAATCAGATTACTTGATCCAGTTTGTTGATAGAAATTCACATACTTAATGGCAAACAGTGCAGATCCAGATCAGTTGGCTTCTTCAGAAGCCAACTGATCTGGATCTACACTGTTTGCAAAGGCAGGGTATATCCGGGTTCAGCAGGACAAGGGTTAACATATACCATCATGGGCTAATTTAGCATACTATGGACCAAGTGGCTTTTTTCCCTTGTTTTTTTTTTTTTTTTTTTTCCACAAAACAGGATTTGGCATATCATGCAAATTTTGTATGAAATATAAAACCAGACTTCTTTGAAAAATAAGAAAAATATTTCAATATGTCGTCTGCTATATATATTTGTGTGTGTGTGTGTGTGTGTGTGTTATAATGAGTATTTATTCACTGGGTTTGTCTTTTTATTTTTCAGACAAATAGGTTTTTTACATTTAATTTCAACCTTTAACACTCTGCGCAAATTCAGCAGACGAAAAATTAATATTTCTTTATTTTTTCCCCGAATAGAGGTTCTGGCATTTCATTCAAATTGTCTGCTCTGGAGACAATTTTCATGACATGTCAAAGCTTATTTTCAGAAAAAAGAAAAGACAACTAATTTGCATGAATTATCAAAGCCTATTTGGGGTAAAAAAAGGAAAATATTTCTGAGGGGACATTTTACATGAAATGACAGAGCCTGGAAAAAATCAAAATGTTGTCTGCTGATTTTTTTTACGCAGCATGCTTAGTGTTAAACTGGACCGAGCCATTTGAAAATAGTGCCTTTGAGGCATGTATGCGACAGTTAACATACTGATCAGCCGGTGAAACCCCACGATCTAAAAAGGGCGTTTGACATGCATCGATATACCTTAAATGGCTGAATGCATTATAGGGACCATGGGAATTTGTTCTGGACACAGGAAGTTCGAGCCACTGAGGATTAATCATAGCGCCAGGTCTGGAGGCAAACTGGAATTCTTTCAGGGTGTCTTTTCGATCTTCTACAAATAATGGTATGTTGAGTGTACTCATTAGAATCGCCTCGATGAGGCGATTCTAATAAGCACACACAACATACATGACAAAATAAGAAAAGAATCCATTATGAAAACATGCCTTTTTCATATATACTGAAAATTTTACCACTAAAAGCACGAAAATTTTCAGATAAAAAATTCTGATATTCTTTATATTTCTGCTCAAAACGTAGATTGTGGGTACTCGTTAGAACAGCCTCGAAATAAGAAAACTAATGTATACCCCTGTAAACCCCAGTTTTACTATATAAAAGTGGGGTTTAAGGGGGTCAAAATTATATAGGCATGTTTTCGTGATGCCTAAAATGTTTCTAAATATTTGTTTTCTTGAGCTATCGAAAGACTAAAAAATGCCATGGTAAACGATCCATAGGTGATCGAGTCATTGGAGCTTTATTCATCATCTATCTGCTCTTATGGCCAAATGGCTGGCAGCTATTGCCTCGAGTTTTACTGTCATGTTCAAAGTAGAGTTGACAGTACACCTGATCGCTGCGCCTTTGAACACCAGACACAACAAAACGTGATCTGATATGCACGGCGTAGTATGATGCATTTTACTTCAGTCTCTCTCTCTCTCTGTCTCTCTCTCTGTCTCTCTCTCTCTGTAAAGTAGAGTAGACGAGTAGACGGGTATAGATAGAACACTTGAAACCTGATCACTGCGCCTTTGAACACCAAAATAACAAAACGTGACCCGATATGCACAGCGTAGTACGATGCATGTTGCCCCCTCCCCCACCCCTCTCTCTCTGTCTGTCTGTCTGTCTGTCTGTCTCTCTCTCTCTCTGTGTAACGTTATTCAAAGTAGGGTAGACGAGTAGACGGATATAGATAGTACACTTAAAACCTGATCACTACGCCTTTGAACACCAGACACAACAAAACGTGACCCAATTTGCACAGCGTAGTACGATGCATGTTGCCTCTCTCTCTCTCTCTCTCTCTCTCTCTCTCTCTCTCTCTCTCTGTAACGTTATTCGAAGTAGAGTAGACGAGTAGACAGGTATAGATAGTACACTTGAAACCTGATCACAGCGCCTTTGAACACCAGACACAACAAAACGTGACCCGATATGCACAGCGTAGTACGATGCATTTTTTTTCTCTCTCTCTCTCTCTCTCTCTCTCTCTCTCTCTCTCTCTCTCTCTCTCTCTCTCTCTGTGTGTGTGTGTGTGTGTGTGTGTGTGTGTGTGAGAGAGAGAGAGAGAGAGAGAGAGAGAGAGAGAGAGAGAGACACAGAGAGGGAGAGAGAGATAGCCATCGGTGTTCGAGCTATTAAAGTTCGACTAGAAACTCAACAGTTCAAAAGCGGTATTTTTGATAGATACAAGGGCCACGTAAAGCGAAAAGGTGTCTTCGAAAAGGCGCAAAATGAGCTGATTCAGATTCATCCCGCGCATGCGCAAAGCCTCACCCGGCATTTACTCTTCAGTGATACATTCTATTGTATCCAGAGATTCTGTTAGCGGATAGTGAAGGCCCAGATCAGACTGCGCGGATAGTGAATGCCCAGATCGGACTGCGCGGATAGTGAATGCCCAGATCAGACTGCGCGGATGCGCAGGCTGATCTGGGCCTTCGCACTCCTCATATGCCCAAAGATACGTCTTCGCTTGGCATGGTCCATATATGATTAACGGTCGACGTCAAAACGATGTTATACAACGTTGTGTGTTTACATGGTTACGTTTAGGCAAATGACACGTGCCAAGAGGCTTATGTTAGTAGCATTATGAGTCTCTAGCTGCACGTGCCCCGATTAAACTGCAATTGTCGCACTTGCGCAGTTCGGGCGCTAGTGATGCACTTGCGCAGTTCGGCTCGCACATAGCATGCAATGGTACTGGTGGACTGTTCAAGCTGGTCTAGTACGTTTTCACGTGGCGTGTCATGTATATCGTAAAAACGGATTTATTTCCCACTCTGAAGTTATTTCAGGCCACTTATCACTAACTTCAGAGAGGGTTAGCCGCAGCAGGGATTCGATTTCTCTTAATAAGAAATGACAAGAAATTGACTAAACATTCCAACAAAAACAGCCACAAGGTCACGCATTTGAAGCATGTACACCAAGATATAAGAGAAGGCAATGAGAAATTTCATCGAAATTTATTGAATTTGTCCCTTTTGGCAAATTAAATTCGATCTCTTATGGGCATTTGAGTTGCAGTTTTAATTCAAGTAAAATCACTGACATAGGGATGTTAGATTTTTCGCCATTTGTTGAAGGGGAGACAGCTTGTCTAACATTATGTCTGCATATAGTCGAACCTCAATGCCTCGGACAATTTTGGGACCATGGAAATTTGTTCGAAATATGAGTAATTCGAGCTACTGAGGGCTAATCAAGGCGCCAGGTCAGGAAGCAAATGCCGATAATTTTCGGAAGTCTTTTCGATCTTCTACACAATAATAATATGTTGAGTGTACTCATTAGAATCGCCTCGATGAGGCGATTCTAATAAGTACACACAACATAAAATTTTCATGATAAAGTATGAACAGTTCCCTAAATATTTTTTGTTTGAGCTGCCGGAAGAATTTCTTAGGGACTCAAAACCAAGTTC
Source organism: Anodontia alba (assembly GCA_964016985.1). NCBI lineage: Eukaryota > Metazoa > Mollusca > Bivalvia > Lucinida > Lucinidae > Anodontia > Anodontia alba. The sequence goes on along the minus strand of OZ024823.1, from coordinate 52,971,050 downwards.
GAATTAGCCATGGTAAACAAGCCATCGGTGTTCGAGCTTTCGAGGTTCGACTGTACTATAGACCTCTTTTCAGAAGGAATTCAAATCAATATTGCCTCACCTGCGTGTACCCATTCCCCTTATGCGAACAGTGTAGAACCGTCAGATTAGGCCCAACTATTTGGGAGCAGTTTGATCAGAGTTTACCATTCTGATCCTCATCGTGTAATTAATTGGGACTTGTTCAAAATTTAGGATTAGCATGGTAAGGAATGAAGGTGTCTGATTATTTGAAGAAAAAATAAACAAAAGAGGTCAACAAGAATCTCCTGTGCATCAATTTGCTGGCTGACGACACACACACACACACACACACACACACACACGCAAACAAACAAACCGACCATTAATCTATTCAAATATACTGAAAAATTTACCACCAAAAAAAATGACACTTTTCAGATGAAAATTCTAATATTTTAATATTTCTGCTCAAAACATAGATTATGGGTACTCGTTAGAACCACCTGGGCGAGGCGGTTCTAACGAGTACCCACAACCTATGTTTTGCTTAGATTGTGGGTTCGTTAGAACCACCTCGGCGAGGCGGTTCTAACGAGAACCCACAAATTTTTTGAGCAGAAAGAAGAAAATAATGTATACTCATGTAAACCCCAGTTTTACTATATAAAAGGGAAGTTTAAGGGGGTCATCATATAGGCATGTTTTCGTGATGCACACACACACACAAACGCGCACAAAGTTGTGGAATTATTCAGTCGATTCCAGATTTCTGTGATTACAATTTACACATGCTTCGTCGTAATTTATTTTCCAGAAACGTGGATTGAAACACCTGCCGCTTTGGGCGCGTGCTGTGGGAATGTTTCTGAAGCAGGTGACAAGATCATAAAATTACCGTTTATACAAGCTTTGACGAGCGATATCTCAGAAAGGAATACATTAATTGTTAATGTGCCTTGTCCCAAAATAAAACCTGGGGATACGGTTAAAAAACCAGATCAGATATCTTAACAGTTTTTACACCGTTTGCATTGAACAAAGATTTCTGTAAAAGATATACATGAAATAAAAAGAAAAAAAAAATGAAATAAACAGCCCCTTTTCGGGGTTTTCACAGTTTGCGTTAAACAAGAAATTTTGCTAATAATAAAAAATTAATAAATTTCAACCCCCTTTAAAACAGACTAGTGCAAAAAGTAGGATAGAAGAGTCCATGTGGCATTAAGTACACACCATGTCCCTTTTGAAAAAGAGACCTACTCCGACTAATTTTGCTAATATTAAAAAATTAATAAACCTCTACCCCTTCAAAGCTCACTTGTGCAAAACGTAGGGTAGAGGAGTCTGTGTGGTATACCATACCCATTTTGAAAAAGGGCCCTACTCTTAAAGGGAAGAATTTGCTCCCGTGGGGAGCAAATTCTTTGCTTTTAGAGTAGGCACCATTTCAGAAAAGAAGCAAAACGAGTTTGACAGAGTTGTCTGTCCTGAAAGTGCATCGCCTCCTGTTAGAATTTCCATGAGATTTATTACACTCACCTCCCACCTACAGTTTGCTTTTTATTTGAAAGTCAGACTTTGACTTGGTACGTATGGCCTCGACCTGTTTTGAATAAAAAGCAGTGATTTTTTTCCGCATGGCAGTACGTCTGATTCGATACAAGCCGCTAAAAATTGCAGATGTTAATTATGACTTCCAGTAATTTTCTACCACCATTTACCATTTTCTGAACAAATTCAGCAGACGACAAATTGATGTTATTATTTTTTTTCTTATTTTTCCCAGAAAGTAAACTTCAACATTTCATGCAGATTGTCTTATTCTGGGAACAATTCGCATGGAATGTCAAAGCCTATTTTCCGGGAAAATAATAAGAAAAACATTTCAAAATGTCGTCTGCTGAATTTTTTACCCAGCATGCAAAGCGTTAAACATTGTTCGTTACTTACATATTTCGTGATTCATTAACCTCACTTATCTACGTGATGTATTTGTCTTGGGATTGAATGATGACCATAGTTGAGATGGACCGAAAGAAATTTGCTGATTTCCATTCATTACCATGATCAAGTGCAGTGTTATCGGGGTCTTTCATTTTTGACCTACACAACAATGAGAACCTTGTATACCATCATGAAAACACGCCTATATAGTTTTGACCCCATTAAACCCCACTTTTATCTAGTAAAACTGGGGTTTACAGGGGTGGACAATATTTTTCTTATGTCTGCTCAAAAACATAGATTGTAGGTACTCGTTAGAACCGCCTCGCTGAGTTCTCACAATCTATGTTTTATGCAGAAATATGAAAAATATCAGAGTTTTTTACCTGAATTTTTTTAGTTTTTGGAGGTAAAATTTTCTATATATTTGAATAGGCGTGTTTTCGTAATGCAGATTTTACGCAACCTGGGAAGGCTCTGGTTAGACTGCGTTTATTGCGCAGGTTGTGTTCAGTCCCGTATCATGTCGGTTTCAATCAGCGTGTCAGTTTGACCTTTACCATTCTCTGGTGTTATTCAGCAAACGACATATTGGTGATATTTTTTCTAACTTTCCACAGAAAACAGAATTTGGCATTTCATGCAAATTGTCTGCAATAGAGATAATTTGCATAAAATGTCAAATCCTGATTAGAGATGATTTTCATGAAATGTCAAATCATTACGAAAACACGCCTATTCAAATATACTGAAAATTTTACCACACAAAAAATGAAAATTTTCAGATAAAAAATCTGATTTTGTTTTCGAATTTCTGCTCAAAACAGAGATTGTGGGTACTCGTTAGAACCGCCTCGACGAGGCGGTTCTAACGAGTACCCACGATCTATATTTTTGAGCAGAAGTAAGAAAATAATGTATACCCCTGTAAACCCCAGTTTTACTATATAAAAGTGGGGTTTAAAGGGGTCAAAATTATATAGGCATGTTTTCGTGATGTCCTGTAGTCTGTGAAAAATAAGAAAATATTTGAATATGTCTGTTGAATTTTTTTCAAGAGTGCTAAGCTCGAGCCTGTGCTCGTAGTACAAGACCGAATGGCTGATATACCGCGGGAAAGTAAGTGTATTGGACGGTAATGGCTGAAAATGTACCTCAATGAACGTGCCTACTGTCCCATTACGAAAACATGCCTATTCGAATATACTGAAAATTTTACCACCAAAAAAGAAAATTTTCAGATAAAAATTCTGATATTTTTCATATTTCTGCTCAAAATATAGATTGCGGTATTCGTTAGAACCGCCTCGGCGAGGCGGTTCTAACGAGTACCCACAATCTATGTTTTTGAGCTGAAATAAGAAAAATAATGTATACCCCTGTAAACCCCAGTTTTACTATATAAAAATGGGTTTAAGGCGGTCAAAATTATTTGGGTATGTTTCCGTGATGACTTTAATCAAAATGTTAAATAAAAATATTATTTTAATATTGAATATTTAGAGTTTGAATTTTAAGCCCTGGGCCTGCTGAACCCAGATATGGTCTGCCTCAGCAAAGAGTGTAGATCCAGATCATTGGCTTTTGAAGCTCATTAGGAAAACACACCTATTCAAATATATTGAAAATTTCACCACCAAGAACTGAAAGTATTCAGATAAAAATTCTGATATTTTTCATATTTCTTCTCAGAACATAAATTGTGGGTACTCGTCAGAACTGCCTCGCCAAGGCAGTTCTAACGAGTATCCACAATCTATGTTTTTAAGCAGAAATAAGAAAAAAAAGTGTATACTGCTGTAAACCCCAGTTTTACTATAGAAAAGTGGGTGTTAAGGGGATCAAAATTATACAGGCATGTTTTCGTGAAGCTACTTGATCTGGCTCTGCACTGTTTTGTCATAAAGTAATTGAATTTGTATCAACAACCTGAATCAACTAATCTCATTTGCTGAAAATTAAAACTGGGCAAGGGTCTAGGCCGATTCAAACAGTTTTTATTAACTCTTAAAATATTTTTAGCCTCTAAAACTGCAAGATACGAATCAAGTTACACCAAAAAACAAATAAATGATTAAAAGCTACCCAATGAAAGGTCACGATATAAACTTTCTATAATAAGTTCTGAAAGTGGAATTGCATTTGTTTATGAAAAAAAAACAACAACAAAAAAAAAAAAAAAAAAAAAAGAAAAAAAACAATAATACTGAAATTTTACATAATTGCATAACTTTGAAAACGTATTCATTTAACGACCTTGCACATTTTAACACATGTATGAAGGAATGTATACACTATCTAAATATTTTCAAATTATTGTCTTAAAAATTTAAATCATATTCACATAAAAATCAATGACGTCAATGATTCCTCATGAATATTAATAGCAATCTCCATATCTCAATAACTCTGTTAGTATTTGAATCAATAAGTTTTTTTTTCTTTCAATGAAATGAAAAAGTACACAGGTGAACTTCAATGGGTCGAGCATCTTTGGTACCAAGGCAATTTGTTTTCAAACTTCTACAAAAAATAATGGTATGTTGAGTGTACTCATCGAGGCGATTCTAATGAGTACGCACATTAGAATCGCCTCGATGAGTACACTCTATCTGTTTTCTTGAGCTATGGGAATAATTTCCTAGGGAGTCAAAAACGAGTTCGTCGAATCAGCCATGGTAAACGAGCTACCAGTGTCCAGTCATTGACATGTTAAAGTTTCTGCTTAGTTATTTCATGAAAACACATGTTGTGAATACTTTATAAACGCCCCTCGCCTCGCCACTGCAGAAATAAGCCTATTTCAATAAATTCAGACTTTGAACGTAGCTTATTTATCTGGTTACACATGCAGATTATCTGGTAGACTGGCTCCAGTCTCCAGTGACTAAATATTTTTTTCTTATAATCTGTTTAATGATCTGCGAGAATAACATCAAATATCATGACTACAAAGGCTGGTCACTAGTGACCAGCCTTTATAGTCATGATACTTTGGTTTTTTTATTTTAGTGGATTATCAAACAGGATTACGAGAATAATGTTTAGTCACTGGAGACTGGAGCCAGTCTACTTATCTAGTGGTTCAGTAAATGTGAACCGATCCACGTGCCAGATTGACTGACACTCGCACACTTATGTCATATTCAGTGACACTTGCACACTAGCCATCGTCGCCTAAACCGGAAAACTTCAAAGGCTTTTAGATGCGGGTTTTCAACCAGTATCAATTTAATCATTAAGAGAATAGTCGACCGCTGTTAATTAATACTCACAGGCCGACTGCAGCCTCTCATGTCCATCAAAAACTTGCTAACAGTTTGCGCGTATGCTACACTTTGTTTAACTTGTTAATGAGGCGCGCGCGTCATTAGAGAAAATATCCCTTTGGCATCACTGAGTGTTCACCACACACCACATTCGACGTAGTTACCGTACATACTCCTATAAGCTCACAGTCAAACAATTTCTTAGTCTTCAGATTACCACCCAAAAATTTTTACCAAGTATCTATAAAAAAGCATACGTTGTAGGTACTCATTAGACTCGAGGTGTGTCTAATGAGTGCCCACAATATATGCTATCACAAAGACAATTAGAAAAAAAAATATCGCATAATCATTGTTAAGTACTCCCCTCATGAAGTCCTCTGCTGATCTTTAAGTTTGACCTTATTAGGTGAAAATGTCACTTTATTTTTTTTTCAGAATTTAAAGAAAACACACACACACACACACACACACACACACACACACACACACACACACACACACATAAAGTGAAAAGCGAGGACGGCTTTAGGACCTCGCAGAACACACAGTGTGTGTTCAAACAGAGATATGTGTTTGTCTTACAGAGAGCTGTGGGTGTTCCTGTCCGTCTGTAATAAAAACCTACTTGCGAGGTAACACAAGTCCATCCGAGTACACTTGTATGTAGTAGTAGTAGTAGTAGTAAAATAGTTTATTAAAGTGTCACATCTCAAATATATACATATAATACATACATTTCAACTAAAAATATTTGAGATCCTGCCTAAAGAGGCACATGAGACACTATTTTGACAATAAAATTCATTACATTAAAATGTTATTTACATGTAAATATCGATTGCTTATATAAAACTACTTTGTGCATTACTTTATTCTATTGCAAATTCATGCAGCACAGACATGGACAAACCACCTCTTCCAACTGATTATATTGTGCTTAGCAGAGCCGGGGCGGGTACAGCCGATCCGATCTCGGCGCGGCTGTAATCGCCACGGCAGAATCATGCATGAATCGCACTCTGTAATACAGTGACTATTAAAATGATTTTATGTTAAAATGTTTCATGCATTTAAGAAACGTCTTTTATTCATTTTCAATAAAACATTAGCCAACTGGAATTGAAGATCTTTACAATTCATTAAAAATACCAATTTATCCAAGGAGTCATAATATTTAAAAGTCTCATTGATTATCTGCGCAGACGGAAACAAGTTGTATCGTAAATCACTGTAAAAGTCACAATCAACCAGAAAATGAGTTTCGTCCTCGACTGAGTTTGAGTTACAATATTTACAAACTCGCTCATGTACGGGAGTTTTAGGTCGGGTATATCTGCCAGTTTCAATAGCTAATGGTAAATTGCAGTTATGAAACTTGGCAAGCACACGTCTATGGCCCCTGCTCATATTGAATTGTACATAATATTCTGTTCTCAGAACATATTTGTAACGTCTGTAGGTTCTAAGTTTATTTCCGTTTTCCGCATTACCTTCACTCATTAATTTTTGATACCACTTATCACTGTCTATTTCATTCAAAATATCTCGAGCAGCAGTAACACAGGATGCTTTATTCGGGCTTTCAGTCAACATTAAATCACCTAAATTATGTGTATCAATAAAATTCAGCATTTTCCGTTCCCATGATCTACCTTTAAGAAGAGACCATTCGTGGACCCGTCGTATTATTCTGTGCTCCGGCGTACTACGTAGTCTGCACCACATACGAACCGTTTCAACTTTCTGTTTAACTTCACAAGAACTCCATCCCATATCACCCCTTGAAGACACGTTAGAACAATGCTTAGTAACGCCAAGGAAATATCTACATGCTTTATTAAATACTGTCTCTATTTCAGTAAACTTGGTTTGGCCCCATATACCGGAGCAAAAGAACAATACAGGTTCCACTATGGTCTCTACCAGTTTGGTATAAACGCGTATATTCATACCACCAGCGCTCAAAAATTTTGAGTATATAGCTCCCAACGCTCTACTAGTCGACTTTGCTATCTCTCGTATTGAGAATGTATGTACATCCGGGCACACTATCTTTCCGAGGCCCAATCCGACGAGTGTAGGACAAAATCCCTCCCGGACATAATCCCTTCTGCTCATTTTTGTATAGGTGGACATAATCCCTCCCATGTTTTTTGCAACGTGGATATAATCCCTCCCGCTCATTTTTACAAGGTGGACAGAATCCCTTCCATAAATTTTCCAACTAGGACAAAATCCCTTCTTTGGACAAAATCCCTTCTGCTTAATTTTCAAGGTGGATAGAATCCCCTCCCCCCCCCCCTGCCCATCCTCCCCAGCTTATTTTATAAACTGCACATTCTTGTATGTATACAGACAGCTGTTTCTGCACACAAATATCTGTCTTGACAGTTCTTATGCTGAATATGACTGCCATGAACATATAAGTTGTATCAAAACAGATTTAAAACATGCCTTTTTAGTTGGTTCTTGCTTTGTTTTTCTTTTTTCTTTTCTGTTTTTTTTTTTTTTTTTTTTTTTTTTTTTGTTTCTTTAGATAAATAAATATTTTCTGTATCAATTGTCCTTGATAGTTATATCATTAAAAGCATTCACCATGAAGAAAGTGAAGACCCTGATCAGACTGAGAAGATGCCTGGGCTAATCTGAGTTTTGGCTGGACTCAAAAGACAAAATTATTGGTTTTGTCATATTTTGTCCAGTATATATGTTAAGAAAATGAGATAAAATATGTGCTTATTATAAAAAAAAAATAATAATAAAAATTAAAAATAAAATAAAATAAAAATAAAAAATAACAAACTCTTGTATATATTGCTGATGAACTTTATTTATTTATTTATTGTTTATTTATTTATTTATTATACTTTCTGGTTGATTTGTGCTTATTTATTTACTTATCTATTTATTTATTTATATTTATTATTTATTTTTTATACTTTCTTGTTATATGGTGCCTAATGCAATTATGCTGAATATGTTTGTAATTTAAATGTGCTAAAAAGCAATGTCTAATTAAGGGCTATTAAGGTCTATCATTTTTCTAATTGCCTAATTAATGGTCACAGTTTGTAATCTTTCTATACTTAAATTGTCGTCATTGCTGTTAGACACAAACAATTATTTAGAGATCAATGTTTGTTTGTTTGACTGATTAAAATGTTGACAAATACTTTCTATTATAATTGTAAAAATTGAGCCCATGTATAACATTTCCAACTATTTCATATGTGTGCCTAGCAAAGACTCAGATCTGACTGCACATCCAAAAGTTTGATCAAATGCATCACTGTTTAATGTTTACTTAAAGGGTAACGAAGGTCCCAAGAATTGTGGCTGTGCAGTCTTATCAGAGTTTTCACTTGAAGAACTTGCTATAGTTGGAAATGTTCAGTGCGAAAAATTGGATCCTGTACATCCAAGTTTGATCAAACGCATCACTGTTTTCTGTTTATTTAAAGGGTAATAAAGGTCCCAAAAACTGTGGCTGTGCAGTCTTATCGGAAAATGCTAAAATAGTAGCCAAGTGGCCAGGTAAGACTCTGATCAGCTTGGAGAGATGTAGGGGATTTCAGCCGGGAGGGGTTTTGTCCTTGTTGGAAAATTCACGGAAGGGATTTTGTCCACCTTGTAAAAAAGAGCAAGGGGGGATTATATCCACATTGCAAAAACACGGAAGGGATTATGTCCACCTATACAAAAATGAGCAGAAGGGATTTTGTCCGGGAGGGATATTGTCCGTATACCAATGGACTACCGGGTTCCGGGGTCCACCCTCGTACCGGGTTATATTAACTCCTAATTTGACATACTACCCGAAAACGAGGCAAAGGCGAAACGAGGTCGCTTTAACTTCGGACCTCGGACTGTATGTGTGCAAACCTATTTCGGACCACGAAAGCTGGTTAAAACAGGAGCACACACACACACACACACACACACACACACACACACACACACACACACACAAAATAAAGAATACATGTATAAGCGCACAGTGCGGTAATTAGATTCAGTACGGTATATTATAGTAACTACTTTATGGCGCAGGCAAACCGCGAAAACAATGGTCAGAATGCGTGCCGGATATGCAGGTTGAATGGGCTTTCGCTGTTCACATAATTATAAAAGAATAAAGTTTTTCTCACATGTGATCCAAGTTGGTTCGCCCTTGTCTGAAATGAAGTTCATTAATTTAATTGCGGAAGGGACTTTATGTTTGGCGATGACTAAGGAAACACCAATCATATTTCATCGGGGAGTAGCTAGTATCCCCTGCACATCTGCGCAGCACAGTTTGGTCAGTCTTTGTGTTTCACCCGAAGCATCTCGCGAACTCGTATTGTGGCGAAAGAAAATTTCCGGACCTTGATCCAAACTGCGCTAATGTGACTTTTGTTTTTAGAAAGGCTGGTTTTCTTGCCGCAAGGCGCAAATACTTGTTTTCTGATGTGAGTTAAAACATCTGCCGTCATGATTTGTTCATAAATGACCAAATGGGTCGCGTCAGGCGAAAGAGTTCCTTCGAGCATGCGCAAAATGTGCCGATTCACATCATTCTGCACAGGCGTAAAGTCTCACCCAGGCATTTGCTTTCCATTGATGCATTCTATAGTGTCCAGTGATTCTGTTAGCCGACAGCGAAAGCCCTGATCAGACTGCGCAGGTTGACCAGGGCTTTCGCAACCCGCATTATGCCTGAAGACATGTTTTCGCATGGTGTGGTCCAAATACAGGCTGTATGCGTGCTCGTTTTTGCCTTGAGAGCTTCCTCAGTAACAGACAGGGCATAAAGTTCAGTTAATTAATCTTATGATATATCTGATATCACTGCCTAAATATCATTGAACATGCAAACGATAAATAAATAAATAATTCAGATAACGCGCAACACGAGAAAAAAATCCTTTCTTTCAAATGCCATCACGAAAACATGCCTATATAATTTTTACCCCCTTAAACCTCACTTTTATATAGTAAAACTGGGGTTTACGGGGGTATACCTTATTTTTCTTATTTCTGCTCAAAAACTGTTTTGAGCAGAAATATAAAAAAAATATCAGAGTTTTTTATCTGAAAATTTTCAGTTTTTGGAGGTGAAATTTATATATATTTGAATAGGCGTGTTTTCGTAATACGAACAAAGAAGGCAAAAACGCATCCTGCGCAACAGCACAGTATGGTTAGGACCGTCTCTGTGATTGAGTAAGCGGGCAACGGAGACCCACATCAACCTGCGCATGCGCAGGCTGATTTCGACCGTTGCTCATGCGCAGGCTGATTGGGGCCTTCTTGCCCGCATATGTTAGAAAGACCCTGTTCTTGCGTTGTTCATGAAATGGGAGCTCAGAAACTTCATTTTAGGGCACTAGGTAATTTAATTGCTAGTATTAATAATGAAACTTTTTATTTATTTATTTATTTATTTATTTATTTATTTATTTATTTATTTATTTATTTGTATCACGCATGTTATATATTTTCTATTATTCTACCCATAACTGGAGTAATATTCCGTAAATCCTGGCCCAATGCGCAAATTAAGTCAAAGCAGCATAGTTACATGTAGTTTGGAGGCAAAATTTCGCCCGAGGAGTTGCAGGAACACGAATCCACACCAATACTTCACTATTGCACCGAAATAGGATGTCAGAAATGACTAATAATTGTCAAAAAATGGTTAGATCTCAATTATGTATGCAAGCTTTAGGCGCCTGCATATGGAGTCATGTTCAAGATTTATTGAAGTCATGTTGAAGACAATGAATGCCTGGAGGAATCCTCACATGGAAATCATAATGCGGATTTATAGAACAGAATAGAACAGAACATAACTTCATGATATCAAACTAAGTGTTACTTGAGTCCACCACATATGGGCTTTTAGATTGGTTCCAGTCTCCAGTGACTAAATATTTTTCATTGATAAGAACATGTATATTTGCCAGGTGTGAGTGAGAGTCGAAATTATGCCCGTTTCAAGCAGACTGGTCTTGATCGCAGTCTCTATAGATCGCATATATCGAAAATTTGACTTCAATTTGGAGGGCCTCATTAACCGTTGGCACGTTCTGGGCAGATTCAGCAGATGGCAACTTGATATATATATGTAAATATATATTTCTATTTTTTCCAGAAAATAGGATTCGACATTTCATAGAATTTGCATCAAATACCAAATCATATTTGCTGGAAGAAATAAACCACAACAAGATGACATTTCCAAATGTCGTCTGCTGAAATTATAATTCAGCATACGAAGTGTTAAAAAAGAAAAAGAGGAAAACGATTTCATTGTGCTTTCAGAAGTCTCCAAGTGAAATGGTAAATGCATGGTAAATAATCGAAAACATTGCTCGCTCGTTTATATACCAGCTGTCTGTTTTAAATATATAGGGCCCCCACCACTCAAAAAAAAAAAAAAAAAAAAAAAAAAAAAAAAACGCGTCTTCGGGCATATGCGGACAGCGACGCCCCAGACCAGCCTGCGCATACGCGCAGTCTGATCAGGGCCGTCACAGTCCGCTAACTAAATTATTGGATTCTCCAGAATGTATAAATGGACAGCAAGGGCCTGGGCCCAGTTGTTCAAAGGTTCATTTTCGTTAACTGTTTTAGCGGATTTAATATACAATATTCTGATAGATTTTGCTAAAAAATGTGAGTAGCTTTTGCACTCACATTTTTTCAGCAAAAAAAAAAAAAAAATCAGTTTGTTTGCGTATCACTTGATGTAAATTTTAACGAATCGTTAACTAACGAAATCGTTAGCTTTGAACAACTGGGCCCTGGTTGATACTTTGCGCATGCGAAGGATGATCTGAATCTGCGCATTTTAAGCATACTTGAAGGCACGTTTTCGCTTGACGTGGCCCATATGATGCTCAACGTTAGAAAATTACCCTTATGTCATACCACAAAGATACAAGTATGCGACATTCGATCCACGCCTTCTCTGGTTAACAATATGCTCTATAATATCAGTGATTATACAAAAAAAAAAAAAAAAAAAAAAATGCAAAAGAAAAAACACACAAAAAACATAGACGTAGCGCTCATTACGCACATACCCATGTACGTAAGCATGTAAGAAACTTTTTTTTTTTTTTTTTTTTTTTACAATAAAGTGGCATTAGCATGAAATATTTGGCTCTTTACATTAGGGCCTGCTCTTAAAGGAAAGAATTTGCTCCCTCTGGGAGCAAATTCTTTCCTTTAAGAGTAGCCCCTAATTTAGAAGTGCTTCCAGGTATACATTTTCAAGAATTTTCCTGGATTTGCGTACAAATAGTTCCGTTCTAGCTACTGAAGAACAACGAAGACCCTAATCCGAATGCGCCAAATCACAGGTTTTTCTGAGCTTTCGTTGTTCGCTAATGACATATCAATCCTTTTACAAACTTGCATATCATATATGCAATATGAAAATTAGCATTACGAAAACATGCCTATCCAAATATATAGAAAATTTCACCTCCAAAAATTGAAAATTTTCAGCTAAAAACTTCTGATATTTTTCATATTTCTACTCAAAACATAGATTGTGGGTACTCGTTAGAACTGCCTCTGTGAGGCGGTTCTAACGTGTACCCACAATTTATGTTTTTGAGCAGAAATAAGAAAATAATGTATACCCCTGTAAACCCCAGTTTTACTATATAAAAGTGGGGTTTAAGGGGGTCAAAATTATATAGGTATGTTTTCGTAATGGGCGAGTTTTCGAAACAGCTACGTAGTCTATAAAGGAGTATAAAGGTCCCAGATGAGCAAAGCTGCGATGTCTGATAAGTGTCTTCGCTGTAGGACACTGCAGAATAATCAGTGAACTGCATATACCTTATCAGCTCGGTATTCAGTACTTCTGTCCTCGTATTAGGTCTTCGGTACTAGTATGAAATTATTTGGCAGCGGTATTAATATTTCTGTTCTGGTATGACATTATTGTGTTCCTATTATTTCGCTATTCGTATTAGTACTTCTGTACTGTTTGAAATCATTTCGGTTTTCGTATTAGTACCTCGGTACCAGTATAAAAAGTATTTCACTTTTCGTATTAGTACTTCTGTACCATATGAAATTATTTCACACTTTGTATTAGTACTTCGGTACTGCATGAAATTATTTCATTCCTCATATCAGTACTTCCGTGTCAGTATGAAATTATTTCGCTTCTCGTATTAGTACTTCGGTACCGGTATGAAATTATTTCATTCTTAGTATTAGTACTTCGGTACCGGTATGAAATTATTTCACTCCTTGCATTAGTATTTTGGTACCGGTATGAAATTATTTCGCTTCTCGTAAAAGTACTTCGGTACCGGTATGAAATTATTTCGCTCCTCTAATTAGTACTTCAGTACCGGTAATAAATTATTTCACTCTTCATATTAGTACTGCGGTACTGTATGAAATTATTTGTTTCCTCGTATCATTACTTCGGTACCGACATGAAATTATTTTACTCCTCGCATTAGAACTATGGTACCGCTATGAAATTATTTGGCTCCTCGTATCAGTACTTTGATACCGGTATGAAATTATTTCGCTCCTCATATTAGTACTTTGGTACATGTAAGAAATTATTTTGCTCCTCCCATTAGTACGTTGGTACCAGTATGAAATTATTTGGCTCCTCGTGTTAGTACTTTTGTACCAGTATGAAATTATTTCGCTCCTCGTATTAGTACTTTGGTACCAGTATGAACTTATTTCGCTCCTCGTATTAGTACTTTGGTACGGATATGAAATGATTTCGCTCCTCGTGTTAGTATTTTGGTACCGGTTTGAAATTATTTGGCTCCTCGCATTAGTACTTTGTTACTGATATGAAATTATTTCGCTCCTCCCATTAATACTTTGGTACCGGTATGAAATCATTTCGCTCCTCGTATTAGTACTTTGGTACCGGTATGAAATCATTTTGCGCCTCCTATTAGTACTTTGGTACTAATATGAAATTACTTCGCTCTTCGTATTAGTACTTCGGTACCGATATGAAATTATTTGGCTCGTAGAATTAGCACTTTGGTACCGGTATGAAATTATTTCGCTTATCGTATTAGTACTTCGGTGCTGGTATATAATTATTTTAGTGGGCCTACTGGTATAAGTACTTAGATACCGGTATGAAGTTACTTTAGTACTGGCATTAGTACTTCGGTACTAGTATGAAATTATTTACGAACTAGTATAAGTGTTTCAGTATTAAATCTCAGTAGTTTTTTGCTTTCCCTCAATTGGTCTATTTTCTTCTTCACCTGGTTTTTTGGTCGATTGATTATAATCGAGCCTAAGTATACATACACCAAAATTTCCTAAAGGTTGTTGTCCACGTGATTATCATTGACCAATGATATCAAACCGCGCGTTTGTACGAAATCCAGGTAACGGCTATTTATAGACGCACTATACTTGTCCATGTCAAAGTGCCGCGTAACGAGGGTTATCTGTAAACCCTTGACTGGGACATTGGCAAACAATGCAGACCCAGATCAGATACCGCAGAAGGAGGCATCTGATCAGGGTCTGCACTGTTTGCTTAAATTACAGGAAGTTAGCGTTAAATGAAACAGTTTAAGTCTCCGTTCAGAAACATTTTGCCAGCCTACTCTCAAAAACAATCTACCCACCAGTTCTGTCAGTGCTTCGATTTTTATCTCTCCCAACATATTACGGGTTTAGCGCTGGGGACTAGATATACATTGCGCCTTTTTTACAAACGAGATAACATTCATAGACATAGCTCTTACAACGCACATTACGCATATGCGTAATGCGCGCCATGCGTAATGTGCGCCATGCGTAATGCGTGCCATGCGTAATGTGCACCGTGCGTAATGTGCGCCGTGCATAATGTGCACAGTGCATAATGTGCGCCATGCGTAATGTGCGCAATGCGTAATGTGCACCATGCGTAATGTGCGCCATGCGTAGTGTGCACCATGCGTAATATGCGTTATGCGTAATGTGCGCCATGCGTAATGTGCATATGCGTAATGTGCACCATACGTAATGTGCGTCATGCGTAATGTGCACCATTCGTAATGTGCACCATGCGTAACGTGCGTAAAAATATTTATAATAAATACAGGATATTTATTCTTTGGTTGTGAATACCATAAATATTGTTATCGAGGATAATGAAAACATCAGTATTTTCACGAGTGCGAAGCACGAGTGAAAATTTGAATGTTTTAATTACACGAGATGAAAATTTTTATGGTATTCACTGAAAAAGAGTAAATTTTCTTTTTATTTTATTGTTTACACGCCATTGCGCGATTCTGACGTCACTAAACAAAACATGAACGTCATGGCGTCGACGCTCAGTGCTTAACGAAACAAGAACAAAAAGTTTTCGGCAAATCAAAATATTTTTTTATACCAACATGTTCCTTACATTGTAACTAAGAAAATGCATACCAACACTTGATAGTTTTAGTTCAGAAACAAACAAGTTAGAGGTGTTCAAAAATCTGAAGTGGAGGCAACATCCACTTCTGAAACAATGAAGAAAACCGAAGTCGTCCAAAGCGAAGAGTGAAGATATAAATCGTATCAGTCACTAGTGAAATGATATGATATCAATTCACTAGTGATTGATACCACTTTTATTTTTCACAGATATACACTGATTTCACCGCTAACAATAAAATAAAGTGTCATTTACATGAAAATACGTACCATGCTTCTTTACCATAGGGGCTGTTCTTAAAGGAAAGAATTTGCTCCCTAGTAGCCCCTGTTTTGGAAGGTATTCTAGGATGGGGTATACGAGGACATCTGAACTGAGGTCATCTAAGATGGCTGACAGGAAATGACGAATTGAGAGAGAGAATCACAAATCTGTAGTCCTTTCTCTGTTTGTTATCCCCGCGAAAGGCGGAGGGTTATAGTTCAGGGCCCCAGTTGTTCAAAAGCATCGTTAGCTTAACGAGCTCGTTAATGGGTCCAATTGTTTTACTGTTTCTAGTAAGTACAATATCTAAATCACAGGTATTTTTTGCTGAAAAAAAAAAATGTGAGTAGCTTGCAAAAGCTACTCACATTTTTTTTCAGCAAAAATGTTAGCGTATATGTCATATTTTAATGATCAAAGTTTTAAACGATACGTTAAGTAACGATACCGTTAGTTTTTGAACAACTGGACCCTGGTGTTTTGCCTTTCTTAGTATGCAGTCATATCTTAGTGGACCGATGATGTAATTTCATGAAATTTGTTATACATGTGTATCACCATGGTGAGAAGATGCACGTACAGTCAAGGGGGTGGTGCATGAATTATGGGCCCCCTGATTGCTTATAAACTCAACACATTAGCCGGTCCAGAGCCATTACTTGGGGAGTGATGAATGAAATTTCATGAAACTTGTAATGAGAATGTATACAAATATAGTTTAGTGTTGCACGTGAAGGTCTGGCAGAATTCCTTGAGTAAGGCCAATAAAAACAAATATGTGTGTATGTGTGTTTAGGGTATCATATTTGACAAAAATAGGCAGGGTAGGTAGGGAATATATATATATATATATATATATATATATATATATATATATATATATATATATATATATATATATATATATATATATATATATATATATAAATATATATATATATATATATTTTTTTTTTTTTAACATTTTCAATATAGAACCATACAATAATTATCATTTTTGGACTCCGCACCATAATTCACATAAAATTTTACCAAGTCTGTTTGACTATCCTTTGATGTGCCTAAAAGTACTGACAGAATAGTAAACAACGTAGACCCTGATCAAACTGCTCCTGTAGGAGCAGTTTGATCTGGGTCCACACTGTTTGCTTAGAATTACTTGTCTGAATATTTAGCATTAATATGGTAGCATACATATTTTATCCCCGAACACTTATTTAGAAAACATGAAAAAAAACAAAAACAACAGCAACAAAAAAAAACAAAAACAAAAAAAAAAAAAAAAAACAAGAAAAGAAAAACAAGCAAACAAACAAACAAAAACAACAAAAAAAAAAAGAACAAAAAAAAAAAAAAACAACAACAAAAAACAAAACAAAAACATGTTAGGTTTCAAAAGGACAACTGGGCAGATTATGAAATATGAATTAGGAATACACTAAACACACACGTATTTTGTTTGGCCAAATGCATAAGTTAAAAACAACAAGCACGAATTTGTGCCTACACTATTTTCCAAAGCCCACCTTCCTGGGACGTTGAGCATAAATGGGTTAACAGGGTAATTGATAGTTTGTCGTTAGTAGTCACTTTATCAAAATTATCAATGGTGGGGTAACATTAGCCTACTTTTGTGGCAAAATATTTGCGTGTTTTGGGTAATAAGCAGTGTTTGGTTCCGCGTGTTTAAAATCTTAAAAGGCATCTCAGCTAAGCCGCAAATAAACATAAAGGCGTTCATTGTGTCCTCGCGATGAAATCCGCCCCGCTCGCAGCTGAATACTTAATGGTGCTTTAACCTCCAACACTCTCTGTGCTAATTCCAGCAGACGACAACACTGGTGATATTTTTTCTTATTTTGTCAGAAAACAGGCTTTGGTATCTCATCCAAATTGTCTCCCAAGGAGAAAATTTGCATGAAATGTCGAAGCCTATTTTCTGAAAGAAAGAAAAAAATACTTTAAAATGTCGTCTGATGAAAATTTTACCCAGCGTGCTAAGCAATAAATGAAACAAATTATAACCTATAATGCACATAATTTGCATCGTTGGCTTTCAACTCGTTTTGCTACAAATGTAACAATAGTTCGGGACATGGGAAAAGGCATTATATGCCCAGATAATATGACATGCAGTAAATACTACAAGTATTGGGAAATACAGGCCTGATCAAACGGTGTAGACCCGATCAGACGCCGCAGAACGCGGCGTCTGATAAGGGTCTACACTGTTTGGCAGTCATCTAGCAGATTAAGGTACATGTAATTAAATAGACATGGCCATTTTTAGAACAAATATGGTAATTTGTTATGTGTCTAAGCGCTTAGGGTATATACGGCGTAATCTTGGTAGCCCTCTTTTCTGGAGCTATGCAATTATGGTATTTTCACCATACAATACAGAGGAAATGAGAGGAAGATTCAGTTATAAAGCATAGTAAGACTTACCACGCCATGGGCAGATTAAGCAGACAACAAATTGATGATATTTTTCTTATTTTTCCTAGAAAATAGGATTTGACACTTCATGCCAATTGTTGCCAATTGTTTCCCAAGGAGACCATTTTACCAAGCATGCAAAGTGTTTAGACAGATTTGTCCACAACATCTGCTGCTCTTTTTATGTAATGTTTGCATCATACTAAGAAGACTGGGGTCCAGTAATCAGTGAAAATAAAACTAAAGTATTGTCATACTGGAACCTAACAACACTTATACACGGCTACTTATCTCCACACGCGCAACACCGTATTGTGAAGAGAAAATCGTAAATTCTTCCGGAGATGGTTGTGGAGAGTCAGTTCAGGTGGCGTTGAAGGTGGTTGTCAGTTGAAATAAGGCTGGCATTTTGGCACAATCGCAGATATCCAAAATCGGGCGATGTAATTCAACCTCTAATTTAGTCTCCCATATAATCAGACCGGAAATATAGTCTTTTAAGCGAATACGGAACGAAAATCATTTTTCTCCCGATGCAAGGTGGCCAGATTTTGCCGTCTTGGTGACTGACAGGCATGTAAAACTCTAGTTCCCCAAGAATCATTCGGCCTAGGACAAACCCAAAACATTCTGAAGGCGCATTCCATTGAAATAAATAAATAAATAAAAAAAAAAAAAAAAAAAAAGACTGTTTGGTATGAAATAAAAAATAAAACACATGCAAAAGGACTTAAAAGCAGTTAAAAGACTCTTATGAGGCAAATTCAGGGCATATTTAAATGACTTCCCATAAAGGAAACTGTTGTTTGAAAATATTTGTACTTTAGTTAAACTTGATATTGTGTGATTCTTGTTGTGCTTAATAATGATAGTATGTAAGTAAAACCCTTGTTAAGTTAATTGACTAAGCAAATGAGCATTTATTGTTTGTCTACAATGGGGTATATGTTCGTCTTACTTTTGTCTGGAAAGAGGTCTCAATCGTGTCTGGAAAGGGGTAGGGGTTCCGGGCTCCTAGCAGCACACCCTGCCCTTTTTTGCCCCCCCCCCCCCCCCCGGACAAGATCTAGCCAATGGGCTTTCCAAATGCCAATTTTCACTGACCGAGGCAATACCGAGGCAAAAATACGGAAATAGCCCTAGGTCTTCAACAATATGTAACATTCTGGTAAACTATTGTATACATATCAATATTGACAAGACTTATCCAAAGGAATCGCCAAAACTCGAAGCTAAGCAGAGACACAGGCAGGAATGAGGCGGGGCTTGTACCGAAGCGATAGCTGAATAGTATAAAATACAAAAATAAATCTAGAAAATAATGATTATCTTTCAACACTAGCTATAACACCATGGTTTGTGTAAATGGCTCTGAATAAGATTACAGTCATGATTTTTCTTGCGCTGGTATTATTCAGCCCTTAATAAGAAACCAATGCAAGCAAGTCATATTGGGCCGAGCCATGCTAAAACGTGCCTTCGGGCATATGCGGACAGCGAAGGCCCAAATCAGACTGCGCATCTGCGCAGTCTGATCTGGGCTTTCACTGTCCGCTTACAGAATCGTCGGGTACTACAGAATGTATGAATGGAGAACATAGGCGCGGATAACACTTTGCACATGCGCAGGACGACCTGAATCTGCGCATGTTGCGCATGTTCGAAGGTACCTTTTTCCGCTTGACGCGTCCCAATTATTGGAGCTTGCTGAAAGCCAGTATAGAGAAATGCATATGAACGTAAGACATTTGACCTCAAAGAAAGGACATAGTGAATAATGCCAATTACTATGGAAAAGACAATCTGACCTTTGGCAATGGATTGAGACCAAAAAGGCACTTAAATCATACCCAATTACTAGTCTCTCAAGCAAATACTTCTGAGAATAAGGAAGTCAGTTGTATGCCAATTTATCAATTACTTTTCTAATGAAGAAAGAAGAAGCAGAAAAAGTAGGGGAATGAGAATCGCCAGATAAAAAAGTTCGTTTTACGTACTCGGCCTGCGTAAGACACTGAGCAAAGTATGTCTTCGGACCATGTGACCGTAGCCTACAGATGACACTGCAAGAAACGCTGTGGCATGTATCATTGTAAGCCTAAATATGATTGTGAGAACACAAAATTAGCTGGTCAATGTATGTATGATGAACAAAGATGGAATAAGGTCGTCTTTTTCTGCGCATACTTATTTTTTACCGACATTTACAGTGATTTGGACAGAATATAGATGAGAGCGTGCTCACGTTGCGAATGAATTTAGCGGAATATTGACAGAAAACTCAATTAATTGTGTAACGTCGGCGGAATAGCTTGGAGAAAACTGACATTTGTTCATTATTCTTCTCATCTGAAAATTGTTACATATAGCCAAGATTAAGGCCGACTTTTTTAAACCCTGAAAAATACAGTAAAACTTCAATGACTCCGATGGCTCGTTTACCGTGCTCGATTCGAACTCATTTTGACTTTCGACAGCTCAAGAAAACAAATATCTAGGGATATTTTAGGAAAACTTTATTATTTTACATGTCTCATGAATAAGTATGTTGTGTGTACTCATTAGAATCGCCTCGAGGCGATTCTAATGAGTACAATCAACATACCATTATTTCATAGAGGATCGAAAAGATATCCCTGAATTATCCCCATTTAGCTCCTGACCTGGTTTGACTCGCAGTGGCTCGAACTACCCATGTCTAGAACAGTCTATGGTTCCTAAGATGTTCGAGCCATAGAAATTCGACTGTATTACGTTAAACCCACCCAAATACAGTCGAGCCTCAACGGCTCGAACATCTTAGGGATCATGGATATTTGTTCGAGATATGGGTAGTTCGAGCCACTGACGGGGATCATAGCGCCAGGTCAGGAGGCAAAGGGGGATAATTTAGGAATGTCTTTTCCACCTTCTATAAAATAATAGATTAGTATGTTGAATGTACTCATTAGAATCGCCTCGATGAGGCGATTCTAATGAGTACACCCAACATACAATTTCATGATAAAATAAGAAAATTTCTATAAATATTTTGTTTTCAGGAGCTATCGGAAGAATTTCGTAGAGACTAAAAAACGAGTTCGAATTAGCCATTGTAAACGAGCCATCGGTGTTCGAGCTATTGAGGTTCGACTGTAGTAAAGAAGATGTCCAGTGAGAGTCGCACTCAAAAAACATAGCCTACCAATAAATCAAAAAGAAAAATAAAATAGGTTGAACAGCACACGCTTTATAAACGACCGACTTTTCTAGTGGGGGTGTTCGGGTGTGGCGAAAGTGTCGTATATCTTACGTCATCGGGACGTCCAACTGATATTGGCTTATAGATGGGCAAGGCCTGCTATCCTTGTAGCAGATAAGGGTAGAGGGAGGGAGGGGGGGGGGGGTTATTTCTTCTGTTTCATCACTTTCATTCCTGTTCCTCTTACTTTCCTGTCCCTCGCTTTCATCTCCTCTACTATCTCGTCTATTTCTTTTCTCCCTTTCTCTGACAGACGACACAAAAATGACTCACAAGGGTTGATGTGTCGTTAAATCCCAACATAATCAATCAATTTTCCCCAGTGAAGTGATTACAATGTCAGACCGCAATGCTAGCATTACGAAAACATGCCTATTCAAATATACTAAAAAATTTTACCAACAAAGAACGTAAAATTTTCAGATAAAAAATTCTTGTTCATATTTCTGCTTAAAACATAGATTATGAGTACCCGTTACTCGATGAGGCGGTTCTAACGAGCACCCATAATCGATGTTTTGAGCAGAAATAAGAAAAATAATGTATACCCTGTAAACCCCAGTTTTACTATATAAAATTGGGGTTTAAGGGGGTCAAAATTATATTGGTATGTTTTCGTGATGGGATGTGTGCTTTGGTTCACCTATTTTCCTGAAATCAGAAGAAATCGGAAAAAATTCAAGACCTTCATAAGACGGTAGCTTATTACCAAACAATGCAGTTAACCAGAGGAATATATACGAATGAAGAGAGCTAACTGTAATCTAAGTCCACATCACGAAAACACCATGCCTATATAGTTTTGACCCCCTTAAATCCCACTTTTTTTATAGTAAAACTGGGGTTAACAGGGGTATACATTATTTTTCTTATTTCTGCTCAAAACCATAGATTGTGAGTACTCGTTAGAACCGCCTCGTCGACCCACAATCTATGTTTTGAGCAGAAATACGAAAAATAGCAGAATTCATTATCTGAAAATTTGCATTTTTTTGGTGGTAAATTTTTCAGTATATTTGAATAGGCGTGTTTTCGTAATGAACAAACGCCACACAGGAAACCTCCTTGGAACGGTCAGTAGAGAACCTACTGAGGTTTTTAACCAGTTTTACTCGTACGAAACCTCAGCCTTAATGCCGATGCAGCTCCCATCACGAAAATATACCTATATAATTTTGACCCCCTTAAACCCCACTTTTATATAGTAAAACTGGGGTTTACAGGGGTATACATTATTTTTCTTATTTCTGCTCAAAAACATAGATTGTTGGTACTCGTTAGAACCGCCTCCTCAAGGCGGTTCTAACGAGTACACACAATCTATGTTTTGAGCTGAAATATGAAAAATATCAGAATTTTTTATCTGAAAATTTTCATTTTTTGGTGGTGAAATTTTCAATATATTTGAATAGGCGTGTTTTCGTTATGAAATTACAAAAATCAGAACACAAGAAGACCACAAACAGGACCACAATGGCCCCCACAACAGACATTGATAGTCAGGTGCCAATCACCCAAAACTGCTTCATTACGAAAACATGCCTATTCAAATATACTGAAAATTTTACCACCAAAAAATGAAAATTTTCAGATAAAAATTCTGATATTTTTCATATTTCTGCTCAAAACATAGATTGTGAATCCCCACAATCAATGTTTTTGAGCAGAAATCAGAGAAATATTATATACCCCTTTAAACCCCAGTTTTACTATATAAAAGTGGAGTTTAAGGGGGTCAAAATTATATAGGCATGTTTTCGTGATGAGGAGGGAGCTGTCGTTTCGTTTAAGCAACAGTTTTCTACTCTACGGAGAAATAGTTCTTATTGTTGGATGGAAGAAGAAGCCTGACCTATGCGTACTTAGATAATCAGATTACGTACTAATGTACTAATCAATTCCTTTGTAAGAAAGCTGGACATGTTTCAAGGTTTTGTTATTATATCTGGCAATGAGACAATCACTCGTTACCGTATAATATTCGGACACCGTAACTCACCACCATAATTGTCCTAAAATTTGAACAAGTCCATTCGACTGCCTGCTGTTGTGTCTCAAAATTGCTAGATGAGTAGCAAGCCTTGCAGCCCCTGATGAAACGCCGCATTCTGCTGCGTCTGATCGAATACTTAGAATGAATACACCATTTGCTACCTCCATCCATGTTATATACAGTCAAATCTGCATTAAGCAAGCACTTATGGGAAAGCCAAAAAGTGGTCGCTTAAGATAGGTGCTTACTTAATACAAGTAAAGTTCCATTTTTTTACCTTTTGTGAAATAGTGGCCTTTCAAGACAGATGATCGCTTAATACATGTAGCCTTTAAGACATGTTTGACTGCATACGTTTGTCGTATTATTCCATTACGAAACACGCCAATTTAAATATACACATTTGTAGAAAATTTCACCTCCAAAAATGGTAAATTTTCAGATAAAAACTCTGATATTTCTCATATTTCTGCTCAGAACATAGATTGTGGGTACTCGTTAGAACCGCCTCGGCGAGGCGGTTCTAACGAATACCCACATTCTATGTTTTTGAGCAGAAATAAGAAAAATAATGTATACCCTGTAAACCCCAGTTTTACTATATAAAAGTGGGGTTTAAGGGGGTCAAAATTATATAGGTATGTTTTCGTGATGTTAGATACATTGTATCCATAGTCAATAGTCAAAATGCTTGCCTAAGCAAATGGTGAAGGAGCAGTTCAAACTCTTCCTTAGAGCAGTTTTTTTATACAGACATCCCTCGTTATACCGACACTCGATGTAACAACAAAATTTGTTTTAATGACAATTTCACTGTCATAAAACCGTCGCTTTAGAGGTAACAATTAGTCACAAATCATGCAAGAATATATGTATTTAATACTTCAAAGAATCATATGTTTTGGATATTTGTTAGAATCGCCTCAGCGAGGCGATGCTAATAAATACCCAAAACATATATTCAGTGAGGAAATAAGAACAAAACAATACCTTTCTTACATATCATTCTGTCCATTAAGGTAAATTCATTATAATGGCAATATTTTTGGACACAAATGCTGTCGTTGTAACGAGGGTTTACTGTAGTCTTGATTCAGAATCATAATTTACACAAGACAGGTGCTGTATCTAAAATTAACCTATTTATGCCGAGTGGGTTCTTCTGCCATTAATATTTGGACTGGTCTATTTCAAATCGCAGGGTGTCTGGTTAGTTTTTATTATCACTGTTTTATAGAAATTCCTATATTTAATGCAAACGGTGTAGACCCTGATCAGACGCCGCGTTCTGCGGCGTCTGATCTGGGTCTGCACTGTTTGCAATTGTCCCTTTTATGGGACGCTAGGCATAAATGGGTTAAAAATATGTTTCATCAATCAGTTATAGGAACGTGGCATTATAAATGGAACGAATAGAACATTTCAAGTTTGTTGAAATGGGTTGTTGAAATGGGTATCAACATAGATATTTTTATCATCTCGAAAAATATGCTTCAATCCGCTAAGGGGCGTTACTTGGCAAGTTACCTATGAGAAGCGGCAGTTGACTGGACAGTTATTTCCCCTAGGTCGCTATTATTGGACTTGGACTATTTCAAACATCTTTGCGATAGTTCGGGAAAGTTTAATTTCACAAGTTTACAGCGAAATGGAAGAATGAAGAAAAATACTTATTCTACAGTGTTATATACCAGTACAAACTATAGAAAAATCTATTTGTGGTGATAACTTATACAATTTTCCCTGAAAAGGCAGTCATTTTAAAACAGAGGCTAAAATTAGCGTTTTGATCATCTTTG
The DNA here is from genome assembly GCA_964016985.1 of Anodontia alba. Classification (NCBI taxonomy): domain Eukaryota; kingdom Metazoa; phylum Mollusca; class Bivalvia; order Lucinida; family Lucinidae; genus Anodontia; species Anodontia alba. The sequence goes on along the minus strand of OZ024823.1, from coordinate 52,945,681 downwards.
ACAAAATATAATGGTAATATATAGGCACAAATAGTCTGAATTTCAAACGCATAGGGAAGAACTATAAAGATATGAAGTTATTTGAAAATTTTCATACCTTGTGAAAGTGCAATAAAAGTAGATTTTGAAAATAACTTATAAAAAGTTATCGTTAAATCAGAAATACATGTATTATCTATTTTTATTTTATTTTCCTATTTAACTCTATGTATCGCTGAGTGGAATTTATACATGTAACTGTTCGGGTAAATCCGTAAGTTAGTATCGGTAAATTTCGTGATAATGAAGGATTTATTTCCCTATGTTTCATTATTGCACAACTACATAGACTGCTGATTTAGTGCTGTTTATATTCAGTGCTGTGCTACAGCAATGTGATCAAATGGTATTTTTTGTTTGCTCCAGACCTGAAGAAAGATTTACGACCGTTTTCCAAAACAGACCCCTTTCGTTATCAGGTAGACTGGCTCCAGTCGTTTTTGTTTTATATCTATTTCTCTCTTTCTCTACATTATTTTTTTTTATCATGATCCTCTTTAATCCTACTTCAAGTTACCTATGGCTGAACATTTCATTCTAACCAAGGGACTGAAGTAAACAAAAATTCTACAAGCTATACAGGTGTTGTGTCCCCTCAAAAAACAAAACAAAAAAAAAAAAAAAAAAAAAAAAAAAACATAAATAAATAAAATAAAGAATGGGGTCTGGGACCAGACTAGTTATCAGGATGCTGCTTCTCTGGTGGTTGGATCATTTTATGAAAGGGAGCTTCTGTAAAAGCTTCACTAAAAGGAAAGAATTTGCAGCCAGATGGATCAAATTCTTTCCTTTAGGAGTATCTCCCCATTTCCCTCGTGAGACGGGAGGCAAACATTTAACTGTTACTTCCCTTGGGTTAAATTTTGTTTGCTCTAATGGGTACAGTGAACTAATTATTTTCCCCATAGAGCTCCATAGTAATTTCACCCTTTTTGGTGGTTTAGTTCATTTCAGGGTATGGCTGGGCTTCCAAATTTTGTTTTTGTTCAAAGACCAGGCTTAGCACAGCAAAATAAATATGGTAAAAACATCACTATCATCAACACTTTCTGGGACTTTTTGGAGGCTGAATGTAGCAACCAACCCCTCAATTGGCAGGTGTCAAAAATTGAAACTTTGCAGTTTCACCAGTTCTTCTTTTGGCTCCAGCAAACACAAACAGAAACATTTGTTACTTTGGAACAATCAGGAAATTACACACAAACATTTTTTTCTTCAAATCAGAATGACGAGTTTTAATTCATCTTCATTATTAACCAATTACAGATTGCCTTACACAAAATAACTACCCCGGGCTTCCCTACAATTTTTTGCACCATTCAGCAGTCCTGTCACAATTGGTTCACTGTGCCCTTATGCAAGCGGTGGTATGACATATACATGTTATTTGACTGAAGACATCAAGGAAAACATGAAATGTCTTTAATCAAAGCACTGACAGCACTGGTGGATCGATTGTCTTGAGTGTAGGCTGAGAAAATGGTCATAAACGGAGACTTAAGATTGTTTCATGTAGCCCTTAACTTCCTGTAATTTAAGCGAACAGTGCAGACCCTGATCAGACGCCGTGTTATAAACTGTCGGCCCAAAAAATTTACAATCCACCCAAAAATTGCTTTACTTAATATTTAAAACTGACGGACCAATATTCCCTGTACTTTTAATAGTACAATTAAAGATCTATTCATAAATCTGAAGTTGTAGACAAGTGTTTGAAAGAGGAATTCATAACTGTGGTACCGCATCAACCTTACTCATCAGAACTAGCCCCGCTTGGTTTCCTAAACTCATTTATGCCTAGCGTCCCATAACAAGAACATTGGCAAACAGTATAGACCCAGATCAGACGCCACTCTGCGGCGTCTGATCAGGATCTAAACTGTTTACAATTAATACAGAAATTTCTACAAAACATGGTATATATTAACATTAACTGGATACCCGTTCCTTTGGAAATAGACCGGTCTAAAGAGTGAAGGCAGAAGAGCCCATTTGGGATAAATTGGTTAAGAGAAGTCCTTGTCTGTCGGCGTTATACTTCAAGAAATAGTCGAAATGGTCAATCGTCAGTGGCATTTGGTTGTGTATATTTGTCAACAATGCAGCAGTCATTTGAAACCCCCACTGCTACGGGGCCGGGAAATATCTGGCAACAGCTTGAACGCACAAAACAAAACCCATAAAATATGTTTTGTAAATCATCTAGCCTATGATTTTAGATCACCGGAGACATTGCATTCCGAACAACCCTCTTGACGGACAATAGTACCGTCCAATATGCGCTACCCAAGGGGACTTTAATCACTTGAGACGATTAATCAAAGTTATCTTGTTTACGCTTGTATTCTTTCATATTTAGTAGATTAGTTTATTTACCGATAGTGCCATATCTTGGCTTTAAACATATGTTATTGCTATACGTACTATCATGTACCAGAAAGATTCACAAACAAACAATAAAACAGAAATTCAATATACAAATGGGATTAGGATAGAGTCGTTCGGCTTAAGCGAATTTTTCTCCCGTGAATAGGCAATTCATAAAACAGCACCGATAAGCTTTAACATAAACGCAATCAACATATCCTGTAGGAGCCGCATTTTGAGAAAACGTACCGTCTGATATGTGCGCATAACGAAGACTTAAATCAGCCTGCGCATCCGCGCAGTCTGATTCGAGTCTTCGTTATCCGCTTGAAGAAACTTTGCATCCTTGGCTTTCCAAAATGCTCTCAGGGAAGATTCTGATCAGACTGCGCGAATGCGCAGGCTGCTCTGAATCTTCGCTGGGCGCACATGTCCGAAGGTAGGTTTTCTGACGTTATAGTTCCTACGATAATAAGCACACACACACACACTCACACACACACACACACACACACACACACACACACATATATATATATATATATATATATATATATATATATATATATATATATATATATATATATATATATATATATATATGTTCTTCTTGTTTGGTCCTCTCCACTCTATGTGTATTCTATATCCAATAGGACAGAACAAATAACAAAAAGCATTGAAATAACTATTACAGTACATTGCATATCAAAACCCAAAATACATACATGTATAACACAATAAAATAAAAAGAATGCAAAATCGGCTTTGGTTGTTCAACTGATATGGTATTCGAAGGACAATGATAAACACGCAAATCTGGAGAATAAGGACTAGTGACTTTGGTTAATAAGGCATTATGAACTATTGATGTTGATGGAAGCAGCGCAGCTACATACTCCTTCTTCAAACATCTGGTCAGAAATCATGAGAAAATTCGTGTGATGGCGAAACATAGTTTATCTATCTTCTTGTCGCTTATAAGACTTAAGCAGGCAAGTCACTGGAAGAGACATACGAATCAAATAAATCATAAACCATCAACAAACACCCACACATATAATATGGGCCGCATCAAGCGAAAAAGTGCCTTCGAGCATGCGCAAAATGTGCGAATTCACATGCTCATGATCATGCGCATGCGCCAAGTATCATACGGGCATTTGCTTTACATTCATACATTCCGTGGTATCCAGTGACTCTGTTAGCGGACAGTGAAGGTCCTGGTCAGAATGCGCGGATGCGTAGGCTGATCTGGGCCTTCGCTGTCCGCATATACCCGAAAACACGTTTTCACATGGCAGGGCCCATATGGTAAAACGGCTTTACTATAGCGGAAAATCGTTTGTGGTCCTAATTGCGTGAGCATACCGATTTTTGAAGCTTATTCTATTTATGTAACGTTTTAACCTGTGATATTTACAAAGTTTTGGTCTTCTATTTGAAAACTTCTCAAGCATCGATAAGAACTGGCGTTCGCTTATTTACTGAACGTCAACGGTAAGCGAAATTCATACAACTCACGGATTTGAAAGTGATACAACGTTTGTGCCTTCCTTCTTCTGTTTTCCTGTACACCATGACCCTTTTGGACATGGGTCTACTCTATAAGGACAGGATTTGCGCCTTCAGGGAGCACATTCTTTCCTTTTAGAGTAGATCCCTTTTCAGAGGGGATACAATGTTGAAAAATTTTGACAGAATTGCCTCCACTGGAATTGTATCAATTCTTCCTTACATATCAAAGATACATATCAAAGATACCTGAACGTATCACAAACAAATTCCTTAAGGTTGTTGTCCACTTGATTATCACTGAAAAATGAAATCAAACCGCGCGTCGAACGGACTTACCAAATGTTTACGCTATGAAACCCACAACACGTTGTCTCTGAACCGACCTCTATTCAGTGCTGGGGTATTGGCAAACAGTGCAGAACCAGATCAGACGCCGCAGAACGCGGCATCTGATCAGGGTCTGCACTGTTTGCTTAAATTACGGGAAGTTAAGTTTAAATGAAACAGTCAAGTCCCCGCTCGGGATTATTTCTCGGCCTATACAGTCAGAGACCATCGACCCACCAGTGCTGTCAGTACTTTGATGTATTCATGCGCTCAATGTTACGAGAGTTTACTGTAATTACTCTAAAATTCGGACACTTTAAAACTTCCAATAATACTTGTCCCAAAATTTAAACAAGTCCAAGTCCATTGCTCTCCTTATAATAGTGTTCGAAAGCTGCTAAATCATTGCCAAACTTTGTGCGGCGTCTAAGCCGGTCTATGCTGCTTCGGCAGGTCTCTCTGTCCAAATAGCTAGGATACATTAAATATGCTATCATTTTCTGATATACCAGAGTTGGATTCACGATAACTGCTTTGATTTCTTGAGTTTCCCTATATACATCAAGGAAACTGGAAAATGCCTTCTGTACTAAGAAATGCCCATGAAACCTAAAAGTCTTTACGCACAAATTGAGGCTTTCAAAGTTTCTCGCGCAAGTGCTGAAGACAAATTTGGTTCCTGCTTGTCTGATTTAAGATTAAGTATAACTGTCAGATGCAAAGGCATCAACAGTAAGAAGAAAACGCATTTGTTGTTAATAATTAGCACATTTGAAATGCCAGCGTTATCATCTTGGAGATGTGTTCGTTCCTAAACACCCATTTGATCAGGTTGTTATAACATACACTCAACAGTAAAACGAACGCGATTATTCTAGACAGCAAGCTTATTTCAAACTATTTCGTGGTAAACACTTTCCGAAGCCCGTTTTAAATACTATGGAATACAACATACCAAGCATTGCATAAACAGGATTAGCCCTTTCATCCTAGAGTATATGAAGAGGACTCTTCCATTCATTAATTTGGACTTGTTCATTGAGGCAAATATCGGTCTCAATAAAAAAAAAAAAAAAAAAAAAAAAAAACAAATACAAAAACACACACACACAAAAAAAAAAAACACACACACACACAAAAAAAAAAAAAAAAAATGGCAAACAGTGTAGATCATGATGAGACGGCTCATTATGAATATACAACGAAACTGGACCCTGTCACATTCAAAACTTTTCTAAGTCTAAGCCTAGTTCTGTTAGAAAGTGTATCTCGACCTGAATGCACATTTTCAGTTCCCATTACGAAAACAAGCCTATTCAAATATACTCAAAAATTTACCACCAAAAATGAAAATTTTCAGATAAAAATTTCTGATATTTTCCATATTTCCGCTCAAAATACAGATTGTAGGTACTCGTTAGAACCGCCTTGCCGAGGCGGTTCTAACGAGTACCCACAATCTATGTTTTTGAGCAGAAATAAGACCAATAATGAATACCCCTGTAAACCCCGGTTTTACTATATAAAAGTGGGGTTTAAGGGGGTCAGCCTTAAATAGGCATGTTTTCGTGATGACTGTCATATTGAAGCTGTCCAATACGGTCATTAGTAAATCTTTTGCGTATTGGAGATTTTTCATTCAACAATCTGTTTAATGTCTGTGAAGACAAATGTAAGCCTTCCATGGCCTAGATTTTTTTTTATCCCTTTCTTATGTTTCATCACGAAAACATGACTATATAATTTTGACCCCCTTAAAACCCACTTTTATATAGTAAAACTGGGGTTTACAGGGGTATACATTATTTTTGTTATTTCTGCTCAAAAACGTAGATTGTGAGTACTCGTTAGAACCGCCTCAGCGAGGCGGTTCTAACGAGTACCCACAATCTATGTTTTGAGCAGAAATGTGAAAAATATCAGAATTTTTTATCTGAAAATTTTCAGTAGAATAGGCGTGTTTTCGTAATGTGGAAAGCACATACTTGTTTCAGTCCGTTTCGGTTTGTCGAAATTGTTTTAACCCATTTAACCCTAGCGTACCATAAAAGGGAAATTGGCAAACAGTGTAGACCCAGATCAGACGCCACAGAACGCTACGTCTGATCAAGGTCTTCACTATTTGCATTAAGTTTTTAAGTTCAGAACTTTCTACAAAACATTGTAATAATAAAAACTAACCAGCATCCCTTATATAGGAAATAGATCTGTCCAAAGAAGTAAGGTACAAGATTTCATTCGGCATAAATGAATTAATATTTAATTGAATCCCACTTCGCACTCCCGGTATGCACATCAGCTGATTCTTAGATTTCAAATTCAGATGGAAAGCGGTTTCTCTATCGAACACATCGTCACTGGTCTCGTTCCAGAAAGTAATTGCTTCATTGCCTCGTGGATAGCTTGGCGGTCTCTCCATTTATTGAGATAATTACTTATTCTTTATATGGCATTGTAAAGCCTTCAGTTGCAATTGAAATACGCGGTTGCAATTATCTAAATTGAAAACTGGTAACTGAGGAAATGGCGGTCAATTTCGAATTCATTCACTTTGCATGTTGTTCACAGCAGGGTACAGTACACTACTGAAGTGAAGACAAAGAAGCACTTATAGAAGAGAGAAAGAGAGGTATAACCGCTAGCAATACAGATTCCATAACATCTAATAAGTGAATATGTCACGGAATAATATTTAGTATAGCGGTCTAGTGAACACTGTACGAGGATTACGGTTATAGATAGCGTTTAAGGTTTTGGTTGGTGTTTTCAGCTCATGAGCTTGATGTCATATAGTGTGTATCCTCCTCATATGTAGAGATTTGATCAACTTTCAATCTATATAGATATATTTGTTAAAGCTCGTTCCTGACATGCAGGATGTAGAGTTAATATTATGCTTACCGGGTGGCGCTGTCACCAGGTAAGCATGGGTTTCATATTTAAGTCTCATTGTACATTTCGAAAACATGCCTATTCAAATATACTGAATTTTACCATAAAAAAAGGAAATTATTCAGATAAACAAAATCTGCTATTGTTCATATTTCTGCTCTAAACATAGATTGTGGGTACTCGTTAGAACCGCCTCGCAGAGGCGGTTCTAACGAGTACCCACAATCTATCCTTTTTAGCAAAATAAGAAAAATAATGCATACCCCTGTAAACTCAAGTTTTACTATATAAAAGTGGGGTTTAAGGGGGTCAAAATTATATAGGCGTGTTTTCGTGATGTAAGCATTTGAGAGGAGCACTGGAAAATTCGGAGAGGTTAATATTGTAATTCTTAAAATTCTGGTTTCTTCAGAAACCTGCGGATGTAGATCAGACTGCTGCTGGAGGAGCCGTTTGATCTGGGTCTACACGCTATTTGATTTTTATGTATTTAAATATTTTAATAAGATAAAGAAGCATACTGTTGTATTATTTTGTATTGATATAATGAAAATTATGTGTGCAACAAACAATTGTGTTGGGAGAATGCAGTTGGGCAAAGCCCCTGCCCGACATTCTTATGCTGGTTCTTCTGCTGATTCAAGAAGGGCACTTGTCAGTTTTTGGCAAAAGAATGTGCATAAATATTGGCTAACCGCTTGAAGGACTAAGCCTGTCCTTTATGGGTTGACTGGGTCGTAAAATCTCAACTCGATAAAATAATACCCAAGAAGGGCAACTGGCAATCCCGTAGCGACCATCTTGAAAATCTTCAAACGTAATCTTCTCCCGAACGGTAAGTCGGATTAAGCTGAAATTTGTTGGGAAGCAATGGTAAGACACGGAAATTCAGAACTGCTAAGATCGGAACGTTTGATCTGAGTGTACATACTTTTTATACCCCGCCACAAAAAGCAGCGAGAGTACTGTTTTACCCTCAGAAATTTTGAGTGTCCGTCCGTCCGTCAGCGCTTCCATCATTCGTGTCCGCTCCATAACTCTGATACCATCCGAGGTATTTTCACGGAACTTCATACAAATATAAAGCACTATGAGACAACTTGCAGAACATATGAAACGTAATTCTGGTTTGCCTACTTTTTGGAGTTATTGCCCTTTGAACATAGTAATTTCTACCATGTACTCGTGTCCGCTCTGTAAGTTGGAAAACGTTCGAGATGTTATTACGAACTTTCTCATAAATGAAAAGCACCATGAGACAACGTGCAGAACACACACACACACACACACACACACACACACACATTCACACACACACACACACACACACACACACACACACACACACAAAACAAAACAAAAAAAAAAAAAAACGTAACTATGGTTTACCTACTTTTGTAATTGCGGCCCTTTGAACAAAGTAGATATTGAAAATAGCCATCTCGTGTCCACTCTATATTTTCACGAAACTTCACACAAATGTAAAGCACTACGATACAATCTGCAAGAACACATGAACCGTAACTCTGGTTTGCCTACTGTTGGAGTTATTGCCCTTTGAATATTGAACATGGCAATTTCTATCATGTACTCGTGTCCGTTCTGTAAGTTGAAAACCGTTCGAGATATTATAATGAAATTTCTCACAAATGTAAAGCATCATGAGACAACATGTAGAACACGAAAACCGTAAGTCTGAGTAACCTGCTTTTGGAGTTTCGGCCCTTTGATTGTGTTGGGGTTTAACGACACGTCAACCCTTGAGGGTCATTTTGTGTCGTCTCCCAGAGAAAGGGAGAAAAGAGATAGAAGAGAGAGTAGAGGAGATGAAAGAGAGGGACAGGGAAGAACGAGGAACAGGAATGAAAGTGAAGAAACAGAAGAAATAAAAACATTCCCCCTCTACCCTTACCCACTACAAGGATAGCAGGCCTTGCCCAACTGTAAGCCAATATCAGAACATAGTAGATATTGAAAATAGCCATCTCTACTATGTACTCGTGTCCGCTCTACATTTCCACGAAACTTCACACAAATGTAAAACATTATGAGACGACATGCAGAACACATGAACATTAACTCTGGTTTGCCTACTTTTGGAGTAATTGCCTTTGCGGCCCTTTGAATATTGTAGATATTAAAATAGTCATTTCTACTATGTACGAAAAAATGGAAACGACCACGTTAAACATTTTAATCCAAAATTAACTCATGTTCATGCATAAATGGTGATAATATTAAGGGACAGACTAAGGTACCGTCCCTTTGACTTTAGTTTTGACAGAGTTATGGCACTTGCTTGGTGTAAATGCAGTGGTGGGTCATGGTGTAGTGTTTGCAGCGGTTTTATTTATCTACAAAGTTAGCAATTCTGAATTTCCATGTCGCCCCGATGCCCGCCACAAAGTTTGGGCTTAGTCCGACATACCGTTTGAGAGCAGATGTGGTTTGAAGATTTTCAAGATATAGAAGCGGAACGGTTTTAACAATTCTGAATCTCCAGTTCCCCTTGATGCCTCCCGTCAAGTTTCAGTTCAATCCAACTTACCATTCGGGAGGAGATGCCGTTTGAAGAATTTCAAGATGGCTGCCATGGCAGAACGAAACGGTTTTAGCAATTCTGAATCTCCATGTCACCCCAATGTCTCCCACCAACTTTCAGCTCAATCCGACACCGTTCTGGAGAAGATGTCGAAAATGTGAAAAGTTAACGACGACGGACGGACGGACGACGGTCAAGAGGCCACGGTAAAAGCTGACCTGGAGCAAACACAGGGTTAGAGGCAGGATCTTCTTATCTAGTGTGCAAGAAGTAGTCTTATCAGACAAATTCTAGAAGACCTATGCCCAGTTGTTTAAAGCGTCGTTAGCTTAACGAGCTCGTTAAGGGTCATTTCGTTAACTGTTTAATGGATTCAACATACAATATTCTGATGTTTTTGCAAAAGCTACTCACATTTTTTTAGCAAAAAATTTCAGCATATTTGCGTATCACTCGATGTAAATTTTAACGAATCGTTAACTAACGACATCATTAGCTTTGAACAACTGGGCCCTGATTAATAATGACTTATTTACAGTAGTACAAATAGAAAATGACAAGAAAACACACAGAGATAACAGCAAACGGACATCAACCAGACACATCTGTTGTTAACCCTATGCATATATGTTATCAAAGGCATCTAGCGATTCCATTATTAGCCATTACCATTTTCTGCGATACTCACGAAATGGACCATTATGCCATATGCAGATACCGTATGTCAATAAGCAGTCTTTGCTGTCCCCTAACCGAATCAAATGTTGCTGTAAACTAAAGAATAGAGAAAGCTCTAGCAACTAGGTTATAAAATTTTTTCATGCTCAACTCAGCTGAGCATGAAATTTATTTTGCTTATAAATCTTAAAATACTGACAATTTTTTTAAAACTTCTTTCATGCTCACATTTTTTTAGGATTTAAACTTTCATGGAGATGTTTGAACTGATTCTATTATACATACTGGATCAAAATTTGACATAAGAGAAGCCTGGGCTACTTCAACATAAGAAAAGAAAAGTATTTTGTTTTGATTATTGTGAGGAAGAGGAGTTGCCTTTTGCGAGTCTCTTTACCCTTGTTTGTCAACATTCTTAGATCACCCCACCCGATTGGTACAGCATTCATGTTCTTGCGATAAGCTGCAACTAGTTGATAGTATCTTAAGGTCCTTGCCTTTCGACAGGAACTGAATGTTGTGATCATGTCAAGCAAGTTTGAGTGAGACGTCAAATAGATCTTGCTTATTTTTAGAGATATCGCTATTTTGAGTGGACTTAGAACAATGCTTTAAAATACTACAACAACGAATCACACATACACACGACAGACAAATGTTATAACACAATAAGAACAATGAAAGCGACTAGAACAAAGGGACATTCTAACACTCCTCGCCTATATAGCCAATGGTTAAACTCAGTGATTTATTATGGGCGGAAGTGCGCGACGCTATCTGGCGCCATTCCGACGTCATGTTGACGCTTTGCTGACGTCAGTCATCGCTTCCACGGCGTTAGACGGTGTAACGTCGTTTTTCTTGCGTCAACAACGTAAGAAATGCATGTAAACAAGAGCGTTACAGTCAAAACTTTTGGCGGGATTTCTTTATGTGATGGCGGACAGTTGGAAGAACCTGAAGGATACAATTACTTTTTCGTCATTTTCTATGTGTTAGAATCGAAATAGATCAGCTCTTGTGCGTGATTTGTTGAGTGATAAATCACAGTTTGTCGATCAGTTGTAAGAAGATAAATCACTCGCGCTCCGCGCTCGTGATTTGATCCACTTTACAACTGACCTCCAAACAGTGATTTATTACTCAACAAATCACCGCTTCTTAAATAACCCGAAAAACTCAGATTTGGTACGTTGTGTTTCTGACCATCGAAACTACGAACTACTTAATTCGCATACAATAACACATCGCACCAAATACAAAATTCCAATTCAGATATTTATCTGTTTCGTTGTAAATATGAAACTCGAATAATAATTTACTGAGTGTTGTCAAACTATTTTTATGTATATATAGGAAGTTTGCTGATAAAAATTGGAATACACTTAGGCTGTTAAATTTCAAATATATACTCCATAGTCTGTGGGAAAGGTATTCACAGGAAATTCAATAGACCAAAAACATGATGAAGGCGAGTCAAAATTCATTCTGAAACTTTGAATCTGGTTTTGTATAGGGACACTATTACAGTCAAAATTTTGAAATAAAAAGCGTAAGTGAAGATACTCAGGAAATGCCGTAATCACGAAGCACAGCCGATACTCCGCGCGAGGCACCATAAGCAGGAGAGATGACATCACGTAAACACTCCTATATAATTTTGACCCCCTTAAGTCCCATTTTTATATAGTAAAACTGGGGTTTACAGGGGTATACATTATTTTTCTTATTTCTGCTCAAAAACGTTTATTGTGGGTATTCGTTAGAACCGCCTTGGCGAGGCGGTTCTAACGAGTACCCACAATTTATGTTTTGAGCAGAAATATGAAAAATATCAGATTTTTATCTGAAAACTTTCGGGTTTTGGTGGTGAAGTTTTCAATATATTTGAATAGGCGTGTGTTTACCTAATAAAGAACAAACAACGACAAAACAGTTGTTACATTCGAAACCCTCGACACACGAACAAAGATTTTTGTGTTGAGGTTTTACGGCCCAGTCAACCCGTGGGGTCATGTCGGGCGCAGTCAGTTTACCTAACCACACGAATGGGTAGGCTTAGTCCTCTAAGCGGTTAAGTATTGTGCACATTCTTTCGCCAGAAACTGACAACTGCCCTTCTTGAATCAGCGGAAAGGAGAGAATGACCGTAGAAAATACAAAGAACAGAGGATTAATAGAAAAGAAACTACTGTGCGGTTTAAAGCGGTTTCACTCTTGCGAAACCTGACACAGCTCCAAATCAGAATCATATATCCGGTCTGTAAAGGGGTCATTTACAACATCAGTAAAAGATCGCAGTGAAACACGTATAATCAGAAACACTGAGACGAAACCAAGCAAAAGACTCAATGGCGATCTGAAGCTGAAAGTTTTTTTTTTTTTTTTTGTTTTGTTTTTCTTTTCAGTAATTACCTTTTTCACCCCTGAGTTTCTGAGATTATAAGAATCCATCATCAGTGACCATGAAGGATAGGAAAATCTCACCCGAGTGGTAGGAATTTCAACCAGGCAAGAGGCTTGCCGAGTCGGTTCAAATTCCTACCCCTAGGGTGAGATTTTCATATCCTTCATGGACTGGCTTATGATGAATTCGTTTTCTCCCACCTTTAAGTGGATTGTTCCAGCGTGGTCATTTTAGATATAAGTTTCAACATGGGCAAATATCTCATATCATATAGGCAAAAGTGGGAGAAAAACTCTTCTATCTTTGAATTGGGGCACATCCATTGTTGCAAATATTGGTTCCGGTAAAAATCAATAACGGAATGACAAACAGTGTAGATCCTGATGAGATGGCTCGTACCTGTATTGGCCTGCAGGACTGAAAGGGCTATTAAGTACTGTCCATAGCAGGATTATAGAAGAAGACAATGCAGCATTGCACTAAATGTAAATTTGAGGACATCTGGCTTTTCTGACATCGATTTTGTCTGCGGTCAGCACAAGCATGATGGGGTCGTATTAAAAGGCAACACTAATACATATGTATCAATAGTCTTGGACTGATAGCAGAAGCAATAATTAATCTGATAAGCCTTTCGGATGAAAGTAAGTCTGACTGCAAACACATGTAGATTCTTGTACAACATAGTCTTATGCATAATATGAATCGTAAAGTCAAGAAACATACCTAGGAAATTAGCGCCCAACGAAGACTCAAATCAGCCTGCGCGTCCGCGCAATCTGATCAGTCTTCGTTTTCCGCAAGCAGAAACCTTTCATCCTCGGCTTTCCTTAATGCACCCAGAGAAGATTCTGATCAGACTGCGCGGATGCGCAGGCTCATCAGAATCTTCGCTGAGCGGACATGTCCTATAGTACGTTTTCTGACGTCGCGGCTCATATGGGCCGTGACATGCGAAAATGTGTCTTCAAGGCAATTGCTTTGTTTTGGGTTGTCAGACTAACTACAATATCAACTTACGTTTGACTTGCTGATTTGAGAAATACTAGGGCTGTTAAAATGTAGAAAACGTTCGAATAACTGTCTATCAGGAAGAAAGCTTACCGAGTTTTGATTGTAGTGTTCCTTTGTTTTGTTGTCCGAACATGGCTTAATGCGCGTGAGGTCATGACTTCCATGAAACAACACACAGGCTGGCTTTACAATGTTAACATGTAATGAATTTCATACTTTCTTACTGAAACAATTGTGAAAGCTATTTCGAATGGAAATAGTGTCTTCAAAGGCTTATTGTTCAAGGTCCTTTCTTTGGTTTAAATCCAAAAATATATAAATATTCACCGATAGTAACACATAAGACAAAACAGTTTCTAACGCTTTATTGAACCCAAATAAGACTAATGGATTTTCCCATCCTTATACATTGGATGAGTCCATTTGTCATTTAAGGGGTGTCATGTGTATTATTTTCATTTTTGTTCTGTCTATAATTGAAATTCCAGTAAGCAAACAGCGAATACCTTGATCAGACGCCGCGTTATGCGGCGTCTGAGCTAGGTCTGCAGTGTTTGCCTATGACCCACACAAGGGACGCCAGGCTGATATGGGTTAAAACATGACGAAAGGTGAACGTGCGCCCAGTGAAGACTTAAATCAGCATGCACATCCATACAATCTAATCAGTTTTCCTTTTCCAAATGAAGAAACATTGCATCTTTGGCTAACCAAAAAGCACACAGTGACGATTTTGATCAGACTGCTTGAATGCGTAAGCTGATCTGAATCTTCGTTGGGCACACATGTCCCATGGTACATATAATGAAAACACTGACGACATTTGGGCTTATATATAAAATAAAATGGTAAAATTTGCCCTCGCCTGAAAACATCACTAAGACATGCCTGTATAATTTTGACACCCTTAAACCCCACTTTTATACAGTAAAACTGGGGTTTACAGGGGTGTACGTTATTTTTCTTATTTCTGCTCAAAACATAGATTGTGGGTACTCGTTAGAACCGCCTCGGTGAGGCGGTTCTAACGAGTACCCACAATCTATGTTTTGAGCAGAAATATGAAAAAATATCAAAAATTTTTATCTGAAAATTTTCAATTTTTGGTGGTAAAATTTTCAATATATTTGAATAGGCATGTTTTCGTAATGATAATTGAATAAGCGAGTGCAGAGGCTTATAATTCTATTAACGGGACTATGACCCTCGAAACGACTTAAAGGGTGAAAGTGTCATATCATTGGCTAGCTAGCTTCATCAGTGATTTTGCTTTGTATAGCCCTTGTTCCAAGTTAATATCTGATTAAGAAACGGTTTCAAGTTTAACCTTCACCACGCTCAGGGAAAATTCAACAGCCAACAATTAGATGACATTTTTTTTTTCAGAAACCATACTTTGACAGGGTTTGACATTTCATGCAAACTGCCTAGGAGGCAGTTTGCATGAAATGCCAAACCCTGTTTTCTGGAACAAAATCAGGAAAAATGAAATCAAACTGTCGTCTGCTGATTGGTTTTTCTTTGACTGTGCCACTGGCATGTGTAATTATTATAACCGTAAACATTAATGAAGTACTACAGAGGTGAAAGCTATTATCATACCAGTTCCTGTAAGAGAACTTGATTGTCTTCCTGGTAAAGTCTCAGTCAGCAGCCAATTAAATGACAGAAACTCGCACACAACATGTTGCACACCTGTGCTGGGGAGCTGATAGCTCTGTTAGTAGAATAATAAGTTTCTGACCAGTTTTATACTTCTCAAACTGCGGTATGTACAGCTGACCACCTTCTATAATTTCGCTTTTAACCCATTTTTGCCTGGCGTCCCATAAAAGGGACACTGGCAAAATTTGTAGATACAGATCAGATGCCGCAGAACATAAAACGCGGCGTCTGATCAGGGTCTACACTGTATGCATTAACTGCACGAATTTTATAAACATTGTAATAATACAAATTAACCAGAAACTTTTTCTATTGGAAATGTACCGGCCCAAAGAAATATGGTTGAAGATTCGAGTCGGCATAAGTGGGTTAAAATACAACTGCACGAAACTGTTTTCGGAATAAAATGCTTTGGATGTATATGTGAAGAGTCTTAATCAAACCGAGGCTCTGATTTTCATTCTCTTTTGTGTTCTTTGTTTCTGAAAGCACCTTTTAGATTTTTATTTTACTTCATTGCAGTTGAGGTTAACTGCCGTGTTGCGGCCGTATAACGTCTCCTTGTACTTCATCATAGTGCAGATTATTCATTATTCAGCCCATTCATTGAATAATGCTTTAGCCGTGGCTAGAGGCGTATACAGCCTTGCAAGCTACGATACTGTATGTGGAGAATCTCGTTATCAATCAGGGTCCAGTTGTTCAAAGCGTCGTTAGCTTAACGAGCTCGTTAAGGGTCATTTCGTTAACTGTTTTAGTGGATTCAATATACAATATTCTGATAGTTTTTGCTGAAAAAATGTGAGTAGCTTTTGCACTGCAAAAGCTACTCACATTTTTTCAGCAAAAATTTTCAGCATATTTGCGTATCACTCGATGCAGATTTTAATGAATCGTTAACTAACGACATCGTTAGCTTTGAACAACTGGGCCCAGAGACTTCAGTTTTCGTTCTTTACTGTTTTCTTTGTTTCCAAGGGCAACGCTTTAGATTTTTATTTGATCAAAGTGATCAAGAGCTTGTCTCAACAGATGTCAAAGGTTAGTAGTAAAGTGACAAAGTATTTACATATAATCTGGTAAAACATATGTCAGGATTCATATCCGACTGCAGAAAAATGGCATGCCATGCTATAATTTAGGGGAATACATCTTCAGTGGACACAACTCTGTCAAGACTGATTTTGCCTCCCTCCTGAAAAGTATCTAATCTGAAAAGAAAGCATTTGCTCTTGGGAGCAATTTTTTTCCTTTTCGAGTAGACGTTCTGATGTGCAGAAAAACAGAGAAAGTGCTAAAATTTGTCTCCCATGTAAAAATGACAGACTTAGTGTATCCAGTCCATTTGAGTCAACCAGTCATCACTCTTGGGCGTAAACAAAATTCATTGTCACTGGAAATTGTACTAGGGATATAAATTTTTCATCCCTAATGTTGATTATATCGAATTAGCTGGACGTGTGACCATTAGGAAGATTGCCTTCTTGAAATGAATATACGCGTCGAGCCAAACGGAAAGGAGGGATGTAGAGAGAGCGAGGGCATCTACTGAGTGTAATCGGAACTTCGTTGTCCTCTTACTCATTCAGACGATACTATTCAATATAAAACAGAAAACAAGGATATGGCGAGACTGTGCAGACGCGCTTAATGATCTGAATCTGCGCTCTGACCATTACGCGTACGCTGAAAAACACAGTTTCGCTTGACGCGGTTCCTTTAGTCATTTGATGACACGCGATCAACGGCACATAATTATACCATTAAGCGCGGCGTAATTGTTTTTGTAAATCATTTTAAGACAGAAAATGTTCTCAACAACTTTTCCGAAAACCAGGATTTGTTTCCTAGATCCCCTTAAAACTAATTTAGGTGATCTAAGATAATGAACGGAACACAATCTTATAATTATTCACAACAAAGACGCCATGCGCGCCCATGAGGTTTTGTCAGCGCCTTCACAATACAATAGATTCTGTATAAGAGATTTAGATGAATAAGTGAATATGTTGGTCTTTGTTTGCATGTTTAAGGCAGTGACCTTTTGAGACCGAATCTTAACATGATCTGAATGTAAATTGATCACTTTGATCTTCCAATGACACGCTTTCACCAAGGGTACAAATGTATGTGACACGGACATCCACTCACCAATCAGATTTGACTAAAATCAAGTCATAAATATTGAGATGAAGGTTGCAGATGTTTCTGTTGACGATATGACGAAAGCTTTGGATTTATTCCAGTCGCGTTCTCATCATGAGAACATACCTATATAATTTTGACCCCCTAAAACCCCACTTTTATATAGTAAAACTAGGGTTTACAGGGGTATACACTATTTTTCTTATTTTTGCTCAAAAACATAGATTGTGGTACTCGTTAGAACCGCCTCGCCTCGACCCACAATCTATGTTTTGAGCAGAAATATGAAAAATATCAGAGTTTTTTATCTGAAAATTTTCAGTTTTTGGAGATAATATTTTCTATATATTTGAATAGGCATGTTTTCGTAATGTGCAGCCAGGATAATGTAAATAAAAATCTGAAAGATTCACTTTTGGAAACAAAGAACACACACAAGAGCGAAAATTAGAGACTCGGTTTTATCAAGTCTCTTCATATGCAGCAATGTAGTTTGTTAGGATGCATACGCTCCCCACTCAAGCGGTATTCAATTTTCAAAGTACCAGAATGGGTCCAATGATCCGAAAGGAAATAAAAAATATATACTGAAAGGAAAAAGAAACGCAGGGTAGAGTTTTTTCCTTCTTATTTTAACCATTTTTTACGGTGTTTACTATAGCCATACACTTTTACAGATTGTCCTGTGAATCTGAACCGCGGGTATACGAGTCTTTGGTCGATGTGCTATCTACCCAGTGTGTGAAACCATTCAACCGTGCACTACACAGTGCATTGCACGGACAATACGGAAAGCCAAAATTTCGTGCAAAACAAGCATGTTTAAACCTTCAGCACAAGATTTCCTCACACCATTTGGTACACTTCAACGATACACACCGCTCTTCGATTCTTTTACCGATTTTTCTTTTCATTTTTACGCTACTTTGAACTTTTTTTCAATCATGGTACGATTGACTGATGTTCAGAGGGGTAGGGCAATTGCGTTGCTGATGCAGGGTCAGAGGCAACAGCAAGTTGCCAATCATTTTGGGGTTAACGTCTCAACAATTGAACGTCTTGTTAGACGTTGAAGGGAGACAGGGCATTTAGCAGACCGACCGCGGTCTTGGCGTCCACGCGTGACGTCGCGACGTCAAGACAGGACAATCCGTCTAGCACATTTGCGGAATCGTCATCTCACTGCTACCGAAACTGCCCTTAATACAGTAGGTACGCATAATCGACAAATTTCTCCGAAGACTGTTGGAAGTCGATTGCGTGAGATTGGTCTTCGAGCTCGTCGTCCATACGTTGGTCTGCCTCTGACCCAGGCACGTAGGTTGCGTCGTATGGCGTGGTTGACGGCGCATGCGCCCAGGCTATTTCCGATGTGGCAGTGGAGATGAGTTCTTTTTACGGACGAGTCTAGGTTCACTCTCTATCGCGCAGATGGTCGACGTCGTGTGTACCGACGTCGCGGAGAACGCTTTGCCGACGCCTGTGTTGTCGAACGAGATCGGTTTGGGGGTGGCTCCGTTATGGTCTGAGGAGGCATTGCTCACGGGATAAAATCACAGTTGATTATTGTTGCGGGCAATATGACCGCAGTAAGGTATAGGGATGGGATCTTGCGTCCTCTTGCAGTCCCGCTTGTGCAACAACGTAATCTGATTCTGCAGCAGGACAATGCCCGACCACATGTTGGCCGAGTTTGTCAGGATTTCCTGGCAAACAATAACATCGCACCACTAGCATGGCCACCGTACAGTCCAGATTTGACCCCAACAGAGCACATGTGGGATGAGCTGGACAGAAGGGTTAGGAAGCGCCGAAATCCCCCCGCAACTCTCGCACAACTAAGGAATGCGTTGATCGATGAATGGAATAACATTCCGATGCGAACTGTCAATGCTTTGGTTAACTCTATCCAAAGGAGAATTAGGGCAGCAACAGCAGCAAGAGGGAGGGGGGGGGGGGGGGGGGCACATCCGATATTGATTTTCAGTTTGATTTTGATTTCAAGATTTGGGGGGTAGCTACCAATGAACTTCAATAACTCGAGACTTGTTGATCACAAACCAATGAAATTTGGAACTTTTGTTCCATACATGTACCGTTTTGTAATCATAGTAAAATATTTAACAAACTTTTTCAAACTTGAATGAAATTTAGGAATAAAATTTACCCTGCGTTTCTTTTTCCTTTCACTATATATGTAGTCTGCACTATGGTGAAGTACCATAAGTACGTAGAGACTTTTGTACGATCGATCTCCACTCCATAAGTACGTAGAGACTTTTGTACGATCGATCTCCACTCGCCACTTAACACAAGCTGCAGTCAACTAAATAATATATATATATTACGAAAACACGCATATTCGAATATACTGAAAATTTTACCCCCAAAAATGAAATCAATTCAGATAAAAAATTCTGATATTTTTAATATTTCTGCTCAAAACATAGATTGTGGGTACATGTTAGAACCGCCTCGGCGAGGCGGTTCTAACGAGTACCCACAATCCATGTGTTCGAGCAAAAATAAGAAAAATAATCTATACCCATGTAAACCTCAAAATTATATAGGCATGTTTTCGTGATATATTTATATATATATATATATATATATATATATATATATATATATATATATATATATATATATATATATATATATATATCACAATTTTGACCCCCTTAAACCCCACTTATATAGTCATACTGGGATTTACAGGGATATACATTATAAAAGGTTGTCTTTGGATACAAAGGACACACAAAAAAACAAATATGTAAGTGAAAATGGAAATGTAAGACTTGTAAGTGTCATTCCGAGCAAAAGAACAAACATTTGAACAAAATCTACCAATTAAACAATTCAGCGTAGACTATCTTCTGCAATGCAACTTCCAGCGAAATATTTAATTTCGCTTCACTGACGTAACGTCAAAAGGACCTTTACATCGCACATGTATCAGTTAGGTTGTTTTTTGTTCTGAAAAAAAAATCGGACTTACCAACGACTCACACAGTTTTTTATAGTAAGTCACTATTAAACTCGCATCAGGAAAACACGCCTATATAATATTGACCCCCTTAAACTCCAAATTTATATAGTATAGATGGTGTTTACAGGGGTATGCATTATTTTTCTTATTTCTGCTCAAAAACATAGATTGTGTGTACTCGTTAGAACTGCCTCACCGAGGCGTTTTTTTTTTATCTGAAAATTTTCAATTTTTGGAGGTGAAATTTACTATAAATTTGAATAGGCGTGTTTTCGTAATGGGCAATGCTGAAGAAGTTTTTAGACCAACGTTATATAAGAAAATAATTCGTATTGTTGACGATGGATTTAGAAATGTCTGGGGTAGAGGAAATATGTGGTTATGTGGTGGACCCTCTGTTATAGAACTACATAAGGTGTCCGAAGTTCATTACGAAAACACGCCTATTCAAATATATAGAAAATTTTACCACCAAAAAATGAAAATTTTCAGATGAAAAATTCTGATATTTTTCATATTTCTGCTCAAAACATAGATTGTGGGTACTCGTTAGAACCGCCTCGATGAGGCGGTTCTAACGAGTACCCACAATCTATGTTTTAGAGCAGAAATAAGAAAAATAATGTATATCCCTGTAAACCCCAGTTTTATTATATAAAAGTGAGGTTTAAGGAAGTCAAAATTATATAGGCATGTTTTCGTGATGTAGGACAAAATAGACAGATATGTTACAAACACACTGCTCTAAGTAAAAAGTAAACATTCCAAAAACCTACTCTACTCAAAGATATTTACTTTTAGATGACTAACTTAGAATAGCTACATATAGTCTGTGGTATTTTGATGACATACTTAATATTGATAGTCTAATGTATTTAGATGACTTAATATTGATGACGATTTTTTTGACCAACTGGTAGATAAGATTTATCCAGACGAATTTCAGCTGAACAAAGCTAATCCCTATGATACAAAAACCCCATTTCGGGAAATAAATATATCGGTATCTAATGATATAATCTCTCCTTACATATAACTTTATGACAGTCGCATGGCTTTGATAACGACAATTTTCCTATTTGGATGGCGACGTATCTTTAGCTACATCCTTCGGTGTTTATATTTCGCAGCTTATTCGTTTCGCTAGCGAATCCACGTCAGCGATTTTACACTCGAAATAAATGTTTAATTGCAAATATCTGAACAGGTGCATTGTTATCATAAATTGCGTTAACAATTTTTAGGTTTTATCGCCGTCATTCTGAATGGATTTTCAAACATCACATTGGTTTGAAACACTTCTGCAGGAAGGTGCATCGTATTTCAACACGAATGTTATGCGACAAACTACATGCATGGTTGTTAAGCCAATTATGGTTGATAACTTTGCTTCCCTTTTTAACTGCTCGACGGTTAGTCGGGCCTCCGACTAAATCACGTTTCCCTCTTCAATCTGTTTCGGAAGGTTGTTAGCGCCTAACTTGATGTCTGCAGATTCTATCCTTTTAGAGCAGATCCCTTTTCCAGAAGGGACGTGGAGTGCAGAAAGCAAACAGGAAGTCACAAAAGTTGTCTACCTTGTACAAAATGGTCGAAAATCTTCCAAGTGCGTCTGTCTAGTCCCCCTAAGCTGTTCAAATAGGGTAAGTACGATAGATGTTGCCCTAATTACGCAAATTACGTATGTACGCAACATGCGTAAGAAAAAAAAAAATCTAATAAAGTGCAATAAACATAAAATATTTTACTTATTTACCACAGGGGCTGCTCTAAAATGAAAGAAATTCTTTCCTTTCAGAGTAGCCCCATTTCGGAAACGATTCTAGGCATAGTTTTCAAGATTTTTTCTGAGTGTGCGTAAAAATCATTCCGTTCTGGCTGCACCATTGAGTACGGTATTCAAATTATGAAAAGTAAATAAGTGAACTCAGGAACTGAGAAATCAGATCTACATCAAGCTCCCCGCCCCCCCCCCCCCCTCCCCCTCCCACCACCCACCCACCCAACTACACCTTTGAAGCCGCATGAAGGCAGCCTCATGGGAAATGTGCGTACTCGCGCACATTAACTTGCGACTTCCTAGAATTGAAGTCTTCTGAAAGTAAACCGCGGCTACACAGTCTGGTCATGGTTTTCACAGCTCACGTATAGATTACGATCTATTTGGCATGACATAAGATGCGTACTCTTGGCATTTACCTAAGTTTCTATCATCAACACATCAAGAAACTGGTGAAATGTGGTACATTTGAAGTGCGTTTGCTGACCAAATTGCGCTCAATTATGGACGGGAATGTTCGTTTTATTTCCCTCACTTGTCCTGTTTAGTTATATAGCGGTATAGATCAAGTGATTTAGAAGGCGTTTCAGTCGTAAAAAAGGCTACAGGGTTATTTGCGTGAAATTGCCTTTGGCTGTTTCTTTTCCTGTGTTTACCAAGGAACCAAACAAAATCAATGTATGTATACAAGACGGGTTGTACATTTTGTAAAAAAAAAAAATCTCAAAGCCTTGTCCAAATATTAACGCTAAGACATATTAAACTATTTTCTTATTTTTTCCTAGGTTTTGACAGTTCAGGCAAAATGTGTCTAATGGAGACAGTTTGCATGAAATTGTCAAATCCTGTTTTCTGGATTTGAGATATTTTGCATGAAATGTCAAATCCTTTTTTCTAGGAAAAATAAGAAGAATGTCGTCAGTTTTTCGTCTGCTGAATTAGCCAAGAGAGTGATAAAAGTTTCATTTACCTCTTCGTATTGATAGATAAGGGACTGACCATTTTTTATGGGGGGGAGGGGGGGGGGTGAGGGATGTGTGTGAAAGGGGTAGAATTGTTTCTTCCGCGACGAGAGCCTATTCACATTTTTACAAAGCGTACAATAGCATTTACCCTGGTCCTAGCTATTTTGGGCAAAAGAGGGTCCTGGATTGTTTTTTGCCAAAAATATCTTCCCACCACCCCCCCCCCCCCCACCCCCTCCCCCCGCCAGGAAAATGCCACAGTCATTTCTTAGGCAGCGAAAAAAGAAGAAATGAGAAACAATGACAAGAGACAACGGCACTGATGCAATAACCGACACATAAATATTTACCCCATATCCTACTGAACCCGGATATATCCTGCCTTTGCAAACAGTGTAGATCCAGATCAGTTGGCTTTTGCCATTAAATATATGAATTTAAAGCAACAGTCTTGATCAAGCAATCTGATTGGCTGAAAATTAGAAATGAGCTTGGCATCTTAATCAGTATAGCATGACAAGGGTTAAAAACTGCAACCGCCTTGGAACGTTCAGCAAAAGCAACTACTAGTGGGCTTGGACTATTTTTTTTTTTTTTTTTCTTTTTTTTTATTTCCATCGAAGCACTGCCCATATTTCTGATGACTCCGCTCAAAATTACAATGAAGCAGAGTAGATGGCTCAATAACACTTTGAAGCCAAGCTCCGAGGTTATACAACATTATTCATGCTCAACTCAGCTGAGCATGAAATTTTCTCTGCTAATAAATATGAAAATGCCAACTGTTGTTGGCATTTTCATATTTATTAGCAGAGAAAATTTTCATGCTCAGCTATATTTCGCAAGAACGAATTTGCAACTGCTAGTCAGTAATCTGAGATTTATTAGCAGGACAAATTTTATGCACAGATGAGCTTGAACAAAGTTTTATAACCTCGGGGCCTGAGCGAAAGAAAATCAGTTAGGCCCCGAGGAAAAACGCTTTTAACATAGTTCTCTGCACTGGAAGTGTATACAACCGCTGAACGCGGCGTCTGATCAGGGTCTGTACTGTTTGCATTAAGTATAAGAAAACATAGTAATAATAAAAACTTACCAGACACTCTGCTTTTGGAAATTGACCGGTCCAAGGAGTTGTGGTGGAAGAATCCACTCGACATAAATGGGTCAACCTGTCACCAAGATTCTCAGGGGCTTTTGCACTTGACTTAGCTGGCCATTCAACAATGTTACTGTTGCAATTCAAAACGATTCTACAGGGCCCATTTATTCAAAATTTAACGAAGTTGTTAGCTAACGTGACGTTAAAATTTATATCTTAAAATATGACAAACATATTGACATTTTTTTGCTGTAAAAATGTGAGTGTTTGCAAAAGCCACTCAGTTTTTGCAGCAAAAAATATCAATGTATTTGAAAATACCTTAGCTGCAACAATTAATGTGTTAGTCAGTAACGAGCTCGTTAAGCTAACGATGCTTTAAACAACTGGGCTAATATTTTGGCTTAACTGAGCAGGTACATTGGTATTCTTGTTTCTTTCATTTTTTTACAATATCTTGTTTCTTTCAGTTTTTTACAAGAGAGACAACTTTGTGACCCTGCTTGCTTTTATGCACTCCCCCGCCTCACCCCTCCCACTTCTGCAAAGCTCTACTCTAAAAGAAATAAAATTGCTCCACGTGTGAGTAATTTCTGTTCTTTAAGAATAGATCCCTTTTCAGAAAGGAACCAAAACATTTGTGACAGAGTTGCCTCCCATGCAAGTGCATCCATTCCTTACAATATTTAGATTTTGTAATATTCAAACAAGACAAAATATTTAGACCTAAACGTCTAAGTACGAGCGCAAATTTTGTTCATGTTTACACAGAGATATGGGACAAGGGTATACTAAAGTTTAATAAATTTTCGATGTAACAGGGTAAAAAGAACAACAATGTGTTTCTTTAAAGTTTGCTTTTATTAAGTTTTATGAAATTTCTTGATGAACTGAAAATAAAATAGACAATAATCTGCTTTTAACACAGTTTGTTATAAGTTTTTTTTATATTTACCGGGATCGTCACAAACCGAAGTCCCGGCAAATATAAAACGATCTTAGTGAGCTAATCAAATAGTCTACCATATATGAAAATTCCCGCGCCGGTCAATAACCCGGGAACATATGGAATGTGCTAACAGTGACCTCAAAGCACTCCGCTCATCTTGGTTCGAGCGTAGTCTGATTAAAGTCTTTGCTGTACGATCTCTGAATGCCTCCTGGACTTTCTACAGATTGTTCCTGCAAACGGATGCGGCTTGATTTCGTTGTGACTTCGCTCAAATAGCGGGCATATGTTCAGTGAAGTCCAGACTGCGTGGGTGCACAAGCTGGCTAACGCCGTCGCTGATGGGCATTAAGTATTCTATAATGTGCCGCGGAAGAAAAAAGAATGCCTAATGATTTTCTGGTTTGTGGTTCTTCAAACGCGCATGCACAATCTCTCAGTTGGGCTACAGACATGCATTTTTTTCCGAAGCTTCCTCAAGGTCCCTTCTACATGTCTGCGAACAGCAAAGGCTCTGGCGAGACTGCGCTTATGCGCAGGCTCGCCTGAGCCTTTACTGGTCGCTTATGTGATAAGTACCCTTTTTTCATGTCCTTGCTCAAATATTCATGCATCACATTCTCAAACATCATCGACCTTTTCCTGCCCTCGAATTCACTGTTCCGTGTCTTATTTACAATTAAACCATCACGTTAACCGGTTTAGGTGCATGTAGGTTGTACCGTATGCACACCCTCCCAAATTCCCTGCTTAATAACTAAACTATTTCTAATGATAAAAAAGGGGTTCAAGATAAATGTTTATGTTTGTTTTATTATTTATTATTTATTGTTCCTTTTTATTATCTTTCTTTTTTTCTTTTCTTTTTTTTTATTTCTTCGTCGCAAATGCATATGTTATGGGTACTCTTAGAAGCACCGGTTTTGTGCAGATATTATTAAAATACCAATATTTTGGGTTAAAAACTGGCTCATCCAAGAAATGTGCACGTTAAATAGGAATGTTATTAGTGACGTAATACGGTTTCGTATTCGTGTACCAGTTCAAGGAGAAACAGCATTTATATTCCGACAGCTTAATTTGTTAAAACTTGTGCACATCACTATATTTGAGTTCCGTGCCCATTACGAAAACACGCCTATTCAAATATATACTGGAAAGTTTCACCTGCAAAAACTGAAAATTTTCAGATAAAAGAACTCTGATATTTTTCCCATTTCTGCTCAAAACATAGATTGTGGGTACCCGTTAGAACCGCCTCGCAGAGGGCAGAAATAAGAAAAATAATGTATACCCCTGTAAACCCAAGTTTTACTGTATAAAAGTGGGATTTAAGGGGGTCAAAATTATATAGGCATGTTTTCGTGATGTCCCAAGTATGCTGAATATTTAGATACGCCAGAATGCGAAAAAAAGGTCATTAGCCTAACTGATGACAACGAAAGCCCCCGGTTGATCATTCTTGACTGTTTGCTTACTGAAATACTGGATACCATAAAATATACTGCTGAACAGATATAGCCTTAACCAGGGACCTGACTCTTAGAAAACACGGGTTCTATTTTATCAGTGATTAGTGGGGTTTAAGGGGGTCAATATTATATAGGTTTGTCTCAGAATGCTGGCAGACTGGCAAACAGAGTTTAGTACTTGACAGGACTGCTCCTTACAAATGTCCGATCTAGGTCTGCATTATTTCTACATTTGTATCAGACTGTTCAGGTAAATAAAGAAAAGAATACTTTTTACCGTATTTGCCTTCTGTATTGGGGGACACAGTCCAGGTCCCATGGTTATAATTTATTTTTCGTGCTTCACTCAGCTGAACATGAAATTTGTCCTGCTAATAAATCTCAAAATACCAACAATTGCAACTTCTTTCTTGCTAAACTTACGAGTACCTGGACACGAAAATTTCTCCGCTAATTAATATGAAAATGCCACCAACTGTTGGCATTTTCATATTCATCAGCAGATAAAATTTCATGCTTAGCTGAATTGAGCACGCAAAACATTTTATTACTAGGGCAGAGTGTAGAACTGGCCCGCGGTATCTGATCAGTATCTACGCTGTTTGCTGCTCTTCCAGTAATTTTGTAGACACTGAAACCAGTAATAATCAAAGCACTGACGGCACTGAATGGTCGATTATCTCTTGAAAAAAGGCTGGGAAAATGGTCCTGAACGGTGACTTTATGGTGTTTCATTTATCCTATCACTTCTTGTAAGTTAAGCAAACAGTGCAGACTCTGATGAGACGCCGCGTTCTGCCAATGTCCCAAATGACCCAGGCTAAGTTTTACAGATAGCTCTGTCAACAGCACTCTGATGTCACAGCGACAAGAACAGCGGGATTATAAATAACAGTTACCCGGATTTCGTCTAGCGCGCGGTTTGATTACATTGATCATTGATAATTAAATGGACAACTATTTTAAGAAAATTATGCCGTTTGAATGCTATAGCTCGATTGTCAATAATCGACACAAAATGGACTTGTCCTAATTTTAGGACAAGTATGGTAAGGAGGTGTGGTATCCGAATATTTCGATTAAATACGGTTTGCACGCTTCCTATTGCGTTTTCATGTGCATTCTCTCATTGCCTGGGCTAATGAACCTGACTGATCAAATCACGTTCTCGCTTTATATTGATTGCCCTTTTATTCTTGGCAATTTACAGTTTATCGGGACTCGGGAATCTATACGTACATTTAACGCCGTTAATGCGAACTCAAACCATTCTGCGCCCTGCAACAGTTCTAGGCCCTGTATAGCGGGCATTAGCAATTATAGCCAAGGCCTTCGTTTTGGGCTATATTGGTTGTAAAATCCAAAATATTTGTGGCCTAGCATCATAGATGCTGGCCAGATTATGGGATTGTTGACATTCGCTTTATAACCGAACAAAGGGTTTTGTAGTACTACGGTTCAGCAGAGTCGTGTATACTAAAAACGTTTCTTCAGGGAATACGCGAGAAGTGAAGCCCAGACCAGCCGATGCATACGCTGTCTCGCCAGGGCCGTTTGTATGCGTTTGTGTAATATCCATTATAGTATTATTGTGTAAGCGGACAGCGAATGCCCTGATCAGACCGCGCGGATGCGCGGGCTGATCTGGGCCTTCGCCGTCCGGACATGCCCTGCAGACATATTTTCGCATGGCACGTCTCAGTATTATATTGGATGTCCTAAAAGCTTCCGCCTCTAAGTGCCTTGTCATGTTCAATTTGAAATGTACCGTAGTTTGGGTCGGCTTGCATCTGTTTGTTTAGATTTCGTGAAAGACAAGAAATTTGTTATCGTTGAAATCAATCTTGTGCACACACTGTTTTTGTTAATAGGCAGTCGCAAATTATTTTCCTGAAGTCGGTTAAATAATTAAGGGCGACCCATCATTTATGATTGATTTGCCTTATGTGAACTAATGAGCATCATTTGATGTACAAAGGCATGGATGCGTCACATTTCATTCTGACCCATCCCTAACTTCTTTTCATGAAAGTCCTTTAAAGACTCCATATTCCTCAACAATAGACATTTTTCATCCAAAAAAGGATTAATAAATTGATATATAGTATTGGTACATCAACTAAAATAAAACCAACAATATATCGTGATTATAAACTTTAAGGTGATTCCACAATCAGGAGAGAAAATAGAAAAGAAAAGTGTAGTTTCATCCGATTCTATAGTTGCATGTAATGCATTTTTATGCAGTCATCGGTTAATTCTGTAGACACATGCCAGTCTAATTTTCTCATGGAAAGGCTCATTTGATCTTGACAGGAGAGGCCATTAATGTACAGGTGATATCTGTTTCCTCATCTTTTATTGCTGCAATAGATGTCTCGTTAGTCCGAGACCATTACGACCTTTGATTTACTGCTGAGTATTCAACTCGCCACTTGACGGGCATTACGAAAACACGCCTATTCAAATATACTGAAAATTTTACCACAAAAAAACTGAAAATTTTCAGATAAAAAATTCTATTTTTTTTTTCACATTTCTACTCAAAACATAGATTGTGGGTACTCGTTAGAACCGCCTTGATGAGGCGGTTCTAACGAATACCCAATCTATGTTGTTGAGCAGAAATAAGAAAAATAATGTATACCCCTATAAACCCCAGTTTTACTAGATAAAAGTGGGATTTAAGGGGGTCAAAATTATATAGGCGTGTTTTCGTGATGTCCCAGGTATGCTGAATATTTAGATACGCCAGAATGCGATAAAAAGGTCCTTAGCCTAACTGATGACAAAGAAAGCCCCCGGTTGATCAGCCTTGATTGTTTGCTTACTGAAATACTGGATACCATAAAATATATTGCTGAACAGATATAGCCTTAACCAGGGATCTGACTCTTCGAAAACACGCGTTCCATTTTATCAGTGATTATATTAGTTTGACCAGTACAAACAGCGATAATCAGGCTGTGGCCTTTCTTGGTTAACTTCATTTGGCCTTTCCTGGATAATTTCATAATTTCAAGATCAAACCTGGTTTTTCATGCATTAACATTCGCCAGGTCCCGAGGGAGGTGTTGAAAACCGAGGCCGAAGGCCGCGGTTGCAACACCTCCCTAGGGACCTGGCGAATGTTAATGTTTTGAAAAACCATGTTCGATCGCTATTATTGCATAAAAACTGAAAACATTTGCAACATTTCGCGTTGCTTCTTGCACTATTTTGTTTCGCCTTTTCACCGATGTTTCGCGAAAGCAATTTCCACGGACTATGCTCGTTCTAGGGCCGGGCAGTACACATCTCGTAACGGCAGCAAATCTGTAGCCCCGGTACGACCATATTGAAAGTGGTGTAGCCGTGCATTAACAGCGCGTGAATTGCCTTGTTAATACATGGCTTTTCGCCGGTTAATGCACGGCTGTTAATAACGAGCGGCACTGCTTTTTATGCAATAAATAATTTTAAAACATGGCTTTCGGCGCGCATTTCACTCATTGTGTGGTTTTGGATTACGTAAATACATTTTGGTGATATGCGTACATTCGGAGACAGGTTAGGGCTTTCACTGCCCACTTAAAAGAATCATTGGATAGTATGCTTAATATGTAAACTTCTCAGGGAGCTATTTTATGATCACCTATGTGACGTGTAAAGGTTATGTGCCTTCACAAATCTCATAATTGCATTTTTGGACGAGTTTTTAGCTCACCTGAGCCGAAGGCTCAGGATAAGCCATTGTGATCACTTGCCGTCCGTCGTCCGTCCGTTGTTTGTCCGTCCGTCGTCCACAACTTTGAACATCTTCTCCTCTGAAGCCCCTGGGCTTCAAACTTCATGTGGAACCTTCTGTCCAAGGGGGATTGAAAATTTATATAAATGGTCACGGTCCGTAAATCAAGATGGCCGCCATGCCCATATATATAATAAGAACACTTAAAATCTTCTTCTCCAGAACCATAAAAGCTTTAGGACAGAATCTTGGTATATAGCATTGAGGGCTCAAGGTCTACCAAGCTTGTTCAAATGATGACCAAAGGTTCACCTTTGACCTTTTTACGGCAAGGTCAAATTTGCGTCCCAAAACATATGTATGGGGAAAATGTTGAAAAGTCTATTTTTCAAAATGTATTAAAGTCTAATGGCTGAAACTTACAATGAGAAATTAAAGTAGTAAAACATTTGAGTTGCAAGGACAATTTTGCCCCCGGGGGGTCATCTGCCCTTGCCCTTGGGCTATATACATGTATAAAAATTTTGTTATTTTTAAATGTCTTCTTCTCTGAGACCGCTAGAGTAATTTTCACCAGATTTTACATGGAAAGGATATTGCCAATTTGTTCAAATGGTTCCGCACCATTGAACAAGATGGCCGCCATGCCCATATTGGTAGAAACACTTAAAAATCTTCTTCTTCAGAACCAAGATAGCTTTGGGGCTGAATCTAGGTATATAGCATAAAGGACTCGAGGTCTACCAAGTTTGTTCAAATGATGACCATAAGTTGATCATTGACTTTTTACGGCAAGGTGAAATTTGCGCCCCCCCATCCCCCCCCCCACCCCCCATGCATTTGTATGGAGAAAATATTGAAAAGTCATTTTCTCAAAATGTATTAAGGACTAATGGCTGAAACTTACAATGTGTGATTAAAATAGTAAAACAGTTTAGTTATAATCAAAATTTTGTCTCCTGGAACCTATCTTCCCTTGCCCCGCGCTTTTTAAATGTCTTCTCTGAAACTGCTTGAGCAATTTTCATCAGATTTCACATGGGACCTTCTTTCGAAAGGGTATTGCCAATTCGTTCAACTGGTTCTGCACCACTGAACAAGATGGCCGCCATATCTATATATAGTAAAAACTCTGACAATATCTTATTCTCCAGAACAAAAAAAAAAAAAAAACAACTTTGGGGCTGAATCTTGGTATATAGCATTGCCGTCTGAAGCTCTACCAAGTTTGTTCAAAATGATGATAGTAGGTTGACTTTTGACCTTTTTATGACAAGGTCAAATTTGCGTCTCTATAGATTTGTATTGGGGAAAAGTTGAAAAATCATTTTTTTAAATATGTATTTAAGACTAGAGGCTGAAACTTACAATGTATGATAAAGTAGTAAAACGTTTTAGTTAGGATAAAACTTTTGCCCCTTCAAGGGTTATCTGCCCTTGCCCCTGGGATATTTGCAGGTACATCACGACATCTTTAAACGTCTTCTTCTCTGAAACCGCTCGACCAATTTTCACGACTTCACATGGGGCCTTATGTCGAAAGGATGTTGACAATTTATTCAAATAGTTCTGCAGCATTGAACAAGGTGGCTGCCATGCCTATATGTGGTAAAAAACAACTAAAACTCTTCTTTCTCTGTACTAAGAAAGCTTTTAGTCTGAATCTTGGTTTATATCATCTGGGACTCAAGGTCTACCGAGTTTGTTAAAACGATGAAATAAGGATGACCTTTGACATTTTTATGGTATGGTCAAGTTTGTGTTTCTCTTGTAGAGAGATTGCTGTGGGTCCGGAGATTGCAAGCAATATTTACCAACCTTCCTTTAAGAAATTTCTAAAATGTCAGAAAAGCTTAAGGTATTACATGTGCTGGGGGGCTTAGCGGGTTTTGACTTTCATTCTTTTTCGTTTATTTTGGTTCAGTCTTGGGCTGTTATTGTGGTAAACATCTTTTACATGACGACTGTGTATTTGTCTTGCGAGTGATCGCACTGGCCGACGGAGAACGGTTACTTTTCGCTTCTTCTGCGCATGCGTCTCCTTTCTGATGGCTACAGCTATTGTGTATCGCAGATCATGGCGGCTGATGTCTGCTGTTTACGTCAATTGCTCTTCATTAACCCATTTAAGTCTGGCGTCCCACAAAAGGTAAATACTGACAAACAGTGGAAACCTAGATCAGAACGCGGCGTCTGATCAGGGTCTAGATTGTTTGCGTTAACGCAGGAATTTCTCTCTCAAACATGATAATAATAAAAAAAAAACTAGCCAGACATTCCTTCTTTTGGAAATGGACATGGCCAAATAGTTGTAGTAGAAACGTCTACTTTGCATAAATGGGTTAATTTGCTTAAAACATTTGTAGTGCTGCCGGTGAAGGTACCTTAATACAGCACACTTAATTTAGTACGGTTATATCAATATATTTTCAACCGAATTACTGTGGAACTCTGCCAATCCGGAAAGTCCAAGTAAAGATAAATCATAGGATAATATAAACCGAATGCCTCGTCGTGCCTAATTGGTTTTGCAAAATAATGGTCTGGTTTTTCATTCATAGACAGAATGCTTCCGCTGAGAATCGCGGAACGTTTCAGACAGAGGTAAACAGAAATGAAATAAACCATTACACCGACTTCTGAGGCCACTCAAGACGGGGATGTAATAAAATCTGGCATGGACGATGGCCATTAAGCTGACCATTTATTCCCCGAGGATGTCAAACAGTTTTTCATCTTAGACGATGATAGGAGAAACATAAATTCAACATCCCTAATATGTATTATATTGAATTAACCCGCTGCGGTACCATTAAGAATATTGCCTTGCTGAAACTGTGTACGCGAATTTCCACAATGACACTAGATCATTATCCGTTATTTCACTGCAATAGATACGTTACTTCCCCTAGATTTTTGGACATCTTTTATTTTACCATACTATTTCTAAAGTATTTGAAAAATAAAGCATTCAATTTTATTGCCTCTTCATGAATCGAAAACAGCTAGATGAGTGACAAACTGTGTAGAATCAACACTGTAAATTCGGCGTCTGATCAGTGTCTACACTGTTTGCTCAAGCCTCTGTCCGACTTCTTAGGGAAAATACGATAGCGTAATTGTTTCTGTAAATCATTCTAAGATAGAAGCTTTCGTAAGCTGAATCAATTCTTAATTACAAAGACTTAAACATCTCTGAAGGATAATATAGCTACTGTCTTTTTAAGTAATGCCATACTGCAGGGGTCTGTTTTTATATGTCTTTGCGGATGGCTTCCTGGGGCGGTTAATGTATTTTGTAGAAAACACGATCATGGAGATCATGAATTTACCCTAAATATTTGGGCCTCAGCAAACAGTGAAGACCCAGAGCGGGCATCACAGAATATGATCTGGGTCTGCAGAATATGATCAGTCTGTATACAGTCGAACCTCAATGGCTCGAACATATTTGGGACCATAGAAAATTGTTCGAGACATGGGTAGATCGAGCCATTGAGGGTTAATCATGGTGCCAGTTCAGGAAGAAAATAGCGATAATTTAGGGAATTTTTCTCGATTTTCTACACAATAAATGTATGTTGAGTGTAATTAGAATCACCTCGATGAGGCGATTCTAATGAGTACACGTAACATACAATTCCATGATAAAATAAGGAAAAAAGTCCCTAAATATTTGTTTTCTTAAGCTATTGGAAGGATTTTGTAGGGACTGAAAAACGAGTTCGAATCATCCACGGTAAACGAACCATCCGGGTTCGAGCCATTGAGGTTATACTGTATTATGACGCATCCAGCAGTTTTTAGACACAACAGTTGATAGTAAAATGGAAGTATAGAACCAGTATAGTAAGACGTTACGGTATCCAAACATTTAGGAAAAATACGATAAGCCAAACAGAAAAGAAACGATATGAAACAAAAAGCAAGTGATTTTTTCTTGTTCGTTTGACAGTCTTATGTGAATGGATAGGCGTCAATGAAAGATCACTTCATACAATGAAAGTGTTTGCCTCCCGTTTAAAAAGGCAATCTTAGAGATAGTGTCTCATGTAATGAGTTCAATCGGTCTTTCATCTTGACATCACCTGCACGGGTAAATGTAAGAGAACGCGAGTACAAAATCTTTTCCGCCATAACAGTTAAGTGAAACTTGGCCATTTTGCTTATCGACAAAATATAGCAGTTAACATGGTTTAGATTAATAATGACGTAGGTCGAGCGTGAATATCAGAATAATAAACAACTGCTTGTAAAAGCATGCAAGAAAAATAACGTCCGTCCGCTCTCTTATTGCTTTAATATTCATTATACCAATATCAAACTTATACCCCATTCACACCAGACCAAGTGCCCAATTCACAATTGCTACACAAAAATACGAAATATTTTGTCGGACGCAGTAAGAACCGGTAAAACGTGGTAGGAACGCATTAGAAACTGATAACGACGCGGTAAGGTTTTTATGGACTTACAGGACGTGGTCAGATTTTGAACATGTTGAAAGAAATGTGGTGAGGACGTAGTTGAATCAGGACGCAATAAGAACTTAGTAAGGACGTAGAAAGGATGGTATGGACGTAGCAAAGAGTAACATAAACTAGTATGGACTTCATTGGCATAGTACAAGCATTATGCGGACGCGACAAATTTAAATGCGTTCTCACTGCGTTGTTGCTACGACAATTAAGTTCTCACCACGACCGTTCCATGTTTCTGCAGGACAATGTTATGTTCATGCCATGTTGTAGAAGACGCCGTTACGTTGTAGGCTCTTCCGGTTATTTATACGTCTGTAGGACGTCTGCAACAGGTTCTCATCCCGTCTATATTACATTCAGCAAATTTAGTATAAATATAAGATCCAAATCCTTACACTGTCACTCGAGTTTCAGCGAATGTCACATGAACCAGGAACTTCTTTTGCAATCCGCCAATAGTGTACTGCACTTGTATTAGGAGAATTCAGAGAAGGAATAGAAGACAATCAAGATTTTGCTGAGTACGCCCTTAGCTTTCTGCTGAAAGACGACTTTGGCCATTACGATGGACTGCTTTCAGAGTTAAGAATGGAAGACCAGGGCCCAGTTGTTCAAAGCAACGTTAGCTTAACGAGCTCATTAATGGTCAAAATGTTATCTACTCTGGTAAATACAATATCGCTGAAAAAAAATGTGAGTAGCTTTTGCAAATGCAAAAGCTACTCACTTTTTTTTTTTTTCAGCAAAAATATTAGTATATATGCCATATTTAATGATCAAAGTTGTAACAAAACGTTTACTAACGACGTCGTTAGTTTTGAACAACTGGGCCCAGTAAACTTGTCCAGCCACATCCTCTCTTTCTTGGCTATCTCTTTATATGAAATCTGTTTCTTATTGTAGAGGAGGGGGTTGACCCCCCCCGCCCCCTCCCCAAGCCGCTCAACTATGGCTTGCTCTTCTTCTTGACATAAATTGACCACCATCTTAATCTTCTTGTTCTTCGGGATCGCACTAGAACAGGAAATCTATCTATACCCTTCTGAAGTTTCGATGAGTCGTCTGTGTCTCTGATTTCACAAAAACAGTCATCTGCGAAAAGTCTTATTTCTGAGTCTATGTCTGTAAAATTTATTACGAAGACACGCCTATTCAAATATATAGAAAATTTCACCGCCAAAAACTGAAAATGTTCAAATAAAAAAAGAACTCTGATATATTTCATCTCGGCGAGGCGGTTCTAACGAGTACCCACAAAAAAATCAATGTTTTCGAGCAAAAATAAGAAAAAATAATGTATACCCCTGTAAACCCTAGTGTTACTATATAAAAATGGGGTTTAAGTGGGTCAAAATTATATAGGCATATTTTCGTGATGTCTTGTATTTTGCCTATGCATATTTGGGAACATAAACTACAGCGACCAACAGGATACACTTGGGAAAGTATTAATATATTAAAGAGCTAAATATTGTTAAATTTATGGCATTTTGTTTATTTGGCGAGTGTTAAAGGTAAATAGATACCCTTTCAGGGGGAAGCAACTGACAAAATTAGATTTACTCCTGATTCGTGCCTTCTAAAAAAGGGTCTACTCTAAAAGAAAAGAATCCTTTCCTTTTATCGTAGACGCTATTTCTGACGGGATTTGGTATATAACTAAGCAAGCAGGAAGTAATAAAATTGTCTCCCTTAAAGCTGGTGAAAAAGTTTCAAGACACACGCAGTCCTCTTAATTTCTTGCGAAAACGATTGGAATTTGAAAGAAATCTATGTATTAGGCACAGAAAATTAATAAACGAATAAGAGAAGCCATATGATAGATTGTGAAGAAGCAATCTTACAAGAGAGTTAAGCAGTGACCATGTACGCACTAGATATCTTTACGATTCCAAATCTCATTAAATCAATGAAGCCATATTTGCAAGTCACTTTAAGGGTTGACCGGCGGTAATAAAATGAACACTCACGTCTATAATTACTGTAATTGGACATCCATCGCATTTTGTGTTAACAGCCTTTCACCATTCTCTGGCCATTTCTGTCAAGAAAATGGACATTTGGAGATTCATGTAATAATGGGCCGCGCAATGCAAAAACGTGTCTTCGCTTCGGGCATGTACAGACAGCGAAGGCCCCGATCAGACTGCGCATACGCGCAGTCTGATCGGGGCCTTCACTGCCCAGTAATAACCATTGGATACTACAGAATATTTGAACAGAAAGTAAATGCCCGGATGATATTTTGCGCATGCGTAGGATGATCTAAATCTGCGTATTTTGCACACGTTCTTTTCAGGCTGTTATTGGAGCGACTTCGGATATCCGGACATTTTAACCTAAATTGACTAATCCTTTATTTAATATTGCTTAAGTGGATCTTCAATTAAATCACCAGTTCCATCGTTCCATTGTCTTGCTTTTAAAGTCCCCATTTCAACGTTTTATTGTCTAATCTCATGAACCGGATTCACAAAATCCCATAAATTAATATTGACTGAAACCATATATTTCACTCCGCTGGCATGAAAGCTTCCGTTTTCCGTCCATTTCAGCGTATTGATTTTTTTCTGTTTGAATGAGTTATGGAATAATTGTAGAATAATTGACCTTAAAGTGCTGTCTACTTGAAGATCCTTACCGATAAAGCTTCACAATTGTTTAAAAGCATTGTCCTTTTGTTGTTGTTTTTTTTATGTATACTATGTGTATAACATTTGTGATATTGCATGGCACCCGACATGCGTTAAAATGTAAAAAAGGATTGTTTCCAAAGGCAATCGTTTAGATTTTCATTTCGGATGTAGGGTAAGTGATGTGATCAATTACCTCAAAAAGCCTATGCTATGCTTATATCTCACCCACATTCCCCAGCGCGTTGCCACATACTATATAGTGCAATAGGGTAATATGCTATTACATGTACGCGACCACTTTTTCAGCAGTTTTGTATTTAACTTGCTACTATGCATTTCTATCAATACAATATTATTATATTACAATGCATTAGTAAGACTTAATATACTTAATAATGAAACAGTTACAAATTATTTTTCTCCAATTTATATGGTGGAAATGCAAATGCATACATACATGTAGATCTAGATAAATAAAAGTCAGGACCCAGTTGTTCAAAACAAACGATGTCATCAGTTAACGTATCTTTAAAACATTGATTATTGAATATAGTAAATACGTTAATATTTTTGCTGAAAAAATTTGCAAAAGCTACTCACATATTTTTTTCAGAAAAATACCTGTGAATTGTACTTACTAGAATAGTTAACATTTTGACCATTAAAACGAGATCGTTAAGCAAACGATGTTTTGAACAACTGGGGCCAGATCAATGTTCTTGTATTTCTCCACGAAAACATGTGGGGGATACCAATTAGAAGCGTTCCGCGAGGCGCTGCTAATGAGTACCCACAACATATGTTGTGGGTACCCAATAGAAGCGTCTTTGCAAGGCGCTTCTAATGAGTTCTCGCTACGTACGTTTTGTAGAGAAAAACTAAACTATCAATTATATGGTTCAAAACACGCCTCGTCTGGCTTACAAGTGTACGTTTCACAAAGGTATATTGGTATAATGTTTAAAATCTCTGAAATGGATTGTTGTTAACCCTTCTCTTGCTAAACACGACATGTCCTGTCTTAGCAAACAGTGTAGATCCAGATCAGTTGGCTTCTGAAGAAGCCAACTGATCTGGATCTGCACTGTTTGTCATTAAATATGTGAATTCTATCAAAAAATCCGGATCAAGTAATCTGATTGGCTGGTAATTAGAAGTGGACGTAGCATCTTGATTTATTCAGCATGACATGGGTTAAAACATGTGCATGAACCCGAACATGAAAATATACCGTCGAACATGTGCAACTAGCGAAGACGCAAATTAGCTTGAATATTCACGACCTGTGATTAGAGGCTTCGACAGGCGCTTTGTGAATAGCTGCTACTGGCGGACAACGAAGATTGATCAGACAGCGAAGACTGCTGATCAGACTTTCCAGATACATAGGCCGACCAGCATCTTTGGTCAGCGCACATATCGTGCGGTAGATTTCGTACTTTGCGACACATATAATGTCAATTTAAGGTAAATTGACATACCGGGCGATTGTGCCGCCATTTTGCAAGGGAGACACTTTTGTGATTTCCTGCTTTTCCTTGTGAAACGGGGTCTACTTTAAAAGGAAACAAAAATGCTCTCTAGGGGAGCAAACACTTTCCTACTACAATAGATCTCATTTCAGAAAGGGAGAAAATATTTTTGATTATGTATGTATTCTACTAAAGTAAACAAAAAACTCCTGAGCGGTACCTTATCACTTGTAGCGGCAAGCCAATATATACGATGTCGCTATCAGACTTTATCCGGAAAACATGACGTTTGTAATTACAGTCAGGTCTGTTACTTATACAAATGATCAAGAAAATCACTTGTTTACGTGATCGCCAATGACCTTCGACAACCACAAATCCACTTTTTTTTTTATCAAATCCTCGCTAGATTTGAACTCCAGGGTTTGCACTATAGCAAACATGCAAACTTCAGCACATTTGGTCTTTCGCCATGTTGGCGAAGGACCAAGGGTGCGTAGGTATGTTAGAAAAAAGTGGTAAAAAGGTGTTTATGTTTTACGACTATTATACAGCTTCGGACATGTTTTTCGCGTGTTTCAGTACTTTTTACTGGATTGATTGTAGTTTCCTTTTAGTTTTTCGATCATAAAAGGAAATTTCATTGCGGGTCCCGCAAGACTTTGTGGGCCACGACAAGCGAAAAAAAGTGACTTAGAACATGCGCAACCCTAAATGGCTTGAACTACCCACACCTCGAATAAATTTCCATGGTTCCAAAAATGTTCGAGCCATTAAAGTGCGACTGTAGCTAAAACGGTGGTCTGCTTTGTGCTGAAACAGCTTTGCAAAATGACGCCTTTGTCTTAGCCTTAGACTGGTTTCCGTCTCCTGTGACTATATATTTATTCGTACAAAAATCCATTTAGATAAAACCAAAATAATATCATGCCCAAAGGGGCTAGTTACTACCTGTTTGATAATCACAATAAACAAAATCAATGTCATGAGTATAAAGGCTGGTCACTACCTGTTTGATAATCACAACAAAACTAAATTAATATCATGACTATAAAGGCTGTTTACTAGGTGGTGACCAGCCTTTATAGTCATGATTTTATTTCGGTTATATTTTAGGGCACTATCAAACAGCATTTGATAATCCACTAAAATAAATCCAAAATAATTTCATGACTATAAAGACTGTCCTGTTTGATAATCCCCTAAAATAAAACCAAATAATATGACAATAAAGGCTGGTCACTACCTAGTGACCAGTTTTTATAGTCATGATATTATTTTGGTTTTATTTTAGTGGATTATAAAACAGGATTATAAGAATAAATATTTAGTCACTAGAGACTGGAAGCAGTCTATCGTAGCCTCTATTACAGTACAAATAGGATTTGGAAGAAAGTCTAACTGTCTTATAATAAATATGTATCCGATTTGGCAAATCATACCGTGACGTGTGTTTGTAAGTTAGGAATTCACATTAAGCAGATTCAGTTGTGGTTTTAACATATTTTCATGCAAGCAGTAACGTATATTAGAGAAAAAGGTAGTTTTACAAAACCTTACCGACAAACAATCATTATTTTGAAACATATCGTTGCCCTGCCGAGAGGAAAAAAGGTCTTTTATGTATACGCAGAAAGTGGAGCCAGAGGTTAGCATGCGCATTGGCAGTCCGAACAGGGTATTTATATTTGCTTTCAAGTAGTCGACACACTATATCGTCGAACAGCATAACTCCTGACCACACAGGTGCGCTTCAAAGTCACTGATAAGCCTAAGACAGCATTTCCCATGGCAAACCCTTCTGCGTATGAATACCTTAGACCTTTATATGTTATGGAATAGGTATATAGATCACTTCTACAGCCTCGCTGTGGAAGCTGGCTTCTATGTCGGCGTTGGTAGAGTGATTGGCGTTTTCGTGAAGTTAAGCAACGTACATCGCGATAAGTACCTGGATGGATGGCCGCGATGCTTGACTTTGTGGAAGGCTCGGCAGACGCTACTTATCTATCCATTAACTTGGAGTTCTGGCTTTTTGCTACACTCTAGTAGGCGGCCGGCTTTCCTTTCTGGTGCCTTTGCTTGTGCCATATGGGTCGAAAATGTGCCTTCGAGCATGCTCAAAATGTGCGGATTCACATCATTCTGCACATGCGCAAAGCCTCATCCGGGCATTTGCTCTTCATTAATATATTCTACAGTGTCCAATGATTCTGTTAGCGGACAGCGAATGTCCTGATCAGACTGCGCGGATGCGCAGGCTAAATTAGGCCTTCGCTGTCCGCATATGCCCGAAGACAGACACGTTTTCGCATGGTACTGCGCATGTGTTTAGTATGTAAACTCGCATTTTGTGGTCACCACCTTCAACTGCTGCCTGTTTTGCTTTCTGTTGTGTTTTAAATATGCTGCACAGTTGTCTTTTACTTTGGCTTCAGATTGCATTTAGACTTCTACTCAGTTCCATCGCAGTTGTGTGATGATTTGTGTTTCACTGAGGATTTGGCGCCAGTAAAATCGATTCAAACCCACCCGTGGTTTTTACTATTAACTTTCTAAAGCGATGCTGCTAGTTTTGTTCGTTGTTTTTTTAGGTCTTGTGGCTGCTTGCTTCGGGGCGTGTTCGCGTTTCGTCCTGTTTATTGTCTTAACCCTTGTCCTGCTGAACCCGGATATACCCTGTTTTTGCAAACAGTGTAGATCCAGATCAGTTGGCTTCTGCAGAAGCCAACTGATCTGGATCTGCACTGTTAGCCATTAAGTAAATGAATTTATATTAAGAATGCGGATTAAGTAATCTGATTGGCTAAAAGCTAGAAGTGAGCGTGGCTTCTTAATTTATTCAGCAGGTCAAGGATTAACATTGTGCTTGACGGGCCCTGTTTGACTTTGTGATCACCTCGCTGGGGAAGAGGGAGATGGCCCCTTATTTCGTTGGCTTGTGACATGTATGCCGTCCGTCGTCATTACGAAAACACGCCTATTCAAATATATAGATAATTTCACCAAAAAAAAAACCCTGAAAAATTTCAGATAAAAACTCTGAATTTTTTCGTATTTCTGCTCAAAACATAGATTGTGGGTACTCGTTAGAACCGCCTCGCCGATCTATGTTTTTGAGCAGAAATAAGAAAAATAATACATACCCCCGTAAACCCCAGTTTTACTATATAGAAGTAGGGTTTAAGGGGGTCAAAATTATATAGGCATTATATTATCCACTCTTCCTGTTGGTGTCATTGCTAGCCTATGTTCTGCGATTGTGACTTCTTGGACATCTTTTCTATAGGGGCCGCGTCAAGCAAACAAATGCCGTCAAACGTGCGCAAAATGCGCAGAATCCAATTATCCTGCGCATGCGCAAAATACCATCCGGGCATTTGCTCTCCATTCTTAGATTCTGTAGTATCAAATGATTCTGTTAGCTGACAGTGAAGGCCCTGAGTCTGATCTAGGCCTTCGCTGTCCGCATATGCCCGAAGACACGTATTCGCCTGGCGCGGCCTATTATATATATATATATATATATATATATATATATATATATATATATATATATATATATATATATATATATATATATATATATATCTTCGTCTTCAAATTACCACATCCAATATAGTGACAAAAATGATCCCAGATCTGACCAAATATCCAAATATTGATAGAAAATGAATATAGTAGACTTTCAATGACTGGAACACCGATGGGCCGTTTACCATGGCTGATTCGAACTCGTTTTTGAGTCGCTAGGAAATTCTTCCAAAAGCTCAAGGAAACAAATATTTAGGGATATTTTAGGCCAATAGCAGTTTTCGGAAAAGATGGCTTTGACGACATCGCCAGTCGTACAAGTAACCTCACGAGTTAATGGGCATACATAGAAAACGTACGCTAATACGGCTGCAAAGACGAATATTATGGATAAAAAAGCAAAATTCTTTTGCAGCAAGAAATATACAATGACTAAATTATGAGTGGTTAGAAGGATGCAATAGTCTAAAAAATAAAATGCTGTGTTTAAATTTAAAATACTGTCACCACAGTAGTTTGCATTGTCAGCGTCATTTTCTCATTTACGCAAACTTTCTATTAAACAATTTCTTCCTATCAAGTTAGAAGATCTTTATTTAAAGAAAGAAAACAAACAAAAAAACAGGAAATATTTTTTTTGTTTTTCGTGCGCATACTTTTTCAGTTCAGAACCAAAGAGCAGATTATAGTAGGCGTTTTTATCTGTTCAGAAGAATACGAATAATCATACGATTCAAACTGGTGTTTATCTACTAATACACAATGAAATTTTATATATATATATATATATATATATATATATATATATATATATATATATATATATATATATATATATATATATATATATATATATATATATATATATATATATATTCATCAAATTTAAGGAAGAAGATAATTATACAAAATATCCGCTTGAAAAACTCAAGCCAATCCCTGGATGAATATTCTCACCGGCTAAAATTGTTCAAAATGCATTTCTGATGCACAAGTTAATACATTTAAATTTATCACGAAAAAATATAAGAAAATAGCAAAACAAGAATTTTTTTTGTAGATCGTCTTCGAAATATTATATGTAAAGAAGTAAAAAAAATGTACGTCAAAATAAAGAACTAGAGCCTTTAAACCTATATTCTCTATGTTTTATTATGCGTCTGCTATTGATTTATACCCGTGAGAGTTACCCGTATGCAGAGCGATATCGTCACGCCAGCTTGTCCGGTAATCCCATCATGAAAATTTATATTATGTGCACTCATTAGAAACGCCTCATCGAGGCGATTCTAATGAGCACACTTAACGCACCATTATTTTACGGAAGATCGAAAATACACCCCTAAATTATCCCCATTTGCTCCTGATCTGGCGCTTTGATTAATCCTCAGTGGCTCGAACTCTCCATGTCTAGAACAAACTTCCATGATCCCAAAGATGTTCGAGTCATTGAAGTTCGACTGTAGTAAACATTTTCAACATATTTTTACAGACATCTGAGAGCAAGTTTGGACTGCGCCATGAAAAACAACTTGAAGTTGACATTACGAAAACACGCATATTCAAATATATTGAGCATTCTACCACCAAAAAAAAAAATATGAAATCTTTCAGATGAAAAAATCTTGTAGTTTTCATATTTTTGCTCAAACATATAATTTGTGGGTACTCGTTAGAACCGCCTCTCCCAAAACAGAATGTGGGTACTCGTTAGAACCGCATCTGCGAGGCGGTTCTAACGAGTACCCACAAGCTATGTTTTTGAGCAGAAATAAGAAAAATAATGTATATCCCTGTAAACTCAAGTTTTACAATATAAACGTGGGGGTTAAATGGGTCAAAACTATAAAGGCGTGTTTTTGTGATGAGGTTCTGCGGACATTGAAGACCCATACTAACCAGGGCCTTCACTGTCACTGAATACTAGTAGAGATGCATAATGTTAGTTTCATTATGAAAATATATAAGTAAAGAAAGCCAAGAAATGCAACAATCACGAAGCATAACCCTCCCGAGGTACGCAAAGAAGGAGGGATGAGGAACTAATAACGACAAAACAAACGCCACTTATTAAACCACAGACAACCCTCTTTATACCGACATTCGATACAACGACAAAATTCGTTAATGACAATT
Source organism: Anodontia alba (assembly GCA_964016985.1). Classification (NCBI taxonomy): domain Eukaryota; kingdom Metazoa; phylum Mollusca; class Bivalvia; order Lucinida; family Lucinidae; genus Anodontia; species Anodontia alba. The sequence continues at coordinate 52,900,844 of OZ024823.1, read as the reverse complement.
GGACTGTCACGAAACGTTTGCTTAAGAGGTAACAATTAGTCACAAGTTATGCAAGAATATTGTATTTAATACTTTAAAGAAACATATGTTTTGGACATTTGTTAGAATCGCCTCAGTGAGGCGATTCTAACAAATATCCAAAACATATCTTCTATGGGGAAATAAGACCAAAACAGGACCTTTCCTACATACCAATCTGCTCATTAAGTATTCTCTACAACAGCAAATTCATTATAATGGCAACGTCCGTGAGAACAAATGTTTTTGTTGTAACGAGGGTTCACTGTAAAGAAGAACCGCCTTTGAACAGTCAGTAAGAAAATTCTATGGGCTTAAACCAGTTTTAATCGCGCAAAACCTCACTCTTAATTCTGATAAGTCCAGTGGATAAGCCTCGAATTAGGTCTACAAAACCTAAGCTTTCGGGTAAGACTGCATACTTGTGCAGTCCATTGTGGACTGTTAAAAGGTCTATGCTTTATCTAAGACACCAATTAGGATTTGAATTTGACTGCGCGAATGCACAGATAGATTTGAATGTATGCTGGTCTCGTGTGTCAAAAGCTCGCTTTCTATTTGGAGAGTTCATTCCGTAAGATAAAACTTTTTGAGTCACGCAAACCCAGGACTGGCGCACTGGAAAATAAATATCGTTGCGCATTTATTACAATGTTTATCATCTTTGACAGACTGTCCAACATGAATACAGACACTTTTCTGAACAAACAATATCAATCACGCAAGACTGTTGATACATGTATCAATGCATAAAATTGCATACATCATCATGGAAAAAGGATTCTAGCTGAAAAACGTCCGGGGTCATCCTCTCTAGTTGGTCAGAGTTTTCGGTCTTCGTTTACAGCAAATCACAAACTTTACTATATGAACTACATAAGAATAAGCGATACTAGGCGCACATGTTGATCTTGGCCTTCTCTGTTTTTGGTTTCTAATGACGCAACTTGACTTGCGTTCTGAATAATTATGGAAATATGTCGATTCTTGGTGCTGTTTTTAAACATTCACAGGAAACAAGAAAGGAAATTGAAAGAAGTAAATGGTCCGCACTTGAGATAAAGTACTTTTGGGGCATTTACGTCCAGCCGACTAAGATCAGACTGCGCGGTCGCGCAGTCTGATCAGAGTCGGCTGGGCGCTCTTTGGATAACCTAAGAAACCAAGCTTTCTTCAGACGGACAGGAAAAACTCAGCTCTGCACAGACTGACCAGAGGCTCTACTGTGAACAAATGCCATAAAGACTCATTTTCTCAAGTTGTGGTTCGATCAATGCTACTCATAGGACTTTACTCTCTTTGATCTATTTAAAAAAATGTCAGCAATGTTTAATCCTTTTTTCCCCTTTAACGATAATCGATTATCGACTTGATTTAACCCATTTATGCCTAGCGCTGCATAAAAGTGACATTAGCAAACAGTTTAGACCTAAATCAGACGCCGCAGATTTCGGCGTCTGATCACGTTCTACACTGTTTGCATTTAGGACAGGAATTTCTATAAACGATGGTAACAATATACACTAACCAGGCACTTCTGAATCTGAAATACACGTGTCCAAAGAGTTATGACAGAGGAGTACACTCGGCATAAAATGGGTTAGGGCACTGGATGTTCTTGGTTGATTTTCGGCCTTTTTAACAAGGGTTATTCCCCTTAAATGTGTCACATTCCTCTGAATCATGTTGCTGTCAAAATCGTCATATATTCCTTCTGGCTTCATTTTGCCACAAAATGAGACAATGATCTACATGGTAAGTACATGTATGTCTAACGAAGTCCCACATTCTGCGCAATCTGAACTTTCCATTTTTGTGTTCCTCAATATATGAACCAGTGCATGACAAAAACTACAATAATACTTGTGCGATCACCAGCCTGCGCATCCGCGCAGTCTTAGCAGACTCTTCCGCTGATTGCATATGCCTTCTACAGCAGATTCCGGGCTATCTAAAGAGGGATAAACAAAAAACCTTGCCATACTGGGGGAGGTACAGGCTGATCCGAGTCTTTGCTGGTCACATAGGTCTTATTGTAGGTTTTGATGTGCGCTGGCTTATATCTTCTGTGACCCATGAGTCTGCTAGAGGAACCAGGACCTGATCAAATTGCTGGAATACGTAAGCCGATTCGGGATTTTCTTATTCGTATATGAGGTGTAACTAATTCTATTGTGGCGGTCCACTTCTATGATCTACAAAAATATAAATGAATTTACCTAGAAAAGGCAACAATTAAAAAGTAACTCTTCCCGCGGCACCCGAAGAAAAAACAATAAGCGACAAACAATGTCCAAACAAAATGGCACATTTACAAAGAAAAACAAACCTCGGATTTAGTTCTGATGAAACTAAAAAAAAAAAAAAAAAAAAAAAAAAAAAAAAAAAAACAAATACGAGCCTCTAGACTTGCTACTAGTCGGATATCAATAATCTACTCATGAATTATAATTCTTAATTCGATTAGATTAAAGGCTATCTACTGCCTACTGCTTGCCTCATCTCTTTGATAGAACCAACTCATATTGGAGATATCTTGATGTCAGAAACCAAGTATCAAAGACTGGCTGTACAAGGTATCATGCATACCTTTGAATCAGGTTATAGTAAGGAGTGATAAAATATGATATCAAGGTCTAGGAGTTAGCTCTAAAGAGTCTCGTGGGAATCATCTTCCTCATCAACGAAACAGTAAACTACAGAAAATAAAACATCTGTGATTCGAAAATCGATGGCTCGTTTACCGTGACTTATTCGAATTCGTTGTACAGTCCCTAGGAAATTCTTCCGATAGCTCAAAAAAAAAAAAAAAAAAAAAAAAAAAAGAAATATTAAGAGAAAACTTCTAATTAGATCAAGGATTTGTATGTTATGTGTATTCATTAGAATCGCCTCATGAAGGCGATTCTAATGAATACACTGAACATATCGTTTTATTTATAGAAAATCACAAAGACATTCCCGAAGTATACCCTTTTGCCTCAAGACCTGGCGCTATGATTGACCCTCAGGGGCTCGCATTACCTATGTCAAAAACAAATTTCCATTGCCCCAGAGATGTTCATTGAAGTCCGACTGTAATTACAAACAATCTGATGGAACGAAGCAGATGTCTGAATAGCGATCTGCTGCCAGAGCATAAGAAAACTATAAGTTGGACCGCAATGGACCCGACCACTGACATCGAAGGCCAAGCACCAGCCTTCTGAAACAAATCGAAAGGGAGCCATTTTTCAGCCAGAGACCGACACATCGTAGTGTCATTAAAGTAGGAAGCGACGCAACCATGACTGGGTTAGTTTAAACACATTTATTTCAACACTTTGACACATACATATAATAAATAATATAACAGAGTCGAATTTCGATGGCTCGAACATCTTTGGGACCATGGAAATTTGTTCAAGCCACTGAGGGTTAATCATGGCGCCAGGTCAGAAATCAAAAAGCGATGATTTAAGAAAATCGTTTCGATCTTCTGAACAATAATGGTTTGTTGAGTATTCTCATTAGAATCGCCTCGGCGATGCGATTCTAATGAGTACACACAATATACACGTTAAAGGGGAACACAATATAAGTTGTGAGTATATTTTGGAGTAAAGTTCTTAACAAGCCACAAGCCATTTATTTTGATGCAAGATGTTTCAAAATCGGCATAGAAATAAAGAAGTTATGGTAGTTTGAATATATTTAAAAGGCTGTCATGGATGCCGCCATATTGTAGGCTTTGTGACGACACACTGCCCAAATTTAATATGCAAAACAAAATTTTAAAGGGTTTTCAGAATATTTTTGCTACATATTTTTATATTCTTTTAATTCTAGTGACAAGCAATCATTTCCCCCAAAATAAACCAAATTTATCAGAATAACTCCCTTTATGAAACGAATTTTAATTTTCATGAAACCTCATTAAATATTCAAAATGGCGGCACCAATTCCACTAATGTTAAAATATTCAATTGTCGATAATTTACTTAATTTTCCACCGATTTTGATCAAATTTATGTCAAAATTCATTGTTTGTAAAGTTCCTTACTTTAAAGCACAATACCTTTTAAGGTTGCGTTCCCCTTTAATGATAAACTAAGAAAATTTCCCAACATATCTGTTTTCTGGAGTATCGGAAGAATTTCGTAGGGACTCAAAAACGAGTTCGAATTAGCAATGGTAAACAAGCCATCGGTGTTCGAGCCATTTAGGATTGACTCTATCCAATAGAATAAGAACGAAAGCATTCATAGCGAGTGACAATCTTTTTAGCTCACCTGAACCGAAAGCTCAGGATGAGCTATTGTGATCACTTGCCGTCCGTCGTCCGTCCGTCCGTCCACACGTTTGAACGACTTCTCCTCTGAAACCCCTGGGCCAATTTTCTTCAAACCTCATGTGAAGCCTTCTGTTAAAGGAAGACTGAAATTTGTACAAATGGTCACGGTCCATTAATTTAGATGACCGTCATGTCCATATATGGTAAAACATTAAAAAATCTTCATCTCCAGAGCCAAGAAAGCTTAAAGGCCGAATCTTGGTATAGAGCATCATGGACTCAAGGTCTACCAAGTTTGTTCAAATGATGACAGTAAGTTGTCTTTTGACCTTTTTACGGCAAGGTAAAATTTGCGTCCCCATGCATATGTATGTAGAAAATGTCGAAAAGTAATTTTTTCAAAATGTATTAAAGGCTAATGGCTGAAACTTACAATGAGTGATTAAAGTAGTGAAACATTTTAGTCATAATCAAAAAGTTGTCCCTTGGGGTTATCTGCGCTTGCCCTGGGCTCTATACATGTATAAAGTTGTGTAATTTTTAAATCTCTTCTTCTGTGAAACCTCTCGAGCAATTTTCACCAGATTTCACATGGGGCCTTCTTTGAAAGGATATTTCCAATTTGTTCAAATGGTTCCGTGCCACTGAACATCATGGCCGCCATGCCCATCTATGGTAAAACACTTAAAAATCTTCAACTCCAGAACCAAGAAAGCTTTGGGGCTGAATCTTGGTATATAGCATCAAGGACATAAGGTCTAAATTGTTTTAAATTGTGACTGTAAGTTGACCTTTGACCTTTTTACGGCAAGGTCAGATTTGCGTCCCATGCAATTGTATGGGGAAAATGTTGAAACTTCATTTTGTTCAGAATGTATGAAGGACTTATGGCTAAAACTTACATTGTGTGATTAAAAAAAGTAAAACATTTTAGTTATCAAAATTTTGTCCCTTGAGGTTTATCTGCCCTTGTCCCTGGGCTATATACATGTATAAAATTGTGTAATTTTTAAATGTCTTTTTCTCTGAAACTGATTAAGCAATTTTCGCCAGATTTCCCATATGGCCTGTTGAAAGGGTATTGCCAATTTGTTCAAATGGTTTCGCGTCATTTAAACAAAATGGCCGCCAGGTCCATATATAGTAAAAACTCTTAAAATCTTCTTTTCTAGAACCAAGAAAGTTTTGGGTCTGAATCTTGTTATATAGCATTGCTGTATTAAGCTCTACCAAGTTTGTTCAGTTGATGATCGTATGTTGACCTTTGACCTTTTTACGGCGAGGTCAAATTTGCGTCATTAAATATTTATATAGGGGGTGGGGGGATGGGGGTGGAGTTAAAGAATCATTTTTTTTCTAGTATGTATTTAAGACTAATGGCTGAAACGTACAATGTATGATTAAAGAAGTAAAAAAATGTAAAATATGTTAGTCAGTATAAAAAAATTGCCACCACTCCAGCGGTTATCTGACATTGCCCCTGGGCTATATAGAGGTATAAAATGATGACATTTTTAAACGTCTTCAAATTTTCACCAGATATCACATGGGGCCTTCTGTCGAAGGGATGTTGACAATTTGTTCAAATAATATTGCACCATTGAATAAGATGGCTGCCAAGCCCATATATGGCAAAACACTTAAAAATCTTCTTCTCCTTGACTATGAAAGTTTTGAGGCTGAATCTTGGTATACAACATCGGGGATTCAAGGTCTACCAAGTTTATTAAAATGATGAGACTAGGATAACTTTTGACCTTTTTATTGTATAGTCAAATTTGTGTCCCAGTTGTTGTGGCAATACTGGAAGAATGGTGCATGGCATTTGCAAATATGCAATAGCTGTTTTATCAGGTGAGCGAATTATGGCCCATGGGCCTCTTGTTTTAATTGTTACGAAAAATCATTGTCATCAACAACCATATTCACAATCAGAATCGTCTCTAAAACAGTGGGGTTTAGCCATTCTTTCATGCTTATTCTGTTAAAACATATTTGCACACGTAGAATTTGCTCACCAAAACACAGATTCAATGATTCTTTCAATAAACTGCCCGTATCCTGTCATGTTCTGTTATTTAAGGTCACTACTGACATCTGGTGCAACTTTATATCACGATTATAGATTAAATTTTGCATTTTGCTTTCCCATTTCATTGTCAAAGTTATAAAACAATAAAAAGCTAAAGTCAGCACCTGATATAAGAGTTCTGGTGCTTCAAAGATGTACTCACTTAGGCATTTTACTTCAAAGTTGTTCTGGGCCCTAGTAGTGATGAGAAAAATCATTCTAACTCAACAATTAACACCTATGATATATCTCCAGTTATTGCAACAGAATTGCATTAGAATATGAAAAATGCAGGAGAGCCTTAAGCCTTAAAGCAAACTTTAATATGCCTAATAATAAACATTTTGCCCACCCAAATGGTGACAATTTACTGTAGTTTTAACAAAACTTACTAAATATTCAAATATTAAAGACACTTCCCAATTATACATTTTCATCAAACTTTCAAATAATGATCATTGTGTAGTATTGTTTTGAAATGACATAAAATTTCACTATCTGTGAAACGTGATAATGCTAGATAATCAACCCTACTCCCGGAATAGCAAAATTCCATTTTTCTAAATAATTCAACAGTTTTGATAAATCCAATCGACTTCAAAAGTTCAGTATTTATTTAAAATGGTATGGTGTCATATTCTAAAATTTTAGGTTCAAACCGGCTAGGATTGAATCAACAATTTCCCGATCCGAAGGAAATGTTCTACCAAGTGACATAACGAAAACATACCTATATAATTTTGACCCCCTTAAACCCGACTTTTATATAGTAAAACTGGGGTTCTAACGTCGAGGCGGTTCTAACGAGTACCCACAATCTATGTTTTGAGCAGAAATATGAAAAATATCAGTGTTTTTTTTTTATCTGAAAATGTTCAGTTTTTGGAGGTGAAAATTTCTATATATTTGAATAGGCGTGTTTTCGTAATGGCTACTTGGACCAGATAATATTTATTGTAATAGTTTACCTTAACATTTTTCTGTATGTATTTACAGGCATCGGATAAGAGACAAATAGGGCTCCCGCTCCTTAGATTTGACTGGCAGTTTTTGTCAAACATATTTTTGTTTGAGTACGAATTGGCACTCGATTACTAGGTGTTAAAATGCATGCATGCAGGCATCTGAGATATATTATTGCAATATGTTCTATTGACATGCACAGATTATTATCAACTCACTAATAGATATCAAAATATAGAATTGTCTCGTTTCTTTGGTTGTAAATAGCCTCAGTGCGTTATGACTGAAAGTGATTTTGAATAGAGTCATTTCTTGATTCTGCTTCGTAGCCGCATTTCTTTATTTGTATAAAGTAGACTTTATTTAAAGTCTTTAAAATCTATAAAAGTTATTCAATGTTCAGAGCTGTGATGCCCTTGACTGAGGATTAAAATCTGAATCGGTAATGGTCTTATTTTTCATGTGACTTCGAACAAGTTAACGTCGAAACGTACATTTATCAATAGTTTGCATTTTAAGTACATTGTCATTAGTGCCTTTCCCTCCCTTTAACCCATTTTAGACTGAATAAACACTCTGCACTGTATATTGGAAGACCCGAATTTTAATGTTATTTAAGGCTATGGGATGTAATATTCCTAGAGAAAAATGGCTAAACTATTTGCAAACAGTGGAGATCCGGATCAGATAGTCTCCAGACCGAAATGGATTAAGACTGCTTTAGAAAGAATATTTTAATTGTTATACGTGTATCTGATTCCATTACACTTTCTAAATCGCAGATAACTTGTCTGAACTACATAATGACCATTCAGTGGCTTTTCAGATTATTTCTCCAATTTCCTCAGGAGAAAGATAAAGCCATATAAGTGACAGTCTTTCCCAGACCTGCTGGTGACACGAGAAGACTGAATCCACATCAATAAATAAAGGCGGAATTGCTAAGCAAACGGATTTAATGTCATTGAAAGCGTATTATCTACAATAAGATACAATCACTTAGAATCCGCCTGAATGTCTCCAGGGATGAAGTTAATCTGCCTAGTAAAATGGTTATACCGCATGGTAAAACTGTTTCAACACACATAGGGGCTGATAAGGAAATAACTGGGAAAACATAATCATGGAGAAAAATAAGGGAACACAAGATGTTTACGAGATGGATTCAATTAAATGCTCACATCTATGTTCAAACATTGTTGCAAACGTGTTAATTTACAAATAACCTGATTAATTGGCTGCCCTCAGAACAAATGGTATAAATGACGCCCAAATGATGGTGTTGCAAACTTGTTAAATTAAAATTAACCTGGTTAGTACAGTGTCCTTAAAAAGTAGCTACAAGTGGTATTGGTCTATTAATGGCTGCCAGTGTATACACTTTTGTCATGGACCTCATTCTTGTTTTATTGCAGTTATCTTAACCCTTGTCATGCTGAATAAATTAAGATGCCACGCCCACTTCTAATTTCCAGCCATTCAGATTACTTGATCTGGGTTTTTGATAGACATTCACATATTTAATGACAAACAGTGCAGATTCAGATAAGATCTGGATCTACACTATTTTCTAAGACAGGGCATGACGTGTTCAACAAGAGAATGGTTAATATGATTTAATCGATTTTTGTGAGGATACCTTACTTTCGTAAGAAACCTTTAAGCGAACTGAACAGCTCAATGTAATTCGAATAAAAGCTGAAATTTGAAGACTGTAAAACTGTTTTAATGTTCCTCCCCTCCCTACCCTGTTGTTATATGTCACTGACTGTTCTAAGGCGACGGTTCTTATATCGTTTGTCCATTGTCTTACATTGTGGCCTCTGACTGCGAAATTGTTTGGTTTCATTGCCCGGATCTTGTATTTGTTTGTCGTATCTAAAGTTGTTATCAACCCATTTGGGAAAAGATGATGCTGGTCACTCGGCCGGTTAGTTGTACTCGAAGTTCTGACTGGTTGTTCCTGTTCATTCACTTTTTCTCTCAGAATCAGAGAAGACTGCAATCTATGATTAAGCAGCTTCCTGAACGTCTTTGTCATTTTTAGTGAGGGATGGGTAGGGTGAGGGGGCAGAGGGATGTTGTTAGATGACATTGTCACTGCGGTCTAACTTACGCCATTGCCGCACGTCAAGTGGAATCTGTTATCAGATTCTACTTAATGTACGGCAATGGCACAATTTAGACCGCATTGACAGTAGAGTTTTTTTTTTTAATTCTTGGGCGCATTGCGATTTCAGTGATCACCGGACTAATTAAAGATCGGTTAGAGCTGTGTTCATGTAGTAGGTATGACGCCATTTGTCAGAGGCGAATCCAACTACTGCTGTTAAGGGACTGGTTACACTTGAAGGAATTTTCGCTTTTTGTGCAACGGAGACAACTTTTGACCTTGTTTGTTTTCCAGCACAATAATTGACTTCCGAAAATAAGTCCATTGGGGGCAAATCCTTTCCTTTTATAGTAGACTCTGAATCGTAATTTTCCGTTTAGAGAAGACTCCATTCCAGGAGGATAATAGTTCATATCAGTAAAAAAGTTCATCTTTTGATATGCTTTCATTGATTTACATATGGCCCGAATTTTTGTTCGCTAGGATAAAAAGTTTGTTCATACACCTTACTTCAAGAGTATTTTGTGGTGATGAACGTGACCTGTTTCTGGTTGCTGATTAGCTCAATAAAAGTAAAGAAATAGTTTTGCATTCGGATAATAAAGTCATTATGACCATAGTTTCAGTTTACAGGCTAGTAAATTAAGCTAGTGCTTTCGTTCTTATCCTATTTTTTTTTGTGTGTATGTAAAATATGTATATTTTTTTTGTATTTTTTTTTAAATCAAGTATGTTTACCTAATGGTAAATAACATTTCGGCAGCATTGATTACATTCAAATGTATCACACTACTGTAGCTAAAATAAAACAAAAGTTAAAGAAAGTTTACTCAACGAACTGAATGAAATAACAGACTTGACTATCAACTGACACTTTTCTTTCGTTCCTATTCGTACGGTGGAAGGAAGGGATTTTAATTTAAGTCATATATGCCTGGCACTGTTTGCAATAAATTTAGAAAGTTTCAATAATAAAAGCAACTTTCACGATTTCTCTATAACACCCCTTGACTATACAATAGGCCCTCCCAAAATTCATGGTGGGAGAGTTTATTGAAAATATTCAGGCGTTAATGGGTTAAAATATGAGCCGCTTGCTCAGAAAATGTTCCTTCGGACATTCGCACATACTGATCAGAATCTTCAGTAGGCGCATTTTGGATAGCCAAGGGTGCAAAGCTTCTTAATGTGGACAACGAAGACTCTGACGCGACTGCACGGATGCGCAGTCTAATTTGAGTGTTCGTTGGGCGGATGAGGATTGTATCATAACATTTTGTGTTTGCCAGAAAATATAAAGAAACAGTTACAGTCGACTTTCGTTATCTCGAATTCCAAGGGACTCATTGAAACACTTCGAGATATCCGTACCTCGACATATCAGAGTTGAGAGAGTGAGGAAAACAATAAATTGAACAACCACATTTAACAAATGAATATGTAATTTGACTCCTGAAGTTAGAAATATATATATAAAATAATGTGGAAAAGAGGAGAAATGGCTCCTTAGGAGCAATTTCTCCTCTTGTCCACATTATTTTGTTACCTGTTGTCATAGTTTCATGTTAAAACAGGGACCAGATTTTCACTTCGAGATAAGCGGTAATTCGAAATAAGCGAGTTCGAGATAACGAGGTTCGACTGTACATGTAAGAAAGTGCACCTTCCAATAGTTCCGGAAAATAAATATTATCATGCCTTTCGAAAACAATTCTTTCAAGAACTCTCAGTAACCTTTTATAAAATATATCCTATACAATGACGGGCATATAGCAGTTGAAGTACTCGTATCTAAACCATATGCTTTTATAAGACTGTTTTTCCAGCGAGGGGTCATCCAATAGAAAATGTACCTTCCTCCTGGAATATGCGCAGTAACTTCAATTTGAAACCCAAATCAGAATAGTGCAAATTAAGTGAAAAAGGAGTCATTCACATTAAACTTTTTATTGTTTGCTATACATATACCAAATCTAACGCACGTGTTTGGACAAACGTGCCTAAGCAAATAATGTAGACCATGTTTAGACGGCGCGCCCGCTTTCGGTCTACGATATTTGTCATTCATTCAGCATTTTAGGCACACAAGCAACTTGCATCAGTGACGAATAATAATATAAGGATCTATCATTGGTGTGAGGGTTACATAGAAAAATCAGTCCCTAGGAACACTGTCTGGCATTACTTGCCGAGTAATGGCAGACTGTGATCGCCAGGGACGGATTTTTCCATCTACCCATCAAACCCGGGACGGATTCTTATTCTTGTACACGTTTCATTTCTGAACGTAGATTTTTTAATAATGCAGTCACTTCGATTGCTGACATCCGCCATATTGTGATAACATTACTGTGGCGTTTAATGACATAATTACGTTCAGCGACGTAAACCTTAATGACGACCTCCATTACAACAAGTGATTATCAAACACATGAGAATTCTCGATTTTTATCTTACTTTGGGTAGGATAACCTGGGTAGGATTAGAATTTCTATACCAGGGTAAAATATAAGAATCTCTCATGGATGTGAGGGGTACATAGAAAAATCTGTCCCGAGGGTTACTGTCTGGCATCACGAGGCTTGCCGAGTGATGTCAGACTCCGATTCCGAGGGACGGATATATATCTGTCGTTCACACCCCTGTTAAATTCTTTTTCTTGCATACCTTCCATTTCTGAAAGTGGGTTTTTGATAATGCAGTCACTTCGATTGCAGACGTCCGCCATATTGTGACCATCATGTTTAGTGACGTAATTACGTTCAGTGACGTCAACCTTATCGATGGCGTATCGTGACGTCCTATACAACCAGTGTATATCAAACACGTGAAAATTCTCGATTTTTATCTTTTTTACGGGACGGATAAAGGTGTGTGAGATAAGATTTGCTAGCACCAGTGTAATTTTCGAAAAACCTTATCCGGTATGCAAGAAAACTCCTCTCCATACTACACGGCTGGGTAGTTTATATTTTCTGGTATTTTGCGCTCACGGAGCTCAATTCGGAATTCTTTTGACTTTTATATGAGGGTCACTGATAAGGCGTATTGGACGACTAGCATACAGAACATGGACACTCCAGCTAGTTTTGTTCTGTAAAAAGATGACTACCAGTCTAACTCTTTCACATCCACAGGCGATAATAATAGGTTGTTGCAAACAGCATAGATCCAGATGAGACGGCTCAATGAGCCGTCTCATCTGGATCTACGCTGTTTGGCATTCAGTCTTTTAACTGTACATATAAACGTCTTTCCAAACGATAGTTTGTTAAGATAAAAAAAGCAGACGACAAATGTCGTCTGACATTTGGTGCCGAAAGAGTTAAACTCTGAAATCATAAGTAGTGGTTCAGCTAAGTTACATGAGATCCTTATTATTAAAAAAAAAAGAGAGAAAAAAAAAAAACAACAAAAAAAAAAAAAAAAAAAAAACAGAAAAGAAAAAGTAAAAGAAAAAAAATCTGCGCAGTCAGATACTCTGATCAGCCTTCCTTGTCCGCATGATGAAGTTTAACATCCTTTCCTATTCAAACTGCAGCTAACGAATGTTCTGATCAGACTGCGCGAATGCACAGGCTGATCTGAATCTTCGTCGGTGGGCGTACATCTCCGAAGATACGTTTTCTGACGTTGTGGCATGTATTTGTGTGTGTGTGTGTGTGTGTGTGTGTAGGTTTTTTTTTTTTTTTTTTTTTTTTTTTCGTTGTTTTTTTTCACAAAATATTATTGCGCATTACATGTCAGTTTTCTGTTTGGTAGGCTTTTGATTTTAAAAATAGAACCCAAGCTTCTGAAGAAAATCAGACAATATTCAAATGAATGTGGCGTCTGATTAATTCGCCTAGAGAGAGCCAAAGGTTAAAGCTGGCAAGACAACAACTGCAAGTACGCATTGATTGTTTTGTACCTAAAACGTGTTCGAACCTATCAACGTCGTAATTTGGCAGTTCCGACGAAGCTAACAGAGTGCACAGATATCTGCTTCTCATAGTTCTAATCTTGAGGTTCATTTCTATCATTCCAACGTGCGGCGTAAATTGGGTTGCGCCATGCGAAACCTGGCCTTCGGGCATATGACAGCGAAAGCCCTGATCAGACTAGGACCTTCCCTGTCCGGTTATAGAATCATTGGGTGCTGTAGATTATAACGAAGTATAGCATGGTTCCCGACCAGATTATATATGTCCGCTGGCTGATCTGGCTCTCTACTGTTTGCATTCCCCCCACTCCACCCCACCCCCACGAAGACATCTTTTCTCATGTCGCAACTAAATTATGCAAAAAAAAATCTAAAGCATTGTTACTTCAGATACTGCAGTAGAAACTATTAACTTTTACTACTCTCTGGGCATTTTCAGCAGACGATAAATTGATGATATTTTTTGTTATTTTTCCCAGAAAACAGGATTTGACATTTCATGCAAATTGTCGGGAGACAATTTGCATGAAATGTCAAATCCTGTTTTCTGGGAAAAATATTTCAAAATGTCGTCTGCTGAAAAGTGCTAAGCGTTAAGTACAGCTTTCGCCTGAGTGACTGTCAACAGACGCGAAAAATCCATTTACGTCTACTGGACTCTTTTACCACAACTTTTTGGACCAGTCTGTTAATGCAAACAGTGTAGACCCTGATTAGACCCCGTCAAACTCTGATCTGGGTCTGCAATGTTTGTTGTTACCATTTTGGAGGTCTCCAGATTAAAATGTATTAGAAACAAAACACGTCAAACTAACGGAAATGACAGACTTCTCCGTTCTGTTTTGTTGGTCCGTTGTACTGTAATGTCGTATTACATTGTATGTCATTCTGACCTTATATATATATATATATATATATATATATATATATATATATATATATATATATATATATATATATATATATATATGTTTGTAGGTTTTGTACGCCTACTCTGGCTGGCATGTACTTTTACTACTTCGCTTCGAAACGGAAAAAAAACGTTTTTTAAGACAAGAGGAATACGCTGCTAAGCAGTTTGGCTGAGGCTATATAACTTTATTTTCCGGGTGTTAGCCGAAAGTTGGTTTCTGGGTTAACAGATACGATTAAAGAAATAGATCGGCGCTAGCAGTGATTTGTTGAGTAATAAATCACTGTTTGGAAGTCAGTTGTAAAGTAGATCAAAATCACGAGCGCGGAGCGCGAGTGATTTTTCTTCTTAATCTGGCCAAGAAACTGTGATTTATTACTCAACAAATGACGCACAAGAGCTGATCTATTTCGATTTTAACACAAAGAAAACGACGAAAAAGTAATTGTATCCTTCAAATTGTTCCAACTCTCCACCATTGCATAAAGAAATCCCGCCAACAGTTTTGACTGTAGCGCTGATGTTTACATGCATTTCTTACGTTGTTGACTCGAGAAAAACAACATTAGACCGTCTAACGTCGTGGCAACGAAGACTACGTCAGCAAAGTGTCAAATTGACGTCGGAAAGGTGCCAGATAGCGTCGCGCGCTTTCGCCCAGTAATTTGTTGCAGAATAAATCACTGGTTGTCTCCACTGGCCGTATAGGCGCGCTGAGTTAGAATTATGATTTAATTCATTTCCGGGATAACAGTGCTGTACTGCAAGCTCAAGTTGTTTGCGCCATATAAGACAGCCATGGCGTTCCATAGGCTGTGTCGTTAAAAGAACCTGTGCTGGCTACATGAACATTTTTTGTCCTTTTAACTTCAAGTAACTATTATGTAATTGATAAAGCATGGATTTGTTGCGAACGATAACAAAACTTATATTAAATATGCAACGTAAAATTCATACACACGCACACACAGAGTGCATAATAATTAACTTCCAAGAGTGCATAATAATAAACTTCCAAGAATTCTGCCGTTCAAAGATTATAATACGGAAAATATATTCAAGACTACCGCGTCATGCCAAAACGTGTATTCGGGCATTTGCTGACAGCGAAGGCCCAGATCAGCCTGCGACTCCGCGCGGTCTGATCAGGGCCTTCACTGTCCGCAAACAGAATCATTTGAAACTATAGAACATATCAATGGAGAGCAAATGCGCGGATGAGACTGCGCATGTGCAGTATGATGTGAATCCGCATATTTTGCGCACGCTCGAAGGCACTTCGTCGCTTGATTCGGCCCATTGACAGCCGCTAGCCTGTGAGGAATGACATTACGAATACACATCTATTCAAATATATACAAAATTTCACCTCCAAAAACTGAAAATTTTCAGATAAAAATCTCTGATATTTTTCATATTTCTGATCAAAACATAGATTGTGGGTACTCGTTAGAATCGCCTTGGCGAGGTGGTTCTAAAGAGTACTACAATCTATGTTTTTGAGCAGAAATAAGAAAAATAATGTATAACCCTGTAAACCACAGTTTTACTATATGTGGTTTAAGGGGGTCAAAATTATATAGCATGTTATCGTGATGAGTCTGTAATATAGGTATAACATCTAAAGTACAAAAAAAAAAAAAAAATGAAATGGGCTGCCGGCTGACAGAAAAGGCCCTTACGGCAAAAAAATAACGAATTGGGAAGCCCAAGACTAGTTTGCACAGCCATGCGTCGGGTCAAGATCTTCGCTATTAGTCCTATACCATCAGAAAATACTATATTGTGCACGAAACAGCGAAGACCCTGACCAGACTGCGCAGATGTGCAGGCTGGTCTGGATCTTAGCTGCTCGCATATGTTCTGAAATCCCTTTTCCCAGCCGCCGGCCCAAATGAACTGCGCGATGCAGATGGTGGCGCCCTGTTCAGCTTTCGATTCCGCGCAGTCTTGTCATTTTTTTTTTTTTTTTGTCGCCAGTATATTCTCGAGCAGCCAGATAGGACCCAGACATCTAGCAACTGCCTGATCACTAGTTGTAGATACACAGGCTCATATTGGCATTCACTGTTTGATGTATATTAAGTCATGCTTTGCGTTGATGCACAAATGGCTCAGAAGTAATTAGAAGGTTCGTCTAGAAAGTCATCATTGTCTTTTGATCTTCATAAGTTTGCACCTGCTAATTCTTAATAAACACACAAAAACTAAAGTTTCATAAAATTAATACCATCCGTTTAAATAATTGGTGGTAAATATGTAAATGATTGAACCCGCCGTTCTGAAATGGTGTCTGTTATATGAAGAGAGAACTGCTCCCTTTTGTAGCAAATACTTTTCACCTAGAATAGATAGATCCTTTTTCAGAAGGGGATTGCTGGTCAGGATAGCAAACAAAAAGTCATAAAAGCTGCCCTAACCCCCCTTTCAGCAAATGGCGTGCAATCTTCCACATGTATCAAATCCCGTTAAGGTCACCAACTTGTGTGGTCCTCCCATTAATAAAACACGCCCATTTAAATATAGAGAAAATTTCACCTCCAAAAACAAAACAAAATCAGATAAAAATACTCTGATATTTTTTCATATTTCTGCTCAAAACATAGATTGTGGGTACTTGTTAGAACCGCCTCGGAGAGAGGCGGTTCTAACGAGTACCCACAATCTATGTTTTGAGCAGAAATAAGAAAATAATATGTACCCCTGTAAACCCCAGTTTTATAATATAAAAGTGGGGTTTAAGGGGGCCAAATTTATATAGGTATATTTTCCTGATGCTACAGCCCGTTCCAATGCGATTTTTCTTGGGTATTTCTATCCTTGTCAGGTTGATGCCTCTGCGATTTAAGTGCAATGAGTGATTGTACATATCAAGGGCGGATTCAGAGCTTTTTGTTATGTTTTTCGTTTGTCTCAAAATTTCATTTTCATGGAAAATTTTGCATAAATTTGATAAATTTGGGAGACCGTATTTATCCTAGATATTCATACCAATTACTCTTATACCTTATACTTCTTTTCAACAAGTCCAGTTTAACAACCTGTAAATGTTTGCAAATTTGCTGGGTGAGTGGTTAACTGTGTAGACCAAGATCAGTCGCCGCGCTCTGCGGCGTCTGATCTGGGTATACATTGTTTGCTCAGGCCTGTCTGTCCGGATACGTAGAGTAAGTACGATATCAGCTCCAACTCCCTCAGAAATCATCCTGGATCCGCCCCTGCGTGTGTTGGTGTCTCTTCTAGATTTGCCCAAATCAGTTCATTCATTTCCTGTTTTTGTATTTATTTAAAAACAAAACAAAAAAAAAAAAAAAAACATCTAGTCCAATATCTGATGTTACTGAAATGCTAACATTCAGAGATAAAAAATTAAAGTGACTGTAACAATATTTTGCTCTTAAAGAGAAATTTCCAATATCAGGAGAGCAACTACAAATACAGTCGACTCCCGTTATCTCGAATTTCAAGGGACTCCATGAAACACTTCGAGATATCCGTACTTCGACATATCAGATTTGCGGAACTGAGGAAAACAATTAATCGAACAACCACATGTCACAGATTGAATATGTAATTTGACTCCTGAATTAAAGATATATTGAAAATAGTGTGGAAAAGAGGAGAAATTGCTCCTAAGGAGCAATTTCTCCTCTTTTCCACAATATTTTGTTGCCTGTTGGTAGACCTCTGTATTAAAACATGGACCAGATTTTCACTTCGAGTTAAGCGGTTATTCGAGATAAGCGAGGTCGAGATAACGAGTCGACTGTAAAGGGATTTCGGAATTCAGAGATAAAAACTAAAGAGGCTGTTACAATACTGAAATGCCTACATTCAGAGATAAAAAATAAAGTGGCTATTACAATATTTTGCTCTTAAAGAGACAGTTCCAATAACAAGATAGGCAAATAAAGATCTAAGCAAGTCTAGTTTCTCTTCCTTCGTCTTTTGGTGGCTCGGGATTCCTGTGTCCATTGTGTTTTTCTTATCTTTTCTTTCTTGTTTTTTTTTTTTTTTTTTTTTTTGGTGGGGGTGGGGGAGGGCGGGGGATGGTGGGGGGGGGGGGGGGGGTGAGGATTTCCTAGACGCATTTTTAAAATGGTCGTTATATGCTTAATTCAACAGATGAATTGCAAGACAGTGAACCCTCGCTACGACAGCATTTGTTCCAAAAGACGTTGCCATTAAAATGAATTTGCTGTTGTACAGAAAGAATACTTAATGACTTGCTGAACTAAAAGGCTCAATATTCCTCAAAAATAGACAATTTGTTATCCAAGAAAAGGTTTTTGGGAAAGAAATTGTCCTTTTGGCTTTCTGCTTGTAGTATTTTGATTGTGGCACCGTTGCTTTTAATGCGTCCTTCTTTTCCTTTAGTGTCTTGGAACGGAAGGTGTTAGGTAATTGTATCGATTCCTGATCATTGCCTAACTTTCTATTTAATAAATTGATATATGGTATTAATACAACCATAAAATGGGGCACCTGACAGCCTGTAAAATTTCAGTTAGTCTCTTCGTTCTTTAAATGAAGTGATTTTTTGTTGTATCTCTGAATTAATGTTGCCAACACGATAAAAATCATTTCATTTTTGATCCAGTTCAAACACGAGAGACTAACTGAAATTTTACAGGCTGTCAGATGCCACACTTTATGATCGTATTGATACTATATATTAACTTATTAAACCTTTCTTGGATTATAAAATGTCTATTTTTTAGGCATATGTAGCCTTGAAGAGCATTTGATACAAGTGAATGAATCACACAGAAAGCCTATGGTTCATCTGACGGTGGTATAATCATGTCAGCCGCGTCCCTTAGACATCACACCTAACATGTTCAATGTACCATACGCAGGCAAAGACGTTGCTAAGAAGCGCTCTGTTCTGGAAGATCTGCTCCTCAGGCAGCGTTTCTCTATTTGCTGTTTAGACTTAGTAAAAGCAATCAAAATTGATCTGAAAAGATCGCGCCGTTGCACAAACTTGGTATTTTATTGAAGACATATTTTTTCCACGCCATGCTTAATTTTAAGGAGCTTGATACATTTAGCGGATTTTCCGCCATTTTATACAAGGGAGACAACGCTTGTATATTTCTGTTTGTTGTACTGTATGCCAAGTTCCTTCTGAAAATGGGTCAACTCTAAAAGAAAAGAATTTGCTCCCAGAGGGAGCAAATTCTTTCCTTTTAGAGTAGACTCCTTTTCAGAGGGAAAGCAAAGCATTTTTAAAGAGATACCTCCAGTGAAAGTGTGTTCATTCCCTTAAGTTTTGTTGATTGGTATGATTACCAGTGGAGACTAAAACGGAAGTAATTTGCATGCAAGATGAAAGTGCAAGAGCTCGTTACCGTTCCAATATATAATTATTTATAATTTCATATTGTCTAATCCTGGTAATACAGCAGAAAAAAAATACAAGGAATTGCTTTGTACTCGTATTATATAAGCTGAAACGACTGTAATTATGACATTTCAGCCATAATATTACAATGCGAAAACAATAGCAAGATAACAAGCTGCTCGAGAAGAAGACAGAGATAAATGGATTTTGTGAGAGTAGAGAGTAATATGTATTAGAATTAATCTACCTTACATAAGAAATAAATCAGCTCAAGCAGTGATTTGTTGGGTTATAAAAAAGTCAGTTTGGAGGCCATTGTAAAGTAGATCAAATCTCGAGCGCGTAGTGCGAGTGATTTCTCTACTTACAACTGACCGTTGCCTTTATATTGTTATTTTTTTTCATGTGAACAGAACCCGCGCATGCGCGGATATGACATTACGTTTTAATTTATCGGACAGATTTCAACATGAAACAAAAAAGTTTTGTGTGTGTGTGTGTGTGTGTGTGTGTGTGTGTGTGTGTGTTTTTATTCAGACTGCTTTAACACTCCCCCATCCACCCCCCGCACCCCCACCCTGTGGTTTACTCTGCTGACCGTTCTAAGGCGGTGGTCCCGGTGTTAGTCTTACTCTTTGTTGCTTTGTGGTTTAATCTACGAGTCGATTTGTTTCTGTATGTCTTACGTTGTGTTATTTTGTTCTTGTGTTTTACTCTTTTTAGCATTGCGATTACCTCGCTTTGGGAAGAGAGAGCTACATGTAATCTTAGTGCTTTTCGTATATTTGTTCGATTTGCGCTTGTTTGGTTTTGTCTGTTTTCTCTTCCTCTTGGTGTCCCCCAAGGGCTGCGGTTTGTGATTGTGGCACTCCCTGGTCTTTTCTCTTACCCTTTTCAATGTCGCCTTCAACAATCTTTCAGTTATATTGCGACGGTGTCTGGATGTGACAGGAAGTTCAATGCTCACTTTAAGGGTGCTGCCTCCCTGACATATCACACCTCAGACACATGACACCGGACCAACCAGTTCCACTTTCTAATTGCCGTGCGCAAACGAAAGAGCAGCTACCATTTTGAAAGTCTTTGGTGTGACTCGGCCGGGGATCGAACCCACAATCTCCCAGACGCATGCCAGACACACTAGTAACTGAGCCACTGCGCCAGGAGGTTCGAAGGTAATCGGCCTGCTGATTTAAACGGTTTTTACCATAACTGAGCCAGCGCATGGCAAAACCAACAATATGACTGGGCTCCGAGGGAAGAATCAGATCAACATGGGTATCCGCACAGTCTGATCAGTCTTCGCTGTGCACTAAATGGGTTGCTAAGTAGCTAAGGTTTCTATGGCTTTAGAATATAAAGAACTGAATTGTAGACAGTGAAAACTGATCAGACTTGGCAGATGCCCAGGCTGATCTGAATCTCCGCTGGGTGCACATGTCATTTTGTTGATTTGTTGGCGGCTCATATATGCAGTGTTGCCGCTAGGACCAATGTGATGGGGCCATTTGTTGCCCCATAACCATTGTTAAAGGGCCGTCACCTATTTTAAGGGATTCTATTACCTTAAATATTAGGAACACGACTTTATGTTGAGGGTCATCAAGGCCCCTTGTCCCATACATGCTTTTAGGTGGAGAAATAGCCCCTTTAGATACAACAATGTACATTGTATATTGGCAGGGCGGATATCCTGATGACATGATTGGATCATTTTAACAAATGTGTGTTCCCACAATGCCTCAGAGGCTTTATATGAAATTGGATTTTAGTTGACCCAGCGGTTTCTGAGATGTTTGAACAATGCGGACGATGGAGCCTGCCTGTACTGTAAGTTCCTTCAGGATACAAATAACAAAGGATTGCTTCACGAATGACAAAATTCTGCCCTATTTAATATATTGATGAAAACTTTTCTAAATATAAGTCAACATGGGACATTTTCAAAAATAACAAAAATAAAGTTGAAAAACCAATTGTAATTGTTGCTATGGCAACAACAATACACTATATGTTGTATCGTAAAATTGTTTGTCTTTAATAGATTTCATTGTTTCTGAGAACAATGTAATTAAAAGCATGATCGTTTTATAGCTGTTAAATATTGAAACACAAATTTATGAACAAAATCAACATGAAACAGAAATTTATGTTGCCATGGCAACAAATATGTCGAATTTATCCCATAAAAGCACTAAAAGAATATTTAATATATTCTGTTTACACTGCAATTCTATATTTTTTTCACCACTTTGATTGTCAAGTACTGGATGACAATTTAGAAAGAAAAAAAAAAAGTTATCACTTAAGAAACAATTGCGTTTTGAAAGGATCAATAATGAAAACAAAATTGTTTTCATTATTGAAATAATATGTGGTTTTGATTGATTTTAACTATGAAAGGTAAAGGTTTATTATTTGACTGGTTTTAATGTGTTACTTATCAAGTATCTGACTGTGCGTGAAAAGCAACATTCACATCACTTAGCTTTGTGTTTCCCTGTCAACAAAACACATATATTTATCCTGTAACAAAGACGTATAAAAAAACGCATTTTAGGTAGCGCGGTAGCTCAGTGGTGAGCATACTGGCCTCTAAAGGTAGAGGTACTGAGATAGACACCAGGCCTAGGCGAGGGAATTGCGGTGTCCGAACATGCTTTCCTTCATGTCATTTGCAGGCATGAAATGAGAACAGTATGCCGTCCTTCGGATCGGGATGTTAAATGGAGGTCCCCTGTGCAGGAAAAGTCACACCATGTGCAGGTTAAAGAACCATACGTTAATTCAAATTTGTTACTTGTAGGCCTTCATTCTGCAACCCGGGGTGTACAATGAACACCGTCTGTGCCCTCCTATGAAGTTTAGACGTAATGGAAGAAAGACAGACAGACAGTATTTTACGCCATTGCCCATAAGAATATTTTGTTTTTGATTTTCCGTAATATGATTTGGATCGTACTGAAATACTGCTTTTGCTAACAGGTTAAACAATATCAAAATAAAGCAAAAGATGAAACAAAGAAATAAAGAAAAACAACGGCTAAAATGTTCATTAAATTAAAAAAGACACACACACATACACACAGAAGGTAACTAATGAGACCCAAACCCGAGTCCGTACGTAGGAGAGGCCACTACACCACAGAGGACAGTATTAAGAACTGAACAAAATGAAAATACTTATTGGCTAGATTTTTCAATGCAGTTTGAAATAAGTGAATCACCTTCCCAGTCCCCTTCCCCCACCCCCCTCCCCGACACACACAGAGTTTGAAATAAGTGAATCACAACTCCCGTCCACTTCTCCCCTACCCCCCTCCCCCCCCCCTCCCCCCCCCCACACACACAAATAATAAGCTTAATATCGTGTGCCACTACGTTTTAATTTTATCTACATTGTTCTTTCTTTCGGTTCACAGCTTCGTTGTTTACAGACATCAGAAGGCATAAGCTGCCCACCGTCTGTAGCGCTTGTATCTGAGATGCCGGGAGCCAGTGTACGTGATCTATTTATACGTCATCTATTTATACAGTGCCCTAGATAATGTTTTAAGCAATTGGGTATTTTTGGCTATTTTACCAACCATTTCTCATTGAATTTGGGTATCAGGAATTTTTCTGTTATGTTTATTGGTGCAAGAATTACTAATAAATGGGTATTTTCCCCATAAATTGAATTCTAATTTTTCTTTTTTTCTTCAAGATTCTAATTGGGTAAATACCCCAAAAAGCAGATTATCTAAAGTACTGATTTATGTAGGTGGAAAATTCGAAAAAGATATTCAGCTACTTTGGGAGAATTTGAAAAAAAAAAGTATTGTTTTTAAATTAAAAATCAGAAAAAGCAAACAAAATTCCATAAATCTCAAATCGAAATTATCAATGCTGGCAATATGCTGACGGATCAGTGTTGAAACCATGCTGTTAATCTGTATCGTTGTCTCGGGTAATCTTACAATATATATATATATATATATATATATATATATATATATATATATATATATATATATATATGTATATATATATATATATATATATAAGGAGTAAGGAGAAATATGAAATAACACTGGGCTGAATGAGGTTCGAACCCACGCCAGCTACGACGGCAGCACTTAGCCTTTCAGAGTCTGGCGACATATTTACTGCAACACTACGCTTGTTAAAAACAAGTTTAATGGAACAGTTTTATGCTTGATTTCTCTGAATGACCCGTCGGATAGGGATTTTGTAGTTCTATGCTATTTGATACTAGCGTGTTTGAACAATGACCTAACAAGATATAGTCCTAGAGGCGGCATGATACACCTTCTTATTCATGATATTCATGTTGGCTCTTTTACATGAACTGAGCCGAGCCAATCAAATTATATTATCATTGATGTAAGCCAACGTCGAAATTACCTTCAATATATTCAGGTTTTATAATCTTTTATGTCCGCCTGAGTTCCGAGGATGAAGACGCTCAGTGAGGGACAAACGTTGTAAATCCTCATAAGACGGCGCGTTTTGTGGCGTCGTATTTGGGTCTGCATTGTTTGCTCAGACCAGTC
This sequence comes from Anodontia alba, assembly GCA_964016985.1. NCBI lineage: Eukaryota > Metazoa > Mollusca > Bivalvia > Lucinida > Lucinidae > Anodontia > Anodontia alba. The sequence goes on along the minus strand of OZ024823.1, from coordinate 52,876,668 downwards.
AACGAATACTTAGTGTTAAATACGGTACCCCTCATTTGGATTGAACAATACTTTGTTCTTCTTTTAGTGATACTACAAAACTATGTACATTCATAAACAATAATTGGTTGTAGAAAGAGGATCTGGGCGAAAGCTTTAAACACTGTTTATACCGGCGTGAATTATTTTCTCTGAAAATCTCTTCTACTTCGACCTTTTGCTCTGACTCTGTTGCTTCTAATAGGCATCGACTAGAACATAAAGAACGACTGATTTGTAATCTTCTAATATCCGATAATAACCATACGGGAAATGAAGAGAAGCCTCTATAGAGCTATGGGCACGTATCATGATGGAGCCATCTTTATTATAATCAGTAGGCTTCCCTTTGCAACACCATTGATACCGATAGGAATCCTGAGGGACTGATAATCTTTTATGTATACAGTCAATACAACAAATAAAATCGTGAAAACAGCTGTTTTATTTTAATCTTTCTTTTTTTCTGTGGCGGATTTGAAAACAAAAATATCAGTTGAGAAGCGATTAGAATAATAAGCTGATTCATTCGGGAATCGTACAAGGATATCAAGCTTCTCGCAAAAAGAAAACGCGTTTTTTATCAAAGTAACATGAAATCGTTTTGAGAAACATGAATATGAGGCTATCCAAAGCAAAAAGGACAATCGAGCTTGTAAGGGCAGCAATGACTTGTAAAATCCACATGGGCTGATCAAAGGCATAACTGTTTACCTGGCCAGTTTATAGACCATAAGGAATTAACAAAGAGAAAGAGCGAAGGCTCTGTTCAGACTGCCCTAAATCTGCCCTAAAAAGTCCATCAAACTATTCGTTGATATGTCCAAAATATGACGAAATTTAAAGCGTGTAGACTCTGAGCAAACCATTCCGTTTGGAGCAATTTAATCTGAATGTACACTATTTGTTCCAGAAAACAAGGATTGCCATTTCATGCAAACTGTCCCCTAAGGTAGGAGACAGTTTGCATGAAATGTCACACCCATTTTTCTAGAAAAAAATATCATCAAATTGTTGTCTGTGACTATGCCCTGAGCGTGGTAAGGTTTAAACTTGAAATCAGTTCTCAATCTGATATTAATTTGGAGCAAGAGCTATTCAAACCTGTTAATACCAATTACTGCTGAAGCCAGCTAGCCAATGATATAGCACATTCTTCCTGTAAGTTGTTTTGAGAGTCATAGGCTCGTTAGCAGAACTATAAGCCTTTGTTCTTCTACTGCTGAAAAATACTTAGCAATTTGAATGTTGACTATGCAGAATGGGCCTACGTTGAAAAGAAAGGATTTGCTCCCATTAGTGCAAGTTCTTCCCAGCAGGTACACAACGTTAAAATGACGTCGTATCAAAGTCGCATCGACGTTGATACAAAGTCATTTTGATGTTGTGTGCCTACTTTCAGATTAGACTGCTCGCTGCTGGCCTTTGTCGTGTTTTGTTCTGTTCGTTGTCTTATTGATGTATTTATTGGCTCCTGCCTGGCATTGAGAGCGCCTTTTTTCGGAAGAGTGTTCCGACTGTCCTTTGGGATCACTGAGCCCATCCTGGTTATTATGAAAATCGAATACCGCTTTAGCCGGCGCTAGGGGGCGTATGCAGCCTCGCAAACTAGTTGCATATGAACAGACTCAATCAAACCGAGTCTCCGATTTTTATGACTTTGTGTGTTCTTTGTTTCCAAAGGCAATCTTTTTTTACTTTTATTTTGCTCTCTCATTTGATGTAATTGGTAGGCTATGATATGTAGTTGTGGCTTTTCCTGAGCATCTTTTATACTATTTTCGACATGCTAAATTAATACAAAGCTTTGGTGCATAAATTTAAAATCAAACGGTTCATTCAGTTTCAGAATACAGCATTACTGGCCGCTTAAAAAAGACGGGCAACTTTGGAACCATACTTCAATAGAACAAAGCATAACTTTAGGCTCTTATAAGATAGGCAACTTGTTTTAAATTACAAACATTTTAATAAAGGCAACAGAGCTTGTATTATTTCCTACAGTTGCACATAATATGGCATTCATTATTACTTTTTGATCACAAGAATGTGGAATGACATAAACAGATGAAAGAAGTATTTTCATTATCATTGATAAAACCGCGAAAACTCATCAAATAAACCCATTGTAGAAATAAAAGAAAATGTTTTATTTTTAAAGGGATGGCCTTTCAAAGAAGTTATTATTTACTTCAAAGGATTTTCTCTTTCTCTCAGATGATTTATCAGGGATCTGCGCAGTTACTTCCGTTTCCGTGTCTGTGGCTCTGTATGTAATGTATTGGCTGAGACCGGAAACCACAGCAGAGAATGCCACATTCAGTTCTCACCGCATTTGCTAAGTTTTTACGCTTAGCATGCTGGGAAAGAATTCAGTAGACGACATTTTTAAATATGTTTCTCATTTTCCCAGAAAAAAATTCTTTGACGTGTCATGCGAATGGTCTCCTCTTTTCTGAGAAAGTAAAAAAGAAAAATATGACTCAGTAGACGATAGAAGGTTCAGAGGATTTTATTCACTTGTATATACTCGATGTAGTTTTCCTGATTCTTCGTATAAATGCAAAAATTCTAAAGCTTTCGCACGAGGGCCGCGAAGGACCTGATCAAACCTCTATGTTGCCTTATTTTCTAGTATTTATTTAATGTGAGATCTATGTCATTTAACAATGTTGAGTCCATATCTCTTGACACATCACTGAATGTCCTTGTCTCGTTGGAAACAACTGTGACCGCGACCATTTCCGTCTCAACATATTAATCCTATATGACAAGAAACCCCTGTAGTAGCTAGGTAAATACAGCAGTTAACCTAAACATTGAGACAGACAGAACTCATGAAACAGTGTAGAGCCAGATCCGAAACCGCGTTCGGCATTCTCTATCATATCGACGTTCAGAATTTCATTGCCAGAATGATGACGTCTTAAGGTCACTGTTGAGACCTGGTGCAACTTTGTATCCTAACAACAGATTTTCTTTAAATCCTGCATTTTGCTTTCGCATTTCATCGTAATAAATATAAAACAATAAAAAGCTGAAGTCACAACCTTGATACTGGTGCTTGAAAGATGTTCACCCTTAGGCATTAGGCATTTTTCTTCAAAGCTGTTCTAGATCCTAGTAGTACCGAGAAAATCATTCTTACGCAGCAACCAACAGCTATGAGGTACCTTCAATTATTGCAACAGGATGTACAGCAAACATTAATATACCTAATAATCGACATATTTGTCTACCGAAATGGTGAAATATTACAGTTGTTTAAACGGAAATTAATAAATATTCAAATATTAAAGACACTTCACAACTATACATTTTCATTAAACTTTCAAATAATGATCACTACTTATTGTGTAGTATTATTCTGAAATGATACAAAATTTCACCACCTGTAAAACGAGATCATGCTTGATAATCAACCCTAATCTATACTATTTTTCTAAATAACTGAACAGTTTTGATAAATTTAATTAATTTCAAAACGTCTGTATTACTTTTAAATGGTATGCTGTCATATTTTACATATGTAGAGACAATCTGAATAATAATGCACACCAAAATGATGGCTTGTGATTCAAATAGCCACATAAATATATTTGTAATAAATACATCATATAATACAGGATTTGTCTAATAAATCAAAATTTATAAAGAATTATATGCAAGCGTTGCACATTTGGTAGACTGGATAAGGACATTTTGATTTTTGGAATTTTTAACTCATAAAATTACTAAATCAAGGGCAATAACTCATGTTGTACACACTTATTTATGTAAACTGGTGTACTGGAGGATTTATCAAAAGGATACTACCATATAAATTTTATTGTAACTTGATCTCCAGTATGAAAATTATGAAATTAAAACATGATTTTACCTATTTTCCCACAAACATGCTATAATTTAGGACCAATAATTCCTGCAATAAAAAGACACTATATGTCAGAAGCATCTATGGTGTACTGCCTGCCATAACGAGGCCACAAAAGATGAGGAAATAAGGCGCAAGCCATGACAGAACAACCACTACATATGAAACCACTGATGCACAAAAAACAGAGAAGCCGCCTTTTGAACGGACGGTAGAAAAACTCTGGTAGGGAGAGAGCCTTAACCAGTTTTATTGCATAAAAAGTAGTGTCGCACGTTATTAACAGCCGTGCATTAACTGGAGAAAAGCCGTGTATTAACAAGGCAATTCACGCGCTGTTAATGCACGGCTACGCAACTTTCAATATGTTCGTACCAGGGCCACAGAATTGCTGCCGTTACGAGATGGCCCTAGAACGAGCATAGTCCGTGGAAATTACGTTCGCGAGACTTCGGTGAAAGGCGAAACAAAATAGTGCAAGAAATAACGCAAAATGTAGCAAATGTTTTCAGTTTTATGCACTAAAAGCGATCGAACATAGTTTTCAATGCATTAACATTCGCCAGGTCCCTTGGGAGGTGTTGAAAACCGCTGCCTCCGGCCTCGGTTTTTAACACCTCCCACGGGACGTGACTAATGTTAATGCATGAAAAAACATGTTTGATCCCTATATTACTTGCGCGAAACCTCGCCCTTAATTTTGATGCCACACAAACCGACAACCATATATTCGGTCCGTATGGGGGTCCACTACCTCGTCTATGAAACGTCACAGTCAAACAGATAATCAAAACAAGTGATAAAACAAAGCAAAGGCTTCAATGGTGATAAGCCAGAACACAAGAAAATCACAAAAGGGACCACAATGGGTCCCTCCATAAACATTGAAATTCATGCGCCAACCGTCTAAAAATAGACTGAGGAGTGAGCCGTCATTTTGTCTGGAGACTGACTCACCTTCGTGCAACTAAAGAGAGAAGCAAAGTTATCAAACATAATTGGTTTTGCAACCATGGACGTAGTTGGCCGCAGAATATCGATGTTGTATCCTATTTTTGAGGGGAATGACAATCTTATTTAATTATTCAGAAATGTTCGTTTCACTAGCAATCTTTCTGACTTTATAGACTAAGAGACTAAGTCACACATAAATTCATATTACCCAAATGGAAATGACCCAAATATTGAATTAAAAGCATATTCACTGGTCCCAGTATACAAAAAAATTCTAACAGTCCATAAGATAGGACTCTTAATAATAAGGTTTTTTTTTTCTTTCTTAATAAGTTCACTGTAGGAAGTCTCATCAAACAAAGCACTATGAAGGCTATATTATCACTACTGCGCTGAAATATCCTTGATCTTGCCAAATATTTAATATATTTCTTTTGTTTTAGCATGCCCTTGTATTCTTTAATATTATCGGCAAGACTAAATATATTGTATTAGAGTACTTATAATTAGACCTCCACTGCGCTTATGAGAACTCATAAATAAATTATTAGAAAAATGGAACCCTTCGATTTAGTGGTCAACAGCCGTTCATGAAGTAATAAATCATTACCCCTCCCCGGGAACCATTTACAACAGTAAACACAACTATACGAATCTGCGTTTACATACAAGTCTTAAAGATCTGACGGAAGGAAACCGAACTGACGAGCAGAAAAAAATGTTGAGTGTTTGGTTGAGTCCATCCTGCTCATTTGCAATTTTGGCATAACACAAATAATGGCGTCTCAGAAGATCTACAAATCTTTGTTTATTGCGATCTATCTAACCGCTGCTAATTTAGCGATACAGTATCTAAGACGCCGTAGCGCTGATATTATAGTTAAAATGTGAAACATAATCCCACACAAAACATAAAATTGTGACTATATAAATCTGCTAAATAACATTGATTCTTCTCCGTTTCATTAAAGCCGCAATAAAGCCGATAATGAGTATCATGAGTCACTCTCTCCGGTGTCTTTAAGGGACACTGCGCGTACATCAAACTGTTGCCAGCCATTAATGGACATAGTATATAATATCCTTTTATTGACGTCAACTGGGGGAAAGCTAATGAGCCGGGATAAGCACTTCTTACAATAGCACAGTCGGGTCAGAGTCTTCGCAAGACACTCATTACGAAAACACGCCTATTCAAATATATAGAAAATTTCATCCCCAAAAACTAAAAAATTTCAGATAAAAATCTCTGATATTTTTCTCATTTCTGCTTAAAACATAGATTATGAGTACGCGTTAGAACCGCCTCGGCGAGGTGGTTCTAACGAGTACCAACAATCTATGTTTTTGAGCAAAAATAAGAAAAATAATGTATACCCCTGTAAACCCCAGTTTTACTATATAAAAGTGGGGTTTAAGGGGGTCAAAATTATATAGGCGTGTTTTCGTGATGTTTGGGTAGTTGTATCAGAATAAAGGGTGATATTTCTGCGGGTAAAACTAGCCGACCTCGCGCGCGCGCGCGCGCACACACACACACACACACACACACACACACACACACACACACACACACACTAGTTTTCAACAGACTGTTCAAAGGCGATTCCTCTGATGCAGTTCTTCTTTGTTCTTGCGTCGGTGGTTTCAGAAGTGGCGTAAGTTTTTTTCATTATTTGTTGGTTAATTTTCCTTTTTTGTGCCTCGCGAAGGCTATGCTTGGTGATTATTGCTTTTCCTGGGTATCCACTTTTATGCATACTGCTTTATAGGCTTATTCTGAGTCTGGTTTTGGTAAAAATCAAAGAACAGTTCAGGAAAATCAGAACCACTTGTATTTATCAATAAAGCAAACGAAAGAAAGGAGGAAATGTTGTTTAGGTAGATCCCGTTTCAGAAAGAAAGTGAACAGTTTTAACAGATTTGTCTCCTTTGAAAGTGTATCATTTTCCCTTAATTTTGCATACCATCATGAAAACACGCCTATATAACTTCGACCCCCTTAAACCCCACTTTTGTATAGTAAAACTGGGGTTTAAAGGGGTATACATTATTTTTTTTACTTCTGCTCAAAAACATACATCAAGGCGGTTCTAACGAGTACCCACAATCTATGTTTTGAGCAGAAATATGAAAAAATATCAGAATTATTTTTTATCTGAAAATTTTCAGTTTTTGGAGGTGAACTTTTCTATATATTTGAGAATACAGTATCTCAAAGCTTATTCTAAATACATTTTTGGAATGCAAACAGAGAAGCCTCTGCATCTGAAAAATATGACAGCCAGGTTTTCAGTGACGTAATTCGGCATCATACTATTTACAACGTAGGGTTTTCTACAAGCGTTGTTTGCATTTTTTGTTTCACGAGAATAAATATCACGTAGGAGGCTAAGACTTTGGAAAAGGGATTATATATGATTATTGACAACTGTAACAATATGAATATAATTTAGCAAGTAAAACATTATTATAAATAACCAGAAGGCGTAAAATCCCTTTAGGAAAATGTACGGACTGTGATTGCATCGCGGATGAGTCAGTTTCCTTCTTTGATACCATATGGCTTCCAACTTTACATGAATCGGATCCATTAGCTTTCATGATATGTCTTAAGGTTATGAGTTATACAAAAATGGCAGTCGTACATGAAGACTGCACACCATTAACGAGCAGAGTATCGAAATGTTCTGCGACAAGTGACTTTTCGCATCTGCCTTACTTACAGTCATTGTAACTCAGTACTAAACATACGCTTGGTTTCTTCCACGTGTTGTTTACAGCATTTACTGCAAAAAACGTAGTATGGCATGTATAAAGTAAATTAACATTTGGGATCTAAGGGATCAGATGTTTCTTTAGTGTTTCTGAATCCATCACGAAAACATACCTATATAATTTTGACCACCTTAAATCCCACTTTTATATAGCAAAACTGGGGTTTACAGGGGTACACATTAGTTTTACTATTTTTGCTCAAAAACTTACATTGGGGTACTCGTTAGAACCGCTGTCGCGTGAGATGTTTAAGACCATGAGATGTTTCAGAACGCATGCGCAACGGAAGCGGATGTCCGGTGGGGGAAAAGGCGTGAGAATTGTAAGAATTTATCTGCCCCAATATTGACTTCCTATTTTGCTGTTGTCTATATAAAGTATTTTTTTCTTTTCTCCATGCTGCGTTTGAATTTAGAATACCCAGATGAATTATGGAGGTATTTGTCTTGCTTCGACACCTGTATTATTTTTAATACCTGTTGACATACGGCGTGAGGAACGAAAACGTGCATTCATATTCACCGTGTGCGACTGTTTACTTACCAGCTTACGGTTTGATACCTACAGAAATGAAGTTTTATTTTTCTTATGTACTTTATGATCAGACGGCTGCATAAAAATGAACAGAATTTGGAAAATCGTGGATGCGTTGAAAATGACTGCGTCACCAGCGATGTTCGTACAGTATTAGGATTCGTACACGTGAAGGATTCGTACACGTGACTTGAATGACTATATTTACTGAACGCACAACTATGGGGTTTGACGCGGTATAACTTGTACAGACAGAAATGTTTAGCATGATGGATGAAACATATCGTTGGAAGTACTGACCTGGAACACTTGTGATTTTTTACAGCAGAAGGTAAGCTATTGTGATTGCCAAAACAATAGGTCAGCCTGGTACATCAGAGAGTTGGTAGAGCACCTGACTTACAAGCAGGGGATTCCGGGTTTAAATTCTGCATTACGCATACTTTTCCCTCCTTAAGTTGCTTCAATGGTAATGAGGTACTTGTGAGTGTGGAGAAAAGCTAGGCACTGTTAGTGTGTTCAGTTGATGTCTGGCACATACATTACGAAAACACGCCTATTCAAATAAACTGAAAATTTTACCACCAAAAAATGAAAATTTTCAGATAAAAATTCTGATATCTATCATATTTCTGCTCAAAACATAGATTTTGGGTACTCGTTAGAACCGCCTCATCGAGTACCCACTATCTTTGTTTTTGAGCAGAAATAAGAAAAATAATGTATACCCCTGTAAACCCCAGTTTTACTATATAAAAGTGGGGTTTAAGGGGGTCAACATTATATAGGCATGTTTTCGTGATGAAAAGTTAAACACTGTTAAAGGGAGAGGAGTATAGTAATTGGTGAGACTGCAGGCCTGTACGCAAGAGGGTTCAGGGGGTATAAACGCACCCTCTTGTCTGGAGAATTACTTCAAAATCATGTAGTTTTTAAACCCATATTCACTTTATATCCCTAATTTTGGCCCCCAAATTGGCATTTTCAAGAAGCATTTGCACCCCTCTTTTCAGAATAGCTAAAATTCCCCCACCCCCACCCCCTCCCCATTTCAAAAGTTTGCGTATGGACCTGGACTGTTAGCCTGGTTAGCTCAGTTGGTAGAGCACTTGATTTGCAGCCATGGGGTCGCGGGTTCGAGTTCTCCTCCCAAGTTTATTTTACTTTTGATTATTGAACATGTTCAAGGGTCTACATGGAAAACAAAATTGAAAAGTCCAGCTAAAAACAGTACAGGTCTGCAGATAAATAATTGCAAGTGAATTGCAATATTCTTATAATATTAAAAGTAAAATGAAAGGAAAACTGCTTGCCTAAGGCGGGACTTGAACCCATGATCCCCTTATCACTGGACAGTAGTGTTGGGAATCAGCCAGAATATCATTGTCGATCATTGGTTTTGTGACTGCTCATTGAGTAATAATTGACTTGTAGAAAATATATTCACTCTTAATTCAGCCATCTTCCATGTACTTATTCATTGCTCCAGATCAATAAGAGGGGTATCCAGGTAATATTTTTCTTATTTCGCTATGAATACATATAATGTTGTTGGTACTCATTAGAAGTGCCTCTGCAAGGTGCTTCTAATGAGTACCTACAACATCAGTTCTTTTGAGTTGACTTTTAAGGCTATTTTATCAAATCTTTTCACTTTTATTGGCCATAAATCTTGAATGACCCTAATAGACAGCTCTGAACTTCATTTATTGATGACATGCCCATGAAAATAAAAGGTGAAAAAAATATATTTGTTTCAAAACAAAAAAAATCTGATTAGTTGACTATTAAAGATCTTTCCGATCTTCAGTCACAAGAAGCAAAAGTGATTGAAGAATGATTATAATCGATCATCATTGGCAAGACTACTAGACAGGTGCTAAACCTACTGAGCTACACTGGCGGTCCTGTTTTGTCCATGGACTCGAGCCACTACACTCCTCATAACATTTAGGATTCAGGTACAACCCTGATGTCCTGAAGGTATCTGATCTGCAACCCCCAATTGCTTGCATTTGGCACACACCTGTGTTTACTAAATCTGATATCAGTAAAGTAAACAGGAGAGGAAACAATGACTACCGGAGCTGGGACTCGTCAACAAGTTGGCAACAACCCCGTAATACTAGTCAGGTGCTCTTCCTACTGAACCAAGCAGGCAGTCTTGTTCAGTCCATGCACTCCAGCCACTACATTAAATTCACAATATAAAAATGTACATTGAATAAAAACAGTTTTCTACAGTATCCATTTTTTAGCTGTAAGATGGGGTGTGATCAGGGTCTACACTGTTAGCTAAGGACTGTTCGGTGTATACAGTATGCTACAATATCCATTTATTAGGTGTACATACATGCCATATCTCACACTGTGAGATAAATCTCACAGAATTTGGCCCATCTGGAAGGCATTTCTCATAAAAAAATCTAATCTCACAGAATTTTCAGACTATTTTACAAAAGATTTTATGAAGAAATAAACATAAATCACACACTGTTGTGGCTTTCACAAGCTTCTCACATGAAAAAAGGAGACTTTAGACTATATTGTGGGAACACCAAAGTGATGTTTAAGAAAATTTCACAGAATTTTGTCAAATCTCCCTTAGTATTTAGCCTTATCTCACAGATTTTAGTCCACAGCTTATGGCATGAATGGGTGTAATGTGACATCTGATCTGGATCTACACTGTTAAATTGAGGACTGTCTGTCCAAAACTTAGAGCATAAATGGTATTCTACAGTATCCACTTATTAGATGTAAGGTAGTTTTCACGGTGTAGAATTATGAATTTAAATAAATTCAATTTTATAGCAGATAAGCCGAAGACGAGGTCTGTATAGATATGCCGAAGACGAGCTCTGTTTGTATTTGCTTTCTTAGGATTTTATTAGGATTTTAGTTTTAGTAACACTTTTTTTTTTTCACTGGAAACGATGAACTTATATCATTCTTTAATTTGTATACCTTGATATTTTAATATCGTAAGACGTTCTGACATTTCTCATGACCTGAAAGATCTCATACACGCAGCGTGAGTTTCGTCAGTACTTCCGGTTTCAGACTTCCGGTCTGAAAGATCTCATGGTCTGACGGATCTCACGGATCTCACGCTACACCGCCTCGGCGAGGCGGTTCTAATAAGTACCCACAATCTATGTTTTGAGCAGAAATATGAAAAATATCAGAATATTTTATCTGAAAGGTTGTAAAAGTTTCAATATATTTGAATAGGCGTGTTTTTGGTAATGGTCATAAAATATAAGACGAATTCACTGTTCCTGTTTTAGACTGTTTCGTTTTGTTTATTTGACATCATCGTCTTTGAAATGACTAACTAGGGTTTGCTGTTTGTTTAAGTCTGATAAACCTTAAAACCAAAACGGTTTAATTTTCCTGTTGGTAATACATAGGATGCCATATCAGTTGGACACAACCCAGCAGGCACACAATATCAAAATGACGTCGTATCAACGTCATTTTAACGTTGTGTGCCCACTGGGAAAGTGTTCAGTTTACAGAACAGCTACTGTATGCCTGACTTCATTGACTTAAAACGGTTATACTTTAAATCTATAGCAATAAATTACATTATTTCTTACACACACACACACACACACACATATTTGAAGACAGATTTTTTTCTTAATGGATAATTGATCATTTTGTTTTTGGTTCCTTTGATTCAATTCAAAGGCCATGTTATGAATATAAGAAGATTTATGTATTTTTGACAGCTTTTGTGCCCTCTTTGGTTGCGCGGCGTGAACTCCGTGAAAGCTCAATCTTGGATATTTTGTGGATGACTTGTGTCTATGACCTGGCTTGCAATGATTTACCTGGTGCTTTCGTTTGCTCTGGCTTTCAGATTGTAGTTGGGACCTCGTCTCTGGTTTCATCATAGTAATGGTTGGTTTGGCTTGGTGTGGTTTGTGTGTTTCTCTGTTGGTTCACTGGTGGGTTGTGCAGACGCCTTTGTGTGTGGCTGGAGCTGTGTCAGGATTGAGGTCGACAGCTGAATGCTTGTGCGCTGATAAGAAATCACATGGATTTCCCGACCCACATGCATGGGTATATGAGAAAAATGGAATTGATCATTCTGCATGTGATAAACGGTTTAGAAGTACAGTGGTATACATTAAGAGAGTTTTAAATCTTTTTTTTTTTTTTTTTTTTTTTTTTTTTTTTTTGGCTTGTTCTGTCGTTTATTCCTTTCTTTTATCGGCCTGCCTAAATATGTCTTTATTTACTTAGTTACCAAATTTACATCATTTCTCCATATAGGATAGATGGCATATTATAGCTTGCATACCTCTAGATAAAAGGTATGTCCGAACTTTTTTTTCTTATTTCTCCTCGAATTTATATGCTGTGGGTACTCCTAAGAAGCGTCTCGACGCAAACATAGATCGTGGGAACTCATTATAGGCACTTCAGTCGCATCTGATGAGTGCCCATAGCATTGTTTTCATGGAGAAATAAGAAGTCAAAGCACTGACAGCATTGGTGGGCCGATTATCTCTGAATGTGGGCTGAGAAAATGGTCCTGAACAGGGACTTAAACATGCTTTTTTCAGCCATTAACTTCCTGTAATCTAAGGAAATATTGCAAACCCTGATCATACTCCGCGTTCTGCAGCGTTTGAAATGAGTCTTCACTGTTTGCAAATGTTCCAAATGTCCCAGTACAGGTTTTACAGATAACCTCTATCAACAGTACACTACGGCACAACGACAAGAATAGCGCAGCTATAAATAACCGTCACTGGGATTTCGTCTAACGCACGAGTCAATGATAATCACGTAGACAACTACCTTAGGGCAATAGGCGTTTGTCAATGATAATCATGTGGACAACTACCTTAAGGAAATCAATGTTTGTATACTATGATCGATTGTAAACAATCGACCCAAAAATATCAGCATCTTATGGTTAAAACAGTGTCTCAACTAAAGCGATGACTAGAACGTGTATACATTTAACATAGGTATGAAAATTTGAACTCGCATTAACCCATTTATGCCGAGCTTCCCATAAAAGGGACACGGCAAACAGTGTAGACCCAAACAGACGCCACAGAATGTGGTGTCTGTCAGGGTCTATACTGTTTACAAAAAATACAAAATAATCTATAAAACATGAAACCAATAATAATAATAATAATAATAACCATACACCCCTTTTAATGAAAATGGGCTGGTTCAAAGAATTAAGGTACAAAAGTCATCTCGGCCTAAATGGGTTAATCCTACGTACGAATAATATGTTTGTTCTGTAACGAGCGTCCTCATCAAATCTCATGTCAAATGTGCGTTTTGTTTGGTTTTGGCTGAAACAAGTCTCTAAGTGTGGTAACATGCTCAGTTCTCTAAATGCTCGCTCTACTGTGTTTAATTGCCTTAAGTATTCGTAGACAGAGTCGTAACCATTGAAGACTCAGTTCAGACGCCGTAGAACGTGTATCCTTTCCCAACGGTATTTTCTGTCGCGCTTAGCAATCTATATAACAGTATTTTTAAAAAAACAAATCTGAACTCATTAAATGTGTTTAATTACTTGTCGAGTATTGCCTTAGCTAGGATCTACTATCCTTTCGACATCCTTTTGGAAGCTGTTTTTCGCTTGGCGTTTTATTTTAAATGAGAATGTTTTGTTCTGATTGACCATACTTTATTAGGAGAACCATTTGTCTTTTCTGTTTCTGCGCTTTGTTTTCAAATATGTACTGTAAAATTAAAGTTACAGGCACAATGGGTCAGACCTATGCCATTTCTATGGTAAATTGTACTTTTTAGAAAAGATTAAAAACAAGTGAAACTTGTTGAAAACCTTCATTCAAACTACATACCCTATATATATATATATATATATATATATATATATATATATATATATATATATATATATATATATATATATATATATATATATATATATATATATAGATAGATGCAGCCATTTTTACGATGGGAAAAATAGAATATTTCCATTTCATTTTAAAACCTTAAAAAGAATAAAACTGTGTGTGCATAGGCAGTCATGACCAATGGTTTGGAATTGAATCATGACAGCAATTGCTCATTTACTAATTAATTCTAAGCAAATCGTCATGCAAAAGAAAACAAAACGACTTTTGACTGGAGACTGGTTGACTGGTGACTGGTGACTGGTAACTGTTTGACTGGTAACTGGTTGACTGGTGACTGGTGCCTTGTTGACTGGCACCTGGCAGCAGATGGGATGGCGTTCAAAGTGTTTAGATCGACGAAGCCATAAAGCACAGATGGCAACCTCCTGCAGAAACACTTTATTTGGAAGCGTGGATGAACTAAGAAGGAGAAAAAGTGTTTTCAGTTGTAGTAATTTTTGATAACCTTTCCAAGGCAGTTCCTATGCTGCATTTCGTTTTATTTGTATGGCAGTTATTGCAGCGGTGTCCCTGTGTGTTGTAATGTAATGATCTGTCATTGGTGTGAGGGGTAGATTGAAACTTCATCCCGAGGGTCACTGTCTGGCATCACAAGGCTTGCCGAGTGATAACAGACTGTGATCGCGAGGGACGGATTTTTCTCTCTTCCCCTCACACCCATGATAGATTCTCTTTCTTACACACCTTTCAATTCTGAATGTCGATTTTTTAATAATTCACTCACTTTGATTGCTGACGTCCGCCATACTGAGATGAAATAACTGAGGCGTTCAATGACGTCATTATATTTAGTGATGTAAACCTTAACGATGGCGCACATGACGTCCATTACAACCAGTGAGTGTCAAAACACGTGATGTTTATCTTACCATGGATAGGATAACATGGGTAGAATAAGAATTCCTATCCCAGGGTAAAAAACAGGATTTCGTTAGCTGGTGTGCAAGAATTATTTGTTCATCATATTTTCATCTTTCGGTACATTGGTAAGGGGTGCTTCGTCGTTTGGCCTTTCCTGGCTAAATTCATTGGGCCAGCACACGAAAATATGAGCCTTATGGTTTTCTGGTTTATGGTTCTTCTAATACGCATGCGCACTTCTCTATTCGGGCGACAGACATGCATGTTTTGCCTGAAGCTTCCTCATGGTCTATACTACATGTACATGTCTGCTAACAGCAAAGGCTCTGGCGAGATTGCGCGTCTGCGCATGCATCTGAGCATTTGCTTATTGCCTTGTGATAGGTATCCTTTTCTCATATGTTGGCTCATTTATTTTTAGTGGGAATGGAGCTTGAAGACTGACAAGGGAACTAGGGCACGTTTTATTCAAGAATGATTAATTAATTTGATCCACATGTAAAGAGCTCAAGTGCTTACTGTATTCTAAATATTTACGGTTTTATTTCTCAAAGCGCCATCATTATATGTATAATCATGTAACCAGTGTGCCGATTTATGGTTAATGTATTCTGCTCATTCGCTGAAACATCAAGGAAAATAAGTATGATAGCACAGCGAATCTATCTAGATAAACAAACCGAAGACTTGTTAGGGAGGAGTAAGGTAACTGCCACCCGTATACTACTCCTTAACAAGCCCTTCAAAGCAACATCATTATTCCCAATACCATATGATGAAAACGCTATGGCTTTATAGCTATACGAGTAGATAAGGAAAAGTATTAAAATAAATATTTTATTGATTAAGGATATTTTAATATACATTATTGCATAAAAAGCAGTGCCGCACGTTATTAAAAGCCGTTAACAAGGCAATTCACGCGCTGTTAATGCACGGCTATGCAACTTTCAACTTTCGCAACTTTCGGGGCCACAGACTGCTGCCGTTACGAGATGTGTACTGTCCGGCCCTAGAACGAGCATAGTCCGTGGAAATTGCGTTCGCGAGATATCGGGAAAAAGGCGAAACATAATAGTGCAAGAAATAACGCGAAATGTAGCAAATGTTTTCAGTTTTTATGCAATAATAACGATCGAGCAAGGTTTTTCAATACATTAACATTCGCCTGGTCCCTAGGGAGGTGTCGAAAACCGCGGCCTACAGCCGCGGTTTTCAACGCCTCCCTCGGGACCTGGCGAATGTTAATGCATGAAAAATGTGTTTGATTCCTATATAAAAGGTAAATTCTCCATCATTTCCCATATTATATGATAACAGGTCAAGGCTGACATAGTGCCAGATACGAGAAATATTAATATGAAAAACGTTTTCTCATTTTTCTACTAAAAAAAGAAAAAAAAATGTGGGAAAGCAACATATGTGCAATTGCTAATTCTGATGAGTACCCACAACATGCTTCGAAAAAATGGGTTATGATATGTTTATTCTTTGTATTAATTTTGTGGCCTCCGGGTGTGGAGATATTTGTTCCATCATGCTTTTGTATTGTTCATGTGTTTGTTCTATCTTATATTATTTTGTGATTACTTTTCGGGGAAGATGGAGCTGACCGCTCAGCTAGTCGCTTTGTTTTATTTTTTTATATGGATATTCCTGTTTGTTCGCTCTTCCTCTATGTATCAGAACTAGGCTTGAATCTTTGACTGTGGCACTTCCAGAGCTTGTTCAGTAATTGATCACAATAAGACACCTTCAAATGGCGTAAAGAAATGCCTTACGTGGAATTCATAGCCTAGTAAATACACAGATTAAAGGTATACTGAAGAACGGCATATTCATATAGGTGTATAAACTTAGACATTTAAAAGTATTCAATGATTCTGTAAGCATATAGGGATTGCTCTGACAAGACTGCGCGACTCTGAGCCATAGCTGTCATGATACATCTCAAATATTTTGTCTGGATAGAAATGCATGAATCCCATACAGCAATCGTTCCATAACAGTGAAAGCTTGTGGTGAATTTCTGATTCCATATGAACTTATCACAATGACCCATAGAACGTTGACTGCAAGAGATATGTATGAGCCGGAACTTGGGAAAAGGTACCTTCTGACATGTGCGCCCAAAGAAGACTCAAATCAGCCTGTGCATCCGCGTAGCCTGATCAGATTCGCTATTGTCCGCATGAAGAAACTTTGCATCCTTGGTTATCCGGAATGCGCAGGTTGATCTGAATCTTCACTGAGCGCACACGTCCGAAGGTACGTTTTCGACATTATGGCTCATGTTAATATGTGATATGACCAGTTTATTACAGCGTTGTTTCATTTTTAAGGCACTTTAATTTGGACAGTCATATTCGAGAACTATAATTATGGAAAATCTCAGTTATAGCCATACGCCAGGCAATTTCACCTACCACTATGAGACAGTTCCAGAAAGGCTTGAACTGCAAGCTCAGTTGCTTGGTAGTAAAGAGGTGTACTTATTTCTTGATCCAGATGGCAACAGAATCAGTATAACAGCCAAGGACTTGTATGAAAAGTCCAAATTGCTTGCGCAGTCGTTTATTAAACTTGGAATTCGGAAGGGCGATGTTATTGCGCTGTGTTTGGGCAACGATCTGTATGGACTTCTAGGTTTATTTGGAGTTATACTTTCCGGTGGGATTGTTTTAAATACTATCTCATCTAAAGAGGATGGAACTGATATTAAAACTGTTCTAGAAAAGACTGGCGCAAAGGCACTTGTCATTCATTCTGGAGAAAATAACGTTCTGAGGGCATGTATGAATTTTATCGATGGTTTTGAAGCAGATGGAACAGCGAAAAGCGCTGTTCTACCTTCTTTGCGGTACTTCTTAACTACCACTGATGTTTCCGAGCACGCAACACTCACACTGGATCGCTTGCTGAGCTCCTCTGAAATGAATAACAGCCTACCGAAGCCAGATGTAGACGATATTCTGATCTTGTTCACAACTTCAGGGTCAACGGGTGAGCCCAAATTTGTTCCACAGACACATTTTATAGTAATGATTATTGGGCACCACTTGAAAGAGTCTATTAATTATGAGCCAGATGATGTTATATATACAGAGCGACGGTTTGCATGGATCGGTGGCTTTCCATTTATGCTTCTGCATGACGGCGTCAAGGTTGTCACAAAAACCTCGGCTTTCCCAGATATGAAACGTCACTGTGAATTCACACTGAATGCTCTTGTCAAAGAACAGTGCACGCACGCATGTCTGTTTCCGGCTACGATAATTGGTATTAATGACCTAGTGTTGAAAATGTCTACCTGTCCTTTAAATTTGAAAGGGATTCAAACGGGTGCATTGCCTGTCTCTTTAGCCTGTTTTTCTGCCATTGGAAAGTACACTATGTGTATTACGAACTGCTATGGATCATCCGAGGCTGGAGTTATCACATCACTTCCGGTTTTCAATAACAATCAGATTGTGGAATATAAAACTGGCAAACCTGTTCCAGGCACTGAAGTAAAAATTGTTGATCGAAACGGATCTGTGGTTAGAAAAGGGAAATCAGGTGGAATACATGTAAGATCGCAATCCCTGTTCAGAGGGTATAATAATAACAAACAAAGGACAGATGAGGTTTTGTCTATCTCTGGATGGTTCAATACAGATGACACTGGATTCTTGACAAAAGATGGGGAGCTTGTGGTCACAGGTCGGCAATCTGATATAATTTTACAAGGTGGAAAGAATTACGCACCTTCTGAAGTTGAAGGCATTATTAAAGCTCATCCGGGCGTTCTTGACGTTGTAGCTGTACCAGTGCCAGATGAGGCCTTGTTCCAGCTTGTATGTGCATGCATTATTGCAAAGCCGGGTTTCACTTTAACCACGGAAGAGATGAAAGAATTCTACATGTCAAGGTATTTGTCGCAAGCAGGTGAGGCGTTCAGTGGATTCATTCCACGAATGTTTCTGATGTTTGACGAGTTCCCTCGTTTATACAACGGGAAACCGGACAAGAAGAGACTTACAGAAGAGGCAACAAAGAGAAAGAACTAAAATACAGTAGAACCGCAAGACTGACTACATTGAAGATGTACACTTGAGGCGACTGTATACACATGCTGGATTCATACCCGTCTCAAGAATGACAACAACCCATGTGACTTACTGTTTGCCTCACTGACAACGGCTGAAAGAGAGTCTGCTTTAAAAGGAAATAATTTGCTCCCACATGGAGCAAATTATTTCCTTTTAGAGTAGACATCTTTTCAGAAGCGACGAAAACAATTTAGACGGAGTTAACCTCCGATCTGAAAGTGTATCCATTTCACCTAATAATCTTAGTAATGAAAATAATCTAAATAACTTACAGAACAAATTAATTACCTTCCTTTACCAAAGCAAGAAAACAGAAAAGAAATGAAAGAACGTAGGAAAACAACCTTTATACCATATGCGAACAGCCAAGCTCTGATCAGCTCTGTGGAGTCTGATTAGGGTCTTCTCTGTTCGTCGATATAGTTGGCGGTAGCTAATGATTCTGTAAGCGGAGAATGATACTCTGAACAGAGTGAATGCATAGGCATATCTGAACTTTGTTGCTTTCGTATGAGGAAAGTAGTCATTTTATGCACTGTACATCACTGGTGTCTGTGAAACTGAGTACTTCCCTTTAACCCAATGAAATAAAAGTAGGACTATTGTTATCAGATACAAAATGTGTTAACCTGTCGCTGTAGGACAAACAACATGAGTATGTCATACTATTTATGCCCTATACACAGACCTGTACAAGTTTTGTAAAACCAAATCAGGAGTCTACGCTGTTTGTCACTTATCCAGAAGTGTAAAGACATACAACATGTAGTAAATAAGCTTGCTAACATTTTTGGAGAAGTAAAAAAATGAATAAAGGTGTCCGACTATTTAAAATATGTACGGTATACATAGCATAGGTGCACTGATGTACCACTTGAAACAAGAATATCTTTTTAAAAGGATACGCGGTGCAGATTACATGGAAGAGCGTTTGAAATATGTGACAAAGGTCTATATTTTAAACCGTTAGACCTTAAGATTAAACCGTTTGACCTTAAGATATTACCACAGGGTCGTAAACACACTGCAGAAATACCAAATGACTGTACGACCGACAGTATTTAGATCTTTATTCTGTTCTGGTGACTCTTAACACAATCGATAATGGACATGTGGTTCACAAATGTTGAAATATAAGTAATTGGAATAGTCAGATATTTTTATCGTCACGAATATTTTTATACAGTTTGTTAGATATAGAGAGCATGGTTAAATGATTTAATCCTGTCTACGACCTAATTACCCTGTTTATCATCATGTTTTTAGGCTGTATAGTGTACTAATAAGTACCGAGGTTAACACGTACTTCATTTATTGAAATGAAAATAATTGCGTGAGCTCAAGTATTTATGCAATTTACGAATATATATCTTATTATGACGTACTGTTTAACCAATACGTTAGTGTCTTATACAGAATACTATCCCAGATTGGCTTTTACTGATCAATCAGACACCAAAAATAAAGTCGCAAAAGATCAAAACTATAACGACGCCAAAAACAAAAATCCAGACTATCCGAATTTTCAGATAGTTTTTACTATTATAGATTTGGTAGTGTGTTCTTTGCTTAATATTGCTGTACATAAAGTGAAACGGCTCCCCGACTTAACCTGTTTCAGATGGTCCGCTTCTGACTGTCAAAGTCTGTAGTCGGGCTCATCGTGGTCCTGTTTGTGGTTTTCTTGTGTTCTGGCTTTAGATCGACATTGAGCCCTTTGCTTTGTTTCATAACAGTGGTTTTGATATTGAGAGTTAATCATTAACAGTGCGAATCATTTGCACTGTTAATAATTAACTCTCAATATGTAGTTTTACCCCAATCATTTCAGCATCCTTTCTGGATCCAGTGCTCCCAAAAAGATTTTTTGTTAGATGTTATGCTCCATGCACCTATAGAGGATCCCTACGTGGAGCGAACATATATATTTGTAATTTGAAGATGCATCATCATTAAGGGCGAAGTTTCGCGCGAGTAAAACAAGTTAAAGGCCCCAATAATTTTCCTACTGACAGATCAAAGGCGGTTCCTATCTTGCAGTTCTTCTTTGTGCGTCTAAGGTTTCATATGTGGCGGTTGTGTTGTCCTTATTTGTTCCTCATATTTCCTTCCTTTGGTGCCTCGTAGGGGCTGTGCTACGTGATTGTGGTGTTTCCTGGATATCTTCACACATGTTTTTCAATGACTCAACACTGATGTCGTTTATCGTGGCTGAATCGAACTCGTATTTGAGTCCCTAGATATTTCTTCCGCTAGCGCAAAACAACAACAAAAAAAAAAAAAAAAAAAAAAAAAACTCCTTATCTGGCGGTATGGTTAATTCTAAGTTGCTGGAAATATCCCTGTCTAGAAAAAGCTTCCATGGTTCCAAAGATTTGTGAGATACCCGTATATGTGAAGCGACCCAGGAAACTGCATCACTGTACATATTGTATGACAGTTATAAATTTTCTTTCATGCTCAACTCAGCTGAGCATGAAATTTGTTTTGTTTATAAACAAAATTTTGAAACTTCTTTCACGATCAACTCAGCTGAGCTTGCACAGCTGAGTTCAGCATGAAAAAATAAATAAAATTTGAAACTTCTTTCACGATCAACTCAGAGTTGAACATGAAAAAAGTTTAAATTTAGGTATTTTTATTTTTATGACCAAGTGAAATTTCATGCTCAGTTGAGTTGAGCATGAAAAAAGTTTTATAACCTCGGGGTCTGATGTTCCTATAAGAGGTAAGGTGCGTGTACTAACGTCGTGTGATAATTAAATGCGCTTAAAGGTTTAAAACAATAGGAATTCAGCATCGACTGAGTAATAAAACCGTTATTTCATGCCTGCCGAAAAGTTAACAATATCGCTTCGCGGAGCCTTTATGCGAACCGAATGTTATTGTATTTCTGTATTAAGAGTAGCATCGGGACCAAGGGTGAAGTTGGCTAGCTGTAAAAGTGCTATAAACTCCCCGGTGGTTTACTCTACTGACCGTTCTAGGGCGGTGGTCCCGGTGTTAGTCTTATTCTTTGTTGCTATGTGGGTTATTCTACGTTGTGATTTATTTTATGTCTTACCTTGTGTTATTTTGTTCTTTTAGCATTGCGATTACCTCGGTTGGGGAAGACAGAGCTAATCTTAGTGCTTTTCCTCTGTTTGTTCGATTTGTGCTTGTTTGGTTTTGTCGGTTTCCTTTTCCTCTTGGTGCATTTAGAGAGTAGCACAAGGCTTCTAATAAGCTTTTGGTTATACTCAGTCGGAATAAAATGGTATAAATCATCTTATTTGACCTTAGTGATATAAATGTGTCTATTTTGCAAGAAGTGAAAATACCTCTTGAGTATACTATTATATAATTTACAAGCTATGAATGATGAAGCAGTTTTACATCACAATGCAATTTGGAACTTCCCTCGAGGCTTGTCTGTACAATAATCATCTGAAACCTCTACGTTTTAGGAAAGCAATTATGTCTGAGCCGCAACTTAAAAAAAAGCGTACCATCGGATATGTGCGCCAATGGAGGATTCAGATCAGCCTTCGCATTCGCGAAGACTGATCAAAATCTTCATTGAGCGCATTTTGGATACCCAAGGATGCAAAGTTTCTTTATGTGGACAATGAAAACTCTGATCGGACTGCGCTGATGCGCAGGCTGATTTGAGTAGTAATTGCGCGCTTATGTGAGAGGGTACTTTTTTCCACGTAGAGGCTCGTTTAGTATTTTGCCACTTAGTACAGGGGAGATATAAGAAGCCCTATCAGGTGGACCACGCGGCATAGCGTCTTCCGGCAAGATAGATGACGAAAGTCAGCATCAGTCAAGGGATCCAGAAAGTCTGGGTGTAATTGATCCTTGCAGTTTGATGGCGGCCTACGTTGTCCGCTCGGTGAGAACGGCCAACAAACGATTGGTGAGGCAATTAACCATTTTATGTCAAATGGACTCTTCTATCTTGGGACCGGTCCATTTCGAATATAATACGTATCTGGATAGTTTTTATTATTACCGTGCTTTATAGAAATTCATGCTTTCAATTGAAATGAGATTTGCGGCGTCTGATGTGGGTCTACACTACTTGCCATTGTCACTTTTATGGGACGCAAGGCATAAATGGTTTAATATAGAGGCCCTTTTGGGTTGTTGTATATAGGCCTTATTATCCGTTTGGTCCGTTTTGTGACTCATTGTCTCTTGAGTGATCGAAACTGTTTAGTGATAATATAAAATATATATTGTTTGTTTTCGTAATGAATAAAAATACTTAGACGATGCGCTCTTATAATATATAACTGGTCCCATGCTTCATCATTTGTGACAAGCATTTAGACAAAGGAGTATATGCTATCTGAGAAATGTACGGTGCAATATACCTTAAACTTGTTTATGCCTAGCGTCCCAGAAAAAAAAGATAGGAAACAGTGTGAACCCTGTACACTGTTTGCATTTAGGAAAATATTTTTTATAAAATAAGGGAGCAATAAAAACTAATCAGACACTCCAAATATTGAAATAAATCGGTCCAAAGAGTTAAGGTAGAAGCGTTCACTCGGCATAAATGGGTTAAGCTAACATTTGGCTTTTAGAATAAGGATTAAGCGCTGTTATGTTTACTTAACAGTCATTTACCTGACGAAAGTAAACTGTGCTGTTCGTATCCCTTCCAGAACATGAATTGCTGGAAGCCATCGATTCCGACCCAGATTGGTCCCATTCAACAAAAACGGAAAAGTGAGAGGTCTAAATACGCTCAAACTATACGGCGGCATAAACAAATGGGATGCGCCATGCGGAAACGTGTCTTCGCGGATATGCAGATAGCGAAAGCCCAGATCAGCCTGCGCATCTGATCAGGGCCTTCACTGTCCGCTAACAGAATTCCTCGATGCTACAGAATATATGAATGGAGAGCAAAGACCCGGATGATACTTTGCGCGTGCGCATTTTGCCAATGTTCAAAGACACTTTTTCGCTTGACGCGGCCAATTTAGTACGAAAGCTCTGTCCACAGAAACAGAAAGGAACATTTGTTTTCTCATTTCAGTCGTAGAATGTCTATGTCGCAGCAAATAGGAAACTCAAAACTTCATAATATAATGTACAGATAAAGCCCAAACGGCTCTTCTGTGTGACGAACAATAGCTCTAGCCATTAAAACAAAGTTCATCTCTAAAAATCTAGCAAATTGACATACAGTCGACTCTCGTTATCTCGAACTCGCTTATCTCGAATAACCGCTTATCTCGAAGTGAAAAATCTGGTCCCTGCTTTACCATGAAAATCTAACAACAGGTAGAAAATATTGTGGAAAAGAGGAGAAATTGCTCCTAAGGAGCAATTTCTCCTCTTTTCCACAATATTTTCAATATATCTCTAACTTCAAGAGTCCAATTACATATATGTGGTTGTTTGAATTATTTTTTCCTCAATTCTGCAAATCTGATATGTCGAGGTACGGATATCTCGAAGTATTTTAGAGAGTCCCTTGGAATTCGAGATAACGAGAGTCGATTGTATATGGAAGACGTTATTTCTGAGTTCGTTATTTTGTAAGTCTGTATGTTTATATCCTTTAATGCTACATGATATTGTGTCAATTACGCACCTTGCTCTGGAAATTCATTTCATACTACAGTTGAACTTCAATGGCTCGAACATCTTTGGGACCACAGAAAATTGTTCGAGACATGGGTAGTTCGAGCCACAGAGGGTTAATCATGGCACCAGTTCAGGAAGCAAATAGCGATAATTTAGGGAAATCTTTTCGATTTTCTACACTATGATTGTATGTTGAGTGTACTCATTAGAATCGCCTCGATGCCTCGATGAGGCGATTCTAATGAATACACACAACATACAATTCCATGATAAAATAAGAAAAGATCCCTAAATATTTGTTTTCTTGAGCTACTGGAAGGATTTTGTAGGGACTGAAAAAAGAGTTCGAATCATCCAGGGTAAACGAGCCATCCGGGTTCGAGCCACTGAGGTTATACTGTATACTGCAAAAGACATATTTAGGAACGATAAAACGATTTATGGAATTCTATATTTTCATTAGGCCATGGACCTTTACTTTTAGGAAGCTCTATAATTGCATTAGGTCATGGACCTTAAGCTTTAGGAAGCTCTATAATTTCACTAGGCCCTGGACCTTAAGGTTTATGAAGCTCTATGACTGTATTAGGTCATAGACCTGAAGGGAAATAAAATGCCACATAAGACATTATGTTACGATCATATGGTTGAAAGTTATGTGATATACAGTTTTCGCTGGTGTACTTGTTTTTTTACATGTGTCTTCAAGAATATAAGTGAAGGATACCGAGAAAATGGTACAATCACTGAATACAACCTTTCCGAGGCACCAAAAGAAGACGAGATGAGGAACAATGACAAGCCAAGGGTCACATATGAAACACCAACTTATTAACAAAGAGCTGCAACAAAGGAATCACCTTGGAACGACATCAGAAAAACTACAGGGCAGAGGGGGAGGAGGGACGGCGGAAAGGGGAGCTGTGAAACATCACAGTGCTTATTATCGCATCTCATTAAGTTTGCCAGCGAAATACTGCATTCTTGGGTTAGATTAATATGGATATACCAGTGCGTCACCTAGACCCAAATTCTGTGTTTGCTTTAAGGCGACCACAAACAGGACCAGGCTGAGCCTGACCACATGCACTGATAGTCAGGCGCCCACCATCTGCAACAGATTAAAGAGGGAGTCGTCAGTTAGACATAATATCTACTGTACCCAACATGGGGCATTGAATATCAAATATTTAGAACTGTTGTGATGTACGTGCACATAATACCATCCAGATGTCAGAAAATGATAAAAAAAAATGTGTCCCCAGCCTTGCTGCACTCAGTAAAATTTCTGTTCTAGTTCATTGACTTCTGTGAAATGGGTAACTGTTGTATTTATTATGTCTGGAAAGTGTATGAACGTCGTAAAAGTGAATTAAATGCTCATCAGAAAATATCGCTGACGCAATTATATCCACAAAAATACCGAAAAAGACAGGTCAACCAGACTTCTGTGAAGAAGAAAGATTAGCAAAATATTAATGATAATCAAATATCGTATAAACTATTTCAGGTGTCAAATGAGCCGCATCATGGTAAAATAACCATTATAGCATATGCGAACAGCAAAGGTTCAGGCGAGCCTGCGCATCCGCGCAGTCTTGCCAAAACCTAGGCTGTTCGCTCTCGTAAGCGGTAGGGCAAAAGGAAACTCCAGCATAAAAACTAGACATGTCATCATGAAAACATACCTATAAAATTTTGACATCCTAAACCCCACTTTTATATAGTAAAATTAGGGCTTACAGGGGTATACATTATTTTTATTAGTTCTGCTCAAAAACACATATTGTGGGTACTCGTTAGTACTCGACGAGGCGGTTCTAATGAGTACCCACAATTCTATGTTTTGAGCAGAAATATGAAAAATGTCAGAGTTTTTTATCTGAAAATTTTGAGTTTTTGGTGGTGAAATTTTCTTTATATTTGAATAGGCGTGTTTTCGTAATGGGCTTCGCTATCAGGCATGGCATACACACTAAAATGTTTGTTCGACGGAAAAGTCGAAGAGCCTTTTTTCAAATGTCCATAAAGTGTTGTTTAGTTTAACAATGTACCAGGTACTATATTATAAGGGGTTACCTATATTAGTGTTTAACTCATAGTTGCAGTAGTCTTATACACCCAAAAATATTTGCTAAATACGTTATTGTAATGGTCATTATGCTAGTAAATTAGACATTACGAAAACACACCTATTAAAATGTATAAAAAAAAATCACCTCCAAAAACTGAAAATTTTCAGATAAAAAACTCTGATATTTTTCATATTTCTGCTTAAAACAAAGATTGTGGGTACTCGTTAGAGGCGGTTCTAACGAGTACCCACAATCTATGTTTTTTTGTGCAGAAATACGAAAAATAATGCATACCCCTGTAAACCCCAGTTTTACTATATAAAAGTGGGGTTTAAGGGGGTCAAAATTATACAGGTATGTTTTCGTGATGATAAATCATTAAACTGCACACGCGTGTACCTTCTGACAAATACATACATTACCAATAGATACGTTACAGGCATACAAACTGTTCTTGGCAAATGGTAAAGTGGGAATATATACTGTACTTGGCAAATGGTAAAATGGGAAAATGTACTGTTCTTGTCAAATGGTAAAATGGAAATATATGCTGTTCTTGGCAAATGGTAAAATGAGAAAATGTACTGTCATTTGCAAACGATAAAATGGAAATATGTACTGTTCTTGACAAATGGTAAAATGGGAATATACACTGTTCTTTGCAAAAGGTAAAATGGCATTCCCATACGAAAAACAATTAGCTAATTATTCACTAAATATCTCACAGACTATCATTTAAAGTTTTAAACGTTACCAACTTGGGGCTACTTAAAAAATTAACGGACTCTACATATTCATAACTACTGTATTTGCACATCTCGGGTATAAACACATCCACAATCTCTATATTTTCTTTGTTCCAGTTACTGGACAATATGCAGCCCTGATACTTAGCTCTGGTACAGAATATGAATAATTGTAAGACCTTAAGGAAGAAATACCACTCTTAATCTCAAAACGTGTCGCGGTTAAGAGGATTTGTTGAGGAGGATTAATAGTGATAAATCTGGGATATTTTTCTTATTTCTCTATTGAAACATATCTTGTTGGTACTCGTTAGAAGCGCCTCGCCGAGGCTCTTCTAATGAGTACCTAAGCCTATGTTTCTATGGAGAACTGGAGAAAATACTGGAGCAATACTGGATGTGTTTACACCTAAGATGTATGAGCGCAGAATTAATGCATTTGCATATCTCTGCTGAAGCAATACTAGATGTGTTTATACTTGAGATGTATGAGTGCAACAGTAATGAAGGGGTAGAGGAAACGGTAACATTACGAAAACACGCCTATTCAAATATATAGAAAATTTCAGCTCCAAAAACTGAAAATTTTCAGATAAAAATCTCTGATATTTTTCATATTTCTGCTCAAAACATATTTTGTGGGTACTCGTTAGAACCGCCTCGGCGAGGCGGTTCTAACGAGTACCCACAATATATGTTTTTGGGAGAATTAAGAAAAATAATGTATACCCCTGTAAACAGGCATGTTTTCGTGATGAATATTCGAAAGAGGTCTAGCGGCCGAAACGTTGGAAATGGTGTTGTGTCTATATAAAATAAGTTTGTAAACTAAATATTGGGTACGAAGAATACATATTAAGTTAGTAAAGATATTTGACTAACACTCACAAACAAAATTCAGGCGCAGTATTTGTTTTTTTCTGTTTTTCTAATATTGATAAACACGATGATTTACGCGCAGTAATTGTAATGTTCCTTTGTTTTTATGATAAAAATGTAGTCATTTTATCAATAAGAGATTAATGTTTCGTATCCAACTAGATGTAGCGCATGACAAAACCAATTAAAGGGCACGTGCGCCCAACGAAGTCTCAGATCAGCCTGGGCATCCGCCCAGTCTGATCAGAGTCTTCGTTGGGCTCATGAAGAAAGCTTTGGTCCGTAGCTACCTACAGGGTGCACTGCGAAGACTCTGATCAGATAAGGCGGATGCCCATGCTGATCTGAGTCTTCGCTGGGCGCACATGCCGTTTTGCTCGGTTTGTCGTGCGCTGGCTCAATAATTACAGTGTGACTACGATACAGTGTAAACAGAGAAATTTACTGTCAAACAACAGGCTTAATGTAGACTCAATGACGGTTTAGACCATAACCTCTTCTGGCTTCTGTGTTCCATAAAAAACGAAGGGCTTGTCCCTTGATGGTGTTCTTGACGTTTAGACGTTAATTTCATTTCTGGAGAAAATGGTTTATATAATATCAGATTACACGTGATGTCTCAAATGATAACATGTTTAGCATTTTACCATCACTAGTTATTTACAGTGTAATGGCTGTTGTCAAAATCCATTCTCAGTCTTATGTTTACAACATAAATTATTGCACAAAAAGCAGTGCCAGTCGTTATTAACAGCCGTGCATTAATCGGCGAAAAGCCGTGTATTAACAAGGCAATTCACGCGCTGTTAATGCACGGCTACGCAACTTTCAAATTGATTGTACCGTGGCCAAAGATTTGATGCCGTTGCGAGATGTGTACTGCCCGGCCCAAGAACGAGTATAGTCCGCGGAAATAACGTTCGCGAGACATCAGTGAAAAGGCGAAACAAAATAATGCAAGAAATAACGCGAAATGTAGCATGTTTTCAGGTTTTTTTTGCAATAATAACGATCGAACATGGTTTTTCAATGCATTAACATCCGCCAGGTCCCTTGGGAGATGTTGAAAACCGCGGCCTTCGGCCTCGGTTTTCAACACCTCCCACGGGACCTGGCGAATGTTAATGCATGAAAAACCATATCTAATTCCTATATTGTCAAAATCCATTCTCAGTCTACTGATTACAACATATATTATATCACGGAAAAATCAACGTTACATCATATCAAATCAATACAACTGCAAACTGATCAGATTACCATGTTTTGCTCAATTCATCAAGAGGAAAACCGCCATTTCTGCTGCATTTGTCAATTCCCTTTCGTTCAATCAGTCCTTCTTAATGTCCTTTTGACATCCTTTGGAAAGACTTGTTTGCTTGGCGTTTTATTCTAAATGAAAATGTTTTGTTCTTATTGACCATATATTATCTGGTATCATTTTTTTTCTGTTTCTGCGCTTTGTTTTCAAATATTCACTGTAAAACTAATTGTAGGGCCAAAAATTTGGCCTGAGCTCTTCAATTTCTTTAGTGAAGTAACTTTTAGATATTTTATCTAAGAATATATGCTTTTCTTTGCTGAATATTAATGACTGATATTTCACAACAATATTGTGAAAATTTCAGAAAATTTGTGCAAATGTAACTTGTAAATCTACCACCAATTTACCTCTCCTACCGACTTCTGTACAATTTGAAGCCATTTTACTATGGGGGAAAAAGTGAAAATATTTAATTTTTAAAAACCAATGAAAATCTTTGCGCATCGGTAGTTACATGTACGACAAATGGTTTACATTAAATCATGGCAAAAAAATCGCTATTTTATTTCTTCGGTATAAAACGCTAAGTTTAAAAAAAATGTTGAAAGCAGAGTAGATTTAAGGTACTCAGTGTTGTAGGAATCCAGAATCGATATAATTCCAGAACGAGTCTTTTCCCTCATCTGGATCAGTCATCCTTGAAATTTATCAGTTTTGCTGCGTATGGGAGGAGTGTGTTTCATGATTGTGGATTCCCGGGAACCGACATATTTACAGTACAATCGAACTTTAATTGTTCAAACACCGATGATTCGCTACTTCGAACTCGTTTTTGAGTCCCTACCAAATATTCTTCCGATAGCTCAAGAAAACAAATCTTTAGGGAATTTTTCTCATTTTATCATAACATCGTACGTTTTGTATACTCTTTAGTACCGCCTCATCGAGACAATTCTAATGAATGCACTCAACATACCATTATTGTACAGAAAATCGAAAATAGTTCCCTAAATTATCGCCGTTTGTTTCCCGACCTAGCGCCATGATTAACCCTCAGTGGCTGGAACTATTTATGTCTCGATCAAATTCCCATGGTCTCAAATATGTTCGAGTCATTGAGGTTCGTAATACATGTATTATTTAGTTTTAATTACATGCAAATACGTTCTGTGAAAGAAGGATGCTTTAAAAACAAAGAAAAACATTGAAAAAAGGGGGTCAACTGGAATATTAATTGTATGGAAGCGTCTCCGTAATGACATTCATTACGAAAACACGCCTATTCAAATATGTAGAAAATTTCACCTCCAAAAAAACTGAAAATATTTAGATAAAAATTCTGATATTTCCATATTTCTGCGAAAAACATAGATTGTGGGTACTCGTTAGGCGGTTCTAACGAGTACCCACAATCTATGTTTTTGAGCAGAAATAAGTAAAATAATGTATACCCCTGTAAACCCTAGTTTTACTATATAAAAGTGGGGTTTAAGGGGGACAACATTATATAGGCATGTTTTCGTGATGACGCATAAGGTAATGGTTATGATATTTGTAGGTGTTAGTATCGAGGATATTCATTTATTCTAAGAACCAACAGCGATATGCATTATGTATATAGATATTTTTCTGAGAGAGGAAGCAATATAGACTAGTTCATTTCCTCGAATATGTAGCGGTACGCAATCAGTACCTATTTAACTATTAGTAATAGGTACGTTTTGAAGAGAGAGAGAGAGAGAGAGAGAGAGAGAGAGAGAGAGAGAGAGTGATTAGTCATTTCATGGCAAATTCTGTTATCTGTTTCACTATATGTATGATTATATATCTGGTAGTTTACTTAATCAACGGGGAATTTAGCTTTGCAAATTCAGTCAGATAAACCATGCTTAAATCGTATTTGTATTAATTAAATAGTCATTTGGAGTTAAGCATGTTAGCAGGATTTATCCTCGGCATTAAGAAATACACGTCCACATTCATCAGTTCCACTATAATTCCGAAAACCGTGTCACCAAACCGTAACCATGATTTGTCGCTTAAGTACAACGAGGTGGTTTCTGTCTACAATCTTTGTTATGTCTTTGTTCCAGCTACTGGATACAGCCATCAATCCAATTTGCAGCTCTGATACTTAGCTCTGGTACAGGATATGAATAATTGTAAGACCTTAAGGAAGAAATACCACTCTTAGTCTCAAAGTGTGTCGCAGATCAGAGGACTAGTTAAGGAGGATTATTAGTGATAATTCTGGGTTATTTTCTTATTTCTCCATAGAAACATATGTTGTGGGTACTCATCAGAAGCGCCTCGCCGAGGCGTTTCTAATGAGTGCCCACAATATATGTTTTTGTTGAGGAATGGAGAAAACTATCCCAGAACTATCATCAAATACTCCCTTAACAAGGCCTCTGACGGATATTCTATTATTTGCTTCGAATATGATCGGAAGGAGATATTCTTGGTACTATGAGAAATACGCAATTATATTAATGTTATCGAAAAGCATTGCATTTGGATTGGTGGAAAGATAAGTAAGATATATTGGGATGCTTGGATTGGCATCAAAAGTCGATACCTTATCAAGTTTGTGCAGCCGCATAGTGTATTTGTACTCCGATAAGATGACAAATTGTAGACATGCCCTGATAACCAAATACCATTATTTTTGTTGAAGTCTAATTATACATAATCATCTATATCAATATTGGCACTGACTGCCGATAACGATAAAACAATAGAAGACGTACCATGCGAAAGGCTTGCGATGGCACAATCAGCCATTGCACGCACATCCGCACAGGCTGACTGAGGATCATTGAATACTGTAGAATATATTGACTAACAGCAATGTTACTGGTCGGACAGTACGGTGACGTTGGCTGAATTGAAATTTGTTGTTCGCATGTAACTACAGACTACTTTTTCCCGAAAATATAAGAATATAAGCAATGTCATAAAAAAGGACTTTATGTGCATAGATACAGTGATGGCATCGACGTAGTCTGACCAGACGCTAGCAAAACATGTTGAGGACAAAAAGACCAGAGCAAACAATGGAGGGAACGAAGAGGCCTAAGCAAAAATGTAGCGGACGAAGAGACTCGAGCAAACAATGAAGAGGATGAAGAGGTCCGAGCAAACAATGTAGCGGACCAAGAGGCCCGGCAAATAATGTAGAGGACGAAGATGCCGGAGCAAACAATGAAGCGGGCGAAGAGGTCCGAGCAAACAATGTATAGGACGAAGAGGTCCCAGCAAACAATGTAGTGGACCAAGAGACCCGAGCAAACAATATAGAGGACGAAGAGGCTCGAGCAAACAATGAAGCGGGCGAAGAGGTCCGAGCAAACAATGTAGAGGACGAAGAGGCTCGAGCAAGCAATGTAGAGGACGAAGAAGCCCGAGCAAACAACGAAGAGAACGACCTGGCCCCAGCAATCAATGTAGAGGACGACGAGACCCGAGCAAAGAATGTGGAGGCTGAAGAGGCCCGAGCAGATAATGTAGAGGACGGCGAAGCCCAAGCAAACAATATAGAAGACGAAGAGACCCGAGTGAACAATGGAGAGAACAAAGAGTCCCGAGCAAACACAATGTAGCGGACGACGAGGCTCGAGCTAACAATGTAGAGGACGAAGAGGCTCGAGCAAACGACGTAGAGGACGAAGATGTCCTAGCAAACAACGTAGAGGACAAAAAGGCCAGAGCAAACAATGGAGAGAAAGAAGAGGCCAGAGTAAACAATGTAGCGGACAAAGAGGCCCGAGCAAACAAAGGAAAGGACGAAGAGACCCAAGCAAACAATGTGGAGGACGACGGGGCCCGAGCAGACAATGTAGAGGACGACGAGGCCCAAGCAAACAATGTAGAGGATAAAGAGGCCCGAACAAATAATGTGGAGGCCAAAGAGGCCCGAACAGACAATGTAGCGGACGAAGAGTCCCGAGCAAACAATGTAGAGGACGAAGAGGCCTGAGCAAACAATGTAGAGAACGAAGAGGCCCTAGCAAACAATGGAGAGGACGAAGAGGCCCGTGCAGACAATGCAGCGAATGAAGAGGACCGAGCAAACAATTTAGAGGACGAAGAAACCCGAGCAAACTTAGAGCTAACAATGTAGAAAACGAAGAGGCCCTAGCAAACAATGGAGAGGACGAAGCCCCAGCAAACAATGTAGAGAACGAAGAGACCCAAGCAAACAATGGAGAGGACTAAGATGCCCGTGCAGACAATGTAGCGGACGAAGAGGTCCGAGCAAACAATGTAGAGGACGAAGAAACCCGAGCAAACAATGTAGAGAATGAAAAGACCAAAGCAAACAATGGAGAGGACGAAGAAGCTCGTGCAGAAACTGTAGCGGGCGAAAAGACCCGAGAAAACAATGTAGAGGACGAAGAGACCCGAGCAAACAATGTAGAGGACGAAGAAACCCGAGCAAACAATGTAGAGGATGACAAGACCAAAGCAAACAATGGAGAGGACAAAGAAGCTCGTGCAGAAACTGTAGCGGGCGAAAAGACCCGAGAAAACAATGAGGAGAACGAAGAGGCCCTAGCAAACAATGAAGAGGACGAAGAGGCCCGTGCAGACAATGTAGCGAATGAAGAGGACCGAGCAAACAATTTAGAGGACGAAGAAACCCGAGCAAACTTAGAGCTAACAATGTAGAAAACGAAGAAGCCCTAGGACTCAATGGAAAGGTGGAAGAAGCTCCAGTAAACAATGTAGAGAACGATGAGACCCAAGCAAACAATGGAGAGGACTATGAGGCCCGTGCAGACAATGTAGCGGACGAAGAGGTCCGAGCAAACAATGTAGAGGACGAAGAAACCCGAGCAAACAATGTAGAGGATGAAAAGACCAAAGCAAACAATGGAGAGGACGAAGAATCTCGTGCAGAAACTGTAGCGGGCGAAAAGACCCGAGAAAACAATGTAGGGGACGAAGAGACCCGAGCAAACAATGTAGATAACGAAGAGGCCCCAGCAAACAATGGAGAGGATGACGAGGCCCGTGCAGGCAATGTAGCGGACAAAGAGGCCGAGAAAACAATGTAGCGGGCGAAGAGACACGAGCATACCATGTAGCGGAAGAAAAAGCCAAAGCAGACAGTGTAGCGGACGAAGAGGCCGGAGCAAACAATGAAGCGGACGGACTGACCCGAGCAAACAATGTAGCATCTGATCAGGCCAGTCCTCCAACTGTCTTAAATATTCCTAATGGCAGTGAAATAACCTGGTTAAAATTGTATAGTAAGTACGCTAAAAATTAAATTGGCTGAATATTTAGCGTTAGTACGCCTCAGAATGAAAACTCGGAAGTTCTTTTTTGGTTAACGCTTAGCATGCTGAGTAAAAAATATAGCAGACATTTTGAAATATGTCTGCTTATTTTTTCCTGAAAATAGGCTGTGACATGTCATGCAGGTTGTCTCCCAGGGAGACAATTTGCATGCCACGTCAAATAAAAATTTAAAAGGTTGCTTTTGGAAACAAAGAACACATTACAGAAATAAAATGGGAGTATCGGTTTTATAAAGACTCTTCATAAGCAGTAAAAAGAAGTTTGCAACACTCCTTACACCCTCTAGCGTATACATGAGCAGAACTCCATTTTCAAAAATACAACAATGGGCTCTATGATCCCAAAGGAAATGAAAATATAATCTGCACTATGATAAAGTATGGGGAGACTTTCTACGACCTCCACACGGCACTAACACCAGCTGCAATGAGGTAAAATAAAAATCTAAAAGGTTTCCTCTGGAAACAAAGAACACATTACAGAAAGAAAATGGAGTATCAAAGCCTGTATTCTGTAAACGTTAAGAAGAAGAGAAAAAAAAAAAAAAAAAAAAAAAAAAAACATAAAAAATAGCATTAATTTGTAGTATGCAGAATTTGCTTATAGAGTGGTGAAAACTAATATCATTATGTTGATAATGATTGTTACTGTATACCTATAATGATTACTAAAATACCAGAACATATAGGCAATGCTGCTTTTAGACCTTTTATTCCGTTGTAAATGATTAGTAATAAAAATATAACTTTGATATCTACAGACCATTTCTACATACGTGCCTGTGGTGCGCTAACAGTAAAGGCAACTGGATACAGGATATAGACAATCCGCCATTTTAACAAGGGGGGCAACTTGTGTGACTCCTAGCTCGCTTTCCTGCACACCAAATGCGTTCTGAAAAAAATGGTCAACTCTAAAAGGAAAGAATTTGCTCCCAGGGGGGAGCAAATTCTTTCCTTTGAGAGTGAAACCCTTTGCAAATGGGAGGCACACCATTTTTACATAGTTGTCTACCCCTGAAACTGTAACTATTTACCTTAATCAAGTAAAAGGATGTTAAGAAATCATTAATGATTGTTTATGGCTTAGAACGGAAAGGAGTTATTTTGTATGATAGATGTCACTTTGAAGTTCTAATAGAGCGTTTTCTGAGGCTGTATTAACCTTTAACACTCACAATGCAAATTCAGCCAACGACAAACATTTTTTCCGTATATTTTCCCTACATTAGGCTTTGCCATTTCATGCAAATTGTCTCTCAAGTAGACAATTTGCACGAAATGTCAAAGTATGCTTTCTGGGATAACAAGAAAAAATGTTAAAAAGTCGTCTGCTGAAATTATTACCCAGCATGCTAGGCATTGATAATAATTACATATTGAAATATATATTGTACGTGCAGTGCAAAAAGGGTCCTTCTGATAAAAACTAAAACCAAGGTTCAGATCTACCGGCGCATTAGCGATATCTCGTCAATGTTT
This sequence comes from Anodontia alba, assembly GCA_964016985.1. Taxonomy (NCBI): domain Eukaryota; kingdom Metazoa; phylum Mollusca; class Bivalvia; order Lucinida; family Lucinidae; genus Anodontia; species Anodontia alba. The sequence continues at coordinate 52,840,290 of OZ024823.1, read as the reverse complement.
TCTATGTCCCAAAATGTATTCTACAGTGTCCAGCAATTCTATAATCGGGCAATGAGGGCTCTGGTCAGCACAGGCTGGTATGGGTGTATTTAGCATGCACTTGAGATATGGACTGCTTTTTCATGTTGCGCATTCATTACGAAAACACGCCTATTCAAATATACTGAAAATTTCACCACCAAAAACCGAAAGTTTTCAGATAAGAATTCTGATATTTTTCTTGTTTCTGCTCAAAACATAGATTGTGGGTACTCGTTAGAACCGCCTCGCCGAGGCGGTTCTAACGAGCACCCACAATCTATGTTTTTGAGCAGAAATTAGAAAAATAATGTATATCCCTGTAAACCCCAGTTTTACTATATAAAAGTGGGGTTTAAGGGGGTCAAAATTACATAGGTATGTTTCCATGATGTATTGTAGAGTCTCCTTGGAAATAAACAAATATCCTCACTATACTGCATCAATGTAGGCTCTCTATGACGCCATGTGCACCAAGAACCATTTCAGTAAGTAGCGATTTGTGAAGAATACATCTTTGTCTGGCAAAATGATTAACTCTTAACACAACAATTGTCATCTGCTTTCTCATCTGCGTGTGATTTTAAAAGTCATTTTTGCAAACAGTGTGGATCCAGATCAGACTGCTCCTCTAGGAGCAGTCTGATCTGGGTCCACAATGTTTGCCTGAATGCAAAAATAGGTTTGAAAAGTTTGCAAGAATATTCAGCAGACGACATAAACAGACGACATTTTCAGATGCAGGTTTTCTTGGCGCTTTAAGGGTTAAAAGATGATGAGTATCTCTGTGTGTGTGTAGACTAATAACAGGTCTCAAATGTATTGGTAGACATTATTTACAATGATACCAGAATTGCAAAAATAGCCATCATGGATTGCCTGTCCCTATTAATGCCTACACACAAACAGAGCCTCATATAACCTTACCTTTGAATAAATTGCTCCTACTGACCAAAGTACATTTCATGTATTACATCATACCATACGTCGATGGAGATTACTATTTTGATAATATTGGATACCAGCCTCTCAAATAATGCTGTTTTTCTAGGGCAGTCATTTTACGAGTATATTGTCGGTTGTTTTTTCGATGACGTATAATTTTGTATTTGCATTTTAAATAATCAAATCGTTCGCTGGATCCGATTTCATAAGGGGGGTATTCGTTGTGCGGAGTGGGAGGAATGGGCTTGTGTTCTTGCGGTGCAGCATTTCATAGGTGTCTTTCCCATGTATACTTTTAAATGCATGTTCGTGGGCGTCCACATTGTTATTACTATAAGTACAAATACAACAACCACTACAACTAATAATAATAATTATATGTGTCATAATAATCGAAAGGTAAAGGTGTCTCATAGCCAAGTGGCCATAGGAGCGGTGAGAGTAAGAGCCCACTGAGCATATGAAAGGCGGGCCCGATGCTCTAATACTTTCAAAGTGTAAAAATCAAATAACACAGGTACATGTATAGCAGCGACGAGGATAGAGAATGTAATAATTAACAGTGGTAAAAACATCATGGAATTGTCGTATTTCAACAAACTTTCCAAACGGCTGAACCCAGGCCGAATATTCATCCAGTGTAAACTCATAAATGGGTACATCATGGTTTAAGCAAAAGCCGCCTCAAAATAAAACGTTTATTTGTTTTTAATTCAAAATATTTTTTTTGACATATTTATCTTGTGTACAAAAAACGTTATTATATAAATCATATTTACGTCTTCCCTGGGTGGCTGCTGAAGAGATGTAATAAACTAGGACAGAGAAACAAAACAATGGATAAAACGAAGACGTTTCTATTGCGTTATCAATACAAATTGAGCAAGGAGTACTGTCCAGACAATGCTTTTGGCAAATAATTAAGAGAAGAAATAAAAGATATACTAGTTGCAATTGTTAGACTGTTCTTATATCACAGAGTGAGCCTGTAATGAAATTTAAAAAAAATGCGATATCAATTTGAAGCACCGCCATTTATGATAACTTGATAACCGCCGTGTGTGGAACTATGGCCAAACTGCATTCAGCAGCCGGAGTAAAGCCTGTTTAGTACTACTTAGTACTACGTTCTTTCTAATATGATTCTTGCTTTGCAACAGAGAAGATCATTTCCTGTCACCCTTTGTTTACATTAACCCATTTATGGCGGGTGCATTCTGCTACCTCAACTTTTTTTATAAATTATTTTCCCGATCTTTTCGGGGTATTATTTACTTTTTTTTGTAGAAAATCCTGTAATTAACGCAAATAGTATATATATTTGGTTGCATGTCGAATTAGTATGTAATACCTAACGATTCTGTAAACGGACATAGAATCTCCCGATCACTCGCAAGGATGCAGTTGTCCACGTGATTATCACTGACCAATGTAATCAAACCGCGCGTAAGTTTAGTTGTACACGTTTTTTTGTTTTTTTTTTTTTTTTTTTTGCCCATTACAGCCGGGCCACAGCAATTTCTACGAGACTTAATGAGCGCACAGCGCAGATGCGTAGGTTAAGATTTTGCTGTCTGCCTGAAGATGTTTTGGTTCCTTGTTTTCCTGCGAATACTCTGATTAGACTGCGCGGCCTTGGGAAGGCTGTGCTTCGTGATTGTGGCATTTTTCTCGGTATCTGCACTTGTGTAGTTTCGCTGGGCGCACATGCAGCCTTGAAGGAAAAAATTGTGCCCGGCTCATTTTTCATGCCTATAATATCTTCATTCTATTGTGTTTTATAACAAGGGACCTTTGTTAAAGCTTTCTGGAAGAGAAGTTCCACGTACTAAGTCTAAGGTTGTGTGTGGACAATATAGAAAGATATAAACTAATTATATATATGGCACCTGATAAATGTATTTATTGCATTGCTTAATTGCGTTAGTGTTTATAGATCTGTTTTATTATGTCAAACGAGGAATCATAAACTAATTCTCAGAAAACAGTCTTTCTTCTGTAAAAGGAAGAAATTCGTATAGTAGGTCATTGCATTATTTCAGTGGTTATTGTTCCAGTTTTAGGTGAACCTGAACCAGTGCGCTTCACCTTAAGTAAAGCTCTAGCACAATATAACATAATAGGCCCGAAATGTGAAAACGTCTCTTCGGTCATATGCAGACAGCGAAAGCCCAAATCAGCCTGCGCATCCACGCAGTCTGATCAGATTCTTCACTAGTGGTCCCCTAATAGAAACATTGGATACTACAGATTGTATGACTGGAGAGCAAACATTACGAAAACACGCCTATTCAAATATACTGAAAATTTTGCCACCAGAAAATGAAAATGTTCATATATAAAATCTGATATTTTTCATGTTTCTGCTCAAAACATAGATTGTGGGTACTCGTTAGAACCGCCTCGTCGAACGAGTACCCACAATCTATGTTTTGAGCAGAAATACGAAAAATAATGTTTACCCCTGTAAACCCCAGTTTTACTATATAAAAGTGGGGTTTATGGGGGTCAAAATTATATAGGCAAGTTTTCGTGATGAACCAGATGATATTTTGCGCATGCTCAAGATGATCTGAATCTGCACATTTTGCGCATGTTTGAAGGCACAGTTTCACATGACGCGGCCCATACGACGAATCTACTCGGTTACTACAGTTGGGGCACTAGGCAGCCTTATCTACAAGGCCTTTTCTGGTGGTATAACGGATTTCGTGTAGTATTCACTGATATGAGTTATATGCAGGTGTCCGGGAAATATTGTCTGAAGTTTGTTTTCGGTGCTTATGTAGCCAAATGCTCAAGTAAATAATACAAATATGGCCAACGCTTCCTAGGCACCGGGCAAGGTTACATGGCATGTCACTTTATCACAAAACGACACACTGAATAATGCAAAAAGGAACTGCAATAGAAATACCGCCTTAGAATGGTCAACAGTAAAAGTATTGGGGTCTGAAACCTGGCCCCGAGGTAATAAAACTTTTTCCGTGCTCAACTCAGCTGAACATACAATGTTCTCTGCTAATAAATAGTTGGCATTTTTATATTTATTAGCAGAGAAGGAAGCTTTCATGCTCAGCTATAGCAAGAAAGAATTTGCACCTGTTAGTAATTCGAGATTTATTAGCAGGTCAAATTACATGCTCAGCTGAGTTGAGCATGAAAACAGTTTTATAACCTCGGGGCCTGATAGAGTTCGGTCTGCGAAACGGGGTCCCTATTCATCGATGGATCAACAAAGAAAACATATAAAGTTAAGCCCTATGATGGAACACAGATGATGATTAGACTACAAATAATGTCAAAACTCTGTTGAGCATGGAACTTTCTCTGCTAATACATATGAAAAAGCGAACAATAGTTGGCATTTTCATATCAATTAGCCGAGAAATTTCCATGCCCAGCTATGTTTAGCAAGAAAGAATTTGCAATTCTTAGTAATTTGAGATTTATTCGCAGAACGCATGAAAAACATCTTATAACCTTGGGGCCTGATAGACTTCGGTCCGGGGGTCCCTACTCATCGATGGATCAATACAGAAATCATATAAAATTAACTTCTAAACCCTAGGAGAGAACAGAGATGAGGATTCGACTACAAACTAAAGTCAGAGCAATAGAAATCAGTTAGAAGAAACGCGAAGAGCCTGAAATTATATAAACAGTGAGTTTTAAATGCGTACAACAGAATGATAACCCCGAAACCACATGCACGTCTTCAGATCATGTAGAACAAATATGCATAGTTTCAAAATGATCGGTAGAAACTCTAGAAGGAGTTGCGCCCACTAGGTATCTATTCCAGTACTAATTGAACCTGGAAAAATCTAAGTCAAAAAGTGGAAAAAAAGTAATGGAAAGATAACCCCAAAACCACACGCATAGCTTCAGACCATGTAGAACAAGTATGCATAGTTTAAATATAATCGGTGGAAAACTGTAGGATGACTTGCGCCCACACGGTATCTATTCTAATACATATACTAATCTGACCTGACAAACGACGTCGAAAAAGCAGAAAAAGGTGATAAAAAATGATAGGATGTTAACCCTAAAAGCACACACACACATCTTCAGGTCTTGACAAAAACACCTGCAAAGTTTAAGAACGTTTAGTATAAAACTGTAAGAGGAGTAGTGCCCACAAGCTACCCAGATCATCGTGTCACAACCAAAAAGCTACCCAGATCATCGTGTCACAACCAAAAAGCTACCCACATCATCGTGTCACAACCAAAAAAATAGTTAAGTAGATAGCCAATGAAGAATGTATTTAGTACGCCAGAAATACAACAATAAACTATTTTCGACATATGATGACAAAGAAGTAAAGTGGGCAAATGTACTAAGACTGTACTGCTCGACCCACAAGAGAATAATCAGTTTGAATGTCACATCACGAAAACACGCCTATATAATTTTGACCCCCTCAAACCCCACTTTTATATAGTAAAACTGGGGTTTACAGGGGTATACTTTATTTTTCTTATTTCTGCTCAAAAACATAGATTGTGGGTACTCGCTAGAACCGCCTCGCCGAGGCGGTTCTAACGAGTACCCACAATATATGTTTTGAGCAGAAATATGAAAAATATCAGAGATTTTTATCTGAAAATTTTCAGTTTTTGGAGGTGAAAATTTCTACTTATTTGAATAATTATGTTTTCGTAATGAACAATATTAGTTACTTGATGGGATGCTAAAAAGGATTAAACCACCACAGCTTCATCAAAAATGCTGATGAAATTCCAAATTACAAGTAACTGCACGATTCTCTGAGTGGGTTCCATCTTATTAATGAATCGTGACTGCCTTCTGGACTATGAAAGTTCCTAAACAAATTTTGTCGTCATTCTGGCGTATGAAGAAGTTTCTTAGAGACTTATAGGTAATTTGTTATGATAGTGGTGATAACAATCTGTTACAAAGAGTACAATTTCGTAAGCAAATTGTAAAATAGCTCTACATCCAGAATATAAGTGTATCTTCCATCAAGAAATCATCCTACGTTTTAGCTGCAACATGTGATAAACTGCTTGTATCGCATAAGCAGACTATTACGTTAACAAAGCTATGTTATTTGCACCCCATATTTCGTATATCATTACGAAAACACGCCTATTGAAATATACTGAAAATTTTACCACCAAAAAATGAAAATTTCAGATAAAAAAATCTGATATTTTTCATATTTCTGCTCAAAACATAGATTATGGTACTCGTTAGAACCGCCTCGGCGAGGTGGTTCTAACGAGTACCCACAATCTATGTTTTTGAGCAGAAATAGAAAAATAATGTATACCCCTGTAAACCCCAGTTTTACTATATAAAAGTGGGGTTTAAGGGGTCAACATTTTATAGGCATGTTTTCCTGATGTAAAATATAGTGAAAACAAGGGTATGCAGTGATCTTCAGCATGCTGTAGATTTTCAGCATGTTATAGTTTTAAACAAGCTCGTCCATTTGTTTATTACTGCCTGCTATATTTTCATTGCATAGATAAATTTCAATCTGCTTGTTAGTCAGATTTTCCTTATTTTTAATATTATATATTGAAAATACCATGGCGTTCATAGTTCTCGATAAGAAGCTATAAAAATAAAATATTGTTCTTATTTCTCCGAAAAAGTATATAGCAGAGGTACTTCTAATGGATACCTTCAACATGTCATTTTATGGAGAGTAACATTTTTAAATTATTAACATTTTTGTTACAGACTGACTTGTCTAGAGATACGGATAAGAAATTTAGGTATGTTAACCTTATGAACGAAGGCATGTACATTCTTAGCCTGTAGTTGTAGGTACCACCTAGTAAGACGCATCCTGGCAATGTGCAAATATAAGTCTGGTCTGGTCTTTGCTGCACTTAAGGTGAATTTAACGGTTACACAGTGGAAACACATTATATATTCTAATCGCTTTTGCGAAAAGGTCATATGCGATAGATTTCCACAATGACAGTTCTCGCAAATGAATGTTGTATACAAAGTATTGCAAAAACAGCATTCATACGTTACATGTCTGTTATGACATAGTCTAATAAATTTGGATGTGTTCTGGTGAATGTGCACTATTAGGATGTTTTTGTTGAGTGGATAACTCGTTATTGGGATTGATTAAACGATTATAAGAATTTTGGTTATGGCAGAATTTAATCTAGGAATGTCATTGAAAGTGAATATTATGTTTAATGTTTTCGGAAGGTTGTTCTGCTTCAGAAGTCAGGTCAGAAGGTTGGCGCCTGACTTTCAATGCCTGTCTGTTGGTACTATTATTATTGATATTATTATTATTATTATTATTATTATTATTACGCAAATCATCCACATTATTAGCTCACCTGAGCACGAAGTACAGTCAAATGTCCGTGGTCCGGCGTGAGTCGTGCGTCGTCCGGCCTCAGTAATTTACTAAAAGCCTACTACTACACTCCTGGGCCAACTGATTCGAAACTTGGCAGGAAGAAACGGGGTAACTTGTAGATTAAAACTAGCTAAAATCGTTCCGATCCAAATGGCTGCCATCTTGAAAATCTGTTTCGCACTTCTTTTTCCAAACCGAAAGCCTCACTGCCTCAAAACTTTATAGGAAGTATCGAGGAAACATGCAGATTCAAAATAGCTAAAGTTGTTCCGATCGGAAATCCAAGTAACCGCCATGGCGTGCATCTTGAAAATCTACTTTGCGCTTCTGCTCTTGAGCCGAAATGTCAACTGACTGGAAACTTGGTAGGATAGTATCGAGCAACTTGTAGATAAAAAATAGCTAAAATCCAAAGTGAAGGCCATCTTGAAAATGTATTTTGCCTTTTGTATCCTGACCTGAAAGGCTAATCGACTTGGAACTTGGTAGGAAATATCATGGTGACTTGCAAATAAAAGAAACTAAAATCGTTCCAATCGGAAATCGAAGATGGCCGCCATGTCTTGAAATGTATTTTTATTCTGAAACGAATGGCCATCTGACTCGAAGCGTAGTAGGAAGTAACTTGCAGATCAAAAATAGCTAAAAATGTTTCGATTGGAAATCCAAGATGGCCGCCATAACCGCCATCTTAAAAATCTGTTTTGCCATTCGTCTCCTTAACCAAAAGGCCAACTGACTCGAAACTTGGTACAAAATATTGGAGGAACTTATATCATAGTGACTTGCAAATCAAAAATAGCTAAAATTGTTCCGATCGGAAATCCAAGATGTCCGCCATTGTGGCCATGATGGCCATCTTGACAGTCTAATTTGCGCTTCGTCTCCAAAGGGCCAATTGACTCAAAACTTGGCAGGAAGTGTCAGGGTGACGTAGATCAAAAATAGCTAAACTCGTACCGATTGGAAACCCAAGATAGCCGCCATTTTGAAAATCTGATTTGAACTTCTGCTCCTGAACCAAATGCCAATGGACTTGACACTTGGTAGGAAGTATCTGAAACCATAAGGCCAATTGACTCGAAAACTCATTGGAAGTATTGAGGTTAAATTGTAGATCAAAAGTAGCTAAAATCGTTCTGATTGGAAATTCAAGATGGCCGCCATCTTGAAAATCTATATTGAACTTCTTCTGTTATTATTATTATTAATATTATTATTATTATCATCATCATTATTATTATTGTTCAAAGCACAGTACAGTTGCATGCAAGCATAGGTCTAGTAATCGGGTATTTGCTAATTTTATACCAAATATATAACTGAGGCTACCCACGAACACAATCACGAAGCACAACTTTCCCGAGGCACCGAAAGAATAACACGATATGCAAGGCAAGATACAGCTGCTAAATTGCAATTACCGAAATTCAAGCAATGAAAAACTACGTGGGGGTCGTGGGGATGTGGGGGCGGGCTTAAAATAGTTTGGCTCGATCGTAACCGCGCCCTTAATTCTGATGCAGCTCAAAATTACTAATATTTGTAAAACATCACAATTAAACAAAATTAAATTACAAAACTGCATAAAAACAAAGTACAGTCAAACCTCAATAGCTCAAACACTGGTGTATCTTTTACTATGGCTAATTGGAACTCGTTTTTGAGTCCCTACGAAGTTCTTCCTATATATCAAGAAAACAATAATTTAAGGAATGTTCTTATTTTATCATGAAATTGTATGTTATGTGCACACATTAGAATCGCCTCATCGAGGCGATCTAATGAGTACACTCAACATGCATTATTTTATAGAAGATCGAAAATACTTCTCCAAATTATCGCAATCTGTTTCCTGACCTGGCACCATGATAACCCTCAGTTGCTCGAACTACCCATGTCTCGAACAAGTTTCCATGGTCCAAAAAATGTTCGAGCTATTGAAGTCAACTGTACAGTCTGGTCAATGGCAGTCTGGTCAGTGCAAAAGATAATGACACGTTTGACCACGAAATGTATACTTACACGTTCCTGCAAGGAATCCGTTGGTGCAAAAGCAACAAACAATATGCTAAATTATCAATACATTATATCACCTTGTCTGGAACTATGTGGCGTCTTTTATAATCTCTGTCATGCTCAATCATCAGTTGCCACTGAGTGTACTTTCCCATGCAATGAAGATAAAAGATGTCGATATGTGGGTTTACAGAATTCTATCTACATCAAATACGGACAGACATATTAAATACGACATTGCTTTTGTACTATAATTATTTGGAGTGTAATCATGTCTGTTTTCTTGTTTTATCAAGTGGAAAACCTGTGCTAAGTTTGGCATTCGAACAAACAATCTTGATGATTTTATAGGTTTTCTTTCTTTTCTTCAAAGGAAACTGAGAAACGTATGTACTGCAATAAAATGGCACATGACATTATGAAAACACGCCTATTCAAATATACTGAAAATTTTACCACCAAAAAAGGTAAATTTTCAGATAAAAAATTTGATATTTTTCTTATTTCTGCTCAAAACATAGATGGTGGGTACTCGTTAGAACTGCCTCAGCGTGGCATTTCTAACGAGTACCACAATCTATGTTTTTGAGCAGAAATAAGAAAAATAATGAATACCCCTATAAACCCCAGTTTTACTATATAAAAGTGGGGTTTAAGGGGGTCAATATTATATAGGCATGTTTTCGTGATGATTAGTTCTGTGCATAGCAACCAACGAATTGGAAAGACTCGTCCGAGTGTGCGAATGCGCAAGTTGTTCTATGTTTTCTGTCCGACATGCCTCTAAGATATATTGTCGCATGACCTGGCTGAATTAACCTTTTCCACTCTCTCGGCATATTCAGCAGACGACAAATTGATCATATTTTTCTTATTTTTCACAGATAACAGACTTTGACTTTTCATGCATATTGTCTCCTAAGGAGAGACAATAAGGAGACGATTTGCATGAAATGTCAAAGCCTGATTTCTGAAGAAAAAACACTAAGAAAAAAAATCAAAATGCCGTCTGCTGAAAATTTTACCCAGAGTGCTAAGCGTCAGGTGGATTGCCGTAAATGTAGTGTATGCAACTCTCCAGACAGAATGGTAACATTACGAAAACATGCCTATTCAAATATACTGATAATTTTACCACCAAAAACTGAAAATTTTCAGATAAAAAATTCTGATATTTTACTTATTTCTGCACAAAACATAGATTGTGGGTACTCGTTGGAACCGCCTCGGCGAGGCGGTTCTAACAAGTACCACAATCTATGTTTTTGAGCAGAAATAAGAAAAATAATGTATACCCCTGTAAACCCCAGTTTTACTATATAAAAGTGGGGTATAAGGGGGGTCAAAATTATACAGGCATGTTTTCGTGATGTTAGCGGATAATTGAGTCGTGCCAAGCGAAAGGTGTCTTCGAGTGTGTGCCACATGCAGATTCAGATCATTATGTGCAGCTGTAAAGTAGCAGCACAGATTTACTCTCTGCTTCGTGGGACATTCTCCATCACCGATTTGCTTTCCGATATGTTATATTCTACATAACATATTGTGATCTCCGCTTTGTGTACTGCAATATGAATTGTAAGATAGTGTGCTTGCAATACACAGTATTGCAAGCACACTATCTTACAATTCATATTGCAGTGCACCTCTTGCAATGCAATACATACGCATTATTACTTTAGTAACTTGATCTGATGTGACGGATCACGTCTCGTAGCTGTGCCAGGAACGAACGGATCACAATAATGCGGTATTTTTTTCTGATCATCTGTAAAAAAGCATATGCTTCTTTAACAAGTAGCTAAGAGTATATGGACTATGAAAGCTACGAAATCGCTTCACTAAGCGCTTCTGTAATCTGAAGGCTACGAAATCGCTTCACTAAGCGCTTATGCTTATAGGGGTATGTGCGATAATTAGGTCGAATACGGTATTTACAAAAGGTCTCTGATTCAGGTACATAGTACACGAATAGCACGTTGTGACACTTCATTATGCTAGGTTTTATGCATTACAGTGATCGGTGAATAAACCACATGTTTTTATACAAAAAAGACACCTATTGACATTTGGTAGTCTTGTCTTTATCTTTATCAAGGTTATTACCGACACGTAGTTTTCTTCGACCTTTTAACTCTTTCAGTGCCACAGGCAATCAAAAGAGGTTTTTGCAAATGGTATATATCCAAATGACATGGTTCATCGACATCAACGCTGTTTGACATTCCGTCCTTCCAATAAATACAAAGCATATTATTATTATTATTATTTTTTGTAAAGGAATATATATAAGCGCAACCATTCGAATTTACAAAGATCAAAATAGGATTACTCATACAACTTACTAGATACATTTATTTTACAGACTCAATTTTTACTTTTTTTACAGAAAAGGGCCAAGTAACCTAGAAGATCTTTACAGAATGTGTTAAGCAAATGGTTAATCAGACTTTCAGCGAACTGCATACCGACTGAAATAATTGTTTGGAATCTGCAGTTGATAATTCAAGCAAAGATCTGCTATTGGACTGCATTACAATTCATGATTTTTTTAATGACCATTAACCCATTCTGTAATTATTTCTCACCGTGTAGGTATTTCTAACTTCCTTCATTTCATTCATTGTATCCTTAACGATATTTATATAATCCTTGTCTTTCATAATGTATTGTTTAACTTCCAGTAGCCCTGCTCTCTTTCATTATCATGGATTTATTAATCGAATAATATCACCTATTTAAAACCAGTGGTTATACTAGCATCCGTCACATATGGAATTAAAATTTCGCTAACCAGAAAGAAATCTAACCTTATGTGTTTCCTGGCAGGCACTCCCTGGACTTTTCTCTTACGTTTTCTGCTCCAGGTACAACATTTTTCTTGATCATGATAGCCTCTGCATGCATCAATACATGTAAATAGTTAACAGTATCTATGTCAGGATTAATAGCTAAATTCAAATCGCTGCAATATATAGTTAAATTATTATCGTGTGCCATATTTTATTCTCGAATACTGTAAACACAATAGGTTTTTTCATCATTCAGGCCATACAGATTAGCAAGTGTTATCCTTTTCCCTTGAATTGTATCCAGAATGATGTAATTACTGTTTTGATAGTTTTGTACCTTTTCTACTTTATTTTCAGAATTATTATTCAATAAGATCATTACACCGCGACTATTGTTTGAGAAAGTACTGATATGAAGTAGGCATCAAAAAGCTTTCACATAAGGCACTAGAGACTCTTGAATACGAATAACCTGTAAACAAATAATATTGTAGTTTTTACATTTTACATGTCTAAATAAACCTCTTCTTTTCTTTGGATTGGCGTACCCCTGACAATTTTGATAGAAACTTTACTTTTTCAACCATAATCAGATACCTTCCCTTGAATACTCATAGCCAGTCAACCGACCCCTCGACTCTAGTGCCTATCTGATAATCCAATACGTTTAACTCAGGCAATGTAATATAAGTATTACAATTTGTACTCCTAAAATTGAAAATTTATACCAGATAGATCTCATTTTCCGTTTTCCGTTATGAAACGACCAAGAGACATTTTCCTAATTTGTTACAGAACCATTGCTGATTTTATTTTTTGCATTTTTTTTTCTTGGAAAAAAAGACAAAAATCTAGTTTGTAAAGAAAACAGGGCAAAAGTTATATCTTAGATCTTAAATTATCGGTTATATGATCCTCTTTTTTAGATCACCTGAGCGAAAGCCCAGGGAGAGCTATTGTGATTACCCTCTGTCTGTCCGTCGTCAACAATTAGTTTGTTAACACTCTAGAGGTCACAGTTTTGACCTAATCTTGACGAAACTTGCTCAGAATGTTTGTCTTTATGAAATGTGGGTCACTTGATGTCAAAAACTAGGTCACCAGGCCAAATCAAAGAGAAAACTTGTTAAACGCTCTAAAGGTCACACCTTTGAAGTAGTCATGATGATTATTGCTCAAAGTTGTCTTTATGATTTCTAGGTCAAGTTTGAAACTGGATTACCTGAGGTCTAAAACTAGGTCACCATACCAAATCAAAGCAAAACCTTGTTAACACTCCAGAGGTAATATTTTTCAAAAAATCATCATGAATGAACTTGATGATTTCTATGTTAAGTTTGAAACTAGTACACTTAGGGTCAAAAACTAGGTCAACAGGCAAATCAGAGGAGAACCTTGTTAACACCCTAGGTTTCACATTTTTGAAGCAGTCATCATGAATCTTGCTCAAAATGTTTGTCTTCGTGATTTCTAGGTCAAACCAAATCAAAGGAAAACCTTGTTAGCACTCTATAGAGGTCACATTTTGGTAGCAATATTCATGAACCAAAATGTTTGTCTTGATGATTTCTGTGTTCGGTTTGAAACTGGGTCACTTTGGGTCAAAAACTAGGTCACCAGGCTAAATCAAAGGAAAACTTTGTTAACATACTAGCGGTCACATTTTCGAAGTGAACATCATGAATGTTGCTCAAAATGTTTGTCTTGATGATTTCTAGATCAAGTTTGAAACTGGACCACTAGGGGTCAAAAATTAGGTCACCGGGCCAAATCAAAGGAATACACTTTTAATACTCTAGCAGTCACATTTTTAAAGCAATCATCATGAATCTTGCTTAAAATGTTTGTGATTACGATTTCTTGATCAAGTTTGAAACTGGGTCACTTGGGATTAAAAACTAGGTCACTGCGCCAAATCAAAGAAAGACCTTGTTAACACTCTAGAGGTCACATTTTTTTGAAGTAATGATGATGAATATTGCTCAAAATGTTTGTCTTTATGAGTTCTTGGTAATGTTTGTAGCTAGGGCACTTATGATTTATATTTCAAGGTCCAGTGACTTTCTTAAGTTCCGTTTAGGTCAGTTTCTCAGTAACTGTTGGTCCTACAGAGTCATACTTGGTTCTTGTGAAATGTTTGTGTTTAGGTTAGTTTCTCAGTATCATTGCTCCTACAGCCAGTGATACTTAGCACATGCATACATCTCAGCATGGCCTCTTGAGTGCAATCATCCATATCTGACCTTCGTCTCTATTTTGCAGTCCATTAGACATACTACATCGTCTTGTTAATATAATCATCATGAAATTTGGTCAGTGCTTGTCTTGATCAGTTCTAGGTCAGGTTCTCTAAGTGATATGGTACCAAGGTGAGCGTTACAGGGCTATCATAGCCGTCTTGTTTTTAAATTAGAAAATAATTATTTCACTCAAAGTACTGAAAGAGTTAAAACGTTTGTGATTTAAGACGTTAACAACAGACACGTTAGTGCACTCAGTACACTAGATGTTCTACGAGTATGTTTATATATTTTATTAGATACAAATTTGCATTCTAGTTTGCAATGAGCGTACGTGGAAGTCAAAACTTTGATTATGACTCCGCCAAATCTTATAACCAGAATATGTTTACAGAACATCAATCTAAATAGAAACAGACTTTCATCACGAAAACATACCTATATAATTTTGACCCCCTTATATATTAAACCTGGGGTTTACAGGGATATACATTATTTTTCCTATTTCCGCTCGAAAACATAATTTGTGGGTAATCGTTAGAACCGCCTCGATGAGGCGGTTCTAACGAGTACCCAAAATCTGTTTTGAACAGAAATATGAAAAGTATCACAATTTTTTTTATCCGAATATTTTCAGTTTTTGGTGGTTAAATTTTCAATATATTTGAATAGGCGTGTTTTCGTAATGATAGCCTACATAGAAGATAAGGGCGAGGTTTCGCGCGAGTAAAACTATGCCCTTATGTTGTTTCACACGCGGCATTTATTTTGCCAATGTTTGTTCCTCGCCCGTCTTTAGGTGCCTTGGGAAGGATTTGCTACGTTGCTGCTATTTCTAGAGTATCTTCACTTACATGTTTTCTCTTTATTCAACTTATCCAAACAGAAACCGACTTTATGACATGCGCTTACAGAAGTTTCTGTATACTGAGCCCATCCAGACAGAAGTCGACTTATTTTCATAAGCTTACAGACGTTTCTGTATATTTAGCCCCTCCAAACAGAAATCGACTTTATGACATACGCTAACAGAAGTTTCTGTATATTAAGCCTATCAAAATAGAAACCGAAATTGTTTACCTCAGGCGTTTCGGCTTTCGCCTTCTTCAGAGGTTTTCTACTATATATTTACATAGAGATATATAAAAAGGGAAATGAAAAATGAAAAATTTACAAACAAAAGTTATATGAGTTGAAATAGTTGGAAAACAGATTATGCCCTTTTGTTATCTAGTCCACAGCGATTTCATAGTTAAATGGATTCATTGCATGATAAACACAGCGTACAAAAAAGGAAAAATTAACTTCCTATCAACATCAACACAAACACAATGTACAAAAAGTAAAAAAAAAAAGCTTATCTTTCCTGTCAACACCACTGTGTCCATATACGCAATGTGTACAGTGCGCCATAAACCCTACACCGAAAGGGATATGCGCTATACTGAGTGTTTCTCACCAGTACTTATGGCAGATGGGCCCAACACGCTGTGATCCTGAAAACCACATGAACAAAACGTTCAACATAAGCCGTCGCATGTCCTGACTAAGGATTGGTGATTCCCTATACTTTTTGCCTTTGTTGATACCATATTGCCGTAGAGTGTTCAGACGTCGGATCCAATAGCTCTCTCGAGCTTTCCTGGTTTGATCTGTCCACTACGGGTTATGCATATCTAAGCAACAAAGCGAGGCGTGGTTTAGGAAATCACGTTCTTGTGGACAGAAGTGTTCTGCAACAGGAGACCCCTCGAATTGCTTGCGTTTCCAATCATCCCATTTGCCGCTCATCCGTTGGTTCATATGATCACCGGTTTCATCAATATATGGTTTTCCACACTTGGTGCATGTTATAAGGTAAACAACATTGGTCGTCTTAAAATTGGTGTTACACCTAAGCTTGATGGTTGCCCCAGGAGCTGACTTCGCGATTTGTGTGGTTATCATTCAGACCCGTCGTGTCAGAATACCTAGGTCAAGTATGGGATATGATTGGCGGAATCATTGGGTTTCATTCTAAGGTAGAATTTTTCGTAATGTGTAGGTTTGGTTATTCACCGACACAAATATTTCTAGCTACTGGTGTGGTGTTTTGCAAGACATACGTCAGCAAAAGAATTTATTCGCTTTCAGAAATAACCAGGGAAGGTTTGCGTAATTGAAACAGTAATACTTATTGAAAAAAGCTAGTCACTTGCTTTCTAATTTAGACTGAAGTATTCCTGGTTAAATCAATTAAGTTAAAATTAGGCAAACTTTAAACGGCTTTAAATGATGTTTGCAGCAATCGATTCTTACAGCACTGCACTTCATATTCGCATTATATGCGTCCCACCGGAAAAGAAATTTGCGCTTCCTTTATATTGCATCATGTCTTGATTTGTAGAACGGCATCTGTGGTCCGTCTCGATTTGTTCATGCTAAACGTTCTGCTTTCCGCAAAACCTCGAAGACATAATCACTTAAAACATTTAACGAGAGGTTGATGTTTTATTTTGTAAATTCTAGCATAAAGACAATCTATTATTATTATTATTATTATTATTATCACTTTTATGCCCCCAACTTCGAAGAAGTTGGATGGGCATATTGCTTCTGGGACGTCCGTCCGTCCGTGTTTGTCCGTCCGTTACGCTTTTTGATGCATAGCATAACTTCTTAGTGCATGCTAGGGTTTTGAAATTTCATATTTGGATTCCTCATGAAAAAATAGCTGACACATGTATTTTTCTCATCAGGATTATGTCCCTTTTCTGAGTTATGGCCCTTTGAAAAAATATGAAGAAATCTTGTCAGCAAAATATCTCAAAAACTATTAAAGTTAGAGCCTTGAAACCTGATAAATAGATTGGCATTGATGAGTACATGACCTGATTAACTTTTGAATAAATTCTAAATAAAAGCACCGCAAGCATAATACCCCGCCGTAGCAATTATTTGTTTATGTATTGAAGTTATCGTTGCAAAAATGTCGGGAAAGAAAATGACGGAGGGACAGGTAACAATCCTAAACCAGATCTTGAAAATATCAATGGACAGATAACAGTCCCAAAGCAGATCTTGATAATATCAATGCATATAGCAAGTTTGGTTAAAAGGCCTTGTTATTTACTCAAGTTATCATCCAGAAAGGAAAATATGGACGTGTCTCGGGCAGATAACTCCGTAAAAATTTGACGAAATTTGGCCATTAGCAATTCCATACCTGATCTCCTTACTGTCAATACATTTAGTAAGTTTGGTTAAAATCCCTAGTTATTTACTAAAGTTATCATCCGGAATCAAAAATATCATCCGCCACATTTTGGCTGAGTTATGGCCCTTTTTCGATTTAGTTTTTTTTTTTTTTTTTTTTTTTTTTTTTTTTTTGCTGTATTGATATTGGTTTCCTGTCAATAACATTTGCAGGGATGCATTGATTTTATTGAAACTTTGCAGGACGATATAGCGTTTGAAATATAGGTCAAGTTCGATTTTAGTAACATCTGCAAAATTTTGGCTGAGTTATGACCCTTTTTCGTTTTTGTTGGTGTGTTGATATTGGTTTCCACTCATTAACTTTTGCAGGGTTGCATTGATTTTATTGAAAGTTTGCAGAAGGATACATTATTGTAAAATACAGTTCAAGGTCGATATTGGTAATTATCCGCAAATTTTTGGGCAAGTTATTGCCCTTTTTTGACAGTCGCCTTTAAGGATAGGAGCGATTATAAGGACCAGCGTTTTTCTTTTCCTTTTTCATATCGAATGGTTGGCGCTTTAAGCAGGCGACACGTCCGATTCTCAGCATTCTAGTAGAGTTATTTTCCTTTAATAAAATAATGTTGAAATCTCATACCTTTGTACTGTTGTTATCGTCATGGGCAAGTGTTGGAGTCAAGCAGTGTCAGTTGGGGACATAGTCTTTTACAAACACCAGCTCTAGTTATCATCATTATTATTATCATTATCAAATAGACATCAAGGAAATTTCCCCTTGTTACAAACATCCTGAGAATGTTGGTCAAATGCATGAAATCCGTTATAATAAAAAAAGTGTCCTCCTCATACGTCATAAGACCCGTCTCTGTTCCTAGATATAAGCTACAGAACATACTAATTCTGTAAGCATTCTGTAAGCGGGCAACATATAAGAACAAAGAAAATCATTTGCGCAGTCAGACTGCGCAAATGTTTTTCTTTGTTCCCATATGTGATAAAATTTCTTTTCTCGGATCCACAAAAGAGGTTTTAAAATGTTGACAAAAACATATCACAAATTACTGAATGAATAGCCGCTGTAATCAGAAAGCTGTCAGGAACATGTTGTACATTTACAAAAGCGCATCGAAAACTTTGATTGTCCAAACAGAAGTGTATACTTGTAGTAAATTAAATAAACCACCAGGGGAATACATAACTCATCTAAAGCAAACACGATATAGTAACTTGGCTACCTTTGGGAACAGACTGAAATGCCTACCACTCAGAGTAGAAGTCAACAATTAATTTTCGAGATAATGGTCAGATGCCTTGTTTCACACTAAATTGAATTATAGATTATTATCAGACACTCCTGTTTCATTTATTTTCTTCATGGCCTTAAAAATTGAAAAAAAAAAAAAAAAAAAAAAAAAAAAAAAAGAAATAAACAAAAAATGTCAATAAGCACTGCTTATAAGATACCCTCCGCTCAGAAACCAACATGGACAACGTGAAAACAGTGTACCCCTCCCCCACCCCCACAAACATCAATAATTGATGTGTAACCATTTCAACCTAGATCTAGTGATCAGCATCAATGCACGTCCAAAACTTGATCAAAGTCCATCAATTCGTTTACAAGCTATTGAGCAGAAACGAAATTTTGACAATAACCAAGGACTATAACTGTGTTATGTATATATGCGTGTAACAATCCCAACCTAGATCTGGTCAACATCAGTGCAATGCAAAATGTGGTCTAATGCCATTGATTTGTTCTCAAGATATTTAGCGGAAACAAAGTTCTGACGATAATCAAGGGTCATAACTCTGTTGTAAATCTGCGAAAATTGACGCATAACAATCCTAACCTGGAACTGGTTATGGACAGTGCATATGCAATTTGATCAAATTCCATCAATTTGTTTACTAGATATTGACAATCAAGGGCCATAACTCTTGTAAGTCTGCGAAAATTGACACGTAACAATCTCAACCTAGAACTGATCAGTGTCAATGCATATGCAAAATTTGGTCTAATTTCTTCAATTCCTTGTCAAGATATTGAGTGGAAACAAAATTCTGACGATAATCAAGGGCCATAACTCTATTGTAAATTTGCGAAAATTGACGCATCACAATTCTAACCTAGAACTGGCCATGGACAATGAATATGCAAGTTGATCACATTCCATCAAGTTGTTTACAAGCTATTGAGCAGAAACGAAATTCTGACAAAAACCAAGGGCCATAACTGTGATGTATATTTGTGAAAACTGACGTGCAACAATCCCAACCTAGATCTGGTCAGTATCAGTGCATACTGTGATGTATATTTGTGAAAACCGACGTGCAACACTCCTAACCTAGATCTGGTCAGTATCAATGCATATGCAAAATCTGGTGTAATTCTATCAAGTAGTTCTCAGAATACTGAGCGGAAACGAAATTATGACGATAATCAAGGGCCATAATCCTATTGTAAATCTGCGAAATTGACGCGTAACACTCCCAACGTAGATCTGATTAAGATCTATGCATAAGCAAAATTTGATCAAATGCCAACGATTCATTCATAAGATATTGAGGGAAACGACTTTTTGACAATACCCAAGGGCCATAATTGTGTTATATATTCGCAGAAATTGACGTGTAACGATCCAAACCAAGATCTGGTCAACATCAATGCATATGCAAAATTTGGTCTGATTCCGTCAATTCATTCTCAAGATATGAATCACGGACAAGCTCAAAACAATACTTAGTATGCGGGAGGTATAATGAATAAAGCTAATTTTAGATTAAGAGAAGCGCGCAAATTCAAAACATCAGCAGCAATAGTTATTACGAAAACATGCCTATATATCCAATTCACCCTTTGCATTTTTTAATTTAATCGATTTAGCCAAGATTTGCATGTAAAGAACCCAAGACTATTAAAATCAACTTTAACATTTATTGTGTGAAAAGCTTTGTGAAAATTTATACGTGTCAATTTAGAGTTGTTACAGAGACGGTGCTTTATAATTACTTCTATTATTATTTGGCCGCGCCAAGTGAAAATAGTCTTCAAACATGCACAAAACGCACAGATTCAGATTCATTCTGCATATGCGCAAATTCTCATCCGGGCATTTGCTCTCCCTTCATACATTCCATTGATACACAGTGTCCAATGATTGTTAGCGGATAGTAAAGGCTCTGATCAGACCGCGGATGCGCAGGCTGATCTGAGCCTTTAGTCCGCATATGCCCGAAGACATGTTTTCGCATGCTGCGGCCAAATTGCTAGCATGGCATATAGTATGGATCCTGATCTAGGCTATACTGTTTGCCAGAGACCCTTCTAGGAACCCTACACATTATTAGGTTAAGAACGCAACAAGCAAACTTTGTTGATTTCGTAATTACGTTTCTTGATTCCTTAAAATCCAGATTGCGTTTTATGTCAAATTTAATTTTTGAGACTGGCGTAAAGAATTTTGTGCAAACTCATATTAATTAAATTGCTACATGAAGAAAATAATTCTTGAATGCAATGACAAGCCCAGTTTCTCTTCATTTCCAACTTATACACACCGTCGGAAAAATAACACTTTGCGTTTGTATTTTTATTATCAAAGAACTAAACTGGTGTCAACACATAAGAAGTGTTGTGGGGGTCATTATAACCTTGTCAGTCCCTACAATATGACTGTTTCAAGATATGTCATATGTTTTTGCCAAAGCCAAGTCATAAACAGGCTTTTACAATTATATTACTATTACTGTTCTCGTGTTTAGCTATTTTTTCAGGCTGATTGGCATGGTGGGCGAAGCATGCTTACCAAATTATGCTTACTTTACATGAACGCATGATTACACCCTATTTATTTTTGGGTCCATATATGTCTGTCTGAACGTTTCGAATTTTGTGTTTGTGTATATCGACTTTATGGTTTTTGAAATATGATTTTGGAATGCTGACCGCAGACTCATTAATAATCAAAGCACTGACAGCACTGGTGGGTCGATTGTCTCTGAGTGTAGGCTGGGAAAATAGTCCTGAGCGGGGAAGTAACATTGATGATTTCCCTAAATGACGAAAATCTGGTTTCATCTTAAAGGCAGGCAATAAGGCAACCTATGGTCACCACGCACCAGCTCGGCAGACATTTTTGCGTGAATATACATGCTAATCTGAATCTCTTCCGTGGACACCTAGTTTTAATGACATACACGTAAAAGTTATCGCTGTATATGAAGAGACTTAACAAGACAAAATATTTAGACGTAAACGTCTAAATACCGGCGCAAATTTTGTTCATGTTTACAAGGGTATACCTCGTAAAGTTTAATACATTTTCAATGTAACAGGTAAAAAATAACAACAATGTGATTCTTTAATGTATGCATTTATTAAGCTTTATGAAATTTCTTGATCAAGCAATATGCGAATCCTAGTCATTTTGGGATCTCCACGAGATTTATTTCATACACTATTATAAAAAAAAAAAAAAAAAAAAAAAAAAAAAATGCCAGAACTTAAATAAATTACCAGTTCTTATCTAGAAGCTTATTTTAACATGCGTCAGATATGAATATGTTTAAACTTTTTACGTATATGAATGGGTCCCTTTTTTCAAAGTCATAGTATATGAATGGAGTGAGTTTTCAGATTTTAGCATAGAAATCTATACCAAAATCCCCAGTAGATACTCCCCCACCACCCGAAGCAAGCGTCTTAATCACGAACTTTGTTTATCATTTTATGTATGCTTATTCTTTAGACTCTTAACATTGAAATGCATATCACGGTTTTATATTATTTCTGTCACAGTTTTCCGATATAGGAGCCTTTAGTTAGACCCAAGTCTGCTGCAGTAAAACGGAAAATGAAATAAATCACCAACAACATAAACACAAAACGGTAATAAAAAAAAAGTAAGAGAAAGGTCCAGGAAGTGGCACAATCACAAACCGCAGCCCTTCCCAGACACCAAGAGCAAGATAAAACCAAACAAACGCAAATCGGACAAACGTACGAAAAGCACTAAGATTAGCTCTCTTCCCCAAGCGTGTAATCGCAATGCTAAAAGGACTGAAGAATACAAGAACAAAATAACACAAGGTAAGACGTAAAACGAATCGCCTCGTAGAATAAACCACGAAGCAACAAAAAGTAAGACTAACACCGGGACCACGCCTTAGAACGGTCAATAGAATAAACCACCGGGGTAAGGGTGGGGGGAGGGGGCTGTGGGCGGGTGTTAAAGCACTTTTACGGCCAGCGAACTCCACCCTGGGTCCCGATGCTACTCTTAATACAACAATAAAACAGAAAGCAAAATGGGCAGCTGTTGCTGATGAACAAAATGCTACGAGCGTGAGTCAATAAGTAACCAGCCTATCCCATTTCCGATAGACCGAGACGGTCACGATTTTCATGCTTTGTTTCAATATATGTTTTATACATGGGTACAAAATTGCACGCGTATCGAGTCATTCTTTAATAAGATATTGAATGTCAAACATGGCTAGTGATGCAAAGGCATGCTTTTCATTTAAAGTTGAGTACCGTACTGTAATTCGGTACTTGTATTTAAAAGGTAAAACAGGCAAGGAAATACACGGCGAGTTAGTCGATGTTTATTGGTCTTCTGCACCATCTTATGCTCAGGTTAAATTCTGGGTAGGGGAATTCAAACGCGGTAGAACATCTTTAGAAGATGAAGCCAGGTCTGGACGCCCACTAGATGCCACCGACGAAGAAATGTGTAAGAAAGTTCGGAATCTGGTTTACTCTGATAGGTGAATTTAGGTGGAAGAAATAGCGCAGGCATTAGGCATTTCACATGGTCATGTTTCACTAATCTTACATGATCGTTTAGGTATGCGCAAGCTAACAGCCCGTTGGGTCCCCAAATCCCTTAGCGATGAGCAACTGGCAACCAGAGCATCAGTATGCAGCGCCTTGTTGAGGCATTTTAGGTCAAAAGATGATTTTCTTTTGCGTTCGGTGACTGTAGATGAGACTTGGGTTAATTATTATGAGCCAGAGAATAAAGCTCAGAGTTGTCAGTGGGTAGGGCCTGGGTCTCCGAGGCCAAAAAAGTTCAAGAAGCAACATCTGCTGGCAAAATGATGGCCACAGTATTTTGGGACGCAAAAGGCGTTATTATGTTGGGATTTTTTACCCAAGAGAAGTACAATAACTGGAGCGTACTATGCAAATTTGTTAGACCAGCTGAGAACCGCCATCCGTGAAAAACGCCGAGGTAAACTCTCTAAAGGTGTTTTGCTGCGACAGGACAAGGCGAGAGTCCACACTTGCAAAGTTGCAATGGATGCTATAGAGCGAAACGGGTATGAATTAATACTACATCCTGCCCATTCGCTTGACCTAGCTCCTAGCGACTTCTTTCTATTCCCAAACCTGAAAAAGGATATCCGTGGACTTCATTTACGGTCTGATGAAGAAGTCGTGACGGCAGTTGAGGAGTGAGTCAATGGAAAGGACCCTGACTTTTTCAGTTCTGGGCTGATGGCACTTGAACACCGTTGGTCTAAGTGCGTCACACTAGAGGACAATTACATCGGAAAAGAAGAGGTGGATCTCAACCGGAAATAAGTAAGGCTGGTTACTTATTGACTCACCCTCGTAACATCACAACACAACTAGTAAAAACCAGAAAGCAATGCGGGAACCACAAAGCTACAAAGAGCTACAAAGAATAAGAACAACACCAGGACCACCACCTTAGAACGGTTAGTAGAATAAACCGGGGGAGGGGGGTGTAAAGCACTTTTTACAGCTAGCCAACTTCACCCTGGGTCAGGATGCTACTCTTAATACAGAAATACATAAAATACAGTTCGCCTAAAGGCTCCCAACTCAGTCAATGCATCAAAGCGAGAACAAAAATCAAATTAATCAGAAAGATAAACAAAGACGAGTACTCATAGCAATTCTACTGTATGCCAGAGTAAATGAAAACCAATAGTTGAACCACAACAAAAGAACCGACTTAGAACGGTCAGTTATTATCCTCGCCCTCAACTTTCACTGTGGTTCAAAACACTTATATGTGCGGCTCGTTGAGCGATTATCTAACAACTCATTGCACAATTGTTCAATCTCAGCCAAACAACCAGGTCCTAGCCCCTCTGATTGTCTTAACATGCGCATTCAAATTTAGACATTACAGAAATCAACAAATTTATAATAGCTTCGATGAAAAGTCAGACTGGTTTTCCCGACAGATACAAACACTTAAATGCGTATGTGAAACGTCACACACCGACGATCCCGGCAAATATAAACAATTCTTTGTGAGCTAATCGAACACTCTAACTTATATAAAAATCCAAAACTATATTAAGAGACCGGCGCGATTCGCGCGCCGGTCAATAAACCGAATCTCTGGTTTGCGTTCTTTTATGTTTTTTGTTTTCAAATTTTACTTAACAAATGAAGCTAGTGTTTAGTGCCGTGTAGTCTCCCTATTCTTCATCATAGTGCAGATTATGTTTCCTTTGTGTACACTGAGCCCAGTCTGGTCAACTTGAAAATCGAATACCGCTTAAGCCTATACCTATACAGTATCGCAAACTTCATTGGTTATACAAAAAGAAGTAATGAAACCGGGTTTCGTTCTTTTGTATGTTCTTTGTTTTCAAAAGCAACCTTGCAGATTTTTATTCTTTATTTTGCGGCTCAAATTATCACCATAACGAAAACACGCCTATAGAATTTTGACCCCCTTAAATCCCACTTTCATATAGTAAAACTGGGGTTTACAGGGTATACATTACTTTTCTTATTTCTGCTCAAAAACATAGATTGTGGATACTCGTTTGAACCGCCTCGTCGAGGCGGTTCTAACGAGTACCTACAGTCCTTGATTTGAACTGAAATACGAAAAATATCAGAATTTTTGTATGAAAACTTCCAGTTTTTGGTGGTGAAATTTTCAATATAATTGAATAGGCGTGTTTTCATAATGAATTTTCAGCAAGAAAGGTAAGAGAAAAGTCCAAGGAGTGCCACAATCACAAACAGCAGCCCAATTCAGACACCAAGAGGAAGAGGAAACAGACAAAACCAAACAAGTGCAAATCGAACAAACGTACGAAAAACACTAAGATTAGCTCTCTCTCTTCCCCAAGCGAGGTAATCGCAATGCTAAAAGGACTGAAAAACACAAGAAAATAACACAAGGTTAGATCTCGTAGAATAAACTACAAAGCAACAAAGAGTAAGATTAACACGGTGTAAGACTAACACCGGGACCACCGCCATAGAACGGTCAGTAGAGTAAATCACCGGTGGAGGTGGGGGGGTGGGGGGGGCTAAAAGCACTATTAACATATATGCCAGCGCAGGTCAAAACCAATAAATTTGCATGTACGCTCAGCGAAGGCTTAGATCTGCCAAGCAATGGATAGGTAAGGACCCAAGGTTTCTTCATGCGGACAGCGAAGACTCTGATCAGACTGGGCGGATTCCCAGACTGATCTGAATCTTCGCTTGGCGCACATACCATATTTTTTGGTTCTGTCGTGCCCTGGCTCATATAGAACAATGAATATTAACAGATCGCTCGTATCTTACTTTTTAACTAACATGGGCCTTTAAAATAATGTACATATCCATAAACCATATTCTCTTGATTGTACTCACAATCAACTGATCACACGCTGCCTATGTCGAGGTGAGGAGCGTCCACTTAAATTTGTTTCAACGTCTAACACAAAATAGCGGAGAGTACACAAGCTCACTTTGTCAAATTATTATAGCCTATGTCTGTCATATATGAAAAGAAAAACGAGAAAGTCGCTATGAATATTAAGAACAAATTACCATAAGCGGTTTTCCATGTATACAGATTTTTTCCTATTGGCATAATTTTTCGTTGCTACTGGTATTCGATAATTGCAACTCTGAAAACCCGGTATCATTTTTCGTACGTAATGTAGGAAAATTGATAACGGGTATCATTTTTCACCAGGGTATTATTTTTCATCGTATGAAAGCCTTTCTTTATATATCCTTCGGCTCCTTAAGGGTCCTTTACACAAATAAATTCATTTTAATGGCAACATCTTTGGGATCAAAATATGTCGTTGTAACGAGAGTTTACTGTATTGTTCAGTGTTATAGACTGCAGGGTGACACGACATACTTCATATTTTTTTTTCCAATTTCAGAACTTATTTAAGAAATCAGGAATGCATTTCAGAGTCTACTTCATTTAAACTTAGACAGACAGCGTCTGATAATGTTTTGCACACTTCGAGCAACTTTACACACAGCAAGTAGTAAATTTGTTCAAGCTTTAGGACAATATGGTAAGAAGGTTATTGACTACTTAGTTTAAATGCGCTATATCTATTTCAAATACAGTTTGGACTCCTTTTTATTTTTCTTGGTCCAAATGACATGGAAACACCTCGCTTCCTAGGAATATATAAACTTAGCAACATCGCGAAGAAAGGCTCTTCGGACTTTCCGTCAAATCAGTCTTTCAGTGATCATCTCCCGTCCCTTAGAGAAGCCACATGTCTATTTCTTAGGCTGAAGCTTTCCCTTGGCCTATCGCTTACATGAGCGAACATCATAAGTTCTGGCGAGACTGCGGGAGAGCGCAGTCTCGCCAAAACTTATGATGTTCGCATGTGGATTATTTATATATATATACGTATATGTCATGCATCCTATTTTCAGTTCTGTATTTCTCTGTAAGGTTTTCTACAGATAAACTTCTGTTCACCCAAACTGATGGACGCTGTCGGCCTTTATACATCTGTCAATTCACAGCGACGCGTTTCTTCGTGTAACAAAGTCTATGTATTATTTTGGCATTTACAATTAGTGAACAGCAATTCTGCTTAATGTTCTCAATACCATATTAAGCTCTGCTGGCGCCTAGCATGTGGCGATCGAATCCATCTCCTTAATGATCTGTTAAATTACATTTTTAATGTGAAGTTACTGAAATTCGAACCCTGTTAACGCGCGGAAGATATCGGTTACATTAAACGTAAGTGTGGTAATGTTACAAGAAAAATACGAACTCCTTATTCATCCTTAACGTCAAGTCATGTAAAATTGTCTGAGAAAAAATATCCAACTCGGTTAATGTACAGTTTAACTGCATCTGTTCTCGAACAGAGAGAGTACAAGCTACTCGCTGGGTGGCCATATCTCACATTGAATCTCACGTACGCGTCGGAGATGATTTTCTTGATGCTGTACCGCAGTTAGACCGACTCCAGTCGCCAGTGAATAAATATTTTTCATATAATCTTGTTTGACAATCCCCTAAAAACAAAATGATATCATGATTATAAAGGCTGGTTTAGCGACCAGTCTTTATATTCATAATGCTAGACCAGCCTTTATAATCAAGATATTATTTTTGGTTTTGTTTTAGTGGATTATCAAACAGGATTATAAGAATAAATATTGAGTCACTGGAGACTGGAGCCAGTCTACGTCTTTGTGGACATGCATTTCAGCTTCTTATGCAAAAGGTATGTCGTTTTCAATTACAAATTTACGCCTTATAAACAAGAACAAAAAAAAAACATTATTTTTTCTTTAATGCTTTCCAATGAATATAGAGATTTCTCAGTGAAATCGAATTAGATATTTCACTGTTTCAAACAGTGAAAATACATGTATGATTTTTCGAATATTTACTGTTTGGGACTACTTTTTTTCTTGAAATCGAAATCCCCATGAATTTTGGGTCAGCTGAGTTTAGCATGAAAAAAGTTTCAAAGTTGTGTCAGTATTTTAAGATTTATAAGCAAAACAAATTTCATGCTCAGCTGAGTTGAGCATGAAAAATGTTTTATAACCTCGGGGCCTGAATTAGACGACAGAGCATATGCAGATCAAGATACAACGACTTATGGAGATATTATAGAAGACACACATGTACAGCATATTTACTAGATAACCAGAGATTTGAAAATCAGACTCAACTCATTTTGCCTTCAGATTGCGTGATAAATAGTTTCCTTCCCTTAATGCCTAGCGCCTCATATAGAGACCAAGGCAAACAGTGAACATCTACATCAGTGACCACAGAAAGCGGGGTCAGACAAGGGTCTGCATCTTTCTTGCATTAAACGTATCAGTAGTTCTATAAAACCTAGCAAAGAATAAAATAAACCAGATAAACCCTTTCATCACTGCAGATCAAAATAGATACATTTGCAAACAGAGTAGATCCAGATGAGATGGCTCTAAATGAGCCATCACCAGGATCTGCAATGCTTGTCATTTAATTTTGTTTTTAAGTTTGCACCGCTATTTGTGTCATTGGGCATGTCTTAATTCAAAGATGGAAAGGTCCATTTCAGAAACACAGGGGTGGAACGATTAAACTGGATCTATGTAAAGAGTGAGGAAGAAGAGTCCATCAGACATTAATGGGTGTAAGAATCCATCAGACATTTATGGATATAAGAATCCATCAAACATTAATTAGTGTAATAATCCATCAGACATTTATGGGTATAAGTAATAGATTTTGATATTTGATTTTTTTTTTTTTTTTTTTTTTTTTTTTTTTTTTTTAGTGTACGATCGAATTTTATTTCACCGAATGAACACCAAGTGTAGTATTTTTACGAGTGACGATGTCCACGAATGAAAATAAAAGTTTTGGTCTTCAAGAGTGAAATAAATTCGATCATATATTGAAAAAATCAAATTTTATGTTTATTTTATGCTTTTATTCATAATGAACTTTTACCTACTCTACAACACTTGTGTCGAGAAACTTTTTCCTAGCCATTTCGCGTCCAATTGGTCTTGTTCATCGCGTTCAGAAGCATAATATTGGGTAAAAGAAACGTAGTTTTGTACCTAGAAAATGAGACCAAATAATTTTTAAAACAATACAACGCAAAAAATCGACACAAAGAAAATGCTTCAGTAGGTGATAGCCCGCCTGACGTCCCTAGCAGAAAAATAGTTATGCCATGGCAATAAGTGGCCTCAGCGGTTCTAACGCAGAACGAAAACATATTTACATAATTTCAGACAAATATACTAAGTCTCAAACATTTCGGCAATGGTTTTGACCCATTTTTCATGTGGAAATCGAGTTTGTGTTGAGGTTTTACGGCCCAGTCAACCCAGTGGGGTCATGTCGAGCGCGGTCAATTACCTAACCACACGTTTACTGGGCAGGCTTAGTCCTCTAAGCGGTTAACCAGTATTGTGCGCATTCTTTCGCCAGAAACTGACAACTACCCTTCTTGAATCAGCGGAAGGGAGAGAATGACCGTAGAAAATATTTCATGATCAATCTCCACGAAAGAATGTTGCCGACCTCGGCGGGGTCGAACCCGCGACCTCCTGGTCTCCAGTCGGGAAAAGTAGTTCCAAACAGTGAATATACGAAAATCGTATTTTCACTGTTTCAAACTGTTAAAATATTGAATTCGATTCCACTGAGAAATCTTTTTATTTCATTGAAAAGCATAAAAGAATCCATCAGACCTTTATTGGTATGAAAATCCATCAGACATTTACAGGTATAAGAATCCTTCAGACATTAATGGGTATAAGAATCCATCAGACATTTATGGGTATAAGAGTCCATCAGGCATTAATGGGTATGGGAATCTATCATACATTATGGGTATAAGAATACATCAGACATTAATGGGTAAAAGAATCCATCAGACATTAATAGGTATAAAAATCCATTAGACATAAAATGGGTATAAGAATCCATCAGACATTTATGGGTATAAGAATCCACCAGACATTAATGGGTATAAGAATCCATCAGACAATTATGGGTATAAGAATCCATCAGATAGTAATGAATATAAAAATCCATTATACATTTATGGGTGTAATAATCCATCAGACATTGATGGGTATAAGAATCCATCAGACATTTATGGGTATATAACTCCATCGGACATTAATCGGTGTAAGAATCAATCAGACATTAATGAGTATAACTGGTATAAATTTAATTGTGACACAATCTGGTATTTTGGATGGATTATTTTGGGATTAGAATAGTTGCCTTTATATGCTTGTGCAAGGGTCATAACACTTTGGCTCGTACTTTAATATAGTGTTGGTGTTATTGCATTGTCTGGTCCCCCGGGACTACTAAGCTCAGACATATGAGCCCAACATCAGAAAACATACTTTCAGCAAGTGTGCACAGCGAAAAATCAGATCAGTGTGCGCATTCGCGCAGTCTGATCTGAATCTTCATTGGGTACATTTTAAATATATCTAAGGAGGCAAAGTTTTCTCATTTGGACAAACAAGACTCTCATTAGACTGCGGCGAGTTGAGTCGCTCTTGGGCGCTCATGTCACCAGGTAGATTTTCTCCCATGTTGTCACGTAACGGCTCATATCATCTGAAAATAGACGCAATGCGCATTATGTAGGTGGGAGATGTTGTACTTTTAAATATATTTTATGAACAATGAAAAAATCATATATTCTGTTGTTTTTTTGTTTTTTTTTGTTTTTTTTTTTTTGTTTTTTTTTTATGTCTTCTTTCCTTCCGAAGAAGCTTTTGTTTTTTCGCTTTGGTCGTACTGCATCACGAAAACATGCCTATATAATTTTGACCCCCTGAAAACCCACTTTTATATAGTAAAACTGGGGTTTACAGGGGTATACATTAGTTTTCAAACGTCTGCTCAAAATATAGATTGTGGGTACTCGTTAGAACCGCCTCGGTGATGCGGTTCTAACGAGTACCCACCATCTATGTTTTGAGCAGAAATATGAAAAATACCAGAATTTTTATCTGAAAATTTTCAGTTTTTGGTGGTGAAATTTTCAATATATTTGTATAGGCATGTTTTCATAGTGCTCTTAGATAGTACATGTACAGTGTGTTTTTCTGGGACAAATTACTTTAAAAAAAGATAAATTGATTTTCATTGGATCAGGACTAAGCCATTTTGTTAAGGACTTAAGTGGAGGCAACTCGGTCAATATTGTTTTAGTTCCCATCTGAAAGGGGTCTGCTCTGAAAGGAAATAATTACCTCCCCAGGAGCAAATTCTTTCCTTTCAGAAGTAAATGAACCCCTCTTCAGAAGGGACTTAGTGTGCAAGAAAGGATACAGGAAGTCGCAAAAGTTGTCTCCTGTATACAAATGGTGGTAACTTTACCAGGCGTTTTCAGGCCCCTTGAAAGACTGTATCCATAATTATGATTGAAACATATTTTATCTCAAACAAACTTCATAACAGCCTTACTAACAATATAACAAAACGTGTGTTGATAGCTATACATATATTTCATTAGACTCATTAGAATGATCATTTGGAAACTTTACTTTGATGTGTGTGTGTGTGTGAGAGAGAGAGAGAGAGCTGATTAACTTGAGATTTAGAAGTAAACATTCCTGGGAATGTAAAGATTTTAATCCTTTTAGCCAGCAGCTGCACATGTTATTGCCGGCAGTTTTAAAATTATCTCCAATTATAAAATTAGATCTATTATCTTTAAATGACCTAATAGATTCTTAAAAGGCGGAGAACAATGTTGTCACCGTGAGACGTTTGCAATTAAAAATAACTTGGCAGTACTAAAACATCTCTGCAAAGTGCCAAAGATGAGAAGTCAATTATTGACGATCATCGTAGTCAGTGTGTTAAGTTTGTAATAAGTATCAACCCATTTATGCCGAGTGCTACCTCAACTCTTTGGACAGGTCTATTTTCAGTAGTAGGGCTGTCTGTGTGGTTAATATTATTACCATGTTTTATAGAAATTTTTGTATTTATTACAAACAGTGTAGACCCTGATGAGACGCCTCGTTTCGCGGCGTCTGAACTGAGTCCACACTGATTATCACTTTTCCTTCAGTGTGACGCCAGACATAATGGGTTAAAGGGAACAAAGATAAGTTTCC
Source organism: Anodontia alba (assembly GCA_964016985.1). Classification (NCBI taxonomy): domain Eukaryota; kingdom Metazoa; phylum Mollusca; class Bivalvia; order Lucinida; family Lucinidae; genus Anodontia; species Anodontia alba. Next base: position 52,807,824 of record OZ024823.1, on the reverse strand, counting down.
TGCAAGGTATGAGTTATCTAAACGCCACAAGAGGCCATACAAGGCATGTTAATTAATGCACTAGAACTGAACGCTTGAAATTATTAAGTTCTTGACTTACCACTATTAAAAATGTAATTGAATACTGTGAAACAGCATATGAAAGATCTTGTAAAACCCTCTTTTAGACAATTAATATTTCTATTGAAGACTAAGTAAACTTTGTATAGTAGAATGTTTTACACAACACTAGTTGGTAGAACAGTATACCAAGTCATGTATATAAATAAATGTAATTCCCCACGAACCTCTCAGCAAACCGTTGTACCTAGGACAACCCCGGGCACACTTAAGACGCTTTCCGTTGAAAAATAAAAACGGAAGCATTTAGAACTGAAACAACGACTGTTCGTTTGTTTTAAGCCATGTAGGTGACCGACCTTTATTTATCCGTCATTTAACCTTGCTACATCTATTTTTCACATGCAAAACCAACACCTAGATAAAGATATGCGATAACTACGTCATTTTCCTGTGAACAATTCAGCCGTAAAAAAATGAATGAAAGCATTATCGTAATTGCATCTACAGTCGGCTGGACCGAAAGTCTAAATGAAACGTGACATTACATCACGAAAACACGCCTATATAATTTTGAACCCCTTAAACCCCACTTTTATATGGTAAAACTGGGGTTTACAGGGGTAAACATTATTTTTCTTATTTCTGCTCAAAACATAGATTGTGGGTACTCGTTAGAACCGCCTCGCCGAGGCGGTTCTAACGAGTACCCACAATCTATATTTTGAGCAGGAATATGAAAAATATGAGAGTTTTTTATCTGAAAATTTTCTGTTTTTGGAGGTGAAAATTTCTATATATTTGAATAGGTGTGTTTTCGTAATGACCACTATGGAAGCTAAGGGCGAGGATAGGGATCCTGTACAGCTAGCTGAAGCCTCCGAGTAATTCATTACCGAGCGTTCCCAGGCGGTACTTTCATTGTGGTACTTCTTGTTAATTGTTATGTAGTGTTTCACTTTCTAATGTTTTTCTTTTAACAATTATCTAAAATAAAAGTCAGAAAGGTTTGCCTTTGGAAACAAAGAACACACAAAATCACGAAAATCGAAGACTCGGTTTGATTGAGTCTCTTCATATGCAACACTGTAGTTTGCTATGCTGCATACACCGCCTAGCGCCGGCTTAAGCGGTATTCGATTTTCAAAATGAACAGGATGGGCTCAATGATCCCAAAGGAAATAAAAATATAACCTGCACAATGATGATGTATTATTTATTTAAGTTTGGGTAACATAGATCTGCTTTTTGGGAAAGAGTTGCCAATTCTGCTTGCAATCTGTTCATTTTGTAGCTGCTTTATTGTATTTGTCTCCTTTTTTTCTTTGCTGTTGGGGGCTGGATGTGGATCTGATAGTATCAGTTCCTCTTATTTACTCGCATCACATTACGTTTCCAGGACCTCAAAAACATCTCTGCATACGTAAAGATCATCCATCTTAGTCAGGGGTGTGCTGACTGAAGAGGGTAAATTAATTTTTGTCTAATTCTTTGCAATCAACCGACGAAAATAAGATTTTTCGTCGGTTGTTTGCAAAGAATTAGACAAAAATATTTTCCTTGTTTAGTCAGCACACCCTTGAATAAGGCAGATGGCGTGTATGCATGCACAGCATTTTAGATTGAGGTCCTGGAAACTTTATGGGATAGCCTCACAGTTAAGCCGACTGTTGACGCGATTATGGTAATATATGCTTTTATTTTGTTTTTATGGCTGAATTTTTCTAGGGGAAAATTGTGTAATTTTCGCATAACTTTATCTAGGTTATCTAGGTTTATCAAGGTTTTGCATGAGAAATTTAGGTTTTGCATGGTTAAATGATGGATTAATAAAGATGAGTCGGTCACCTAACGGCATAAAGTTTCCATTTTCCAACGGAAAGTGTCTTCAGTGTGTCCGAGTTTGTCCTAGGGTACATCAGTGAGCTGAGCAAGTCGGGTAGTGTGGGTGGGGGGAGGGGAGGGAGGCCGGGGGGGGGGGTGAGGGAGTGAGGATATAATTTTAAATCTAAATTATTTTTTTAAGCTATTTAGATATATACGAATCGGATTTCAAAATGAGGAATTTTATCACCCAGCCTGAAAAATGGCATTATTTTCCGTACCACACTTATTGCCCGTCTGTCCGACCCCTCCTCCGACTTCCCCCACCCCACGGGATTTGGGTAAACATTTTAAGTTATAGAATGTATTAATCATTTCTCCAGTGGGACATGAATTGCTTTGTATAATTGACAAGGTTGCAATTATCAGAAACTAAGTGATACTTTTAATGGAATAGCGCTTGGAAACTCAATTAAAACTACGTTTATTAAGTGATTATTGCCTTCGCTATAGCCATTTCCCATGCTTTCATCACTCACATTCAACTAAAAGTAGATTTTCTTTGTTCGTCATTTGTCAGTATATTGGATTGGGTTCGTCAGATGTATCAGATTTTAAGTTTAAGTACGTAATACAGAAAGCGAATGACATTGTTTCCACATCATTGAAGATTTGTCAATGGAGTTTTCAACATCTCTGAAGATTTATCAATGGAGTTTCCAAGAAATGGCCACAATTACGAAGCACAACTTTACTAGGTACCGAAAGAAAACAAGATGAGGCATAAACGATAAAAAAAACAACAACGGACCTGCTACAAAAGCCGACGAACATAGAATAACTGAAACGTAGGAATCGCTCTTGAACGGTAGAAAACTTGCTGGAGGGGCTTAAGGGGAACCGGATGCATTAACTGAGAGCAGAGGCTTATACTTCTACTAGCGGGGCTGTGACCCTCAAAACGACTTACAGGAGGGAAGTGCCATATTATTGGCTACCTGACCAGCAGTGATTGGCATTGATTAGTTTATATAGACCTTGCTCCAAATTAGTATCAGATTAAGAAATTGTTTCAAGTTTATCCTTAACTGCGCTCAGGGGAAATTCAACAGGCAACAATTTGATGGTTTTTTTTTTTTTTTTTGTTTTTTTTTGTTTTTCTTTTAAACAAGTTTTGACATTTTATGCAGATTTGAAATGTCAAACCCTGTTTTCTGGAACAAATCAGAAAATATTTCAAAATGTCGTCTGTTGATTGTTTTCTTTGACTGTGCAACTGATATGTGTAATTATTATTTCTTTAAACATTTAAGAAGTACTGCAGAGGTGAAAGCTGTTATTATACCAGTTTTTTTTTCTCAGACAACTAGATTGTATTCCTGATAAACTCTGGGTCAGCAGCCAGTCAGATGACAGGAACCCCACACACTACATGTTGCACACCTATACTGGGCAGCTGACAGCCCGGTTAATAGAATTATAAGCCTCTGCTGAGAGGTGATTCTATCAAATGGGTTTTACCTCCCTCCTAAAAAGGCGTCAATTCCACACACACACACACACACACACACACACATATATATATATATATATATATATATATATATATATATATATATATATATATATATATATATATATATATATATATATATATATATATAACGGGTCTCTACCTTATCAATAAAACATAACAGTATAACACATATAATCGCAAACACTGTGAAATAAAGAAACAGGCTCAATGGCGATCTGAAGCCAGAAAACCACAAAGAAGACTACGATGGGCCCGATCACAGACATTGATAGTCAAGTACCAAGCCTTGTCCACCAAGCCTTGTTCACTAAGCACTGACCACGGACATCGATAATCAAGCACCAAACACTATTGTCAAATACGCCAAAAGGTTTAAATTATGTAGGCATTGAACAACGGGCTAATAACGTCTACATGAATGTGCAGTCTGCTCTGGGAATATGTTCGCTACAAGGCCGTAATTATGTTTGCATGCAGCGCTTGTAATGTCTCTCGAGTAATAGCTATGTTTCTCCAAACGGTAACAAGAACTATGTTTAATAGCTAGAAGCAATCAGGAGGATTATTTGAAACCTCTGTGTCATTTAATATGAAGACTATCTACCACAAGGCTTTCTAATCATAGCATTGATAATGTCTTTGTGACGCCTTATTAGCGTTAACATTTGGAATTATAGATTTGGTATTTCGCGACGTATGTGATTAGCTTTGTTTTGTAGGACGAACAAAAATGACATTGTATGAAATCGTTAGAAATAAGAATCTGTTTCCTTGTAACACGAGTGTACCAATACATATATTGCTGATAACATCAAATTCTTGATTAAGCGGGATGGATACATCTTCAATGAATTAACTCTTACATGGTAATATTTACCGCTTTTCTTACTAAGGGCTACTGTTAAATAGAATCTTTTGCTCCAAGAGCAAGCAAATTATTGCCTGTAAGAGTAATTCTTACTTCTAAAAATAATATAAATATCGAAACTAAACATGACGTGCCAAGGTACGTGCGTTTGTATGACAGATAAATACATGTTAAAGGCTTCTTTGGTATCATAACTGTGGATGCAGAGCTGATGTCGTTTTAAACCATACGTACTCATAAGGTACACTTTCTCAGGATGTTGCTTAAATATGTATTGCTTTTTAAATTTATTCTTCAAACTCTGATTAAATGCGATACTTCTTACTGCTTACATAGAAAACAGGAAACAGGAAAAGATATATTTTATGATACCAGTTAACTTTTGTGTAATCTTCCAGCATTGTCTCAAAAAATGCTTTATTGCATTATCTGAATTATGATGTTTGCAGCCAACGCAATCGTAACAAAAGAAACAAACATTAAATAAGAAATATATGAGACGATGCGAGATGATGATATGATATTGGCTCCATAAACAGGGAATCTGTTTTATTCATTAAAACACATTAATTGTGTAACATGCAGACAAACGTCTCCATCTAGTACAGAGGATAAATGACTCATGCGATAAAGAAAGACAGAAGCATTCAAGATGAAATATTTCATAAAGGATTTAAAATAACGGATAGGTTATCTCAGACCAATGGCAAAGAAATAGTCAGTCTTTTTATATATTAACTGGAAAGGCTTGGTGGTGACGGATAGAGTGGTTGCAGAGCCAAATCAATGATATGCAATAAACCTTTCATGACCAACAACATGTCGATGTTGAAGAGGTTCCAAAGCCGAGTTACCATTCAGGGGACTTGGCACAACTGGTAGACTAGCCTTATTATTACAAGGGAGACAACTTTCATGACTCCTTTTTTACTTTCCCACACACCAGGCCCCTTCTGAAAAAAAGGGTCTACCCCTGAAAGTACATCCATTCTCTTACCGACCCCGATGCTGTTTCACGTGGAACAACTTGCAATTGGATAGCTCATTTAGTAACCTACTATGGAGAATAGAAAATAGCAATTGAGGAACTAATCTGTATATTGCTAGACTTTGTTTCATCACAGTGATTTTGATTATATGTTTTTCTCTGTGATGTTTCACAGATGAAGTGGCGGACCCCCTATGCGGACCGTCTTTTTTTTTTTTTTTTTTTTTTTTTTTTTTTTTTCAATTTAGATTAATCAGAAGGGCGAGGTTTTGCGCCCTAAATCTGGTTTAAGCTCCCTCATATGTAAAATAAAGGTCGAAAAGATTGCATTCGGAAACGAAGAACACACTACTGATTAGAAAATGAGAGTCTCGGTTTTATTGAGACTCTTCATAAGCAGTAATGAAGTTTGCAACACTGCTTACGCATCTAGCATATACACGAGCCTTGTCTTTGCGGCTTCAAATGCATCAACTTGGCATGCCCATGGACTGCATGAGAAAAAAAAAGGAAGAAGAGCTAGTCGGTTATATTAAGCACCAATATTGCCACTGTTACACGATTTGGACAGTGAAGTACAGGACGAAGAGATATTCGGTTATATTATATTAAACACCAATATAGCCACTACTACACTATACGGACAGTGAAGTACAGGAAGTAGAGATATTCGGTTGTAATAAAAAATATCGAAAAGACATTTTAATTACCCATATTTGCCTCCTGACCTGGTGCTACGATTAACAGTCAGCGGCTCGAACTACCCATCTCCCCATCTCTAGAACAAACTTTCATGGTCCCAAAGATGTTTGAGCCATTGAGGTTCGACTGTAATTATGATGATGCACTTCAAGGAAAGGAGTGGTTGGCCCACGGTGGGCTCGATAAAAAAAAATAGAGTTGAGCTGCCATTCCTAATCTGGTACATTTTAGTACTGTTACTGCTTTGTGGGTACAGTAATACCTCTTTGACTCGAACATCGATGATTCGTTTACCGTGGCTAATTCGAACACGTTTTGGGGTCCCTGGGAAATTCTTCCGACAACTCAAGGAAACAAATATTTAGGGATATTTTAGGCTTTTTTTTTCTTCCTATTTTATCATGAAAATGTTTAGTGTACTAATTAGAAGCCCTCATAGCAATTCTAATGAGTACACATAACACACCATTTTTATAGCATATCAAAAAGACATCCCTATATTATTCCCATTTGTCTCCTAACCTAGCGCAATGATTAACCCTAAGTGGTTCGAACAACCAATATCGAGAACAAATTTCAATCGTCCCAAAGATTTTCGAGTCATTGAGGTTCGACTACACTTGTGACTGCTCCCTGTGGGAATTATGTCGTATCGTGTCCTGTGTGTTGTCCCATTGTTGTATTTTGTGGGTTCTGTGTAGCATTTCTATCACCTCCTTGGGGAAGAAGCCGTTTGCTTTGTTTTAGTAGGGGTGTGAAGTGTGTTCTCTCCGTCGTAGTTTCTGAACTGTTCCACTTGGTGTCACTGGTAGGCTTCGTTGTGTGATTCTGACTCTTCATTGACGTCTGCACTACTATTTTACACACAACCTTTTTGAATGTGTTAAAATAAAATTTAGATTACGATATGCTCTTTTGAAGACGTATTTTCAAGGCAAATCAAATCAAATCAGCTGCAACTCAAGAAAATGTATAGCTTTAGAGAAGGCTCAGATCAGTCATGTTGCATAACTAGTGTATTAGCTCTCCTCCTGAAGAAACCTCGGATCAGTGTCTCTCCACAAAATGTCGAGCGAAGATTAATCGGATTGCGTGGCTACACAGGCTTATATGAGTGTTCGGTGCATACATAAATCCCAGAAGGTGGTGCATGCTCTCTGATGTATTTTAGTTATTAGAAAATTTGAAATGTGCAGGGTGACTGTTTTTGTAAGGTAGCGCAGGTACACAGTTTACTGTAGGCATGCACGGTCATAATGTGCAAGTATACAGTTTAATTCACCAGAATGCAAGGTTAACATATGCGGAAAGACAGGTTATGCCGCTTCGCGGATCACATATTAAAGATACTATATCCCCTCAACATCGATTTAACGAGTAAAACCATTCATTATCCCTTCCGTGTTTCGATTTTAACATCGGTTTGAATGGAAGAAACTGTCGAGTAGAAAGCCATCCACAGTCTTAACTGATAATCACAGCAATATTGATCTTCAAAATTGAGCATGATTTAGTACAGAATATTTTATTAAATCTGATACAAAACAGAACCCTCACAAACAGTAATGTCAGCGCTATTTAGATGCTACTGATAAATATTTCTTTTCCCTGAAATATAACTGTTAAAATATGTGATCAAGCGAAATAGAATCTGATAATACATGTAACTGCTATTACTGCCATAGAGCCATAACATCTTGCCTATACTCAGTTTTAGTATGAATAAAATTAGCAGCGAGATGCAAAAATGTGCCTTTGAAACTTGTGCAGACAGCGAAGACCAAGACCAGACTGCGCATCCGCGCAGTCTGGTCTGGGTCTTCACTGTCCGCTTATAAAATCATTGGCAACTGTAGAATATATCGACTTATCCCAATGTCATTACCAGGCTGTACGGCTCCGCAGGTTGACCTGGATCTGTACTGTTTCCATACGCCACGAAGACACATTTTGTTTTCACGTCGCCAAAATCCCAAATACAGTTCGCTTAAATCATATAATTTTCTTTATTTAAAATACCTATGAAGAGACCTAAAAAAACCACAAGCACGTATCACAGCTTTTCCAATTTACCAGGTAAAGTTTGTAATGAAATGTACTGCTGCGAAAACAGAACAAAGTATCGATATGAGAACAGATAAAACGAAGAGGAATTTCAGCCAAAACACTGCCTTAGAACAAGCGTTTTACTAAAGGTGACATATTATCACTGTTCAGGCAGTGTGCATGGTTTAAACTATGCACTTATCGTATATGTTTACATATCATTTAAAGACAAAAATGAGACAATAACAGACCACATCAGCGCAATATATGTATGGTCGTTGCTGTTCGTTTTCCTGATATTTTGACTTCACAGATTTTTCGTGTGAACAGCGACCTTTCTGGCTAGCCCTGTCAACGCTGAGTTTCTGAAATAAATTCTTCCATCTCAGTATATTTTGACATATCCATTGTTGCCAAATTGGTAACAGCTGTAAACCAAAAACAGAATGGCAAACATTAGAGATCCATTATGAGCCGTCTCATCTGGATCTAAACTATTTGGAAAAGTACCTTTGTTACTTCATTTTGCCATAAGGCATGTTTTCTGTTTTCAGGCCACTTGTTCCTTGTAATGACTGCTTTATTATGTTTGCGTTCGGCTCTTGAGGAAACTACAAAAGTCCTGTGACGCGTTTAACAAAAATATTCAGTCCTTAACTTTGGTCTCAAATAAGTGTTATTATCCTGTACCGTGTTGGTTGCCGGAGTCATCATCAGACCCCGAGTTTATAAACTTTTTTTCGGGCTCAACTCAGCTAAGCATGAGCTTTTCTCAACTAATGAATATGAAAATGCCAACAATAGTTGGCATTTTCATATTTATTAGCAGACCAATTAATATGCTCAGCTATTTCAGCAAGAAGTTTGCAATAGTTAATAATCTCAGATTTATTAGCAGGACGATGTTGAGCACGGAAAAAAGTTTTATAACCTCGGAACATTTTCTCCCTTTCGAAACAATTTTACAACAACAACGATAGAAGGTCGTTGTAATAGCATTATGATACTGTGATGTTGCCATGGCGTTATTGCAATGATTTGTGTTTCTGGCCTGTCTTTTTTGCAGTTCAACCCAGCTAGCATTCTTTATAAATCTACAGCGGGCCGTTGTCGGCCCGTCAGCTGCCGTGACGGGCCGATAACGGCCCGCTATAGATTTATGTAGAATGCTTACTGGGAAGCGTATTATTGCAGTAAAGTTATATCGGGTTCCATCCGTAGCTATACTCTGAACTTACTTGTTTATCCTTGAGGTGTATTCGTTTATCTAACGGTAACATCCATCCGATGAGAAAAGAATTGTACATAAACAGACCCAGAAAACCCCACAATTACGGAAGAAAGTCCTTCAAAGACGCCGGATAAGGGATCATCACGAAAACATACCTATATAATTTTGACCCCCTCAAACCCCACTTTTATATAGTAACACTGGGGTTTACAGGGGTATACATTATTTTTTTATTTCTGCTCAAAAACATAGATTGTGGGTACTCGTAAGACCCGAGTACCCACAATCTATGTTTTGAGCAGAAGTATGTAAAATATCAGGAATTTTTATCTGAAAATTTTCATTTTTTAGTGGTAAAAGTTTCAGTATATTTGAATAGGCTTGTTTTCGTAATGAACAACACAAACAACTTTATACAAACAAACGCAAGAACTGCAGCGGAAATGCGGCATCGTGACGCTCAACCACAAACCTATTAGGGACATTTATTCCGGTTGTACGAGTGCTCAAATGTCGTCTTAAATCCAGTTCCATTTATACATTGTTCAGCCCACATAAATGTTCTCTAACTTGCTAGTGGATGAATGCATAAATCATAAAACCTGTTAACTTATTTTATTACGATGGAACTAAGATTAGGGCTCCACTACAAACGGAAAAAAATACTGGTAAAAGGAATCTCAATAGCAGAAACGCAGTGAGCACAACCACAAACGAACAAGGTCTGATATCGTCCATGAAGAACATTAGGTTTAAATGTTTAATAGCTTGAAATCTTAAAGCAGAGCCATTTTCGTGCAGCTCTAATATTGTGCCCAATGGCTGTCACTTTGTTTACTTTTTTTTTCTTATTGTTTTCATGTTGCTTTGAAGCTAGCTTTGTGGTCACTGCCCGCTGTGTTTTCTTATTTCTGGATCATTAAACCCGATCTTGCAAAGTCGTGTTCCTCTGAAGACGGTAATAGTGGAGGTATGCAACCCTGCTAACTGCAGAACTGCCCTATGAAGAGTCTCAGGGAAACTAAGACTTCGATTTTCGTTCTTTGATGTACTTTATTTCCAAGGGCAACCTAGATTTTATTAGTAGTGTTCCGCATTGGATCTGCTTCCCTAGACCTGCATAAAATGTGTTAAGCCTTGTCATGCCGAATAAATTAAGATGCCACGCCACTTCTTTTTTTTCAGCCAATCAAATTGCTTGATTTGGATTGTTGCTATAAATTCACATACCTAATTGCAAACAGTGCAGATCAAGATCAGTTGGCTTCTTCAGAAGCCAACTGATCTGTATCTACACTGTTTGTAAAGGCAGGGCATATTCGGGTTCAGCATGACAAGGGTTAAAAGGTCTTGTTTATCATGATAAGACTCGTTTATTCAATATTCTGATAAGGATGTCGTGTATCTTCTTCATGGTAGATAAGAAATTATTCTGATTCAATACGTCCATAGACGATGGTACTTAAAATAGCGTTTTGCCCGCAGAACAATTTCAGTAATGGCATTTGATTAATAAAGCAGGAAACGAATGTGGGCTATATTTGAGCCGCAACGTCAGAAAGCCTACCAACTGACATTGCGCCCAGCAATGATCAGGTCAGCCTGTGCGTCCGTGCAGTCTTATTAGAACATCACTCGGTGCATTTTGGACAGCCAATGATGCAAAGGTCCTCCATGCGGACAACGAAGACCCTGATCAGACTGCGCGGATGTTCAGACTGATTTGATTTTCATTTTGCACGCATGTTTTTTGACGTTGCGCGCCATTTGAAAATGACATTGATGTAAGCTTTCTAGCTAAGAATTATCAGAGAAGGCTTTACTTTTCGATCTGCTGCAATATATACTGGACTGGGATGGAACAAACTCGATATATCGTGTAAATTGTTCCTCAGTTGTAAATTGATCAGTCTAATTTCAATTTGCTTACCGCATAGATGAAGATTTGGTGTTTTATAGCCCTTTCAACATTATTTTAGTCATAACGAGGCGATTGAATAATGATAATGAAAGGTTCTGTGCAACGAAGAGACGAGAAATTATGATCTCGTGTGGGATCTGAATCTGGTACCTCGTGATCCGCAGTAGGAGGTGCTCTTTACGAAAACACGCCTATTCAAATATATAGAAAAGTTCACCTCCAAAAACTAAAAATTTCCAGTTAAAAAAACTCTGATATTTTTCATGTTTCTGCTCAAAACATAAATTGTGGGTACTCGTTAGAACTGCCTTGGCGAGGCGGTTCTAACGAGTAGCCACAATCTGTGTTTTTGAGCAGAAAAAAAGAAAGATAATTTATACCCCTGTAAACCCCAGTTTTACTATATAAAGTTGGGGTTTAAAGGGGTCAAAGTTTCCGTTATGTAACCAAAGTGCACCCATTGTCTTCAAGTAACATAGTCAAAATTCTCGAATATTACCATCTGTTTGTTTTGGACAGAAACCATTGCACCCAAGTCGACGGTATGATTAAGTTTTAGAAATGTCTCATTAGGACGAGTGGGTAGTGGTGATAAATCCGAAATGCACGATATTTTCAATGTATCAAGACTTTATCTCAAGAGATCGACAGCTTACTGCAAACATATCACAAGGTTACTTATAATGCCTTAACTCTTAGTTCTAAGAGCGACATTATCAGCTTGTCTACCGCGCCATGCGAAAATATTTCTTCGGACATATGTGAATAGCGAAGACCCAGATCAGCCCGCGCAGTATGATCAGGGCTTTCGCTGCCCGATTTCATGATCATTGGATACTACAAAATATATAAATAGAGAGCAAAGGCCCGGATGATACTTTGCGCATGTGCAGGATAATCTGAATCTTCGCATTTTGCGTATTTTTGAAGACACTTTCTTCGCTGCAACTACAATACTTTAGTTATATAATTCATAAATGACATTTATAACGCCAAGTACCTAGTAGTTTTCTGTCTCGCAAACTATGAGAGTAAACTGAAAGGCAATATGTGCTTATTATTTCTAGGATATCTGACTCACCTCTTGTTGGATGTTCATTATTCCCATGATGACATTTACCGAATTTGCCAGGCCAGAAACTCAGTAGTTTCGGATTTAACGGTTGTTGGTAAACCTCGTCTGTTGAAATTGTTGCCTAGCCTGCAGAACATTAACTCTTTCACTGTCACATGCGATAATATAAGGCTTTTGCAAACAGCGTAAATCCAGATGAGATGGCTCATCATGAGCCGTCTCATCAGGATATACACTGTTTGACATTCAGTTTTTCAACTTTACATATAAACTTTTTACCAGTCGATAGTTTGTTCAAAAATCAAAGCAGACGACAAATGCAGTCTAAAATTTGGCGCCAAAAAAGACGCCCTAATACAGAGACAGTAATAATGTCCACAGCCAGGGTGCGTTCAGAAGTGCAAAGTGATCGCTAATATCTTGCCCAGGACCCATGCACCAAATGATAAGCGCCAACAGGAGCAAGGATCTAGGACAAAACGTTCGCGAGTAACGTGCACTTTTGAACGCAGCCCAGCTCTACGTAAAATTACCGTATTTACCCATATATGGCAGAGCAAGATAGCCTTTCACCATACTTCTTCAAACTTCAAACTTCTATTTGACCACCTAGTGATATGTCAAAATGTTGGATGGCAGATGTACAAAGTAGACAAACAGTGTATACACTGATAGACGCCTAGTCATGCAGTGTCTGATCTGAATCTACGCTATTTGCTGAGTTAGTAAAGTCTGTTCCATTCCTTAGAGGTTGTACGGAAAATTCATATTTATTAGTAGAGAAATTTACACGTTTGTAATTTGAGATTTATGAGCAGGACAAATTTCATGCTCAGCTGAGCTGAGCATAAAAAAAAGTTTTATAACCCCGGGGCCTGGTATCCTGTAAAGCCGAGTTCCGCGGAACTCGGCTTTACAGGATACCAGGCCCCGGGGTTATAAAACTAGAGTTAGCCAGTGCTAGAGGTGCAGGCAGCCCTGTATTCTATATTGCTGCTTATGAAGAGTATTAATGAAACCGAGACTCCGAATTTCTTCTTTTTAAAAAAAGAAGGGAAGGCAATGATCAGGAATCGATACAATTATCTCACACCTCCCATCAGAGACATCAAAGGGAAAGAAACACAAATACGAAATAACTAGACCCTAATGGAAACATCACTAGCAGAAAGCCAAACGGACAGTTACTTTCCCACAAAGTGGACAAATGGCTATCCAAAACAAAAAGATGTAAGCGACACATACATTCAAAGACGAGCTGTAACAAAATAAACCCTGACAGAAGACCCGCCTTGGAATGGTCAGTGAAAAGTATTCCACTGAGGGGGTGGGGTGGGGGAGGGGGCGGTTAAATCGATTTTAAGTGGCCACAATCTTCGCCCTTACTTCTGCCGCGGTTTAGACACATAATTTGTTCAGTCGGCATGAAGGCTTCCTAACTCATCAGTGCTACATCTCCGAGAACACAAAAAATCAACAAATTACAGAGATGAAACAACGATGAAGACTCGACAGAACGGAACAACTGAAATGCTAGAGCAAAAGAAAACCAACAGTTAGACTCCGGTAAGTCTTCGATGTTTTCAAGGGCAACGTTTACAGAGTTTGTTATCATTATGATTCAAGCTTAAATTTTCTCTACCTCTGTGATCATTGAGCTCTTTCCGGGAATTTTGAAAATTTGAAACTTTTCTAATCCAGACAACTGCGAAACTTTTTTCGTTGTCATTGCTTATTGTTCTCAAGGGTCAATCCGTTTAGACTATACATATCTTCTTTAGACCTACTGTTTGTGTCGTTTGACTGCGATTATATTGCCTGGTCCTCTAGGATTTTACAGCCCGTTTTGTAACTTTGAAACTAAAGGTCTTCTCAAGATGGGTTTATAAGGCATGATCAGTATTGCAGTTTTCATTACTGCTTGTGAACAGACTGTCTAAAAACAAGCTTGCTTTATCAATTTCTTGATGTGCATATTGCATTGAAAGGATCTCTTTAACAGAACATAATTCACCGTGATACAATTTTTATACTTTGATATCGTTGCCCGAATACTTAGGGTAAATATGGTATTTTACATTTATGTGTGTGTGCGTGCGTGCGTGCGTGTGTGTGTGTCCTTTAAGAATATATTTTGCCACAGCAGTTTTGCTGTTGACCGTTCCGAGGCGATATTTCTGCTACGGCTGCACGTCGTTTTCGGGTTTTTGGTTGATCATTTTCAATGGAGCCATAATATACAAACGCCAAAATTTCCGCAAACATGTTTTCCACGTGGTTATCATTGACCAATGGAATCAAACCGCGCGTTTGTGCGAAATCCAGGTAACGGTTTATAGCCGCGCTATTCTTGTCGCTGTGACGTCCACGTAGTGACGTCAGAGTGTAGTGTAAAGAGGGTTGACTGTAAAACCCGGACTGGGACATAGGCTAACAGTGCAGACCTAGATCAGACGCCGCGAAATGCGGCGGCGTCTGATCAGGGTCTGCACAATTTTATTAAATTACAGGAAGGCATTACGAAAACACGCCTATGCAAATATATAGAAAATTTCACCTCCAAAAACTGAAAAATTTCACATAAAAACTCTGATATTTTTTCATATTTCTGCTCAAAACATAGATTGTGGGTACACGTTAGAACCGCCTCAACGAGGCGGTTCTCGGGAGCACCCACAATCTATGTTTTTGAGCAGAAATAAGAAAAATAATGTATACCCCTGTAAACCCCAGTTTATTATATAAAAGTGGGGTTTAAGGGGGTCAAAATTATATAGGTGTGTTTTCGTGATGCAAGTGTAAAACAAAACAGTCTTAAGTCCCTGTTCAGTGTCATCTTCCAGAGACAATCGACCCACAGTGCAATCAGTGCTCTGATTTGCTGTTGTTCTTTTTTAAAATCAGTGCTGATTTGTGATGTCGTTTCGTGTCATTCGGTCTGTCCGTATTTCTTGAATGTGGCCTTTACTTGGTGTCCCATAGTGTCAATAATGTTTAGTTTTCTTAACTGTGTGGATAACAAAAAACGTTGTATTTTGTCACTGTTCTTCACACACTGTATTTTTGTTTCATATCAAATTTTGGCTAGGACATTGTGCGCTTGCGTGTAAATAAATGTTTGCCGTTTTAATAGGGGGTTAACTGTTACCACTCTTTAGGCGTATTCAGCAGACAACAACTTGATAAGTTGTCTTATTCTTCCCAGAAAACAGGTTTTGACATTTCATGCAAACTGTGTCCGTTTTTACCAGGTTTTGAAATTTCATGCAAATAATATCCAGTGGAGACATTTTGAATGAAATATCAAAACCTGTTTTCTGGGAAAATAAGAAAATATTTGACATGCCATCTCCTGAATTTTTTACCCAGAGTTTTAAGTATTAAGGTTAATGGATTCAGCACGAGCTACCTCATAACCGTCCTCATCCAGCAGGCATACAACGTTGAAACAACGTCGATTTAACGTATTAACGTTGAATCAATGTTGAACCGGCGTATCGTTTCAACGTTGTGTGCCTGCTGGGCAGTTATATCATGCAGATGTTGTCAATTAAACGGTAGCAACATTTACAGACAAATTACAGATAAACACTATCTTTACAGTTAAGATGCAGTATTGCACGATATAATGTTATTGGAATTCTCCGTTACCAATTGCTTCTGCTACGTAATTATAGATCAAGGTCAATGATTATTTTAATTCAACGTTGCAGGTGGTGTATCGCATTTGCAGTAAGTACTCGGTCACCGTAACCCCTTATCATAGTTGTTCTAAACTGTAAACAAAAATACAGTCAATCAATGGATCGAACACCTTTGGGACCATGGAAAAGTGTTCGAGCCATGGGTAGTTCGAGCCAATGAAGGTTAATCATGGTGCCTGATCGGGAAGCAAATATCGCTAATTCTGGGAAATCTATCGATCTTCTACACAATAATTGTATGTTGAGTTTACTCATAAGAATATCCTCGAAGAGGCGATTCTAATGAGTACACACAACATACAATTTTGTGATAAAATAAAATTTCCTTAAATATTTGTTTTATTAGGCTATCGGAAGAATTTCGTAGGGACTCAAAAACGAGTTCGAATTAGCCATGGTAAACGAGCCATCGGTGTTCTAGCTATCGAGGTTCGTATACGTAAGTGAAGCTACCCAGGAAAAGGCCACAATTACGAAGCCCAGCCATTCCGAGCACTAAAAGGAGAGATGAGGCACACATAATGACAAACCGAATGCCACTATGCAACCACTGACTCACAAACAAATACAGAATTAGAAGAATCGGAAGTTGGGTGTGTGTGTGTGGGGGGGGGGGGGAGAGGGGGCATGGGGTGGGGTTAAACCAGTTTTAATTGCGCGGAGCCTCAGCCTTATTCCGATGCAGCTCCAAATTACAAATACATGTTCGGTCCGCATAGGAGTCCTCTACTTCGCCTGTGAAACTACATAATGGAACACATATAATCAAAAAACATTATGATGAAAGTAAGCTAATGGTTAAATGGCGAACTGAAGGCACAATACAAGAAAGCCACAAACAGTCTATTTTAGTATCTGTTCACATATTTGCAAACTGTTTGATGAGTGGCAAACAGTGTAGACCCTGATCAGTCGCCACAAAACGCAGCGTCTGGTCAAGATCTATGCTGTTTGATCAGGCCTATCTGCCCGAATACTTAGGGTAAATACACTACAAAACCTTCTGATGAAGCAAAGTAAAACAACAGTACGGTATCAGTGATAGCCGAAGTAATCATATGCATATATTTAGTTACCCTAGAGCTTCTTTGTCCTGTCTCTAGGTCGTTTATATTTTTTGTCTCTGGGTCGTCTTTGATCTCTGTCTCTGTTTCGTCGTTTTCTTTGTCTCTAGGTCGTCTTTGTTCTTTGTCTCTGGGTCGTCTTTCTTCTCTGTCTGGGTCGTCTTTCTTCTCTGTCTCTGGATCGTCTTTGTTCTTTATCTCTGGGTCGTCTTTGTTATCTGTTTCTGGGTCGTCTTTGTTCACTGTCTCTGTGTTATCTTTGTTCTCTGTCACTAACTCGACTTCTTTCTCTCTCTCTGGGTTGTCTTTGTTCTCTGTCTCTGGGTTGTGTTTATTCTTTGTCTCCGGGTCGTTTTTTGTTGTTTGTTGTTGTATTTGTCTCTGGGTAGACTTTGTTTTCTGTCTCTTGCTCTGTTCTCTATCTCTCGGTCGTCTTTGTTCTCTGTTTCTGGGTGGTCTCTGTTCTCTGTCACTTAGTTCTCTTTCTCGGGATCGTATTTGTTCTCTGTCTCTAGGTCGCCTTTGTTCTCTGTCTCTCGGTCGTTATTGTTCTCTGTCTCTAGGTCGTCTTTGTTCTCTGTATCTGTTAAGTGTTAGACGCAGCATATGCCAGCATCGTATACCCTGCCGATATTGTCCGATTTTACACATTAACTGTCGCTGATTTCATGTAAATGTGGAGCAATAAGGAAAATATTTGTCTGAATACTTCTCTTATCTTGAGCTATAATACTGCTTTAATAGTATCCTGCTGATAATGACAGCAATTTCCATGTTAGCGGTGATGCACAAATGCAGTGCGCTGTAAAATTATCGTAATGTAGACAGCGTTCGCTAATTCACAGAAGTTTGCATAGAATTTATATATGTAATAAGAGATGGACAATTAATTTTTTGTATGGTTTGTTTGCCTCTTGTCCAGCTTTTTTTTATCTAGTCATAATCATGAAGCTTAACTACTTTTGTTTGATAGATCGAAAGCCAGATCTTTTTCACGAGACTTTGCAGGTTTATATACTAACCGTTTCATCCTTACTGAGCAATACAGAAACTTTTGCAAACAGTGCAGATCCCATTTAGCAAGATGCATACAGAAGTTTTATCAAAGATACATATGAAAGAGAGAGAAAAAAAATTTCAATCAAACTTTATTTTTGATTGAAACCCCTATTTGCGACAATGTACGTGTTCAAATTCAGAGATGGAAGAGTCTGTTTGAGAAACGTAGGGGTGAAAGGGTTAAGGAAATCTACTTTCCAAGCGTTCATTGTGTTTTAGGGTTTTTTGTCGCTATTCCTCTACACTCAAACGAAGTAGAGTGTGTGTAACTCTTCTGTATGCAATATTCACAATGGACGCAATACAGAGAGTTTTGTTTTCCTTCTCAAATGTAATAACGTGTGTAAATGTTCTATATGGAGCATTCATAATGGACACAGAGAATTTTTCTTCCGAATATGTCATTGATGATTCCCTCCTTGTTATAAATTCGCCACCATCTCATCGCTACAGTGGACATGTATTATGTTCTTCAGACTCGTGGTCACTGGAATAAATATGATACAAGCCAATTTGGTAGAATAGTTTACAACTTTTTTAACGCATTTACGTCGAGTGGACTCTTCTACTACAACTCTTTGGACCGGACTATAGCAGGATGTCCGGTTAGTTCACATTTATTTTCAATCCCCTACGTACAAACTAAATATTAAGCTCATCCTGTATTATAAATGTATGTCTGTTCTGATACAGACAAGGAATTTCGCACTAACGAAGCTTTATGAACTTCAAGGATTAACAAAAATGACCACCCTTGTGTTGTCACGTGGTATTTACAATACAAATAATTTAATACGCATGTGTGTTCACTGTATACGTTGTATAATGGATATTGAGGCATTCTAAGTATACTGATATACGGTATCTGATTAATGCATTTCTCTTGATATACTTACGAATCCTAAAGCGCTATTATGGTGACTTGAACTCCGCATTGCTTTAACCTGTTCATAGGTCACTAATATTGTTTTTGGTTATTTCGTGTAGTCTTACACAAACTTCTACCCAAGTAATGTCAATAAGTTTAAGCTTTTCATAAAAGCTTGCCGTCTTTTCAGCCCTTTTTGTGACTTGAACTCCTCATTTCTTTAACCAGTTCATCGATAACAAATATTGTTTTTGGGCATTTCATGTGATAACAATCCTTAGACAAATTTCTACACAACTAGTTCTTGGAATCATTGATTGTTCCAGCTTATCAAGTTATCATGTAAATGATTGTTCCGTTTCGGTATGAAATATTCAGTTTATTCCGATTAATGTTTTTTTTTTTTTTTTGTTTTTAAATAAAAAAAAAAATCATTCCCAAATTTATCGAGTCACTGATGTGACAATTCACTATCATATCTTTTCTAGTTGCAAGTTCGCAAAATGCATGAATAAATTTTCCTTTAAAGAGGAAGTGCTGTTGCGTGATATAAATTTTTTGACGTTCTAGATAATTAAACTCAAGAGTAATTCCGTGATTTATACTTTTAAGCGGCAATTACGGCGAAACCCGATACTACTTTGATATTACTACCTAAGACTTAATCAATTAAGTAAAAGTTCATGTCCTTAACTTGAATCATTCAACCTTCTGATGAAGCAGAGAATGACATGTAAAAGCAACTTTATAAATACTAAATGGCGTTTATAAAAGACATAAGTTAAGGACCTAAAATGAGCTTTATAAAGAAAACTTGACAACCGACCTGGATCAGAGTTTCGAAAAACGTATATGAAAAACGTATGTTTATATTCCAGTGTATCAATAATTTCTGCAACGAATAACACACACAAAACTGAAAACAGCAGGAGCGCCAAATATCCTTGGTCATAATAGCTAGTTTCGGTCAATTATGCCTCATCAAGGACCCATTACGAAAACGCGCCTATTCAAATATACTGAAAAGTTAATCACCGAAAAATTGAAAATTTTCAGACAAAAAATTCAAATATTTTTCGTATTTCTGCTCTAAACATAGATTGTGGGTACTCGTTACAACCGCCTCGCAGAGGCGGTTCTAACGAATACCCACAATCTATGTTTTTGAGCAGAATTAAGAAAAATAATGTATACCCTTGTAAACCCCAGTTTTACTATATAAAAGTGGGGTTTAAGGGAGTCAAAATTATATAGGCATGTTTCCGTGATGCCTCCTATAAATTTTCAGATATCTTGGAACGGTCTCTATGATCACAAAGGACCAGAAATGTAAACTGTTTATGAAACCTGATCTGCATAAAGATGCATGATCGTAGGTATCATCATTTCACACTGCAACAGAGAAAGTTGATCAAATATAATAAGAGAGCACTCTAGGAATAAAAAAGGCTGGACTTTAAATACATTAAATCCGTTTTAACTCCTTCCTCCTTTCACTCACCCACAGTAGTCCTGTTACTGACCATTTCAGTATGGTACTTCCTAGCTCGCTCATGGCGTTTATATAATGTCGATGCAACGTCATGACGTTGCTTCAACGTTGAGGGCTATGTTGGATTGTTTTTTTTTTATTTATGTGTGTTCTTTTTATATGTTATTGCATATCTATAGATTGAAATAGATGTTTCATCTACTGTATGGTTTTCCTACTGACCGTTACAAGGCGGTTCCTCTGTTGCAGTTCTTCTGTGGTTTAAACTGTGACGTTGCTGTGTCCTTATCTGTTCCTCATCTCACCCTCTTTTGGTGCCTCGGGAGAGCTGTGCATAGCGATTGTGACATTCCCTGGGTATCTTCACTTACATCTTGAAAAGGCAGTGTATCTTCTAATCGGGAGTCGATTTCGCTAGCGGTAACTTTTCTCCTACAAGTGCGGACGATCCCAGTTCACGACAGCAGCTACGCATTGTTTTTTTTTTTTTTGTTTTTTTTTTTTTTTGTTTTTTTCTCATTATCGAGGGACATTTTTCAAAAGTGTGAATTTCTCTCCCCCACCTCTCCACCCCATCTTCATGACATGAAAGTGTCCACTTCCCTGAAGCCTCACATTTTTTTATTGCTGAGTCCAAAAGCTGTTCATTTGCGTTCGGAATGCATTTACAATAATTCTTTGAATAGTATTTGTCTTCCCAGACTCGCTTTCTGTTTTGAAAACCTTTAAACATGTTGTGTCTTTTTTCTTTTTGTTTTCAATTTAAAGACATTTCTTTATTCAAATTCTCCCTAAGTAGCAGACACGCCCTGGCAAGTCACATAACAAAATCTTTCACAAATTTCTAAACCTATAAATATATCAGGTGCATTGGCTCCCGGCTAAGCTGTCCATCGCCGTGATATCCCGCCGACGACTGGCCGAATGCCGGAGCTTTACGGAGTTGACAATTTTGTTTCCGGGATATCACGACGGTGTTGAGCAAAGTCGAGAGCGAGTGCACGTGATCTATATATGTGGGAAATTTGTGAAAGTTTGTATTATAGGAAATCTATCTAGAACACTATGCATACCATCGTAAAGGTAAGTGATGCAGAATCGGGTTAGATAAGTAATTTGCCTAGTTGTCTTAAACTGGAAAGCATATCGCCGTTCAAAGAAGGCGGGGTCGGATTTCATCTTAGCGGAGGTGTTTATGTGTGTAAGGTACTACATTTCCAGCAAATGTCAGTTTGTTTTGTTTGTTTGTTTTTTTGTGTTTTAATTTAATGCATTTAAGAGATCCAACTCGATCCATATACGTTCTACTGACCCAAAGTGTCTTAGCACAGGCACCCAGATTGCTATTTGTAATTTCAACTTGTGAGAACAGACATTTTCACTCAAAACCTAATGGGACCGCTCAAAATATGTGGGTTCCTGGTCCCTACAGGAACGATCAAAAGTTCTCGGCCCCTGTACTTTGGTTATGACCAAAAGCAAAACATTGTGTCATTATTTCTCAATATAATCTTCCTTTGCCTCGATGCACTTTTTCAACGCTTTTCCAGTTGGCTCAATAGAAGCTTTCTTCCTGATCCCAAGTACTCGTCAACAGCATCTATAACGCTTTCATTGTTTCCGAAGTTACTTACTATGAAGGTTAGTTTTCAGATTTGGGAACAGCGTATTATTAACTACTCTAACGAGATCAACAATTCCGTACAATCTGTAGTGGGCCATTTCTAGTAAAACGCCCTCTGATCGACAACACTAATTTCGTTCATATACGACTTCGACTTTTCCCGACGAAATACTTGAGTTACATACTGCAAAATGTATCTGATGATAGTATTCTATCATCTGAAATACGTTAACCTTTTAAAACAAAATATAAAGATTTGTTTTTCAAACAATAACTGACACAGTAACATTACATCCCTTTCACATCCTAGCCTAGTTAACATACCGTTGCAACACACACGACCCTACGTGGACCAAACATATATTTGTATTTTGAAGCTACGCTATATTTAAAGGGGATCGACATTTGTAAACAACATATCTTGATAACTAATGTAGTTTGGTGCGAATTTTTTTAAAACTGAACCAGAAATAAGAAAGTTGCCGAGGAGTTAACGAATTCAAAATTGCTTATATGGATGCCATAATCTTGAATATTCTAGAGGTTGTATGACGTTACAAGGGCAGAATTAAACATGCAAGACATAAATAGATAATATTTGAAGCAATATTTCACCTCCACAGTTGTGTTTATAACTTGTCGATTATATAAGACTTATACTAAGTCTTGCCTTGGGATTTGTCCTTGTGTTTTTAAGTCATTTTAGCGTAGTTTGAGGAAAGAGAGATCTGGTCACTGTGTTTTTTCGTGCGTGTGTTTGTTTTGCGCGTGTTGGTTTGTGTCTCTTTCCTTTTCCTCTTGGCTTCAGGGATGGTCTGCGACTTCGGATTGTGGCACTCTCTTGACTTTTCTCCTTACTTTTTTCCTAACTAGGCATGCATTGATTTTAGTTGAAACTGGCAGTCTTGTCTGTCATAAGGTTCACCTCATAATCTGAAATGTTTAGAAATTAATTTAAATATTCAAAATAGTAATAATTCCGAATTTCTTAAACGTCATGAACTGTTTTTGTTTTTACCCGATTTGGTTAAACTTACTAAGAAATGCATGTTTTGTCAGAATTGTTAATCTAGGGATCATTTCCCCCCAGTGTTGTTTGTTTTTTTTAGGGCGAAATGGCGATGGAGAAAGACAAGTGTCAGTCCTTGGTAGTTTTTGGCTTGTTTTTTTTTTTTTTTTTTTTTTTTTTTTTTTATCTGCCGATCATTCCAAGGCGGTTCCTCTGTTGGAGTTCTTTGTATGTCGGTTATAGCATTCGTGCATTTTTCTGCTATCCCATTGTATGTTCCTCCGCTCTTGTTCCTTAGATGTCTCAGGGCTTCATGATTGTGGTATTCCTGTGTAATGTCATATATTTTCTAATGATTTTTTATTTCTTTCAGTTATTTTTTGTGCGTATTTATTTGTGTTTGTCACTACGTTTTGCTCAGAATTGCTATTAAATCTATATCAAAAGATAAATATGTTCTGCAAATAGATGTAAGGTGATTCTACGTATGATTATCTAAACAAGAAAGAAAACGTCTTGACAATCCTTTGATTAATTGACTTTTCTGAGCACAAATAGATCAAGTTCGAAGTTACATATAGAAAAGCCACCATCACGAAGCACAACCTTTCCATATCAACATAAGAAATAAGGAATAAACTATTACTTTTTTCAGACTGAATTTAAAAACGAATTGAGTTGTCTATAATGTGGAAATGACCAAAAAAGACCACGGAACGCATCCCTCCTAGGCACCGGATAAGAGTTTAACTTTAAGGAAGTCAGTACAAACATTAGTATGACTTATGGTGTGTACTTCCGTTGGATTCATTGTATTAATATGGTTTAATAAAAATGCATTTTTCGTACACCCTGTTAGACCTTATTATGAGCACTACAGTTTATTGGTCTGTATTATTTCTTTGTTTATTCTTTGATGATATTTACGACAGAAGAGATTTCTTTTTCAATCAACTACGGATTAATACGAGATTTCCAAATTATGGAAATAACCCATCGGTGTTATATGTGTCAGTTAAATGTGTTTGTTATTACAATGACATAAAGTGTCGCCATGCTGGCTTCTTATTTAAATTCATGAATAAGCATGAGGAGCTTTAATACGCATGAAATTCAGATAAGTGTTGTCCCCATTACTGTTTCTTTATTGTACAAATACATTATCTTAAGAGCTTGGAATGAAATGTAATCCTATGCGATCATATTCAGAACAATAAAACCAAGTACTTATGGATTTTCAACACCAAATATTTGTAGCGACACGCAGAAGTGAAATACTTTCCTTTCTTTAGTCTCTGCATTGCTATTATTATTATTATTATTATTATTATTATTATTATTATTATTATTATTGTTTTTATTGGTGTTGTCAGTTATGCAGTATAACATTATTTGTCTAAGGCAGTGCTATCTTTGCACGTGCAATTACTAATGGGAAATACTCGTATAAATGGATTTACAATATAGTATGGAAATGTACACCGCTCGGCATCTTTATGTCATGGATTTTACCGGATGAAGAATTAGTTTTTGTTTGTTTGTTTGTGTTGAGGTTTTACGGCCCAGTCAACCCAATGGGGTCATGTCGAGCACGGTCAGTTTACCTAACCACACGTTTACTGGGCAGGTTCAGTCCTCTAAGCGGTTAACCAGTATTGTGCACATTCTTTCGCCAGAAACTGACAACTGCCCTTCTTGAATCAGCGGAAGAGAGAGAAATGACCGTAGAAAATAGTTCATGATCAACGAAAGAATGTTGCCGACCTCGGCGGGGGTTGAACCCGCGACTGCCTGGTCTCCAGTCGGACGGCGCGTCCAACTGAGCCACCGAGGCCAGAAGAATTAGTCAGACACGAGATGTACGCGCCAATTCTTTATTTTGTTCAGCATTATATTGCCAAATTTCGAAAACTCAACATTATGATTCTGAAAGTTTTTATTTCGCAAACGAGAAGCGATTATGGATTCAGCATTTGGAAAATACTACAGAAGATGTTCTGGAAGCGCCACGATCACAGCCAAAAAAAAAACGTCAAAAAGATTACCTTTGAAAACAAAAACACACTACAGATTAGACAATGGGAGTCTCGGTTTTATTGAGTCTCTTCATAAGCAGTAACTAGAGCTGGTGTTTGTAAAACACTATGCCCCATACTGCCTGACTCTAACATTGCTTGACTCTAACACTGCTTGACTCAAGCACTGCTTGCCCATGATGGTAACAACAGTACAAATATATGAGATTTCAATGTTATTTTATCAAAGGGAAATAACTCTAAAATAGGAGCAAATTGGGACAAGAAAAAAAAAAACAGGTCACCTATTTTTTCATGAGGAATCAAAATATGAAATTTCAAAACATTAGCATACATGGTTCTAAACTTATGCTATACACAATAAAGCAACGACATTAAATGGCCAGAAATTGCGAAGGGCCAATATTCCAACATTTCATTTAATTGGTTCAAAAATTAATCAGGTGGTCTCCTCTTCAATCCCAATCAGTATACCAAATATCATGGCTCTGGCTTAAATACTTTTTGAGATATCTTGCTGACAAGGTTAAAATGCCTAGAAATAAAAAAGGGCCGTAACTACATCTATTTTTCATGAAATTCTCTAAAAAACAAATCAGGTAATCTCCACGTCATCCCCAATCAGCACATAATATTTCAAGACCCTAGTTTAAGTACTTTTCGAGGCATCTTGCTGACAAGGTCAAAATGCGCAGAACTGCAAAGGGCCATAACGTTAACAATATTTTAACGGAATTCTCTCAAAATATAATTAGGTAATTTACACATCATTCCCACTCACTATATCGAATTTCAAGAACCCAGCTTAAATACTTTTCAAGATATCTTGCTCACAAGATTTAATTCTGATTTTTTTCAAAGGGGCATAACTCTAAACAAACATGCTAGACAAGAAAAAAAATATGGGTCAGCTATTTTTTCACTGGGAACCCAAATATAAAATTTCAAAACCCTAGCATGCAGGGTTCTTAAGATATGGCATGCACAAAAAAGCCTGACGAACGGACAAACAGACGGATGGACAAATGAAGGTAAAATAATATGCCTCATCAATTTCATTCGAAACTGGGGGCATAATCAGGTCATCTACTCATCGCTACCAATCTATTCATCAAGTTTCAAGGCTCCAGCTTCAATAGTTTTTTAGATATTTTGCTGACAAGGGAAACATGCCCAAATTTACAAAGGGCCATTATTTACGAAATATTTTTCAGAATTTACAAAAAAGTTAATCAGGTCATCTACGCATCATTACCAATCAATTCACCTAAGTTTCAAGTCTCTAGATATTTTGCTGACAAGATAAAAATGCCCAAAATAACAAAGGGCCATAACTCAATAAGTATTTTTCAAAATTTATTCAAAAGTTAGTCAGGTTGTCTACTCATCATTATAAATCCATTCACCATATTTCATGGCTCTAGCTCTAACAGTTTTTGAGATATTTTGCTGACAAGGTAAAAATGCCCAAAATCACAAAGGGCCATAACTCAAGAAGTATTTTTCAAAATTTCTTCAAAACTTAATCAGATTGTCTACTCATCACTAACAGTCTATTCATCAAGTTTCAAGGCTCTAGCTCCAATGGTTTTTAAGATATTTTGCTGACAAGGTAAAAATGCCCCAAATTACAAAGGGCCATAACTCATGAAGTATTTTTCAGAATTTCTTCAAAAGTTAATCAGGTCATCTACCCATCACTACAAATCCATTTACTAAGTTTCAAGGCTCTAGCTCAAACACTTTTTGAGATATTTTGCTGACAAGGTAAAAATGCCCAAAATTACAAAGGGCCATAATTCAATAAGTATTTTTCAAAATTTCTTCAAAAGTTAATCAGGTTGTCTACTCATCTCTACCAGCCTATTCATCAAGTTTCAAGGCCCTAGTTCCAACGGTTTTGGGATATTTTGCTGACATAACACATGAAGTATTTTTCAGAATTTCTTCAAACGTTAATCAGTCATCTACTCATCACTACAAATCCAATACTAAGTTTTAAGGCTGTAGCTCTAATAGTTTTTTCAGATATTTTGCTGACAAGGCAAAAATGCCTAAAATTACAAAGGGGCATAACTCAAGAAGTATATTTCAAAATTTCTTCAAAAGTTAATCAGGTTGTCTACTCATCACTACCAGTCACTACCAGTCTATTCATCAAGTTTCAAGGCTCTAGCTTCAATAGTTTTTGAGATATTTTGCTGACAAGTTAAAAATGCCCAAAATTACAAAGGGCCATAACTCATGAAGTATTTTTCAGAATTTCTTCAAAAGTTAATCAGGTCATCTACTCATCACTACAAATCCATTTACTAAGTTTCAAGGCTCAAGCTTTAACAGTTTTTGAGATATTTTGCTGACAAGGTAAAAATGCCCGAAATTACAAAGGGCCATAACTCAAGAAGTATTTTTCAAAATTTCTTCAAAAGTTAATCAAGTTTACTCATCACTACCAGTCTATTCATTAAGTTTCATGGCTCTTGTTCCAACGGTTTTTGAGATATTTTGCTGACAAGGTAAAAATGCCCCTATTTACAAAGGGCAATAACTCATGAAGTATTTTTCAGAATTTCTTCAAAAGTTAATCAGGTCATCTACTCATCACTACAAATCCATTTACTAAGTTACAAGGCTCTAGCTCTAACCGTTTTAGAGATATTTTGCTGACAATGTAAAAATGCCCAAAATTACAAAGGGCCATAACTCAAGAAGTATATTTCGAAACTTTTTAAAAAGTTAATCAGGTTGTCTATTCATCACAACCAGTCTATTCATCAAGTTTCAAGGCTCTAGCTTTAATAATTTTTTAGATATTTTGCTGACAAAGTTGCATCCATATTTTTTCAAAGGGCCGTAACTCAGAAAAGGGACATAATCCTGTCAAGAAAACAAAACACGTGTCAGCTATTTTTTCATGAGGAATCCATATAAGAAATTTAAAAACAGTAGCATTCACGCTTCTAAAGTTATGCTATGCATCAAAAAGCGTGACGAACGGACGGAAGGACGGACGGACGCACGAACAACCCAGAAGCAATATGCCCCTCCAACTTCTTTGAAGTTGGGGACATAATGAAGTGTGCAATACTGCTTACACCCTCTAGCGTATACATGAGCAGAACTCCATTTTCAAATGTACCACAATGGGCCCAATGATACCAAAGCCTACACATCACGAAAACATGCCTATATATTTTTCACCCCCCCCCCCCCCCCCCCCGCAAACCCCACTTTTATATAGTAAAACTGGGGTTTACAGGTGTATACATTATTTTCTTATATCTGCTCAAAAATATAGATTGTGAGTACTCGTTAGAACCGCCCACAATCTATGTTTTGAGCAGAAATATGAAAAAATATCAGAATTTTTATCTGAAAACTTTTTTGGTAGTAAGTTTTCAGTATATTTGAATGGGTTTGTTTTCGTAATGAGACAGGACAATTCAAAAGCAACAATAAGACAATCAAAATGAAAATAAACATTCTCGTAGCGAGCAGCCAGAAGGCCATGCAAAGAACAAGCGACACCATACCAACCGCCTAAGAACGACGAGTAACCTTGCAAGCTCTTCTGAGCATGAGTTCTGAAATAAAACGTTATATATATAAATGGTCAATGCAAGACTATCGCGGGCCAAAGCAACAAAAAAAGGAAATTAAAACAAACAGAAGTGCTTCTTTCTTATATAACAACAAAGTAGTGTTCTTGGAACAAAAAACAAATTAAAAAAGAGATTATCGTATCACATTCTCACGTATCTGTTGACAGTATTTTGTTACATTGTACTAGAGTGGATTCTGTCATTACTGGATAATAGAGCTCAACAACAAAACCATTAGTATTCTAAGATTACCAAAGGACCGGGATGCACTCATTAAGTGTGACGTAGATTTTTAAGGCGGTTTATACGCTTTGTAGATTTGTTTGCCAATTTGTACAATAGAAACAAATTATGTGACTTCCAGTTAACTTCGCTGCATATACGCCTTCCTGCGAGGTATTTCTTATGAGTACCAACAACATACATTTTGGTAAAATATGAATTATCTAGAGGTATGGCTAAGCAGTATACATTTTACATAGGTGTCTTAAATAGAGGATCTAACACTCGTGGTCATTTCACATGAAATTTATGAAACGAGCCTTTGGGGAGTTTCATAAATTTCATATAAAATGACCACGAGTGTAAGATTCTGCTTATCATATGCCCGTTTTAAATTGGATTTTATCACCTTTAAAGTTGATAATTGTTCTACAGAAAATGCATGGTTGACATGGACGTCGTCATGACGTTACTTGTTCCCGCCAAAGCGTTATGTAACGTGCGGTCATACAATTTTTATTACATGACGTTATCCAGTAAATAACGGCGACGTCATATGATAAAGTAATATACAGTCGAAACCCGATAGCTCAGACACCGATGGCTCGTTTACCGTGGCTAATTCGAACTCGTTCCTAAGCCCCTTCGAAATTCTTCTGATAGATACTTAGGGATTTTTTACTTTATCATGAAATTGCATCAAAGGTAAGAGAAAAGTCCATGGAGTGCCACAATCACAAGCCGCAGCCCATCCCAGACCCGAAGAGGAAGAGGAAACAGACGAAACCAAACAATCGCAAATCGAACAAACGCACAAAAAGCACCAGGATTAGTTCTCTCTTCCCCAAGCGAGGTAATCGCAATGCTAAAAGGACTGAACAATACAATAACAAAATAACACAAGGCAAGACTTAATACAAATCGCCTCGTAGAATAAACCACAAAGCAACAAAGAATAAGACCAATACTTAGAACGGTCAGTAGAATAAACCACCGAGGGGTTTAAAGCACTTTTACGGCCATCCATCTTCACCCTGGGTTCCGGTGCTACTCTTAATACAGACATAAAAATTCGGTTCGCATAAAGCCTCCCAACTCAGTCAAAGCAAAAACATAAACAATCACATTAATCACTATGATAAACAACGACGAGTACTCATGGCAATTCTCCTGTGTGCCAGAGTAAATGAAAACCATTAGTTAAACCACGGCGTGCCAAGCCAAAAATATATCGTCAAGCCCAAACCCACGAAGAGGCCGTCATTGAGTCTGAGGCCCGAACCGCCGTCGTGCAATTAAAGAGTGAAGCATAGCCATACTATTAAAGATGAAACATAACGTACTGCATGTTGTGTGTACTCATCAGAATCGCCTCATCGATTCAAATGAGAACACTCAACATGTCATTATTTTATAGGAGACCGAAAAGACACCCGTATATCATTCCCGTTTGTCTGACCAGGCGCTATGATTACCCTCATTGGCTCGAACTGTCCATATCTAGAATAAATTTCCATGGTCCCAAAGGTGTTCGAGCCATTGCGGGTCCACTGTATTTAGATTTGATCTGTCCCGGGGAACTTGATTTTAAAAATACAACTTCAGTTAACTTCTCTAGAACAGTGTACCATTTACTTGAACTAGACAATTTGGAACACTTTTGCACGAAATTGTAGGAAACGCGTAATGATTTCAACTTTCTTATTATTTATTTCACAATTCATCCAAAAACCATAGACGTTTCAATGTATCATGACAGTTAAGTGAAGATACAAAGGAAAGGCCTATATCACAATACATAGCCTTCCAGAGGCACCAAAAGAAGGACAGATGAACAACAAATAATGGCAAAACAAACGCCATGCAAGAAACAACCGACGCACAAACAAATAAGAACCGCTTTGGAACGGTCAGTAGGAAAACTACCGTGGATGGATAGGGTGGCTGAATGCAGGGCTAATGTGGGGGCGTAAACCAGTTATACATGAGCGAAACTTTACTCTTAATTCTGATGCATATACAATTACAAATATATCTTGGGTCAGCTTATAGGTCCTCTGCTTCATCTGTAAAACATTGTGGTATGAAACAAAGCAGCGGGTGGGGATCAATGGTAATCTGAAGTCAATACACAAGAAAACCACAAAAAGGAATACAATGAATACGACCACAGGCATTTGTAATCAGGTGCCAAACATCTGAAACAGATTAAGTCTACGTAAAGCCGAAACTCGTGTTTGCCTGAAATATTTTTCAAGGTGACATAGTGAGCTTGTAACC
Source organism: Anodontia alba (assembly GCA_964016985.1). Taxonomy (NCBI): domain Eukaryota; kingdom Metazoa; phylum Mollusca; class Bivalvia; order Lucinida; family Lucinidae; genus Anodontia; species Anodontia alba. The sequence goes on along the minus strand of OZ024823.1, from coordinate 52,776,612 downwards.
AACCAGACGGTTTTTAGTACAGAGCTGACGGGAATTTTTGACGCAAAGGAACAAGTGGGTTTTCTGCAGTTAACCATTATACCGACTGTATACGGAAAAACGACGGGTGTTACCATTACAGTGGCAGGTACACCTACTTTCTTTAGTTCTTGTGGATTTGTTATCATCATCAGTTACCTACACGATCTGGCCGGACTGACCACTCATAAGTTTGGATTTACGAATGTTAGTACAGTCGACTCTCGTTATCTCGAATTCCAAGGGACTCACTGAAACACTTCGAGATATCCGTACTTCGACATATCAGAGTTGAGTGAATGAAAACAATAAATTGAACAACCACATTTAACAAATGAATGTGTAATTTGACTCCTGAAGTTAGAAATATATATATATAATAATGTGGAAAAGAGGAGAAATTGCTCCTTAGGAGCAATTTCTCCTCTTTTCCACATTAATTTGTTACATGTTGTCATAGTTTCATGTTAAAACAGGGACCAGATTTTCACTTCGAGATAAGCGGTAATTCGAAATAAGCGAGTTCGAGATAACGAGGTTCGACTGTATATGCTATTTGCTATTCATCTTTTACATGTAAGAGTGATATTTTATTTATAAAACGCAAATCGGGACCTACAGCAAGCTCCGTTGCTGTGACCTACAATGTAATATGCTCTGGTGCGCAGCACAGGAAAAGGGTCACTATGCATTATGGACACATGGGAGGCTCAGCTTGTCCTATGCATTTGAACAGTTTGATCAGGACATTTATAAAGGTCGTCCCGCCCAGGCACAGGCATCGTTGCCTGCTAACAGGATAAGCTGAACAGAGAACATTACGAAAAGAGGCCTATTCGAATATACTGAAAGTTTTGCCACCAAAAATGAAAATTTTCAGATAAAAATTCTGATATATTTTTTATATGTTTGCACAAAACATAGATTGTAGGTACTCGTTAGAACCGCCTCGATTCTAAAGAGTACCCACAAACTATGTTTTTGAGCAGATATAAGAAAAATAATGTAAACCCCTGTCAACCCTAGTTTTACTATATAAAAGTGGGGTTTAAGGGGATGAACATAATATAGGCATGGTTTCATGATAAAAGACCATGGTAAGACTTGTCGCATATATGGGCTGATATTTTCATTCGCTCTTCGCTAATGACATAATGTTTCTTTTCTTACGTTACATATTTTATGTACAAAAATAGCTGGAATATTGCTTTGTGCAATTTACGTGATCCTTTGTTCGTAATTTTTGAGAAACGCTAATAAGAGCAACTCTGCTGCAAATTAGATCTATCGCGTTTGCCCCTAAATATTGGGACAACCTAACTACTTATCATGCTTGTAGTAGAATTGAAACAGGTCTGTTTTGCTATGCATCATTAAAAAATGCCTATATAATTTTGACCCTCTTAAACCCCTCTTTTATATAGTAAAACAGGGGTTTACAGGGCCATACATTATTTTTGTGTTTTTGCTAAATAACATAGATTTTTTTATTTGAAAATTTTCCTTTTTTGATTGTTAAAGTTTCGATATATTTGCATAGGCGTGTTTTCATAATGGCGTTGACGTGTCAAGCATGCTGAATTATTGGCAAACAGTGTAGACACTGTAAGCGTATTATCTCCGTCTTTACTGTTTGCTCAGACCTGTCTGTTCCGTTATTTAGGCTAAATATGGCATTGCATCAACAAGAAACAATGAGACGTTTAATTTTTAATGTTGATCGCGTGCTCGTGTACTTTAATCTTCCTATTTACTATTCAATTCCGAAAAACCTGCCATACCGCAAGGAATCTCTTTCTTGATGCTAAAAGTACATAGAAGCACTCTGGAGGAACGGACACTGATCACAATTTCAGACAACCAAGCTAGTGGTCCCTCTTGACAGTGTCTGGCCTAATTCCTGAAGCAACAACATAAAAAATAAATATAAGTTAATGATGTTTATTGTGAACAAAAGAGAACACTTCAAAAGCGCAAGCTTTGTTTTGTTGTGAAACATACAAGGTTATCATCTTATACAGCCACTATATCAAAACCTTCATACCAGTATTATTATAAAAAGTTTATCATTAGACTCCCGTCAGAAAAGAAATCCGAAGGGAAATCCTTATTTTTGTTTGTCCTCTGATAAATAAAAAGATAATCAAAAATGCTGTCTGATTTTATCTACAATTAGCAGGCTAAAGCTTACACGTAAGCTATCAACTTAAAAACATCCTTAAAAATATTCCATTTAAAGGGAAACGCAACCAGAATATAAAGTATTTCAAAATAAAGGCCTTGACAAACCGTGAAAATTGATACAAGTTTGATCAAAATCGGTCAAGAAATAAGAAATTTATTATTGTTTGAAGGATTTGACATGCCCGACATTGGCACCGCCATTTTGAATACTTATTGAAATTTTAAGTATTTTTAAACTTTGAAAGTTTGCATTATTTTTATAACCAAAGCATTTGTTCTTAGAAAATAGGTTGCTTACCACCTTAGGAAAACATGTTCAGATACACTAAGACAAATATCCATCTATATGTTGTTTATTTTAATCATGCATATTTAATTAGGGTTGTTTGACAACACCCCAGCTAGCATTCTACGTAAATCTACATCGGGCCGTCATCGGACCGTCAGCTACCCTGACGGGCCGATGACGGCCCGATATAGATTTACGTAGAATGCTGACTGGGTGTACAAAGCCTGAACATAGTGGCCTCCGTGACTGTTGGTTTTCAAATATTTAAACTCCAATAACTTTCTTATTTGCTGGTCGAATTTAATTAAACTTGTATCAAAATGTTTGACTTGGAAAGTTCTACCCTGATATTATACGTTTATTTTTTTCTATATTGTCTTTCCCTTTTATTGATATTAGGGCACATCATTTTATATAACAAAATCAGGAGAATCGAGTGGAAGGGAAAATATTATTAAAACTCATGCGATGCGCTTTTCAAAATAAGTAATTAAATAAAACTTAACTGAAGTTTATGTCGCACCTGCGTGCTAAAATATAAAAACGAGCACCAGACGAATGAGAATTGCCATCCTTAGCTCAGTGAGATAAAACAATCAGTGAGGTGAAACTAAATTTAAAGGTTTACAGTTTGCACACTTAATTTAGTTGAACACTAAGGTGGACACTAGAGTGGACGTAAGTGAACGGACGGACGAACGAACGAACGGACGAAACCTTGCAGGAGGCCTAAGTCGCCCTTGCTAATGCATGTGCAACAATACGGCCATGTTTTTCAGGGATCTGTATTCAATGATATTCTACCCTTAAATTTGTAAGCGGACAGCAGTCTAGATAGAGCTGTCTGTGGATGCTGTGGCCCTTAACCCATTGTAGACTAAATAGATTCTCCCACACTATATATCGGAAGAGTTCAATTTCAATTTTAGGTACATCCAGCTATGAAATTTAAATATTTCCAGAGAAAAATGATTGAACTATTTGCAAACAGTGGAGACCCTGATCGGACGCCGAGTTCTGCCGCGTGTGATCTTGGTCTGCACTATTTGCCAGGTACCTTTTTAGGAGTCTCCAGACTACAATGGGTTAATCATGTAAACAAGCTTACGTAATGTATATCCCCAATATAATTCATAATATATAGTAATGGCAAGGGTATGCAGGTGTCTACAGATTAAGGCAGATTTTCACAATGTTGCAGTTTTTAAATCACATGTTCAGTGTAGTTTTTACTTCTAGTTCTAGCAGCCTTCTTACTGCATAAATCTCTCTTTCTTTACTTCATAACAAAACTTTTCTTGACGCCGTATATTATATGTTGAAAATGTCATGTCTTACATGACTCTGCATAAAAGAGGTATCAAAATTATTATTTTCCAAATTTCTGCACCATACATGTTGTAGTGCTCATTCAAAGCGTCGCGCAGCGGCGCTTTGAATGAGTACCCACAACATATAAGTAAATAGTATCAACAAGATGTTTCTTGTGCAGAAATCAGAATACAAATCAATATACTTGGTTAAAACTGGCTTACCTAAAGCTATCACTAAGAAGTGTATATTTTACATTGATATATTAATGCATTGTGCAGATAAAACCTTTGATATTCAGATATCCATAGAGCACCCAGCGAAATTGATCAAACTAAGCAGATATCCTCAGGCTGATCTGATTCTTCGCTGGGTACACATTTTATAATTATAGGGCTTATTGACCGGCGCGGGAATCGCTCCGGTCTCTTTGACGATCCCGGCAAATATAAAAAAAAAATCTTATTACAAACTGTGTTGTAAACAGATTAATGTTTATTTTATTTTCATTTCAATCATAGAGTTTCATAAAGCTTAATAAAAGCAAACATTAATTCTGTCGGTTCCAAATTTCAGACGACATTGTAGTCTGCTTTTCTTTTTAACAAACTATCGCTTGAAAAGAAGTTTAGTTGAAAGACGGAATGTCAAACAGCGTAGATCCAGATGAGACGGATCATACGAGCCGTCTCATCTGGATCTATGCTGTTTGCAAAAGCCTATTATTATCGCCTGTTGCAGTGAAAGTTTAAGAATCACATTAATGTTCGATTTACCTGTTACATGTACATTGAAAATTTCTTAAACTTTAGTATACCATTGTCTCAAAACTCTATGTAAACATGAACAAAATTTGCGTCGGTACTTAGACGTTTACATCTAAATACTTTGTGTTGTTTATATGTTCATATACACACTTGGAATTTGAATGCAGTTCCTGAAATGATATTTTAGTCACTGTATTTTAGACTTGAAATAAGATGAGTTATTTAACTTCAAAGAAGGCGACCCTGCCGGAGAAGTTTTAGCCTCCCGTCTGTAAAAGGGTCTACCCTTAAAAGACTGAATATGCTAACTTTGGGAGCAAGTTCTTCACTTTTAGATTAGACCCCTTTCAGAAAGAGTTTGATGAACAGGAAGGCAGAAGATCAAAAGCAAGCCGAATGAGCTCGGTTTCGTCGAAGACTATTCAGACTTGCGGATGCGCAGATTGCTCTGCGTTTTTGGTTTGCGCCTGTCTCATATTTTCTCATATTTAGGCTCAAATACCTGTGGAAGTAGGAATGCTCACCATGAGCTGTGATTTTCATATTAAGGATTAAAAGCAGACGACGAATGAAAAACAAATGGGCCAGCTTATGCTGATCGCATGTACCTATTGCAACCTCCAGGTTAACCAAGGAGGAATAAACGAGTACCATTGCCATACTGGTTAGAGGTAGAGGCTGATCTGAGTCCTTGCTGGTTACACAGCTCTTATTGTAGGTTTTGTCGTGCGCTGGCTCAAATAAAATGTTCAAATCATGAAAACACACCTTTATAATTTTGACCCCCTTAAACCCCACTTTTATATAGTAAAACTTGGGTTTACAGGGTATACATTATTTTGCTTATTTTGCTAAAAAAAAACATAGACTGTGGGTACTCGTTAGAACCGCATCGCCGAGGCGGTTCTAACGAGTACCCACAAGCTATGTTTTGAACAGAAATATGATTTTTTTATCTAAAAATGTTCCTATTTTTGATCGTAAAATTTTCAATATATTTGAATAGGCATGTTTTCGTAATGATCTTTTCACTGTTGGTACCGTATTAACCTTAAGTATTCGGAAACTTGAACTCCTTGCAATACTTCTAAAATTTTAACAACTCCAAACAACTCCATTTTACCACTTGTCCATTAGTATAAAAATCTATTGGTTGAGAGGAAAACAGTTTAGACCCTGGCGTCTGATCTTTGTCTGTACTGTTTGCTCATGCCTGTCTGTCATAAAACTATGCCCTTGTGGTTTTTTATCCAAAGGGACTACAACAGATATAACATGAAATAATTACTAGCTCTTATAATGTTTCTGGAACATTATAGAGCTAGTAATTATTTCAAGTTATAAAACATGTGGTATTTACACATTTACGTCAGATTGTTCCATATATAAAAGCCTGAAGAATTATAAGCTCTGACGCATATGGTAAAACTAAAAATAACAGCGATGATTCTGTTTTCAGCACAGTCTAGTGAATAATTGATCATACATACAATATATGGTGTTGTGTGCTCTTTTGTTTTGCTTCAAAGGTCGAACGCTATTTTGAATCGTAGTCTAAATCGTCACTTGATTCGTTTATAGAAACAAACGTCGAACACATTTCTGCTAATTTGTTTGATCTGCCTATCCGCAATTGTGTACATGTAATACAAATGCAAAGTAATGCAGTATCTATTTTGCAATTTATATTTTATTTCCTTGAGGTCATTGTGCCTTTTCTGGAATACTGGAAAATCGAGTTCTGCATTAGCCGGTGATAGTGGGTGTAGTGCCTCTGAACAAGAGCTACGCCACTTGCCAATCATCTGGCAGTCCCTAGATACTTCAAGAAATAGTAAAAGGGACTTGATTAAATTTTAAGACAAGTATGGTAAGCAGTTAACATGTCCGCATATCTAGGGTATTTATTTAAATTTTACTTCTGACATACACCACGCTCCACTTAACATATTCAACCGGCAGACCAAACCCGTGCAAACATTGTAGATCAGGATAAGACGGATCGCAACAACCCGTCTTAACTGGATTTACACTTTTTGCCATTCTTATTTAGATTTTAAACTTAAAGCCCTATTTGCAGCTGTGGACAAGTCCAGATTCAAGAATAGAAAAGAAACTTTCCAGAAACTCAAGGATGTTTGGGATGACTTTCAGGTTGGTGTGGGTTATTTAACTTCTGAGAACATCAAATTACAGTACGTTATAAAATCTATGTAATGCTTACCCCAATAATATGTACTGGAAGCAGAGGTATGTTGGGTCTACAACATTTGGGCATAGTCAAGCGAAAAAAAGTGTCTTTGAATATGCACAAAATGCGCAGATTCAGATCATCCTGCGTATACGCAAATTATCATCCTGGCCTTGCTCTCCATTCATACATTCTATAGTATCCAAGGATTCTGTAAGCGGACAGTGAAGGCCCTGATCAGACTGCGCGAATGCGCAGACTAATCTGGGCCTTCGCTGTCCGCATATGCCCAAAGACACATTTTCGCATAGCTCGGCCAGTTTTGGCATTTTCACAATTTTGCAATTTTCTTAACCAGGCATCATTTTTTTTATTTCTATCTTTTCATTATATAAATATGTCTGTATGTGCTTAACAAGCATAATCTTTATTATTCCCCACATTATATGGTGAGAATGTCATGATATACATACCTCTAGCTGAAAGTGTATGAAAATTAATAGTTTTCCTACTTTGCCACAAAATGTAAATTGTGGGTACTCATTTGTAGCGCATCTACGAGGCACTGCTAATGAGAAAGCACAACATTTGTTTTGTGGAAAAATGCGGAAAATATTAATCATTTTGGTTAAATGGTTTATCTAGAAGTATGGCCAAAAATTATTCTAAACTCGATTGTCTAAATCAGTACGAAATATCATCAATTTCAAGACTAGAAAATAAAAAGCAAAAAAAAAAAAAAAAAAAAAAAACACCTATGTCTCTTTAGACGGTGGAATAGATGGTTACTTTGTCTTTCAAATGACAGAATTGTTCCAGGTCTTTCACAAAATCATATCCCACAAAATACCGTGACTAGGGTGGTATTGGGTGGCGGGGAGGGGTTGAAGGCGGGCTTTACTGGGAGTTTCAGCTCTGTCGCAGACTTTAGCACTTAGTCTTGCAATTAGTACCCTCTCGGGAATAAAGCGTATAAAACCGCAAGTGCGTGGTGGGTGGGTGGGTGAGGTGGCAAGTGCAGTGATTTTACCATGTACATATCCTCAAAGAGCAAAGGTTCCAGCGGGGCTATACTGATAATAAGTCGTTGTTCCCATTTTTCCCCGATGGTAATGGGGGCGTGGTTATAAATAACTAGTGTGTTATTCAGACCCTATCTGATATTTCACTTTTGATTATTTAGGAAGCGTGTGTGCACTGTTCAAGACTCAAGACCCTCGATAATACATTGACGCATAATAGGGTCTTAAAATTGTTTCATCTGCGCGCATGAGTGTTTAGATGAAAGATTGTTTACTTAATTCGTTGTCATCCCGAAAATGTACAGCCTTATAAAACAAGCACCTTGGTGCAATTTGATCAAAATCGGTTTAGAAATCAGAACGATACGCAGAATTTAAAGTTTGTTATAACTATAAGCATTTGTGCCGCCATATTGAATATTTATTTATTTATTTATTCTAAAGGAAACAGCACATCAAATAATAAGCATGTTAAGAAATAAAAGGCATGATGACTTGAGCAATTTTGGAAAAAAAATGAAAATCGGGTGAAAAATTACAAAGTTATTGGATTTTAAAATACTAGAAAATGCTGAGATGGAAGCCACCATATTTGTGAATAGTGACGTCATAATCACCTATTAATGAAATATGCAAAACCTGAATAAATCACATCTGAAACAATATGTTGCTGTTGAATAACTGTAAATATGTACATTTGTATATAAACTGTCAACTAATTCACAATATTTCTGTCAACAGGCGACTTTTATTTGGGTCTTAAAAAAAAATAGGTATTTAATTAAATATTCAAAATGGCGGCGCCTATGCTCACGGTAATATAAAAGATAAAATACAATACAATATATTTCTTATCTTTTAACCGATTTTGATCAAATTTGCGCCAAATTGCTTGCTTTCTAAAGCTGGATACTTTAAGACATACATTGCATTTAGTGGGTCTTTCCCTTTATACATTCTAATTAACCGGAATTTATCACATTAATTGGCTAGTTAATGATAAATATGAACACATTTACAGGCACATGTATATAGCAGTTAAATTTTCTTACAAATTTAATTAGATGGTTATGACGTCAGTGACAAAATGGCTGTTTGTTTGTTTGCGTTGAGGTTTTACCGCCCAGTCAACCCATAGCGATCATCAAAATGGCTGTTTCCATAACATCATTTTCTAGATCTACAAAGATTAATGACATCCTTATTTCACAAATCATTTTATGTTTTAATTTGCACCGATATTCTCAGGCTATCATAACTTTTATTTTCTTATATATTTATTAATTGATGAACGTTGTCCTTTAATCTTACACTGTATGCATACTGAAGTAGAGCAAACAGCATCAAATACGATCAAATGGGTCCGCGCCATGCAAAAACGTGTCTTCGTGGCATACGCGGACAGCGAAGGCCCAGATCAGCCTGCGCATCCGCGCAGTCTGATCAGGGCCTTCACTGTCCGCTAACAGAATCATTGAATACTACAGGATGTTTGAATGAGAGCAAATGCCCGGATGAGACCTAGCGCATGCGTATGATGATCTGAATGCGCGTTTTGCGCATGTTTGAAGGCACTTTTTCGCTTGGCAAGGCCCAAATACAGCTGAAGCAAGCTCTGCATTATTTACTAGTCAGCAGCATTTTTGGACACAGCGCCAAGAAATTAATTCCAATGTTCAAATTTTAAGATAACTGCAGGAATTTCGCTATTCGAATATTCAGGGCAATGATAATACAAGTTCGCTTTTGTTATATGGGACGCGCCAAGCGAAAAGGTGTGCACAAAATCCACATATTCAGATCATCCGGTGCATGAGCAAAGCATTATCATGACCTTTGCTCCTTAATTCATACATTCTGTATATCTAATGATTTTGTTAGCGGAAAGTGAAGGCCCTGATCAGACTGCGCGGATGCACAGGCTGATCTGGGCCTTTTCTATCCGCATATGGCGCGGTCTATATATAGTTCATCCGTTTGCTGCCAATTCCTTTTTTTTTACCATTTACTATAGTAGTTAAATCAGGTAGTTTTCTGTGGAAATCGAAGTACGTGTAAAGACGATAATAAACTAGAATTATCCGGTACTGGACGAAAATATACCTCTTTTAAATTCAGCTTAGCTATGAAACCCAGACCAGCTTAAATTTGGGTATGTGTTTGCGGGGATGGAATTAGACTAATTGAACCAGGAAGACATGATGGGCATGGTATATGAACTGCCTGATGAGACCACTCAGCAGCAAGCTTTATCTGATGCGTTTATAAGTAGAAGATACGGTCCAACTTCAATAACTCGAACATCTTTGGGACCACGGAAATCTGTTATAGATGACGGAACGTCTAGCCAGTGAGGATCAGCACCAAGAGGATAATTTAGGTCTTTTTTTATCTTCTATAAGATAATGGTATCTTGGGTGTATTCATTAGAAACGCCTCGATTAGGCGATTCTAATGAATACACACAACATACCTTTTCATGATAAAATATGAAAATGTACCTAAATTATGCTTAATAATTGTTTTCTTGAGCTATCGGTAAGATTTCATAGGGATTCAAAAAACGAGTGCGAATAAGCCATCATGTGATTAAAGGAGTCATCGGTGTTCAAGTCATTAACGTTTTACTGTGCCTTTATTTTCACCGACGACATGCAATGTAAGTGGTTTGCCATTACTAGTTCGTTGCTTACATAAATGCCACTTCTCATTTCTGTTACGTGATGGTACTCCTTTTTATACGTTTCCTTGGGAAATGATTTTAACACCTCAATGGTTTTCTGAGAAAAAGTATCACTTTTCTGACACTCTGGGACTGTATAACGTGCGTAATCGAGAACAGCGTTGACATCGCATAACCAAAACTAAACATTACGAAAACAATTCAAATATATAGAACATTTCACCTAGAAAAACTTGAAAATTTTCAGATAAAAACTCAGATTTGTTTTAATATTTCTGCTCAAAACATAGATTGTGGGTACTCGTTAGAACCGCCTCGGCGAGGCGGTTCTAACGAGTACCCACAATCTATGTTTTTGAGCAGAAATAAGAAAAATAATGTATACCCCTGTAAACCCCAGTTTTACTATACAAAAGTGGGGTTTAAGGGGGTCAAAATTATATAGGCATGTTTTCGTGATGACATTAAGTTACCCATAAAAGACTATAAACACGAAGCACAGCCTTCCTGTGACACCGAAGGAAGCAGGGGCGGATCCAGGATGATTCCTGAGGGGGTCGGGGTCGATTTGATCAACTTACCTTACTCTACGTAGTCGGAAAGACGTTAGACAAACAGTGTAGACCCCAAATCAGACGCAGCAGAACGCGGCGTCTGATCAGGATCAACACTATTTGCCACCCATCTAGCAATTTTGCACACATTCAAAGATAGTAAAATGGACTTGTTGAAAAGAAATATTAGGGTTTTAATATTAAGGATAAATGCAATATCCCAAATTTATCCAAAATTGAACCCTGAAACCCCTCGGAATCTGCCTCTACGAAGAAACCAGGTAAAAACCATTGACTCAACAAAACGACAATTTCATAATAACCGATGTACATGCAAAGAAGAACTGCAACAGAAGAATCGCCCTGGACCTCTCAATCATCACGAAAACATGTCTATGTAATTTTGACCCCCTCAAAGAAAGGGTAAGAGAAAAGTCCAGGGAGTCCCACAATTGCAAACCGCAGCCCTTCCAAGACACCAAGAGGAAGAGGCAACAGACAAAACCAAACAAGCGTAAATCGAACAAGCGTACGAAAAGCACCAAGACTAGCTCTCTCTTCTCCAAGCGACGTAATCGCAATGCTAAAAGGACTGAAAACCACAAGAACAAAATAACACAAGGCAAGACATGAAACAAATCGCCTTGTAGAATAAACTACAAAGCAACAAAGAGTAAGACCAACAGCGGGACAACAGCCTTAGAACGGTCAGTAGAATAAACCACCGGGGGTTTAAAGCACTTTTACGGCCAGCCAACTTCACCCTGGGTCCAGATGTAACTCTTAATACAAAAAAAAAAAAAAAAAAAAAAAAAAAAAAACACACAAAGAAAAAAAAAAAAACACAAAAAAAAAACAATTTCATAATAATCAATGTACGAGCAAAGAAGAACTGCAACAGAAGAATCGCTCTGGTTTCTCAATCATTATGAAAACATATCTATGTAATTTTTACTCCACTCAAACCCCACTTTTATATACATTACGAAAACAAGGCTATTCAAATATACTGAAAATTTTACCACCAAAAAATAAAAAAAGCAGATAAAAATTCTGATATTTTTCATACTTATGCTAGAAACATAGATTGTGGGTACTCGTTAGAACCGCCTCGGCGAGGCGGTTCTAACGAGTACCACAATCTATTTTTTGAGCAGAAATAAGAAAAATAATGTATACCCCTGTTAACCCCAGTTTTACTATTTAAAAGTGGGGTTTAAGGGGGTCAACATTATATAGGCATGTTTTCGTGATGAAAAGAAAAATGGGGTTTTCAGGGCCATACATTATTTTTCTTATTTCTTCTATAACACACAGAAGTACTCACGATCTCTATTTATAGCAAAAATAACAAAAAAAAGATCAATTTTATTATTTGAAAAGTTTCGTTTTTGCAACCATAATAAGTGATAATTACATGTATATTGAATATGCGTGTTTTCGTAATGTAGAGTCATGAAACTCTGGGATTCGTCCTGGTGTCTGATGTGGCTGTACATAGTTTGTTCTGGACTATCTGTCCCAATACTAAGGTTACAAAACAGTACACTAGGACAAATGCATCCAAACAATCGTACAGAAACGTGTTTTTATTAATTAAGATGATATCCATATAAGCAAATCGAACTAGTCCTCACACTTTCGAAAATGTAATAAAAAAAAGACAGAATGCATTTATTAGTGCAATAAGTGCAATTATTACATGCTGCCCGGTAAAATAAGGGGTAAAACAAACAAAAAAAAAAACAAAAAAAAACAACAAGGAAATAGCAATACCACACGAGGAACCGAAAGGGAAATGTGGAAGTACAAAATAAAATGTTGGAGTTATGGCGAAGTGTCTTGACTTTCAGGGCGATCCATTACAAAAACACGCCTATTCAAATATATAGAAAATTTTATCTCCAATAACTGAAAATTTTCAGATAAAAAACTCAGATATTTTTCATATTTCTGCACAAAACATAGATTGTAGGTACTCGTTAGAACCGCCTCACCGAGGCGGTTCTAACGAGTACCCACAATCTGTGTTTTGAGCAGAAATAAGAAAAATAATATATACCCCTGTAAACCCCAGTTTTACTATATAAAAGTGGGGTTTAAGGGGATCAAAATTATATAGGTTTGTTTTCGTGATCCTAGCTATTTTCGCCCAGTTAGTCCTCAACAGTGACACATAAAAATTGCTTATTTCTTCACAACAACATGTCATGGGTACTCTTTACAATGGCCTCTACGAAGCGTTATAAATGAGTACCTACAACATCTGTTTTCATGGAGAAATAAAAAAAACAGTACTTTTTAGTTGAAAAAGTACCTTATCTGGAGCTCTGACCTAAGACTTGATCATTCTTTCGGATCATGGAGCCCACAGTGGTTATTTTGAAAATCGAATACTGTTTAAGCCGGCGCTAGGAGGCGTATGCAACCTCGCAAACTACAGTGTTGCATATAAAGAGACTCAATCAAACCGAGTCTCCGATGTTCGTGATTATATGTGTTCTTTGTTTCCAAAGGCAATCAGTTTTTACTTTTATTGAAATGTAAGTGATTTGGCTTTTCTTCGCGCGAGAAAAAAGTGTCTATGCCCCCCTACCCACCCCACCACCATTAGTTTTTCTAATGGCCATTCAAAGGCGCTTCCTCTATTGTAGTTCTTTGTTTATGCGTCTGTGCTTTCATATCTAGCGTTTGTGTTGTCCTGATTTATTTGTTCCTCCTTTCTCCTTCTTTTGGTGCTTAAGGAGGTCTGTACCTCATAAGGCATTTCCTGAGTATTTTAACATATTTTGCAGGTTGATCCTGATATGTAATGTTCACATATTCCGCGAAGATACCTTTACTCATGGTACGACTTTTATGGATTGATGCTCACCAATTCGCGTTTCTGTGACGTGGTGGTACTCCTTTTTATATGTTTCTTGGGAAATGGCGGTAACACTTCAATGGTTTTCTGACACAATTATCACTTTTCTGACATTCTGAGACTGTCAAATGTGCGTAACCGATAAAAGCGCTGACATCTCAACACCATGTTTGAGTCATAAACACTACTGAATATGAAGTAGGTCAGAGTAATGGTTTTTAAAGGCTTTCCAGAAACTCTGCAGTGTGTAATGTGTGAAAAAAGGCCGTAATCCAATTTAACCCTTTCATCTTTGGGTTTCTGATATGGAGTCTTCTATCTTTGGATATGGACACATCCAATGTTGCGAAAAAGGGGTTTCAATCAAAAATCAGTAACAGATTGACAAACAGTGTAGATCCAGATGAGACGGCTCGTAAAGAGCCGTCTCATCTCGATCTACACGGTTTGCAAAGGTGTCCGTGTTGGTCTGCTGGATTGAAAGGGATAAGAACAGCAAATCTTCAATAAAACTGCGCAGCCTGATTTTATCCCTTCTTACCCACATTTGATATAAAGATCCGTTTCTTGTGTTATGTATTAAACTGGGCCCAGTTGTTCAAAGCGTCGTTAGCTTAACGAGCTCGTTAAGGGTCATTTCGTTAACGGTTTTAGTGGATTCCATATACAATATTCTGATATTTTTTGCTGAAAAAATGTGAGTAGCTTTTGCACTGCGTAAGCTACTCACATTTTTTCAACAAAAAAATATCAGCATATTTGCGTATCACACGATGTAAATTTTAACGAATCGTTAACTAACGACATCGTTAGTTTTGAACAACTGGGCCCTGGTCGCTAATTTAGGGTCTTCCAGAGTATGCGACCAGTGTGTATGCTTCATCTCTTTGCTAAACACGACTGCAAATGTTAGTCAGATCGAGGATTCAACAGGTTTTGTCAAAACCACAACTACAGTTACACATTTAATACATCAGTGGTGGAAAATGTTTTATGAGGGAAGATCCTTTAATCCTTTTATGAAAGGGACATTGACAAGAACATGATAATACGTAATAATAAAAAAACAGACACTCCTTATACAGGAAATGGACCTGTCCAAAGAGTTAAGATAGAAGAGTCCACTCGGCTTAAATGGAGATGCAACCGAAAGCCGATGTGCATGTGCGATAAACTATTTTATGAATGCTGCCTTATAGTATATGTAGGAATAATATTTTGTGAACATAGTACATACAAACTACAACAAAACTAGGCTCTGCGCTATTAAACAATCTCTTGGTATTGTGGAAACGATACAGTTTCAAAACGGAATAAGTGGCTGTCTGGCCTAGGTTATTGGATATGAGCTAAGGTACATTTTATGCTTGTCACTGACAGTGATTGCTCTTTTTTGTTAGATGTATTGGTGTCAAAGTCAATGCCCATTAAAACGAAGTTCTTTGTCTTGCATAGTGCAAAACCAGCTTTGCTTTCCAGTAATTTCAAGGGAATATTAATAATTAACAACGTTTCTGAACAGGAACTGTGGTATTCGCTAAAGTGTTCTCGTTCAAAGACAAGTGAGAATGCTAAACAAGTAAGTTATTGTTGTACGGATTTTTAACGCTACCAGGCACCCAAGGCACATAGAGGCAGCGGCGATTGTTGTGTACATGTATTTGTACAGCCTTGCTTTCATGGATCACCCATGCACACTTGGCGCCGCTGTCTGTCACCAAGCGCCGCCCTGTCCACTTTATACTCAACCCAGGGCACGTCGAGTATGAGCTAGGCGTACTAGTTGCCTGAAACTTGTCCTGACCCGAGCGGGATTCGAACCCACGATATCCCGTTTGAAAGTCGAGTGCGCTAACCACTAGGCCACCCAACCCACTAAACAAGTAAGAATGCAAAGTGGTATTTATGTTCTTTCAGGGAGACAACTCTGTCCAAATTGTTTCTGTCCTCTTCTAAAAGGGGTCAGGTGTACTCTGTAAGGATAGAATTTGTTTCCAAAAGGAGTAGACCCCTTTTCAGAAGGGGATTTTTGTGCAATAAAGTGAACAGTAAGTCTCCAATGTTGTTTCTCTTAGCGAAAAATCATTACAAAAACATGCCTATTCAAATATACTGAAAATTTTACCACCAAAAAAAATGAAAATTTTCGGATAAAAAATTCTGATATTTTTCACATTTCTGCTCAAAACATAGATTGTGGGTACTCGTTAGAATAGCCTCGGCGGGGCGGTTCTAACGAGTACCCACAATCTATGTTTTTGAGCAGAAATTAGAAAAATAATGAATACCCCTGTAAACCCCAGTTTTACTATATAAAAGTGGGGTTTAAGGGGGTCAAAATTATATAGGCATGTTTTCGTGATGGTATTACGTGTATCCAGTCCCTTTAAGTTACTCAACTGAAGCCATGAAATGGGGATATAGTCAGATTTTCTGACATTTCTAGAATACATACTATATTCGAACTACATTGTAATTACCACATTGTGCGCTTAGCTTTTTCAAATTTACTGGGAAAAGTTGTGGTTAAATATGTACCTATATATATACTAAGGATACACTTAAAAAAAAGATCAGCATCAAATGATGCTTGTGCGATGTATTTTTTTTTTTTTTTTTGTTTTTTTTTGTTTTTTTGTTGTTGTTTTCTGATTTTCTTTATAAAAGTATATGTTGAGGGTACTCATTTGAATTGCATCGACTTGTCGATGCAATTCTAATGGGTACCCACAACATATGCCTTTATAAGAAGTAGAGAAAAAGTAAAATAAGTATAATCTGAAGACTACGATATGGAGTAACCCAGAAACTCAGGAAATGTTTAAATCGCGAAGCAAAGCCTTCCCGGAACACCGAAAGGGATATTCGTTAGTGGCAATAATCGACATTATTGCATAAAAAGCTACCTTTTTGACATTGTCCCCCCTACTGTTAGAGAAACAGCTAGGTATAATCTTCGAAATTCTGAACACATTCAGAACTACAGAGCTAGCACAAATCTGTTCCTTGACTCTTTCTTTCCCTCGACTATACGCGCATGGAATAGTCTACCAAACGAAGTCAAAGAAGCATCATCTGTTGCAGCCTTTAAACACGCTCTAAACAGAAACATAAAAATACCTCCTAAATACTTTAACGCTGGTACACGCATGGGTCAAATTCTCCACGCTAGACTGAGGATGGGATGCAGCTCACTTAATTCCGACCTTTATCGTAAAAATATCGTCCAAAGCCCTTCTTGTAGCTGTGGAGAATTTGAAAGTGCCAAACATTTCCTTTTCACGTGTGTTAACCACTCAGTTGCCAGGGAAAGATATCTACCACGCAATCTACACAGTTATACAATTAATGACCTGTTGCATGGGAAAAACAACCTTTCATTGCATGAGAATGAAATACTTACCTTACAAGTTCAAGACTTCATTATCAAATCGGAAAGATTTGTTAAGGTACCTAGCTTCTAGCATATAATGTAAATTGCCTTGATACATGCCTACTCGCTTATTTATCTGTACAAATCTTGTGTAGAGGTCAGTCAAATCTTTCTTCCTCTTTCTCTCTCTCTCTCTCTCTCTCTCTCTCTCTCTCTTTCTCTGTTTGCTTTCTCGTATGCACTTTCAGTAAATACTCTAGTCTTGCTACTCTCTCTCTCTCTCTCTCTCTCTTGTTCGTTTTCTCGTATTCAATTCATCTCAATATTTTGAGTCATGCTACTCAATAATGTCGTACATTACATTGTTTCAGGAGATGACGTTTATAAGCCAAATGGCTTACTGTCAGATCCTTATGCCAGATCTTATTTATATGTTGTAAATGTATACTAGCTCTGAATAAAATATTGTTTAAACCAAAAGCAATGTCGCACGTTATTAATAGTCGTGCATTAACTGGCGAAAAGGCATGTATTAACAAGGTAATTCACGCGCTGTTAATGCACGGCTACGTAAATTTCAATATGTTCGTACCGGGGCCACAGATTTGCTGCCGTCACGAGATGTGTCCTGCCCGGACCTAGAACGAGCATAGTCCGTGGAAATTGCATTCGCGAGACATCGGTGAAAAAGCGAAACAAAATAGTGATAGAAATAACGCGAAATGTAGCAAATGTTTTCACTTTTTATGCAATAATAGCGATCGAACATGGTTTTTCAATGCATTAACATTCGCCAGGTTCCTTGGGAGGTGTTGAAAACCGCGGCTTCCGGCCTTGGTTTTCAACACCTCCCTAGGGACTGGCGAATGTTAACGCATAAAAAAAACATGTTTGATCCCTATATACAAACACAGAAAGACTGCAACAGAAGTATTGTCAGCCGACTATGGGTATGCAGGGTTAGGCTTAAAATGCTTTTGCTCGGTCGAAACCTCAGCCCTTTCATCCCGGAGTTTCTGAAATAGGCCCTTCCATCTCTGCATTTGGTCACATCCATTGCTGCCAAAAGGGTAACAATTGTAACTCCAGAACAAATTGACATACCGAAAATTGAAAGTCGAATCCTCCAACATATAGTCTAAAGGGGGTGATGGCGGGGTAGGGGTTGACGTAGGGAGAGGCGGGTCTTTTCAGTTTTAAATGGGATATTGACGCCGCTGCTTGATATCATCCTTTATTATATACCAAGTAGTGAAGTCCAAGACTTTCTCAGTTAGTTATTTTCTATGATTCACAGATGATATGATGGCAGTAACTAGTGAATTATTTTTATATAGACTTTTTCCCGTGTATTGCATTTCATCTTGACGTCCTCCGCTGCCACAAGAGACATACACCCGACCAAATGAAAGGCATTATTATAACGCCATGAAACTGTTGACGCTGTCAAATAGTGATGTGAACGTTTCTGATGAACGAACTGAATAACGCAATTTTCTAACCTTCTGTATCGTTCTTCCGCTGAAAATGAAACCATTTTGTGGTGCTTTCAAGAAAACAGCTCTAGCAAAACGGTATATAATAAATAAATTAATGAACAGTGTTTGATCTGAAAACTATGTCATTCAGGAGCGTGAAAATCAAGTAAAAAAAACCCATTCCTTTTCAGGAACTCTTTTTTTTTACCGAACTACTCCACTCCTACGTCACAGATTTTTCACATCAAACAGACACTGTTGATTATTCTCTATCTTTCAAATATAGTTAGTGCTAATATGTCAGAATAAGTAGAATATTTAATCTTTCAAAAGTACGGTATGACAATGGCCTGTAGGCATAACGTTCTGCGAAATATAGATAACCGATTTATATTCATGTCCAACAGCATATCATAACTCTACCGGAGGCTACTTTACCACAGTATGTTATTAATACATCAAGCGAAGCAAATTTATCTTGGTCCTGCTGATCCCGGCTATGCCCTGCCTTTACAAACAGTAGAGATCCAGATCAGAAGCCAAATACTCTAGATCTGCACTGTTTGTCAGTAAGTGTGTAAATTTGTGCCAGCAACCTGAATCAAGTAATCCCATTTTGTAAAATTTATAAGTAGGCGTGGCATCTTCATTTATTCAACATGACAAGGGTTTAAAATGGAAACGGTACTGGCCTAATATGGTGATGAATTTATTATCCGTTGCAGCCAGTTGGACTTGTCAAATAAATGTATTCGACCATTGAAAACATGTATCAACTTATCAGTCTCAGTAATTCGGAGCTTTCGTTTAGAATTCGTACTAGAATAACCCGATTATGTTGTCTACAGTGGTTCATAATGAGCCGTCTCATTAGGATCTACACTGTTTACAAAAAGTGTCTGTATTGGACTACAAGACTGAAAGGGTTATCTTTGCTGCCGCTCCCATCGTATTCATGACTTTAAAGATCATTCATTTTAAAACGCAAACGGCAGCATTTATTCAACACTAACCAGATATAATAGTTAACATGTAAGTAGTTGATTTTTCGTAGACCCCTAAACAAGAGCAGAAAGGGTAAATAAAAAAATGTTCAACAGTGATATGCATTACTCAAAATCCAATTCTCTTTGTACTTCTAATTTTTATTACGAAAACACGCCTATTCAAATATGTAGAAAATTTTACCTCCAAAAGCTGAAAAATTTCAGATAAAAAAAACTCTGATATTTTTCAAATTTCTGCTCAAAACATAGATTTTGGGTTCTAACGAGTACCCGCACTCTACGTTTTTGAGCAGAAATAAGAAACTAATATCTGCCCTCTGTAAACCCCAGTTTTACTACATAAAAGAGGGGTTTAAGTGGGCAAAATTATATATGTATGTTTTCGTGATGAACTGCTGTTTTGTAGTTGTCAGTCAGCCACATTATGAGAAAACTGATACTATCTCATTTGTTCAGAACAAAAATTCCAGGACCGCCTAGTCATCTGTGTTTTTGTAATCTAAAGACAATCTTCCTCACGCCTGGTAAACTATCATAGGTACCTCCGCGGAGGTACCGATTAAATGGTTGTGACAGATATCCGGAGCTACCTGTGATGGTCAAAAACTAGACATAAAAAGATAGGTGTTCGTCTTTTTTGATAAAATAAACAATGACCAGAGAGTTTACTGAAAATCAAAGAGTGCTATTCGACCCTTATAGGCATAAAGTTTTGTCACACGTCAGATCCCCAAGACCTTTCCATATTTACCAAAGATACGACCTTTGAAGTGGCTTCGAAGTCAGCCCGAAGTACTCGAAACAGAAAAAGACCGATCGTTTTTGGTTCGAAATGCGGATATCTTGCATAAAAACCTGTTTATCTTGGTACACTGTTGTAAAGTTAACCTGTTTGCCTCAATGCATATATCGATAAACTCCAAATAAGGCTGGATTCTTCAAAAAACAGCTGGAGGTGCCTGTGACGTCGTGGAGGTGCCTGTAATGTAAAGAAATATAGTGAAAATCTGAAGAATTATTGCAGCTGCAAATATTGATATAATTCTTCTCTAGATCACTGCCTGGAAAGAATCATTCATTCAGCGTCGCAATAAGCTATCATAATGTGTATATCATGAATTTCCATGTTAAAGTTATAAAACATAATCTCAAAGAATTATTGGTGCTTTTGAGTTAAATTGTCATAGAATGCTCACTGAAGTAAGACTTTTTTTTTTCTTGAATGGTGATGACTGTAATCGGGAGGTGTTGTCTATTCGTCATTCCAACTCGTAGAAAATTGTCTTTGCTCAATATATCACTCGCCATGCCATCTACACATATGGTGTACCAAACGTATAAAAAATCCCGATGCCTGCCACCGTAAATTATGATGCAGTTTAAGCATTACTGGAACACCTTAAATAACCTACGTTGTTGACCCTTTTGGTAACTCGTGATCGGAATTTTACTGTAAATCATCTGAAATTCAGTCTTCAAATAGCCACTATGTGCATCAAATATACTGACAAAAGAGCAATTTTCCGACATATTGTTGATTTTGCAAACGCTTCGACAAAATATTTTCATAGTGGTTTATTTGGTGACTGAATTTAACACGATTTACAGTAAGATTCCGATCACTTCACTTTATTAAAAGATGTAATGTCGAGATAATGTCATGTGTTGATGATGTAACACCTAAGCCTTACGGCAGTGTTTGAATTCTAGCGCTGGCAATATAAAACAGCAAGAGTGAATCACTTGCAACACCTTCGAGTCCACTCACCACAAAGTTAACATAAACGGCGTGCCAGGCCGCGTAGCGAAGTCGGTAGAGCATCTAACTCAAGAGCCAGAGGTCCCCACTTACTTTTCTTTCTCCTTCCGCTGATTCAAGAAGGGCAGTTGTCAGTTACTGACGAAAGTATGTTCACTTATTACCGGTTAACCCCTTAGGAGGTCTAAGCCTGCCCAGAAATAGTGTGGTAAGGTTAACTGATAGTCCCACCATGATTTTAGTTATTTACAGAGGACGTAAAGAAATAAAACTACAAAACACATACAGCGAGCATCATACGACATATGCGAGCGATACGCATACGAGTTACCAAAAGGGTCAACAACGTAGGTTATTTTAGGTGTTCCAGTAATGCTCAATTTGCGTCATAATTTAAGGCGACAGCCATCGGCATTTTTTTTATACTTTTGGTACACCATATGTGTAGCTGGCATGGCGTGTGATATATTTAGCAAAGACAATTTTCTACGAGTTGGAATGACGAACAGGCAGCACCTCCCGATTACAGTCACCACCATTCAAGAAAAAAAAAGTCTTACTTCAGTGAGACTTCTATGACAATCTAACTAAAAAGCACCAATAATTCTTTGAGATTATGTTTTATAACTTTAACATGGAAATTCATGACATACACATTATGATAGCTTATTGCGACGCTGAATGAATGATTCTTTCCAGGCAGTGATCTAGAGAAGAATTATATCAATATTTGCAGCTGCAATAACTCTTCAGATTTTCACTATATTTCTTTACATCACAGGCACCTCCACGACATCACAGGTACCTGCAGCTGTTTTTTGAAGAATCCAGCCTTATTTGGAGTTTATCGATATCTGTATTCAGGCAAACAGGTTTAGTTTACATCAGTGTACCAAGATAAACAGATTTGTATGCAAGATATCCGCATTTAGAACCAAAAACGATCGGTCTTTTTCTGTTTCGAGTACTTCGGGCTGACTTCGAAGTCACTTCGAAGGTAGTATCTTTGGTAAATGTGGAGAGTTCTGGGGGATATGACGTGTGACAAAACTTTATGCCTATAAGGGTCGAATAGCACTCTTTGATTTTCAGTAAACACTCTGGGTGTTGTTTTTCCACCAGAAAATGAAAGTTTTCAGATAAAAAAATCTAATATTTTTCTTATTTCTGCTCAAAACATAGACTGTGAGTACCCACAATCTATGTTTTTGAGCAGAAATAAGAAAAAAGAGATGTATACCCATGTAAACCTACTGATTCTCAGTGACGTATAGACGCGCTGAATGACTTTGTTCAATGGAATATTTGGTTTTGAATTGATTTATTCAAATGAAATATTTATAAGCTCAAATAAAAATTATAATTATTTCCTATGGTTTAACGAAGTAATAAATGGTACATATATTTTGTTTTTAGTTATTTTCGGTACTTATCAAATAATATGCGAACTATATTTGCTGCGTAATACTATTGAATCCTTGGTAGTGAGTTGTTTCGCATAGCTATGGAAAGCGTTTATCTTAATATGTTTTGTGCATTTTTTGTCATCGGAAGGCCATGTGATAAACAGAATCTTACATTTGTGGTCATTTAATATGAAATTTATGAACCTCGTTGGGTAATTTCGGTATTTTGCTCGCCAAGGCTCGCAAAATACCGAAATTACTCAAACCCGTTTCATAAATTTCGTTTTAAATGACCACTCATGTAAGATCCTCTATTTATAAAATTCTATCTTCTTTTTTGATCATAATTTTCCCAGCATTTTAAATGAATGTATAATGTATTATATTTTTATTCAGTAAAATTGCGAATTATTTTTGCATGTTGTATCAGGATTTAACATGGATTTTACTATGTTTAAACCGAGCTTTAAATGCTTCATTGTATTGTACATGATGCAAAAGATTCGTAAATAACCAAGGAAGGAGAAATGTTATATTCATCTGTTCTCAATTATTGGAAAGTTTGTGTCATAAAAGAATTTAAGCAAATAATACCGAAATTACCCAAACCCGTTTCATAAATTTCATATTAAATGACCACTCATGTAAGATCCTCTATTTATAAAATTCTATCTTCTTTCTTGATCATAATTCTCCCAGCATTTTAAATGAATGTAAAATGTATTATATTTTTATTCAGTAAACTTGCGAATTATTTTGCATGTTGTATCAGGATTTCACATGGATTTTACTATGTTTAAACCGAGCTTTAAATGCTTCATTGTATTGTACATGATGTAAAAGACTTGTAAATAACTGAGAAAGGAGAAATGTTATATTCTTCTGTTCTCAATTATTGAAAAGTGTGTGTCATAACAAACGAATTCAAGCAAATAATCAAATAATGTCTAGTTTGATTATTATATAATTACTGACCATTGCGGCACTGGATATGACGTGATATCCACAAGAGAATACTAATATTGACAGAGGCGGAATACTGGTCAGTGGTGGATATCAACGTGATTTCCAATACCTGAATAAACAACAATTGTTTTATTATATATTTTTCCTCCTGGTAACTGTGGCAATAGCAGTATATACCAGACCCCATTAATATAAAAAGCGCGCGTAGACGACGGCGTCACTACTGGCGACGTCACTAAAGGTTGATATCTAATTTTAGAAATTAGTATACACAAGAATGCGCTCTCGATATCTCGAAGTCTAAGGGACTCTCTGAAATACTTCGAGATATCCGTACCTCGACATGTCAAATTTGCAGAAAGGAGCAAAAAATAAATCTAATAATCACATTTAACAAATGAATATGTAATTTGACTCCTAAATATAGAGATATATTGAAAATATTGTAGAAAAAAAGAGTAATTGCTCCTTCTCCCCTCTTCCACAATAGTTCATTACCTGAATTTAGATTTTCATGTTAAAACAGGGACCAGATTTTCATTTCGAGATAAACCGTTATTCGAGAAAAGCGAAGTCGAGTTAACGAGAATCGACCATGTGTATGCAACATTATTGGGTTATTCATGTACAAAATCTGAATGAAAGCTCCGAATTACTGAGACCAGTAAGATGATATATGTAGTCAATGTCGAATACAGTTATTTGAAAAGTCCAACTGGATGCAACGGATAATTAATTCATAACCATAATAGTCAAGTATTGTTTCCATTTTTAACCCTTGCCATTTTGAATAAATTAAGATGCCCTGCCCACTTATAAATTTAAGCCAATGAAATTACTTGAATCAGGTTGTTGACACAAATTTACAAACTTAATGATAAACAGTGCAGATCTAGAACATTTGGCTTCTGATCTGGATCTATACTTCTTGCAAAGGCAGGGCACAGCCGGGATCAGCAGGGCCAAGATTAATTTGTTTGCTTGATGTATTAATAACATATTGTGGCAAAGTAGCCTCCGGTAGAGTTATTATGCTAAGCTGTTGGACATGAATATAAATAAGTTATCAATATTTCGCAGAGTGTTATGCCTACAGGCCATTTTCATAATGTACTTTTGAAATATTAGATATTCTATTTATTCTGACATATTAGCACTAACTAAATTTGAAAGATAGAGAATAATCAACAGTGCTTGTTTGATGTGAAAAATCTGTGACAAAGGAGCGTCCTAATCAACAAACCTATATCTAAACGCCATCGAACGGATATCTTTTGTATATCGGCTAGATATCGTAAATGATATTGGACCGATATCATTTTGCATATCGGCATTAAGTCGGACCGATATCTTGTCGAATACACATCGGTCTGATATCGGACAGATATCGCTTAAGTCAGCTATATGACATCGGACCGACTATGTTTCCATGTCGGTCCGATATAAGACCTTTATCACTTAGGGAGTTATCCAACATGTTTTCCCAATTTGCCTGATATCGTGTAGTTATAACTTTACTTATCTATCCGTCATTGGTGCAAAAAAAAGTTTTCCATATCCATGCAATATCACCTAGCAAATAGTTGAGATTAGGAAGAGTAGGAAGAAAGAAAGCAAATATTTACGTCGCGAAAACTAGTGACACTTAAACATTTCAGTGTAACTGGGTAAACTCACTATAAACAGTTATTTGCTAGTAACCGTTATTTGAAAATATTATTGCACGATTGCTTTAGTCTATTATAAAACACAATCTTTATTTCAACTATGACTTAACTTACTAAATGTTTCCAACGTTTAACAAAATGCCAGCGCGTTATTTTTCAAATAAATGACGAGTCCGCACTGAATATTATAAAATTCAATAACAAGTTTGCTTAAAAATTTTGTTTTCAATAAATATTTAACTTTCTGGATCACAAATATTTTATGTTATATTTCTTTTTCATTTCAGTACATGTTTGTAATACCGAAGATTGTTTTCATTCACTGCGTTTTGAACGATAACGGATAGATATCGGCCCGATATTTGGCTACAAACTGATATAAAATGACCAAATATAAACCGGATCCACTCAAAAGCATCGAAGTACATATATATGTGGTTACCTAATTACCACGCTCCTGAGTGACATATATTCCAGATCAAACACTGTTCATTATTCTGTTTATTATATATCTTTTTGCTAGAGCTGTTTTCCCGAAAGCGCCTCAAAATGGTTTCATTTTCAGCGGAAGAACAATAAAGAACGTTAGAAAACTGCGTTATTCAGTTCGTTCATTAGCAACGTTGACATCACTATTTGACAGCGTCAACAGTTTCATGGCGTTTTGATAATGCATTTCGTTTGGTCGGGTTTATGTCCCTTTTGGCAGCGGAGGACGTCAAGATGAAATGCAATAAT
This sequence comes from Anodontia alba, assembly GCA_964016985.1. Lineage (NCBI taxonomy): Eukaryota > Metazoa > Mollusca > Bivalvia > Lucinida > Lucinidae > Anodontia > Anodontia alba. The sequence continues at coordinate 52,750,333 of OZ024823.1, read as the reverse complement.
GCGGCATCACGAAAACCTATTCAAATTTATAGAAACTTTCACCTCCAAAAACTGAAAATTTTCAGAAAAAAAAGTCTGACAGTTTTCATTTTTCTGCTCAAAACATAGATTATTAGTACTCGTTAGAACCGCCTTGGCAAGGCGGTTCTAACGAGTACCCACAATCTATGTTTCTGAGCAAAAATAAGAAAAATAATGTATACCCCTGTAAACCCCAGTTCTATTTTATGAAAGCGGGGTTTATGGGGGTCAAAATTATATAGGCATGTTTTCCTGATGGGAAGCAGTCTATACAAAAAAGTTCCGAAACTGTAAAATAATTCACTAGTTACTGCGATCATATCATTTCACTGTGAATTATAGAAAATAACTAACTGAGAAAGCCCTGTACCTCACTGTTAAGTATACAATAAAAATAATATCAAGCAGCGGCATCATTATCCCATTTTAAACTAAATAGACCCTACCCTCTCCCCTTAGACTATATATTGGAATAGTCGATTTTCAATTTGCGGTATGTCAAGTAACGTGATTTAGGTATTTCTAGAGAAAATGACTAAACACTTTGCAAACAGTGGAAATCCTGATCAGACAACGCATTCTGCAGCGTCTGACCTGGGTCTGCACTGTTTACCAATTACCCTCTAAGGAATCTCCAGACTGAAATGGGTTAAATGACCCGTTAGGAAAAGTATTTCTATGTATACAGATTGTTAGTTGAAACTCATAGGATAACATAGAGATTACATACTATAGATGCTTACATAGTGTATGAGAACGTGGAGGTGCGGTTTGATCAGAGGTACATTGTTTGACATCTGTTAACATGCTTTAGACTGGAAACAAAATAGTACGGTAATCAGATCAGATGTCTGAATGTTAAGGGTAATTACAGTAATTCAAATAAACATAATCCTCAAAAGTTAACTGCGGAGTTCCTCCACGAAAACATATTGAGCCAGCGCACGACAAAACCAACAAAATGCACGCGCGAAGACTCTGATCAGTCTGATCAGAGTCTTTGCTGTCCGTATAAAGAAAGCTCTTGGGTGCCTAGCTACCTACTGAGTGCAACAACGAAGGCTCTGGTCAGTCTGGGCATCGCTGGACGCATATGCCATTTTGTTGGTTTGATCATGCGCTGGCTCAATTATGTTGTGGAAAGTCATCAGAAACGCCTCAGCGAGGAGCTTCTAATGTGTACCCACATGTTTCCGTGGATGCTTATTTTCGCTCCCCTTCGTGGTTTCTATTCAGTGATTTCAAATAAATACGAATTTAATGGTTTAACATCCTACTCATTAACAAAGCTAAATAAAGAAGCAAGCATAACGTTTAAAGTCCTATCTAAAGGATAGGAAAGGTAGGGAGTTGAATCTATGGTCTCTAGTTTACCATTTACCATTACCCTTTAATACCAGTGGAATAGAAGCTTAATTTTGTGGTGGCTGAGTACTTGCACCAAGGTTTATTCATATACAGTTTGAGCATTATCGCCCTCACAGTTTTGAAGATGCTATTCATTGGTTTTACCTTACATGATCACTGCAGCCATTATGGATGCAGGTTTCCAGTGTCTAGAATTGCTGAATAAGAAATTATCAGTGTAGACCCTGATCGGACGTCGCATCAGATCAAGCGTGTCAAAATACTTAGGGTTAATACGGTACGAACTTTATACATATTGCATACGTTGCAGTTTGGTCACAGCAGTCCCTCGAACTGTGCACATATTGTCCCTATACGCAGCATCAAGTATAATTCGGTTATGAAAAAAATAAATATATATATTACACTGTAAAACGTGTTGCCATTTCCAATGCTGGTAGTTATTATTTTCATTCTCATTGCCTATTCAGTTGCCATGTGTGCGATATAAAATAAATGCGATATTCATTGCTTTCATTTGCAAAGCTTTCGGTTGATTTGTTTGTTTGTCCTCGCATTATTACGCCGTTGGAGTACCTTTCAAACATCAATATTGCCAATATACTGGCCTACTGGGCAAAATAATTAATTTACATCACTTTGCTTTTTAGGCACGGAAACATAAGTGCACAAATGTTTCATAGTACACCAAGGTTTTCTGGGTTAAACATTCTTTAAGAGTTTATACACATTTAGAGCGTAAGTCGTCCGGATATTTTAGGAGAAAAAGGTTGTCGTCTAGTGGCCTCAGTGCACAAATACACGTCACTACAACTGAATGAATAAGGTTCTCATCTCTCTTTCTCTCTCTCTCTCTCTCTCTCTCTCTCTCTCTCTGTGTGTGTGTGTGTGTGTGTGTGTGTGTGTGTGTGTGTGTGTGTGTGTGTGTGATAAGGTTTATGTTACATGTTTATGTTTACTTAAGTACACCATGCATAAAAGTGTCAATGCATTTCGCTCGCATGGTAAGATATCTTGAACGAGTCTTGACTAATAAAAGTTAGCTATGACATTGCTGTCACGAAGTATACACTCTCAAGATTTTACTAGAGCCTCCCCGCGCCCACTTCCCTAACCTCTAACCCCACCCGCCGTATAGTAGCTTGTTGTCGAGGTAAGAAGTAGTTGCGGTCATGGTACCAAAGCCGTAATCCAAACTCATAAATCCATAAAAGAATGACGAATCAGAATGTTCAGACCAACAGACATGGACCCCAGAACAAAGGATGTAATCAGGCGTCCGCGCATAGTAAGCATGACTTGGTAAGCAAGCTTCGCCCACCATGCCCATATGCCTGAACGAAGGAAATATCGGTAGAAGCGTATGTCCGGGATTTGGGAAGTCTACTTATGGCGCGTCACTGGCAAAACCATCAGAAACAATTCTGGAAACTGCCACATTGTACGGATTGACTAGATCATGATGTCTCCCATAGAACTTCTTAAGTGTTGCTACCAGTTTGGTTTTTTGATACCCCTGGCTCAACACACAACTTTGTAGTGAGCACTTTTCCACGCTCCATGAAGTCCTGATAATTTGAACAAGTTCTGGCATAACGGATTAACTGTGAAACGTAAACGCCGTAAGATTATGATATTTCTGCTTACGGTATTGCAACCAGTGAGTTCGAGAGTTCAATCTTCAAGCCGGCCTACTGTCTTGGACGTTGGGGATGTGTCTCGTCAAAATACATGCATCAAATGTTGTGGACAACATCTGTTGCACTCGGAACGTGGTATTTGGGATGTCAGAAAGAGATATAAATCCACAGTAAATGTGGGGGAGACAGACTGCGGGGATGTCTGCATATTATGCGGCAGACTGCATGCCTAGTTGTCAACCCAATCATTGTTGATGGCTCTGCTTCACTCTTTAATTGCACGGCGGCGGTTCGGGCCTCAGACTCAATGACGGCCTCTTCGTAAAACTTTAACCAGTGGGTTGGAGCTTGACGATGTCTTTGGCTTGGCCCGCCGTGGTTCAACTATTGGTTTTCATTTACTCTGGCATACAGTGGAATTAGCCATGAGTACTCGTCTTTGTTTATTATAGTGATTAATTTGATTTTTATGTTTTCGCTTTGATGCATTGACAGAGTTGGGAGCCTTTATGCGAACCAAATTTTTATGTATTTCTGTATTAAGAGTAACATCGGGACCCAGGGTGAAGTTAGCTAGCTGTAAAAGTACTTTAAACCCCACGGTGGTTTGCTCTACCGACCGTTCTAAGGCGGTGGTCCCGGTGTTAGTCTTACTCTTTGTTGCTTTGTGGTTTATTCTACGAGGCGATTTGTTGTATGTCTTTCCGAGTGTCATTTTGTTCTTGTGTTTTTCAGTCCTTTTAGTATTGCGATTACCTCGCTTGGGGAAGAGAGAGCTAATCTTAGTGCTTTTCGTACGTTTGTTCGGTTTGTGCGTGTTTAGATTTGTCGGTTTCCTCTTCTTCTTGGGGTCTGGGAAGGGCTGCGGTTTGTGATTGTGGCACTCCCTGGACTTTTCTCTTACCTTCCTTTTTCTGCCATGGGAGAGATTGGCATGATTCGATAACTGGAAATATGCTAGCAGTCCTTAAAAATTACCCCGAAAAGTTTTGAATGATATACGTAACTAAGGGGTCTAAACAAGGTATTATTTTTAAGCATGTATCGTGGGCCTCAACCGATGCTCGCTCAGCTTCGAGGATGTGTTAGTTGCATGTTATCATGTAGTCTTTGCCGCATTACCACTATTACAGTTCATCTCCATTTGTTCATTTTGCTTCGAGGATGTGTTAGTTGCATGTTATCATGTAGCCTTTGCCGCATTACCACTATTGCAGTTCATCTTCATTTGTTCATTTTGCTTCGAGGATGTGTAAGTTGCAAGTTATCAAGTAGTCTTTGTCGCATTACCACTATTGAAGATTATCTTCGCTTGTTCGTTCAGCTTCGAGGAAGTGTTAGTTGCATGTTATCATGTAGTCTTTGCCGCATTACCACTATTGAAGTTCATCTACATTTGTTCTGTTTGCTTTGATGATGTGTTACTTGCATGTTATCATGTAGTCTTTGCCGCATTACCACTATTGCAGTTCATCTTCATTTGTTCATTTTGATTCGAGGATGTGATAGTTGCATGTTATCATGTAGTCTTTACCACATTACCACTATTGCAGTTCATCTTCGCTTGTTCGTTCAGCTTCGAGGATGTGTTAGTTGCATGTTAGCATGTAGTTTTTGCTGTATTACCACTATTGCAATTCATCTTCTTTTGTATGGATCAGATATATAACCCTGTTCTAAATTTCCCTAGTGGGCCTCTACCTGTCTCAAAGTTTACTGGGTTTTCGTGTGGTCATAGCTCTAGATAAAGGGGCTATCAGATAATTATGTTTTTATCTCTCCACGTAAAAAGGCCTTGCTGTGGGTATTTATTAGGGGCGACTTGGTTAGGCGTTTCTGTTGAGTACTACAGATGTTTTCATGGAGAAATAAAAAAAATATCAATACTTTTTTGGTAAAAAATAATGCCTTATCTAGAGCTATGTGTGTCTAGTCTTCCATCAGTGATAACAATAATTACCGAGAAACATCTTAATTTTATGTCTTTAATTGTAATTGCGAAAATGTGTTTTTCGTGCATATGCGAACATACAAAACAAACGACTTCTAAGCATATACTGCTACGGTCTATATCAGCCTGTGCCTCCACATGAGCACATCGTATTTACTGTATGAATTCGGACAGACATACCTGCTGAGAAACAGTGTATACCCAGACGAGACGCCGCAGAACGCGGCGTCTCGTCAGAGTCTACACTGTTTGCCACTCATCCAGCAATTTTAGACACAACATCGGGTGGTAAGTTGTACTTGTTCACATTTTAAAGCAAGTATCATAAGAAGTTGAGGTGTCCGAATATTTTGGGTTAATACGATAGTCAAAGCCTTCGCATTATACTTACAGAGTCAATGAATATTGTAGGATATACAAACAAGAAACAAAATCAAAGGGCTGAATAGCCCTAAAATGACAGATTCTATGAGAAACTAATAAATTCCAGGTATCATTCTGTTCTCCATTTAAGTTTGTGAGACGCTTCTTCGTCGAAAAAAACGAGCTGGAGCGAACAACAAAGGCGCTGATTAGCCTGCGCGTCCGCGCAGGCTGATCTGCGCCTTTGTTGTTCGCACATATATTAAGGCGGGTTTTCTCAGCGACTCTCGCCATAGATCAAGCACAAGTTGCACTACTTTTGTATGGACAGCTCTTCAGTGGCGTACTAATATGCACACAGTGAAACATTGGGCCTACTTTTGTGCGCGGATGAATACGAAATTGAATAGTAGTCAAAGTCACTTTATCCAAAACCGTGCGTGGCAACGAAGAATGACAGATAGAATCTGTCATTAATTAAATGTGGCGCCACAGATGGAAATGCCAAAAATCATGAATCACAGACATTCTAAGGCACCGGGTAAGTCCTTTACAACATGAAATGACAACACAAAATAACACACCTTCGAATCACAGAAATGAAGTTACCAAGGACAGGCCGCAACCTCGAAGTAAGCTATCCCAAGACACCGGAAGAAAACCGGATGAGAAACATACAATGACAGAAGAGTATAGATGAACTAACCGATTTCCATGTAAAAAAAAAAAAATAAAATCAACAAAGGTACTTTTGGGTTGGGGGCTGGGGGACTTAAACCTTCAACTCTGACCTGATTTTATAAACGTTTGATTCACGGCTTAGGTGTTTATACAACTCTAGCTAAACATACAGTCGAACTTCAATGGCTGGAACATCTTTGGAACCATGAAAATTTGTTCTAGACATGGGTAGTTCGAGCCACTGAGGGTTAATGATAGCGCCAGGTCATGGGACAAATGGGGATAATTTATGTATGTCTTTTCCCTTTTATATTACACAATATCAACCCCCGCCGAGGTAGGCAACATTCTTTCGTGGAGATTGATCATGAAATATTTTCTACGGTCATTCTCTCTCTTCCGCTGATCCAAGAAGGGCAGTTATCAGTTTCTGGCGAAAGAATGTGCATAATACTGGTTAACCGCTAAGAGGACTAAGCCTGCCCAGTAAACGTGTGGTTAGGTAAACTGACCGCGCTCGACATGACCCCATTGGGTTGACTGGGCCGTAAAACCTCAACACAAACAATATTACACAATATATAGTATTTTAGTGTACTCATTAAAGTAGTTGCGGTCATGGTACATAAGCCGTCATCCAAACACATAAATCCATAAACGAATGACGAATCAGAATGTTCAGACCAACAGATATGGACCCCAGAATAAAGGGTGTAATCAGGCGTCCGCGGATAGTAAGCATTACTTGGTAAGCAAGCTTCGCCCACCATGCCCGTAGGCCTGAGCGAAAGAAATATCGGTAGAAGCGTATGTCCGGGATATGGGAAGTCTACTTATGACGCGTCACTGGCAAAAACATCACCTTAAAACCACCTTAAAGTGGCGATTGTAATGAGTATACACAACATGCAGTTTTTTGATAAAATAAGAACATATCACTAGTATATCACCATGTATTTGTTGTCTTGAGTGATCTGAACAGTTTTCTAGGGACTCAAAAACGAGTTCAAGCCAGCCATGGTAAACGAGCCATCGGTGTTCGAGTCGTTATAGTTCTACTGTAATTGTTCGGCTCGTGTAGGGGTTTAGTAACGCATCAGTAGATAAACCTGGAAAAGCATACATATTCAACTCTAAACACCATGATGAAAGAAAAACAATCCCAGGGCTCTACTACAAAATGAAAGCCAAGGCCAATGAATTTTACATTCGAAACTAATACGAGTGAATCACAGATGACCGAACATATATGAGCCAGCGCACGACAAAACCTACAATAATACTTGTGCGACCAGCGATGACTCAGATCAGCCTGCGCATCCGCGCAGTCTGATCAGAGTCTTCGCTGATCGCATATGCCTTCTACAGCGTCTGACCTATCCAAAGAAGGATAAACCATCGCCGTACTGGGTGGATATACATGCTGATCTGAATCTTTGCTGGTCACACAGATGTTATTGTAGGTTTTGTCGTGCGCTGCTCATATTGCACTTGGAGCTGCATCAGAATTAAGGGCGTGGTTTCGCGCGAGTGAAACTGCTTTAAGCCCCCACCCCCCCCCCCTCCCCCGTCTCCACTCACAGCAGTTTATCCTACTGTCCATTCCAAGACGGTTACTGTGTTGCAGTTCTTCCTTGTTTGCGCTTCTGTGGTGTCATACGTGGCCTTTGTTTTGTCATTATGTGTTCCTCGCTTCTCCTTCTTTTGGTGTCTCAGGAGGGCTGTGCTTCGTGATTGTGGCATCTCCTGGGTATCTTAACTTAAATTTTCCAGACACAAACTTTAAACCGGTGGTTTATTCTACTGACCGTTCTAAGGCGGTGTTAGTCTTACTTTTTGTTGTTTGTGGTTTATTCTACGAGGCGATTTGTTTTAAGTCTTGCCTTGTATTATTTTGTTACTGTATTTTTAGTCCTTTTAGCATTGCGATTACCTCGCTCGGGGAAGAGAGAGCTAATCTTGGTGCTTTTCGTACGTTTGTTCAATTTGCGCTTGTTTGGTTATGTCTGTTTCCTCTTCCTCTTGGTGTCTGGGATGGGCTGCGGCTTGTGATTGTGGCATTCCCTTGACTTTTACCTTTTTTTTTAAAGAAATCATTTAGGATTCTATACAATTTGCTAAGTCAAGCCTGCCCCGGGATGCAGGGTAATTATGGTAAGATTTTATTGACATGGCGCCAGCTGTACCAGAACACGATGATGATTTGGTGTTTTACGTCCCTTTCAGCATTATTTAAGTCATATCGAGACGCAAGAAGGCTTATAATGAAAGGCTCCGTGCAATGATGCATCATACAGTAATGAGAAGAACTCTGTCTTTACCAATAAAGTGAACCCTCGTTACAACGACAATATTTGTTCCCAAAGGCCTTGTTTTGTTCTTATTTCCTCATAGAACATATGTTTTGGATATTTGTTAGAATCGCCTCAAGGAGGCGATTCTAACAAATATCCAAAACATATGTTTCTTTTAAATGTTATAAACAATATTCTAGCATAATTTGTGACTAACTGTTATCTCTTAAGCGAATGTTTCGTGACAGTTTAATTGTCATTATAACGAATTTTGTCGTTGTGTCGAGTGTCGATATAAAGAGGGTTGTCTGTTCATTGTAAACAAACCATAAAAACAATTAACCATGTCCTCTACAATGGAAATATGAATACGAAAATCAGCCAACATTTTCTTAAACTAACACAGTCTGGAAAGTGTTGGAAGACGAAAACTGATATTTTCTCTTTTTTTTCTCAGAAAATATCAATTGGGAGAAATAGCTCAAATGTATGCTGAAATCTTTCCCAGCATACTAAGTGGAAAGATTCAGCAACTGACAAATTGATAGTTTACTTATTTTTTTCCTCATCACGAAAACATGCCTATATAATTTTGACCCCCTTAGACCCCACTTTTATATAGTAAAACTGGGGTTTACAGGGGTAAACATTATTTTTCTTATTTCTGCTCAAAAACCTAGATTGTGGGTACCCGTTAGAACCGCCTCGTCGAGGCGGTTCTAATGAGTACCCACAATCTAGGTTTTAAGCAGAAATACGAAAAAGATCAGAATTTTTCTATCTGAAAATTTTTATATTTTGTCGGTAAAATTCTCAGTATATTTGAATAGGCATGTTTTCGTAATGTAAACTAGACTTTGACATTCCTTAAGGCAACAATTTACATGAAAACTTGTCATAACATGCAAATTCTCTCCGAATACAATTTACATAAAATGTCAAAGCCTATTTTCTGGGGAAGATATGAAAAAATATCTCAAAATGTCTGCTTAAATTTTATTCAGCATGCTAAGTAGTAATACGATGCTATTCCCCAAGGACGTACAACATGTTATTTTATGATAAGGCGCGATAATTGTTCATTCCAATCATTATCACATACTATATAACTAGTTATACTTGCAATCAAACTGCTCCCTAAGGATGGTATTGTTTAGATTTCAGCAATCGTAAAATGTAATCTAAAATAACACGACTCATAATGAAAATGGAGAGAATGAAATAGCGCGCATATATTATTTGCAACTTAAGAATGCGGACTTTCTGCGGACATCAAAGGCTTAGACCTGGCCCTCGAGGTTATAAAACTTTTTTTTTTCATGCTCAAATCAGCTGAGCAGTTGGCATTTTCATATTTATTAGCAGAAATTTTCATGCTCAGCTATGTTTAGAAAGAAATAATTTGCAATCGTTAGTAATTTGAAGTTAATCAGCAGGACAGATTTAATGCTCAGCTGAGTTGAGCCTCATTACGAAAACATACCTATATAATTTAGACCCCCTTAAACCCCACTTTTATATAGTAAAACTGGGGTTTACAGGGGTATACATTATTTTTCTTATTTCTGCCCAAAAGCATAGATTGTGGGTACTCGTTGGAACCGCCTCGGTGAGGCGGTTCTAACGAGTACCCACAATCTATGTTTTGAACAGAAATATGAAAAATATCGAATAATATCAAAATATCAAATATCTGAAACCTTCAGTTTTTGGTGGTTGAATTTTCAGTAAATTTGAATAGGCGTGTTTTCATAATGTAAAAATAGGTTTTATAATCTCGGGGCCAAATTTCTTGCCGGCTAGGCATGGTCTTCGCTGCCCGTTTCAGTAATCGATTAGTGCTATAGCACATACCGAAGAACAGAGAAATACTTGATCAGATTACGTTGATCTTGATCTTCGATGTTCGTGTATGGCAAAAGGTGTTTTGTCTTTGACATCATATAATTAGCAGAAAACATTAGACAAATGGGCCACGTCAGGAGAATCCCAACAAAATGGCATGTGCGACCAGCAACGGCCCGGATTAGCCTGCGCATACGCAAATTAAGCCTCTAAGCTAAATAGACTGCTGCACAGGTTGATCTTAGTCTACAGTGGTCAGAATGCCAAATCGTTGGAAATATCATGCTGTGGCTCAAATATGCTTTCGTAAAATGTATACTTCTTTAACATAGCTCTAGGCGCTCTTTTGCTCAACAAAAGATAATTATCATGTCACCTATTCCTCCATGAAAATATGTTGTGGGTACTCGTTAGACTCGCCTCCCACTTTATGTTTCAACGGATAATAAAAACAATTCTAAATACCTATCTTGTCTTACCGATCTAACTTGCAGTATATAATATGGAAACGTGGGGAATACAATAAAACCTCAATGGCTCGAACATCTGGAACCATTGAAATTATTCGATACATGGGTAGTTCGAGCCACTGAGGGTTAATCGTGGCGCCAGGTCATGAAGCAAATGGTGATAATTTAGGGAAGCCTTTTTGATCTTCTATCCAATAATGGTATATTGATTGTACTCATTAGAATCGCCTCGAGCACACACAACAAATAATTTAATGATAAAATAAGAAAATTTCCCTAAGTATTTGTTTTCTCGAGCTATCGGAAGAATTTCGTAGGGACTCGAAAATATGATCGAATAAACCAAGGCAAACGAGTCATCGGTGTTCGAGTCAGCGAGACTTTACTGAACTTTGGTATTATGCAGATAAAGACAGATTTTGCAGCACAAAATCTTGATAGACATAATAATCAAATTTAAAACAAGGAAAGTCTGGAAAAAACCGCCATTATAATTTATGAGAGACTAGACGGGTGAGTATAAGATAGACTTGATAACGCAGTGAAAGAGACGTGGAACATATCGACAGTAGAGACCAGATCAATTTTAAACAGTCATCAATTCTGCTCCTGGTATACATATTGAATACAGTAGAGGTACATTAATAAACAACCAACACCGCCCTGAAAAGACTGTAAGAAGCTACGGTACGCTGGTGTCTCTGGATTGTCGTATAGGTACAGTCGAACTTCAATGGCTCGAACATCTTTGGGACCATAGAAAGTTGTTCGAGACATGGGTGGTCAGAGCCACTGATGGTTAATTATGGTGCCAAGTCAGAAAGCAAATGGCGATAATTTAGGGATTTTTTTCGATTTTCTACACAATAATTGTATGTTGAGTGTACTCATTAGAATCGCCTCGTTGAGGCGATTCTAATGAGTACACACATCATACAATTTCACGATAAAATAAGGAAAATTCCCTAAATATTTGTTTTCTTGAGCTATCGGAAGAATTTCGTTGGGACTCAAAAACGAGTTCGAATTAGCCATGGTAAACGAGCCATCGGTGTTCGAGCCATTGAGGTTCGACTGTATTACCGGAAAATTAAGTAAAATAATACTCAGAAAATGCTATAATCATGTTTCACAGCCTTCCCTAAGTGCCAAAAGAAGAAGAGATGATGAACAACCAATAGTGCCATTCGACTGGAATGTTTCGTGAAATATCCGTGAAATTTTGTGCAGGAGTGTGATATCTTCTTGTAATAGTCGGTCACATTGATTGAGTTATTTTTCAAGTTCATAAGCGGTCGTGAAGCACGTTTGACTTCAATTGAAACGCCGAACTTTCCGTGCATTACGATCATTTAAGAACTTGAAAAATAACTCAAATTTGATTGGACCATGTGACTGGCAGTTACAAGAAGATATCACACTCCTGCACAAAATTTCACGGACATTTCACGAAACATCCCAGTCTAATATGGCGAATGACAAAACAAACGTCACATATTAAACAACCAACGCACGATGCACCTAGGAACGGTTTTCATAGGCTCATAATTCAAGGGCAGTGGATAAACTTCCAGTTGGGAGATAACTCTTTCAAAACTGGTTTTCCTCCATTCTGAAAAGGGTGTCTCTATTGTAGGAAAGGAAATTCTTTTAGAGTAGCCTCTTTTCAGAAGTGGCTTGGTAAGCAAGACCGCAAACAGGAATAGGTTCTAAAAGGAATTAACCCTTGAAAGCCAAACACAACAATTGTCGTTTGCTTTGTCTTCTGCTGGTTACTTTAAAAGTCATCGTTGCAAACAGTGTGGACTCGGATCAGACTGTTCCTCTAGGAGCAGTCTAATCTGGGCCCATACTGTTTGTCTATATGTAAAAAAAGTATGTTTGAAAAGTTTGCAAGAAGATGCAGCAGACGACATAAACAGATGACATTTTCAGATGTAGTTTTTCTTGGCGTCTTAAGAGTTAACCTTTAGAGCAATGAACATTCTCGTAAAACCAAAAACAGCTGAAGTGTCAAACTTTCTAGGCCAGCAAACTATAAGGCTAATCAGAGGCCCTTCGCTGTTAGGGCAATGATCATGTCATCGTCATCGATAGTTATTCCGTTTACCGCTACTGTGTGATGTTTCTTATCTATTCTTTTTAATCTGTTCATTTTGCTTTTCAGGAAGGTGTGGTTTGGTATCGTTTTGCCGCTGTTACCTTGTCCAGGAGGGCTTTGGGAAGACTTTGTTCTATGATTGTGGATTTGTCTGGGTATTCATTATTTCATTTATTTGCATATTCAGTTTTTCTAATGGTATTTAAGACTTTAAATCACTTGTTTGACCTTTTCTGGTAAAAAGCAAATTTCATTTAACAGATGAGCTCTTAAAATAAAATAGACATTATTGCATAAAAAGCAGTGTCGCACGTTATTAACACCCGTGCATTAACCGGCGAAAAGCCGTGTATTTACAAGGCAAATCACGCGCTGTTAATGCACGGCTACGCAACTTTCAATATGCTCGTACCGGGGCCATAGATTTGCTGCCGTTTAGAAGATGTGTACTGGCCGGCCCTAGAACGAGCATAGTCCATGGAAATTGCTTTCGCTAGACACCGGTGAAAAGGCGAAACAAAATAGTGCAAGAAATAATGAGAAATATAGCAACTGTTTTCAGTTTTTATGCAATAATAGCGATCGAACATGGTTTTTCAACGCAATAACATTCGCCAGGTCCCTTGGGAGGTGTTGAAAACCGCGGCCTCCGGCCTCGGTTTTCAATACCTTCCTCGGGACCTGGCGAATGTTAATGCATTAAAAACCATGTTTGATCCCTATTATAAAGAAGAAATTAAAGATAATGACATAAGTCACATTTCCAAAATGAGATCTTATTGCATATGCCAACATCAATCCCAATTCCGTGCAATCTGACAAGAACTACTGTTATCCACCTATAGCTCTACAACGTACAGGCAAGTATCTACTTTTGAAAAGGGAATGATTTGTGCTGACACATAGACTGATCTTGGTCAGTGTAGCTGATATTATATTATGTGCCACGTCTGTCGTTGTTTGATGAGGCAAACATCACGATAACTGCTCCACAACATACGAAAAGGACAATTACATAAAATACGCCAATCAGAATATGAACTGATCCGAGCGGATCCGCGCAGTCTGATCAGTTCATTTTATGATTGTCCGTAAAATCACCTGTATCCAATGACTATGGCAAAGGAAAATCTATGTCTTAATGTATGCTTTAATGGTCTGCATACCATTTTTGTCCTAAATATTGGGACATCTTAATTCCTTATCGTACTTCTCCTGATATTTGAATCCATTACTACATGTACGTGTCGATGGCGATATATCTAAAACTTGAAGAATGAGTGGCAAACAGTGCAAACCCTGATCCGTCGCCACTGTCTGCGGAGGCAGATCTGGGTTTACACTGTTTGTCAAGGCTGTCCGTCCCAATACTATAGGGATCAAACATGGTTTTTCATGCATTAAACATTCGCCAGGTCCCGAGGGAGGTGTTGAAAACCGAGGCCGGAGGCCGCGGTTTTCAACACCTCCCTAGGCACCTGGCGAATGTTAATGCATTGAAAAACCGTGTTCGATCGCTATTATTGCATAAAAACTGAAAACATTTGCTATATTTCGTGTTATTTATTGCACTATTTTGTTTGCCTTTTCACCGATATCTAGCGAATGCAATTTCCACGGCCTATGCTCGTTCTAGGGCCGGGCAGTACACATCCCGTAACGGCAGCAAATCTGTGGCCCCGGTACGATCATACTGAAAGTTGCGTAGCCGTGCATTTACAGCGCGTGAATTGCCTTGTTAATACATGGCTTTTCGCCGGTTAATGCACGGCTGTTAATAACGTGCGAAGTTGCTTTTTATGCAATAATAAGGGTTATTACGGTATGTACTAACGACCGTTTTCTCGAGACCTACTTTAATTGCTTGTTCAGATGGAATGGAACATTAAAGCAGCTGAGATTCTGTAAAGTTTGCCCAAGGTGATAGTTATTTGAGCAGCATCATGACCTGCAGGTTTAAAAAGCGTTTTGTTTCCGCGCTGTCTGGTTAGGCTTTACAGATGCAGTTGACATGAGATCGATGTACCGATTTCATCTCTTGATATAGAGTGATTCTAAGTAGACAGCATTGCTACGAAAGTCCATCTTGGTCATCGTTATTTATTGTTTACATGTGCATCGCTATTTACACAGCCACCGTTTTTGCGTAGCGTGGTCGTCTTTTATTTTAATATTAGAAAATCTAACTGAGTATAATTATGCATATAATGGTTCCCTAGAGCAACGTAAATAATGTAATTGTATCATCAATAAAATATTCATAGATCTTTAGCTTTCACGCTTGAAACTGGCACAGAAAATTATTGTAATTTAGATGCAATCTTTGAAGTACATTAACCTGGTTCTGTTGTTGGATTTTATTGACAATTTTACAGCTTTCGAATGTGGAATATTAATACGGGCCTGGCAATTAGCCGAGGAAGCACCTTGCAATATTCAATTATGTTACACTATATTCTGTTTGGTAATATTTATCAACTGCACATTTTCCATTATACAGCGGATAGACTATCTGTTCAGCATCAGACAGCCGTTAAAGGCTTAAGCAAATTAATATTGCAGCAGACGACATTTTATTTATTATTATTAGTTTTCTGAGAAAATAAGATTTGCTATTTCATATGAATGTCTAGCAAACGATTCACATTCAATGCCAAGCACACACAAACACACACACACAAACACACACACACACATGTTGTGATTAGCTCTTAAAGGGTAAAACACAGCTATTTCTTCTGATACCAAAGCAGATTTTTAATTGAATTTATCGAAATTAACTAATATAATTTCTTCAAAACAGTACAGCTCATTAAGAAAACACGCCTATTCAAATATATAGAAAATTTCAGCTCCAAAAAACTGAAAAAGTTTAGATAAAAAAATCTGATATTTTTTCATATTTCTGCTCATAACATAGATTGTGGGTACTCGTTAGAACCGCCTCGCCGAGGCGGTTCTAACGAGTACCCACAATCTATGCTTTGAGCAGAAATATGAAAAATATTAGAATTTTTATCAGAAAATTTTCATTTTTTTTTAAGGTAAAATTTTCAGTATATTTGAATAGGCTTGTTTTCGTGATGGGGACTCCGAATTGATTGATAAATTGAGCTATAAACACTTCTGCCATAAGGAATATGAAAACAGAGCATTAGGATGACCTGCTTTTTAATATCGGAAAATTGTTGGGAAGTCTAATTTTTAGGATCAAAAAATGCCCGTTATAAAAGAACAGGACATACATATGTAGCTTGGTTGTGTGCGACAGACTGAATGCTTAGATTTTAATCCAATCATGATTGATAGCTATTATTTCGTTTTTAACTGCACGAAGGTGGGTCGAGTCTCAGACTCTTTGACGGGGTCCACCTAAATCTTTCATTTGAGAGTTTGATGCCTGATATTATGTCTTTGCCAGGTCCCTCCGTTTTTCTACTAGTGGTTTCCTTTAGCCTCGTTTGTCGGTGTCGGAGGTGTTTGCCACCGGCCCTCGTCCTTGTTTCATTACAGTAATTTAATTTGATTAATTACATTTTCAGCAGTGATTTACTGAGATTCGTTAGTGAATTATAATCGATAATTCACCGAGTGAATTATTTCTTTTCGAACGTTTTGACGTCATTATTGATAGGCGACGTTGCTGATGTTGCTGGTAACAACAATAAAAATAGATGACTTTTTGAGGAAAATTTGATAAAATCATGGAAATTAGACAGCAGTTTTCTCGTCCAGTTGGTGTTTTTGAGGAGAGACCTGCAAAACAAATATAAAGTATGATTTTCTTGATAATTCAGATCTACTTTCGTGACATTGTTGTGTCGGTATTTCAAGCACAGGATGATTTCTGCATTAAAGTGAAAACAAGGTGGCGACTGATTTAAAAACTACACCAAGTATCCTGAAATTCGTGCACTGACTGGAACTATTTGGTAGGAAATCATAACGGCTGAATGTAAAAGTTCAAAATCTATTTAAGGTAAAACATGAATAAAAATGTAAGAAACAGTTTATTTTGTTGTTTTAGTAGATCACGGAGAAATAGTTCACTAGTGTTCTAAGGTTTTTGCTAATAAAAAATCTCATTCCTTCGCGCTCTCGTTTTTTACGCGCAAGCCTTAGAACTGTTGTGAATTATTCTCCGTAATCGATCTAAACAACCAAATAAACTCTATTTACATGTTATTCTGTGATGTTTCACTTATTGAATTGGGAAGCTCTATGCGAAGCGAACATGTTTTTTTTTTTTTTTTTTTTTTTTTTTTTTTTTGCATTTTTACAATATTTGAAACTAAGTTGAAGTTTTGGCGCCAGTAAAATCGATTTAAGCACATAAAGTAAACCATTAGCCGTTTTGGAGTCGGTTGTTTGCAATCGGGCCATAGTATACAACGCCAAAATTTCCGTAAGGTAGTTGTCCTCATGATTATCATTGACCAATGTAATCAAACCGCTCGTCAGACGAAATCAAGGTAACGGTTATTTATAGCCGCGCTATTCTTGTCACTGTAACTTAACCCTTGTCCTGCTGAATAAATTAAGAAGCCACGCCCATTTCTAATTTTCAGCCAATCAGGTTACTTAATTCAGATTGTTGATATAAATTCACATACTTAATGGCAAACAGTGCAGATCCAGATCAGTTGGCTTCTTCAGAAGCCAACTGATCTGGATCTGCGCTGTTTGCAAAGGCGGGGTATATCCAGGTTCAGCAGGACATGGGTTAAGAGTGCCGTTGATTGAGGGTTATCTGTAAAACCTGGACTGGGACATTTGTGACACTGGCAAACAGCGCAGACTCAAATGAGACGCCAAAGATCACAGCGTCTGATCAGGTTCTGCACTGTATGCTTAAATTACAGAAAGTTAAAGACTAACTGAAACAATCTTAAGTCTCCTTTCAGGACCATTTTCCCAGCCAACACTGAGACAATCGACCCACCAGTGCTGTCAGCGCTTTGATTGTAAAACAACGACCAGACGCTGTGTGAGACATGACTATACCATGTATTTTAATGGCGAACAGTGAAGTCCAAAAAAGTAAAGTAGATGTCCAGGAAGGTTAAAAATCACAGAACCTGGTTTATCAATGACACCTTGAGGAAGCTTAAGCAAAATATGACGGAGAGTACATACCAGTAGACTACATTAATGCATATTATTAACTTATACACAGCTGCCTAGTTCAAATGTGTCACTGAAGCGATTAGGAAAAGCTTATGAAACAACCGAAAGGCATTACAGTATCAGTATTATTACTATATACATCTGCATTCGAAAAGTTTGCACTGTAGCATGCTGGGTAAGAAAAGTCAGCAGATGACATTTTTATTTTGTTTCTTATTTTACCCAGATAGTAGGATATGACACTTCATGCAGATTATCTCCTAAGGACCAGTTTATCATCTGCTGACTTTGCTCTTAGCATTCTAAATGTTCATTGAGCAGTCTCCACTTACAGTGAACCCTCGTTTTAACGACAGCATTTGTTCCCAAAGACGTCATCACTATAATGAACTTGCTGTTGTAAAGAATCTTTAATGCATTAAGAAAACAGGCCTATTCAAACATACTGAAAATTTTACCACCAAAACATGAAAATTTTTAGACAAAAAATTCTGATACTTTTCAGATTTCTGCCCAAAACATAGATTGTGGGTTATCGTTAGAACCGCCTCGGCGAGGCGGTTCTAACGAGTACCCACAATCTATGTTTTTGAGCAAAAATAAGAAAAATAATGTATACCCCTGTAAACCCAAGTTTTACTATATAAAAGTGGGGTTTAAGGGGGTCAAAATTATATAGGTGTGTTTTCGTGATGGAACAGAATGATAGGTAAAAAAGAGGCCTTGTTTATTCTTATTTCCTCATAGAACATATGTTTTGGATATTTGTTAAAATCGCCTCTCTGAGGCGATTCTGACAAATATCCAAAACATATGTTGCTTAAAGATTTTATGCAATGTTTTTGCATAATTTCTGATTAACCGTCACCTCTTGAGCGACAGTTTCGTGACATTCACTTTATCACTATAACGAATTTTGACGTTGTATCGAGTGACGGTATAAAGAGGATTGACTGTATAACACAGCTGCGGAGCTCAGTGCGTCATACATACATGTATTGAAGCGATTAGGAAAGCTTATGAAACAAGTGATAAGTAGGATTGTACTATATCTATAAACGTCTGCATTCTAACATATTGCAGTATCGTTGTTAAAATTAATAACCATATCAACTTTTTTTCCGTCAGTCTGGGATGCAAAGCGGCTGATAAGGTGGTGCCGTGATAAAGCACAACAGTTCTGTGCAAGGAAATGATAAAATGCAGATGTTATCGCTTCTCAAGTGAAATTTGACCAGCCCATGCTGAATGTGCAACACAGGAAACGTATCCTTTTAGGCTACATTTCTTCTGAATTATTGGCGCCTTATGAACCGAGAATACCGCATTTTCCAAAAGTATTTGGGAACCCTATATCCTTACCAGACTTGTCCTATAATTTGAATGATTCCATTTAACTACATCATGATGCATATAAAATATTGGAGACTTAAAGCAAATTGTGTAAACCCATATCAGACGCCACAGCGGCGTCTGATCTGGGCTTACACTGTTTGATCAGGCATTCCTGTCCGGATGCTTGGGGTAAATATCGAACCGTGTGCATGAAATTCATGTAATATCTCTCATCACGAAAACATGCCTATATAATGTTGACCCCCTTAAACCCCAATTTTATATAGTAAAACTGGGGTTTACAGGGGTATACATTGTTTTTCTTATTTCTGCTCAAAAACATAGATTGTGGGTACTCGTTAGAACCGAGGCGGTTCTAACGAGTACCCACAATCTACGTTTTGAGCAGAAATATAAAAAATGTCAGAGTTTTTTACCTGAAAATTTTCGGTTTTTGGAGGTGAAATTTTCTATATATTTGAATAGGTGTGTTTTCGTAATGTTTACGAATGAGTCATTTGCCAATGCTTTAAAGGACACTGTTACATTTCTAATCGAAACTCGAAATCTTATTTTGAGATGTTTGCGGAACGATCCTACCATAAC
Source organism: Anodontia alba (assembly GCA_964016985.1). Classification (NCBI taxonomy): domain Eukaryota; kingdom Metazoa; phylum Mollusca; class Bivalvia; order Lucinida; family Lucinidae; genus Anodontia; species Anodontia alba. Next base: position 52,730,531 of record OZ024823.1, on the reverse strand, counting down.
CTTCCCTAATTGAAACTCGAATTTTATTTTTAGATGTTTGCGGAATGAGCCTACCACAACTTTCCAAATCAAAATCGAATTTTTTTTTAGATGTTTGCGAAAAAAAAAAAAAAAAAATAAAATAAAATAAAACCCTCCTGCAATTTATAGTAAAACGATTCATAAACGGTAGATGTTTGGCCGTTTTCACACAAGGGAGACATGTTCTGCGTAGTCGAGTTTCCCAATTCCTGTATCTTGCAGAAAAACGTAACCCTACAATCGGAAAGATTTACGGCTGAAATTTTGTATGTATGTGTATAAAGCTTGGATATTGGTTCATACAAAAACCGCTGTATAGCAATGCGAAACTAACTGCATTTTGGAGAAACGCATTCATTTTACATGATACTGGTTTAGAGTTTTTCCCAGCAACTGTAAGCTCTATTAAGCGTATAGTATACATGTACAGTCGACTCTCGTTATCTCGAATTTAAGGGACTGTCTGAAATACTGCGAGATATCCGTACTTCGACATATCAGATTTGCAGAATTGACGAAAAACTAATTCGATTAACCACATTTAACAAATATATGTGTAATTTGACTCCTGCAGTTAGTGATATAATGAAAATATTGTGGAAAAGAGGAGAAATTGCTCCTTAGGAGCAATTTCTCTTCTTTTCCACAATATTTTTACCTGTTGTTAGATTTTCATGTTTAGGCCGGGACCAGATTTTCACTTCGAGATAAGCGGTTATTCGAGATAAGCGAGTTCGAGATAGCGAGAGTCAACTGTATATACTAGGTAATATACACCAACTCACGATAAATTAATCTGTACAGTTGATTTCTGAATATAAATTAGCACTGATTGTTTAAAATTCTTGTCACGTTTTGTAAAACGGCGTGTATTTTATGGAATTTTAATTAACAGTTTAGTTTGCGGAAATTACGTCAGTTATTATGTTTGGTCTTCATACATTCTTACCCAGTACAGTTCATCAACAAAGCTTTTTAAATTATTGACATGAAGAAATGCGCGGCAATTCCCCTCAACATGCATGTTTAAGACTTACGTAAGTACAATACAGTGTTCTATACCAATATTTGTTATTGAAAACCCATAAGCATGAACGCCCGAAAGATGTCTGGTAAAATTTAAAATGTGTCATTCAAAATGGTGTCATAAAATTTGCAGTCAAACGTTTTCTTACAGGTTTATTGTAGCGGCCATACTGGACGAAACATCGAACATATTTTGGTGTTAATCAATTTCTAATAAAGTCTATAGAAAACGGTAGAAGGTTTATTTGAAAAGCAGTTTGCATGCGATATCTAAACCCTTGATATCATCTGGAAGGAAAACGGGCTACTCTCCCTTAAATGCGAAAAACAATCGGGGTGTCACTAATGACGTCATGATTGCATATGCGGATGAGAAAATAAACATTCTGCTTTCTGTTTTGAGGATTTTTTTCTTTCTTTCTTATGATCTTAACCTAAATACGTAATGTTTTATATTCGTACTTAGAATTCGGAAAGTATCAACTGGGCCCCCATAGAAACGTGCAAGTTTTCGCCAAATGCAATGTATGCATATCTGCTATACAATTGTTCAGGCTTTCTTCCTATATCGAAATAAATCCTATATCTTTCCGACGCTAGGGTTAGCAAACATTGAGTACTGGGGTCCGTACTAATGGCTTTCTGCTTGCTTTCCTGTGCATAATCGTCCCTTCTGAAAAGGGATCTGCTTTGAAAGGAAAAGGTTTGGTCTACTGTAAAGGAAAACAAAATGCTGCCAAGGGTAAACTGTATTTCTTTTTAAAGTAGCCTCTTTTCATAAGTAGGGTGGGGGCGTGAGTGGGGTTGGGGGAGCAAAAATAATGTAGACATAATAATATTCCATGAAAATGTATGAATTCACCTTAATACTACTGCTGCGATATATCTTCTAAAAGAATAACAAATTTTCATGTCATCCCACGTAATTGTATTGTCATCATTTCAATATAATCTGCTAGTATTTCTAATGTATTTGAGCCGCAATGACAGAAAACGTACCGTCCGACATCACCCAGCAAACACACAACGTCGGATCAACGTCGTAACAACGTCGCTGCAACGTTGCAGCGACGTTGTAACGACGTTGTTGCGACGTTGTGTGTTTGCTGGACAGCGCCAAGCGTAGTTTAAGATCAGCATGTACATGCGCAGTCTGATCCGAATCTTCACTGATAGCATTTTGGATAGATAAGGATGAAAAGGTACTTCATGCGGACATGCGGGTGCATGCGGGTGGATAGATAAGGATGAAAAGGTACTTCATGCGGGTGCACAGGCTGATTTTAGTCTTCGCTGGGCTCATATGTCAGAAGGTACGTTTTCTCTCGTTGATGCTCATTGTTCTGCACACTTTGGGATTTCTATAAAAGTAATTGGAGCAACAACGTGTGAGGTTGCATTAACGCTTCGCATACTGCGCAAAATATTCAGAAGAACACGCTTTTTTATGCCAGAAATGTTCTAGGGAAAATAAGAAAACATCGTCTATCATCACGAAAACATGCCTATATAATTTTGACCCCCTTAAACCCCACTTTTATATAGTAAAACTGGGGTTTACTGCTCAAAAACATAGATTGTGGCACTCGTTAGAACCGCCTCGCCGAGGCGGTTCTAACGAGTACCCACAATCTATGTTTTGAGCAGAAATATGAAAAATATCCGTGTTTTTATCTGAAAATTTTCAGTTTTTCGAGGTGAAATTTTCTATGTATTTGAATAGGCGTGTTTTCGTAATGTGAATTTGCCGAGAGAGTGCTAAAGATTAATTCAAAGGTCTTGTTGATTTTCAAAATGATAATTGATTAACGCTTAGCACTTTTGGTAATATGTTCAGTTGACGACATATTGAAATATTTTTTTCTTATTTTTCCAGAAAACAGATTTTGTTATGTCATGCAAATTGTCGTCAATGGAGACAATTTGCATGAAATGTCAAACACTGTTTTCTAGGAAAAATTAGAAAAATATTGTGAATATATCGTGTGTTAAACTAGCCCAGAGAGTGGTAAAGGTTAAATGAATTATAGAGCATTATATCTAGAGAGAAATGATTTGATAACTGCTTATTATTTTTATATTTGAAGAAGAAGAAATTGTTGATCGAAACATGTGTTTGCTACGTATATGCAAAACAAAAAAAAAAGTACGAATCAAAGGTCTACTCACAGAGGAAGTTTTAATCCCGTAATAAACATTATCTTTTAGAAACACGGCATGTGTTTATAAATAATGGACGAAACCTGCAAATGTTTACTAAACATATAAATAATAATTGAATAACAATGTTGATTACAAGTGGCTATAAATAAATTGCATATGCATTGTATCAGATACGATAATAATAGCAGATCGGAAAAAAAAATGACTTAAGTCTAATACTTCGACATATAGTATAGAAAATGTCCAGGGTGAGCCACAATCACAGAACATAGCTTACCAATTACACCAAGAGGAAGAACAAACAAACCATGACAGACAGTAAACAAGCCCCACAAGCAACTGGCTCCATCACGAAAACACGTCTATATAATTTTGACCCCCTTTAACCGCACTTTTATATAGTAAAACTGAGGTTTATAGGGGTATACATTATTTTTCTTATTTCTGCTCAAAAACATAGATTGTGGGTACTCGTTAGAACCGCCTCGCCGAGGCGGTTCTAACGAGTACCCACATTCTATGTTTTGAGCAGATGTATGAAAAATATCAGATTTTTTTATCTGAAAATGTTACTTTTTTGGTTGTAAAATTTTCAATGTATTTGAATAGGCCTGTTTTCGTAATGCCCTCTCTGTTCCCTATGAAGATGACCACAATGCTTGACAGGATCCGCTAAACACAACAATAAGACCACAAATATGACAAAACATGAAACAAACCCGCCGCGAACAGCCACAAGGCCACATAAATAGCAAACAAACACCAGGGCCAATGGGTCAAAGCATCGTTAGCTTAACGAGCTCGTTAGTGGGCAAAATGTTAGCTGCTACAATATCTAATTCGCAGGTATTTTTGCTGAAAAAAATGTAAGTAGCTTTTGCAAATAATTTTATAATTTTAAATGTGTTTGCCAATGAGTTTTAATTTCTGCTTTTTTTTAGCTGCACGGATGTCTGAATGACCTGCTGCATTTAGCTTCATTGCATATGAAAACTATTTTCTACTCTTAACTCAGTGTTCTATTTGCAACTCGTGTAACAAATGCATCGCTTAAAAATACGCCAAACCATTATTTCCAATTACACATGTGGTCTTCGATGGTGCCTAATTGCCCGAAACGAGCTCATCTGACCTAGAAAACTTGACATTTTAGCTGTTTTCATTTTTAAGAGGCTCAGTGTACTTAATGCTCTCAAAATCATTACGATACCAATAAATCAACCTGTCTTAAGTTATATTAGACGAAGAACTAGAACTTACTGTCCGAACACAAAATATGATGCTGTATAATTAACCTTAGTCCTGCTGAACCCGGATATACCCTGCCTTTGCAAACAGTGTGCATCCAGATCATTTGGCTCCTGAAGAAGCCAACTGATCTGCATCTGCACTGTTTGCCATTAAGTATGTGACTTTGTATCAAAAACTTGGATAGAGTAATCTGATTGGCTGATGGTTAGAAGTGGGCATGGCATCATAATTTATTCAGCATGAGAAGGGTTAACATTGAATTATCATGATGCATAGTGACAACTTAATACAGTTAAACTTGCCGAAGGCTCATTTACCGAGGCTAAATCGTTTTTTGTGTCCCTAGGAAATTCTTCCATTGTAGACTGAATGAATTCCCCCACATTATATATTGGAGTGGCCCATTTTCGATTTTAGGTACACCAGACTATACAATATAGATACTCCTAAAGAAAAATGGTTGATCTATGTGCAAACAGTGGAGACCCTGATCGGACGTCGCGTTCTGTAGCGTCTGATCTGGGTCTGCGCTATTTGCTAATTACCCTTTTAGGGATTTCCAGACAACAATGGTTTGGGGATGTTTTTATGAAGTTTTCTTACTGTATGAAAATATTTGTTGTATGTACTCATTACAATCGCCTCAATGAGGCGATTCTAATGAGTACACTCAACATAGCATTATTTTATAGACGATCGAAAAGACATCCCTAAATAATATTCATTTACTTCCTGACCTGGCGCTATGATTAACCCTCTGTGGCTAGAACTACTCATGCCTAGAACATATTTCCATAGTTCCAACCCATCTAGCATTCTACGTAAATCTACATCGGGCCGTCATCGGCCCGTCAGCTACCCTGACGGGCCGATGACGGCCCGATATAGATTTACGTAGAATGCTGACTGGGAAAGATGTTCGATCAGTTGAAGTTTGACAGTATGCACAGACTGTAAATGCGTTACAAACTAGGATCGCAAATGTCTAATCGAGTTCTTATTTTATAAGCATGAGATTTGTTTCCTTTGCTCTAAAATTTGAAACATGCTTTCAACAATGCGTCAGTTCTGGTGTAACAAGCGGTCAGTCTGAACATATAGTTACAACTTAAAACTTCTGGGCCCAGTTGTTCAAAGCGTCGTTAGCTTAACGAGCTCGTTAAGGGTCATTTCGTTAACTGTTTTAGCGAATTCAATATACAATATTCTGATATTTTTTGCTGAAAAAATGTGAGTAGCTTTTGCAATGCAAAAGCTATTCACATTTTTTCAGCAAAAAATTTCAGCATATTTGCGTATCACTCGATGTAAATTTTAACGAATCGTTAACTAACGACATCGTTAGCTTTGAACAACTGGGCCCTGACTGTTTCCCTGCGAAAGCCATATCTCGCTATTGGCTCTAACTCATAAGCGTCAACTCTGGCTATCCACTGATGGCTGAAACACGGTGGCTACAGTCTTTTCTTAGGAATCCAATCGCATAAGACAGTTCGGTCCAGAGTTTCAACCTACACCGTTTCATATGTTTATACTACAACACCAGCCTGTTTGATCATCTCTGTTTATGTTCAGCTACTTCGATAGCATAAGGCAGTATCTTCTATCATAGGTTCCTATACTATCATGGGCTCGCTTCTGCGTTGAGCTACTGAGACAGTCATAAACATGTCTTCGTGCTCAGCCTATGTGTTTATTTTTCTATTCGGTTACCGAAAGTTCCAGCCCTTTTGGACCACAACCAACAACACACTTTTAGACCAAGCTGTTTAAGTTAATACCATCTTATAAAGCACGGCCTACACGATAGCTCTTTATAAACATATACATAACACCCCAGTGTTTTTAAACCACTGACTGTTCTAAGGCGGTAGAACTGACATTGTTTATTATTTGCATTGTCTTTGGCTTCTGGCCGCAGAGTTGTTTTTTTTTTCCATCTTGTTTAGTGTCTTGCTCTATCTGTTTTATCCTACCTAACTTTGTGATCACCTCACTTTTAGAAGAGGGGGTTGATCACTTCGCTAATCATTTAGCTTTATATTCTGGCTGCGAAAGTTGTAAAAACTACCTTGGAAGCATAAACTACAGCAAGTAAACAAAAATATTACCGTATTCGATCTAATTACCGCACATACCCCTATAAGCACACAGTCGAGCATTTCTTTAGTCTTCAGTCTGTGTACTTTGATCTACTTCTTTTTAAAAGCATATGCTGTTGGTACACTTTTGAATTGCCTTTACGAGCCAAGGCAGTTAAAATGAGTACCAACAACATAAGCTTTTTTACAGAAAATCAGAAATGAAATTGCATAAGCATCGTTAAATACACCCCTCATGGAGTTCTCTGCTGATATTTCTTTAAGGTGTGCCCTTATTAATAAGGTAGATATATAATTCTACAAGTTCCTCCGGTAATTTGGACTAATTAAGCGCACAATGCGATAATTAGATCGAATACGGTAAGTCCTTTCTTGAAACAGTAGTGTAAAATGCAACATCGCTCACGCCTTCTAGGCCATGGCTGAGCGGTATCCTGTTTCAAGTCAATCAGACCAGCTCAATGTTCCCAAAGGTCCAGAAAATATAGACTACACTAAGCTGAAACACGTGGGGGACTTTTTACATTTCACAACACAGCACTTAACACCAGCTGTTTGAAGATAGATAAATTCTATGAAAGAGTTATCGTCTGAAAGCCAGTAGCACAAACCCAGCAAGCATTCTTTATAAATCTACAGCGGGCCGTTATCGGCCCATCAGCTACCCTGACAGGCCGATAACGGCCCGCTATAGATTTATGTAGAATGCTTACTGGGAAGCCACAGAAATGAACCTAAAATCAAAGATGAATGACAAAACTATCACCAAATCTTGTAACTCTTTAACAAACATACGCACATTGTGCACGCTCCGTGTTCACAAGATAAGTGTGCGACTCTGCACTCAGTTTTCTTTACAGTACAGTCAAATTGTTTTTAAGCAAGCACCTATGGCAAAGCCAAAAACTGGTTGACTAAGACAGGTGCTTACTGAATACAGGTAGATTTCCACTTCTTTACCTTTAATGGAACTTGAAATAATGGCCTTTAAAGGCAGGTGATAGTTTAATATAGGTAACCTTTAGGATAGGTTTGATTGTATTTATTAGTCAATTCTGTTATAAGTTTTGGTTAAAATCCCGTAATAGTAAACCATTCTACAGCATTTGGCATCGACCTAAGTTCGAACACTACCCTTGCTTTTGAGAAATTCCGTAGTTAAACTAGTAATTTCTTAATCTCTGGCTGACAGTGTTTAATGTGTTTGCCCCAAGCCTTCATCCTTGTTCCACCACCGAAATTTAATTTGAGTCAGCGCATGACAATACCTAAAACAAGACCTGTGCGACCAGCAAAGACAGATCAGCTTGCACATCCACTCACTATGGCCAGGGTTCTCACTCATTCCTCTTTGGATAGCCCAGAGGCTGTAGAAGGCACATGCGATCAGCGAAGTTTCTGATCAAACTGTGCGGCTGCGCAGGCTGATCTGAGTATTCTCTGGTCGCACAAGACATATTGCAGGTTTTGTCATGCGCTGGCTCATTTGATTTACATATTTTTCAGTGATGTGAGACAAAATCGATTTTGCCCTGATGCGTTTCACAGGACAACCAAATTTACATTGTTAATGACAGATTCTAACTGTCATTCTTCGTTTCCATGAACGGTTTTAGAGAAAAGTGACTTTTACTACTATTCAAATTCGTATTCATCTGCGCACAAAAGTAGATCCAATGTTTCAATGTGTGTATGTTAGTACGCCATTGAAGAGCTGTCTATACAAAAGTAGTGCAACTCGTGCTTGATCTATGGCGAGAGTCGCTGAGAAAACCGACCTTAATATCTGTGCGAACAACAAAGGCGCAGATCAGCCTGCGCGTCCGCGCAGGCTGATCAGCGCCTTTGTTGTTCGCTGTAGCTCGTTTTTTTTCGACTAAGAAGCGTCTCACATACTTAAATGGAGAGCAGAATGATACCTGGAATTTATTAGTTTCTCATAGAATCTGTCATTTCAGGGCTATTCAGCCCTTTGATTTTGTCATAGCAATGTAAAACATTTTGCTGCAGCCAAACGTGCACCACAGTATCAACAATATTTCATGCAATTTCCATTCTGAAGCACATGTTGTGCAGAAATCGGGATTTCCAACCGATGTAATGTATCGCTGATGACACTAATCATACACAGAAATACATTTAAAAGCAACCTTTAATAACAAATTGGCACAAGTTTATCGAACATGATCTGATAATAGAATTAAAACTACCTCAGCCATCATTGACACTAGTATAACACAGGCTCCCTAGCGCTTAAAGCTCATAAATCATATGGTTTTTACATAAATATTTAATTAAATCCAGTGAAAACAATTTTGCAGAGATAATGATGTCATTTATTTTTTTATAACTTTACGTACACGTGTATTTATCGTTTAGTCTTCTTAGAATTACAAAAAAAAAAAAAAAAAAAAAAAAATGACTGATAAAAAATGTTCTTATTTTATCATGAAATTGTATGTTATGTGTACTCATTATAATCGCCTCATCGAGGCGATTCTAATAAGTACACTCAACATACATTTATTGTCTAGAAGATCGAAACAAAATCCTAAATTATCGCCATTTGCTTCCTGACCTGGCGTCATGATTAATCCTCAGTGGCTCGAACTACCCATATCTCGAACAATGTCCATGGTCCCAAAGATGATCGAGCCATTGAGGTTCGACTGTACCCATATTTACCATCACGTTCTGTGGCGTTTGGCCAATCTGGATCTACACTGTTTGTCACCCATCCAGTAGCTGTTTAGATACATCAACGGCCAGTAAAATGAATTGCTTCATCATAGTCCAGTTTTATTTTATTCTCCTTGGGATCATGGAAACCACTCTGATATCTTGGAAAATCGCATTTCGCTCAAGTCGGTGCTAGAGTCGTATGCGGCCCTGCAAAGCAGTTGCTGCCATATGAAGAGTCTCAATACAACCATAACGGAGTAACCATGACTCCGTCATGGTTGAATTGAGACCCTTCTTATGGCAACTTCCTTAAAAGGAGTCTAAAATAGACTCCAACTTCCTGAAAAGGAGTCTAAAATAGACTCCAACATCCTGTAAAGGAGTCTAAAATAGACTCCAACGTCCTGAAAAGGAGTCTAAAATAGACCCTTACTTCCTGAAAAGGAGTCTAAAATAGACTCCAACTTCCTAAAAAGGAGTCTAAAATAGACTCCAACTTCCTGAAAAGATGTTTAAAATAGACTCCTTTTCATGAAGAACTTGGCGCGCAGGTAAAAAAAAGGGTAAAATTGTAGGGAGTGCCGCAATCACAAACCGTAGCCCTTCCCAGACACCAAGAGGAAGAGGAAACAGACAAAACCAAACAAGCGCAAATCAAACAAACGTACAAAAGGTACTAGCTCTCTCTCTCTTCCCCAAGCGAGATTATCGCAAATGCTAAAAGGACCGAAAACATAAGAACAAAATAACACAAGGTAAGACATAAAACAAATCGCCTCGTAGAATAAACCACAAAGCAACAAGAGAGCAAGACTAACATCGGGACCACCGCCTTTGAACGGTCAGTAGAATAAACCACCCCGGGGGGGGGGGCGGGGATGGGAGGGGGTTTAAAAATAAACCAAACAGGAAGTCACAAAAGCTGTCTCTCGTATTCAAAATGGCGACGGAAAACAACAGCTAACAAATGAAATGTATCTAGTCCCCTTTAGTATATAAATTGAGCAGCAGTAACTGTTGTAAATTTTACTTTCCATTACAGCACACGTACACTTCGATCGTTTTTCTGTTTTCTTTCTTTCTATTTTTCGTGTTCGTTTTCTTTCAAATGAGTAAGCGCATGACAAAACCTACAATAAGACCTGTGTGACCAGCAAAGACTCAGCCTATATATCTACCCAGTTTGGCAAGGGTTCTCGTTTATTCCTCTTTCAAAAGCGCTGGCTCAAATATAGTTTTACAACTGTTTTAGGGTCAATTGAGCGGATATCAGAATCAACTGTACTAATTTATTTTCATCGGTCGTCTGTACGTGCGTTCGTTCACATTTTTAATGGCTTCTTTCGAAACGGCATAATCGATTTGAATCTCATGTTTGAATCTCATTTGGTACAAACTTAGGTCTGGTCGGCGTGGGAAGGGGTGGGTGTTGTGGAATTCAACTTTATCGCCTTCTACGTAGAAATCGTTTTGCCTTTCCTGACAATATTGCATATGGAGCTTTTATGTGCTTTTTTATTATTATCATTATTTATTCTATTACCGTTACATGTCATACAAAGCAATTTGCAAATACATTAAAAATTTCTCCAGAAATACAGTATACTATCCTATAGCATTAAAAGAAGATTATATTTTGCATGAATACATACTTTCCCAAATAACTTTTTTACTTTGTATTGAAAATAACTTTCGACAACATGTCACAATAAGGTAAAAGGCTTTATGAGAAACAAACAGAGAGAGAGAGAGAGAGAGAGAGAGAGAGAGAGAGAGAGAGAGAGAGAAAAAAAGAGAGAGGCGCTGCGTCTACAATTAACTTTTGCTTTCTTTCTGGCTTCTCAAAAAAATGTTTTTAAAATTTCCCCATGCTCGTTCAAAATCTATAAGTCTATCCTTTATAAGAGTTATTTCTTGTTCAATGTGTATTTGTTTTCTCATATATAGCTTAAAACTCCCCCACATAGGAATTGCTTTCTGTTACTTATTACTAAATATAAAATATTTTGCAGTAAAACATTATAAAATTCTTTATTTTAATATCTGGATCCTGCCTTTTCTTGTAGTCCAAAAGTTATGCTTTTAAAAGTTATGTCTAAGTATGTGCTATGTTCTTTTAGGAATTCTTTAATTGCATCCAGAAGCTTTGCACATGCCTGCATTCCCAAAACAAATGGTTTAATGTTTCGATTTCTATATTACAAGACTCACATAAAAATGAAGTCACTAATTTACATTTGTTTAAGAACTGATTGGTTGGTACAATATGTATTATTCTTTTTAAATACTTATAATGAAAATCTCTAATCTTGATTTCATTTATTGTCGTAAGTGTGGTGCGATATATGTTTTTCCAGTTTAATTCTTTGTTCAAAAAACATTCATTCCATTTCTGTTCTGACTTTTTCTCTTCAACCTCTTCAGAGTTCAGCAGTATATTGTAAACAAGTTTATTTGTTTGTTTTGCTTTTTGAAGCTGGTCAAAAACGGTTGGGGCCCGAAAAACATCTCTGTTTTCTTGCTTCAGTTGAGCTTTCCAGTGATTTGGTATATTCTAACCAGGCTTATATATTTTAGAAAGTCAGTTCTAGATAAATTATATAAGCCTGTTAATTCTTCGAAAGAGTATATTTTCTTTAAACTGTAATCATAAATATCTTTTATATTATTTAATATCTGTTTGGAGCCCATGTTTGTATAATAATGTGCGATTTCCAGCTTTTATATTTAAATTATTCCATAAAATGTCATTGCTATAATACACTGTTGCATGTTTTTTGTTCAGTTTACTCCAGGCTATTAAAATATCTGTTAAAAAAGCATTATCTTTAAAATTCGCCTGTATATCCTTCTCATGAATGTCACATTCAAAGTATAAATCCATACCGAAATTGTTTAATCTATTTAAATATATTTTCTTTAATAAATTATTGCTGTTTGGGTCTAATAGCCTTTTTATCCAAGTTATCAAGCGACTGTATAAATTTTCTTATATCCACCATTTTTATTCCAGCTGCTTCATATTTTTGTATCAAAGTGTTTCGTTTTATTTTCTCAGGTTTGTTGTCCCAAATAAATGCATACATTATTATTTCAATGTGGTTAATTATAATATTTGAGGGATTCGAAAGCGCAGAAAGTGCAAATATTAATTTTGGGAGAGCAAACGTTTTTCTAACAGTAATTTTTCCCATTAATGTTAATTTTCTATGCTGCCATTGTTTCAGGCAAATTTCAAATTGTTTTATTTTTGAAACCAGATTAAATTTTTAATTCCGTTCTTTATTTGTGGAAAAGACCATCCCGAGAGCTTTGGCTTCATAAGAGCTCCATTGAAATTTTGTTTTATCCAGGTGTACTTCCAGGTAGCTTTTATGTTTTATCTAAGATGGCTTCCATGACAATCAATGATACAACATTGGACCGGATATCTATGTATTTCTAATGGTACGGTTTCCACCAAAATTTATGATAAACGGGACGATTTTGATTTTGATATAGTCAATTTCCCTTTTCTGGATGGCGATGTCCCCCGGCGAACCTCATATGGGGTATACATATCTCAAATTATTAGATTCGCCAGAGCTTCTTCAAATCTTAATGACTTTAACTACCGTAATAAAGCCCTTACTGCCAAACTTCTTAGGCAGGGCAATCGTTATTTTAAACTTCGTAAGGCGTTTTCGAAATTTTAACGCAGACACAGTGCCTTGTTAGAAAAATATAGCGTCAGTCTGAAAACACTTCTGCAACAAGGTATATCAGAACCAGAATTTTACGGTGACTTAGTATACAGATTTAGAAAAATTGTAGGTAAATCTAACTTTTCGGAGCAATTCAGAAAACTTATTAACCGTTATAAAAGAATTGACTATAGCCTGGATATTATGCGGCAGACTGCATGCCTAGTTGTCAATCCAATCATTGTTGATGGCTATGCTTCAGTCTTTAATTGCATAACGGCGGTTCGCGCCTCAGACCCAATGACCGCCTCTTCGTAAAACTTTAACCAGTGGGTTGGGGCTTGACGATATGTCATTGGCTTGGCCCGCCGTGGTTCAACTATTGGTTTTCATTTACTCTGGCATACAGTAGAATTAGCCATGAGTACTTGTCTTTGTTTATTTTAGTGATTAATTTGATTTTTGTGTTTTCGCTTTGATGCATTGACTGAGTTGGGAGCCTTTATGCGAACCGAAATTTTATGTGTTTCTGTATTAAGAGTAGCATCGGGACCCAGGGTGAAGTTAGCTAGCTGTAAAAGTGCTTTAAACCCCCCGGTAGTTTATTCTACTGACCGTTCTAAGGCGGTGGTCCTGGTGTTGTTTCTACTCTTTGTACTGTCTTTTTCTATATGTGTTGTGATACTAGCATTGTGATTACCATCTTCAACAGCTGCCCACTTTGCTTTCTGTTTAACTCGTTGTGTTGTGATGCTAGCATTTTGGTCACCTTCAACAGCTGCCCATTTTGCTTTCTCTTTTTCTATTTGTGATTAAGAGTGATATCGAAACCCAGGGTGAAGTTGGCTAGCTGTAAAAATGCTTTAAACCCCCCGGTGGTTTACTCTACTGACCGTTCTAAGGCGGTGGTCCCAGTGTTAGTCTTACTCTTTGTTGCTTTGTGGTTTATTCTACGAGGCGATTTGTTGTATGTCTTCCCATGTGTCATTTTGTTCTTGTGTTTTTCAGTCCTTTTAGTATTGCGATTACCTCGCTTGGGAAAGAGAGAGCTAATCTTAGTGTTTTTCGTATGTTTGTTCGATTTGTGCTTGTTTGGATTTGTCGATTTCCCATTCCTCTTGGGGTCTGGGAAGGGCTGCGGTTTGTGATTGTGGCACTCCCTGGACTTTTCTCTTACCTTTTTTTTATTTAAACATCTCAGAAAGACTAATACTAGTTCAGCTCAAGTTGCAAACTGAGCACTCTTGTGATAAGTTCTTTCAAGTTTGCAAAACTTACTAGGAATATGATTCTAAGCATTAATGCAAAATTTGAATAAAATTCCTTCAAACACTGATATAGGTTGAGTTTTTTTTTTTTTTTTTTTTTAATATTTTAGACACGTATGTTCGTTGGGAGCAGGTCGTTACTGTCACGACATGGTGGATTAAGGCCATTTATACAGTCATGCAAAATTTCAACAAAAACTTGAAGACCTGATTCTATCATAGATTTATATGTTTGACAAGTACAGAAACACGTGTTGTGGCTAAACATGGCCACGTGTAAAAGTTTAATGATTAAACCGAAGATCTTCTCCCTCTGGGCATTTGTGAAAAATAAATAACAGGGTTACAAAGCTCAATTTTCTGTTACTTTTTTATATTGTTTTTAATGTGTATAACCATTCAGCATCATAATCAGGAAGCTTGGCGAATAGGTATCCCGCCTGCGCACCAAGCGGTCTGATTTGAATCCTCTGGGAAAGTCTGTAAACCTTCATGCAAAACTTCTAGAATACGCTATCAAACCCTGATTTTATTTAGGCCACTTCAAGAGAAAAAATGCCTTCGAGCATGCACAAAATGCACATTCAGACCATCCTGAGAATGCGCAAAGTATCATCCGGGTCTTTGCTCTCCATTCATACATTCGGTATTATCCAATGATTCCTTTTGCGGGCAGTGAATGCCCTGATCAGACTGCTTGGTTGATCAAAGACACGCTTGACGCGGCGCATATAACATTAAAAAAGATGTATATAGCGTCAGGATAGGCTCCAAGGTGACAAATTTGGTAGCCCAGGCGAAATCCTTCTCCTCTTCCATCTTAACATACAAGTCAGGTTTTAGAAAATAGTTTTAAGCCTTTTTTTTAAAGATTTTTTTTTTATTTTTAGACACTTGGAGGCCACAGGATGAGGCTAAATGAGCATTGGTGCAACAGTGTCTGGTGGTCAGACACATTTGCCCCTCTGAGTATTAAAATTAACTTTAATTGGAGTTGGCAGTTCTTTGCTTGTATGTCGATTGTTGCAAATGTGCCGTTGTGTCTTGTCATTGTACATTCCTCATCTGCCTCTTTCGGTGTCCCGGAAAGGCTGTGATTGGTGGTTGTGGCTTTTCTTGGACAAAGTCATTTGAGCTAACAAAAAACCAACAAATGGCATGTGCGCCCAGCGAAGACTCAGATCAGGCTGAGCATCCGCTCAGTCTAATCAGAGTTTTTGCTGCCCACATGAAGAAATCTTGGGGCCACAGCTACCTATTTAGCGCACAGCAAAGACTCTGATCAGACTGGGTGGAATGCCCAGGCTGATCTGAGTCTTCGCTGGTCGCACATGTCGTATTGTAGGTTTTGTTATACGCTGGCTCATTAAATATTTTCAAACCCTGATATGCTTTGTTTCATTATTTTCAACATGCATGCAGCCCCTGGTGTAGGTCATACGCGCCGTGTTCCAAATCTTTAATGTCATTTGGATCTTCTTTTGTAAAGATAAGAATCTGTCATTTTTTATGAAAACAAAACTTGTTCTATTGACAGTACCGGAAATCGTGTTCTTGATTTTCTTAATGTAATAAGCAAGGAGAAGTTAGTTTGTTTTTCGCTTTTCGTCTTTCAGAAGTTAGTTTGCTTTTCGCTTTTCGTCTTTCAGAAGTTAGTTTGCTTTTCGCTTTTCGTCTTTCAGAAGTTAGTTTGCTTTTCGCTTTTCGCTTTTCGTCTTTCAGAAGTTAATTTGCTTTTCGCTTTTCACTTTTTGCTTTTCGTCTTTCAGAAGTTAGTTTGCTTTTCGCTTTTTGCTTTTCGTCTTTCAGAAGTTAGTATGCTTTTCGCTTTTCGTCTTTCAGAAGTTAGTTTACTTTTTGCTTTTCACTTTTCGTCTTTCAGAAGCTAGCTTGCTTTTCGCTTTTCGCTTTTCAAACATAGGTCTGTTTCATGTTGTAACTGTTAAGTGTCTGAGTACATGAATGAGTGAGTGAGTGTCTGAGTGAGTGAGTGAGTTAGAAAGTGAGTGAGTTAGTTTTTTACGTCAATCAAACAGCTCATGATATATGCAGACGTTCATTTGGTCAAAGTCAATATTATTTTTGTTTTTCGCTTTTCGTTTTTCGCTTTTCGTTTTTCGCTTTTCGATAATAGGTGTGCTTCATGTTCTTACTGTTAAGTATCTGAATACATGAGTGAGTGAGTGTGTGAGTGAGCGAGTGAGTGAGTTAGAAAGTGAGTGTTTTACGTCTATCAAACACATTACGAAAACATGCCTATTCAAATATACTGAAAATTTTACCATCAAAAAAATGAAAATTTTCAGATAAAATATTCTGATATTTTTCATATTTCGGCGAGGCGGTTCTAACGAGTACCCACAATCTATGTTTTCAGCAGAAATAACAAAAATAATGTACACCCTTGCAAACCCCAGTTTTACTATATAAAAGTGGGGTTTAAGGGGGTCAAAATTATATAGGCATGTTTTCGTGATGAGCTCCTGCAATGAGCAGACGTTCATTTGGTCAAAGTCTAGATCCTTTTTGTTTTTCGCTTTTTGCTTTTCGTTTTTCGCTTTTCGTTTATCGCTTTTCGATCACAGGTCTGTGTCATGTTGTTACTGTTATCTGCGTACATGAATGAGTGAGTGTCTGTGTGAGTGAGTGAGTTAGAAGTGAGTGAGTGAGTGTTTCACGTCAATCAAACTGCTCATGCCATATGCAGACGTTCATTTGGTCAAAGTCAAGATTCTTTTTGTTTTTCGCTTTTCGCTTTTTGTTTTTCGCTTTTCGTTTTTCGCTTTTCGATAATAGGTCTGCTTCATGCTTTTACTGTTAAGTGTCTGAGTACATGAGTGAGTGAGTGTATGAGTGTGTAAGTGAGCGAGTGAGTGAGTTAGAAAGTGAGTGAATGTTTTACGTCAATCAAACAGCTCATGCCATATGCAGACATTCATTTCGTCAAAGTCTAGATTCTTTCTGTTTTTCGCTTTTCGTTTTTCGCTTTTCGTTTTTTGCTTTTCGTTTTTCGCTTTTCACTTTTCGATCATAGGTCTGTGTCATGTTGTTACTGTTATCTGCGTACATGAACGAGTGAATGTCTGAGTGAGTGAGTAAGTTAGTGAGTTAGAAAGTGAGTGAGTGAGTGTTTTACGTCAATCAAACAGCTCATGCTATATGCAGACGTTCATTTGGTCAAAGTCAAGATTCTTTTTGTTTTTCGCTTTTCGTTTTTCGCTTTTCATTTTTCGCTTTTCGATAATAGGTCTGCTTCACGATTTTACTGTTTAGTGTCTGAGTACATGAGTGAGTGAGTGTGTGCGTGAGCGAGTGAGTGAGTTAAAAAATGAGTGAGTGTTTTACGTCAATCAAACAGCTCATGCCATATGCAGAGATTCATTTCGTCAAAGTCTAGATTCTTTTTGTTTTTCGCTTTTCGTTTTTCGCTTTTCGTTTTCGCTTTTCGATCATAGGTCTGTGTCATGTTGTAACTGTATCTGCGTACATTAATACGTGAGTGTCTGAGTGAGTGAGATTGAAAGTGAGTGAGTGAGTGTTTTACGTCCATCAAACAGCTCATGCCATATGCAGACGTTCATTTGGTCAAAGTCAAGATTCTTTTTGTTTTTCGCTTTTCGATTTTCGTTTTTCGCTTTTCGCTTTTCGATAATAGGTCTGCTTCATGCTTTTACTGTTTAGTGTCTGAGTACATGAGTGAGTGAGTGTGTGAGTGAGCGAGTGAGTGAGTTAGAAAATGAGTGAGTGTTATACGTCAATCAAACAGCTCATGCCATATGCATTCATTTCGTCAAAGTAAGATTGTTTTTCACTTTTCGCTTTTCTTTTTTCGCTTTTCGCTTTTCGTTTTTTGCTTTTCGTTTTTCGCTTTTCGCTTTTCGATCATAGGTCTGTGTCATGTTGTTACTGTTATCTGCGTACATGTACATGAGTACGTGAGTGTCTGAGTGAGTGAGTGAATTAGAAAATGAGTGAGTGTTTTACGTCAATCAAACAGCTCATGCCATATGCAGACTTTCATTTCGTCAAAGTCTAGATTCTTTTTGTTTTTCGCTTTTCGCTTTTCCCTTTTCGTTTTTCGCTTTTCGTTTTTAGCTATCCGATAATAGGTCTGCTTCATGTTCTTACTGTTAAGTGTCTTTGTACGTGTGTGAGTGAGTGTGTGAGTGAGCAAGTGAGTGAGTTAGAAAGTGAGTGAGTGCTTTACGTCAATCAAACAGGTCATGCCATATGCAGACGTTCATTTCGTCAGTGTCAAGAGTCTTTTTGTTTTTCGCTTTTCCCTTTTCGTTTTTCGCTTTTCGCCTTTCGATAATAGGTCTGCTTCATGTTCTTACTGTTTAGTGTCTGAGTACATGAGTGAGTGTGTGAGTGGACGAGTGAGTGAGTTAGAAAGTGAGTGAGTGTTTTACGTCAATCAAACAGCTCTTGCCATATGGACGCGTTCATTTCGTCAAAGTCTAGATTCTTTTTGTTTTTCGCTTTTCGTTTTTCGCTTTTGGCTTTTCGTTTCTCGAGTGAGTGAGTGAGTGAGTGAGTGTTTTTCGTCCCATTTAACAGCTTATGTCAATGCAGACTGACATTTTGTCAAAATCAAGATTCTTTTCTGTTTGTTTTTTTTTTTTTTTTTTTTTTTTTTTTTTTTGTTTGTTTTTTCGCGTTTCATTTTTGCTTTTTGCTTTTCGCTTTCTATCATATGTCTAGTTTTGAGTTTTTTATGTGGCCAATTATATGAGTAAGTCCATGATGGATTATCTGTTTAAATAAAAAAGCGAAAAGCAAACTAACTTCTGAAAGACGAAAAGCGAAAAGCAAACTAACTTCTGAAAGACGAAAAGCGAAAAGCAAACTAATTTCTGAAAGACGAAAAGCGAAAAACGAAAAGCAAACTAACTTCTGAAAGACGAAAAGCGTAAAGCAAACTAACTTCTGAAAGACGAAAAGCGAAAAGCAAACTAACTTCTCCTTGCTAATGTAATAGCTGATGATCAAATTTTGTATTTGTCGTCGGATTGAAACATCTTAAACAAATTCAGAAAATGTCTGAGATGTTTCAGTGCCATCTGCCCACTGTTTCTGGAGCAGAAAATTGTCTTAGGGTTAAATAGTTTTAGTTACATCGACCATTTTCTGATGTGCATCATGAGATTTGAATAAACATACGGTCCCCCTTCAACAGGACACTGAACCTAACATTTGGTGAAAACTGGACAACTGGCTTCAAACAAGAAGTCGTTTAAAAGTGTGGACGGACGACGGACAGTAAATGATCACATTGGCTGAGGTGAGCTAATGAAAAGGAACAAGAAGAATTTGATCGTAGTTCACTAAGTACATGACAATGCACTCACCGAGAGTAGTAAATTGCAGTAAAAGTTTGCGCTATCGAGGAAACACTGTGCGCTATCGAGGAAACACCGCAGCGTGGTTTAAGTGCAGCCGGAAAACGTCTAACCTTACTCTCACTTTGTTGTAGCTTACATTTTCTGGTCTTTTGGAATCTATAAACTCATTTGGATTGAACTGAAAATGGGGTACAGCTAACTATGTGCTGGGAGGCTTTATACCTTACTATTCATGAATAGACTGAAGTAAAACAGAGTCTGTTATTTGTGTTCATTTGATGGCTTGTTGTCTCTAAACGATCCAGCTTTCAGAATTTATTTATCTTCATTACAACTGGTACCAAGTGCAGTAAGGCGTCCTTTGCGACCACTAAGTCCATTTGGATTTATTTAAAAGTAGACTATAGCTCAGCCTCGAGCCTGGAGGTGTGAGAAATATTTCAAGTTATCCCTGTTTAATGATTTATATCAATAAAGTCGCGTCTGCTATTTTCATTTATATGTTGTCTTTTGTGCTTCCAAAGGAATCCCTCCGTTCACGATATATTGCAATAACAGAACGTCAACTCAGTCAACTCGACTGGCTATGGATGAAGGGAAGCAAATGTTGCTGAGTCAGTCATTGTTCGATATTTCTGGTTGTCTAGTATGTTATCAGACTGGTGACACGCTGATCTAACCACACAGTCATATCCGCTACTCATTGAACAAGCTTAAGATCACTATATTTCGTAAGCGGACATTGACGGCACTCCCCAGACTGTATGTACCGCATTTGCCCAGTTTCTGGACACCATAACTCATAACCATACTCACTTTGACTACCTGTTGATGTACCTAACATAGTTGGATGAGTGGAACCCGCGGTGTGGGGGGAGGGGCGGGGTGTTACATGTACTCTGAATTTTGCCTGCTAAACTGCTTAATACGCTAGGAATAATTGTTTGGGTTTAGA
Source organism: Anodontia alba (assembly GCA_964016985.1). NCBI lineage: Eukaryota > Metazoa > Mollusca > Bivalvia > Lucinida > Lucinidae > Anodontia > Anodontia alba. Next base: position 52,710,035 of record OZ024823.1, on the reverse strand, counting down.
ATTTTGAATTTTACTCTCTTTTTTGCGGGGGGGGGGGGGGGGAGTGGGGGGAGGGGGAGTGGCTATTTTGTGAGGTATTGGACAGTTGCAGGTATTATTGTATGGGGTTACTTTCAAAGCTGACTATTGTTTGGGTCCATCAAAATTCTCGGTATTTTTCGGGTATCATAAGAATCGGGGTTAGAAATTTCTATTGATAGTTGTTTAAATTTAGATTTAACAGCTTTATTTCTGCTGTGCATCAGTTCAATGCCATTAAAGTACAAATGGAGCTACTGTTGCATACTATTTAAAGCACCTATATTACTAATGCAATCGTTATAAATAAATAAATAAATGAAAACAACACTTTTGTAAAAAGAAAGCAAGGGGAATATTTTTGGGGGCGTATGCTAATATCTGTAGATATTTTTTGGGGATTTGGCTGATATACAAGATATTTTTTGGATATGGCTGATATACAGTTTATTTTTTTTTGTAAATACTAGATGCTGGGGCCCAGGCTATGTAGCAGAAAAAATTCAGAGTACTCCCTCCCTCCCCCCACCCCACCTGGGGGTGGCATACAGTGTAGACCCTGGTCAGACGCAGCCTTCTGCTGCGTCTATTTTGGTTTTACACTGTTTGCTCAGACATGTCTGCCCGATTGTTTTACTCAGACATGTCTGTACGTATATTTAGGTATACGCAGACTGGCCTTAGACATCACCGGTAGCGCATGGGACGATTATTTGTTTTTGTTGAAGTGCGTGCAGGTCTGCGAAATGAATAAGAACATAAAATGTATAGTGCACAACACCAGAAAGGGCCCTTAGCCATTTGCCGCGAACAGCAAGGAACCAGACTAGCATGCTTGATCAGGCCTTTTCTGTCGATATATTCAACATCATATACAGTTGACTCTCGCTATCTCGACCTCGCTTATCTCGAATAACCGCTTATCTCGAAGTGAAAATCTGGTCCCTGTCTAAACATGAAAATCTAACAACATGTAAAAAATATTGTGGAAAAGAGGAGAAATTGCTCCTCAGGAAATTGGAGAAAGGAGCAATTTCTCCTCTTTTCCACAATATTTTCAATATATATCTAACTTCAAGAGTCCAATTACACATATATTTGTTAAATGTGGTTAATCGAATTAGTTCTTCCCCATTTCTGCAAATCTGATATGTCGATGTACGGATATCTCGAAGTATCTCAGGGAGTCCCTTTGGAATTCGTGATAACGAGAGTCGACTGTATTGTTATGTATAAAAGGGCAACGATAGCAGTAGTTTTTTTTTTGTGTGTGTTTTATTAACTTTTTTTTTAAATTTTTTTTTCTATTTCCTTTGACGGGTAAACAGCAAGGTAGACCAAATACTTACTGGGTCCTAATTGGAATACTCTGTTTTTATTTTTTTTTCTATTTCCTTTGACGGGTAAACAGCAAGGTAGACCAAATACTTACTGGGTCCTAATTGGAATACTCTGTTTTCATCATGGGCCCTCAGTGGAATTTAACTGATATTTAACTTTGATAGTTTTCCACATCCATATGAAATACTTATTAACATTTTATATTTTTATTAGTACAGAACATAATTATTTGCGATAATTTGGAAGATTCATTGGTGTATGACATATTTTGTTTAAATTGCCTATCTCGATGAAAAGGAAGCCATATTTAAATAATGGAGATGCTAAAAATAAAAGTAGAGGTAACAGAATCTCAGGGAATTTTTTTACGGAGTTTTCTGACTGCCATTACGAAAACACGCCTATTCAAATACACTGAAAATTCTATAACCAAAAAATGGCAATTTTTCAGATAAAAAATTCTGATAATTTTTTTATATTTCTGCTCGAAACATAGATTGTGGGTACTCGTTAGAACCGCCTCATCGAGGCGGTTCTAACGAGTCCCCACAATCTATGTTTTTGAGCAGAAATAACAAAAATAACGTATACCCCTGTAAACCCCAGTTTTACTATATAAAAGTGGGGTTTAAGGGGGTCAAAATTATATAGGCATGTTTTCGTGATGTGTCTTCCACCAGGCTTCATTGTTCGCTTGTGGCGTAAGGATCTTTCTTCCTGTGGACCGTATCACCTTCTATACATTTCAGGGTTCTAAATGTTGTTGTAATGTAATGCTGCCAAATGAAAATTACTTCAAATAACAGAACAAGTATGTTTGGATAAATGTTTATACACTATTGCCAAGTTTAATACAAAAGAGAACATCCAGTAGGCCTCTCGTAATTTTGTTTTGCAGACATACAAACACTTTGGCTCTTTAACAAAGTAGTGCCTCTTGAATTTCTGACATTGAAACCAGACAATATCTATTGGGCCGCGTCATGCGCAAAAGTGTCTTCGAAACTGCTCAAAATGCGCAGATTCAGATCATTCTGCGCATGCGTAAAGGATCATCCGGGCCTTTGCTCTCCATTCATACATTCTGTAGTATACAATAATTCTGTAAGCGGGCAGTGAAAGCCCTGATCAGACTGCGCGAATGCGCAGGCTGATCTGGGCGTTCGCTGTACGCATATGCCCGAAGATATCTTTTCGCAAGGTGCAGCCAAAATGTTTGTTCTGAAACACGATGAAGGCTCTGATCGCATATACGGTCAAAGATGACCCAGATCAGTCTCTGCATTCGCACAGTCCACTCTGAATGTTCGATATATTCTTAAAGAATCATTGTGTGTTGGGTGCTGTAGAATATATCGATGAACAAAGAAATCCCTGTGTAAGCAGCACAGCCTGCGCAAGCTAATCCTAGGCAATTTTGTTCGCATATGACAGCACGGTTCTTTTCTGAAGTTGTGGCTTATAATTTGTTTTTATTTTTATTTATTATTTATTTATTTTTTTTCTGTATAATTATATTTTTTCATTCATTTTTTATTATTTTTCTTTTTTCTTTTTCTTTTTTTATTTTTATTTATTTTATTTTTTGTTATTTTTTATCTTTATTCATTCATTTATTTATTTATTTTTATTTTATTTTTTTTTATTTTTTTTTTATTTTTAATGACTTCTACACATTTTTAGTTTTTATAAAATATTAAACGGGACTGGCCATTCATGTTTGTTTTTGTTTTTTTAAAGGGAGAAGTGACATATTTAAAGTGAATAAATACATTTGGTAGATTTGTTGTAGTTTCCTATTTGCTTCTCTGCACACCATATCCCTGCGGGAAAAAAAGGGTCTACTCTAAAGGAAAGAGTTTGCTCCAATGGGGAGCAAATTCTTTCCTTTCTACAGTAGATTTTTTTTTTTTTTTTTTTTTTTTTTTTTGAGAAGGGAGATAAAATCAGCTTTGATGGAGTTGCATGCCGTGAAAAGTTATCTATTTACCAAAATAGAGCACAGTTTATATACTTCATCGTGTTTTAACCCATTTTTGTCGAGTGGATTCTTCTACCTTAACTCTTGGGACCAGTCCATTTCCAATAGAAGGTGTGTCTGATTAGTGATTATTATTACCTCGTTTTATAGAAATTCCTCTATCAGTTGCATCAGTGTCGACCCTGATCAGACGCCACGTTCTGCGGCGTATGATCTGTGTCTATACTATTTGCCAATGCCCCGTGTATGGGACTCTAGGCTTAATTGGATTTATACAATAAAAATTTGCTATATATTAAGACCACCCGTAAATAAGACAACTCCGCTATTAAAAACAGCTTATGTCCGATTTAGTTGCGCATTTCGGTCATGTATGGATATAATACGTTGCGTGAATTGTTTTTGAACTAATCTACTTCACGGTTGGTGAGTACAGTCGAACCTCGTTATCTCGAACTCGCTTATTTCGAATAACCGCTTATCTCGAAGTGAAAATCGGGTCCCTGTTTTAACACGAAACTATGACAACAGGTAACAAAATAATGTGGAAAAGAGGAGAAATTGCTCCTAAGGAGCAATTTCTCCTTTTTTCCACATTATTATATATATATATATATATATTTCTAACTTCTGGAGTCAAATTACATATTCATTTGTTAAATGTGAGTGTTCAATTTATTGTTTTCCTCACTCTCTCAACTCTGATATGTCGAAGTACGAATATCTCGAAGTGTTTCAGAGAGTCCCTTGGAATTCGAGATAACGAGAGTCGACTGTATTTGTGTTGTGGCTATCTTTACATGATACACCAGACACCGTGAAAAAATGATAAAGGAGTGTAAAACTAAACATCACGAGATCATTGGCTTATAAATATTTCTTGATTCTTTTCTGTATCCCCTTTTCCTTCCTATACTCTAACTCTATTCTACAGCGTAAAAAAAGCCCATAAAAGGTAAACTGACCGCGCTCGACATGACCCACTTGGTTGACTGGACCGTAAAACCTCAACACAAACAGCAAAAAAAATACACCACTAGGTGCTAATTGAAAACCGAATTGCTTTATTATGACAAGTAATGTTCATTACATGTTTATTATATGTTGTGAAAGACGAGAAACTGTATTTTGTAAGTCTGAATAAAATTTCTGTTCTGTACTGTTCTCATGCCAGTCACATATTATTCAATATTAAACATTAAGACCATCCCACTAATAGGACCACTTTTAGGCAATCTAAAAGATGGTCTAGCGGAATTCTATTGTAAATAATTCAACATACATTGTTTTGTTCAGAAATAATTCGTTAAAATATGTAACAGTCTATTTTACACATTGCAGGCTCAGAGATTGCAGGACAGGAATCTTTGGGTAAATATAAGATACTATTCGGCTCACATAAACAATGAAAGTAGAATCTTAGCATTGTAGAAGTGTTTGTCGAGTGCTGATAGTAGCAATTTATTGCTTATTTGTGTGAATAATCTGTGAACAATATCAACAGAGTTGGTCAAAATGACAATGATAATAACCTCCTTGTCTTTGTAGTTATTTACTTTAGGTGTTGATATAAACCCAAAATGAGAAATATATGACTGAAACTGACGACTTTGTATGCAGGTGGTAAAATAACATAATGATGTTCGATACGATTTATAACTGAATGAAGTACCAAACTCAGCGACCTTCGTCATGAAAAAAGGGGGTTTAAAGCTTATGTGAAGATCAGTATCAACCTTCATATATGTGCAGTATGATCATACATTTACTTTCCGCCGAGTACTTTAGTTGTCAGTATTTCCGTCGGTGGATAGCGAAGGCTCTAATCTAACTGTGCAAGTGGGACGGTTGCTATGGACCTTGGTCATACGCGTGTAAATAAGCCCCATCTGTGCGTGAAAAGTTTTCAATTGTTTCATTCATATTTAAATTCATTGTTTATGTACCTCCTGCTCTTAAGAGGGTTGGATGCACTTGGTGGCTTTTCCGCTAATTTGTACAATAAAGACAACTTTTGCGACTTCCTGTTTCACTTCCTACACACATAATCTCTACTTAAAAGGGTCTATTCTAAAAGGAAAGAATTTGTTCCCCTTGGGAGCAAATTCTTTCCTTTTAGAATAGACCCACTTTTAGATGGGAGCAAAACAATTCTGATAGAGTTGTCTCCGTTGAAACTGAATCCATTCACCTTAAAAATGATAACAATTCTGACATAGAGTATTCTACTGGAAGAAACATAGTACTTGATATGGTATAGAAACACGTCATTAGTGAAGACAGCAAAGACAAAACAATGGTGCGAAGAAGAAAACGCAGGATACAGCAAGCCCCAAATGTGGCATTTGACGAAATTGATATAGAGACTCAAGTAGAGAGAGACAGGCTGAAAGAGTTACAGCCGCAGATTCGACCTCAGTCAGAATCCTCAGATTGCAAATTAGAGAAGTCAGAGTCCAACAAATCAGAGACCTTAAAAAGTGAGGAAGTAATAACAGATAAACGCAACAGCGAACCAAAACAAAATTGGAGTCACAGACGTGAGGTAAGTCTGTTTAATTCTGAGAACTATAAATCCCTAGAAGAACAAGAAGTCAACGTGTTTGATGCTGAATTTCGGAGGTTCGCGGGTTCTGAGATCCACAGTGAGTCACTTTGTGTTTCTGCTGAATTTAAAAATACAACCAAAATCACCAAAACTGAAGTTCTTGCTAAAGATAAAAGTTATGACGAACGGAATCTATCTCACGGATATATTACACTAGGAGAGTTGAAAAGTTTAACTGAAGACACTGACTGTTTAGGAATAGATGGGGATCTTATTGTTCAAAGCTACTTACAGCGGTTGGATGCAACATCAGATGCAAACAGTGATGATTCTGACGTACGGTTCAACGTTAAAAATGAAGACAGAAAGAAATCAACAAAAGATATAGACACTGCGACGGTGAATAATAGTTCTAACAATAAAACTAATTTATGTTGTTATTATAAGCACAAATCTTCCATGAGAAAGAAATCTTTAGACGAAACAAATAAATCATCTGTCTCTTTCCAAATACAGAATTATCCACACACAAGGAGGATAAAATCAGCGGGCTTAGTTCATGATCAAGAAGCTGACAGTATGGCACTATTAACGCGACCGTCAACTGCAACACATAAAATCAGTGTAAACTCTGGTCATAATGAAACAAATGTGAGAACAGATGAAACTTTACCTTATTCTAGCAAGATACAAGCACAAGTATCTCCTCCAAGCATCAATGGATGTCCGGTGGAACAAGAGGAAAGGAAAAGAAAAACAAGTGCGGTTAGTAAACATTCAACGTTTTCTTCTTGTAGTAGGCGAAAAAGCGCTTCTGCCAATTTTGATCCAGAACTTGAAAAGGCGTCGGTGTATATTCACGGTGGTGACAAGAACTTTAGTCGTGCCAACACGTCAATCATACCAGTAAAGTACGGACTCAAGTTCCTTCAGATGAACTACTCAGAAAACAATCTGGAACATAATCAGAGTATTATATTCGTTGATTTGTTGAAAAACTCGTGCAATAAAAGCCACATGCGATGTGCAGAGATCAGAAATGTTGAAAAACGTCTGGAAATGCGAAGGAGAAATCCGTTATATTCTACAACATTTTATGAACACAAAAATATACGCGATCCATATCGCTTGGAAACAAAGAAAGTTGCGAGAACCGTTGCACAGAAGAAAAAAGAAAGAAAGGAGAAGATAAAGAAGAAGTCAGATGAAATATGCACAGGCTATGTTCCAACTTGTCTCACAATGAAGATAGCAGGCAGACAGGAAGTGGAACACATTGGAAGGAACTGCAGATACTTAAGATGCAATCCACCACCGCTGTGGCAACCTGGCGATTCGCCGGAGTCAGTAGAGGTAGTTAAATATACTTCTAGCGAAAGTTGTTGAAAAGTGAACTAAATACAATGAATGGAAGTAATGCAAAAGTCGCCCTAAGACAGATTTTTTCTAAGTTTACTGTATTTAACTGACTTTATGGATACCATAACTATTTACCACACTTGTCCTAAAATTTAAGCAGGTCTATTTCCATTTCACTGCCAGTTGATGGTTCTAACAAACTGCTGGAAGAGAGGCAAACAGTGTAGACCCTGATCAGAGAACGCGGCGTCTGATCCGGGTCTACACTATTTGCCCAGTCATGTTTGTACGAATACGTAGGGTAAATACGGTATATGAAATGCCAGTATATGCTACGGTTACTCAGAGTTACAGTTTTTGTAAGCATTCGGACATTACAGTCGACTTAAGTTATCTCGACCTCGCTTATCTCGAATAACCGCATATCTCGAAGTGAACTTCTGGTCCCTGTTTTTACATGGAAATCTAAGAACAGGTAACAAAATATTGTGGAAAAGAGGAGAAATTGCTCCTGAGGAGCAATTTCTCCTCTTTTCCACAATATTTTCAATATGTCTCTAACTTCAGGAGTCAAATTACATATTCATTTGTTAAATGTGCTTGTTCCATCTATTGTTTTCCTCACTTCTGCAACTCTGATATTTCGACGTACGGATATCTCGACGTGTTTTAGAGAGTCCCTTAGAATTCGAGATAACGAGAGTCGACTGTATTTAGAAATCCTTAGGACAATACTTAGACCGCGAACTACACTTTGCAACATCAGCATGCAGTCATGAACAGTAAGGTTTTGACATGCGCATCGCCTCACAAGTTTCGTATGCCGTGGCTCATCATGACTGGTCTAATGTTGATGTCTTTGTTGTTGTTTTGTTATATATGTATAGTAAAACATCAATTACTTGAACAACGATGGCTGATTTGAAGTAGTTTTTGAGTCCCTAGAAAATTCTCAAGAAATCAAATAAGATTTAGAGATATTTTAGAAAATGTCTTTATTTAATTATCAAAATGTATGTTATGAGTACGAATTAGAATCGCCACAACGAGGCGATTCTAATGAATAAACTCAACTTACCATCATTTATAGAAGGTCAAACAGACAATTGCCTTCTGACTTGGCGCTATTATTAACCCTCAGTGGCTCGAATTATGCATGTCTAGAATAAATTTCCTTTGTTCCCAAAGATGTTCGAGCCATTGAAGTTTATATTTATATATATATATAGTTGAACCTCAATAGCTCGAACACCGATGGCTCGTTTACCATGGCTAATTCGAACACATTTTTTAGTCCATACGAAATTCTTCTGCTAGCTCAAGAAAACAAATATTTAGGGAAATTTTCTTATTTTATCAAGAAATCGTACGTTGTTTTACTCATTAGAATCGCCTCATCGTGGCGATTCTTATGAGTACACTCAAAATACAATTATTGTAAAGGAAATATAAAACATCTCTAAATTATCGCTGTTTGCTTCCTGACATGGTACCATGATTAACCCTCAGTGGCTCGAACTACCCGTGTCTCGAACAATTTTCTATGGTCCCAAAGATGTTCGATCCATTGAAGTTCGACTATATATATATATATATGGGTGGCGACTCATTAGGATAACGTATGAAATAGTATCTCCTGTTTTCCATGAAATTGAAGAAAATTATTTCAAAATAACATGTGCGAACAGAGATGATCAATACCAATACTCATATCTAGGTGGATTCAGTCTGGTGTGGGTCTTTGCTTTTCGCAAAGAAAAAAAAATCCAGTGGAGAACGGTCCATACACCGGCTTGTTGGTTTACGCTAAGTGATATTTGTTCATTTCAGTTTACATGCGCCTCGGATATGTTTCTTGTCCTATAGGCGTAAAAAATAGCTGTGTTTCCACTAACCCGACCGACCCTGTTTCAAACACCCGACTGCTATTTATTTTTTTTATCAGTAAAAATGCAAAATAAAAAAGTAAAGCACCGACCCTCAACAAAATACCTGTACTTTCATTCAATTAAAGGCCCGACCCTGTTCTTTTCTGGAGAAAAAATAGAAAAATAAAACAAAGTTTCTCCTACCTACCGACCAATTTTTTTTTTCAAGCATATTAGTGGAAACACAGCTATTTTTACGCCTTATTCGAGCTGTATAATATAAAAATTCGTCAACCTACCACGAGTGGGGTTTAGAATTATTAATGCCCGCATCCCCAACGCAACCAGAGGTCTAGGCCTAGATCCCGTTGGCGTCATTTTGGCAGATTCTTGTGTGTATGATATGAGTCTGTTGGCGAATTGTCATAAAATTGCCGGGACAATCACTGGGGCATGCTTAAGCTAGTACAACCGGGCATGCTTAAGCTAGTACAACCCAGTGGGCACACAACGGGGGGGGGGGGGGGGGGGGGCAGTAGCTTTTCCTACTGACCATTCTACTTAAGGCAGTGGTTCTTTTGGTTTGGTCTTTATGTGGCTTTATAACTGCTCACTGTGGAGCTTCTTTAATGTGTTATCTTGTTTGTTGTCTAATTTTTGTGTCACTGGATCTTGTCTAGCATTGTGATCACCTTGCTGGGAAAGTGGGAACTGGCTGCTTGGCTTTTCTTTGGCTTATAGTTTGTATTTTTATGTATTTCTGTATAATGAGTAGCATCGGGAACCAGGGTGAAGTTGGCCGGTTGTAAAAGTGCTTTAACCACACCCCCAGTCCCCCCCCCCCCCCCCCCGGTGGTTTATTTTACTGACCGTTCTAAGGCGGTGGTCCCGGCGTTAGTCTTACTTTTTGTTGCTTTGTGGTTTATTCTACGGGGCGTTTTGTTTTAAGCCTTGCCTTGTGTTATTTTGTTTTTTGGTGTTTTTCAGTCCTTTTAACATTGCGATTACCTCGCTTGGGGAAGAGAGAGCTAACCTTAGTGCTTATCGTACGTTTGTTCGATTTGCGCGTGTTTGGCTGTCTGTTTCCTATTCATTTTGGTGTCTGTTGCTCTTCCCTTTGGCGTCCTTGGTACTCTATGGTTCCGTGGTTCTGTCTGTTCCTGGATATATTCTATACTATTGACAATATGAATTAGTCACAGATAAATGTAAAGTTGTCCAAGACAAGAAGCATAAATACCACCGTATCTATCCAAAATATTCGTAGAAGCAGGCATGTGCAAACAGTCTAGACCCAAGTCAGACGCCGCAAAACGCGGCGTCTAATCAGGGTCTGTAATGTTTGCCACTCATCAAATAGTCTTAAGCACATCATCAGGTAATAAAATCAAACTTTAGGACAAGTATGGTAAGGAGTTAAGGTGTCCAAATACTTAGGGTAAACACAATATATCAACTTTCCACCTGCATTTTTAGCATTTCGTGAACGGTGATATAAGAGAAAAACTATCCGCGTCTATGTACTAAATGACAAGATCAGACTGGCAAGATTAGGTAAAGCTTACAATCATTCAGATAAGTGCATTTCGTAGTATAGATTAAAATGTAAGTTTGTCCGGTGACTTCCGACTTCTGGTTCCCAGCTGCATTTTGTCAAATAGAAAATTGTAACCAAAAGTCCCAGGTCATCGGACAAGGTTATATTTTTATGTATATTTTTAGTTATTGTTTATTTGTTGCGCATATATACAGAAATTGGGCAGGATTAGTGTATGTATCTAGCTATGACATAGGGAAACTAAGCAATCAGACCGTGATTAGCAGATCATTGGTACTTTGAAAGAGTAAACAAAATTGTTTCCATTTTCAAAGACGAACTGCGTCTTGTCAAAATGTTCTGTTTCAACATCCTTTTTCACAAGTCCTGAACAAAATGCCTTGATCCATATGCTGACCAATGTTCTTTGTTGTTTCATATGAGCCAGGCAGTACTTCAAGCGAAACGCGAATGATCTAAGGGAGGAAAATCTATAGCAGGTGAAATTCTTTTGTTGATGAGTTGTATTTCTTGAACCATTAATATTGTATTCCCATTATGTTTATATTTCCAACAATGAACTAGTAAACAGCGCAGACCATTCTGATGCTACCCATAGTCTGTCTGGATAACACTGGACCTATCTATAGTCAGTCTGGAGAACGCTGGGCATACCCGCAGTCTGGACCACACTGAGCCTCTCCGTAATCTAGACTAGACCATGCTGAGTCTATCCGTAATTTGAACTGGACCACGCTTGACCTATCCGGAGTCCAGTCTGTACCAAGCTGGACCTATCTGTATTCTGACCTGGACCACGCCGGACCTGTCCATAGTCAGTCTGATCCACGCTATGCCTTTGTCTTGGATCATACTGGTCGTATTCGTCGTCTGGTCTGAAATACACTAAGCCTATTTGTTGCCTGACCTGGCCTACGATGGACCTGTTTGTATGCGAGAAAAAAGAAGGGTAACAAAATGGGATGTTGAAGAAAATGGGACCCTTGTGGTGTCTCATTTTGTCCAAAGGACTTCCCGTAGTTTTACGTTTGTATTAAATAAAAAAAATGTTTGGTATTTATTTATTTCTTGACCGAGCAGTAGTTTGAGCATATCTTTTCACACCTTTTGCACTATCAGGGGAGGAACTTCTGTCCAAATTTGGTTTTGCACCACTTCTGAAAAGGGATCTTTCCTAAAAGGGAAGAATGTGCTCTCCTTGGGAGCAAATTCTTTCCGTTTGGAGCAGACTCATTTCCAGAAGGGGATTGGCGGAAAATCTATCAAATGTATCCTAAAATACAGATGTATAGATGCTTCATGGCCCCTACTGATTAATTCTGCTGTGGTTTACTATTTCTGTCATTGTATGTCTTTGCAAATAGGTCCTGGCATTTTGTTTAGTTTGGATCGTCGTTTGGTCATTTTGGGGGAAAGAAAACTGTCCTTTTGGCTTTCTGCTTGCAGTGTTTTGATTGTGGTGCCGTTGCTTTAAGTGCCCTTCTTTTCCTTTGGTGTCTTGGACGGAAGGTGTTAGGTAATTGTATCGATTCCTGATCATCGAAATCCTTTCTCTTTACATCGGCTTTTGCTTTCACGCAGTTGGACAGGTCCTGCCGCTGAAGCAATACGGTACATCTATAGTGAAAATGTACAATCTGAAACATAAAAAAGACTATGCTGCTGTAATGCCTGTTTTAAGTATGAGGTGGAAAATTACACCCCAAAAGGAGGTCACTGTGACCAGAATGTATGTGTCCCCCTTGAGAAGAAATTCAGATAGAAGAGAAGCAAATCCTTTTTCAGCTGGGTCTTTCTTTGAAAAGGGAGAACCCTTCAGCTCTTTATATCTATCTTTAATATGTATTATATTTTCTTAAACCAAGCCTCGTGATGCCAGACAGTGATCCTCGGGACGGGTCTTTCTATCTACCCCTCACACCAATAATAGGTCCTTAAAATCTGGAACTATGGTCTGTTAGAGCTCCTACTATCCCTATATTACTGGGGATATATACACTTGGTATACTTTCCGCCATTTAACAAGGTATATAACTTTTGAGATTTCATTTTTGCTCTCCTGCAAACTAAGCCCCTTCTGAAAAGTGATCTACTCTGAAAGGAAAGAATTTTATTCAACTGGGAGAAAATTCTTTTCTTTTAGAGTAGACTTCCTTTCAGAAGGGAACAAGGACAGTTTTGACAGTTGTCTCTCCTGAAAGTTTATTCATTGTCCTTTAGTATAATTCGTTCGTCTGTCATTACTGACAATGACCAATCCTAATCAACTGTGTGATGTTTTATTATTTGTGTGTTCTAAGATGGCTGATGAGACCAATCTTAGCTCTAAACTGCCAGTTGCAAATAGAACAAGAGAGGTCTGATTTCTGCTCGGCTTCGCTGATTCTTTTTGCTTCGTATTCACCAGCTCCCCTTCGTATGAGGCCTCGCCACTTTGTTCGATCATATGCAATCTGTTCCCACGACGCTGTTGGTATGTTTAAGTCTTTAAGGGAGGCTTTGAGGGTGTCCTTGTATTAAAGGACAATTTATTCATTATCCTTTTGTATTACGTAGAAAAGATACACTTTAAGGGACAATATACTCAACAAAAAATATTTGCCCACTACGAAAAGAGACTCATGCACCAAAGAAACAATTTTTTTTCTGCTGGGCACTTCTTTGAAAAGGCAGACGGAAGCCTTCTTTATAAAAGGATGCAAACATCTTCACCTAAACATGTTTTCCTTAAAGTGTGTCATTCAATTATTACATTCGGGTGGCCGAGTGGTTAGCGCTCCCCACTTCGTATTATGAGACCAGGGTTCGAATCCCGATGGAGGCGTAATTCAGCTGATAAGTGTACGGTGCTTTATTTCACAGAGCCTTTTATTATCATCCTCCTATCGTCTCGATAGGCATTTAAATATTGTTAAAGGGACGTATAACACCAAATCATCATCAGTTATGACAGAGTATGTTGTGTTTCTGGTTAGTTAATGTATAAATGAAACGCCATGCTCACAAAGTTCATTCCACCGATGCCGTAGTAATTAATAACCGCATTACTATCAGTTTGTTTGCTCCGACCAACAAGTGTAATAATAGTCTCACAGAGTTGATCCGTCCTACCCAGGTCTTATCGGCACTCAATCTTCCAGAAAACAGTGTACATGAGTGTACGTATTGTAATGCTTGTGCAGGATTCTTGGCATATGCCTAGTGTTCACCTTTCCCAACATCACCAGAATAATGAGCTTTTCTTCGCAGAAAGCCTTATAGACCTCATCCTTGCACAAAGATTTCTTGTTGAAGGTAAGATAAAAAGAAAACTACAACAGCTGATTCTTCTACACACCTGGTTATTTGCTTTTATTGAATAGCCTGGTCTAAAATCACTACCGCGAGTTGCTACACAACGAGTGTAAATACTAAGAATAGTCTTTAAGCCGGAATCAGATTTGGAAATATAGTTTTCATTTGTTAGATTTCGTGGGAGAAAAACAGAAGAGAATAGTTCTGCACAAAATTTCCAATATACATGATTAATTTCACATTCAGCTTGTGTAGAAGGGAAATGTGGATTACTCATATCTATTATTGGTACATTTAGTCCAGTTTGAATATGGAGAACAGAGCTTGTGGAACTGAAACTCCCTGCCATTTATATCAAAGTAAATAAGTGAACTCAAGAACTGATACAATCAGATCCACATCAAGCCCCAAACACCAAATGAACAGACAGACAAATACAATTAAGCAGCCACAAAATAAACATATGACAAGCAGAGTTTTCACCCCACAAAGGTGGCAATGACAGACAAGTGTAAGGCACACCTCCACGACATTCTATATTTGTGTTGATACATACTTACTGGTTTGGGCTATTTCAGTTAATGTCATTAATACAACGAATTGTCAGAACAGCTGCAAGCATAAATTCATTATTACCATACACCAGTATTAACTGTTTCAAGTGTTTTCCATGCTCATTTATATTCTAAGTAAAATAAATTTGCTATCTGTCAGATTAATAGTTGTATTACAGAATGTTCATTTAGTGTGTCTGATTCTTTTATCAGGCGTACGGAAAACGTATTTAAATGATATGTATTTCTTTTCAAATAAAACTGACCATGTAATATGTTAATCTACTTTATGATTATCTATATGGTACCGCAATATTACTCAAACGCAAGAATAAGCCTTTATCTTAAAGTACTCTGTGTATCTGTCTGCAAACAACGATGTCGCGCTGGTTATGAATATGAATCTGAATTCCAGGATTAAAAATGTCTTCTGCTATCCTATTGTTTCTATATACTTTTGTCTACTATAAAGTAAATAAGTGAACGCAGGTGCAAATACAATCAGATCCACACCAAGCCCAACATCAAAGGGAACGACAGACAAATACAATTAAGCAGCCACAAAATGAACAGATGGCAAGCAGATTTGGCAACTCTTTCCAAAAAATAAGTGGCAACTCTGTTACTCAAACTTAACTGAATATATCTAAAACTTACATAACTGTTAAAAGAAAAACATTTGAAAGTGAAACTCTGCATGGCAAGTAACAAAAAAAGTACCACAATGAAAGTACCGCCTTGGAACGGTCAGTAATGAATTACTTATAATAAGCATGTTAACAGTAAACGGTTTATGAACAATATTAAATACACCATACGTTTGTTTTGCCAGTGTATTTTCCGTTATGATATGTTTTCTTGTGGAATACACAATTCACTTGTAAGTTAATTTCAATTTTGAAAACTCTTGCTTTCTCAATTACAATTTAGGTTCTGCTAAACAGAGACGTTTGCAATTAATCTCATTTCTTTCAGATTAGTGTGAGGCTCGATACATGTATTACATGGTATGATATTATGGTGTGTGTGTGTGTGTGTGTGTGTGTGTGTGTGTGTGTGTGTGTGTGTGTGTGTGTGTGTGTGTGTGTGATTTATATAGTACAGGTATTTGATAAAAAATAAATGCAGCAAATAGATGTAAGTTGAATGTTTTGAGCAATGTTGTATCTGTCGTCATTGACATTGTAGGCATGCATTAACTAATTATTTTAGTTTAGCTAGCTTTAGTCAGAAATAAATGATATCAGAAATTTAAAACTCCATTCACCAAGGTCTGGGACTTTTTATTGTTCCTCTGTGTTATTGTTGTGGAAAACTGTCTATGTGTGGAAGGCTGTGTTTTGTAATTGTGGCCTTTCTTGGGTAATTTATGTTAACTGTCCTGACGTGTGCATGTCATGGTGCTATACCAACAACATCAGCTTGATTTTGCAACTATATTACATACAGTTTTGAATATGCTTATAAACAAGTAATATTGTTTTAGATATTAACCCTTTCATTCCAGACAAGTCCATTGATGAAAATATGGGTTTTAGTCTAAAATCATCAACGGAATGGCAAATAGATTATGATGAGACGGTCGTTAAGAGCCAACTCATCTAGAGCTTCACTGTTTGCACAGGTGTCTGTTTTGGTCTGCAGGCTGAGAGGTGTAATGGAGTATGCTCACTTCAGGAAAGTTAAAGGATGCATTCTGACGATGTGGTACAGTATTTTCCTAAAACAGCCCTTGAAGCTCCATTTAATTGTATGATCAGTATTCAGAAATATGGTTCATGTCGTTAAATTTCGGGATATCTGAGGAATGGTTATATACACCCCTTACGACAAGTAAATGATCTTGTAGCTTTAGAAGAATGCGTTGGGTTAAATGTTTATTTCTAAGGGTCATGCTAGTTATGCAAAGAGTTATTTGTTATTACGTTTTATCATATTTTCGATTGCACTTCCGACTTTACCCGACTTTACAGTAGCCTATATACACATGTCAGGATTACCGGTTTCTGACTCTTTTTCATTTCGATCACTAATAAGTTTACATGAATAATATAAGGAGATTGGATACACTTGGTCGTGTCTCTTCCATTTTTACCTTCTGTTGATTTGTTTTATCAAAACGGAAAGCACGTGCTTCCCGTATACGTGTAAATGGAAACAGTTCTACAACTTGTGCTTGTCATGCATGAGCCCTCATTCTTGTTTCATCAATTAACCCATTTATGCCAAGTGGAGTCTTCTATCTCAACATTTTGGACCGGTCCATTGCTAGTAAAACTGGTGTCTGGTTAGTTTTTATTATTACAGTGTTATATCAAAATTCCTGAATTTAATGCAAACAGTATAGACCCTGAACATACGCCGCGTTCTGCAGCGTCTGATCTGAGTCTACACTGTTTGCCAATGTCCCTTTTATAGGACGCCAGGCATAAATGGGTTAAAAGTGATTTATTTTGATTGGAACGTTTCTTTTGCGATATTTCGCTGATTAAGTCTGGGATCGCCTATCAAAACCGAACAAATAACTTTGTATTTTTGTCTTCAACATTTTGACATAGCGTGAAGATTAGTCAGTATAATCGATTTTACCTTGCTTCCCACGCCACGGTTGTTTTTACAACTGGCCGTTCTAAGACAATGGCTATGGTGTTGTTTGTTCTTTTTAGGGGCTTGTGACTGCTCGCTGCGGGGTTTGTTTTCGTGTTTTGCACTGTTTGTTATCTTATTGTTGTGTTATCTTATTGTTGTGTATGGTGGGGTGCATACATATTTATCCACACATATATATTTTATATATGAAACATATATAATAACATACACTTTGATAAAACGAAGCAAAAGGCTCGATGGCAATCTGAAACCAGACCACAAGAAAACTACAAACAGGTCTAAGCCCTTAATCATGACACATTTCTAGCTACATATAATTATTCCGTCCTGTTAGGCTTTCACTAAATTCATCAGTGGGTCAACATAGAAAACATAAATATGCTTTCTGCACTAAAATACTGGACGGTACAACTGAAGCGGAAGACAACATACAATAAAACAGTATAGAAGTTGTCCGGGTCTAACCACAATTACAGATCATAGCCTACCAATGACACCAAGAGGATAAGCCAACAAACCGTGACAGATAGTACACAAGCTACAGACCAATGAAAATACAAAGCCATCAGCTCCTTATTCCCAAGCAATGTGATGTTACCAAAGAATCCACCAAACACAACAATAAGACAACGAACAGGACAAAACATGAAAAAAGCCCCGCAGCTACCAGCCTCAAGGCAGCACAACGAACAACTAACACATAAACCATACCCTTAGAACGGTCAGTAGTAAAAACTACAAAAGTCTGGACTGGAGAGAAACAATCTCACAATTATCAGTAATGCAGCAACGACAGACAAGTTTATCCAGCAAGCATTCTAATTCAACCTATACTGGACCGTTATCGGCCCCGATAACGGTCCAATTCAGATTGAAGTAGAATGCTAGCTGAGTCAAGGGACTGAAGTGTAAATTGAAGGGACACAATGATCAAACATAGGTGAAGACTTGAAGTACTTACCTTTGCTTTCATTCTACTAAACTCTATATCGGACCTACTATGCTTGCTGGGCTGATCATCATTTATCCGCATTTTACTACATGTTTGGCAGTACTATTATTTCCAAATATATATACACAGTTATATTTCTCTTTTTTAATAGTTCACATATTAAACAGTGCATACATTACAATGCAAATTATATGTAATTTAACGCTTAGCACGCAGGGTAAAATTTCCAGCAGATGACATATTGTAATATGCTAATTGAGACAATTTGCATGCCTTGTCAATCTATTTCCGGGAAAAATAGGCAAAAAATCAATTTGTCGTCAGCTGAATTAGCCAAGAAAGTGCTAAAGGTTAAATATGAATTTCCTCACTGACAACAGAGCCCAATACGTATATTGAAAAGTAATTGTTGTTACTAAAATGAAATAAAAAACACACACAAAAAAAAAAAAAAACAAAAAAAAAAAAAAAAACTGAGGACGAAATTATTTAAAGTACCGTATTTACCCTGAATATTCGGACAGACCTGACCAAAAGGTGTAGACACAGATCAAACGGCCCCTTAAACAGCAGTTTAATCAGTGTCAGCAATGATTCCTTTTTCCTAGAGCAGCATTCAAACATACCATTGACCTGTTTTAGGTGTCGAGCGCTAAGGCGTTGACGTGTTCGAATATTTAGGGTAATTGATGTATTCAGTCATTATTGCTATGGCATTACGCTGGAAAACTTGAAGGGAATAGATGCACTTTCAGGGGAGGTACCTTTCAAAGTTGCTCTTATTCCCTTCTGAAACAGGCTGTAGTATAAATGCTAAAATGCTTCCAAGTGGTGCAATTGTTGTTGTTGTTTTTTTTTTTTTTTTTTTTTTTTTTTTTTTGTTTTTCTTTGGTTGTTTTTTTTTTTTTTTTTTTTTTTTTTGTTTCAATTACAAAAACACGCCTATTCAAATATATTGAAAAGTTCACCACCAAAAACTGAAAATTTTCAGATAAAAAAAATCTGATAGCTTTCATACTTCTGCTCAAAACATAGCTTGTGGATACTTTTCTAACAGCATTTTATTTTTGAGCAAAAATAAGAAAAATAATGTATACCCCTGTAAACCCCAGTTTTACTATAAAAATGGGGTTTAAGGGGTTCAAAGTTTTTAAGATATGTTTTCGTGATGTTTTTTTGTTTTTTTTTTTTTTCTTTTTTGTTTTGTTTTTTTAGAGTGGACCCTTTTTGGTGTGCAGGAAAGCCAAAAGGAAGTCACAAATGTTGCTCCTTTTGAAAATAAGGCGGAAAACCTTGGAAGTGCATCCTGTTCCTTGAATGAAAAAGCAGTCAAAGACACCGAGCAGGATTACATTTACGTGTAGAACACACACACACACACACACACACACTTACATTTCCACATTATGCCAGTTATTGTGTTAAGCATGCAGTGAAACTTCAATGATTCGAATACCGATGGCTCGTTTACCGTGGTTGATTCGAACTCGTTTTTGAGTCCCTCAAAAAAGTAGCACAAGAAAACAAATATATCCAGGGACATTTTAGGAAACATTTCTTATTTTATCATGAAAATGTATTATGTATATACTCATTACAATCGCCTCATCGAGGCGAATCTAATGAGTACACTTTGCATACCTTAATTTTATAGAAGCTCGAAAAGACATCTCTTTATCCCCATTTGCCTCCTGACTGGCGCTATGATTAACCCTCAGAGGCTTGACCTACGTATGTCAACAACAAATTTTCATGATCCCAAAAATGTTCGAGCCATTGAAGTTCGACTGTACATAGACAGCTCTGCAACGCAAGAAAAAGAAGGTCATGGTCATTAATCCATATGAAAAACGGAAGGCCATCACGAAAACATGCCTATATAATTTTGACCCCCTTAAACCCCACTTTTATATAGTAAAACTGGGGTTTACAGGGGTATACATTATTTTCTTATTTCTGCTCAAAGACATAGATTGTGGGTACTCGTTAGAACCGCCTCGGCAAGGCGGTTCTAACGAGCACCCTCAATCTATGTTTTGAGCAGAAATATGAAAAATATCAGTTTTTTATCTGAAAATTTTCAGTTTTTGGAGGTGAAATTTTCTATATATTTGAATAGGCGTGTTTTCGTAATGTCATATAAGCCTACGCAAAGACACACTCTTTGTATACCTAGGACGAGCCTGGTCTGACTGTGCGAATACGTATGATACCTTCCTTAACCACATAAGGCCCCTTTTCCCACGTTGAACATCATAAATACGAATAAAATACAAAAAAAGGGTAAAACCAAACAAACAAAATATATATGTCTGAAGGCTGCAAGTACACACAATTGTATCACATATTACAAATGAGCCGCGTCATGAGAAAAGGGTGTAAGGGTTAATTGAACTGTTAAGACCTGGATCAGGCAGCGAAACCATGAAGTCTGATCAGTGTGTTTGTTACACGTCATTATATTTTGCAGTTCCATATGATTCTTTAAGCGGTCAGCGAAGGTGCTGATCAGGGCCTTCACTGTCCGCTTACAGACTGGCCGTCCGATCGGTCCAGCGATGTCAGAATATTTCCGGATGACCCCTTTTTGTATGACGAAGTTCAAATGTACGAGGTACGATCAAGAAGTCCTTGGCCCAATGTACTTAGAATAAATATTAAGACATGCTTTGAATGCTTAAATTGAAATGAAACACCAATCATTTGATTCAATATCTTTGGTAGAAAGACAATAATTTCAAAGCTATTGATTTTAGTAGGAATTATCTGCAAACAGGGGAAGGGTGTGTTAAACTAAGAAAAATGGACAAAGTTGAAGTTAGAGCAGTCATAAAGTACTTCTGAAGGGCATGTCCCCGAAGGAAATTCATGACTTCATTAAAACCCTTGGAGATGAGTCTCCTTCGAACAGCACGGTGAAGAAATGGACTGCTGAATTTAGGACTGGAGGGAGAGCATGGAGGATTATGAATGGTCTGGGAGCCCTAAAGAGACTATTACAGACGTAAACGTTGAGCTCGTGCACAGTCTAATTATGTGTGACAGGAGATGACGCCTACATGATATAGCTACACAAACAGCCATAATTGTTGAGGCAGTTCAGTCTATCTTGACCGATATCTTAGGGATGTCTAAGGTTTCAGCTAGATGCGGCCCCAGAATGTTGACCAAAGATCAGAAGAAGAGCAGGCTTGATATTTTTAAGTATCACCTGTCTCTTTGTGAAGATAACCCTGAGGAATTTACGCGTTAAATTGTGACCCAAGATGAGACGGGTCCATCACTTTGATCCTAAGGCCACCCTGGCTCACCCCCTCATAAGATATTTAAGAGAGTTTCTTCAGCGGGGAAGGTGATTGCCTTAATCTTTTCAGTGCGTTATCATGGTGGATTATCTTGCACCATTAATCTACATATAATGCAGAAGAGCTAAGGCGGCTGCGTCAGGAGATTGTGAAGAAGTTAAGAGGAAAGTTGACTAGAGGTGTTCTGCTCTTGCAAAATAATGCACCCCGGCCCACACTTCTCAAGTTGCTATGGCTGCTGTGACTAAATGCAGTTTCGAGGTCCTTCCTCATTCTCCGTACAATCCAGATTTTGCCCCTCCGGACCTCTATCGTTTTTCCAAATCTGAAGACTAACCTTCGTGGTAGGAATTTTAGAAGCAATGAAGGCGTCATAGATACTGTTGTTGAGTACTTGGGGCATCAGAAAGAAAGTTTCTATTTTGAAGGGATAAGCAAACCGGAACAGCGTTGGAGAAAGTATATCGAGGCAAAGAGAGATTATTTTGAGACATAATGGCACAATTTCTGCTCTTAGTTGTTCCCAAAGTACACGGGCTGGGAATATTTTAATCGTCCTTCGTATAGGCATATCTCACCGACAACGACGAAAAACAATGAATAGTACATGTCTTAACTATCTAATACATGACTTGTACAAAACTGCATCAAACATCAAAATACTAAACTAAATGCGGTGGTAAAATATCTAAATTATTTCAAAATAGTATGTAGCACCAATGAATATAGCAAATGATAGATATAATATACTGAAAGGAAAAAGAAACGCAGGGTAGAATTTTTTCCTTCTTATTTTAACCATTTTTTACGGTGTTTACTATAGCCATACACATTTACAGATTGTCCTGTGAATGTGAACCGCGGGTATACGAGTCTTTGGTCGATGTGCTATCTACCCAGTGTGTGAAATCATTCAACCGTGCACTACACAGTGCATTGCACGGACAATACGGAAAGCCAAAATTTCGTGCGAAACAAGCATGTTTAAACCTTCAGCACAAGATTTCCTCACACCATTTGGTACACTTCAACGATACACAACGCTCTTCGATTCTTTTACCGATTTTTCTTTTCATTTTTATGCTACTTTGAACTTTTTTTCAATCGTGGTACGATTGACTGATGTTCAGAGGGGTAGGGCAATTGCGTTGCTGATGCAGCGTCAGAGGCAACAGCGAGTTGCCAATCATTTTGGGGTTAACGTCTCAACAATTGAACGTCTAGTTAGACGTTTAAGGGAGACAGGGCATTTAGCAGACCGACCGCGATCTGGGCGTCCACGCGTGACGTCGCGACGTCAACACAGGACAATCCGTCTGGCACATTTGCGGAATCGTCATCTCACTGCTACCGAAACTGCCCTTAATACAGTAGGTACGCATAATCGACAAATTTCTCCGAAGACTGTTGGAAGTCGATTGCGTGAGATTGGTCTTCGAGCTCGTCGTCCATACGTTGGTCTGCCTCTGACCCAGGCACGTAGGTTGCGTCGTATGGCGTGGTTGACGGCGCATGCGCCCAGGCTATTTCCAACGAGGCAGTGGAGACGAGTTCTTTTTACGGACGAGTCTAGGGTCACTCTCTATCGCGCAGATGGTCGACGTCGTGTGTACCGACGTCGCGGAGAACGCTTTGCCGACGCCTGTGTTGTCGAACGGGATCGGTTTGGGGGTGGCTCCGTTACGGTCTGGGGAGGCATTGCTCACGGGATAAAATCACAGTTGATTATTGTTGCGGGCAATATGACCGCAGTAAGGTATAGGGATGAGATCTTGCGTCCTGTTGCAATCCCGCTTGTGCAACAACGTAATCTGATTCTGCAGCAGGACAATGCCCGACCACATGTCGCCCGAGTTTGTCAGGATTTCTTGGCAAACAATAACATCGCACCACTAGCATGGCCACCGTACAGTCCAGATTTGACCCCAATAGAGCACATGTGGGATGAGCTGGACAGAAGGGTTAGGAAGCGCCGAAATCCCCCCCGCAACTCTCGCACAACTAAGGAATGCGTTGATCGATGAATGGAATAACATCCCGATGCGAACTGTCAATGCTTTGGTTAACTCTATCCAAAGGAGAATTAGGGCAGCAACGGCAGCAAGAGTGGGGCACACCCGATATTGATTTTCAGTTTGATTTTGATTTCAAGATTTGGGGGGTAGCTACCAATGAACTTCAATAACTCGAGACTTGTTGATCACAAACCAATGAAATTTAGAACTTTTGTTCCTTACATGTACCGTTTTGTAATCATAGTAAAATATTTAACAATTTTTTTCAAACCTGAATGAAATTTAGGAATAAAATTTACCCTGCGTTTCTTTTTCCTTTCAGTATAGATCGAGGAACTTTTAATAAATAAACACACATAATTATTGCACCAAGAAATGTAAACACGTAATTTTATTCTGAAGAGTTCCGCTGTGTACCTAAATATGCGGATTTGCGATAGAACACACCAAATTAACATGAGTCTCAACATCAGAAAGCGTACTTTTCGACATGTGTGCCCAGCGGAGATTCAGATCAGCTTGCACGTTTACGCAGTCTGACCAAAATCTTCACTAAGCGCATTTTTGATAGCCAAGACGCGTAGTGTCTTCATGCGGACAACGACTACTCTGATGAGACTACACGGATGCGCAGGCTGATTTAAGACTTCGTTGGGCGCTCATGTCAGAAGGTACACTTTCTCACTTTGCGACTCGTATAATTAAAATCAAAAATGCATTTGAGAAATTTAACACACGTTCTACGTTAATCAAATCGTTCAATAATACAGTCGACTCTCGTTATCTCGGCTTCGCTTATCTCAAATAGCCGCGTATCTCCAAGTGAAAATCTGGTCCCTGTTTAAACATGAAAAGCTAATAACAGGTAACAAAATATTGTGGAAAAGAGGAGAAATTGCACCTAAGGGAGCAATTTCTCCTCTTTTCCACAATATTTTAAACATATCTCTAAGTTCAGGAGTCAAATTACATCTTTAATTGTGAAATGTGGTTGTTCGCTTTATTTTTTCCTGAATTCTCCATATCAATATCTGATATATCGAGGTCAAGGTACGGATATCTCAATATATTTCAGAGAGTCCCGTGGACTTCGAGATAACGAGAGTCGACTGTATGTAATGTATGAGCCGGGGCACAGCATTTCCTACAAAATGGCATGAACGCCCAGCAAAGATTCAGATCAGCCTGCACATCTGCTCAGGTTGATCAGAACTTTCGCTGTCCGTTTGAAGACGCTTTTGACGCTTGGCTACCAAGACGGTGCTCTGCAAATATTCTGTTCAGACTGGGCGGATGCTGGGTACACAAGCAATCTTGTAGGAAATGCATTGCCTCGGCTCAGTTATACGTTTATCTTTGCGACGAAGTTTTACACGTGCAATATCACTGTATAAACTGATGAATGTTTACTTACCAATACGTCACACGGGAAATACTATAACTTCAGTGCAAATAATGCGAATCATAAGCCACGTCATCGTCAGTAAACATTCATCGATTCATACCCGGAGTATAGTACATGTAGTTATTTTTGTTGCTGCCAAAAATATTCTAACCATGTAAAATACTAGGTGCAACAATCTCTTGTCACGATTTCGCTGTTTTTAATTTCGTGAGTGTTTTCATTGCTCTCAATGTTCATTCCTACTGGAAACTAGTTTTAAAGGAAATTAGAAGACAAAATATCGTATTATCATTATAGAATATTAATATCATTATCAAATATTAATCCTCTCCCGAAGTCCCCTGCTGATTTGACTTTTAAGTGTGACACTATAAGTTGAATTTTCTGTTACAGGTTTTCCAGTAATTTCGAAAAATCTAAATGCCCAATGTGTTAATTACAATAAAACCTCACTGACTCGAACACCGATGACTCGTTACCGGGGATTCGAATCTGTATTTGAATCCCTAGAAAATGCTTTTAATAACTCAAGAAAACAAACATTTCGGGATATCTTAGGAAATTTTCTTATTTTACCATGAACATGTATGTTGTGTGTACTCATCAGAGACGATTCTAATGAGTGCACTTAACATACCATTACTTTATAGAAGATCGAAAAGACATCCCAAAATTATCCCCGTTTGCCACCTGACCTGGCGCTATGATTAACACTCAGTGGCTCGAATTACCCATCTCTGGATTAAATTTTCATGGTTCCAAAGATGTTCGAGTTCTTGAGGTTCGACCGTAATTAGATCGATTTGGGTACTCATTGAGTTTCTCCAGGTGTCTTGGGAGGGCCGTCTTTTATTATTGTGTCCTTTCTTCGGTAAAACGATTCTAAAAGGAATGACCCTTGAGAGCAATGAACACGCTCACAAAACGTAAAACAGCGGAAATTTCAAAATTCCTAGACCAGATTAGCCAGTTTCGGCCAATTAGGCCTCATCTGTGACGCTTACATACGTTTTCAAAAATCCATTAATAGACTTAATGGTCATAAAAGACCAGAAACTGTATTTTTTTCCGTATTTCTTTTTTTCTTTGGTCAAATTGCTATCACACGTTGGGTCCGTAGCTGTGACTCATTAAAATTCCTCTTGAATAGCACCACACAAATACTACTGTTCTTTTTGAAGTGAATAGAATATGTCGACCATCGTATACAGTTATCCAATTACACTAAAAACACAGACATATTTGAATATGTCCATTTGGTTTCCCAGCGATATATCTAAGGTACACTGACTTATTGACAAGCACTGTAGATCCTGATCAATCTGTTCCTTTAGTACAGTTTGATCAGGGTCTATACAAGTGGCTCAGTCCTATGTGTCCAAATATTTAGTTGAAATGGGTGTACATTGCAGACTATTAAACAGTATCCCTTACAAAGTTAAAACTGCCAGAACATACAAACTAAAGTGACAGAACACAAAGTTTGTCTTCTGGCATTTTTATCCTTGTAAACGATGTAGTCAAGACATTTGTTCTTGGCATTAAGTTGTATTTAAAGTTGTTTATTTTTAAGATACGTACTAGAATGGGTTCAGTAATCCCAAGGAAAAGGAAAATCAAAACTTCACTATGATGAAGTACGGTTAGACTTTTTACAGCCGTAACGGCACTGCAAGCAAAACATAAAGCAGTACAGTGAATCCTCGTTGCAACGACGGCATTTGTTATCAAAGACATTGCCATTAAAATGAATTTACTGTTGTACAGAAAAAAAGGTAAGAGAAAAGTCCAGGGAGTGCCACAATCACAAACCGCAGCCCTTCCCAGACACCAAGAGGAAGAGGAAACCGACAAATCCAAACAAGCACAACTCGAACAAACGTACGAAAAGCACTAAGATTAGTTCTCTCTTCCTCAAGCGAGGTAATCGCAATGCTAAAAGGATTGAAAAACACAAGAACAAAATGACACAAGGTAAGACATAAAACAAATCGCCTCGTAGAATAAACCACAAAGCAACAAAGAGTAAGACTAACACCGGGACCACCGCCTTAGAACGGTCAGTAGAGTAAACATAAGTCTTGGATATTTGTTAGAATCACTCAGGCGATTCTAACACATATCCAAAACATATGTAGTCTTGGATATTTGTTAGAATCACTCAGGCGATTCTAACACATATCCAAAACATATGTTTCTTGAAAGAATTAAATACAATATTCCTGCATAATTTGTGACTACCTCTTAAGCGAAAGTTTCGTGACAGTCAAATTGTCAAATTGTCATTTTAATGAAATTTATCGTTGTATCGAGTGTCGGTATAAAGATGGTTGTCTGTATTCCTAACTATAATAAAATTCCAAAACAAATAGGTAAGGCATTTGTTCTTGGAATTAAGCTATATTCTTTTTTCTTGCAAATATGTTATACTGTGTTTCCTAATGTTTCCTCCATGATATCCATGTTGAATGTGTCATCCGACCATGGGACTACTGGTGGCGAGTATGTTCTTGAGTAATCCCTAACTTTGATTCGGTGAGTATCCTCGCTAAATGAAACCGTCTTCCGAAGTTTCGCCGGCTTTTTCTCCGGGAGCCGATAACAAAATTTCACATCTGATATAGCACTTGTTACAGAATCACTTTTATGTTCACTAACAGAGCAGACTTCTGCTTTTACTCTTTCAGATACACTAGTGTCGCTGCCACCTGTGAATTTTAATATAGGTCTTAGTTCCACCTTCGATTTTGATGTAGATACTACAGATTTGGTTCTTGATGGTTTATTGCTTGACACTGAACTGTTTGTCTGTGTACCTTTCGAGATTAGACTGTTTTCCCGTGTTGGAACTATGCATACTGAATGTCTTCTCTCAGTATTGCGTTGAACTTTATGTTCCCGCTCATAAATAGACAAAGTATTTTCGTTTTGTAGATCAAGACTAGATCGTCTTCGCAAAACCTTTTGGGAACTAGGCAGAATTACAGTTACTTTGTCCTTTTCTCGAACTGTCCGCTGATTTTTTGAGATAGCCGATGGCATAGTTGATCGACAGGATTTCATCTTCATGTTACATTTTGGTTCTGCAATGCTTGCAATAACAGAATTATACAACGGAAGTGATATTACCTCCGTCTGTTCTTAAAAGTTTGTATTTACCTACTATATACTAGTTAACTAATTCGTTTCATTTTAAAGGGGTAATAATTCACATATAGTTCTTTATGATCACAAATACTTGTTTTCGATCCTACATATTCTCAGCTCTTGTTAATCACTTTAGTTTTGTGTCACTTCAACCGTAATGCGTCCATCGCAATTTGAATTAATAAAAATTATGCGCTTTCCTGAATGGTTACTTTAATTTTAGTTTTATTGCCTATGACACCTTTAACGTCGAATACTTAAAAGTCGTGACGCACTTAAGAAATTCGTATATCTTTGTCTTTTCCAAGGCTCCAAGCTGCCATATTATCTCATCTCTTGTTGAACTTTGATTATTCTTCAACAATGACATGCTTAATGGATATCAATAAAAGTATTCACCACTTCCAGCAAAATCTGAATATCCGCTTTTGTTTTAATACGTATTGCATTATTAGGAAAATCCTTAGAAATTACAAATTGTAATAAACAATACTAGATGTTTACCAAAATCTTACAAAAACTGATGCAATAATATGCTATAGTATTACTGAAAAACAATATACTAAGAAAATAAAATCTACATACGAGCACCTGGCCTACATTATATGCACTGTACACTTTCAATATTGTAAAGTCACTACCATAAATAAACTTAAGAGCATATCAGCATATCAGTGTAACTGAAGTGTTCTCACCGCTATTTATTTCCGTCTACACTTTAACAGTGAATCGCTAAAACTATTTTAAACGCTCTAAAGTTAACGGTCTAACTGAATAAGATAATAATACACTTTTATTTTAATGTTTACACCAGGCCAACCATTCAGTATGTGCCTCCACTATTCCGCTCTAAAATCATTTATATGAATTTGCAATTATGTTATTCACAAAGGAACGAGTAAAGGGTGAAAGCAGGGTGCGACAAAATATCCATTGATCTGCTATATTTTTATTAATCATAGCGCTTGAATATAGGTACGCCACCTGCATTCATGAAAATATCAATTTAGCTATCAATTATATATTGAAATCGGGACGTAACACATACTTTATATGGCATTTATAATAGACGTGGTAGTCATTTTGTAGAACCTATTATAACTAAACAGAAGTGCGTGTGAGCGAGTAGATTAACGATATCACTATTTAAACACTACATAATGGAATTAATATATCTTAAAGAAATGAATATATCTTCATTTGACATTAAGGTCAGATAATAGAACTATGCTAACTCTTTCGCGCACGACTTGATTTAACTTAATAAACAATGTCGCACCGTGCGAAAATCCCCCTATGTCATTGTCCAGATGAGCCTGTAGATCTCCATACTCCGATCCAGGGCTTTCTCTATTGGTCGATACGTTCTGCAGTATTAATTAATTCTTTCAGGCAAATTTAGATCTAATCACTGTCGTTGTCCGTATATATAATAACGACCCGTTTTCATATACTGTGGCTCAAAGCTGTAAGTATAATACAGTCGACTCTCGTTATCTCGAAATCCAAGGGACTCTTTGAAACACTTCGAGATATCCGTACTTCGACATATCAGATTTGCCGAACTGAGGAAAACAATTAACCGAACAACCACCTTTAACAGAATGAATAATTTGCCTCCTAAATTAGAGATATATTGAAAATATTGTGGAAAAGAGGAGAAATTGCTGCTAAGGAGCAATTTCTCCTCTTTTCCACAATATTTTGTTGCCTGTTGGTAGATCTCTGTATTAAAACAGGGATCAGATTTTCACTTCGAGATAAACGGTTATTCGAGATAAGCGAGTTCGAGATAACGAGAGTCGACTGTATTTGTTTGTCCAAATCTTCCGATTTGCTTATTGTCCGGATTTCGATAGTACACTACAAACGCACTTTATTAATATCTTGGTAGGTCCGACGTGGTGTAATTTTCAACGTTGTCCTCCACGACGTCTAATGTAGGTAAAGACATCAGTAAAGGTGCCTCATGGCCTTGCGGTCTTAGGGGCGGTGTGGTTAGAGCCCATCCTGTCTTGGGCTACAGCATATGAAAGGCAAGGTCCAGTCCGCTCCTTTCACTGCCTTTAACCTTCCCCCGATGGCTACCTATTTACTGTATGGTCTGATGGTCTACAATCAAGCAGTGTAACCATTCTACAGAGCCGCTCTCAGACTATGCGGATATGTAGGCTGATTTGGGTCTTCGATTGGCGCATACGAGCATGTCCGATAGTACGTTTTCTTACAATGTGGCACATATCTTAATGTGTGTGTCCCCACGTAATACTAGGCCCCGAGGTTATAAAAATATTTTCATGCTGAACTCAGCTGAGTTTGAAATTTGTGCTGCTAATATATCGCGAATTATTAATAATTGCAAATTCTTTCTTGCTAAACATAGCTGAGCATGAAAAATTCTCTGCAAACAAATATGAAAATGCCAAATTTTCATATTTATTAGAAGAGAAAATGTGTTGAGCATAAAAAACGTTTTATAACCTCGGGGCTGGGTTATGAATAACGAATGACGAATACGTGAAACAAGAATACTGCTATAGTAGCGCCTGCGGGTGCTCATCACGCAAACATGCCAATATAATATTGACCCGCTTAAACCCCGTTTTTTACATAATAAAACTGGAGTTTACAGGGGTATACATCATTTTTTCTTATTTCTGCTCAAAAACATAGATTGTGGGTACTCGTTAGAACCGCCTGGCCAAGGCGGTTCTAACGGGTACTCACAATCTATGTTTTGGGCAAACGTTTGAAAAATATCAAAGTTTTTTATCTGTAAATTTTCAGTTTTTGGAGTAGAAATGTTCTGTATATTTGAATAGGCATGTTTTCGTAATGTTAACAGGGGTTGGGTGGGGTGGTAGGGAGATTGATTGATTGCTTTGGGTTTCACGACACGTCAGCCCTTGTGGGCCATTTTTGCGTCGTCTCCCAGCGAAAGGGAGAACAGAGACAGAAGAGATAGTAGAGGAGATGAAAGGCAGGGGCAGGGAAGAAAGAGGAACAGGAATGCCGGAAAGTGAAGAAACAGAAGAAATAAAAACATCCCCTCTCTACCCTTACCTGCTACAAGGATAGCAGGTCTTACCCAACTGTAAGCCAATATCAGATGGATGCCCTGGTGAGAAAAGATACACGACACCCTCACGACATCCGACCATCTCCTTGTTTGAGGGGTGGAGGGAGAGAGAATATTTCTAGCGTGTTCGGCGCTGGCTCTATGTATCTCGGTCATCTGGTAACAACACCAATAAAATTTGTTATTCTGTAGTATTCATTATAATTCTACAATGTTAAGCTTTTCGGAAATGTGGCTATGGAACAAACACCATTTAGTTTGACAAATTGACATTAAGAATACAATATGTATAATTAGTTAGACCTCATGGGCCAGTATTCAGTTTCTTCTATTTATACTAAACTTTCTGTTATAATATTATAAATAAGCATTGACAAATCGCAATCTGTAATATAATTGAATAATTTCCATACAGCTGTGAATATTTAATTTATATATCAACTGTCAGCGACCTACTTCAGTTGACGTCCGGTAAAAGCTCTAGGTGTTACATAAATAACGGATATGTCTATGTACTTTTTAGTGATTGCAGCATTTTCACATTACGAAAACACGCCTATTCAAATATACTGAAAATTACACCACAAAAAACTGAAAGTTTTCAAATAAAAAATCTGATATTTTTCATATTTCTGCTCAAAACATAGATTGTCGGTACTCGTTACAACCGCCTCGCCGAGGCGGTTCTAACGAGTACCCAAAATCTATGTGTTTGAGCAGAAATAAGAAAAATAATGTATACCCCTGTAAACCCCAGTTTTACTATATAAAAGTGGGGTTTAAGGGGGTCAAAAATATATAGGTATGTTTTCGTGATGAACTACATGTTTATGAGCAGCCACCAAAGATTTTATCATTACGAAAACATGCCTATTCAAATATACTGAAAATTTTACCACCAAAAAATGAAAACTTTCAGATAAAAAATTTCTATATTTTACATATTTCTGATCAAAACATAGATTGTGGGTACTCGTTAGAACCGCCTCGTCGAGGCGGTTCTAACGAGTACCCACAATCTATGTTTTTGAGCAGACGTAAGAAAAATAATGTATACCCCTGTAAACCCCGGTTTTACTATATAAAAGTGGGGTTTAAAGGGGTCAAAATTATATAGGCATATTTTCCAAAACTTATGTTCTATGGGGAAATAGGAACAAATCAAAACCCTCTTATATATCAGTCTGCTCATTAAGTATTCTGTACAACAGCAAATTCATTTAATGGCAATGTCTTTGATAACAAATGCTGTCGTTGTAAGGAGGGTTCACTGTACTACCTTGAGACGGTTCTCAGCAAATTCGTTGTGGGACAGAATGGTAGCCTATAATCTATTAGAATGGACGCCCATCCCTCGCTCTAACGTCTGACAGAGTTTGGATTGTACACAATTCTTCTGTCCGCGCAGGGATTCCCCAATTCACCAGCGTATTACAGACAAAAAATACAAATCAGATTTCAATACTGTGATGAAACAAAGATGAGGATTCGACTACAAACTAAAAACCAGAGCTGAAGAAAACCACTACACCAGCCACGAGCTACAGTGCGGTATCTACTATAAGTTTGCAACGTTTTTCCAAATCCATGTCTTGGGACAAGAGATACCGATGAGTTAATGTTTGAATCATTGTCTTAACGTAAAACAGATGTACCGACTTATTGCTTTATCATCATTGTATGAAAGTATGCTTATTATTTTTAAATTACCTTTGGTATTGCAATGTATTTTCAGATAAAAGAAGAAAAGCAATTTTAGTACAGGATGTATTCTGTTTCATCACAGTATTGAAATCTGATTTGTATTTTTTGTCTGTATTACGCTGGTGAATTGGGGAATCCCTGCGCGGACAGAAGAATTGTGTACAACCCAAACTCTGTCAGACGTTAGAACGAGGGATGGGCGTCCATTCTAATAGATTATAGGCTACCATTCTGTCCCACAACGAGTTTGCTGAGAACCGTCTCAAGGTAGTACAGTGAACCCTCCTTACAACGACAGCATTTGTTATCAAAGACATTGCCATTAAATGAATTTGCTGTTGTACAGAATACTTAATGAGCAGACTGATATATATGAGGGTTTTGATTTGTTCCTATTTCCCCATAGAACATAAGTTTTGGATATCTAAGGCGATTCTAACAAATATCCAACACATATATTTCTTTAAAATATTAAATACAATATTCCTGCATAATTTGTGACTACTTATTACCTCTAAAGCGGACGTTTTGTGACAGTCAAATTGTCATTTTAATGAAATTTGTCGTTGTATCGAGTGTCGGTATAAAGAGGGTTGTCTGTATATCTGTTACAGTTCCTCTTCGTTGGTATATAATTACATGTAAGCCGAAACGTGAGAAAAAGTACCTTTGTTCATGTGCCATTAGTGAATGAATAATCAGATCAGCCTACGCATCTGCGCAGTCTGATCAGTATCATCACCGGGCGTCTTTGGCTAAGATGTCAACGTTTCTTCGGGTAGACATGAATATATTCTAAAAGGAAGAATATTGAGAGAAATGAAAATATTCACTAGCAACAGCTGAAGTGTCATGTTTTCTAGATCAGACTAGCCTAAACAGTGAGCCTCATATGAATTTTAAAAAAATCCCGGAATGGGTCCGATGATCGCAAAGGATCCGAAAATATAAACCACACTATAGTGAAGTACGGAGAATCATTTTACGGCCATCACAAAGTACTAACACCAGCTGTAGTGAGATAAATAAATAAATTCGAAAACGAACGGCCCCTGCGAGCAATGAAATAACTTACAAAACTGAAAACAGCTTAAATGTCAAGTGTTCTAGGTCAGACTAGCCCCAGCGAGAATATGACGTTTACGCAACGTCGCCTCAACGTCGATGCGATGCAACGGCATGACGTTGCATCGACGTTGAGGCGACGTTGTATAAACAATATGTGCCCGCTGTGGTAAGTTTCGGCAAATTAGGCCTCAGCAGCTCGCATCTGAGTTTTAAAAACTCCAAGAAAATATAAACCACACTATAGTGAAGTACCGGGGGGGAGTTTTACGGCCGTCACAAGATACACGGTACCAGAACAGGCTGTGGTGAAGACAAACAGATTCTAAAAGTAATGACTCCCCAGCGGGCACATGACGTTTATACAACGTTGTCTCAACGTCAATGCAACGTCATAACGTTGCATCGACGTTGAGGCGACGTTGTATAGACGTCATGTGTCAGCTGGGTCTTGGGAGCAATGAACAGACTCACAAGACTGAAAATATATTGTGTCTAGTTTTCTGGCAAGATTAGCTAGTTTCTTCCGTTTAAGCCTCATCAGTGACCCTCATTCCTTTTCAAGTCTATTTCAACATTTTTTACTCACAACAATATTAATATATTTGAAATATTTGAAAAATAAGTGAATCGTCATCTTAAACAAAATGGTAAGAGAAAAGTCCAGGGAGTGTCACAATCACAAGCCGCAGTCCTTCCCAGATACCAAGAGGAAGAGGAAACAGACAAAACCAAACAAGGGAAAATCGATTTTCTGGTAGTTCTAAATCATCTCATCAGTAAACTCACTCACATCTTATTACTTTTGGTTCGTAAAGTCTCTTCCGATTTACGTATGGAAGAAAATAAATCCACATACCACTGACTTAAACCGCATAGTTAGAGCTCACATGTTTGGCTTCCAACAAAAGCACTTCAATATTTCTCTGAGGATTACATCAACTATGTATTACAGGCATTGGGTAGGAGACAAATAGGATTCCCGCCTAATAGAAGTTTGACACTATAAGTGAAACATATATTTTGTTTTAGTCCAAGTTGGCACTCGCTTGCTAGGTGATTAAAAGTATTCGGATACTCACTCCTAACCACATTTGTCCTAATATTTGAACGTCTATTTCGTTTCCTGAAGATATGCCAAAAACTGCTGAATGAGTGCAAACAGTGTGGACCCTGATCAGGGTCTACACTATTTGCTCAGATCTGTCTGTCCGAATACTTAGGGTAGATACGGCATTCGTGTAAGGTGTCTGTCCGATAGGTGACAATAAAGTTAACAATAAGATTTATTTTCTGACTCCCATCAATACTTCTTTGAAGTCTCTATGACTTACAATGTTTGAGTAATGACAAAATATATGTACAAACAAATATAGTTAGGACCAAGACGATACGACTTTTTTACAGTAGTAGGCTAAATGATGTCAATGACCGTGAATATATACAAACAGCATATGTAGTGCTAATTAAAAGTCAGAAATGTGGACATTTTGTCATACATTGTACATGTTAACGGTTATGGTGCCATTAATCTATTGGCTGTGAACTATTCGACGCCTAATAACGAGCTTATTTTAAATAAAAAAAAAAAGCAGCAGAGTGCAGATAAATCTTAAGATTCTAGAGATATATAGTACATTTCAGATGGTATTTGAATTATTATCAGTGAATAATGTTTAATTGAAGAATAGTTCTTTAAAGTATGCCAGCGTCATACATTTTACCTGTGGTTCGACTTACCATATCATTGATAATTTGAGAGCACTTCATGTATTAGTATACCATCTAATTGTAATGATTATGGAGACTTTCAATATTGAAACAGTGTAGGATTAACACATACCAGACATCCTGACTGGAGCTTTGTTTACAAACTAAACGATAAAACACCGAGAAGCCTTCTGCTTTTAGGATTAAAGTGGCTTTAAAGCCTTTTAGGTAGTCAGTGTTTTCTGAATCTCTGCAGATGCTTGAAATAGTTAGATACTATAATTTTGGATAAGTTAATGTGATTGTCGTGAAAGTTACAAACCTTCTTTCACTTTTACTGGAGTAGAATAACAAGATTGTTATAAGTTGTAATATATATTACATTTCAAAATTTAAACTGGTAGTATTAAATACAACGTTGACAAGCGTGAAGGGAGCACACAAACACATACAAAATGTCTGCAAGAGTGACACAGGAGCCAGTCTTTGAGACAAGCAGTGAACAATTATACCAAAGACGTGGTAGCTTCGACAGCTCACTATTTAGTAGAGAAAAGCGTCTGTCTGTTATCACTACAGAAACTGACACAAATATATACAAATACAGACGACATTCGCTCGCCACGGCAACAAAAGGTGAACACATGGGTACGTTCAATACACAGACTAAGGGCCATTTCGCAGGGGAAAGAACTGATACAACAATGAGATCGTTATGTGACTTGCCTTCTAAAATGTCAAATGTAGAATTAAAACCTATCTTAAAATTTACTGGACATAGTTTTGCAACTAAAACAGTAGCAGACGAAGATTCTCAAGTGAACAACTGCAATTCAAGAACACTCGCAGACATTAGATGTTGTTACCGTCTGCCAACGAAAAAGCATATGAAAACTCAAAAATCTGTTTCATTTAGAGAGGATTTAGTCTTTAATAGATTCAAACATGCTACCGTGTCTTTCGCGTCACCATAACCGCCAACATTCTGATTTAAATATCAGCAGACGCACTTTAAAATAGTCTTCTTATTTTCCATGAAGAGAGACGGCACTGTATTTAAGAGGACACTTGTTAGATCTTCCGCCATTTCTACAAAGGAGAAACTTTAGAAATGCTTGCTTGTACAACAGTCCCTTCAGAAAAGGGGTATACTTTAATAGGAAAAATAACAAATGGAGAAATGATTATCTTTGAGGTGAATGGACACACCTCAAACGGAGGTGACTTTGACCTGATGTATTGTATCCCTATTTGAACGTATGGGAGCAAACTGTTTCTTTTATGGTAAATGGTAACACCTGAACTGCGTTAAGAAGTGCAAAGTAATAGCGAATATTTTGCCCTGGATTCCTGTATTAATGACGAGCGCCAACAGGAGCAAGGGTCCAGGGAAAACGCTCGAGAGTAACCTGCACTTCTGAACTAGTAGTTTTTATTTTCACCATTTTTTACAAAGGAGACACTTATGTTACTTCCTGTTTGACTACCTAAATTCAAGATCCTTTTGAAAAAGGGTCTACTCTAAAAACAAAGAATTTGCTACCAATGCTTTTCAATTAGAGATCCTTTTTAGAAGGGATGTAATAAAAGTTTTTGACATGGTTATCACATCTGAAAGTGTATCTACTCCCCTTAAGAGTAGCCCACTTCGAGACTTCGTATATAAGAGATACGATTTCTTTTCTGGAGTGTGCTTCCTTTGAAAATGAAGTAAAGATCTTTCAGCTTAGAATACTATTTTACATGTGTCTATTCACCTTAGATACACTTTTAGGGCAGGCAACTCTTCTAAAATTGTCAAATCCCCTTCTAAAACAGGAGCAAATTCTTTCCTATCAAAGTAGACCCCTTCTAAGAGGGCGCTTAGTGTGCAGGCAAGCAAAACAGGAAGTCGCAAACGTTATCGACCGTGTGATTCTGAAATGGCTGAAAGTCTACCAAATGTATCCAGTTCGAATAAGTTGTTTAACTGGTGTAACAGCAAGCGTGTATTAAAGTGTGTGTTTTCATATATGTATACTAGGTCAGACAGAAAACAATATTTCAGAAAAAGAAGTGTTCTGGTAAACTAAATGTTGCTGTACTAAATCACTATTTTGTCATGGCATGATAGAAGGCACGTTCTCTTCATCATGCAAAAAAAAATCAATTCGCAAGGTATCGGTATATACATACCTTGTGCTACATTTTGCTGTGGTAACGGAGATAACAGCTTCTATCTGCACGCATTTGGCTGTTCATAAACTTTTCATCAATTATAAATGAACAATTAAAATGCCAAATAAAAGTCTCAAAATCCCATCTGTTTGTTATGACCTCAGTGAGTTTGCTATTTTGGCTCTAAACAACAAAAGCATCATCATCATCATCATCACCATCATCATCAACAACAACAAAAAAAAACTACCGGCCTTGTCGTCTCTTAAGTGTCTGGAATATACCACTTTTATATCCACCAGTGTAACATTTTAGCTCACGATATGTCATCGTCCGTTCTTCGGTGTGGCCGTCTGTGCGTCCATTAAACTTTTAAATGACTTACTCTTTGAAGCCACTGTGCCAATTTGAATCCAAATTCATGTCGTGCTTCCTTGGTGTAAATGAAACGATAGTTTCTTCAGGTGGCTTACGGTCCATAGACTCGTATCAAAACTTTCCAGGAACAAGAAGCTTTGAAACTGGCTCTTGGTATTGTCTCCGCCAGGTAGTCAAATGGACTTATTTACAGTTTAGAATAAGTACGGTAACGTGTCCGAATATTTAGCCGGATTGTGGTAATTTTGCATACTGGTCGTTTGAACAGAACAGAATATAATATAACAGAATAGAATAGAATTTTATTATCCAGTTATGGACCAACGTATACATTTAATTATACATGCTAATGTCTTCGTTTGATTCGGGCATGATCGGGATTTCTTTCAGTCGTTTATGGTCAGACGTTGTGTTCGAACAGTTTATTTACATTTATTGGGACTGCTACATGTAAAGTGAACACTTGATTACATGTAGACCTATATTAGTGACTTGTCAATTTCTTCCTAGTATTATTTCATGATAGTTTTAACTTACATGCAAGTGTTGGACAGTTGTTTAGCACATTTGCACTTGATGTTAGTGTAGGAGAAAGATCGCAGCAATGTATTTATCCATGTACAATTGACAATGGCACACAAGAGTACTTGAGCCAGCGCACGACAAAACCTACAATAAGACTTGTACGACCAGCGAATACTCAGATTAGTCTGCGCATCCGCGCTGTCTGATCAAAGTCTTCGTTGATCGCATGTGCCTTCTACAGCCTCCAGGCTATCTAAATAGGGATAAACGTGAATCGTTGCCTTACTAGATGGATATTCAGGCTGATCTGAGTATTTGCTGGTCACACAAGTCTTATTGTAGGTTTCATTGTGCGCAATATTTAAATCATGATCACAAAACCTACAATAAGGCTTGTGCAACCAGCGGAGACTCAGATCAGCCTGCGCATCAGCACAGTCAGATCAGAATCTTCGCTGATAGCATGTGCCTTCTATAGCCTCCAGGCTATCTAAATAGGGATAAACGTGAATCCTTGCCATACTGAATGGATGTACAAACTGATCTGAGTCTTTGCTGGTCACACAGATCTTGTAGGTTTTTATAGTGCGCTGGCTCACATTTGTATGTAAGGAGACTGAATGCACTTGGCAGATTTTCTGCCATTGTTTTACAAAGGAGACGACTTTCCCTACTTGCTTCCCTGCACACCCGCCCTTCTGCAAAATGGTCTTCTCTGCAAGGAAAAAAATTTCTCCCTTATGGAGTAAATTACTTCCTTGCAGTAAGCCCTTGGGAGCAATTGTTCTCTGCAGAGAAGACCACTTTATAGATGGGAACGTAAAATTTATTGTCTAAGTTGCCTCCCCTGAAAGTGTATCAGCCCTTTAACCCATTGTAGACTGAATGAACTCATTCAAACTATATATTGGGAGAGTCTAATTTCGATTTTAGGTCATGTGACTGAAATATTCCAAGAGTAAAATTGTTGAACTATTTGCAAACAGTGGAGAAACTGATCAGACGCCGTGTTCTGCGGCGTCTGATCTGGGTCTGCACTGTTTCCCAATTACCCTTTTAGGGGTCTCCAGACTACAATGGGTTAACTATTTATCCATACTTAGCCTACAATTTTACCAAGTCCACTGACTACTTAGTGATGTGTCTTAAATGTTGTGATGGAATCGCAGACTGTGTAGACACTTATTTCAACTAAGTCTACATTATTTTGCACAGGCCTACTTGTCCAAACATTGACAGTAAAACACGGTAGAAAGCACAGACTGTCAATAAAATTATAGAGAACACAATAGAAAGCCGATGAAATGCTTTGGCTTCTGCAAGAAAAGCACAGTTCTGAAAGAACCACAAACAGAAGTGATTATTTCTTCATATGCAATTGTCAACTAATTTAAAAGAAATACTGACACTGATCTAAATCAAATGTTTGACAGGAGTTTAATATTTGACCTCTTTAGGATAAATATCGGTCTTTAACCTTTACCACTCTATGGACAAATTGATGATATTGTTTTCCTTATTTTTGCCCAGAAAATAGGATTTCACATTTCATGCAAACTGTCTCCTTTCGAGACAGTTTGCATGAACTATCAAAGTATATTTTCTGTGTAGCAAACAAAGAAGTATTTCAAAATGTCGTCTGCTAAATTATTTACTCTGCATGTAAAGCGTTATCATAGGTGAGATGAAATCATTTCTTTTTTTTTTTTTTTTTTTTTTTTTTTCATACAAGCGTTGATCTCAACTCTGCTCTGCAATATTCTGCAAACATACGCTGACGACACCTTACTTTTTTTAAAGAAATAAATACGTCAATTTATTATAAGCCTGTATTTGAGAGACAAATCCGAAGCCTATCAGTCAATAGTCGGCTACTAACAAACGTCTGTGGCGGGCTAAACTTTAAGTAAATAGGAAAGAGTAAACGAAGAAATTCTATTTAGGACTTTTGTCAACAAAGCCAAGAAATTGTAAATATTTATATTTTCAATTCTTGTTCACCTTAAAAATTTAATGTCATTGCAATATCTTAAAGGTACTCAGCGTATGTCCACCAGACGAAAAAGGGCTGATATTTTCTTATTAACTCTTTCAAAATTATTTTCCTACCTTCTGAAAAGAGATCTACCCAAAAAGGAAAGAATTTACTCCCTATGGGAGCAAATTCGGTCTTTTTAGAGAGGAACCCTTTCGGTTTAAACATATTCGTATAATATTTAGAGGTGTCAATGAACATCAAGCTTTGTGAACAATGAAATACAAGATTAGAACGAAAACATACACATTTATGTAGTTCATCTCCAAAGATCCCTTGTGAGAAGGGCCTGTGTGTACAAGAAAGAACGCAGGATGTGAAAAAAATTATCTCCGTTATATAAAAAAAAACAGCCAACATTCTTTATAAATCTACAGCGGGCCGTTATCGGCCCGCTATAGATTTATGAGGAATGCTTACTGGGAAATCAGTCCATTCGTGAGCGATTTTAAGACAAAATCGAGGTAAACCTTTATAGCCGAGAAAAGCCATCCCTTTGCGCCATCTAAAACAATTCAGGACGCTGAATATAGTGGAGTATCAACTGAGTTATCATACTGCAGACGAACTGCTTACCTTTCCCCAAAATTCTTCGCCGCCATATTGGAATCTTCTCTAACATACACTTTCACGGTGCTACCGTACAGTGTAAGTGGACTGGATACACTTGGTCAATTTTCTGCCATTTCTGCCAAGGGAGACAACTTTTGTGACGTCATGCTTGCTTTCCTGCAGAACAAATACTTTCTGGAAAAAAAATGTTAACTTTAAAAGGAAAGAACGTGCTCCAGAGGAGGCAACCTCTTTCCGTTTTGAATAGATCCCTTTACAAGAGGAAATCAGAAAACAACTTCATGTTGTCTCTTCCCCCTGAAAGTGTTATCATTCCTCCTCAAGTTAAACATGGTATACTTATACTCTTCAAGCTGTGTGAACAGGACGACCACGCACAGTCTGCGGAAACAGGCGATTTTGTCAAAAGATTTTTTTCAATAACGTTCTGCCAGTCGGACTATATTTTATCGCAAATCGTCCGTTATAAATCAACTTAAAGATCTGCCAAATAGAAATACAAATATTGAACTTCTATGTTTATTGAGATAGATTGTGGAAGAAGTATTAGTCAAGTTGTTATCTTCAAATATACATGGCCTCAAGGCAGCACTCTTAAAATTTTGTCACATGTTCTTCTGTATTTTAACACCTTTATTTTTTACCGTGTAAATAGACGAAACAGCACCATCATACTGCAAACTTCGTTCAGTTGCCGCAATTAGCAATAAATGATGTGGTTTGTGCGAAATGTAACATACGAGATTCACCGCCGCGCCATTTATGGAGAATCGATAAGCTTGATAAATTTTCCGCCATTTTTGCAAAGGCGACAGCTATTGTAACTTCCTGTTTGCTTTACTGTGCACCCAATCACCTTTTCAGAAAAGAAGCGATTTTTTTCAGAGTTGCCTGCCCTGAAATCTATTTCACTTAACTCATTTCCGGTCATCTGGAATTTGAACAATATGTTCTGTAGAAAAGGGTTTCTTTGGAAATAAACAAAACACCGAAAGATGATAACAGTAGATTTTATTGAGTTTGTATGTGTGCAGAATTGGGTTATGCGAGGCAACATACGCCCTCCAACCTCAAGTTAAGTCTTTTACCTTCGTTTCTGAAGTGGACTCTTCTCTCTTTGAATTTGGACACGTCCACTGTTGCAAATCAGGATTACTGTTAAAACTCAAAAACGAAAGTAGCAAATTAAACAGGAAAGATCCTGATGAGACGCCTCAATACGAGCCGTCTCATCTGGATCTACCTGATTAAATAAGTATTTGCACGCCGAAAGGGATAAGCAGAATTCTGTTTCCCTGGCAACTGAAATAGGCTCAATGGTCCCAAAAGTTTAGAAAACATAATTATTACTTCAGTGAAGTACGGGGAAAAGTTTCATTACGAAAACACGCCTATTCAAATATACTGAAAATTTCACCACCAAAAACCTGAAAATTTTCAGATAAAAAACTTTGATATTTTTCATATTTCTGCTCAAAACATAGATTGTGGGCACTCGTTAGAACCGCCTCGCCGATGCGGTTCTAACGGGTACCCACATTCTATGTTTTTGAGCAGAAATAAGAAAAATAATGTATATCCCTGCAAACCCCAGTTTTACTATATAAAAGTGGGGTTTAAGGGGGGCAGAATTATATAGGTATGTTTTCGTGATGTTACGGTTGCCACGCGGCACTTAACATCAACTGTAGTGAAAACAAATACACTCGAATCTCAATGACTGGAACATCTTTTGGATCATGGAAAATTGTTCGAGACATGGGTAGTTCGAGCCACTGAAGGTTAATCATAGTGCCAGATCAGGAAGCAAATGGCGATAATTTAGGGATGTTTTTTTCTATCTTCTATACAATAATGATATGTTTAGGGATGTTTTTTCTATCTTCTATACAATAATGATATGTTGTGTGTACTCATTAGAATCGCCTCGCCGAGGCGATTCAAATGAGTACATACAACATACAATTTCATGATAAAATTTCCCTTAAATATTGTTTTCTGGAGTTATCGGAAGAATTTCATAGGGACAAAAAAAAAAAAAACAAGTTCGAATGAACCATGGTAAACGCGCCATCTAGGTTCGAGTTATGGGGGTTCGGCTGTATGTTTATAAAAAAATATCCTTTTGAAATAAAGAATACACCGAAAAAGTGAAAAAAGCAGACTTGGTTTTATTAAATCTGTTCATGTGCATTATTGGTTTATGCGACATTGAGCATATCCTCTTGCCTCGAGTTTCACAGAACTCTGACCATTTTATTGATAATTGTTGGAAGAGTGGCTTCCAGTGTAGATACTTATCAGATACATAAAATAGACGAACAGAACTTATTAGACAGCCTTCCAAATAAGGACCAATAGTAATTCTGGGACACTGGCATGCAAAAAGGGAGCTTAGCATGTTATAAACGTTAGCAGAAAGGGTCCAAATCTGAAAAAGACTGCTGGGGTGTCTTTGATTTTAGTCAGTAGGTTACATGTTTATCCAAGAGTCCAGGCGAAGAGAAAAAAATAACTGTCACCTTGCGAAGGTACGCAGGCTGATCTGTGTCATCGCGATTCTCAAATACACCAAGACCATTTCGCTTGAAGGTCATTTTGCGAAATTTCAAATAAAACTCAACTGCTGCGCATATTAACGCATATCTAAAAGGCTTGTGAACTGCAGCGAAAGAAATAGGCCCTTGATGCCATATGCAAACAGATCAGTCTTCGCATCCGCAAAGAGGAGCAGGATCTTCCGCGTGCG
This sequence comes from Anodontia alba, assembly GCA_964016985.1. Lineage (NCBI taxonomy): Eukaryota > Metazoa > Mollusca > Bivalvia > Lucinida > Lucinidae > Anodontia > Anodontia alba. The sequence continues at coordinate 52,666,105 of OZ024823.1, read as the reverse complement.
TCGATTTATTCTACAGTGTCCTTCAATACTGTAAGCGGGCAATGAAGGTTCTTATCAGACTAGGCAAATATGCAGGCTGATCTGAGCATTTTTTTTTTCTGATTATGGCATAAGGGACCATTCGAGGCGTCGAGTATCAAATTAATTAGTTAAAGCAATGACTCCAGATAAGGTTTCCTATTCCATTGAAAAGTACTATTACTTTGTATTTCCTTATTTCTCCATGACATTACGAAAACACGCCTATTTAAATATATTGAAAATTTCACCACCAAAAACTGAAAGTTTTCAGGTAAAAATTCTGATAGTTTTCATCTTTAGAACCGCCTCGACGAGGCGGTTCTAACGAGTTCCCACAATCTATGTTTTTGGGCGGAAATAAGAAAAATAATGTACATCTCTATAATCTCCAGTTTTACTATATAAAAGTGGGATTTATGGGGGTCAAAATTATATAGGCATGTTATCGTGATGAAACGTATAATGTTGGTACTTATTAGAAGCGCTTTGAGGAGGCGCTTTTAATGAGAACCAACAACATATGTTTTCGTAGAGAATTGAGAAAAATATTTTTTCTAGAAACCATCTCTTATCTTGAGCTATGGTTGAAATGTACTCAACAACTTATAAAATCTCTTATTTTTAAAATTGATGACCTCATATGAACATTTACAACCTTTTTTCAATTACTTATTATATTTTTCTTTCAATATAATAAGATACAATGAACGTCTTTAAGGTTTGGGAAATCTTTAACAAAATATTTTAATATTAAATTGAAATTGATTTGAAGCTCGCCAAAGTAAAAGGGCTCTCCATGAGAGTATATGTTAACAACGCAGCCTGAAGTTCGTCTACAAAATCTTTTGCTGCTGTAGAATTTACTGCCAGAAAACAAACCGTTCGCGCAAGCTAATCAAGACTAGTGAGTTCAGTATTATTATTATTATTTTCGATATGTGTACAGAGTCTGCAAAATGTTCCTTGAGAAATGAGAACATGGGGGCGCCAGACCTAGTCAGTCCATCTATGCAGTTTAAGATCTTGCTCCAGATACAATCTGCAAGTACCAAATACTGTGTAGATGAGTTGCAAAGACCCCGGCCTGATTACAAGGTTGCTTTTGGTTTCGTCGTTAGAATATGTCCATAAGTTCCCTTCTGCTGTCTCTAGTTCATACCTCTTTTAACTACCTGTAAATCAATGAAGGATGAATAAGAAGAACAGCTTTTGAAAGTTATTTATTGGCTACGCCTTAATACCTACCAATCTAGAATGGAAACTTGAGAAGCAATTTGAAGGTTTTGTATCATCACGAAAACATGCCTATATAAAGACCCCCTTAAACCCCATTTTTATATAGTAAAACTGGGGTTTACAGGGGTATATATTATTTTTCTTATTTCTGCTCAAAAACATAGATTGTGGGTACTCGTTAGAACCGCCTCGCAAACATAGATTGTGGGTACTCGTTAGAACCGCCTCGCTGAGGCGGTTCTAACGAGTACCCACAATCTATGTTTTGAGCAGAAATATGAAAAATATCAGAATTTTTTATCTCAAAATTTTATTTTTTTGGTGGTAAAATTTTCAGTATATTTGAATAGGCGTGTTTTCGTAATGGAGCCCATAATTTCTGTTTTAATCCTTAAAATGCCAGGAAAACCTGCATCTGAAAATGTCGTCTGTATATGTCGTCTGCTGAATATTCTTGCAAACTTTTCAAACCTATACAGGCAAACAGTGTGGACCCTGGTCAGACTGCTCCTCTGCAGTCTGATCTGGGTCCATCCTGTTTGCAAAAATGACTTTTTAAAATCACAAGCAGATGACAAAGCAGACGACAATTGTTGTGACTGGCAGTTTAAGGATTAAGGGAAATGGATACGATACTTTTTCAGGGTAAACAACTTTGTCAAAATTGTTCTGCTTCTCTTCTGTAAGGGATCTACTCTAAAAGGAAAGAATTTTCTTGCACACCAGATAAGGAAATCCAGGATTTAACCCTGAGATAGAAATTCTTATTCTACCCAGGTTATCCTACCCAGGGTAAGATAAATATCGAGAATTCTCACGTGTTTGATATGCACTGGTTGTAATGGACGTCACGCACGCCATCGTTGAGGTTTACGTCACTGAACGTAATGACGTTATTAAACGCCACAGTAATGTAATCACAATATGGCGGACGTCAGCAATCGAAGTGAACTCTACATTCAGAAATGAAAGATGTACAAGAAAAAGAATCTAACATGGGTGTGAGTAGACTGGCTCCAGTCGTTTTTGTTTTATATCTATTTCTCTCTTTCTCTACATTATTTTTTTATCATGATCCTCTTTAATCCAACTTCAAGTTACCTATGGCTGAACAAGGAACTGAAGTAAACAAAAATTCTACAAGCTATACAAGTGTTGTGTCCCTTCAAAAAAAAAAAGAAGAAAAAGAAAGAAAAGAAAAATAAAAAAAAGGGTCTGGGGCCAGACTAGGGTGTGAGGGGTAGATAGAAAAATCCGTTCCTCGCAATCACTGTCTGGCATCACTCGGCAAGCCTCGTGATGCCAGACAGTGATCCTTGGGATGGATTTTTCTATCTACCCCTCACATCTATGATAGGTCCTACGATGGTAGCAAAGCCTTACCATTTAGAATGTACCTTTCCAGAAGGACTTGGATGCGCAGTAAAGCAAACGGGGGGTCACAAAAGTTGTTTTCCTTGTACTAATGTCGGAAAATCTCTCTACCAGGCTTATCCAGTCTCCTTACCCATTTATCATGTTTATGCTTAGTGGAATTTTCTACCTCTCTCTTTGGATAGGTTTATTTCCAACTTAAGGGGTGTCTGGTTTGTTGTGCAGTTTAATCGTGTATCATAGAAATTCCTGTACTTAATGCAAATAGTATAGACCCTGATCAGACGCCGCGATCTGTAGCGTCTGATCTGAGTCAGTACTGTTTGCTTAGGTTTCACAAAAAGGACACCAGGCTTATATGGGTTAGGGGCAGGTTAGGACCTTCAGAGGTCGCATACACAATACGATACGCGCTATAAGAAAAAACTTCTTCGCAGCCATGCAAACTATATTACTGTCATAGACATCACGAAAACACGCCTATATAGTTTTGACCCCCTTTAACCCCACTTTTATATAGTAAAACTGGGGTTTACAGGGGTATATATTATTTTTCTTATTTCTGCTCAGAAACATAGATTGTGGGTACTCGTTAGAACCGCCTCGTCGAGGCGGTTCTAACGAGTGCCAACAATCAATGTTTTGAGCAGAAATATGAAAAATGTCAGAAATTTTTATCTGAAAAGTTTCAATTTTTGGTGGGAAAATTTTCAGTATATTTGAATAGGCATGTTTTCGTAATGAAAAACCGAAGGCCCAGGTCAGCCTATACATTCACACAGTATGATCGGGGCCTTCGCTTTTGTCCGCTTACAGAATCCGTATGTACTAAAGCAGCTGAAGTCTGGAACAGAAACAAAGTGAGAGTGAAGAATGTATGCACAGGACACAGTACAGTATCATGAATTTACTACAGTTACTAAATGAGTCCAGAGAAGATTCAGATCAGCCTGTGCATTCTGCATCAGCATATTCACTGGGGAGGGGTGGGGTGTAGTTTGGACAGCCAGAGATGCAAAGTTTCTTTATGCGGACAACAACTGAGAGTCTGATCAGACAACGTGGATGCACAGGCCGATTTGAGTCTTCATTAAGCGAACATATCAGAAGGTAGGTTTTCTAACGTAGCGGCTCCTATGACTGAAAGATAATAACTATTCGTATACAGTCGATTCTCGTTATCTCGAAGTCCAAGGGACTCTCTGAAATACTTCGAGATATCCGTACCTCGACATATCAGGTTTGCAGAATCGAGGAAAAAAAAATGTTATTTGACTTCCGAAGTTAGAGATATATGTGAAAATATTGCAAAAAAAGAAAGAAAAAATGCTTTTTAGCAGCAATTTCTCCTCTTTTCCACAATAGTTTGCTACCTGTTGTTAGATTGTTATGTCTAAAGAGGGACCAGATTTTCACTTCGAGATAAGCGATTGTTCGAAATAAGCAGTCGAGATAACGAGAGTCGACTGTATTGACATATAGTCCGGGCTCCAATATAAGAAAATCACTAACACTACAATCGGATATACAATTTATTTTGATATTGGAAGACAGTTTGGACATGCTTGTACATTGTATATAAAACAACTGTATAGCACATATATATGTATAAATTGCATTTCGCGTACACTGGCGTGTTTTTACGGAGGCCTAGTTGATACTTAACAAATTCCAAGTACACAAGATCTTGAGTATCCAGATTAACGTTGTAGAAAAGAAAGAAAATAATATTCGAAACAGAAACCAGAATGTTTATTTTCTCATGTGTAGCAAAAAGTGACACTGAGGCTTTTTTTTCTGCATTCAAGGGAGCGTACAGTACCCTTGTTTACTACCTGAAACCAATTTTAAAATTCGCATGCAAAGTGTATTTCAACTACACGTTCTATCGTTTTTTCGATGTCATGTATAGAAACGGACTGACACGAAAAATGTTCGATTTCTGATCTAATAAGATAGCCGCTACGATAAACTTGTAAAAGACCTCTTGTTTTAGAAATTTTACAATAACGTTTCTATTGACACATCTTAAATTTTACCAGACACCTTTCGGATGTTCGCGCTTATGATTGTTCTATTAGATTGTTTGTTTGTGTTGAGGTTTTACGGCCCAGTCAACCCAATGGGGTCATGTCGAGCGCGGTCAGTTTACCTAACCACACATTTACTGGGCAGGCTTAGTCCTCTAAGCGGTTAACCAGTATTGTGCAAATTCTTTCGCCAGAAACCGCCCTTCTTGAATCAGCGGAAGGGAGAGAATGACCGTAGAAAATATTTCATGATCAATCTCCACGAAAGAATGTTGCCGACCTCGGTGGGGGTTGAACCCGCGACCTCCTGGTCTCCAGTCGGACGGCGCATCCAACTGAGCCACCGAGGCTATTAGATTAATTCGTAAACAATACAATTTTGCACTTATGTAAGTCATTAAAATGCATGCTGAGGGAGTTCTCTGCAAATTTTGTAATGTCCACAATTTTAAGACTTCACTCGGTAAGAATGTATAAACATCACCATTACGAAAACATGCTTATTCAAATATACTGAAAATTTTACCACCAAAAAATGAAAATTTTCAGATAAAAAAAATTCTGATATTTTTCATATTTCTGCTTAAAACATAGATTGTGGGTACTCGTTAGAACCGCCTCGGCGAGGCGGTTCCAACGAGTACCCACAATCTATGTTTTTTGAGCAGAAATAAGAAAAATAATGTATACCCCTGTATACATTACAGTTTTACAATATAAAAGTGGGGTTTAAGGGGGCAAAATTCTATAGGCATGTTTTCGTTATGGAAAACATGCCTTTATAATTTTGACCCCCTTAAACCCCACTTTTACATAGTAAAACTGGGGTTTACAGGGGTATACATTATTTTTCTTATTTCTGCTCAGAAACATAGTGGGTACTCGTTAGAACCGCCTCACCGAGGCGGTTCTAACGAGTACCCACAATCTATGTTTTGAGCAGAACTAAGAAAAATATCAGATTTTTTTTTATCTGAAAATTGTCAGTTTTTGGAGGTGAAATTTTCGATGTTCTTGAATAGGCGTGGTTTCTTAATGAGACCAAATACAACAAGTCAAGTAATTTCCGCAAACAAAAATGTTCATCGAAATCCCATAAAGTACAATAAAAGCCAAAAAGATTGCCTTTGGAAATAAAGATCACACAATAAATTAGAAAATGTGAGTCTCAGTGAGTCTCTGATACTCTTCATAAGCAATAATGAGGTTTGCAATACTGATTACGCCCTCTAGCGTATACATGAGCAGAACTCCATTTTCAAAGATGCCACAATGGGCCCAATGATCCCAAAGGAAATGAAAATATATTCTGCAGCATGGTGAAGTACGGGGAGACATTCTACGACCGCCACACGGCATTAACACCAGCTGCATTGTAGTCAAATAAAAGTAAAAAAGATTGCCGTTTAACAAAAAAAAACGCGAGAAGAATTTTAAAGATTCCTTGCTCATTTATATCTAGACATCAACTGTACAGATTAATTTTAATCGCCAGATGGGTGTATGTTTACCTGTCTACGACATAATAAGTCGAAATTTCGGCTTAATAACTCGAAATTTCGACTTAGTAACTCGAAATTTCGACTTAATATCTTGAAATTTCGACTTAATAACTCGAAATTTCGACTTAATAACTCGAAATTTCGACTTAATATCTTGAAATTTCGACTTAATAACTCGAAATTTCGACTTAATATCTTGAAATTTCGACTTATTATCTTGAAATTTCGACATAAGATCCCTTGAATAGAATTCACACCTGGTATTCTCATAAGGGGTAGCCGCTGGTTATACATTCAAAATCTTTATGCGAGCTTCCAGCCATGACTTACGAGACATCCAAATGTCAACAAACGAATACATTCTCCTGATCCATTGATTTTTAGTAAATTTCATAGACATAGTTTGAATCAAAGCGCTGTACGCGCTGGTGGCCTGGGCATCAGAAGGTCCAGGGGCTTCAAAGCTCACCAGATTTGAAAACGTGAAACTGCATGTTCATGTTGTCCTACAAAGGTTTGTATAGACAAGCTACCCAGTTTAATTTGCATCCATATTGAAACAAGACTGAATATTTGCATGCAATGACCAATGACTAGAGATCCATTTGAAGCCTGTAAAATGTACCAAAAAAAAAGAAAAGAAAAGTGTTCTCAGTGCAGATGTCCCCGCTTTGGGGTCTATAAAACTGTGCAAACCTTGCCAAATTAGCCTACGTCAATGCGGGAGCATCTGTGTGGACACATTTCTAGTTAACGAAGAATCCAAAAATCATGAGAAATGTAAAGTCCTTTGCCTGCAAGGTCAGTAACTCTTAAACCATGAGATTAAGAAAATTATGTGTTCTCTAGTAAGTGATTTTCAACAAAGAATAAAAAAAAATAAGGAGAAATATAAGGCCCTTTGCCTGCAAGGCTTGTAACTCTTAAACCATAACACTAAGAAACTCAGTTTTGTGTTCCCTAGTAAGTGATTTTCAACAGAGAATGCAAAAATAAGTAGCAATATAAGCTCCTTTGCCTGCAAGGCCTGTAACTCTTAAACCATAAGACTAAGAAACTCAGTTTTGTGTTCCCTAGTAAGTGATTTTCAACAAAGAATGCAAACATAAGGAGAAATACAAGGCCCTTTGACTGCAAGGCCTATAACTCTTAAACCATAAGACTAAGAACCTCAATTTTGTGTTCCCTAGTAAGTGATTTTCAACAAAGAATGCAAACATAAGGAGAAATACAAGGCCCTTTGCCTGCAAGGCCTATAACTCTTAAACCATAAGACTAGGAAACTCAATTTTGTGTTCCCTAGTAAATGATTTTCGAATAAAGAATGCGAAAAAAAAAAAAAAAAAAAAAAAAAAACATAAGGCGTGCATCCAGAGTATAAGTAAGGGAGATACATCCAGACGGCCAGATGGCCGGACAGACGGACGCTCAGGCACCTTAGCCTGCAAGGCCTGGAAGTATAAAACCGTATGTCTGAGAAACTCAATTTTGTATTCTCTGGAAGTGATTTTAGGTTTTAATGCAGTAGCGCCAGTTGCGCGTGGAGTTACGCAGTTGTAATAACATGTACGGGGACTGACTAGTATAGTATAAACATATCTTACTGCCTTTTCTTCAAATAATAGTACAAAAATGGGGTCCCCGGAACAAATGCTAAGGAAATTTAACATCTTGTGTATTTCAAAGTAGACGAAGGTTGCAGTGCGTCTTATTTGATATGTTAAATAAGTATTTCATAGTCCAGATAGCTGGAAATACCTTCATTTTGCATAACCAGCGGCTACCCCTTACGAGATTACGAGGTGTGAAATTGCAAACGAAGAATCAACTTGAAATATCATGTTGAAATTTCGAGATAATAAGTCGAAATTTCAAGATATTAAGTCGAAATTTCGAGTTATTAAGTCGAAATTTCGCGTTATTAAGTCGAAATTTCGACTTATTATGTCGAAATTTCGAGATAGTAAGTCGACATTTCGAGATAACTATCAACAGAAATAAAAGTATATGTGGCCCTAATGCTCCTTCGTACTTTCGTATCTGTCAGTATATACCTGTTTACAATAAACTTTTTACATAACTACAGTTGCTAGACAAAAATCGGAAACAGTACCATGCAAAATGCATGCATTGCGCCAAAATGCAATATGCATTTCGCCATAATGCAATTAGTTTCGGACTGCTATACAGTGGTTTTGCATCATGTTTTGTTTGTTTGTGTTGAGGTTTTACGGCCCAGTCAACCCAGTGGGGTCATGTCGAGCTCGAGCGCGGTCAGTTTACCTAACCACACGTTTACTGGGCAGGCTTAGTCCTCTAAGCGGTTAACCAGTATTGTGCACTTTCTTTCGCCAGAAACTGACAACTGCCCTTCTTGAATCAGCGGAAGGGAGACTATGACTGTAGAAAATATTTCATGATCAGTCTCCATGAAAGAATGTTGCCGACCTCGGTGGGGGTTGAACCCGCGACCTCCTGGTCTCCAGTCGGATGGAGCATCCAACTGAGCCACCGAGGCCGGCATCATGTTTTATATATATATATATATATATATATATATATATATATATATATATATATATATATATAATTTGGGAGAAGGAGCATAACATCTAACAAAAAATCTTTTTGGTAGCACTGGATCCAGAAAGGATGCTGAAATGATAGGCGTTAAACTATATGTTGAGAGTTAATCATTAACAGTGCAAATGATTTATTTACCTGAGGCCTTTCGGCTTTCGCCTTCTTCAGAGATTTTCCATTTTTAAAAATGACATAAAAATGTAAAATTTACGAATAAAAGATTATGCCCTTATCGGGTCCTTGTTATCTGGCCCGCTGCGACTTGATAACTGACCGTGTTTAGATATATGTGAAATGTAAATAATACGCGTAAACACAACGTGCAAAAAGTATAAAGCTTATCTTCACTATCAACACAATGTGCAAAACGTATAAAGCTTATCTTTTCTATCAACACCATTGTGCCCATACACGCAATGTATACAATGCACATAAACCTTACACCGAAAGGGATATACACCAAACTGAGTGTTTTTCACCAATATGTAAGGCAAATGGGCCCAACTTACGTAAAATCGCATGAACAAAACGGTCCACATAAGCTGTCGCATGCCCTGACAGGAAAGATGTTTTCCTCTACTGGTCGCCCTTGTTGATCCCATATGGCCGTAGAGTGTTCAGACGTTGGATCTAATAGCTCTCTCTTGCTTTCCAGGTTCGATTTGTCCACTCCGGGTTATGGTCTAAGCAACAAAGCGTGGAGTGGTTGAAGAAATCATGTTCTGGTGAACAGAAGTGTTCAGCGACAGGAGAACTCTCGAAACGTTTGTGTTTCCAATCATCTCGGTGGCCAGTCATCCGTTGGTTCACATGATCACCGGTTTCACCAACATATTGTTTTCCACACTTGGTGCATGTTATAAGGTAAACAACATTGGTCGTCTTACAACTAGTGTTGCACCCAAGCTTGATTGTTGCCCCAGACGCTAACTTCGCGATCTGTGTGGGGATTATTATTTTGCAGGTTTTGCATCTTGCTTTGCCGCACGGTCGTGTCTCCCCAAGTGGTTCATCATCACGCATGTCTGGTTTGAGCTTGGCACGTACAAATAGATCCCGCAGACTCTTGGGTCTTCTGCAGGCCATGGCCGGTCTTTCTGTAAAGATCTCGCTCAAAAGTGCTGTAAAACTGCTAGAGGACTCAATGATGGGCTAGTGTTTGTTGACTATATCCCTCACTTTGGTAAGTCTGGGTGATATGTCAACACGAAGGAGAGAAGGTTTTTTGTATGTTTGTTTTTGTTTTGTTTTGCAACATACGAGGAATGAGAAACCTGACTAATATCGTGTACTACTTCGTCTAGCAAATACGTTTTAAAAGTAGGGGCCCAGTGTTCAAAACTTGAGTTGTTAACTGCCGTGACGTTAACATTTCTGTCTTGAAATATGGCAAATGCATTGATATCTTTTGCTGAAAAAGAAATGTAAGTAGCTTTTGCAAAGCTACTCACATTTTTGCAGCAAAAATATCAATGCATTTGAAAATACCTTAGATACAACAGTTAACGAGTTTCTCATTACCGATCTCGTTAAACTAGCAGTGCTTTGAACAATTGGGCCCAGTTTGCGTTCTGATTTTATTTGTGCATTTTGATAAAATTCATCACTTGATTTTGATTATTTGCTCTTGAAAAATCATCACGAAAACATGACTATATAATTTTGACCCCCTTAAACCCCACTTTTACATAGTAAAACTGGGGTTTATAGGGGTACACATTATTTTTCTTATTTCTGCTCAAAAACATAGATTGTGGGTACTCGTTAGAACCGCCTGACCGAGGCGGTTCTAACGAGTACCCACAATCTATGTTTTGAGCAGTAATATGAAAATATCAGAATTTTAATCTGAAAACTTTCAGTTTTTGGTGGTGAAATTTTCAATATATCTGAATAGGCGTGTTTTCGTAATGAGATGAGAATATGTCCAGGAAGGGCCACAATGACAGAACGTATCCTACTAAAGACCAAGATCTAGAAAGAGAAAACAAACCACGACAGACAACTTACGTACATGTTACAAACCAACGAAAAGTAAAGCAATCTGCTCCCACTTTCCCATAGAATTAATTGCAATGTAGGAGAAGACCCACCAAAGACAATAATAAGACAATCAAAGTACTGATAGCACTGGTGGGTCGATTGTCTCTGAGTGTAGGCTGAGAAAATTGTTTTGCACCATGAAAACATGCCAATATAACGTTGATCCCTTTAAACCCCATTTTTATATAGTAAAACTGGGGTTTACAGGGGTATACAATATTTTCCTCATTTCTGCTCAAAACATAGATTGTGGTACTCGTTAGAACCGCCTCGCCAAGGCGTTTCTAACGAGTACACACAATCTATGTTTTTAGCAGAAATATGAAAACTATCAGAATTTTTATCTGATTATTTTCATTTTTGGTGATAAAAGGTTCAGTATGTTTTAAATAGGTTTGTTTTCATTATGAACGCGGACTTACAATTGTTTCATTTAATCCTTAATATCGTGTAATTTAAACAAATAGTTTAGCATGCAAACTACATTTCAAATAACCTTTCTATCGTTTTCTATAGCATTTATTAGAAGGTATATAGAAATTGAATAACACCAAAAAAAATGTTCGATTTTTCCACGTCCAATATATTTAAAACATTCATCAGTGTTAGGTTCACGTGAGATCTCTTTAATTACAATTTGGTAAACGATGCAATCCTTATTTCTTTATATTTAGTATTCTACTTTTCTAGTAATGAATGCAGAGCACCTTCCAATAGAGGTAGGTTTTTTGTCGAAGACATATTAAGATTAGGTTTGCAGTGGAATATGAAACCCAATTTATACCATAATATTTTATTATGAAAATTGTGATTTCTGTATCATTATGTACTAATTGTCCGATTTTATTTATTTGATATCATAATATACCATTTAAAATTGATTTGAAGTGTATAATATATTGTTTATTAATAAATAAATAATAATAATATGAACAGTTTATTGCATTCCGTTGCAATTTTCCATCGTACCTGCAGGCGCGTTCGATAGTCGTCGTAAAAAAAAAAATAGAACCGCTTGATTAAATGGACTATGTGTAAGTCGATCATAAAATAAGTGCAGCAAGAAAATTGTAAACGCCTGAAGTACGGATGGAAGTCCAAACCAAATACCTGACTAGTTGATTTTTCTCCAAACCCTAGTAGTTTCGCCCCCAAACTATTGCTTTTCAAGCAGTATTGGGATGCAGTGCATAGTGCATGGTGGTTTGCATATTGTGTGGTAAGATATGTTGAGATGGATGGGTTTGGATAAGTCGTCACATCCCTGTCCGCTCTTCTTACCCTGTCTGACGCAACTCATCCTACTCTAGCTGTCCTACTCAACCCTAGACACTTCCGTTGCACGTTTAAGTAATGTAACACTTTGTGATATTTAATAGGACCAGGGTCTCTCTTTGTATAGAGATACCCTGGTATCACCAGTCTTTCAACCTACTTAATGTATGTACGATTTTATCTTCAGTGATATTAAATATTTTCCTCTTTCTGAACCAAAAATATACGACCCTGCCCTACAATTCGGCCGGGGTCGGGACCAAATTTTACGGTGTTGACGATGTCAAGCATTTTTCAAGTTATGGTCAATATGGGGTTGCCATGGGAGCGTTTTTATGTATTATCATTTACTAACATGTCGAAGATCAAAAGAATACAAAAATAAAGTTATGCCATCGTACCGTCTATTAAATATTGGACCCGGGACCAGGTCGGGACTAATTTCATTCTTTCTAGCTTGACATCGGGCCCAAATTCGGTTATTTCTGATGTCAGGTACGTGGCATGTCTTAAAATTTGATCAGACATGCATATTAAATGATTTATTTAAGTTTGCAATAATTTTATTAAACTGAGAGACACAATGCACGTCGCACCAGAAATAGTGCTAAATTCCCACACTATTTTCTCTTGCGCATGTACAAGTCAATCACAGCGAATCGGTTTGTCGGGATGAAGTGTTGAAGTTGTTAGTTGCCCTGAAAGTCAAATTATAAAGAAGTTTGTAGAGTTTTACCTTCGACAATTATCTTTTTTAAAGATACTTCTTGTCCAATAATAATATTATCGTATTCTGTTCTATTATAATTTAAGATATCCTTGTGGTGGTACGGTTCAAATATTTACCCATCCAGCGTCCACTTTTACCCATTTCAGCAAAACAAAATGTCTTCTCGGCGTGTGTTGTCGGACGATTTGAAAACACTTGAATTTGAGACGAGCGAAGATGTGGAAGTTACTCCAACATTCGATAATATGGGAATGAGAGAAGAACTTCTAAGAGGAGTGTATGCATACGGTAAATCGTAACTTATTAGAAGATAATTTTGCCAGTGAAATAATTATGGCACACATACTCGATTTGTTCATAAATTCGGACGTAGTCTCGGACAGTTTTGTTTGTTTGTGTTGAGGTTTTACGGCCCAGTCAACCCAATAGGGTCATGTCGAGCGCGGTCAGTTTACCTAACCACACATATACTGGGCAGGCTTAGTCCTCTAAGCGGTTAGCCAGTGTTGTGCACATTCTTTCGCCAGAAACTGACAACTGCCCTTCTTGAATCAGCGGAAGGGAGAGAATGACCGTAGAAAATATTTCGTGGTCAATCTCCACGAAAGAATGTTGCCGACCTCGGCGGGTTGAACCCGCGACCTCCTGGTCTCCAGTTAGATGGGGCATCCAACTGAGCCACCGAGGCCCTCTCGGACAGTTGATATACATGTTCTATCTGTCTTTTTCCTATATATTGCCATACACCCTCTCAAACATTCTAGGCAGGTGTACACTCAGGGTTGGTCGGGTATAAAACCCACAGACGGGAACCCCGTGACCGAGACCAAAATTTTCATCCTGGATAGCAAGATTAATATGTTTCGAACTTTGTTCATTTTGGGGTTATACTATGAGGCAGTATGAGGTACTTTCTAGCAGAAAGCCAGTTTTGCAGGATTGTTTTTTTCTCGATGTGCTTCATTCTGTTCCTTGAACAATTGTTGTTTGGAAAAGAGAAGCAGCTGTTCAGGTCAAAATCTCAGATCTTGACTTCTTTGAAATTAAAGCAGATCTTTGAGCACAAGCCACACCTCTACATGTTAGCATACTGATTGTTTTTCCTGCTTTTAAACTTTATCCAGACAGTAACCATATCATCTTTACTCCCTGTATGGTAATCATATCACAGGGTTTTCATCCTATAAATTTTGTTTACAGGTTTCTCTTACTTTGTAAATTAAACTATCCACATTGTTGTTTCTTTTATTATATTTACAATTAGTCCGCCTTCTGTGATGTTTAAGTGGCTTTTCTTTATTTTGATATTTACTGTTAGTGGCAAATGTCAATACAAAGAAAAGCCACTAAAACATCAGAGAAGACTCAAATTAATTTACAATGTGCATATAAATGTAGCATGACAGGGATAAGAGCTCCTGCAAAATGTTAATACATGTATGTTGTCTGTTCACATGTTTTCTACACAAACAAACAAAAGTGATCTTGTTTATCAGACAGTTGCTTTTAACTCACTGACTGTTATGTGGTCAGCTGATACAGTACAGCTTTCACGATGGTTATATCGTTCGCTCTAATGCGCGATCGCGGAAAAGATTAAATCCCACGCTATTCCCGCGCTTATCCCACGCTAAATCCGCGCTCAGCTCGCACTGGGATATCATGCAGCGTGAAAACGATCACGCTCGCGCTAGCTTCCACTCTTATCCAGGCTCACCTTATGCAGTCTCAGGTAAAAATGCTTGAGTTATCTGAACGTAAAATTTTGAATATAAAAAAGTATGTGCAAATTTCTCCTAACATACATGTACAACAAAATAGAATAATGATTAATAATTGACTTATTATGTTTAGTCAGAACACAAATAAACTACAAAGTAATGTGTGATTTTGTAGTGTTTTAGTTGTAATTTTATTCTTCCCAACAGCGAAGCCCCAAAACAATCTGCACAATCTGGTCAGGGTCTTCGTTGTTCGCCTTACGTATTCTACACGGTCCCTAGAAGAATCTTAGCAGAATGTACAGATGCCGACAATCACGTTTTCCCCTAAACCTGACAAATTCTATATTCAGGCTGGCTCATTTTTCCCGTGTCACTTAAGCAGCGGAAATGTCCCTTTTCAAACCATCTTATTGTTTGTTTACCAATTTATCATGCTTCTCTTCCTAAGTCGGAAATTCCCGCCTTTCACCCATTATTTTCAAGGTTAGCACGTGCTGCTGCTGCCAAGAAAACTGCTTGAACTTCTGGAGCGCTGCTGAAAATTTTAGAGCAGATGCCGATCTGTTTTCAGTATTTTACAGCAAGAAAGCTGAGCTTTTCATGTGCATCGTCTGCCCAGCAAACGGTCCATATGTAATGTCACGCCTTATTTGCCCCGTTATTTGCACTGGAAAATAAAGAATAAAATATGAAAATGCCGTCTGCTGAATGTGCTGAGCGCTTCAAGTATTAAGGGAGGCCTTAAGGAGTATGGATACATTTCATTTGTCATGGGAGGCAGAAACGGACAGGCTGAAAGGTATCTACACTTCTCGGATCGAGGCCTCGGCGGTTTCTCATGATGACTGGACCAGGGTTAGGGCTGTCCATTTAAACCACCACTTAATGATGCTGGTGATTTGATGTCTTATGTCTCTTTCAACATAAATTATTTAAGTCATACCGAGATTATAGAACGCGGCGTCTGATCAGGGTCTTCACTATTTGCAAAAAAAAAAAAAACAACAACAAAAAACAACAACAAAAAAAACAAAACAAAAAAAAAAGCAGTTTAGCCATTATTCTCTAGCAATACCTAAATCTAATAGCCGGATGCACCTAAAATGGGTGGACTCTATCTCTCTCTCTCTCTCTCTCTCGCAAATATGATATGCCTCCTTTCGAACTATAAGTTGTTAGCACTGACTTTATTGGAAAGAATGTTATCGCACCGGCGGGAATGGAACGCGAGACCTGATCGCGGATTTGATTCTTGATCCCTACAGATTGTGCGGTTTATTAGTAAACACACATGTATTTGCTATGGTCATTCGCTCCTTCTGCTGCTTCAAGATTGGCAGTTACAAGTTTCTGACGGAAGGGTGTTCAGTGAAGTGGTTAACCGCTAATGTAATAAGCCTGCCCCCTCTTCATTCCATTTCGGATGGGCCCCCGACTCGTAAAGCAATTGCAGTTAGCTCCCGCTCCCTTTAGTCAATTGCAGTTAGCTCCCTTAAAACAGTAAAACCTGCAGTGTGAGGACTTTGCCCGGCATTTATTACGGTACAAATAAATATTATGTTATGTTATTTGCTTCCAGTATATACATTTAAAACATTATATTTAAAGGCTTACAGAGCATTCTTCAGAACTTTCGTTCTCATGTAAAGTGTTCTGTTTTTGTGACTTCAGCATCCGATATGCAAAACCAAGACCTCAATTTATTTAACGAATAAAACAGACGCACATATAAATCTAGCATCGGCCGGAGGCGTTTTCAAAATGATATTTATTATATACCCTTGCGGACATTCTAGGCAGAGTCTTCCTGGGTAGAAACCAACGCTAAGTTATGAAGATAAGGTGTCTTGCTCAAGGACACAACACTTGGTGCTCCCGGGTATCGAACACGAAATTTCTGGATTACCACTCAGGGCGAATTCAATAGACGACAAATAAACGGTTATTTTTTTTATTTCCCAGAAAACAGCAGATTTGACATTTCATGCAATAGAAAACAGGATTTGACATTTCATGCAATGGAGACAATTTGCATGAAATGTCAAATTGAAGAATGAGAAAAATATTTCAAAATGCCTGTTGAAAATTTTACTCAGAGTGCTGCGTAAAGGTTTGCACAAACACTACGCGCGCGAGTGTGTGTATGGCAAAACCAACAATAAAATTTGTATGAAGAGTCAGGTCAGCCTGCACACTCTGAACCTGCACATCAGTAGTCTGATCAGAGCCTTCGCTAATCAGATGTACCTCCTGTAATCTCTGGATGTAACAAAACGTCTTGTGCGACAAGCGAATACTCGGGTGAGTCTGCGCAACTGCACATTCTGATCAGAGCATTCGCTGATCGTATTAACCTTCGATAGCGGGACTGTCCAAAGCGGGATCAACAGTGCGACTGCAATAGCACATTCTGATCAGACCTTGGGGTGGGGGAGGGGGCGGTAACTTTGGGGTAATTTTTGTACGGGTGTGCGAGCCAGTATTTCAAAACCTACCCTATTCATATACCCGCCTTTGAAAAAAACGGACCCATTCATATACTTGATCATCTAAAATGTTGACCTATTCTTTGATTTTTTTGTACCCACTTTTTTGCTGGTTGTTACACAAATATCACAGTCAATTCATGTAATACCAAGAGGATAAGCAGCCTCGAAAAATCTCTGAGCGAAAAACATGTGCATATACCAGGATGTCAGAAAAATGGGCCCTTTCACATAGGAAACCAGAAAAATCGGGCCATTCATATACTTTTTGTTGAAAAAAGGGGGCCAATCATATACCTGGCAGCGCTGAGAAAGGGGGCTATTCGGCACGCACATCCGTACTGTGCCATATATAGGACCCCCGCCCCCGAGGATCAGACCCTTCGATGATCATACAGTATGCACCGTCTGTGGACTCAGGGCTATCCAAGAAGCTTGCTTTATATAGTGGGTCGATGCACAGACTGACCCGAGTCTTTGCTGGTCATACATACATTGTAGTATTGTAGGTTTTGTCCGGCGCGGGCTCATATTCAATGTACGTACATCGTAAATTATACTTCAGGCATAATAACCTTGTACCGACGTAGACGGCCCAGTCAAAACTATTTCGGTCTTGTCGAGCCCGCACACATTTCCAGGGCAGGCAGACATTAGCTGTTAATCATTTCAGCAGAAACTGACAACTGCCCTTCTTTTCTTTCATATACGTTGATGAGTGAGCCTACTTTTGGAGTCATGGCCCTTTGAACATCGAGAATATCATAGTGATTTCTGTAATATATTTGTGTTCGCTCTGTAACTTGAAAACAATTCAAGATATTTTCTTGAAACTTTATTAATTTATTAACAGAGTTATGACACTTGCTTGATGTTAGTATAGTGGCGGGGCATGGTGCAATATCTGCGACCCATTTATAAAATATTTAACAGTATGACATATTAGGAAAGGGTGCCTCGGAGTCGGTGGTGTAGTGGTAAAGCTGCTCGCCTTGTAACCCATGCAGGGGTCATGAGTTTGATCCCAGGCTTCTTGTCTTTCAATGAGACTTTAAACCAAGGCCCCCATCTCTCCATGACCTAGCTGTTAGTTGGACGTAAAACACTCACTCACTCATCTGAATTGTCATTAGCTTGAAGGTGAAAGACACCTTTTGAAGACACCAATATTGGCTTTAATTAAGAAAAGCATACACTCGGAGAATGATCTTGAAAAGCCCAGAGGCCAAAGAAGCTCATACAAACAGCGAAGACTGATTCGCAGGTTGATCTTAGTATTCACTGGTCGCACAGGTCTTATTGTCCTAAAAGTGTTTTCCAAATTGTCATGATTCCTGTTCCCCCAAATTAGTTTCGTTCCCTTGTTCTCTGCGGCGTCTAATCTGGGTCTGCACTGTTTGCATAGGCCTATCTGTTCCAATACTTAGGTTCTTTATATTTTTAATACGTGCCAGTTTTGTGTACATTTCTGACGAGAAAAGGCTCTATAAATTAAGTTGTGTTTTTCTCCCGAAGCGGTTTCCCGCCACGATTTCACGTGACGTTACCGCTGCGAGCACGTGGTTTCTTCATGCGGGGCAAGGGAAAGAATGTTGCTTTGTGACTGTTGCATTTTCTGGGTATTTTAATAATCCTAATGTTCTCAATATATAGATGATGTAAAAGAATAACAGTGCCAATATTTATTTATACCCTGGTAAATGCGGGGTAAGGCCCTCACTCTAGGTTTTACTGTTTAAAGGGAGCTAATTGCATATGCCTTGATAATGAACTTTACGAGTCGAACACAGCATTTTTTTTTATGAATCAGGGGCGGATCCAGGACGATTTCTGAAAGGGGTTCGATTTGATCTAATTTCCGTACTTACTCTACGTATTCGGACAGACATGCCTGAGCAAACAGTGTAGACCCAGATCAGACGCCACAGAACGCATTTAAACCTTCACTGAAACGGTGATGTATTTAACCAGAGATTTGTAATCTCTTCAAGAACTGAAGTTTACATGTACATGCCTGTTTGTCACCACAACCGGCAAAATCTGACCGCCCTTGCATCGGAAGATGATCTGCGTCTTCACTGGTCGTACGTCTTATGTCCTAAAAGTGTTTCCAAATTTCCATGTTCCCTGTTCCCCCTCACTAGTTCCATTCCCCTTTTCTCTGCGGCGTCTGATCTGTGTCTACACTCTGCATAGGCCTTTCTGTCCCAATACTTAGGTTCTGCTTTTTATACATGCCAGTTTCATATGCAGTTCTGACGAAAACAATTCTCAATAATTTAACGCACATAAGTGTGTTTTTCTCTTAGCGGTATCCGCCTCGATTTCTCGTGACGTTACCGTTACGTGCACGCGGTTTTTTCATGCGGGGCAAGGGAATGTGACTGTTGCACCTTCCGGGTATCACCACCTGTATTTTTGTAATCTGTACTGGAAATGCGAACGTCCCAGAATTATGTGTCGTCGTCTGGTGGCGTATCATTGCAACTTTGGTAAATATTTTAAGAGAACAAGGGAATGAACCTAATTTTTGGGGATACGGAGTGCGGCGATTGGGAAAACTCATTTGGTACAATGAGACTTGCGACTAGTGCAGACTCAGATCAACTTACGCATCCGCATGAGAATGGACGATATAACCTCCACGCTGACTGTACTATATGATGGAAAAACAAATAAATAAAAATCGGCCAGGTATTTCGTCAAATTACACCAAGGAACTCCGGTCAACGTCGGGCTGTACATGCTGGTCGCATATGCAATAACTCATCTAAACCGCTAACAAAAAAAAAAAAAAAAAGGGAACATTTTATTGCCAGATTGTGAAATACTTCCCCGACTGGACATTAATTAAGTTGAAGGGGAATCTCAATTTCCCGACGGACAATTTGTATTTGTCGCGTAGGCATTGAGATCACAAATAAGCGAAATGATATAAAACAATGAAGACTCGGCCCAGGTTGCGCGTCCACACATACATATAGATAATGTGCAGTTTTATTTATTGTGCTGTGGTTTTCTGTCAACAGAATGCGAACTTCTGGATCAAAATCTACTGCAAAAGTACCGTGAATTGATCTTTATTCACAGACTCACCTGTGATAGAAATATTTTACTACTGTCGTTAATCATTTCCACGCTTGTCACGCTCGTGCCAGTAATACGTTTCGCGCTACGATTACGTAACCTCGCGTTCCATTCTTCACGCTTCGCGCAAAACCCACGCTCATCCCACGCTTGTTTCGCGCTAACGAGCAAAATTTTTTATCCTGGAGCGCGAACGATATAACCTTCGCGAAACTTGTACTGTACCCTGTCCTTCCTAACTGGCTCATTGGCATTTGTTTTCAAGGGTTCCTTTAGTCTCTTATGGAAATACTTAGCGAAATTTTCACATTTCGCTGCAGTGGTCATCTTGTAGCATGCTCTTCTCTTCAAAACACACGTCATCAGCACTGATGAAGCTGCCTGTGCCAAAGATCATATCCAGCAATTTGTTAATTTCATATTGACTGCATCATCCTGCAATTTCTGGCTTGCATTTTGATGTATGAGTTGCCTCTAGAAATGCAGTAATTGTGGCCTTGATCATTGCCTTCTCCTTGCCAAACCAATTACAAGCTTAGCTAGGTCAGTATCTTTCAGCTTCACCTTATGGTACATGTAGTTGAAAAAATAGTAATACCTATGTTTCAAAATCACTGTTGTCATGAATGAAAATGGGACCAGTTAAAATCGGGACTTCTCCAGTAGTGGTTCGTACAACAGGTAACTGATTATAGCAAGTGACACTGACATGCATGTCACATAAGTTAAAAAGATTTGTCAACCCCTAAGATTGTTTTAAATACTTTTACAACAAAGATTTTTCAAGTCCTGTGTTTGATCATCATAATATACAATAATCAAGTGGCAAATAAGAAGAGGGCTACCAAGTCTCTCAATAACCAAAGAGACCCGCTAGTTAGTGAGAATATCTTCTGAAGCCTGTTCATTTGCTTTGAAACTAATAGTAAAATGCAGTGAAAGTAGCTATCTGCAATGATTTGTTTTCAGAAGAAACATTAATCTGTCATTCGTGGCTATTATACATGTATATTTTGGGCCCCTATCAGTTAGCATACATGCACTAAAAGGTACCTTTTCCCCTTTTCAATACATGTCATGCTCTGATCAGCCTGTTTATGCAGATTTATACATGTAATCCAGTTTGATAAATTTTATGTCTCTGCTTGGAGACAGTAATGTCTTGAACAGATCAAAGTTC
The DNA here is from genome assembly GCA_964016985.1 of Anodontia alba. Lineage (NCBI taxonomy): Eukaryota > Metazoa > Mollusca > Bivalvia > Lucinida > Lucinidae > Anodontia > Anodontia alba. The sequence goes on along the minus strand of OZ024823.1, from coordinate 52,644,834 downwards.
TTTTGATTGTCACAGTTTGGTCATGCATGGCAGACAAGTGCCTTTTCACGCAAACTAACACTTTTTCAACAGCATCACTTTTGTGCATCTGGCAATAATCATGGGCATAACAGAATGACATTGTTTATTCAAGACTAGAGTGCTGCTTGCTGGCTTATTCAAGACTAGAGTGCTGCTTGCTGGCAGAAAAAATTTTAACCAATCAGAACAGGGCATCACTAACCATCTAAGACTTTACTTCATAGCCCTCTTCTTATATGCCACTTGACAGTAATATACTGAGAGTTTTGCTGTTTGTTCTGATAACTGATCTGACATATGAATGATCATGTGCGATAGGATTTTCGATAAATTTGCATATTAGCAACTACATCAGGGCTAAGGCTGGCACAGTTAATCGGATAATGGATTAATTGATAGTATATTCCACAAAAATGATTATCGTTACAGATATGCTAATAATCAATTCATTTGATTTTTGTGTCTGTTACTTTACCATATTTACCCTTATTCAGACACCTCAACTCCTTACCATACTTATCAAAAAATTTGAACAAGTAGAATTTACTATCCAATGTTGTGTCTAAAATAGCTGAATGAGTGGCAAACAGTGTAGACCCTGATGAGACGTCGCAAACACGGCATCTCATCAGGTCTACACTGTTTGCTCAGGCTTGTCCGACCAAATACATGTACGTACAATAAAGTATAACAAATGGTAAGAGTCATGCTCAGACAGGTAAAATTACGACCAAATCCTCAGTGATTACTAATCGATTATCGATCACAATGGCAGGACTGATGATCAATTATCTTTTCAGCTCTGATTAGCTAGCCTTAATCAGGACCCAGTTGTTTAAAGCAGCGTTACATGTACCTTCATCTCATAAGTTACATGTAGGTCTTTAGAGTTAGCATAAAACCTATGAATATTTACAACTTCATTTGGGTCAGGCTGGGGATCAAATGGTGTATATACCTTCGTTCAGCATTACCTTTTGCCTTAATTCTTGAAAGAGAACAGAACTTGCTCCTATAAAATGAATCTTTTTCAAATGCGTGTTATCTTGCAAAAGGTAATATGAACTTGGACTACAACGCACTTTGGACTCCCACACCCCACATAATATGAAAATTAAGGCTGGCTAATTGGAGCTGAAAGATAATCGATTATCGGTCCCGCCATTTTGATCGATAATCGATTAGTAATCTCTGAAGATTTGGTCATAATTTTACCTGTCTGAGCATGTCTCTTACCATATGTTATACTTTATTGCATATATTCGGTCAGACAGGCCTGAGCAAACGGTGTAGACCCTGATGAGATGCCGCAAATGCACTGTTTGCCACCCATCCAGTTATTTTTAGACACAACAATGGGTAGTAAATTGTACTTGTTCAAATTTTAGATTATGTATGGTAAGGAGTTGAGGTGTCTGAATGCTAAGGGTAAAAACTGTAAAGTAACAAACACAGAAATCAAATGATCGATTATTAGCAAATCAGTAATGATAATCATTTTTGTGGAATATATCGATCAATTAATCGATTATCCAATTACATGTAATTGTGCCAGTCTTAATGAAAATGAGCTTTTCCCCATTCGCATTCCCTTTTTGTTTGATTCTATTTATTATTAAAACATGAAAAAAGAGTATACATATTCTTTTTTCCCACCTGGGCCCAGTTGTTCAAAGCTAACGACGTCGTTAGTTAACGATTCGTTAAAATTTACATCGAGTGATACGCAAATATGCTGAAATTTTTTGCTGAAAAAATGTGAGTAGCTTTTGCAGTGCAAAAGCTACTAACATTTTTTCAGCAAAAAATATCAGAATATTGTATATTGAATCCACTAAAACAGTTAACGAAATGACCCTTAACGAGATTGTTAAGCTAACGACGCTTTGAACAACTGGGCCCTGGTGTTTGATTGAAATGTGTATCTTAACTGATAAGCAAATAAACAACTTCCCTTGTTTCCATGAAACTCTGACCTTCAATTTTGCAGGTTTATCAACATCATTTTAGTGTCATCATCACCATCAATGTCAGATGAACAGTCTGTTACATTGGTCTGTTTTTATAGGCCCGTTTGAAAAACGGGACGTATTATGTTACGGGGTATTGCGCCCGCCCGTCCGTATATTTTTTCGTTTCCGGCTAACTCCTCCTACAGTTTACATCCGATCAAGCTGAAATTTGATATACAGTTAGACCATGATGTGGCGCAGCGCATATTATTTCGAGGTTACAGTCCACCAAATGTTTGCAGAGTTATGCCCCTTAGAAAATTTCTGTAAACTTTTCATTTTCGGTTGACTCCTACATTTTTCATCCGATCAAGCTGAAACTTCATGTATAATTAGACTATGATGTGGAGCAGCGCATATTGTTTTCAGGTTACAGGCCGCCAAGTTTTAGCAGAGTTATGTCCCTTTGAAAGTTTCAGTAGACTTTTCATTTCCCGCTAACTCGGATTACTCCTCCTACAGTTTACATCAGATCAAGCTGAAACTTGATTTGTAGTTAGACTATGATGTGGAGCAGCGCATGTTATTTAAAGGTTACAGTCCACCAAATATTAGCAGAGTTATACCCCTTTGAAAATTTCTATTAATTTTTCGTTTCTGGCTAAGTCCTCCTACAGTTTACATCCAATCAAGCTGAAACTTCATGTACAGTTAGACCATGATGTGGAGCAGTGCATATTGTTTCGAGGTTACAGTCCACCAAATATTAGCAGAGTCATGCCCCTTTGAAAATTTCACCAAACTTTTTGTTTCCGGCAAAATCCTCCTACACTTTACATCCTATCAAGCTGAAACTTGATTTGTAGTTAGACCATGATGTGGAGCAGCGCATATTGTTTCAAGGTTACAATCCACCAAATATTAGCAGAGTTAAACCATTTTGAAAATTTCTATTTATTTTTTGTTTCCGGCTAACTCCTCCTACAGTTTACATCCGATCAAGCTGAAACTTCATAAGTAGTTACACAATGATGTGGAGCAGAACATATTATTTCGAGGTTACAGTGCACCAAATATTTGCAGATTTATGCCCCTTTGAAAGTTTTTGTAAACTTTTCGCAGCTTATTGATTAGAGGTAATAGTGTGCAAGTTTTATTTTATGATAGGTATATTTTTTGCAAATAACTAAAGTTTTGGTCATATGGGCAAGATATTATTATTTTTTTTTTTTTTTAAACATCTTTTCTTAGATTTGCAAGGAAAGGTTTCCATTATTAAATCTTTATAAATACATACTTCTTTTATGGATTTTTTTTTTCTTTTTCTTTTTAATACTCTTCTGATTTGGCTCCCTTGAAGAACAAAAATAAAATCAGTATTAAACAAGTTAAAGGTTTACAAAAAAATTTCAACATTTTTATTTTTATTTATTTATTTATTTTTTTTTTTTGTTTATTTTTTTTTTATTACTGTTTGGTCCGATATTGAAGTATAGGAAAAACAAATCAGCCAAAGGCTCATATGAGCTTATAATATAGCCATGCTTCTGTGGTGTGTTCTCCATCAGAAAGCACTTCTCCCTAGAAGCAGCAAACTTCTCCCTGTTTTCCCAGGAGGGAGAAGTCACTTCTCCCTTAATTTCTGAGCCTGCTTGGACCCTTAAGTTACAGTTCACCAAATATCAGCAGAGATATGCCCCAATGAAATTTTTTTACATTTGTTTTTAGTCGGTGAATTCACGAAGTGAATTCGGAGACTATAGTTATCGTACGATGGCACTCTTAATCTTCCGTCTATTGAATAGTTTTCAACACTATTATAGCTATCGTTCTAGTGCTTCCGCCTTATTACTCAAATCATTATTTTACAGTATGGAAATATTTTGATACAATTTTGATTATAAGGTTAGTAGATGTTTAGGATAATTTATTTTTGGGGTAATCAAATGCAGTATAATTGAAATATAAAAATTACTAAGAAAGCGGTTGGGTACTACATTGTGTGCCGATCAGCGAATAAAAACCGTTCTAACGCGGATGAATACACAGAGGTCAAACCAAAAACTGTGTCAGTACAAAATTTACCTGCGGAAACTTGGTCCAATCATTTATAGTCAGGATCATAGTGCGCTGTCAAAATTAGCTTTTCTGGTGGACAGCATCAAAAAAAAATATGTCCAGGAAAAAAAAAAAAAAAACATTCAAGAGCGATGACACTATTCTGTGTTTGTGAGTTTTATAACCGAAACAGCCGCCAGCTGTTAACACCTTTTATTTTGTTGACAAATTTACTATCGTAAAGATTGACGACTGTGTAGTAAACCATAGACACGTGTTCAATTCCGCCGCTGGCATTGGCTGATGACAACACGTCATCCTGTAAACAAAAGTGTATCGGATTCTCCTGTATTATTTATAGAACAGCAGCTCTATCAGTGTTTTATTGTTTATTTCTGATTAACGTACATGGGCCAGCATTTTTATAGGTGCCTGGTGTAGCAAGCAATTTTAAACCCTGATCAGGTTCTGAATTTTGCAGCGTCTGATCTGGGATCATCTGGATCTTTAGCAACTAACTTATGTCCGTTTAGAGGACATTGGGCGTGAAAGGTTACTATAACCAATCTAGAGCCTAATATGCTTTTTAAGACATTTTGCCCTTAAAGTGCCTATCACCACTGCAGCAGACGACATTTATATTATTTTAGCAGACGATTCATCTTGTTTCTTTGACGTGTGTGTGTGTGTGTGCGCGCGCGCACGCGTGTGTGTGTGTGTGTGTGTGAAATGTCATCTTCTAAAAAAACTCGCTTGGCGCAAGTAGTATTCATTGCAGTCATAATGTTTACACTGGTGACTATATATGGAAATACCGTCTAAGCTTAAAGCACCAATTATCACAACTGCAGCGGATGACCGTTTGATTTATGTTTCAAAGAAAGAACAGTCTTGATATTTCTGCTGCAGAGAATTCACATGAAACACCAATACTTGTTTTCTTTGAAAATAATTGGAAAAAAATGTCGTCTGCTACAAATTTCGCTTGGCGCTTTAAGGGTTAAAATAACAAATTGCATGCTACGGTTTTCAGTGTAGCTGCACAATGGATCAAATTGGGGAAGCCCGTGTATATATATACAACAAAAGTAAACGCTTGAATTAGCAAGCGCTCAATGTGATCTAGATTACCAGGGGGTATTTGTTCTGGTAAAATTGGTTTTCTACAGTCCTCGTTCTACGAGGTCATGTGGAGCAGTCAAGATTTTGTCCAGATCTCGTGTAATCAAATTATTGGTCTAATTGCTCTAGATTAGAGAATACCGATCCAATTGCGCAGTTTAATGCTCGTAGTTCAGGATATCTAATAAAAAGGTTAATGTAACCATGTCAGACTGTGTGTCAGTGACAAGTATTAGCTTTTACAAAAAGCATGGTCTGTGCTTACATACAATTATTATGCCCCCAACTTCAAAAGAAGTTGGAGGGGAATATTGCTTCTGGGTTGTTCGTCCGTCCGTCCGTCACGTTTTTTGATGCATTGCATAACTTTAGAACCGTGAATGCTACTGTTTTGAAATTCCTCATGAAAAAAAAGCTGGTACGTATTTTTTTTTCTTGACAGGATTACGCCCCTTTTCTGAGTTATGGCCCTTTGAAAAAATACGGATGCAATCTTGTCAGCAAAATATCTCAAAAACTATTGAAGCTAGAGCCTTGAAACTTGATGAATATACTGGTAGTGATGAGTAGACAACCTGATTAACTCTGGAAGAAAAATTTTGAAAAATACTTTTTGAGTTATAGCCCTTTGTAATTTTGGGCATTTATACCTTGTCAGCAAAATATCTCAAGAACTGTTTGAGCTAGAGCCTTGAAACTTAGTAAATTGATTTGTAGTGATGAGTAGATGACCTGATTAACTTTTGAAGAAATTATGAATAATACTACATGAGTAATGGCCCATTGAATTTTGGGCATTTTTACCTTGTCAGCAAACTATCTCAAAAACCGTTGGAGCTAGAAGCTTGAAACTTGATGAATAGACTGGTAGCGATGAGTAGACAACCTGATTAACTTTGGAAGAAATTTTGAAAAAATACTTCTTGAGTTATGGCCCTTTGTAATTTTGGGCATTTTTACCTTGTCAGCAAAATATCTTAAAAAAATGTTAAAGCTAGAGTCATGAAACTTAATAAATGTATTTGTAGTGATGAGTAGATGACCTGATTAACTTTTGAAGAAATTCTGAAAAATACGTCATGAGTTATGGCCCTTTGTAATTTTGGGGATTTTACCTTGTTAGCAAAAAGTCTCAAAAACTGTTGAAGTTAGAGCCTTGAAGCTTGATGAATTGACTGGTAGTGATGAGTAGACAACCTGATTAACTTTGGAAGAAATTTTGAAATATACTTCTTGAGTTATGCCCCTTTGTAATTTTGGACATTTTTACCTTGTCAGCAAAATATCTCAAAAACTGTTTGAGCTAGAGCCTTGGAACTTAGTAAATGGATTTGTAGTGATGAGTAGATAACCTAATTAATTTTTGAAGAAATTTTAAAAATATGTCATGATTTATGGCCCTTTGTAATTTTGGGCAATTTTACTTTGTCAGCAAAATATCTGAAAAAGCGTTGGAGCTAGAGCCTTGAAACTTGATGAATAAACTGGTAGTGATGAGTAGACAACCTGATTAACTTCTGAAGAAATTTTGAAAAAATACTTCTTGAGTTATGGCCCTTTGTAATTTTGGGCATTTTTACCTTGTCAGCAAAATATCTAAAAACTATTAGAGCTAGAGCTTTGAAAGTTATTAAATGATTTATAGTGACGAGTAGATGACCTGATTGACTTTTGAAGAAATTCTGAAAAGTACTTCATGAGTTATGGCCCTTTGTAATTTTGGGAATTTTTACCTTGTTAGCAAAATATCTCAAAAACCGTTGGAGCTAGAGCCTTGAAACTTGATGATTAGTAGTGATGAGTAGACAACCTGATTAACTTTTGAATAAATTTTGAAAAATACTGAGTTATGGCCCTATTCGTAATGCCAGTTTGAGTTAGAATTGTTTAATTCACCGACTTTGAGGGCTTTCAGCCCTTTGATTTGTAATGCCGCTTACAGTTTATATCCGGAGCACTGAATTATACAGGAGCCAGTTTGTGTGCTACATCTTATTACTTGCCATGGGCGTATAATGCCCCGCTTTGCGGAGCTCTTGTTCATTCTCGATGCGCATGTTGGTTAGTGTCATGATCAGTACTGTCCATATTGCCCATGTCCATTGTGCCAACTGACATATTTTCCATATTGGTAATGTCAGTCCTGCTGTCTTCAGGCTGTGTATCATTAAGTTTGTCAGTCTGAGACATAGTTTCCATACCCATCAAGAATGTTAATTTCTGAGCTAACATTTGAGTTTGAAAAATCATGTTTAGTTTCTGATTTTGTGTTACTATTAGAAGGGGTATGCAGCATTAACAGAAAACCGGTGTATCACAGTTTTTCTCTTTGGTGGTTACTGGTATGTATTTTGGTACGCTTGCCTGTATTGAGTTTTTGCAGAATATATTTTTAGATGCAGAATATATTAAAACTTAACTAAAGCAACTGAAAATTAATAGCTTATGTTCTGTATTTCTCTAGTGTTAGACCTGAAAACCAGGGCCCAGTTGTTCAAAGCGTCGTTAGCTTAACAAGCTCGTTAAGGGTCCTTTCGTTAACTGTTTTAGCGGATTCTATATACAATATTCTGATATTTTTTGCTGAAAAAATGTGAGTAGCTTTTGCACTGCAAAAGCTACTCACATTTTTTTAGCAAAAAATTTCAGCATATTTGTGTATCACTCGATTTAAATTTTAACGAATCGTTAACTAACGACATCGTTAGCTTTGAACAACTGGGCCCTGTTTAATGTATAATCTGGAGAAAGTTATCACTGAGTACATGTACTCTATCTTAACAAGTCCTCCTTTGACATTCCAGAATTTTTTGCTTGCAGGTTTCGAGAAGCCTTCAGCCATTCAGCAGAGAGCCATAAAGCCAATAGTGAAGGGACGGGATGTTATTGCACAGTATGTACATGTAATTTTCTTCCTTAATTTTATTCATTTAGCTGGATCAAGTGAAAGGATTTCTTTGAGCATGGACATTTGTGCAACCAAATCAGAGCTTTCATGGTCGGCTTACAAACCCATCAGAATGTTGTTTTATCTGCTTATTTGTGTTAAGGAAGAAAACTGGAATTACTTAGTCCTCCAAAAGGCAACCTCAATTTAGCTTTTCAGCCAGTGTGAGTATAAGCCTTGGGAATATGACATACATTGTATGTACAAACTGTAATTGTTGTTGATTAAAGAAGTGATAAGGTTTTTAATGATGTCACATGCTGTTTGATGTGATTTTTGACCAGCATTTTGTACCATTATGTCAGGTAACTTACAGAAGCTCTTAATAAAAGGTTGCAATATTATATTATATTGTTTTTGAATTATAAAGAGAATAATCAGCTATACTGATTAATATGAAAATTCTGTCAGGAAAGAGCATGGTAATTTCGTAAAAACAAGTTCCAAAGGAAGGACTTTTATTTACCAAATTATCCACGTCTATGAGTGGCAGATTTTCCATATCAAGCAAACACTGTTTATTATTTCATTTATTACATGTACATGTATCAGGGGACTTGATCAGGAGTATTTAATGATAATTCTGGGATAATTTTCTACAGTTCTCCACAAAAACATATGTTGTGGGTACTCATTAGAAGTGCCTCACTGAGGCACTTCTAATGAGTACCCACAACATACATGTATGTTTTTATGGAGAAATAAGAAAAATTATCCCAGAATTATCACCTAATACGCCTCCTTAACAAGTACTCTGGTGTTAATGTATGTACATTTGTGTTAGTACTGTTTTCTTGAAAGTGCCACAAATTTGTTTCAGTTTGAGCAGAAGAATGATAAACAAGTTAAAACAGAATGGCATGGCATTATTCAGTCTGTTCATTAGCAACATTGATGTCATTTCATGATGTAACATCAACAATTTCATAACGTTATGGTAACATTTATGTCCCTTTTGACAGCCGAAGATGTCGTGAAATGCAATAACGTGGGAAGCAGTTTATTAAAAACAGTTCCGAAACTGCAAAATACATGTACTTCACTAGTTACTGCTATCACAGTGTGAATTATAGTAACATCTACCTGAGAAATATGTTTACTTCACTGCTAGGTGCATGATAAAACAAATTCATTATTTTGATTCACACATTACTTGGACTCAACACAAGGGACATGGGCTTAGTTGAGTTTTACCTATTTTTATAGCCCTAGAACTGTTCCATTTGATATTCTAAATGAGTTTCTAATATTTCAGGGCCCAGTCTGGAACAGGCAAAACAGCGACATTCTCCATCTCAATTTTACAGTGTCTTGACACACAGGTGAGAGAGACTCAGGCTCTCTGCCTTTCACCGACTAGGGAGTTAGCCACACAAATACAGAAGGTAAGTAGTGGTTTCAAGTAATGTATTGATTACAGACATTATAGCTCCAGATAAGAGTAACCAAATAAATATTTTTATGACCCCCACCATTCAAAAAATGGTGGAAAGGGCATATATATATAGTGTTACCCATGTCCATCGGTCCGTCGGACATTTGCAATTTGCATATAAGTTTTGGACACATTTTTAAGTTATTTCTGCACAAAAAGATGTTGTGCGAACTCATTAGAAGCACCTCGTTTGTTTTTTGTAGATTAATAAGAAAAATACACATACATACATCTACATGTTTAAATGAGTACCGACAGCATGATACAAAATGTATGTTTTTGTGGAGAAATAAGGTTATATCTGGCCCCGAGGTTATAAAACTTTTTTCATGCTTAACTTGGCTGAGCATGAAATTAGTCCCACTAATAAATTTTAAACTACTAACAGTTGCAATTTTTTTTCTTGCGAAATATAGCTGAGCATGAAAATTCCTCTGCTAATAAATATGAAAATGCCAACTATTTTTTAGCAGAGAAAATTTCATGCTCAGCTGAGTTGAGCATGTAAAAAAAGGTTTATAACCTTGGCGCCTGCTCTTTTTGGATGAAGAAAGTATCCTTACTGGAGGGGTCACACGAATCACCGAAATACCGAAATACTACCGAAATACCAGAATACCCGTTAAAAATATAGGTATACCTATGAAAGACGCCTATTAAAGACACCAATATTGGCTTTAATTAATCCATTAAGTAATATTATGTCAACCTAATAGAAAAGGGATAATACTTTAACCTAAAATAATTTGCAAATTGTCTTTGCATTTTTTTTTTTTTTTTTTTTTTTATTTGAAAACATTGTTGATAGTCCGCTAAATCAGAGCCGGAATACGACCGGAATACCCGCGAAAAACGTGAATTACCTACACTTCAAACGAAAAGTACATACAGAACAGCTCAGGTAAAAGAACAAAAAAAACAAAAACTCTTTACCCCGAATATCGGCGTTTTGCGGACTTCCCCCAAACACTCGGAATCAAACCGAGTAAACGTAATATTCAGCGGACAACACTTGCAAGTCCGTGCAAAGTATGTGTTATGCAAAGTTGTGCGAAGTTACTCGGATTCGTAATGTTGTACCCGGAGACATTTTTCCACCATATAGAACAGTCTGCGTGAAGTTATATCGCCCATGCACGTGCGGATGCGCAGGTTGATCTGAGTGCAATTGCGCAGACTGACCCGAGTCTTCGCTCGTCGCACAAGACGTTTTGTTAAACCCATAAATTGTAGGCGGTACATACGATTAGCGAATGCTCTGATCAGACTACTGATGTGCAGGCTCAGAGTGTACAGGCCAATTCGTCTCTTCGTACAAGTTATAGGTTTTACCGTGCACAGACCCATGCGCGATTTGTTTCTGCAAACCATAACGCTTAACATTCTGGGTAAAGTTTTCAACAGACATTTTGAAATATTTTTATCATTCTTCCAGAAAACAGGATTTGCATTTCATGCAAATTGTCTCCATTGCATGAAATGTCAAACCCTGTTTTCTTGGTAATAAAACAAATAACAATTTTTTTTTATTTTTTTTTTGTCGTCTGCTGAATTAGCCCAGATAGTGGTAATTCGATACCTGCGAGCACCAAGTGTCGTGTCTTTGAGCAAGACACTTTATCCTCGTATCTTAGTATTGGTTTCTACCCAGGAAGACGCTGCCTAGAATGTCCGTGAAAACATATGACAATATATCCGAAGATGCTTTCCCGCCGATGCTAGGTTTATACGTGCCTCTCTTTTACTCGTTAAATAAATTACGGTCTTGGTTTTGCATATCGAATGTTGAAGACACAAAAACAGAACACTTTACATGGAAACGAAAGTTTTGAAGATTTTTCTATAAGCCATTAAAGATAATGTTATTAATTTATATACCGTAAGAGAATAACATAACAATATTCATTTGTACCCTGGTAAATGCGGGGTAACGTCCTCACATTGCAGGGTTTTACTCTTTTAAGGGAGCTAACTGCAACTGACTATTAAAAGGGAATTAACTGCAATTGCTTTACGAATCTGCCCATGCGAAACGGGATGGGGAACAGCATTTTTTTACGAATCGCGCCAATTAAGTTTATAAAATAAGCGTTTAACCCTCGGTTTAACCAGTACACTGGACCCTCTTCCTCCAGAAACTTGTAACTGCCAATCTTGAAGCAGTGGAAGAAGCGAATGTACGTAGCAAATACATGTGTTCCATGTTAAGTGGGGATCGAATCGCGTTCGATTCCCGCCGGTGCGATATCATTTTTCCAATGAAGTCAGTGCAAACAACTTACAGCTCGAAAGGAGACATGTCATATTTATATGAGGGTAAAACAAAAGAGCTTTCCAGAAAGAGAGAGAGAGAGAGAGAGACAGAGAGAGAGAGAGAGAGAGAGAGTTTGCAAAACTTGTAAGATTCTGGCTGGTCCATTTCAGGTACATCCGGCTATGAGATTTGGTTATTCCTAGAAAAATGGCTAAACTGTTTTTGCAAACAGTGAAACCTGACCAGACGCCGCATTCTATCATCTCAATATGACTTTTTTTTTTTTTTTTTTTTTTTGCTGTTGTTGTTGTTGAAAGAGGCATAAATAAGACACCAAGTCACGGTGATTTAAATGGACAGTCGTATCCCTGGTCCAATCATCAACCGTCCAGGCCTCGAGCAGTGTAGATACATTCCAGAGTATCCATTTCTGTCTCCCTTGTCAAATACTATACTTTAACCCTTGAAGCGCTTAGCATATTCAGCAGACGGCATTTACATTTTTTTCTTATTTTCCTGTTTAAATTAAACGTGACATTACATGTGAATCATCTGCTGGGGCAGACGATTCAAAAGAAATGTTCATCCTAATTTTCACCGTAAAATACTAAAACAGTTAGATCGACATCTCCTCTAGAACTTTCAGCAGTGCTTCGGGGGTTCAAACTATTTTCTTGGCAGCAGCAGCACCTGCAGAGTATTTTTTTTTTTTTTTTTTGCGGGGAGAGCGCTATATATAAAATTTCGCGATGTATTCGGGGTAATATTTACACAGATTGATGCAACGATTCTCATATTTATAAAGGCGTGCTGCTGGAACACATTATTTATATTAATATATTTATATTATATTTAAAAGAATATTCATACAAGCTACATGGATGTAAGGATGACGTTACTCATCATGACTGCATTGGTTGTTTAATCTGCGTAACTTTCAAACATGCGTAAATGATTAACTTTCGGTGTGTCGTGTTTGAGACTTACTACTGGCCACATATATTTTTTTTTATATACATCATACATAACTAAATCAATCGGAAGAAATTATTCACTCAATTGATAAATATTTTATACAAAAAGTCGTATGTACTTTTCGTTTGAAGTGTAGGTAATTCTCGTTTTTCATGGGTATTCCGGTCGTATTCCGGCTCTGATTTAGCGGACTATCAACGTTTTCAAATAATAAAAAAAAAAAAAAACACTTCAAAGACAATTTGCAAATTATTTGAGGTTTAAATATTATCCCTTTTCCGTTAGGTTGACATAATAATACTTAATTGATTAATTAAAGCCAATATTGGTATCTTTAATAGGTGTCTTTCACAGGTGTACCTATATTTTTCACGGGTATTCCGGTATTTAGGTAGTATTTCGGTGATTCGTGTGACTGTTACTGGAGCTGTGATTTTTACAAAATCTGTTTGACAGCAGGACATGTTAGACAAAACTGTCCAGTCTGGCAAAGGGTCTTAGAATTTAAAGTAAGTCTGTGCCAGCCTTAGTAGTTCAGTCAGATGCCTGTCCGACTGGTGATCAGGAGGTCACGGGTTTGATCCCTGCCAGGTCTGGCAACATTCTTTCATGGAGATTGATCATGGAATATTTTCTTCGGTCATTCTCTTCTGCTGATTCAAGAAAGGCAGTTGTCAGTTTCTGGTGAAATAATGTATACAAATACTGGTTAACCAATTAGAGGGCTATGCCTGCCCAGGAAAGATGTGGTTAGTGAAAGTGACCGACTCAACATGACCCTAATGCTTTGACTCCGCTGTAAAATTTCAACTCAATCAGTCACATTAACACTTGCCTTTACAAAGTACAGGAACATCTAATGTACTACAAAGTGCCTGCACAAACATTCAAAAGCAAAAGTCCCAGTACTTCCTAGCAGTTTTGTCTGGAACTACAACTGAACTCAAAATTTCACATTGTACCAAATTTTCTATCAATATGTCAATTTCTTATTCTTTAAGGGACTTAAGGTACAAAATGTACCATCTAAAAGCTATTATATAGGAGTTTAGGCTAAATCTGCTTTATAAATGGCAATATATGGTTTTAAGGTAGAGGTCCTCACTTATAAGCTTCAAATTTAGAAGTCCCAGAGCAATTTTGGAGAGCCTCTGATGCCTGGACTTCCCGTAACCTTTCTCATGCTGAATAAATTAAGATGCTAAGCCAACATAATTTCCAGCCAGTAAGATTACTTTATCTGAGTTTCTGATAGAAATTCACTTATTTAATGACAAACAGTGCAGATCCAGATCAGTTGGCTTCAGAAGCCAACTGATCTGGATCTACACTGTTTGCTAAGACAGGGAATGTCGTTTTCACTAAGAGAAGGGTTAATGCAAGCATTGATTAGTCCACGTTTCGGTGTTAGCTCCAACATGCTACCTAAAATGTTCTACTTTAAGTGTTCAAATGAATTTTGTTGCTGCTTATGGAGATACTAGATATTGGTTCTAACTTTTTTTCACTGAAAAGCCTACCACTCACTAGACGAATTGTTAACCCTTAAGATGCCAAACACAACAATTGTTGTCTGCTTTGTCTTCTGCCTGTTACTTTAAAAGTCATTGTTGCAAACTGTGTGGATCCTTTGGAGCAGTCTGATCTGGGTTCATACTGTTTGCCTATTTGCAAAAAGTATGTTTGAAAAGTTTGCAAGAAGATGCAGCAGACGACATAAACAGATGACATTTTCAGATGTAGTTTTTCTTGGCATCTTTAGGGTTAAGGAGGAGTATTTGGTGATAAGTCTTGGATAATTGTCTCTAGTTCACCACAAAACATATGTTGAGGCACTTCTAATGAGTATCCATAACATATGTTTTCATGGAGAAATAAGAAAAAAATGTCAACAATTTTTGGTTAGAAAAGAAACACCTTACCTGGTACTATGTACTGAGGCAGGTCTAATTAGAATAGAGTCTTATGCTTAAACCTTTCAGGCTTGTACATTGTAGACCAAACTAAATACTTATGCAAACAGTGCAGATCCAGATGAGACGGCTTGTCACAAGCCGTCTCATCAGGATTTGCTCTGTTTGCTATTCAGTTCCAGATTTTTGACTGATATCCCTATATGCAACAATGGACAGGTCCAGATTAAAAAATGGAAGAGCCAATAGCAGAAAATTGGGGATTGAAATTTTAATTGATGTACAATGTATATTACAGGTGATTCTTGCTCTGGGAGACTACATGAATGTACAGTGTCATGCTTGTATTGGTGGTACAAACGTGGGTGAAGATATCAGAAAGTTAGATTATGGTCAACATGTTGTCTCAGGCACCCCAGGCAGAGTATTTGGTAGGTGCTTCAAACAATAAGTGGCAAGCATGTGTTAGTTCCATATCAGATTCAGTTTAGCTCTAGGATAGACATTTTTTGCCATTTTCTATTTTCTTGTTGAAAACTTTAGTTGTAGGTACACATTCAATATAGGTAGGGTCAAGTTGGCACTTTCTGAAAATGAAAAAATGTTGTAGGAGCACATTAGAAGAGTCTCATTGAGGTGCTTCTAATATGTACTCACAATAGACATTATCCTGGAAAAGTAAGGTTACATTTATCTGAATATCTTGCTTTCTCAAAACCGTGGACAACATGGCAAGATTCCTTTCAAATTTAAAAATAGGAGCTACTTGTAATCCCATTAAAGGTAATTATTTTCTCCAAAGGAGCACTTCATCCCACCCCCTCCTTAAAACATAACACACAGCTACCTAGTTAGACCATGTCAAGAGTTATTCTCATTGAAGACGTATTTAATCACCTTAAATGGTCATATGCATACAGATATTTACTTATATAAAGGAATGACTACATTTTTAGGGAAGGCAACTCGGAGGCAACTCTGTCAGAATTGTTTCTGCCTCCTTTGGAAAAGGGGACTGCTCTAAAAAGAAAGAATTCACTCACCTACCCCACTCCATTGGGAGCAAACTCTTTCCTTTTAGATGACACCCTTTTTCAGAAGGTACCTGGTCTGCGGAAATGCAATGAGGAAGTCACAAAAGTTGTCTCCCTTGTAAAAAAGATGATGGAAAATCTACTAAGTGTACCAAGTCCCCTTATAAACCAGGATATAAAACGTTTTTCATGCTCAGTAAAGCTGAGCATGAAATTTTTCATGCCAATAAATCTCAAATTACTAATAACTGCAAATTCTTTCTAGCTAAGCATAATTGAGCATGAACATTTCTCTGCTAATAAATATGAAAATGCCAAATATTGTTGGCATTTTCATATTTACTAGCAGAGAAAATTTCATGTTCAGCTTAGTTGAGCATGAAAAAAGTTGTATTACCTTGTGTTCAGCTAAGTTGAGCATGAAAAAAGTTGTACATGTATTACCTTGTGGCAAGGTCTGACTTTACTGTTAAAGCCTTGGTCCTCTTGTGCTTGAATTTACATGTATATGTAAGATCATATACATGTAAGATAAATGGTCACAGACTTGATAAGCACTTGTTCATAAACTGTTCAAGATTACTGAAATATGAATTTAAATGCACACAATTTGTATTTGATCACTGATGATGGTATAAGAGAAATAGGGAACCAAGTTGTTAGCACTCCTGATTTTGGATCACACATGTGACAGTCCTGCTTTGAATCCTTCTAGAGGCCGAATTCAGCGCATGACTGTATGGTGCTTCATTGCACAGAGACTTTCATTATTATCCTCCCATTGTCTCGATATGACTTAACTTATGGTTGCAAGGGATGTAAAACACCAAACCATCATCATCATCATAAAAGAAAAAAGGTACTACCCAAAGAAAGTTATATTGTCATGGACATGTTAGAATGGTAGTTAACATAGCTACAGATAAGAGGGGGTATCCACATAATATTTTTCTTATTTCTCGACGAAAACTTATGTTGTGGTACTCATTAGAAGCGCCTCAGCAAGGCGCTTCTTATGAGTATCCACAACATATGTTTGTATTGAGAAATAAAAAAAAAGTGCCTTATCTGTTGCTATGAGTTAAGGTGGTGACACAGAATGCTTTCAAAAGCAATATTTTTACTGAGTGAGTTTAAATCTTGAGTCCATACATGTATTTCAAAGCAGTTGTCACTATTGTATACATTTTTGTTACTGCATAGGCTTGAAATTAGAGGCAGTGTATAGACAAGCAAAGTCTAAGCCAAGAAAAGTCCTGAAATATTTATGAAAATATGAAGTACATTGTATACTGTTATGCTGTTTAATATTATTGACCATAGGTCTAGATAAGAGTGGGTATCAGGTAAATAGTTTTTATTGCACCTGCTTGTAGCAGGGTGCGATATAGGCGTCCGATTTTCTGTCCGTCCGTCCGTCCGTCCGTCAGTCCGTCCGTCCGTCCGTCCGTCCGTCCGTCCGTCCGTCTGTCAACATTTATGTCGATGTTCGACATTCATGTCAAAGTTAGTATTCTAATCAACTACAAGACTAAACAACCATCAAACCTTGCATGAAACATCTCCCTGACCTCCTGACTTTGCAACAGAGGTGTCCGCTTTTCTGTATGTCTGTCCATTCGTCCGTCCGTCTGTCAACATTTATGTCGAAGTTCGACATTTATGTCAAAGTTAGTATTTTAATCAACTACAAGACAAAACAACCATCAAACCTTGCATGAAACATCTCCCTGACCTCCCGACTTTGCGACATAGGTGACCACTTTTCCATTTGTCTGTCTGTTCGTCTGTCTGTCTGTCCGTCTGTCCGTCTCTTA
This sequence comes from Anodontia alba, assembly GCA_964016985.1. NCBI lineage: Eukaryota > Metazoa > Mollusca > Bivalvia > Lucinida > Lucinidae > Anodontia > Anodontia alba. Next base: position 52,627,306 of record OZ024823.1, on the reverse strand, counting down.
ACAGTTCTGTTATGTCGAAGTTCGACATTTATGTCAAAGTTAGTATTCTAATCAACTACAAGACTAAACAACCATCAAACCTTGTATGAAATATCTCCCTGACCTCCTGACTTTGCGACATAGGTGCCCGCTTTTCCATTCGTCTGTCCGTCCGTCTGTCTCTTAACAGTTCTGTTTTGTCGAAGTTCGACATTTACGTCAAAGTTAGTATTCTAATCAAGTACAATTCTACAACAACCATCATTCCTTGCATGACACATCTCCCTGACCTCCTGACTTGGCAGATATGTTGACCCAGTGACCTTGACCTATATTTTGCGCTCCATTGACTTTGACACAATTTACGTAGACGTTCCAGATCTTCTCAACTATAAGGCGTACAACTACCAAACCTTGCATAGTGCTTCTTCTAGATGTACAGAGTTGGCAGGTACCTTGACCCGGTGACCTTGACCTATATTTTGCGCTCCAGTGACTTTGACATATTTTGCGTCGACGTTCGATATCTCCTCAACTATAAGGCCTACAACCATCAAACCTTGCAAAGTGCTTCTCCTCAATTTACTGAATTAGCAGACACCTTGACCTGGTGACCTTGACCTATATTTTGGCTGCAGTGACTTTGACATAATTTACATCAACGTTCCAGATCTCCTCAAGTGTAAGACCTCTAGCCACCAAACCTTGCATAGTGCTTCTCCTATATGTACTGACTTGGCAGGTATCTTGACCCGGTGACCTTGACCTATATTTTGTGCTCCAGTGCCTTTTACACATTTTACGTCAACGTTCAATATCTCCTCATCTATAAGGCCTACAACCATCAAACCTTGCATAGTGCTTCTCCTCAATGTACGGACTCTGCAGGTACCTTGACTGGGTGACCTTGACCTATATTTCACGCTCCATTGACTTTTACACCTTTTACATCACCCTTCCATATGTCCTCAACTGTAAGGCCTTCAACCACCAAATCTTATATAGCACTTCTTCTCGATGTACTGACTCGACAGGTACCTTGACCTGGTGACCTTGACCTATATTGTGCACTCCAGTGACTTTGACACATTTTATATTGATGTTTGGTATCTCCTCAAATATAAGACCTACAACCACTAAACCTTGCATAGTGCTTCACCTCATTGCCCTGGCTTGGCAGGTACCTTGACCCAGTGACCTTGACCTATATTTGACACATTTTACGTTGATGTTTGATAACTCCTCAACTATAAGGCCTACAACCACCATACCTTGCATTGTGCTTCTCCTTGATTTACTGAATTAGCAGGTACCTTGACCCGTGACCTTGACCTATATTTCATGCTCCAGTGACTTTTACACATTTTACGTCAACGTTCCATTATCATTGGGCTGTATAATATGAAAGGTCAGTGCTGAAGATATAGCCATTACAGGGAATGGCACTGGCCAAGAATATATGTGCCCCATTTATACACTTTGTCTACATTTTTTTCAACCCAGTTTTCCAAGTAAGCACTGCTAAGAATGAAATAAACTTATTTAATAACCACATTCTGATTGTGGCTCCTGTGACTTTTGCGCCAGCAGGTGCGATGACGCCTTCCGCGGAATTCTTGTCTTATTTCTCGACAAAAACATATGTTGTGGGTACTCAGAAGTGCCTCAACGAGGCACTTCTAATGAGTACCCACAACATTTGTTTTTGTAGAGAAGTAAGAAAAATATAGATACTTTTTGGTTGAAAAAAGTGCCTTATCAAGAGCTATGTAAATTAAATTCTGACTTCCCTTACAGATATGATTCGGAGGAGAAATCTCAGAACAAGAGCAATAAAAATGTTAGTGTTGGATGAAGCAGATGAGATGTTGAACAAAGGTATGAAAATTAATATATATTACAGTGATAAAAAACTGCCTTATACTATTAAACCTCAGTGACTCACTTATGACTCCTTTACAGTGGCTCATTGGAACTCATTTTCCTTAGTGACTCAAACACCGATGACTCCTTTACAGTGGCTCATTGGAACTCATTTTCCGTAGTGACTCAAACACCAATGACTCCTTTACAGTGGCTTTTTGGAACTCATTCTCCTCAATGACTCAAACACAGATGACTCCTTTACAGTGGCTCATTGGAACTCGTTTTCCTTAGTGACTCAAACACAGATGATTCCTTTACAGTGGCTCATTGGAACTCATTTTCCTCAGTGATTCAAACACCGATGACTCCTTTACAGTGGCTCATTGGAACTCATTTTCCTTAGTGACTCAAACACTGATGACTCCTTTACAGTGGCTCATTGGAACTCATTTTCCTCAGTGATTCAAACACCGATGACTCCATTACAGTGGCTCATTGGAACTCACTTTCCTTAGTGACTCAAACACCGATGACTCCTTTACAGAGGCTCATTGGAACTCGTTTTCCTTAGTGACTCAAACACCGATCATTGGAACTCATTTTCCTTAGTGACTCAAACACCGATGACTCCTTTACAGTGGTTCATTGGAACTCGTTTTCCTCAGTGACTCAAACACCGATGACTCCTTTACAGTGACTCATTGGAACTCGTTTCCCTTAGTGACTCAAACACAGATGATTCCTTTACAGTGGCTCATTGGAACTCATTTTCCTCAGTGATTCAAACACCGATGACTCCATTACAGTGGCTCATTGGAACTCACTTTCCTTAGTGACTCAAACACCGATGACTCCCTTACAGTGGCTTATTGGAACTCGTTTTCCTTAGTGACTCAAACACTGATCATTGGAACTCATTTTCCTTAGTGACTCAAACACCGATGACTCCTTTACAGTGGTTCATTGGAACTCATTTTCCTTAGTGACTCAAACACCTATGACTCCTTTACAGTGGCTCATTGGAACTCATTTTTCTTAGTGACTCAAACACCGATGACTCCTTTACAGTGGCTCATTGGAACTCATTTTCCTTAGTGACTCAAACACCGATGACTCCTTTACAGTGGCTCATTGGAACTCATTTTCCTCAGTGACTCAAACACCGATGACTCCTTTACAGAGGCTCATTGGAACTCATTTTCCTTAGTGACTCAAACACCTATGACTCCTTTACAGTGGCTCATTGGAACTCATTTTTCTTAGTGACTCAAACACCGATGACTCCTTTACAGTGGCTCATTGGAACTCGTTTTCCTTAGTGACTCAAACACCGATGACTCCTTTACAGTGGCTCATTGGAACTCATTTTCCTTAGTGACTCAAACACCGATGACTCCTTTACAGTGGCTCATTGGAACTCATTTTCCTTAGTGACTCAAACACAGATGACTCCTTTACAGTGGCTCATTGGAACTCATTTTCCTTATTGACACAAACACCGATGACTCCTTTGCAGTGGCTCATTGGAACTCATTTTCCTCATTGATTCAAACACCGATGACTCCTTTACAGTGGCTCATTGGAACTCATTTTCCTCAGTGACTCAAACGCCGATGACTCCTTTACAGTGGCTCATTGGAACTCGTTTTCCTTAGTGACTCAAACACAGATGACTCCTTTACAGTGGCTCATTGGAACTCATTTTCCTTAGTGACTCAAACACTGATGACTCATTTACCGTGGCTCATTGGAACTCATTTTCCTCAGTGATTCAAATACCGATGCTCCTTTACAGTGGCTCATTGGAACTCATTTTCCTTAGTGACTCAAACACTGATGACTCATTTACAGTGGCTCATTGGAACTCATTTTCCTCAGTGATTCAAACACCGATGACTCCTTTACAGTGGCTCATTGGAACTCATTTTCCTTAGTGACTCAAACACTGATGACTCATTTATAGTGGCTCATTGGAACTCGATTTTGAGTCCCTGAAATTCTTCCGACAGCTTATTTAGGGATATATTAAGAGTTTTTCCTATTTTGTAATGTATGAAAATGTATGTTGTATGTACTCATTAGAATTGCCTCATTGAGGCAATTCTAATGAGTACACTCAACCTACCATTGTTTTATAGAAGATCTAAAAGACATCCATATATTATTCCTATTTATCTTCTAACCTGGTGCTATGATTAACCCTCACTGGCTACCCATATTGGCGAGATGCTTCTAATGACTACCCACAACATCTTTTTTTATGGACAAAAGGAACAATTATCCCAGAATTATCACCAAATTCTCCTTCTTAACAGTTCCTCTGTTGTCTGAAGTGTAATATGAGCCCATGCACAACAAAACTTACAATAAAACCTGTGTGACCAGCAAAGATCAGTCTGTACATCCACTCAGTATGGCAAGGGTTCTCGTTTATCCGTCTTTGGGTAGTCTGGAGGCAACAGAAGGCACATGCGATCAGAGACGACTGATTAGACTGAGCAAATGCGCAGGCTGATCTGAGTCTTCACTTGTCACAGAAGTCTTATTGTAGGTTTTGTCGTGCACTGGCCCATATCATGTTTTCTTTCATGCTGACTATTGTGATTTGAAATCCCAAAACATACATTGTATAGAGATACATGAATAAGAAAGATATCAGTGCTTTTTATACCCCACCACACAAAAGTGATGGGGTATTATGGTTTCACGTTGGACGTCTGTGTGTCTGTCCGTCCGCCGTACGTCCGTCATATGTCTGTCTGTCTGTCCGTTCGTTTTTTCGTTTCCGGATGATAACTTGAGTAAACATTAATGGATTTTCACCAAACTTAGTATGTGCATTGATATTGTGGAGGTCTGGTTTGGGATTGTTAATGGGCAAATTTTTACGGAGTTATCTATCCGAGACACGCCCATATTTTTGTTTGCGGACGATTACTTAAGTAAATAAAGGATTTTAACCAAACTTGCTATATATGCATTGACATTAAGGAGATCTGGTTTGGGATTGCTAATGGGCAAATTTAGGCAAATTTTTACAGAGTTATCTGCCTGAGACACGCCCATATTTTCGTTTCTGGATGATAACGAGTAAATAACAAGGAATTTTAACCAAACTTGCTATATACATTGACATTAAGGAGATCTGGTATGGAATTGCTAATGGGCAAATTTCGTCACATTTTTACAGAGTTATCTGCCAGTGACACACACATATTTTCATTTCCAGACGATAATTTGAGTAAATAACAAGGGATTTTAACCAAACTTGCTATATGCATTGATATTATCAAGATCTGGTTTAGGATTGTTATCTGTCCATTGATATTATATTATCAAGATCTGGTTTAGGATTGTTATCTGTCCCTCCATCATTTTCTTTTCAGACATTTTCGCAACAATAATTTTAATACATAAACAAATAATTGCTATGGCGGGCTATTATGCTTGCGGTCCTTTTATTTATTATTATAACTGATTGTGAGCCATATCATATATCTCTCCTTCCAGGTTTTAAAGAACAGATCTATGATGTATACAGATACCTCCCTCCAGCTACACAAGTTGTTCTTATATCAGCCACACTTCCTCATGAGATTTTGGAAATGACCAACAAATTCATGACAGATCCCATCAGAATACTTGTAAAACGGTATGGTACTCTTTTTCTTCAGAATCCTGATGACATTATTATTTTAAGGAAATTGGATACCATTTGTTGTATTTCCTGCCATTTTTGGACGGGCTTTTAAAATAATCTATCCTTTAAAAGACCGATATCTGGGTGGATGGGTGGGTGTTCAAAGTTGTATTTTACCTTTATTCTTCTGAAAAGATTAGTGAATTGGATTCATATTTTATACACAGCATATAATTATAAAATATAGGTCAAGATCTATTTAGGGTAAAATCCACCAATTCTTTTTGGAGTTATGGCCCTTTTTCAATGTTGAAAATAGTTTCCATTTGATATCTTTTGAAAACATTAGTGTATTGCATTCATATATAATACACAGGTATATAATCATAAACTAGAGGTCAAGTTCGATTTAGGATAAAATCCACCCATTATTATGGGAGTTATGGCCTTTTATCACCTTCAAAAAATGTTTTCCTTTCGATATTTTTTTTAAAAAAAGATTGGTGTATTGGATTCTTATTTTATACACAGGTATATACTCATAAAATAAGGTCAAGTTTGATTGAAGGTAAAATCTGTCAATTAATATGAGTTATGGCCCTTTTTTCAACATCATGTTTTGCAAAATGTCTGCGTGTGGGTGAGGATGGCCCTTGGTGGGAGTATCTGTCATATTGACACATTTCTAGTTTCTCCTTGCATTTCTGAAAGGTTGCCCTTGAACTTGTTGCTATGTGGTTTAGTATTATTGTGAGCTGGATATAGGTCAGTGAACAACCTTTAGTTCTGTGCAGACAGAAGTTCAAGGTCACTTTGAAACATATGCATCACATTTTGTCTTATTCTCTTTGCTGACATTATCTAACTGCTGCTACTGACATAAGGTTAAGATCACAGAAATTTTGTTAACATATGTTTCAAAAATTTTATCTTGAGTTCAGAGGACTTGTTAAGGAGGGGTATTCGATGATAATTCTGCCCCCGATGTTATATAACAATGATGCTGAGCATGAATTTTTTCATGCTAATAAGTCTGAGATTAATAAGAACTGCTAATTCTTTCTTGCTAAACATAGCTGAGCATGAAAATTTCTCTGCTAATAAATATGAAAATGCCAACTTTTGTTGGCATTTTCATATTTATTAGCAGAGAAAATTTCATGCTCAGCTGAGTTGAGCATGAAAAAAAGTTTTATAGCCTCGGGGCCTGGGCTAATTTTCTCCAGTTCTCCATTGAATCATATGTTGTTGCTCATCAAGGTACTTCTAATGAGGACCAATGCCATATTTTTCATGGAGATATTAGAAAAAATATCTCAGAATTATTATTAACTTTTCCTCAACAAATCTTATACAATCCCAAATAGTGCTTACAATCTCATATGCTGCAAAGTTCATGTCAGATTGCAATAATTTTTTTTTTATCAAAAAAAAAAATTTACTTTATTCATGATTTGTTTGATTAAAAACTCATCTGCCTGTAATGTAAAATTATCTGGGGCTCATCTGTTATTACAGTGATGAATTGACTCTGGAAGGCATCAAACAGTTCTTTGTAGCTGTGGAGAGAGAAGAATGGAAGTTTGACACTCTCTGTGATCTCTACGATACACTCACAATCACACAGGCAGTCATATTTTGTAATACCAAAAGAAAGGTAAAAAGCAGTGATCTTTGCTTTTAGCTCAGCTGGGCCCAGTTGTTCGAAGCTAACAACATTGTTACAATTTACATTGAGTGATATGCAAATATGCTGAAATTTTTTGCTGAAAAAATGTGAGTAGCTTTTGCAGTGCAAAAGCTACTCACATTTTTTCAGCAAATAATATCAGAATATTGTATATTGAATCTGCTAAAACAGTTAACAGAATGACCTGTAACGAGCTTGTTAAGCTAACAATGCTTTGAACAACTGGGCCCAGGACTAATTTTCAGAAGAGTAACTCATATGAGAAAGGGGGCATCTGTCTATCTTTCCATTTCTTCTTAGTCTATAAACATTTTTGTTTTTGCTGCTCCTTTGCCACCAGTAGGCAAATTTTCTTGAAACTTACCAAGAATGTTCCCCTCAAGCCCTAGAGGAGTCTAAATTAAAATGGTTTAGTTCTGTTGACAGATATGACACTTACTGGTCATCTTCAATTTATCTTGTTATCCTGGGCCCAGTTGTTCAAAGCATCATTAGCTTTATAACATACTCATTAATGACAAACTTCTTGACTGTTGTAGCTAACGAATTGTCAAATACATTGATATTTTTTTTCCTGCAAAAATATGAGTAGCTTTCACATTTTTTCAGCAAAAAATATCAATGAATTTGCCATATTTCCAGATAGAAATTTTAACTTAACATTACCTAACAACTTTGTTAAGTTTTGAACAACAGTTTCTGGTCCCTAAACTACTGCTGGATTGTTTTTTTTATTTTTATTTTTTTTCAGAACACCCCTGTTATGTTTAACATAGCTCCAGATAAGGCATTTATTTCATTCAACAAAAACCAGAACTCTTCTTATTTCGAACTCTTCTTATTTCTTCACAAAAACATGTTGTGGCGCCGGCCTCGTTGGCTCAGTCGGATGCGCGATGCGGATGGTGATCAGGAGGTATTGGGTTAGATCTCCGCCGGGTCAGACAACATTCTTTCGTGGAAATTGATCATGAAATATTTTCTACGGTCATTCTCTCCCTTCCGCTGATTCAAGAAGGGCAGTTGTCAGTTTCTGGCGAAAGAATGTGCACAATACTGGTTAACCGCTTAGAGGACTAAGCCTGCCCAGTAAATGTGTGGTTAGGTAAACTGACCGCGCTCGACATGACCCTATTGGGTTGACTGGGCCGTAAAACCTCAACACAAACAAAATCTACGGTCATTCTTTCCCTTCTGCTGATTTAAGAAGGGCAGTTGTTAGTTTCTGGCAAAAAAGTGTTCACAAGTACTGGCTTAGCGGACAAAGCCTGTCCAGAAAAAAGTGCAGTTAGGTAAACTGACTGTGCTCAACATGACCCCAATGGGTTGACTGAGCCGTAAAACCTCAACATAAACACAAACATGTTGTGGTACTCATTAGAAACACCTTGCCAAGGCATTTCTAATGAGTACCCACAACCTGTGTTTTCTTGGAGGAATTAGAAAAATATTATGAGGATACACCCTCTAATCTGATGCTAAGGTTTTAACCCTTGTCCTACTGAATACATTAAGATGCCACTGCCAATTATAATTGTCAGCCAATCAGATTACTTGATCCAAATTGTTGATATAAATTCAAATACTGAATGACAAACAGTGCAGATCCACATCAGTTGGCTTCTTCAGAAGCCAACTGATCTGGATCTGCACTGTTTGCAAAGGCAGGGCATATCTGGGTTCAGCATGACAAAGGTTAACTAACGATAGAGACAGTGACTCATTCTCATTTTTCTGTCTAGGTTGATTGGCTTACAGAGAAGATGAGAGATGCCAATTTTACTGTATCCTCCATGCATGGAGACATGGTCCAAAAAGAAAGGGAGACAATTATGAAAGAGTTCAGATCAGGAGCAAGGTAATTTCTTTTAGCTAGCTAGGGGTGCAACAATATGGCAAAATATGTATTGCAATAAATTGCAATATGCAAACCCATAGTACAGTCATCATCATCATCGGATTTCTGATTAACGTGAAGGTACAGGGGGCCACATCCACATCAGTGGGCCCCTTCCAGGTAGCTGGCTTTTTGCATGCATGGCAGATCTCACACCATATCTCCAGGTATGTCTGTCATGAAGGTTGATAGCCGAGCGCTTCCACTCTCTACAATCCCTCTCTGTCAGCTGCTTCCACATCACCTGTATGTCAAAAGCTGTCTTGACTGCACCATTGGAGCATTCCACATGTCCATACCAGTGGAGCCTTCTATCCTTCAGAATAATATCCAGATCCTCAGTGCCAAGCTGTGCAAGTAGCTCATTGGATCTGGTGGTGACAATGTCTTGTGGCTTGACATTGCAGATCTGTCTGATCATTGCCAGTTGAACCTCAGTGGCTGGGAACTCCATTTGGCAGGTTTAACATGGCTAATTCAAACTTGTTTTTGAATCCTTTTGAAATTCTTCCGATAGCTCAAGAAAACAAATATTCAGGGAAATTTTCTTATTTTATCATGGAATTTTGTATGTTGTGTATACTAATTAGAATTGCCCTAATGAGTACACTCAGCATACCATTATTGTGTAGAAGATAAAAAGATTTCCCTAAATTATTGTCATTTGCTTTCTGACCTGGCGCCATGGTAAACCCTCAGTGGTTCGAACTACCCAGTCTCGAACAAATTTCCATGGTCCCAAAGATGTTTGAGCCATTGAAGTTCGACTGTGTATGGCAATATACTGAGTAATGGTTTAGTCCTATAATTCCAACCTACCCCAGTATGTGCAACTATGCATACATTCTGGTAAATGATAAATTAAATAAAAATGAGAAGTAAACATCTTTAAAGTAACTGTTTTTAAAAATTAATTTAGGTATAATGCAATATGTTTACATGCACAGTTACTTGTAGAAAAAAAAATGAAAAACAAAAATTCAATATGAAACCAACTGGAATAAAAAAATACATGTATGACTACATGACTTAGTTTATCGTGATTTTAAGAAATGCACTATTAGAACTGAAATTAAATTAATCATGGCTGAAAACTTCGGAAGTTTATTATGGCATCCTTGCTACCATGTTACTCTAGAAAATAATGGCCCAAGCAGAAACTACATTGCCTTTCTGCCTCAAGAATTTTAGACCAGACAAGTCACTCACAAATTAAGAGGCCTAATCCACTTCCAATTTTCAACCAGTCAGATAACTTGATCCAGTTTGTTGAATTCACATAATGACAAACAGTGTAGATTCAGATCAGTTGGCTTCTTCAGAAGCCAACTGATCTGGATCTACACTGTTTGCAAAGGCAGGGCATATCGGGTTCAGCAGGGCCGGGGTTAAATTCTGTTCTTTTCAAAAGCTATAATGATCTGATTATTCAGGGTACATGTGATAGGTAGTCATTTCCAATGTGTATCATACAGCAATAATGCAAAGAAATGTTTGAATAATATACATTAACCCTTTTATGAAATAAAATAACTACTTTGCTTTCAACATCCTTTGAAAAGACGTTTTTATCGCACCTGCTTGTAGCAGGGTGCGATATAGGCGTCCGATTTTCTGTCCGTCCGTCCGTCCGTCTGTCAACATTTATGTCGACGTTCAACATTTATGTCAAAGTTAGTATTCTAATCAAATACAAGACTAAACAACCATCAAACCTTGCATGAAACATCTCCCTGACCTCCTGACTTTGCAACATAGGCATCCGCTTTTCCGTATGTCTGTCCATTCGTCCGTCCGTCTGTCAACATTTATGTCGAAGTTCGACATTTATGTCAAAGTTAGTATTTTAATCAACTACAAGACTAAACAACCATCAAACCTTGCATGAAACATCTCCCTGACCTCCCGACTTTGCTACATAGGTGCCCACTTTTCCATTCGACTGTCTGTTTGTCTGTTCGTCTGTCCGTCTCTTAACAGTTCTGTTATGTCTAGGTTCGACATTTATGTCAAAGTTAGTATTGTAATCAACTACAAGACTAAACAACCATCAAACCTTGTATGAAATATCTCCCTGACCTCCTGACTTTGCGACATAGGTGCCCGCTTTTCCATTCGTCTGTCCGTTCGTCTGTCCGTCTGTCTCTTAACAGTTCTGTTATGTCGAAGTTCGACATTTACGTCAAAGTTAGTATTCTAATCAACTACAATTCTACAACAACCATAATTCCTTGCATCTCCCTGACCTCCTGACTTGGCAGATATGTTGACCCAGTGACCTTGACCTATATTTTGCGCTCCATTGACTTTGACACAATTTACGTTGACGTTCCAGATCTTCTCAACTATAAGGCGTACAACTACCAAACCTTGCATAGTGCTTCTTCTAGATGTACAGACTTGGCAGGTACCTTGACCCGGCGACCTTGACCTATATTTTGCGCTCCAGTGACTTTGACATATTTTGTGTCGACGTTCGATATCTCCTCAACTATAAGGCCTACAACCATCAAACCTTGCAAAGTGCTTCTCCTCAATGTACTGACAGCAGATACCTTGACCTGGTGACCTTGACCTATATTTTGGCTGCAGTGACTTTGACATAATTTACATCAATGTTCCAGATCTCCTCAAGTGTAAGACCTCTAGCCACCAAACCTTGCATAGTGCTTCTCCTATATGTACTGACTTGGCAGGTATCTTGACTTGGTGACCTTGACCTATATTTTGCGCTCCAGTGCCTTTTACACATTTTACGTCAACGTTCAATATCTCCTCAACTATAAGGCCTACAACCATCAAACCTTGCATAGTGCTTCTCCTTAATGTACGGACTCTGCAGGTACCTTGACTGGGTGACCTTGACCTATATTTCACGCTCCATTGACTTTTACACCTTTTACGTCACCCTTCCATATGTCCTCAACTGTAAGGCCTTCAACCGCCAAACCTTATATAGCACTTCTTCTCGATGTACGGACACGACAGGTACCTTGACCTAGTGACCTTGGCCTATATTGTGCACTCCAGTGACTTTGACACATTTTATATTGATGTTTGGTATCTCCTCAAATATAAGACCTACAACCACTAAACCTTGCATAGTGCTTCACCTCATTGTCCTGGCTTGGCAGGTACCTTGACCCAGTGACCTTGACCTATATTTGACACATTTTATGTTGATGTTTGATAACTCCTCAACTATAAGGCCTACAACCACCATACCTTGCATTGTGCTTTTCCTTGATGTACTGAATTAGCAGGTACCTTGACCCGTGACCTTGACCTATATTTCATGCTCCAGTGACTTTTACACATTTTACGTCAACGTTCCATTATCATTGGGCTGGATGATACGAAAAGTCAGTGCTGAAGATGTAGCCATTAGAGGGAATGGGACTGGCCTGGAATATATGTGCCCCACTAGGCACTTTGTGTTACATTTTTTTCAACCCAGTTTTCCAAGTAAGCACTGCTAAGAATGAAATAAACTTATTTAATAACCACATTCTGATTGTGGCTCCTGTGACTTTGGCGCCAGCAGGTGCGATGATGCCTTCCGCGGAATTCTTGTTTAATTCAGTGTTTAATTCCAAATGGAAAAACTGAATTGTGATTGACAGTATCTCATCAGAAACCATGTGTTGTTTTTGTTTCTATGCATTGTTTTCAAATATCTACCATAAAAATTTTACGGGCAAAAATGGGTCTGACCTGAGCAATTTCCCTAGTATACTGGATTTTTGGAATTGTTTTATGAAAAAAATATTTTTTGCTTCTCTTTCCTGATTTAAAAATATTGACAACAATATTGTGAAAATTTCAGAAATTTTGAACAATGAAACTTGTTGAAAACCTGCATCCAACATAGCTACAGATAAGAGTGGGTATCCACATAATATTTTTCTTATTTCTCCATGAAAACATATGTTGTGGGTACTCATTAGAAGTGCCACTGTGCTGTTTACATGTATAAAATCATGATTCTTCAGAAAAACCACTTAGCCAATTTCCACCAAATTTCACATTGATCCTACTGTTGAAATGTGATTGATAGTTTATTCAAATGATCATGCTCTATTGACTGTCAGGCCCATATATTCTTCTTCAAAACTAAGAACTGCTCAAATGATGATATTTTCATTAGTTGCAATGATAGGATTGGAAAAATGTTGCATAACATCTGCATGTCTGCAGTGGCTATGTCACTCAGGTGAGCAAGCCGTGGCCCGTGGGCCTCTTGTTCTTGTTACTAGAATCTACTGAGAAAAAAATGAAGAAAAAAAAACAATGAGTAGAATAAAACTTTTTATGCATAGGATAGTTACAACAAATGGTTTTCCATTAAATCAGGATAAAAGTTTGCAAATTTACTTCTTCTGTATAAAGTTCCAGGCAAAAAAATGATTTTCCCAATGATGTCGAAAGGCGAATAAAACAGAAGTACAAATGTATTTCCTAATAGTAGTCACAGGATTGATGTTTAACACATGCTGGTATCTTCTATCAACCCTTGTGATGCTGAATAAAGTAAGATGCTACGCCCACTTCTGATTGTCAGCCCGTCACATTACTTGATCCAGTGCCGGCCTCGGTGACGCAGTTGGATGCGCCATCCGACTAGAGACCAGGAAGTCCCGGATTCAACCCCCGCTGAGGTCGGCAACAGTCTTTCATGGAGATTGATCATGAAATATTTTCTACGGTCATTCTCTCCCTTCCGCTGATTCAAGAAGGGATGTTGTCAGTTTCTGCCGAAAGAATGTGCACAATACTGGTTAACTGCTTAGAGGCCTGTCGAGTAAACATGTGGTTAGGTAAACTGACCGCGCTCGACATGACCCCATTGGGTTGATTGGGCCGTAAGACCTCAACACAAACAAAACTTGATCCAGTTTGTTGATATAAATTCACGTACTGATTGACAAACAGTGCAGATCCAGATCAGTTGGCTTCGTCAGAAGCCAACTGATCTGGATCTCCACTATATGTTAAGGTGGGGCATATCCAGACTCAGCAGGACCAGGATTAAACCGGTAAAAGTTTTACCTCAGTGCTGTCAATACCAGCATCTGGAAAAACCAGTCTACTTTTGAAACTCACTTGATTTCACAAAAATTAATGGATTTCAGACACAAATGACATGTTACTGGGCATTTTTAGGGAATCATTACAAAAACACACCTATTCAAATATATAGAAAATTTCACCTCCAAATCCTGAACATTTTCAGATGAAAAAACTCTGATATTTTTCTCATATTTCTGCTCAAAACATAGATTGTGGGTACTCGTTAGAACTGCCTTGCTGAGGTGGTTCTAACGAGTACCCACAGTCTATGTTTTGGAGCAGAAATAAGAAAAATAATGTATACCCCTGTAAACCCCAGTTTTACTATATAAAAGTGGGGTTTAAGGGGTCAAAATTATATGGGCATGTTTTCGTGATGTAAGACTAGGCTGAAAAGGCATTCTGTGTCTCAAAACTACTGCTTGCTATTCATTTTGTTTACGTTTTCCATAGCTCCAGATAAGAGGGGATATCCACATAATATTTTTTTGATTTCTCCACAAAAACAGATGTTGTGGATACTCATTAGAATTGCCTAGGTGAGGTGCTTCTTATGAGTACCACAGGATGTTTTCTTGGAGAAATAAGAAAAATATGTGTACTTTTCAAACAAAATAAATGTCTTAAATGAAGCTATGTATTCACATAATCATATTAACTATTCTGTATTCCAGTCGAGTGTTAATAACTACAGATGTTTGGGCAAGAGGTCTTGATGTGCAGCAGGTTTCTCTGGTCATTAACTATGATCTCCCAAACAACAGAGAATTGTACATACACAGGTAAACTGACTCTTAGCTTCCCAAAACAGGACCTTTGCTAACAGTATAAACCCATATTGATTATTCCTGGATAATTTTCTCCAGTTATTCATAAAAACATGTGTTGTGGGTACTCATTAGAAGTGCCTGATGAAGGCACTTCTAATTAGTACCCACAGCATATGACCTAGTCGGCTTGGCAACATTTTTTCTTGGAGATTGATCATGAAATATTGTCTACGGTCATACTCTCCCCTCCGCTGATTCATGAAGGGCACTTGTCAGTTTCTGGCAAAAGAATATGCATAATACTGGTTAACTGCTTAGAGGGCTAAGCCTGCCCAGTAAACGTGTGGTTAGGCAGACTGGCCGTGCTTGACATGACCCCATTGAGTTGACCAGACCACAAAATCTCAACACAGACAAAAAAAATCACCAAATACTCCTTCGTAATGACTCCTCTGCATATCAGGTCCTGCAGAACATCATCTAATCAGTATCTGTATTTTTTGCCATAATATTTACTATTTTCAATAACTTAGATTCTGAATTATGTCCCTTTAAATAGTTAATGAACTCTTCCACATTTAATGATGGAAGTCTTCAGGAGTGAGTTGAAGCTCCTGAAAGCACTTAAAAGGAATACTGTAGCAGACAACATTCTGTTTTTTTTTTTTGTTTTTTTTTTCAAAGAAATTAAGACTTTGCATTTCATGTGTATCAACTTCTTTGTATTAACTGGTTCTTTTTGCATCTGTTGTGTACAATCGAGCCAAAGTATACAGACACAAAATTTTCTTAAGGTTGTTGTCTACCTGATTATCATTAACCAATGAAATCAAACTGCACCTTTGTACGAAATCCAGGTAATGGTTATTTATAGCCACACTATTCTTGTCATTGTGTTACACCTGGACTGGGACTTGGCAAACAGTGCATACCCAGATCAGACGCTGCAGAATGTGGCGTCTGATCAGGGTCTGCACTGTTTATCTAAATTACAGAAAGTTAAGGGTTAAATGAAACAGTTTTTTCTTAACCCATTATAGTCAGGAGACCCTTAAAAGCGTAAATTGGCAAACAGTGCAGACTCGGATCAGATGCCGCAGAACACGGCGTCTGATCAGGGTCTCCACTGTTTGCAATTAGTTTAGCCATATTTCTCCAGGAATATAAAAATCTTATAGCAGGTCCCTAAAATTGAAATTGGACTCTTCCAATATATAATGTGGGAGAGTCCATTCAGTATACAATGGGTTAAGTCTCTGTTTGGGCCTTTGGGGCCATTTTCCCAGCCTACACTCAGAGACAATCGACCCATCAGTGCCGTCAGTGCTTTGATTTACTGTTATTTCTTGTATTTATGCTGACAGAATTGGTAGATCAGGCAGATTTGGTCGTAAAGGTGTGGCGATCAACTTTGTGAAGAACGATGACATCAGGATCTTGAGAGATATTGAACAGTACTATTCCACACAGATTGATGAAATGCCTATGAATGGTAAATACTTGGTTTTTCTTTTTCTGTTAAAAAACAAAAAACAAAACAAAAACAAGAATAATAAAAAAAAAAAGACAAATAGATGCTCAGGAAATGTGGGATAATGCCTTAAACAAACACTAAAACTCAGTTGCCATTGAGGACGTTACTTGCATTATGGTCTTTTTTTTTTATCCCCTCTGGGAATAGCTAAATGGAGGGAACTATAAAAAGCACCATAACATCATTTTCATGCAAACTAGTCATCACCGGCACAGTGGCTCAGTGGTAGAGCATCCACTTTGTGACCGGAAGGTTGCGGGTTTGATCCCCGGCCAGGTCATACCAAAGACTTCAAAAATGATACTAGCTGCTCTTTCGTTTGGCGCTCAGCATTAAGGAAGTAGAGCTAGAACTGGTCAGCTCAGTGTCAGTATAATGTGACTGGGTGGAATATCATGTCAAAGTGTCTGGGGCATGATATTTCAGTGAGGCAGCACTCTAAAAGTGAGCATTGAGCTCCCTGCCACATCCAGACACTGTCGCTATATGACTGAAAGATTGTTGAAAGAGACGTTAAGCCCAAATCAAACAAACAAACTAATCATCATTATTTACAAAAAGTACATGTCTAAAAAATGTATAGACCAAAGCAACAATTGGAGTAATTAATATTACCATATGGGCACATGGCTGACAAAAGGGACCTTACAACATTCTGCAGTGTTTTGAACAATAAATGTTTTTTAACCTGCTAAAAATCATAATTTTTTAGTCTTCAAATACGTTTTGTTTATAAGCATAGCAGCACATTCTATCTTCTGAATTCGAAGATATTTTGTTCAAAAGTCTCGTGATTGTTGCCATGGCAGCCATAATACTGAATACTGATATACCCATATTCATAAAATTCTTGTATTGTCATAGAAATAGCTTCATAGAAAGAACTTCAGCTTAAATTGCAGAATTGATTAGCCGTATTTACAAAGGAATCATTTTGCAGTTCATATATATTAAAGATATGATGTTGTACAATCACATTGGTTCTTTCATATTGAAACTAAAGTCAGGAATGTATAACGATGTCATGATAATGTTAGCTGACATATTAAAATGAGATTCTCACACTTGACACCCTATAACAAGTTAATTAATCCTTGTCCTGCTGAACCCGTATATACCCTGCCTTTGCAAACAGTGTAGATCCAGATCAGTTTGCTTCTGAAGCCAACTGATCTGGATCTGCACTGTTTGCCATTAAGTATGTGAATCTATATCAACAACCTTGATTAAGTAATCTTATTTGCTGAAAATTAGAAATCCAAATGGGTGTAGCTTCTTAATTTATTCAGCAACCAAGGATTAACCCATTGTAGTCGGGAGACCCATAAAAGTGTAATTGGCAAACAGTGCAGACCCAGATCAGACGCCGCAGAATGCAGCGTCTGATCAGGGTCTCCACTGTTTGCAATTAGTTTAGCCATTTTTCTCTAGGAATATGTAAATCTCATTGCCGGGTGTACCTAAAATTGAAATTGGACTCTTCCAATATATAGTGTGGGAGAGTCTATTCCATATACAATGGGTTAAAAGCATATATTGCTGTATATATTGCTTTATGATACATCATCAAATTTTAGAGAAATGATACTGAATGGATGTATTTGTTAGTATTTATAAAAGTTACAAATTGATATTTTCCGTAATGTCCCTGTTGCTAGACGGCAGCCCATATGTGATGTTCCGTGTGGGAAAACGTGTGGATACCACCCGGCAGGCACATGACGTAAATACAACGTCGCCTCAATGTCGATGCAACGTCATGACGTTGCATCGACGTTGAGGCGACGTTATATTTACGTCATGTGCCCGCTGGGCAAAGTCCTGTTCAGCCTGCAGTCTCATGAAGCCTTTCTGTCCAGTGACAGAATCATTGATTGCTGTAAAATATATTAGCAAACAGAGAAGGCCTAGATCAGACTCAGGGAGTTCAGGCTGGCCTGGGTCTTCACTCATTTTCTCACATTAAATGTCATTTGTGAAAGCTCAGATCAAATTTAGGGGTTGGTTGGGTGAGGCAAAGGTGTTGTGTATATTACGTCACTGGTGCGTCCACTGAGATTGGCTTACAGTTGGGCAAGGCCTGCTTTCCTTGCAGCTGGTAAGGGAAGAGGGAATTTTTTTTTTATGTTTTCTTCTTCTGTTTCTTCTTATTTCATTCATTTTCCTCTTTCTCCCCTGTCCCTCTTTCACTAACTCTTCTGTCTCTCTTCTCCCTTTCTCTGGAAGACACGAAATGACCCACAAGGGTTGATGTGTTGTTAAACCCCAATGCAATCAATCAGTCAGATCAAGTTTAACAGGTGAGTGTAGTGTTGTCTAAGTTAAGTTTTTACAGTTAAGGCCCTTATTTTTTTCATCTAAAAAGTGTTGACATTTTTCATCTTTCTCCATGAATTTGTGTTGTGGGTATTCCATAGAAGTGTCTGGCTGAGGTGCTTCTAATGTTCTGATTAGTAATATATATATTATGTCAGTTTACTTGCAACAGGCCTCAATATGCTAAATTAGATGCTTATGTAGTGGGTGGTGAGGGCTGGGTAAAGTAGAAGAATGAATTTTTCTTGGTATTCTCCTCGAAAACATTTTGATATCATTGGAATTATCTGAGTAAATATGGCTGTTGAGATGTCACATTTGATTAGTCTTATAGGGAATTAATACTTTTTTAGGGGAGGCAACTCTATCTAAATTGGGGAGGCAATTCTATCAAAATTGAGGAGGCAACTCTATCAAAATTGGGGAGGCAACTCTATCAAAATTGTTTTTGCCTCCCAGGGTTCTTGTTAAGCAGTAGTACTCTGTGATTATTCTAGGATAGTTTTTCTTATTTCTCCATAAAAAGATATGTTGTGGGTACTCATTAGAAGCGCCTTGCTGAGGCAATTCTAATGAGTACCCACAACATATTTTTTTATGGAGATCTGGAGAAAATTATCCCAGAATTATCACCTAATACTTCTGCTTAACAAGTCCTCTGGCCTCCCTTCTGAGAAACAGTCTATGATAAAAGGAAGGGGAGCAGATTCCCTCTCTTTAGAGTAGACTCCTTTTACAGAAAGGGCTTTGTGTACAGGAAAGCAAATAGGAAGTCACAAAAGTCATTCCCCTCCTCCTTCCCAGAATCTAAAACTATTCAATAATTAATTAACTGTGCCAGGCAAAAGGCAAAAATGTGTGTTCAGGATATAGATAGGTTCTAGGTGTTAAGGGGCCGGCCTCGGTGGCTCAGTTGGATGCGCCGTCCAACTGGAGACCAGGAGGGTGCGGGTTCAACCCCCGCCGAGGTCGGCAACATTCTTTCGTGGAGATTGATCATGAAATATTTTCTACGGTCATTCTCTCCCTTCCGCTGATCCAAGAAGGGCAGTTGTCAGTTTCTGGCGAAAGAATGTGCACAATACTGGTTAACCGCTTAGAGGACTAAGCCTGCCCAGTAAATGTGTGGTTAGGTAAACTGACTGCGCTCGACATGACCCCATTGGGTTGACTGGGCCGTAAAACCTCAACACAAACAAAAGCAGATTCCCTCCCTTTAGAGTAGACTCCATTTAGAGAAAGGGCTTTGTGTACAGGAAAGCAAATAGGAAGTCACAAAAGTCATTCCCCTCGTCCTTCCCAGAATCTAAAACTATTCAATAATTAATTAACTGTGCCAGGCAAAGGGCAAAAATGTGTGTTCAGGATATAGATAGTTCTAGGTATTAAGGGGTCAGCCTCAGTGGGTCAGTCACATGCAAATCTGACAGGTGATCAGGAGGTCGTGGTTTCAACCCTTTCTGGGTCGGGCAACATTCCTCCATGGAAATTGCTCATGAAGTATGTTCAACGGTCATTCTCTCCTTTCCACTGTCAGGTTCAAGATGGCTGTTGTCGCTTTCTAGCAAAAGAATGTGCACAAGTACTGGTGAACAACTTAGAGGACTAAACCTGCCCATGAAAAGTGTGGTTAAGTGACCAGCTTGAAATGACCAAAATGGATTGACTGGGCCATAAAATCTAAAATTAAAGAGGAAACAGAAAAATAAAATAAGAAAAATGCCAGCACTTTTTTTCTTGGATAAAAAAAAAATACACAATATCTAGAATTCTGTTAATTTATTTTTCAGTTGCTGACCTGATCTAAACTGGAGTTGGAGTAATTGGTTGGTCAAAGGTGTTGATATCTAAAAACAGGACAGTGTGCATCTTGTCATGAGACAGCCTTGTAGTGTGATCGGAAATAGAGACCTTATGTTGTGTTTGAAGAAAAACTATAGTAACATTGAAAACACTATCAGTTTTATTACTGCAAGTGGGGAAGACAAGTTTTGTTTTATGTATATAAATATGACCATATTCAACAGATGACAAAATGATTATATTTTTCTATTTTTTTCCCAGAAAATAGACGTCTGACATTTTCATGCAAATTGTCTCAGAAAAATGTCAAAAGTCTGTTTTCAGGGAAAAGTAAGAAAACTATTTCCCAGAAAATAGAATTTGACATTATTTGAAAATTGCCTTCTAATGATACAGTTTGTTATGATATGTCAGTCTATTTCATGGGAAAAATATTTCAAACTGTCATCTGCTGAAATCTTTACCATCATGCTATTAAAGTGTTAATACTGCAGGTTGGAGAAAACAAGATTTGTTCTTATGTGTATAAAGTTGTATATTTAAGAAAACAAATGCATATAACTGGTTTAATACATGTGAATTAGTCTTTTGCACACTGTTATACACGTATATGGGATGACATTTTACTCTTATATTTTGACGTAGGCCTGACAGACTGTGTAGACCCAGATCAATGGTCCTAAAACAGAGGTTTGATTGGGGTCGGCATTGCTTGCCATTCTGTCACAACGTTAAAGACACATCACCAGGCATTCAAATGGACATTCAAAATTTAGAGTAAATGCAGTTTAGAGTTGTGGTATCCGATACTTTTAAGAGTTAATACATGTCTGGTGTACACCTCAGTTTTAACCCCTCTCTTGCTGAACATGGTATGCCTTGTCTTAGCAAACAGTGTAGATCGATCTGGATCTACACTGTCATTAATTATGTGAATTTGTATCAATCTAGATCAAACAATCTGATTGGCTGACAATTCGAAGTGGGTGTGGCATCTTAATTTATTCAGTATGACAAGCCTTAAAAATGTTTAAAAGACTATTTTGTCAAATTTTGTCAAATTCCAAGTGAGTGGAATATGGCTACAGGCTTAAATCTAAAGTAGGAAAAATCCCAGACATGCATGAATGTATAAAATTTGGCTCAACTGTACAAAAGTACTGGATGAGCTATTGCACTCCTCTGACATTGACAGCAGCAATATTGGTGTTGTTGATGGCAGGGTTAGCATCAACAAATGTTCCAAGTTTCATCTTAAATTAAAAACAAAAAAAAAAAAAAAAGTATTTCTGGATGGATTTAATACATACTTTGATTAATGTTAGATAAGTACTGTTCCCAAGTTTTGTTTAATATAAGGCCCACCTTACCTCTATATGCTTACCATTAAAATCATGGATTTTGAGACTTGTAACATTTCTAAATATTGTGGTTCTACCTTACAATTCTTAAAAGATCTATGTCTCTTAGATGCAAGATGAATTATAGTTGACAAATGGATTGGGATTTGATTCTGGTCCAGAGAATTTCAGTATAAGCCCTACACTCGCTAAGTGATTGTAAGGTCAAGCTCACACTTAGAATTGTTCACGTTTTAAAAAAGGACCCGTATCCTATATGCAGACAATGAGAGCCCCGAGTGTGACACAGAAGTATTTATCGCACCTGCTGGTAGCAGGGTGCGATATAGGCTTCCGATTTTCCGTCCGTCCGTCCGTCCGTCCGTCCGTCAGTCCGTCCGTCCGTCAGTCCGTCCGTCCGTCTGTCAACATTTAAGTCGAGGTTCGACATTTATGTCAAAGTTAGTATTCTAATCAACTACAAGACTAAACAACCATCAAACCTTGCATGAAACATCTCCCTGACCTCCTGACTTTGCAACATAGGCGTCCGCTTTTCCGTTTGTCTGTCCATTCGTCCGTCCGTCTGTCAACATTTATGTCGACGTTCGACATTTATGTCAAAGTTAGTATTTTAATCAACTACAAGACTAAACAACCATCAAACCTTGCATGAAACATCTCCCTGACCTCCTGACTTTGCGACATAGGTGCCCACTTTTCCATTCGTCTGTCTGTTCGTCTGTCTGTCCGTCCGTCCGTCTCTTAACAGTTCTGTTATGTCGAAGTTCGACATTTATGTCAAAGTTAGTATTCTAATCAACTACAAGACTAAACAGCCATCAAACCTTGTATGAAATATCTCCCTGACCTCCTGACTTTGCAACATAGGTGCCCGCTTTTCCTTTCGTCTGTCCGTTCGTCCGTCCGTCTGTCTCTTAACAGTTCTGTTATGTCGAAGTTCGACATTTACGTCAAAGTTAGTATTCTAATCAACTACAATTCTACAACAACCATCATACCTTGCATGACACATCTCCCTGACCTCCTGACTTGGCAGATATGTTGACCCAGTGACCTTGACCTATATTTTGCGCTCCATTGACTTTGACACAATTTACGTTGACGTTCCAGATCTTCTCAACTATAAGGCGTACAACTACCAAACCTTGCATAGTGCTTCTCCTAGAGGTACAGACTTGGCAGGTACCTTGACCCGGTGACCTTGACCTATATTTTGCGCTCCAGTGACTTCGACATATTTTGCGTCGACATTCAATATCTCCTCAACTATAAGGCCTACAACCATCAAACCTTGCAAAGTGCTTCTCCTCAATGTACTGACTTAGCAGATACCTTGACCTGGTGACCTTGACCTATATTTTGGCTGCAGTGACTTTAACATAATTTACGTCAACGTTCCAGATCTCCTCAAGTGTAAGACCTCTAGCTACCAAACCTTGCATAGTGCTTCTCCAATATGTACTGACTTGGCAAGTATCTTGACCCGGTGACCTTGACCTATATTTTGCACTCCAGTGCCTTTTACACATTTTACGTCAACGTTCAATATCTCCTCAACTATAAGATCTACAACCATCAAACCTTGCATAGTGCTTCTCCTCAATGTACAGACTCTGCAGGTACCTTGACTGGGTGACCTTGACCTATATTTCACGCTCCATTGACTTTTACACCGTGTACGTCACCCTTCCATATGTCCTCAACTGTAAGGCCTTCAACCACCAAACCTTATATAGCACTTCTCCTCGATGTACTGACTCGACAGATACCTTGACCTGGTGACCTTGACCTATATTGTGCACTCCAGTGACTTTGACACGTTTTATATTGATGTTCGGTATCTCCTCAAATATAAGACCTACAACCACTAAACCTTGCATAGTGCTTCACCTCATTGCACTGGCTTGGCAGGTACCCAGTGACCTTGACCTATATTTGACAAATTTTACGTTGATTGATAACTCCTCAACTATAAGGCCTACAACCACCATACCTTGCATTGTGCTTCTCCTTGATGTACTGAATTAGCAGGTACCTTGACCCGTGACCTTGACCTAAATTTCATGCTCCAGTGACTTTTACACATTTTACGTCAATGTTCCATTATCATTGGGCTGTATGATACAAAAAGTCAGTGCTGAAGATATAGCCATTAGAGGGAATGGGACTGGCCTGGAATATATGTGCCCCACTTGGCACTTTGTCTACATTTTTTTCAACCCAGTTTTCCAAGTAAGCACTGCTAAGAATGAAATAAACTTATTTAATAACCACATTCTGATTGTGGCTCCTGTGACTTTTGCGCCAGCAGGTGCGATGACGCCTTCCGCGGAATTCTTGTTTTGTCTACATATTTCATACTACAGGAATTACCCAAAGTATTGGTACACCTTAACTCCTTACCATACTTGTCCTAAAATTTGGACAAGTCCATTTTACTACCTGGTTACACTTGTACAAATTGCTGGATGTGTGGCAAACAGTGTAAACCCTCATCCGATGCCACAGAATGTGGCATCTGATCAGGGTTTGCACTGTCTGCTCAGGCCTGTCTGTCTGAATACTGGGGGTAAATACAGCATCCTTTGATCTGAGCATTTGTTGTCTGCATATAGCATAAGGGACTTGTTTCCATTGCATATGAAAAATTTATTACAGTAATAATTCTAGGTATTGGGACAGATAGGCCTTTGCAAACTGTGTAGACCCATTTCAGATGCTGCAGAACATGACTTCCGATCTGGGTCTACACTGTTTTCCATATTTACAGCAATATCTTAGACATATCAAAAGGTAGTAGAATGGACTATTTCAAATTTAAGGACAAGTATGGTAAATAGAGAAGGTGTCCCAATACTTCGGGGTATTACGGTATGTATTTTCTGTAATGCATTAACACACCTATATAAAATGTATCTATCTTAGCCATAGCTCTACATAAGCATTTTTTTTTTCACCAAATCTGTTGATATTTTTCTGATTTCTCCAAAAAACATATATTGTGGTGACTTATTAGAAGCTCTTCACTGAGATGCTTAAAATGAGTAGCCATAACATGTTTTTATGGAGAAATAGGAAATAAATATTTATTTGGTATTCCTCTTATCAAGAGCTACGTAAGCCATGGTATTTTCACCATATAATATGAGAAATGAGGAGGATTTTAGTTTTGAAGCACATTAAGAGGGACTTATGCAGTAAATAAAGGTTGCTAGAAGTATCAATCAAATTATATGAAAAGCTGGGCCCAGTTGTTCAAACAGTCGTTAGCTTAACAAGCTCGTTAGTGGTCAAAATGTTAACTGTTCTGCTAAGTACAACATCAAATTCATAGGCATTTTTTGCTGAAAAAGGTGAGTAGGTTTTGCGAATGCAAAAAGCTACTCACATTATTTCAGCAAAAATAATAGCATTTATGCCATATTTAATCAAAGGTTTAACAATATGTTAACTAAGGACATTGTTAGTTTTGAACAACTGGGCCCAGGTTTAAAATCTGTGAAATTCTAAAATATCCCTAATATTATGGATCCCTACATGGCCGTGTTTTCACTATATACGATGGAGAAATAGGAAGGTACATATTACAAAGGCTTGTTAGTTAACTTAATTGGGCTTTCACTGTATACAAATGGTGAATTAAACTTACTTGATGTGCAATACACAAAAAGAGTTCGGATGCAGTTTGCGAACAACACAGGCCCTGATCAGCCTGCACCAATGTGCAGGCTGATCTGGGCCTTTGTTGTCCGTTTACAGAATCAGTGGATGATGTAGTATATGTCGACGAACAGAGAATGCTCAAATCAGACTGCACAAATGCACATTTCTGGACCTGCGTTGTCTGCAAGTTGAATAAGGGCCCTTTTAGTGCATTGCACAACATTTAATTCTTATACATTTCAAGGTCACTTTATCAAAGGACTTGATAAGGAGGAGTGTTTTGTGATAATTCTGAGATAAATATGCTCCTAACTTCCAAGAAGTTGGGAGGCCATATTGCTTCAGGCTTGTCGGTTAGTCTGTACATCACACTTTTCTAAAGAAAATATCTAAAGAACCACTTGAGTAAGGCTGATGAAATGTTGCATTCAGTTTGGAACCAATATGCCGATAACCTGAATAAATTTTGGTGTGAAATTTGGATTACTTTGTATGTCCTTTTTGAACTTTGTCACTTTGTATTGACAAGCATATAGTTGGAGGCATAGAGTTTTACAAACTCATTTCTAGTTTTTTTGTCTTTCTCCATAGTAACATATGTTGTAGGTAATCATTATAGGTGCCTCGGAGAGGCACTTCAAATGAGTACCCACAACAAATGCTTTTATGGAGAAATTGATAGAATTAGCCCAGAATTATCTACAAATACTCCTGCTGAACAAGTCCTCTGACATTATTTTCCTCATGTTAAACATCCTATAATGAAAATCATTTGTATAAATAGCATATATCATTGTCATTTTACTGTGAAAACATTAATTTTCTGTTTCATTTTATTTGTTCACTTGGAAATTTAAATCATGTGGTAGTAAAAATGAGACGAGAAAATCTTGCATTATTGTTTTCTTTGTTTATTTTGCAAACCTCTAGATAATGTGGAAGTGTGCACATGGCTGAGTGGTTAGCACTCATGATAAGGGGTTAGAGGGGTAGGGGTGGTATCCACATTATATTATACTTATTCCCGCATGAAAGCATATGTTGTGGGTACTCATTAGAAGCACCTCATTGAGGTGCTTCTAATGAGTACCCACAGGTACTCATTAGAAGCACCTCATTGAGGTGCTTCTAATGAGTACCCACAACGTTTTTTTTTTTTTGTTTTTTTTTTTTTTGTTTGAGAAATAAGAAAAATCAGGTTTTTAGTCAGAAAAAAAAGTGCCTTATCTGGAGCTATGACAAGATCCCTGTTTGGATTCCCGCTAGAGATAGAATTAAGCTTGCAACTGTGTAGTGCTTCATTGCATAGAGCCTTTTAATTTTCACTTCTTCACATCTTAATATGACTTTAATAGTGTTGAGAGGGAGTGAAACACCAAATCAGGATCCAGATAATGTGGTAATTGTGTTGATTATTTATTAAAGATAGATTTTGTGATCCTTGCACCAAACCATATCCTAAAGGTACTCATTGGAATCTCCTTAACCCTTAAACTGCCAATCACAACAATTGTCGTCTGCTTTGTCATCTGCTTGTGATTTTAAAAGTCATTTTTGCAAACAGTGTCGACCCAGATCAGACTGATCTTCTAGTCTGATCAGGGTCCACACTGTTTGCCTGTATGCAAAAATAGGTTTGAAAAGTTTGCAACAATATTCAGCAGACGACATAAACAGACGACATTTTCAAATGCAGTGTTTCTTTACATTTTAAGGGTTAACAAGACAATTCCAGTGTGTCTCTCCAATGTATTTTTTGATGCAAAAATAAAAAAAAAATACAGTCAGCTCTCTTTATACCGATACTCGATACAACGACAAAATTCGTTTTAATGACAATTTGAATGTCACGAAACCTTTGCCCAAGAGGTGACAGTAAATGACAAATCATGCAAAAATATTGCATTAAAACTTCAATAAGCAACATATGTTTTGGATATTTGTTAGAATCGCCTCAGTGAGGCGATTCTAACAAATATCCAAAACATATGTTCTATGAGGAAGTAAGAACTAAATAGGACCTTTCTTACATACTTTCAGAATACTTATTAAGTATTCTGTACAACCGCAAATTCGTTTCAATGGAAACGTCTTTGGGAACAAATACTTTTGTTGTAATGAAGGTTCACTGTACTCTATCTTGGCTTCCTGTATTTACCCAAAGTATTGGAACACATAAGCCTGAACGGTCAGTGTAGATCCATATAAGATTCGAAGGATGATGAGTAGACAGCAAAGGCCTTGGGCTTCACATGTGAATCATAAGAAGACAATGAAGCCTATATTTGTGCAGTCTAATTAGAGTCCTTATTGTGCGAAAAAACAGAAAAAAAATATCAACTGTTATTTATAGCTAGTGGATCAAAGATTGTTAGAGTCAGCATCTGATGCACAATAATTTAGTACTATATAATTCGATACTTTATAATTCGCTAGCGTAAAGTTAGGCTCTATTCTTTTTAGTGGGTGGTCTAATAAATAAAACTGTTGAGTAAGTTATTTCTAATGTTTTAAGAGGAATTGATACACTCCCAGGGGAGACAACCATGTAAATTTTGTTTGCATCCCTTATGAAAACGGGTCTGTTCTAAAAGGAATCAAACCTGCGTTAGACGAAGTTCAGTTTTCAGATTTTTAACGCTACCAGGTAAATGAGTCGCATAGAGGCAGCGCCTCGTTAGACGAAATCCAGGTAACGGTTATTAATAGCCTGGCTTTTCTTGTCGCTGTGACGTCAGAGTGCAGTATGAAGAGAGTTATCTGTAAAACCCGTACTGGGATATTGGAAAATAAAAACAGTGCAAACCCAGATCAGACGCCGCAGAACGCGGCGTCTGATCAGGGTCTGCACTGTTTGCTTAAGTTACGGGAATTTAAGGGTTTAATGAAACAGTCTTAAGTCCCCATTCAGGACCATTTTCCCGGCCTACACTCAGAGACCATCATCCAACCAGTGCTCTCAGCGCTTTGATTCAGAAGGGAATGATGTGCAGGAGAGCAAACCGGAAGTCACAAAAGTTGCCCTCCTTGTAAAATGGCAGAATATTTCCCAGGTGTATCCAGTCCCCTTAAAAACCGAGTATAAATAAAGCCATGAATGTATTCAGAACTGAGGATAATTCCTGTTTCATCACTTTATGTAGTGGGTCAGAGATTATGAGAAAATAAACCTGATCTGTGTAGGCTGATATAAACGTCCTTTTTCCACACAAGTTGTTTGTTTTCTATGGCCCAGTATCATTTTCCTAAAAAAATAAAATAAAAATCAGGACCGGTTTAACCTTTACAATTTTGGCCTAATTCAGCAGATGACAAGTTGTTACTTCTGCTCTGAGCAAACAGTGTCGACCAAGATCAGACACTGCAGAATGTATTGTCTGATCTGGGTCTACACTCTGTGCAATTTTACAGTTTTGTAGCCTGCCTCGGTGGCTCAGTTGGATGCGCGTCCGACTGGTGATCAAGAGGTTGCGGGCTCGACTCCCGCCGGGTCGGCAACATCTTTCGTGGAGATTGGATCATGAAATATTTTTTTGTCATTCTCTCCCTTCCGCTTATTCAAGAAGGGCAGTTGTCAGTTTCTTGCGAAAGAATGTGCACAATACTGGTTTACCGCTTAGAGGACTAACCCTGCCCAGTAAAAGTGTGGTTAGGAAAACTGACCGCGCTCGACATGACCTCACTGAGTTGACTGTTTACAGTTTTGTTTTCCTTTGTATTTATAATAAATTGTCATCGAAAACAATTATTAATAATACAATTTTCCAAAATGGAGAGATCGACTTGAAATATAAAAAAACAAACAAAAAAAAAAAACAGAAATTAGCAGACTCGGTTTTATTGAATCGGTTCATAAGGAATAATGAAAAAAAATGCAACATCGCTCACACACCCTAGCATCTTTAAGCTGGACTCTGTTTTCTTGTACATACATGTAAATGTTTGAGCCCAGTAGTTTCACAGACCCTCAGACAAATAAATGGGCATACTGGAACCAACCTGCCTGGCAAAAACCACTCCAACCATGTGATAGCTCTCCTTTGGACATCTTGCGGAAAGTCGAGTTTTTTTTTGTTTTGTTTTTTGTTGTTTTTTTTTTTTTTTTTGCCGGCGCTTTACACAAAAGTAGTAAATTTGCAAAATTTTGCCATGATTTAATGCAAAACCTTTTGTTGTAACTACCTGTGCACGGTACGTTTATTTTTGTCATTGATTAAAAAAATCAAATATTTTCATTTTTCTCCCAAAGTAAACATTTGTTGAAAAATGGTGCTGAAATCTATAGGGTAGGTGCATTGATGGCAGTTTTATGACAAGTTCCATTCGTTCAATTTTTCTGAAATGTTCACAGTATTGTCATGAAACATCAATAATTAAATAATTAAAAAGCAGCAAAGAAAAGTAAAAATATTAGATAAACATTAGAACTATAGTAATTGCATGGATCGGACCAATTTTTGGTCGTAAACATTTTTTTTTTAGAATTAATATTTGAGAACAAAACGCTGAAACAGAAAAGACAAATGGTTTCTCATTTGATATGGTCCATCAGAACAAAAAAATTTTTTATTTCAAATAAAACGCCAAGCAAAAAACGGCTCTAGCCCCGGCCCCCATCCCCAGCCCCGGCCCCCACCCCCACCCCCCCCCCCCCCAACCCCACAAAAAAAAAAAAAAAAAAAAAAAAAAAAACGTGCATATTATATGTTATTATATATATATATATATATATATCCATTTAGTCTGGAGACCGCAAAAAGGGTACTTGGCAAACAGTGTAGACCCAAATCAGATGCCACAGAAAGCGGCATCTGATTAGAGTATACACTGTTTGAATTAACTACAGGAATTTCTATACAATATATTAATAATGATAATAAACTAACCAGACACCCTGCTCTTGGAAATAGACCGGTCCAAGGAGGTGTAGTAGAAGAGAATGGGTTAATGCACCCATATTATTTTCCTACAGGAACTATAACTTTACTTGTTAAACCATGCAACAACTTGCTTGATTAGTTTCCCCTGCTATGCTTTAACCCTTGTCATGCTGAATAAATTAAGATGCCACTCACACTTCTGATTTTCAGCCAATCAGATTACTTTATCCAAGTTGTTCATACAAATTCAATTTTTAATGACAAACAGTGCAGATCCTGATCAGTTGGCTTCTGAGGAAGCCAACTGATCTGGATCTACACGGTTTGCAATGGCAGGGTATATCCGGGTTCAGCAGGACAAGGATTAAACAAGTGTAAATGCTGCGTGCGTTGCTTATGTACCTAAATATTTTGACAAACAAGAATAGGCAAACATTGCAGAACCCCAACAAATGGTTGCGCAGGAAGCCGTTTGAACAGGGTCCTCTTTTATGAAATTAAATGAAGCTTATAAAAGTGTGTACGCATTGAGCGCGTGAAGGCTTGTCCGAATGCCTGTTGTAATGCAAGAGTTATTGCAGCGAATTTTACATGTGAGTCGGGGGATTGGTAATAACTTAGTAATTCTATGAAATTCAAAATTAATGTATATCACTACAGAACGATGGCGTATGGACAGACTTTGTGTATTTAAAACCATTGAAGATTGGAGACCCCTAAACGGGTAACTAGCAAACAGCGCAGACCCAAAATCAGACGCCGCAGAACATGTAAATAGTTCAACCACTTTTCTTTAGCGATATCTACATCATATAGCCTGACATACCTAAAATCGAAAATAGACTCTTCCAATGTATAGTGTGAGAGAGTTTATTCAGTTTTAAATGGATTCATAACTCAACTAGAGCTGATCAAGAAGCGCGGATCGATTTGCAGGCTTGCCAGTGAAATTGTTTGCACAGCAAAGCACCTCTGTTCCAGAGACACGGTATTGTATGCATCACGAGAACACGCCTATATAATTCTGACCCCCTAATACCCCACTTTTATATAGTAAAACTGGGGTTTACAGGGGTATACATAATTTTCTTATTTCTGCTTAAAAACATAGATTGTGGGTACTCGTTAGAACCGCCTCGGCGAGGCGGTTCTAACGAGTACCCATAATCTATGTTTTGATCAGAAATAGGAAAAATATCTGAATTTTTTATCTGAAAATTTTCATTTTTTGGTGGTAAAATTTTCAATATATTTGAATAGGCATGTTTTCGTAATGGGCTACGCACCGTCAATCAAATATGGCTGGTTTGCGTGAACCACAGCGTTATCCATAATGCACACAATGCAGTGAACCATAGCATCAGGTAAAAATTTTTTCTTACATCTTCACAAAAGCATATGTTGTTGGTACTCATTAGACTAGCCTCCGCGAGGCGCTTCTAGTGAGTATCCAAAACATATCCAAGGCACTTCTAATGAGTACCCACAACACACGAACAACAAAAGAAAAATATCAGTACTCTGGTTTTCAAAAGCACCTTATCGAAATATTAAGGAAATGGATCATTAACATGAAAATTGAGGTACTTACACGAGCGAGCAATGTGAGCTGTTTGATCAGGTTCTATGTTTTATGATAAATATAAATTGTATTAACCCTTGACGTGTTACCAGTATTTTCCTAAAATTTAAACCAGTTCGTTTCACACGATCATCGTATATTGCAGTGTCTGATCTGGGTCTACCAGGGTTTTCCTTAGTGCGTAAAAATGTTGTTTTTTTTTACTTCAGTTTATGAAAATCATCCCCATAAAATATCAGGAGCTTTATACGTTTGTATCTGTAAGGGGACAAGTTTCCACGAAACGTTACCTTATGGGTACAATGATAAACACTGGTCTACACTGTGGGGACAATGATAAACACTGGTCTACACTGTTTTCAATGGCCTGTCTTCAAATACAGTCGACTCTATCTCAAAGTCCAAAGGACTCTGAAATACTTCCAGATATCCGTACTTCGGTATATCAGATGTGCAAAATTGAGAAAAAATAAATCGAACTACGAATATGTAATTTGATTCTCGAAGTTAGAGAGATATCGAAAATATTGTGGAAAAGAGGAGAAATTGCTCCTTCGAGCAATTTCTCCTCTTTTCCACAATATTTTGTTACCTGTTGTGAGATTTCCATGTTAGAAGAGGGACCAATTTTCATTTCGAGGTAAGCGGTTATTCGAGATAAGCGAAGTCGAGATAACGAGAGTCGACTGGATATGCAAAGTATGTAAAGCAACAGTAAAAGCCGTAATTAAACTATAAGCATGTGCAATCTGATCTAGATGTCATCACGAAAACATGCCTATATAATTTTGACCCCCTTAAACCCCACTTTTATATAGTAAAACTGGGGTTTACAGGGGTATACATTATTTTTCTTATTTCTGCTCAAAACATAGATTGTGGGTACTCGTTAGAACCGCCTCGGCGAGGCGGTTCTAACGAGTACCCACAATCTATGTTTTGAGCAGAAATATGAAAAATATCGGAGTTTTTTATCTGAAAATTTTCAGTTTTTTGGAGATGAAATTTTCTATATATTGGAATAGGCGTGTTTTCGTAATGTTTCTGTACACATTTGTGTGAAGGAGAAGGATATTTATCTCCAAGGGAATAACTCTTACAGAGAAATATAAACCTTTCCCTTTACCTGATGGTGCGGATGGGCAGGGCTACTCTTACAGGAAATACATTGTTTTTCTCTTACGAATACGCTGCAGTTTTGAAAGATCGCGAATACTAGGGAGACAACCTCCTGTCTGTCAAAGTGCCTCTCCGTGTAAAATGGCGCCAAACCTTTTTCTGGCATTAACGTTCACCTTAGTGGATTATATACAATTGCTACATTTTCCTTCATTCTGACAAGGGAGACGAATGTTGTAGCTTCCTGTTTAGTTTCCTGCACACCTAATCCATTCTGAAAATGACTACCCTAGAGGGAAAGAATTTGCTTCACAAAATTCACGAAATTCAATCCTTTCTTTAGACGACTTTTCAGAAGGGAGGCAAAAACAATTTTCTGAAAGTTATCTACCCTAATAACGTATCCATTTCCAGACCTATCTTATTTGCTAGATGCAACGCATTTTTAACGTGAACGTTATTTCGCGCAAGTGCGCGTGACGTCGGCTACAAGACGCTGTCAACGTCGTACGTCATGAAAGGAAGCGGAAGTAAAAACAAGTCAAGATGGCCGACATTAATACCAGCACATACAGGAAAATTGCGAAAACCGCTAATATTCCAGTAAGTGTTGCAAAATCAATAGTACAGTTTCGCAAAAGAGAGGCCAAAATACAGGGTCTAAACGAGTTACGCAATTTACCTGGAGTAGACAAGAACATTTTTGAGAAAATATGCGAAAAGTTTAAAGTTATACAAAGGACCGCCAAATCATTACCAAAAGATGAAAAGGCAAATAAACAAACTGGAGGTAAAATAACAAATAATTCATATTTGGCAAAATTTAAATCATCTAAGAAACTTCAGAGGGAAACTGAAACAAGAAAGGACGACTTTGGAGAATGTAGTACATGTGTAGCTTGTAGAAAGAAGAAAGCTGTGACTCCCAATCTTCCAGTGATAGCCGTGACACCGGAAAAAAGAAATACTAAGCAGAACAAACTCAAAACATATACCCCTTGCTCAGTGAGACCATCTCTGTCTGGAGGACACATTGTAGCAATATACGAATTAGTACAAGAGGTACAAGAAAATAAGACAAATTCAAATGGCACATTTAACGATAACGTACACGGAAGTGCTCGGTGGTCTACACGAGTAATGCCGCCTGATTCTAGCCAGTATAGGCACAGGAAAATTCCAGAAACACAATATTGCTCTATTGCAGATATTGACAAACTTTCATCCATTCAAAAATGGCTAGAGACGGTTCCACCTCCAAAGGCGCGAACAACAAGCAATAAAAATGTAGCCAACATCTTAGCAGAGGACCAAGACCTTTTCGTCTCGCTACCCAAAGAACATGAAACACAAGTGCTCAAGCACAGTCAATCGAGGAAAACAGTTGAAGGAATCAAAGTTAAAAGGCGCATTAGCGTGTCGCCTCACCAACACAGAACAGCTGCACATCACCCAAACGGTAGTTCTGACGTTTTGGAAAGAACGAACACAGGAACAAGTGGGCGGATAGACACTCCAGAGCAAACCTGCACACAGCGACGCGACAAAACAGAGCGCTCGGATAACAGATGCAAACAACTCGAATACCGGCTTCCATCAGCAGAGGGGCGATCAAGAAGTTCTTATGTCCAAGACAGACTGGAGAGAGAAAGACGTAGACATACAGCAGGTGATGACAGATACAGGCGTAAGAGACATACAAAACACATCCGAGAATACATAGATGGCCCAGAAACTGATATGGATCTAAGAGGGGCATTTTGTGTATTGATGTAACCCTTACCGCTTTCTATAGGCTAAGTCAGCAAACGATAAACTGATGATGTTTCTCTTATTTTTCCCAGACAATAGGTTTTTACATTTTATTCAAATTGTCTCCTAATGAGAACTTTGCATGAAATGTCAAAACTTGTTTTCTTGGAAAATGATGAGAAAAACAAATAGAATGTCGTCAGCTGAACTTTTTACCTAGTATACATTGTACTTAGCGTTAATCTTCGCTAAGATCCACTGTTTTGTCATCGTAGTTACCCGCCTACTACAACCAAAAGTAAAACAAATGGTCCGCAATGTCCCTTTACGGTATGCAAATAGTGATTACCTTATGCATTACGAAAACAAGCCTATTCAAATATACTGAACATTTTACCACCCAAAAATGAAAATTTTCAGATGAAAACAAAACAAAACTGATATTTTTCATATTTCTTCTCAAAACCTAGACTGTGGGTACTCGTTAGAAGAGCCTCACGAACCGCCTCGGTGAGGCGGTTCTAACGAGTACCCGCAATCTATGTTTTTGAGCAGAAATAAGAAAAATAATGTATACACCTGCAAACCCCAGTTTTAATATATAAAAAGTGGGGTTTAAGGGGGTCCACATTATATAGGTACGTTTTCGTGATGAGCCTGCGTAAGCTGATCAAGACCTTCTCTATTCCTCGTTGTATACTACAGAATTCATTGATCCTATACATGTACTCGAGCAATGATGGCCCTTTTCGTACTGCACGTTTGCGCAGACTGATCCAAGACCGTTACCCGGACAGAATTTTTTCTTTTCTTTTTCTTTTCCTTTATATCCCTGTATGATCTTAGAAAACCGTGTAGGCATTTCTATCATATTTCAAACTTGTAAGGTTTATGCTTATTTATTTTGTTTGCAATTTGAGAACAAATTCAAGTCAGTATCTATACTCATGTCAGTATCTATACTTCAATAAATCCACTCAGTAAGAATTATGGAAATATTTCTTTGGAAGCTTTCTATAGTAGGCTGTTCAACTCGAGTTTTCAGCGTAAACATGGCTGAGTGGGAATAGTAAGGATTAATCTTTATTTTTGTGGATTTTATCGATGTATAATCGTCAGCGAGTTACTCTGAAACTAACATAAATCAGGCGTTTACTCATCGATAAAATCCACAAAAATAAAATCCATTGCGATAATAAAAGCATAGTCTGATCAGAATCATAATTTGGCGTATTTTTTCTTCGTGCGGACAACGAAGACTGATCAGACCGCGCGGATGCGCAGGCTGATTTAAGGTGTTTTTTTAGGGGTGGGGATGGGGGTGAGGGAGGCGCATATATGTCAGACGGTACGTTTTTTCCCACGTTGTGGCTCATATATCAAGTCTGAAGGGCCTGCTGTACTTGCATCTGATTGGGGAAGGGGGCATATTAGTATTGCTTCTGTTTCTGGACTGTCTTTTGCATTTTCTTTCATTCTCCGATATTACTCTCATTTGTCTCTACTAGCTCTTCAGTCTCTGTGCTCCCTTTTAATGAGAAACGACACAAAATGACCCGAAAGGATTGGCGTATCGTTAAACGAGAACTCAAACAAAACTTGGGTGTGCCATGAGAATATGATTCATTACGCTAACATGCTTATGTGAAATGTTTATTTCTAAGCCCATAATTCAGTAAAACTTTAATAGCTCGAACATCGATGGCTCGTTTATCATGGCTAATTCGAACTTCATGAAAATGTATGCTGTATGAACTCATTAGAATCGCCTCATCTAGGCGATTCTTATGAGTACATACAACATACCATTGTTTTATAGACGATCGAAAAGAAATCCCTAAATTATACAACCCCCCCCCACACACACACACACACACACACACACACACACACGACCTGCCGCTACGATTAAGCCTCAGTGGCTCGAACTACCCATCTCTAGAACAAACTTCTGTGGTCTCAAAGATGTTCGAGCCATTGAAGTTCAACTGTAGATAGATATGGTTCTGGGCCCAGTTGTTCATTAGTTAACGTATCGTTAAAACTTTGATCATTAAATATGGCATATATGCAAATATTTTTGTCGAAAAACTGTGAGTAGCTTTTGCAAAAGCTACTCACATTTTTCAACAAAAATACCTGTGAATTAGACATTGAATTTACTAGAACAGTTAACATTTTGAACACTAACGAGCTCGTTAAGCTAACGATGCTTTGATCAATTGAGCTTTGATTTCTCCGCGAAATATATGTTGAGGGAACTCAAAAGAGGCGCCTCGCGGAGACGCTTCTAATGATTGCCCTCAATATTTATCAAATGTGGTGGATACTCCGTGGAGCGCATTGCTGTTTCGCTTTATAACGAGTACCAAACCATACGTTTTTATGGAGAAATAAGAAACAATATTCAGTGGTACATCCCTTTTAAAAGGGCTATAGAAGCCGTGACATTTCCGCTACAAAACGTGAAGAAAAGGAGGAAAGTTTGGTCATAAATTTCGCAATGTCAGAAAATTTATGTGGTATCAAAAGATAGCTGGAAATGTTATGTAAAATGTTGTTAACGTAATGGTGCAGGGGGATGTCTGCCCATTTTGATCATGGATTTTGCTGCATAGGCGTACGAATTGCCGTCCGCCTTTGAGGCTTTCCCAGGGTTATAGGAAACAGGGGAATAATGACATTTATTTCAGGGGAACAGGGGAACAGAAGTAAAAAGATATGAAGGGAATAGGGAACAAATGCAATTTTGGGGAGCCTGGAACATAGAAAATTAAGATTTTGATTTTGGAGAACAAGGGAAAATGCTGAAATATTTCAGGGGAACAAGGGAACAGGCACCCTCCCCTCCGTCCCTCCATCCCCCGCCCCTGCCTCCCCCCACCCCCACGGGAGGGCCTCGCCTTTAGCTATTCAAGGCATCGATCTGTTCACATTTTGGTCAACCTGCACGTTAGCCCCGTGAGTATTTCGCGTCATTTCGCACAACCATCAATTGATAGGGCCCGACAGGCGATACACCGCTTTCTCATGTTTCTGTGTCATTCTTGTTAGCATGTAATTCAGACAAGGTTCATTTTCAGGAGTCACAATTTTTCATAAATGTTTGAAAACAGTGTGTAAAGATATCAACTACGCGGCATTATTGAGATTTTTAACTCACTCATATGAGTTCTTACCCGTTCATGCTTAGATACTTCCGCCATGACTGTTGGAAGGTTCCATTATGTGTCTAAAATTGTGTTGTATCTCTTAATTGATTGTTATTGCTAATTCGTAATGTCATGGCAAACAGTGTAGACCCTGATCAGACGGAGTCTGATCAGGGTCTACACTGTTTGCCAGTCTCCTTGTGGGACGCTGGGCATTATGGGTTAAGGTCATACACTTATGTAAAAGATACAGCTGGGCTGCGTTCAGAAATGCTAGACATTCGCAAATGTTTATCTTGTATCCCTGCTCCTGTTGGCCCTCCTCATTCGGTACAGGGATCCAGGACAAAATGCTCATGACCTTGCCTTTTTGAAAATTTTTGGTGAATTTTCCGCATTTTTAAGGGAGATTTCCGTTTCATTTCCTGTGCACAGTCCATTCTGAAAAAGGGTCTACTCGAAAAGGAAAGAATTTCTTCTTGTTAACAGTAGACCCCCTTTTCAGACGGTAGGCACAATCATTTGACAGTTGCCCCCCCCCCCCCCCCCTCCCCCGATGATGTACCCATTTCCCTTTAACAGTTATACATATGTACTTCATTTGTTATAGGACGAAATTAGTTCAGTTAAGTGAATAAAAGTATTTGTCCTCCATTTCTTAACCTCGTGCTTTTCTTTTGCCTTTCATTAAAGGCTAATGATGACCCTTTTCCACAGCCCACAACGGACCTCATTATGCGAACAAAACATCCAGATTAGCCAACGAACTCGTACAGTCTGATCTATGTTACAGCAAGCAAATTGTCTACCGTATCCAATCAGTCTATAAGACGAAGGAAAAGCCCTGTTGAAACTGTACGGATGCGCAAACTGATCTGTGCCTTCGCTGTCCGCAAGTACACCGAAGAGATATTTTCGTATGGCACGATTCTTACGGATAGAAAAAGAGACCCGTGATAGTTCAAGGACTCTGCGGTTTGGCAGACAGAATGATAGTGGGCGAAAACTGATAATATGAACGGAGACGTGCATTGTTCTCTTCCGCTGTAATTTTCTGTCACCTTTTGTTGGCTAGTTTGCGGTAATTGGAGTCCAAAAACTAATTTGGTTCATGCCAGTCAGAGGGGGCTAAATGTAGAGTGCATTTTGTAAACAGCAAGGCTGTAGCTCATCCTGCTCATTCGCTGTCACGCCGCTTACTGTTTGTTTTCTTGTGTTGAGGTTTTACGGCCCAGTCAACCCAAAGGGATCATGTCGAGCGCGGTCAGTTTACCTAATCACACTTTTACTTTTTCTATCTGTAAAATAAAACCGAGACTCCCATTTTCTATCTGTAATATGTTCCTTGTTTCCAAAGGCAACCTTTTAGATTTTTATTCTATCTTACTGCAGCTGATGTTAGTGCCGTGTGGTGGCCGTAGAACGTCTCCCCGTACTTTATAATAGTGCAGATAATAATTTCATTTCCTTTGGGATAATTGAGCCTAGAGGGCGTAAGCAGTGTTGCTGAGACTCCCATTTTCTATCTGTAATGTGTTCTTTGTTTCCAAAGGCGACATTTTAGATTTTTATTAGTCCTCTAAGTGGTTAATCAGTTTTGTGCACATTCGCTCGCCAGAAACGCCGCTTACTGTAGCATCATTTCTGATTTTTCTATCAAGCGCTCAGGCTGATCAGTAGAAACATTCATTGTTTGGTTATGTGTCGTGAGATGAGAAAATATGAGCCTCAACCTCAAAAAACGTACCTTCAGATCTGTGTGCCCAGCGAAGATTCAGATCAGCCTGCGCATTCGCGCAGTCTGATCAGAATCTTCACTGGGCGCTTTTTGGATAGCCAAGGCTGTAAATTGTCTTCGTGAGGACAATGAATGATCAGACTGCTCGAATGCACAATCTGATCAGTCTTCGTTGGGCGCTCATGTCAGAAGGTACGTTTCCCCACATTGCGATTCATACATTTTTTTAGTGCTCATTTCTCCATCATATATAGTGAAAATAGGTGTATCGAGAGGTTTACAATATTAGGATGATTTTCAGAATTCTTCAGTTTTTAAACCAGCTTTTCAATGTGTTTGTTACTTCTAGCAACCCTTTTAATGCATAAATCTGTCTAAATGTGTTTAATAATCGAACTTTTCCTCATTTCACATATCATATAGTAAAATTTCAATGGCGGACATAGCTCTAGACAAGAGGTTACCTAGCTAAATATTTTACTTATTTCTTCACAAAAACAGATATTGTAGGTACTCATTAGAAACGCCTCTGCGAGCACTTCTTGATTTTCTATGTTCCATGTTCCCCAAAATTGCCTTTGTCCTCCTGTTCCCTTCAGTTTTTTACTTTTATTCCCCTGTTCCCCTGTAATAAATGGCCTTATTCCCCTGTTCCCCAAAACCTCTGAGAGAGCCTCAGCTATGACTAAAATATATGACTTACATGTACGTAGATGTGATAACTCAATGATCAAATGATTCTGTTAGCGGACAGCGAAGACCTTGATTAACTTGCGCGTATGCGCAAGCTGTTCTGGATCTTTGCTGCTCGCATATGCCGCAAAGGCACGTTTTTACATAGTGCGGTTCAATTAAATTAAGTTCTATACATTCTGCCCTTTTCCGATCAATGAAGGCGCATGTCTGCGTGTTTAATTGGTGTGAAACTTGACCGATGGACGGAATCGTGATTAAAAGAAATACCAAGACGACATTGGCAACAGAATAATTGGGTTGTGTTAAGTTTAAACTGAGGGCATATAGGGCATCATACAAAAGGGTCTGGAAGGGGTTGCTGATTACAGAAATGTGACAATTTTGTCACATTCTTGTAGAATAATGAACCAAGTATGGTTCTTATTTTATTTTTGTATTTTGTTGAGTTATTTGGAACATGACGTTAGCATTAAGCACAACGTAATGTAGATCCCGATATAGATCGTTTTCACTATATGATAGGGGGAAATATGTGGGATATGCGTTCCATAAACCTATAGTGAGGTCCAGATCAATTTGCGACATCCTGTTTCGAAACCCCCTAAGAGGGCCTCATCTACCATCCGAACAGGCAGCTTTACGATCTAGAATAACATTACTGAGCCCTGGCACCGCATGTTTTCAAGATTGCAAGTGCGCCCAGCGAACTCAGATCAGTATGCGCATCCGCACAGTCTAATCAGTCTTAGCAAAGCGCTCTGTAGGTAACCAAGGATCCAAAGCGTCTTCAAGCGGACAGCGAAGACTCTGAGCAGCCTGCGCGGATGCTCTGGCTGATCTGAGCCTTCGCTGGGCGCACATGCAATCTTGTAGGTAATGCGGTGTGCCGGCTCATTTAACATTTTTGTCCTAAAGCCACACACTTAAACTTAACTCCTACACTGATAAAATATTTATCACCAGATGTGTGGAGGATCGGCGAAGTCACAAAAAATGTGTTACACCGTAAAATTCCTCACAACCTTAATATGCTGAAAACGAGGAGAAACGACCATTAATTTGAGCCGAAACGTCAGAAAACGTACCTTCGAATACGTGCGCCCAGCGAAGATTCAGATCAGACTGCGCTTTCGCGCAGTCTGATCAGAATCTTCACTGGACGCATTTTGAATAGACAAGGATGCAAAATTTCTTTATGCGGACATCAAAGACTCTGATCAGACTGCGTGGTTGCGCAGACTGATTTGAGTCTTCGTTCAGCGTTCATGTAACAAGGTATGTTTTCTCACGTTGCGGTTCAATCTGATTCTGAAGGATGGCGATGGAATATATCCTCGTGACAGTCACGAACTTGCTTATTTCTCTTGATTTTTTTTTTTTTTTTTCATTTACCTTGTTGAAAAATGAATAAAATAAAATAAGTTTCTTGTCACATCGTATATGATGGTGATATTGTTTCTTTTATTTGCTATTTTGGCTTCTTTATTCACTGTAGATCATAGAGGGTGTTGACCATCTTTCACAGAATTACTTAGACACGTATGTAATGTGTACTCCCATGTTTTCCCATATAATATAGTGAAAATAGTGATATGCGGGGTACATTGGACTAAATACTCACAACATACTAACTGAGGAAAGTAAGAAGAAAAAAAAATTACAACATCCTCCTCCCCCTTCCCACACTATACTTTGGCAGATATCGTGTTTCAATTTATACATTATTATCAAGTTATTTACCTTGTGTACGTTGACGTTGTTTACATGTGTTCTCGTGTGTGTGTGCGCGCACGCGTGTGTGTTAGTGTGTGTGTGTGTGTGCGTGTGTGTGTGTGTGTGTGCGTGTGTGTGCTATAGTAGTTTAGTGATACAATACAAGGCATCAATAATAATAATAATAATAATAAAAAAGAGGAAGAAGAAGAAGCAGTAACAGCAACAGCAATAGTACAATAATACATTTCTAATATTACTACTACTACTATTACTTCTTCTACTTGTAACAATACTTCTATTACTTATAACTTATGATAATGTCAGCCGCATGACCATTATCACCATACCATACTACGAAACAATACCATACGATACGATTCTATACCACACGATACCCTACCCTACCAAACCATACCTTACCATACCCGCCCATAACCTACCCTACCCTACCATGTACCTATGTATATATGTATGTATGTATGTATTGTGTGTGTGTGTGTGTGTGTGTGTGTGTGTGTGTGTGTGTGTGTGTGTGTGTGTGTATACAAATACAAATACATTTGTATAGCGCAAAAATCTATAACGAAATAATCCGTTGCGCTTCACACAGTTCACTGGATCCATTACATTGTCAATGAAAAAAACTTTGCAAACAAATGTTTTTCAGTTTGTGTCTGAAATTATGTATGATGTATGTATGTATGTATGTATGTATGTATGTATGTATGTATGTATGTATGTATGTGTGTGTGTGTGTGTGTGTGTGTGTGTGTGTGTGTGTGTGTGTGTGTGTATGAAATATTAGCTCGGATACTGCACAATGTTTTTAAGATATACCTATGTAAACTATAGACTTCTTAGCCATTGCCTTAGATTAAACAAATCTTCAAAAAATCAACATTTTTCTTAGGTCTCCAGAGACACATGTTATGGGTATTTATTAGACAGGAGAGCTTCTGAAATGCGCTTCTAAGGAATACCCACAACATATGTTTCTAGGGAGAAGTAAGAAAATGTCCATCTGCATACCCCTTTTATATACTGCTATTTAACTCATGGCATTTTCGCAATATGATACGCGGATTGGGGAAGATTTGGGCCCAGTTGTTCAAAGCGTCGTTAGCTTAAAGAGCTCGTTGAGGGTCATTTCCTTAACTGTTTTAACAGATTCAATATACAATATTCTGATATTTTTTGCTGAAAACAAATGTGAGTAGCTTTTGCACTGCAAAAGCTACTCACATTTTTTTCAGCAAAAAATTTCAGCATATTTGCGTATCACTCGATGTAAATTTTAACGAATCGTTAACTAACGACGTCGTTAGCTTTAAACAACTGGGCCTTGGTAACATTTAGACGGTTTTATGCAGTAAAAATTGTATTAGAAACAACACTAACAAGCTGGCTCAAAATGCAAACTACTGAAAATATGCTTAATAATTTGTACCCTTCTAGACTCCGGTTTTCACTATATAACATGGAGGAAGCTGGGATTCTGATTTCATAGATTTGTTAAGGGAATGATAGTATAATGTTTCAGCCTGTAGAATAGTTCAGGTTTTACGTGGGCGAATCTAGGATGATTTATGAGGGGTTCGATTTGATCGAATTGCCGTACTGGCCTGAGCAAACAGTGTAGACCCAGATCACAAAACGTGGCGTCTGATCAGGGTCTGCTCTGTTTGCCACTCATCCAGCAGTTTTACACTCATTCATGAGAAGTACAATTTAAAAGTGGACTTGTTGAAGAAAAAGATAAGGAGAAGAGTAAGGATGTGAATCATTAAGGTAAATACGGAAACCCAAATTTATCAAAGGAGAGTGTCCATAAGGCCCCTTTTCTGCCCCGTAACAAAAGTTTTCATTCTTTGCTAATGCATTACCTATACGCTCGTAGTGTTCCATTAACTAACGCCCAAGTTATGGAGAAGCATGATCAAGAAAGTAGGTGGGGGTAATTCAGTATGAACCTGAGGTACCATACATTTAACACTGTTTCGTTTTTTTTTAAATATATCAAAACTAGTTATACCTTCTTCTGTTTGTAAGAAAAATGTCTTAGGTAATATCCTATATAACTTTCCTCCCTTTAAAGAAAAATATAACATCAGCGGCAACTCTTTTATGAAAATCTTATTTTTTTTTTAATTTTGCATCTTGGAATTCAAAACATCCAAGCCTTTCTCCCGAACTGAATGGTGAATTATTTTGAAACTTACCTAAATACAACACTGGGACAGTGCAAAGAGAAGACTAAGTTTTGGTGACCTTGGCCTTATTTTCAAGGTCTCAAGAGCAGGTGCCTATTAGGCTACTTTTATGCTACATAAAAAAGTCTTCATTTTCTCCTAATATATTACCTATAATATCTTTTTTTAGATCACCTATGAAGTGCTCATAGTGAGCTAGTAGTGTGATTGGTCCGCGTTCGTTGTGCGTCGTCCGTCGTGCATCGTGTGTCATCAACAATTTGCCCATAAATGACAACTCCCTCCTACACACCTATGCCAATTTCAATCAAACTTCTCAGGATTATTGCCAAGGTGACTCTCTACCAAAATAGCTAAATTTGTTCCGCACAATAAACAAAATGGCTGCCAGGGCTAAAAATAGAAAAAATCTTTAAATGACAATTCCTCCTACATCGTTGGGCCAATTTCATAAAACTTTACAGGGATGTTGCCTCGATATCTCTACAATTAACAAGATGGCT
Organism: Anodontia alba; assembly: GCA_964016985.1. Lineage (NCBI taxonomy): Eukaryota > Metazoa > Mollusca > Bivalvia > Lucinida > Lucinidae > Anodontia > Anodontia alba. The sequence goes on along the minus strand of OZ024823.1, from coordinate 52,582,366 downwards.
GCCAGAGCTAAACACAGAAAAAAAAAAAAAAAAAAAAGAAAAATCTTTAAATGATAAATCCTCCCATAACATTAATGCAAATTTTAGTCAAACTCCACAGGCATGTTGCCTAGATGTCTGTCTACCAAATAGGTAGAACACGATAAAATGGCTGCCAGTGCTAAAAATAGAGAAAAAAACTTTAAATGACAACTCCTCCTATATCATTTGGCCATTCAATAAAACTTCACAAGAATGTTGCCTAGGTGTCTTTCAACTAAAATGGCTAGTTTAAAACTAGTTTTGCTCCCATGAACAAGATATGGCCACCAGAGCTAAAAAAAAAAACAAAAAAAAAAAAACAACAAAAAAAAAAAAACAAAAAAACTTTAAATGACCATTCCCCCTAAACCTTTCCGCCAATTTCGATCAAACTTCACAAGAATGTTGCTTAGTCAAACTTCAAAAGAACGTTGCTAGGTAACTCTCCATCAAAATAGCTAAAATGCTTCTGCTCCAATGAACAATATTGCCACCAGAGCTAAAAATTAAAAAAAAAAAAGAAAAAATGATAACTCCTCCTACACCATTTGGCCAATTTCAATCAAACATCACAAGAACGTTTGTTTTGATGAATCGATAATTTTTAATAAGGGTCATGCAGAATCTCCCAACATTATATTCAAGTAAGCATTTAGAGCATTCTTATTTAGCCCATAACTGTCTTATTTCAATATACAACTGTCTGCATGTGGTGTATTGTACTGTAGCAGCTGTGCCATGTAAAATGTCAACGACAAGATAAAAGAACTACATATGTAATACAGTGTCATTAAAAGCATCTGGAGGCATCTTAGTGAAGGTGAAGAGACTGCACGTGAAGTTCAAGCTTTCCAGTGTAGTGTAATCAAAATCGCTGTGTGGCAGATTGTTCCAGAGGCAATATGTAGCTGGGAAAAATGGCATTAGAAACTTTTGATTTTGGCCTCGCAGTGGTACTGTTGAGATCAGTAGAGGTATTTCCACTTTTATTATGCCCCTATGCTTACTTGTAGATTTTAGTATAACAAAACCGTATCAGCATGATAATCTCAAGAACAGCTTAAGACAAGACCCCTGTTTCAAACAGTTTGGGAGCAATAGATGCATGACGTAATTACTGCAACGCATTATGGTGTTTAATTTTTCTTTTTTACAGAAAACAATGTCGTCATTTAGTAGTTTATACTATCAATATTAGTCTTGTACCATCATATTTATTTATTTATTAAACACGGCACCATAGAATGATCAAACGATCTCGCGAGATATCGCTTTGCAGAAAAGCGCCGACTGGCGGCGACAGTCAAGGTTTGCAAAGAACAAGAAAACGATATGCGTGACTTTTAGTCAGAAATCATTTGATTTCTTGTCTCTTCTAATGTCTATCCTAGCGTCAGTCCGTTATTAACGAGCTGAATGATAAATTTTATGATGTAAATATGAAACTGCTTAGGAAGCGTATTCAAGGGCCCAGTTAAACAAAGCATCGTTAGCTTAACGAGCTCGTTAATGATAAAAATTGTAACTGTTCTAGTAAGTACAATATCTTATTCACGGGTATTTTTGCTGAAAAAATGTGAGTAGCTTTTGTAAATGCAAACGCTACTCACATTTTTTTCAGCAAAAATATTAGCGTATATGTAATATTTAATGATCAAAGATTCAACGATACATTAACTAGTTTTGAACAACTGGGCCCAGATGATTTCATTTCAGATGTGCTCCCACGCAGTGTATAGTCACTCCCGCAATTCCCAAGGTAGCAACTTATTATTAACCTCTGCCCTGCTTCAGGCGTCAATGACCAGAATCACATCAGGTGGCGAAATTTCATTATTGATCTAATCCTAGTTTAAAAATGTAGCTCATTTATTAGATTCGATTCATACGAAATGAATTGCCACTATTTGTATGGAAAAATAAAAATAAAAATAAACTGTACAGTATAGAAACATTTAAGCATTATACACCGTTAATCTTTTTATTATTATCTGGCGAAAGACTAAATACAATATAGATGTTGACCCACTAGGGACATGGACTGTCTGGCTTGTCAGGAAAAAAATGTGAAATGATGTAAAATGTCAATCTCATGTGAAAATTTGTGTAAATGACAAGGGATAGTTTTCCCGAGATGCCAGGCAAATCATTTGCATTATTAGTTAATGAAACAAGCGCGAATTTTTATGGGCGACGCCAAGCGAACATGTAAATGTCTAAATGTAAAGCAGAGCCAAGGCACTTACGAGAATGAGACTGCGTCGTATGTGCAGGATGATTTGAGCAGTAATGTTAGAAGACGTACATCCTGAAATGTGTGCCCAGCGAAGATTCATATCCGCGCAGTTTGATCAGTCTTCGTCGTCTGCATGAAGAGTATTGGCACCCTTAACTATCCAACATGTGCCCAGGGAAAATTCTGATCAGCCTGCGCGAATGCGCAGGCTGATCTGAATCTTCTCTTGGCGCACATGTCCGATAATACGTGTTCTTACGTTGAGGCTTAATATATTCTATGCATTTCCTATATTCGCTCGAAGACATATTTATGCTTGACGCAGCCCGCTACCAAACAAACAACGTCGCCATAGTAATATGGCTCGCTGTAACTTTCCTATTGAAAACACGTTTTCGTTTTGGAAGAGTATATTTATATATATATATATATATATATATATATATATATATATATATATATATATATATATATATATATATATATATATATATGTATATATATATATATATATATAGGGAGAAATATGAAATACCACTGGACTGAGTGAGGCTCGAACCCACGCCGGCTACGACGGCAACGCCTAGCCCTTCAGAGTCAGGAGACATAACCACTGCACCACTACGCTTGTTAAAAAACAAGTTTCATGGAACAGTATTATGCTTGATTTCTCTGAATGACCCGTCGGATAGGGTATATTTTTGGTGCACTAGCGCACTCATTATATACAAGGAACTCTCTGGATCCATAGGATACTGAAGCTTGAAAATATTATTATAATTTAAGATTTAAACAAACATCAACAAAAAATTCCTGCCCAGGATCAATACTGATGCAAGTATTTCAGAAAAAAAGTGTATAGGGAGAAATATGAAATACCACTGGACTGAGTGAGGCTCGAACCCACGCCGGCTACGACGGCAACGCCTAGCCCTTCAGAGTCAGGAGACATAACCACTGCACCACTACGCTTGTTAAAAAACAAGTTTCATGGAACAGTATTATGCTTGATTTCTCTGAATGACCCGTCGGATAGGGTATGTTTTTGGTGCACTAGCGCACTCATTATATACAAGGAACTCTCTGGATCCATAGGATACTGAAGCTTGAAAATATTATTATAATTTAAGATTTAAACAAACATCTACAAAGAATTCCTGCCCAGGATCAATACTGATGCAAGTATTTCAGAAAAAAGTGTATAGGGAGAAATATGAAATACCACTGGACTGAGTGAGGCTCGAACCCACGCCGGCTACGACGGCAACGCCTAGCCCTTCAGAGTCAGGAGACATAACCACTGCACCACTACGCTTGTTAAAAAACAAGTTTCATGGAACAGTATTATGCTTGATTTCTCTGATTTCTCCTGGGCAGGAATTCTTTGTTGATGTTTGTTTAAATCTTAAATTATAATAATATTTTCAAGCTTCAGTATCCTATGGATCCAGAGAGTTCCTTGTATATAATGAGTGCGCTAGTGCATCAAAAACATACCCTATCCGACGGGTCATTCAGAGAAATCAAGCATAATACTGTTCCATGAAACTTGTTTTTTAACAAGCGTAGTGGTGCAGTGGTTATGTCTCCTGACTCTGAAGGGCTAGGCGTTGCCGTCGTAGCCGGCGTGGGTTCGAGCCTCACTTAGTCCAGTGGTATTTCATATTTCTCCCTATACACTTTTTTCTGAAATACTTGCATCAGTATTGATCCTGGGCAGGAATTCTTTGTTGATGTTTGTATATATATATATATATATATATATATATATATATATATATATATATATATATATATCTGATCTGATCCTGTGATACGTAGAATTACATTCTTTCACCATGGATGTGCAAAAGGAAGACTAATCTCTACACATGACCAGCCGCAAATCTTATCATGAGGACAGTGTGGAGTCTGGGAGCGAATTTCAATCTCTAACTGTAGACGGGAAAAAGTTGGATAAATATGATATAAGATTTAAACAAATCCGGCCCAGGATCATTACTGATGCAAGTACTTCAGAAAAAGTGTATAGGGAGAAATATGAAATACCACTTGGCTGAGTGAGGTTCCAGAGGGTTCCTTGTATATAATGAGTGCGCTAGCGCACCAAACATGTATCCTGTTCGACGTGTCATTCAGAAAAATCAAGCATAATACTGTTCCATGAAACTTGTTTTTAACAAGCCTAGTGGTGGAGTGGTTATGTCTCCTAAGGACTAGGCGCTGCCGTATGTTCCGACGAAGATCACTTGGAAAATCCCGAGAAAGTTGCTTCATACTCAATCTGTTTGGACTAATAATGCCACAACGTGAGAAAAAGTACCTTCTGACGTGTGCGCCCAAAGAAGACTTGAATCGGCCTGCGCATCCGTGCAGTATGATCGCCGTCCGCATGAAGAAACATTGCATCCTTGTCTATCCAAAAATGCACCCTTAAAATTATGATCTGTCTGCGCGAATACGCAGGCAGATCTGAATCTTTGCTGGGCGCACGTCTGAAGGGACGTTTCCTCTTGTTTCTTGTTTTCGGCTCAATAAGATTAGATGTCGGTAATTTCGTTTCGTCCTTTAGCACCATGTAAAAGAGACTCACGCTAGCATATTTCTTAGGCTGCTTTAATGATTCCTATTTCAGCTATCAGAGAATTTTTGTCATACTGCTTGAAATAATTGTTACATTTTTTCTAATGAAGCCTTCTTTCTTTCTTTCTTTCTTCAGTGCCAGTTCGGTACCGATGCATTATCTGATCGGGGGTCTTCACTTTTTACCCATTTCTCCTTTTCGTGTGTGTGTGTGTGTGTGTGTGTGTGTGTGTGTGTGTGTGTGTGTGTGTGTGTGTGTGTAGTGGGGTTGGGGTCCAGAATAAATTGGGGTTAATCTTGCTGGCATTTCGAGCACTGTGCTTTCAAGTATGTATGTGATATAAATCTTTTTTATCTGCTTCCTAGTTGAGTTACTTTGCTCTCTACCGGCTGGAACTTTATTCCCCACTGGTGTGTTATATTGCATTTTACTGACTAGAACCTTAGTCCCCACTATTGGGTTATATTGCACTTCACTGGCCGGAACTTCACTACCCCTGTTGAGGTATATTGCACTTTACTGGCTGAAACTGAACACTAAAATGGCTAAATGTTTGCAAACAGCGGTGACCCTGATCAGACGCCGCAGAATGCGGCGTCTGATCAGGGCTCTATATTTTTTTTATCCATTTACCCTTTTTGGGGGTCTCCAGAATAAATAGGAATTAATATTGCTGACATTTCGAGCATTCAAGTATATATGTGGTATTAATATAATTTATCTGCATCCTAGTTAAGATATATTGCCCTCTACTTGCTGTTGCACTTTTCTGCTGGAACCTCATCCCCCACCCCTGTTGTTATATTGCACTTTACTGGCTGAAACCTCATCTCCAACTGTTGATTTATATTGCACTTTACTGGCTGCAATCTTATTCCCCACTTTTGAGTTATATTGCACTTTACTGGCTGGAACCTCATTCCCCACTGTTGAGGTATATTGCACTTTACTGGCTTAAATCTGATTCCCCACTGATGAGTTATATTAAACTTTACTGGCTTGAATCTTATTCCCCACTGTTGAGTTTATTGCACTATATTTGCTGAAACATTATTCCCCACTGCTGATTTATATTGCCCTTTACTGGCTGGAACCTCATTCTCAACTGTAGCATTATATAGCACTTTAAGAACTAGAAATCCATTCTTACATGTTTAGTTGTATTGCACTTTTCTGGCTGTAACCTCATTGCCAGCTGTTTTGTTATACTGCACGTTATTGGCTGAAACCTCATTGCCAACTGTTGAGTTATTTTGTACTTTATTTGCTGGAGCCTCTTTCCTCACTCTTTGATTTTATTGCACTTTACTGACAGGAACCGCATTCCTCACTGTTGGGTTATATTGTTCTTTACGGGCTGGAAACTCATTTCCTACTGTTTAGTTATATTGCACTTTATGGAGTGGAACCTCATTGCGAACTGTTAAGTTATATTCCACTTTACTGACTGGAACCTGATTGTCAACTATTTAGTTATATTGCACTTTACTGGTTTGTTTAAACTTCATTGCCATTGTTGAGTTATGTTACAGTTTTCTGCCAGGAACCTCATTCCTCAACTCTGATTTATAATGTACTTTACTGGCTGAAACCCTATTCGGAACTGTTGAGTAATATTGCATTTTACAGGCTGGGACCTCATTCCTCACTGTTGAGTTATAATGCACTCTACTGGCCAGTCATTGCCAATTGTATAGTTATATTGTACATGGTCGCCTCCATGATTCGTGACCTCGCAGCTGCAATCATTCGTGATGGCAAGGTACCCTCTGACTGGGAGCAGAGTTTCATTGTCTGCCTCTACAAGGGAAAGGGAGACACATTGGAAAGGGACAACTACCGCGGTCTCAAGCTGACAGAGCAGGTTATGAAAATGCTGGAGAAGATTGTGGACGGCCTCATCAGACAGTTGGTGTCAATCGACGATTCCAAGTTTGGCTTTCTCTTCCTCTTCCTTTGGTTTCCTCTTCCTCTTGGTGTCTGGGAAGGGCTGCGGTTTGTGATTGTAGCACTCCCTGGACTTTTCTCTTACCTTTATTTTCGTCCCAGGCAGAGGTACTGCAGACGCAATTTTTGTTGTCAGGCAGCTGCAAGAGAAGTATCTAGCTGCCAACAAGAGACTCTACATGGCTTTCATAGACCTGGAGAAGGCGTTTGATCGAGTACCTCGGAAGGTCATCTGGTGGGCGCTGAGAAAATTTGGTGTGGAGGAGTGGATTGTGCGACTGGTGCAGGGGATTTATGCAAATGCCGTGTCCGTGTTGGTGAGGGGTACAGTGAAGAGTTTGAAGTGAAGGTTAGTGTTCACCAAGGATCAGTACTCAGCCCGCTGCTCTTCATCATTGTGCTTGAAGCCTTATCACGAGAGTTCCGCTCTGGGGTCCCCTGGGAGGACCTCTATGCCGATGACCTTGTTATTATCGCTGAATCGCTTGAGGAATGTGTCAGGAGGCTCTTGACATGGAAAGAAGCAATGGGGAAGAAAGGACTGAGAGTAAATGCAGGATAGACTAAGATTATGATCTGCGGTACGGGACTGGACCTCCTGCAGAGTTCATGCGAGTTTCCATGCGCCGTCTGTCGCACTGGAGTGGGCAGCAACAGCATCTTCTGCAATGACTGCAAGCACTGGGTGCACAAGAAATGCAGTCGGCTCAAGTGCTTGACAAAAGACCCTGACTACAGATGTACACGATGCCAGGGAACTGCACGCCCCTTGGATGGCAGACCACAGAAGGAAGTCCAGGTCGGACCTGACAAGCTTGAGGTGGTAGCTTCCTTTTGCTACCTAGGAGACATGCTCTCAGCAGCAGGTGGCTGTGAACTTTCAACCACAACACGTATGAAAACCGCCTGGAAGAAGTTCAAGTATCTGCTACCAGTTCTCTTTTCACGTCACCTCTCTTTCAAAACACGTGGCCGTGTGAACAGCTCTTGTGTGCGGAGCGCAATGCTCCATGCCAGCGAGACTTGGCCATTGACAAAGCCAAACCTCAGGCGTCTGCAGCGAAATGACAGGGCAATGATGACAGATCTGCAATATCAGGCCGCAGGATATTGTCACCACCCGGTCCAATGAGCTACTTGTGCGGCTTGGCATTGAAGATCTTGACCTCATTCTGAAGGAGAGAAGACTCCGATGGTATGGACATGTGGAACGCTCCAATGGTGCAGTCCAGACAGCCTTTGACATACAGGTTGATGGAAAGCGTGGACCTGGGAGGCCCAAGACGACATGGAAGCAGCTGACAGAGAGGAATTGCAGAGAGTGAAAGCTCTCGGCTATCAACCCTCATGATAGATATTCCTAGAGATCTGGTGTGAGATCTACCATGCGTACAGCAAGCCAGCTATCTGGAAGGGGGCCCACTGATGTGGATGTCGCCCTTGTACCTGCACGTTAATCAAAAATCCGATTATGATGATGATGATGATGATGATGATGATGATATGATTCTGGCTGGAACCTCATTCCAAACTATTGAGTTATATTGCACGTTACCGGTTGGAACCTCATTCCTCACTGTTGAGTCATACTGCAATTTACCGGCTGGAACCTCATTCCTCACTGTTGAATTATTTTGCACTCTACTGGCCAGACTTCATTGTCAACTGTATGGTTACATTGTACTGTTTATGGCTGGAACCTCATTCCCAATTATTCAGTTATATTGCACTTTACTGGCTTGAACCTCATTCCTCACTGTTGTGTTATATTGCCCTTTACCGGCTGGAACCTCATTCCTCACTGTTAAGTTATATTGCCCTTTACCGGCTGGAACCTCATTCCTCACTTTTGAGTTATATTGCCCTTTACCGGCTGGAACCTCATTCCTCACTTTTGAGTTATATTGCACTTTACTGGCCGGAACCTCTTTCCTCAATAGTGAGTTATATTGCACATTACTCATGACCTTGTTTGTGGTTTTCTTGTGTTCTGACTTCAGATCGCCATCGGGTCCTTTGCTTTGTTTCAGAATGTGGTTTTGATTATTTGTGTTTCACTGTGATGTACCACAGATGATGTAGAGGATGCCAATGCGGATCGAACATATGTTTGTAATCTAAAGTTGCATCAGCATTAAGGGTCAGGTTTCAAACCCCTCCCACTCCCCCTCAAGCCCCCTCCCCCCACCCCCAGTGTTCCTGCTGGCCATTCCAAGACGGTTCCTCTGTTCCAGTTCTTTGTTTATGCATCGGTGGTTACATATGTGGTGTTTGCTTTGTCATTATTTTTTATTCGTCTCTCCTTCTTTTGGTACTGCGGGAAGTTTATGCTTCGTGATTCTTCGTGATTGTGGCGTTTCCTGCATATATTTGTTTATATTTTACTAGCTGGAACCAAATTTCCCACTTTCTTGCCCATGTGCTAAGCCCATTTCTAAGTAAGCATGTATAAGGAAATCATATGACAAATTCCAAATTAGCCAGGTGGCGCCAAAAAGGGTCTTTGAACTTTCCTTCGAACTAATCTTTCAGTGCGGATATTCGGCCGCTTGACAAGGTCAGATGTCTAATTCTTTAGCTGAAGTTTCCCTTTGGCTTACCGCTTGAGTAAACAGCGTAGGTTCTAGCGAGACTGCGCGAATGCGCAAGCTCGCCTGAACCTTAGCTGTCTACATATGCTATAACGGCTCGTATCACCTGACACGGCTCAAATAATTGTGCAACACTCGCATCTACTTAAGGGCCTTTCGACATCACTTGGAGAGAAGTTGACATTTTATTCTGAATAAAACTGATTGTGATTAATACAATTTTATCAGAAACCATTTGTCGTTTCTATTTCTGTACTTTTGTCTGAAATTTTTGTCTTAAAATTAAATTTTATGACGAAATTGATCTAACCTATTAAGTTTCCATGGTAATCTGATTTTCGTGACGCGTTGAAAGATAAAACATTATTTGCGGTTCTCTATTGATATCTCCTTATTGAAAACTTATCCTTGAATCGACCTTAAATTCCTTTGTTATATTTCTTTTTCGTTTGTATACCGGTTATTGCATTACGAAAACACGCCTATTCAAATATATTGAAAAATTCACCACCAAAACCTGAAAGTTTTCAGATGAAAATGATATTTTTCACATTTCTGCTTAAAACATAGATTGTGGGTGCTTGTTAGAACCGCCTCGCCGAGGCGGTTCCAACGAGTCCCCACAATCTATGTTTTTTAGCCGACATATGAAAAATAATGTTTATCCCTATAAACCCAAGTTTTACTGTATAAAAGTGGGGTTTAAGAGGGTCAATATTATATAGGCATGTTTTCGTGATGCAACTGTGTCGCTGTATCTTGTTATTGCTCATTTTTTTTTAAATTTTTCTCCTTTCGGTGCCTCTGGAAGGCTGTGCTGTATAACTTAGACTTTCCAAGGTAACTTTATTTATATGTTTTTGTATATTGTATAAAGAAATGAGTTTTAGCTTATTTCATCATTTTATAATAAATCAAACATCAATAGTCAAAATTATAAATATTTATTAATATTTTTTAGCAGTGGACCATGGTAATTTATTTATTTATTCATTTATTTATTTGTATATTTATTTATATATTTTGTCATTTACATAAAAATTATTTCAGCATCTGATACAACAGTGATAGTTTCGATTTTCCAACAGCCCCTAAATGACACTAAATAATACATTACGAAAACACTCCTATTCAAATATATTGAAAATTTCACCACTAAAAACTGAAAGTTTCAGATATTATATAGGTATGTTTTTGTGACGTTTTTAATGATTTAATTACTATGGATTTTAACTAGTAGGTCGCAGCTGAGCAACTTAATTACACTCTCTTTATAATAGATGCATAGGTAACTAAGTGGCTTGTAACGTTCAACCCACTAAAATAAAAATAAAAAATCTGTTGCCTTTTCTAGAAAACAAAACCAACTATATCATCCACCTGTCGAAATGAACCAAAAGCAAACCAAAGAAGTAAAGTCGCACAAACAGCTTGTTGTTTTCTCAAAAGATTGCACTTTACATGACCATTTGGTTTATATCAAATCAAAAGCATGGTATAGTATCAATATAATGAGGAAGTTTAAATTTAAGCTTGACAGAAAATCGCTAGAGACAATCTACTTTTTATTTATACGCCCATCGAGTATGCTGATATCGTATTGGATAACTGTACTCAATATTAGGTTAATGAACTTAATAAAAATAAAAATGGTGCTGCCTGTACTGTTACTGGGCTACAGAATTTGTGTCTATCAACTCACTTTCTGTAGAAACGGGCTGGGAAACTGTCTACTCATAGGAAAAAGCACCGACTTCCGTTAGTTTATAATAATAGCCTTGCACTAGAATACTTAACACTTTTGGTACCTCCAACTGTGGGGAATATAAATCTATGCCAGGTACGTAACGGGACTAACTTACAGACTTAACATGCAAAATCTACAGCTCCTTTCTTCCATCAACAGTCAGAAACGGAATGAATTACCACATGATGTGCACAACTCACCCAGCATTGCAGCTTTTAAACGACAACAAAACACGAACATCACCAAACCACCTTCATTTTACTATGCAGGAAATCGTCATGGACAAATATATCTATCATATCAGGCTAACGACTAATTGTAGTGCGCTACAACATCTTTTTTTTTTTTTTTTTTTTTTTTTTTTTTTTCAAAAAATATGGTAGACAATTCATTTTGTAGCTGTGGCTAAATTGAAGACACAAAGCGTTACCTACCGGAATGCAATCGGTTTAATAATCTTAGATGTGTACTTATGGACACTGTTTCCTACTGTTTCAACCCATACTCCGAACATTAATGTTTGGTAACACTGAACTGTCCGACTCTGAAAATAAGCAGATATTCTTAGCCGTACAAGACTTTATCCTAAAGTCTGAACGGTTCACTTGACTGATTCGAATTAAAAAAGTTCAAGGTACAATATATGATTTAAATGCAATCCTCAAATATATTTCCGCCAGATTTTCTACTACTTCTGTAGGTTTACTGTTTACTAAAACTTGCTTTATTGTAGGAATATCCTAAGTTATCAATATCTTATTTGAAACACTTTGGGTCCGGTAACTACCCGATCAGTTTGGCGACACAGACTAATGGTTTAATAGTTTATGTTCTGTACATATGTAGATAGGTTGTGTTTGTTTTACTATTTGTGTACATCAGTCCATACCCGTGGAGCAGTTAGTTTGCTTCTGCTAATTCATAGCAGGTTATACAACAATATGTTATATATACTACACTGATAGTAGTGAAACGCGTTATTAATATATTTTTTTACAGATTTCAAGGCCCTTTTACTTTATTCTATATTCAAATTTCAAACAGCAGAAACTTATATAAATTTTGTTACCAAGAGAAGTATTGCATTGCTAGCGTTGTTATGTACTGTATGTGTTTCAAGTCGTAAGTTTATTTTCTGTATTTATCGTTAATGTGGAATGTGCAGATTCATATAAGTCTAAAGACTTTCTTCTGAATCCCATTTATATAAGCCGGACGATGTTGAATTATTACGTGCTATACATGTATATATGACTTATACAAATAAAATATTGCTTTTAACCAACTAGTAGGTTTTTTGACGACAATAGCTGGTGGTGTATATGTATACTTCTAAACTGACAAAACGCACTTGAATAAGTCTGGAACGAGAAAACTTCTTCAAAACATTGTTAAAATATATAAGGTTACCGGATCTGCAGGCCTCCGGAAGGCATTCCAAAGTTATCCTCAATCAAACAAACCCCATGTAGATAAAAGATATAAACCCAGATCAAGGTACTGTCACATATGTTCCATGAATAATCACAGCACTCATGAGTGTTGGTTTAACGGGAGAAACACTGGTAGGTAGGGTCATGTGACACGATAGGGGTCCACTGGGCATATAAAACAGAGATCTACAGATACAATCCAGTATCAGGAGTCATCCGATCAAAATATATTGAATTCCATTGAACGGACATCCAGAATTATTGAGGCCCCACCTCACAGTGATTCTTTCATAAACCACAGGTTAGATGCTCTTTCGCAAGATAGTACTGACCGTTATACGGAATCTTGTACCAACGATGCCGCCTGTCCACCTGCGGCGGCTCCTGCAAGGTGTGCTAATCTTGATTTCTCTTCTAAAGGATTGCATCTCTGTAATCTCAATGTTAGACATTTAGTGCCTAAAATTGATGACCTCCGTATTGTTATGGCTACTGAGGAGTGCCCTGACTTATTGGGATTATGCGAAACATTTTGGATCCGTGTGTGTCGGATGGCCAGGTGGCGTTGGATGGTTATAATTTTATACGAAAGGACAGAGTTGAAGTTCTAAACAAATATGGAGGCGGGCTTATCATGTATTTCAGAGAATCGTTAAATGTCAAACGCCGACCTGAAATAGAAATTTCTAACTTAGAAACAATTTGGGCAGAAATTACGTTGCCAAATGCTAAACCGTTTCTCGTGTGTAGTGTATATCGCCCACCAGATTCTCTCTCAAATTGGATAGATCTCTTTGAAGAAGAACTAGCTAGCTAGTGGTTGCACAAGCTAGTGGTTTGGAAATTATACTCATGGGTGATTTTAATATCGATTATATTTCGTGTACAAACAGGAAATGGTTGAATCTGGTACAGCTCTTTGACCTTTCCCAGCTTGTTTCAGAGCCAACGCGCGTTACTCAAACATCGGCAACGATAATCGATCATGTTTATACAACAAACGTTGAAAAACTTACTGAATGCTTTATCTCAGATTTTTCGATAAGCGATCACCTCCCTTCATGCGTCACTCGAAAAATAAATTCAAGGGTTTCTAAATCGAGCCATATTACTACAAATTACCGTTGTTTTAAGCATTTTGATGAAACTATGTTTCTAAATGATCTCGAAAATGACATTGCATTTACCGCAAATCAGTCAACTGTAGATGAAGATTTTGCTGTATGGCATAATATTATAATGAAACATTTAAATAACCATGCGCGTATAAAAAACAAGCGAGTTAAATGCAAACGTTTACCAGACTGGTTCTCACCGGAAATCACGCATATGCAAAAGCGACGCGATAATGCCAAGAAACTTAAACAGTGGACTGATTATAAAATGTATCGAAATAAGACCATCCAACTTATTCGTCAAGCCAAACGAAAAATACTTTTCCGATTCCGTTAAAAATTCTAAAGATTCTAAAACAATTTGGAATCATCTGCGTGCAGTTAATAACAAAAAGAAAGCAACGTTGAATAACCTCCCCAGAGAGTTAATTATGAATGGTGAAACAATAACCGATTCTGAGGATATTGCTGCTAAACTAAATGCATATTTCTCATCTATCGCTGACATTTTAGATGACCACACAGATGAAGTATCGACATTTGAAGATGACAAACTGAGTAATTTTGTCAACAGCAAAGTCCCTCATAACTCATTTTTTACTATTCTATTGATAACATGTGACCAAGTTTTATCATTTATCAATAAACTCGATTCTACTAAAGCTACAGGTATTGATGGCTTAGGACCACGAATAATCAAAATGGCAGCTAGTATATTATCTCCATCCATTACTACGCTGATAAACAAAAGTATATCGAATGGGTGTTTTCCTTCCCAAATGAAGCTGGCAAAAGTGTTCCCAATACATAAGGGTGGAGAAACAACTGATCCCTCCAACTACAGACCAATATCGATTTTACCGACCATTTCAAAAATCTTCGAAAAACATGTCAACCAACATTTAATAGGTTACCTCAATAAGCACAAACGTATTCATGAAACTCAGTCTGGATTTAGACAAAAGCACAGTTGCCAAACAGCTTTGGTAAAACTTGTTGATCAGTGGCTTTCATGCATCGACAAAGGAGATATAGTAGGTACTCTTTTCGTAGAGTTTCGTAAAGCCTTCGATCTCGTAGATCATTGTATACTCATCAACAAATTGTCTTTGTACAAATTCAGTCCACTAGCCCTACGTTGGTTCCAGTCCTACTTATCGTCTCGTAAACAAGCAATAGCAAACGATGTCGGTCTGTGTAAATTCGCAAATGTGTCGTCTGGTGTGCCTCAGGGATCGATCTTGGGCACTACACTATTTCTCATTTCTCATTTATTAATGACTTGCCGCTTTTTTAAAATCACTGCTTTGCAGATTTCTTTGCCGATGATGCAACTTTTCACACACATAGTAACAGCGTTGATGTTATTGAACATCATCTTCTAGCCGATTTCACAGAAGCGAAGCACTGGAGTAAGCGGCATAAATTGCCAATACATTATAAAAAGACCACCTGCATGTCCGTAGGTACAAGACAACGACTAGGCGACTCTCGTGAAATAGAGCTGAAATCAGACGATATTTGCATTCAGAATGTTTCTAAACAAAAGCTCCTAGGCGTTTATATTGATGAAAACCTAAATTGGTCTGCGCATATTGATTTCCTGTGTTCAAATGTTTCATCTAAAATATCACTATTAAGGCAATTATCTGAATATGTACCGGTAGAAGTTCAAAAACAGTTTTACCAAAGTTACATAATGCCCTTGATGGATTATGGTTCTGTTGTCTGGGGCTCGACGTCCCTGACAAATCTTGAAAGACTCCTAAAATTACAAAAGCGAGCTGCGATAACAATTCTTAACACAGACTTCCGAACACCATCTGCAGGCATGTTCAAAGAGCTTGGGTGGTTATCAGTCGAAAGGAGGCTTAAATACAATAAAGCGGTATTAACATATAAGGCGCTGAATAATATGACACCAGCATACATTTCAAGCATGTTAAAGCCCGTCTCTCAAACTCATTGTTTAAACTTGCGCTCTAGTGTAAACGGGACCCTATATGTACCAAAATCACGTGCAACGCTCTATAATGGAGCGTTTTCCTACTCAGCTCCTAAGCTGTGGAACTCATTACCTCAGCCAGTCAGAAACTGTGATACATTAAATGCTTTTAAGAAAAGTCTTAAAACAGTGGTTTAGAAGGAATATAATTTATTCCGGAACATTTTATCACTGTTCATTAATCAAACATAGTGAGATGCTGCTCCATCTCACACCTTACGCACACTTAGGGCCTGCTCTGTATCGGCTGTGCCTAATATGTCACCGTGGCGGGTCCCGGTGTGAGGGACATCCTGTTTGGACATTTGTTTCCGCCGCATGCTCTCGACCATCGGGTTTCGATACGGTGCCTGTATGAATGGCGCTGTCGGAACCGAGTTGGCTCATATCAAGTTGATGAGAGACTCTACATAACGTTCCGGTACACCTTCCGAACCTATTGTGCGTGTGGTGCGTGTTCTTCTTTATGGCTACATCTTACTATGTGATACGTTTAAAAAAAAACAAAAAACAAAAAAAAAAAAGAACATATTACCCTTTACTAGCTAACATGCCTAATACCCAGTTTTATGGTTTTATGTGCCCTGCATGATGCAAAATCTCATGGATATCTTTTATGAAATTAAATTTTAATTTTGTTCTAAACATTTATCATATACTTTAGTTTTATTGTTTGTAAATTGATTTGCATTTTATATTTGTATGTTATAGAGGACCACAAGGTAGACTAGCTTTTGAAGCTAATAGTGTATCCTCTTTAAATATTGTATAAATAAAAAAAAAAAAATAACTAAAAAAAAAATCTCACCAGGGAGAGTTTTGTTAAAACAGTAAGCACTAACAAAACATGAAATGGCCTTTTTGCAGGAAATACTCTTGAGAGCAATGAATACACCCACAAAACTGACAGAGACGTAAAGTGTCGAGTATTCCTTAAAAGTAGACATTTTTATCCAAGAAACGTAAGATGTGGCACCTGACAGCCTGTAAAATTTCAGTTAGTCTGTCGTTCTTGAACTGGATAAAAGTGAAATGATTTTTTTTTATCGTATCTCTGGATTATCTCTGAATTATCGTATCTCTGAATTATTATGTATTCTTATGTCGTTTATAGTATATGTCGTTTACAGCAATTGCCTGCTTCTTGCATAAATAAATAGTATATCCTCTCATACCGATCAGAGCTATATTTATCCTGCTGATAAATTGAAAGCATGATATTTTTGCTACTAAAATATCTTCTAAACAAACAAACAAACAAAAAAAAAGAAAAGAAGAAAAAAAAAAAAAAAAAAAAAAAAAAAAAGAAACACAGAAACATTAACTGTGTTTCTTTCGTTTTTTTTTTTTTTTTTTTTTTTTTTTTGTTTTTTTTTTTTGTTTGTTTTTTTTTTTTTTTTTTTTTTTTTTTTTGTGCAGTTTTGTGAGTGTATTTCTTGCTCTCAAGGGTCATTTTTTTAAAATATGATAGAAGATTCACTTGGAATGTCGTCTTTTTCTCTTTGAAAAACATCATAATCAATTTTAGAATAATGTCTGTTATTAATTTGCCTAGCGCTTTAAGGATAAATATGTCGTGTAACAGACAAACATGCTATTAATCTGCAATATAGCTCTGATCAACTTAGGAGGATGTACTGTTCATTTAGGCAAGAGGCAGCCAATGGCTGTAAACGACATATATTATAAACGACATGCGAATACATAATAATTCAGAGATGCGATAATTCAGAGGTACGATAAAAAGCGTTTCATTTTCTATCCAGTTCAAGAACGAGAGACTAACTGAAATTTTACAGGCTGTCAGATGCCTCATTTTATGATCGTATTAATACTATATATCAATTTATTAAACCTTTCTTGGATAATAAAATGTGTATTTTTGATGAATATGGAGCCTTTAAGATACGTATATGCTCCACATTGCATTTTACTTAGTGTCTTTGGTAGGCTATGTTCGGCGATTGTCGGTCTTTCTGGATATCTTCTTTATTATTTCACGTATCAAGCAAACACTAATCACTAATTATTCAACATGTGTTCACTAACAGCTTTTTGTCAGTAATATATATCATACTGTTTTCTTGAAAACGCTACAAAATTGTTTGAACATGTACATGTAAACACTAAGCAACGTCAGAACACGGCACTGTTTGCTCTGATCTTTAGCAACAGTGGCGACATTTAATGATTAAACGGCAAAATATCTTTCAGTTGGTGTGGTTTAGTATTAAGAGTAGCATCGGGGCCCAGGGTGAAGTTGGCTAGCTGTAAAAGTGCTTTAAACCCCCGGTGGTTTACTCTACTGACCGTTCTAAGGCGGTGGTCCCGGTGTAAGTCTTACTCTTTGTTGCTTTGTGGTTTATTCTACGAGGCGATTTGTTTTATGTCTTACCTTGTGTCATTTTGTTCTTGTGTTTTTCAGTCCTTTTAGCATTGCGATTACCTCGCTTGGGGAAGAGAGAGCTAATCTTAGTGTTTTTCGTACGTTTGTTCGATTTGTGCTTGTTTGGATTTGTCTGTTTCCTCTTCCTCTTGATGTCTGGGAAGGGCTGCGGTTTGTGATTGTGGCACTCCCTGGACTTTTCTCTTACCTTTTTTTAGGTCTGTTTTGTGGACAGAATTCGTCAAAATAAAATGCGATAACACAAACAGCCGTATACAAAAGCAATTACACGTCTAGTTTCGCGTTACCAATAATTTCGGATTGATATACTAGACATGTCATAGTAGTTTCATCACGAAAACATGCCTATATAATTGTGACCCCCATAAACCCCACTTTTATATAGTAAAACTGGGGTTTACAGGGGTATACATTTTTTCTTATTTTTGTTCAAAAACATAGATTGTGGGTACGCATTGAAACCGCCTCAGTCTATGTTTTGAGCAGAAATATGAAAAATATCAGAATTTTTTATCTGAAAATTTTCTTTTTTTTTTTTGGTGGTAAACTTTTCAGTATATTTGAATAGGCATGTTTTCGTAATGTATTACATGGGCATAGTAAGCATGTAAGTGAAGATATCCAGGAATAACCACAGTCACGAAGCCCAGCCTTCCTTTGGCACCAAAAGAAGGAAAGATGAGGAATAAACAATGACAAATCAAACGTCACATTTGAAGTCACCGACGTATCCATTATGAAAACACACCTATTTAAATATATAGAACATTTCACCTCCAAAAACTGAAAATTTTCAGATAAAAAACTCTGATATTTTTCATATTTCTGCTCAAAACATAGATTGTGGGTATTTGTTAGATCTGCCTCGATGAGGCAGTTCTAATGAATACCCACAATCTATGTTTTTGAGCAGAAATAAGAAAAATAATATATATCCCCTGTAAACCCCAGTTTTACTATTTAAAAGTGGGGTTTAAGGGGGTCAAAATTATATAGGCATGTTTTCGTGATGAACAAAGAAGACTGCAACAGAGGAATCGCCTTCGAACGGTCAACAGAATAACTACTTGGGTCAAACCGGTTTTTGCTCACGCGAAACCTTACCCTTCATTCTGAAGCAGCTCTAAATTACAAATATATGTTCGCGCCGCATATGGGGTCCTCTATCATATCTGTGAAGCATGGGTGAAACATATAATCACAAACTGTATGATGAAACAAAGCAAAGGACTCATTTACGATCTGAAGCGACAAGAACAAGGAAACCACAAACTCTTTTTACTTCTTATTTTATTTTGACTTATTTAAATCAATTTCTATTTAATATTGTCAGGCAACAAACGAAAATCAATATAAGAGGGTATAACCATAGAAGAGTTTCTAATATATATGCCTTTGATTGTTTAACCTTTACCACTCTATGGACGACAAACTGATGATATTAGAAAGTAGGTTTGACTCGGAACCAGAATTTTACGGTGACTTAGTGTACAGATTTAGAAAAACATGTTGGAAAATCTAACTTTCGGAGCAATTCAGAAAACTAATTAACCGGTATAAAGGAATTGGCAATAATCTAGATATTATGCGGCAGACTGTATGCCTAGTTATCAACCCAATCATTGTTGATGGCTATGCTTCACTCTTTAATTGCACGACGGCGGTTCGCGCCTCAGACTCAATGACGGCCTCTTCGTAAAACTTTAACCAGTGGGTTGGGACCTGACGATGTGTCTTTGGCTTGGCCCGCCGTGGTTCAACTATTAGTTTTCATTTACTCTGGCACACAGTAGAATTAGCCAAGAGTACTCGTCTTTGTTTATCATAGTGATTAATTTGTTGTTGTTGTTTTTTTTTTTTATGTTTTCGCTTTGATGCATTGACTGAGTTTGGAGCCTTTATGCGAACCGAATTTTTATGTATTTCTGTATTAAGAGTAGCATCGGGACCCAGGGTGAAGTTGGCCGGCTGTAAAAGTGCTTAAACCTCCCGATGGTTTATTCTACTGACCATTCTAAAAAAGGTAAGAGAAAAGTCCAGGGAGTGCCACAATCACAAACTGCAGCCCTTCCCAGACCCCTAGAGGAAGAGGAAACCGACAAATCTAAACAAGAACAAACCGAACAAACGTACGAAAAGCACTAAGATTAGCTCTCTCTTCTAAGGCGGTGGTCCCGGCGTTAGTCTTACTCTTTGTTGCTCGAGGCGATTTGTTTTAAGTCTTGCCTTGCGTTCTGTTGTTCTTATGATTTCAGTTCTTTTAGCGTTGCGATTACCTCGCTTGGGGAAGAGAGAGCCAATCTGAGTGCTTTTCGTACGTTTGTTCGATTTGCGCTTGTTTGGTTTTGTCTTTTTCCTCTTCTTCTTGATGTCTGGTAAGGACTGCGACTTGTAATTGTGGCACTCCCTAGACTTTTCTCTTACTTTTTTTTGCATGACCTGTCAAAGGCTGTTTTCTAGTAAAAGATAAGAAAGTTTCTGGGGAAAATAAGAAAATAATTATGTTTTATAGTTTTTCCTACTGCAATGTTTACCCTGCATGTTAGGCATTAAACTACACCAGCTTATTCCATCGGCAATCAACCGTAATCTTTATGCCTTCAAACAGGCATTTTTGATCAAAGCAAACGTCTATTGCAACGCAATACGATCATTATGTTTTGCTTACGTCATGAACGTTTCATCGAGCCGAAAATTAAAAATTACGTTAAATGTCAACGTTTCGAACGAAACTGGACTTTTTGGTACGATGGCCTTATGTAAGGAATAGAAGCACGAGCCATATTGGACTGTGTATCATAGAAAACGAATGCTATGTTAGCAGCTCATGTAATAGAAACTATTGTCTAGTGCTGCATCATAGTGTAGGCCGCTGTGTCGAACTTTCGGCAAATCTGGTTAAAATGATCCAAATATATTTTCAACATTAAAAATAAATGTTCTTTTACATAAAAGCTATTGCCATTTTTTTTTGTTTCTTTTTAGAATTGACGTCATGCTAACATCACAAAGTATGTTACCGTCATTTACGTACAAACTACTTATTTGTTCTGCTTACGTGACTAACGATGTCTGAATTAGATCGACGACTAAATTAGGCTCAAGCAGCATATACTGGACAGATTTGCATGGGTGCCAAATTGCTCCCTGTGGCCAAATTAATGAAAACAAATGTATTACGCAGATGGGTAAGTATGTCTCCTTTTGACAAAATATTGTGATTAAAATAGTCATCCTCCAACTAAAGGTTTATTTCTGATGTCTAAACTTCTAATTCTCTTAAACCTATATATTTCGTAGTTTTATAGGTACCCTGAATCAAATTCAAATGAGGTATGGAAGGGGCATACTTCTCGTAAAAGGGCGCATATAGGATCAAAGTAAATTCCTTAATCTTGAAGTTCATATGCCTTTTCTATTTTTAATACTTAATGCATTTAATTCGTGAGATTCTTGAGATGCTAATGTACTTGGTATAATTTTAATAACTACCATGGCAGGTGCCCTGGCTAGCACCCAAATGCAGTAATTATAGGCATATTACCTAGTCAGGATACGAAGCTTTAGGCAATATTGTGCTCCCATATGGCAAAGTACTGTAATTTCAATGGCATTCCCAAATCCAGTTCTGTTTCTTTCTGAGATCTGATTTTTCTATTTTCCTTGATTGTATTAGGCTTATTAGCCTGTTAAAACCCTGACTCGAACAAAGAATGGAGTAAAACAGTATTATATTCCACGGTAATAAGACCAGAATATCTTCCTAATGTGAAACGTCTCAACTTTTCATATATATCTTATTTTCATTTTGTTTTATTTTCGGAGACTAAGACTTGTATATACTTGAAATTATTATGCTTAGTAGTTTGGTAGACAGCCTGAATTTTGGAATCTGTATGGATTCATTCCCTTTTAAGGGTCTCAGGAGTAGTAAATGAGTCCTATTTAACGACGAATTGCCATAATATGTATATACAGTTTTCTGTTTTCATTAATTAATTTTAGAGTCTCAGTATTAGATTCTTGCAAACAAGTTTGCTTTGTAGTTTAGTCGGTCAATTCAGTTAATTCAGTTCAGTTCAGTTCAGTACCTTACCCTTGAAGGTCGTTGGGGGTACCACTGCTTTTGTTGCAACGCTTAGCCACCTTTCTTTGTCTTCCGCTGCCCTAAATGAATATTCAGTCCTCAAACCTGTTCATTTCTTGATGTTGTCTTCACATCATTTCTTCTGTCCTCCTTTCCTCCCGGCTTCTTTCACTATTCTCTGTAGATTTTTCTTCGACATACTAGACAATCTTGAGGCGCGGCCATACCATCTGAGGTTCACTATGGATAGGTAATAATCATGCACTCCGATTAAATCCCGGATCTTGATGAGAACCTCCTTATTCATCAAATGATGTTTGTAGGAGATATTTATAAGTCTCTGATAGCATCGCATCTCAGTACTTTTGATTCTTCTACCAAGGTCTGCTGTAAGATCCCGACTCTTTCATGCATAAAGGAATATGGATAGGATGAGTCTCCGCATCAGCTTATCTTTAGAAGCAAGTGAAATGTTCTTGTCTCTCATGTTAGAGATTATTGATCCCAGGTATTTGAAGTTCTCGACCTCTTCTAGTCTCCGGCATTGGGTAGGTAGCCTGGCTCAAACAAAGATGTGTAAAGGTACGTTCACATTCCTTTGTAAGGAGCCCATTAGTGGTAAATATTTTATGTATCTATTATGGCAAAATACTTCTGAAATATGTTCTATTTTAATACATACTTTACTTAGGGCTTCTCGTTTCTTTAGAATTATTATCATATAGGTCCGGTTGTAACTTGATCCAAACAAGATAGTCCTGATGACTCGGGCCTCCTGATTATAAATCTCATTACAACATCATCCACTCTTATTTGAGTAATTGTACTTACAAGGCAATTTTTACAAAGTTTAAAAAAGGTACGTTTTACCGGTAAAAGGGTCGGGTTTTAGATAAAATGGGTAACTTCCCTTAGAAAAACTAAGAATTGTGCAGATTATTGAAATGATGATGATAATTAATGTGTTGACTTTTGTAATGTTTAGATTTTAAAATGAAATTATAATGATTTGTATTTTACTTTAGTTATGATTTCGAAATTTCCTTAAAAACATAAACAAAAAATACAATATTGTTCTGAAACAAAAGCAATTGTGAAACAGCTTTAGCTTTAAATTGAAAAGGTATAAGTCATAGACTATCTCGTATATTTTTAGTCGGGGCCATCATAGGGTCCATGCCCCGACACACTGGCAAGCAATTAAAAAGGTAAGCAAAGTGGTCAACCGTGACACGGTCAATCGCTAAGCAAGCAGACTTTTTATGACATCAATGTTATTCCATCTCGTTTATAACATATGACAATTTACAGAACAGATCAGAAAATTTAAGTTTACCTACAATTTTTCTAAACTTACACGCTAAGTCACCATAAAATTCGGGTCCCGATAGGCCTTGTAGCAGAAGTGTTTTAGTCCAGTATCGTATTTAGAAACGAATTCGTAGTGTTAACGATAAAACTAAGAAAAAAGCTTTCTGAAGTTTATGATACTAATTCCCCTGTCGGAGAAATTTAGTAGTCGAAGTTTTGTTACGAGCACTGAAATCAGTCACCTGACTAGACACATTTGCAAACCAATAGGTTGAGAAATGTAATCACCATAAGAAGCTGCACGAGGAACATCGTCATCCGAAACTAGAAATTAACAGTAATGATCAAAATCATCTCGTTTGACATAAATTTTGGATGGAATAAAACCATTTGAAATTGGTAAAGACAAATCTAACGATGGGCTTCGGTGTCAGTAGAATATGCTTTGTTCACTTGCAGTTAAGTAGGATAAATTTGAGTGACCATTCCTTCAAAGTAAGGATCCTCGATATTCAAAAGGGTGTCCAAATATCTGGAAGTGGAGTTAAAGGCATCAATAATATCCGCTTGTGCATCATCAGAAAGAGGCATCATAAAATCTCTTTCATAACAAAACAACATCAAAGCTGTCACAATAGGAGGACAATTGGTACCCATCGGAATGTCCATACTTCGTCTGTGTAACTTAGTGCCAAATCTACTGTAAATGTTATCAAAAAGGTATGATAATGCGCTACACACGTTTTGACAAGACCACAGTTTAAATCGTTTTAGGTCATCAGAAGTAAGAATGCATTCCTATCATCATAAGCAAGATAAGGATAGCCTTCCATTTAAATCTTACCCTCAAGTATGTCCTTTCTGACATATCATTCTGCTGGGTTTAATGATTCTTTACAACAACAAGTTCATTTTAATGGCAACATCTTTGAGAACAAATTCTATCGTTGTAAGTTGTAACAAGGGTCTACTGTAATGCAGTTGCTTCTTCGTTTTAAGTAATGGGTAAGAGTTAGCGTTGTGTTGTATTTCCAGTTGTTTCTTCTTTATTCTTTTAAACCGAAAACAATGCCAATTTACATTAGTCATCATCTCTTTTTAGGCTTGTAAGTGGCAAAACTCGGCTCGCCATTTAATTTATGTTTCTAGGTAAAAACATTAGGGAACTGCACCAATATGTTTGTCAAAAATCATATATACAATTAAGCCGCAACGTCAGAACACGTACATTGGGACATACGCGCCAAGCAAAGATTCAGATCAGCCTGCGTATTCGCGCTGTCTGTTCGTAATCTTTACTGGGCGCTTTTTAGATAGACAAGAATGCAACGAAGACTCTGATCAGATTGCACGGATGCGCAGGTTGATTTGAGTCTTTGTTGGACGCACATGTAGTTACGTTTTCTCAAGTTGTGGCTCATATATAGAATTAATCTCCCAGTTGACAGATTATTAACCTATTTATGTCGGGTAGACTCTTCTACCTTAACTTTTTGGACATGTCTATTTCCTATATAAGGGGTGTCTGGCTAGTTTTTATTATTACCATGTTTTGTAGAAATTTCTGAACTTAATTCAAACAGTGTAGACACTTATCAGACGCCGCGTTCTGCGGCATCTGATCTGAGTACGCTGTTTGCCAATGTCCCTTTAATGGGACGCTAAGCTCAAATGGGTTAACACACTAGTTTTTTACCCCATCGACTGCAATATTAACCACCGTAAAATCGGATGGGGACATATTTTCCGTAATTTTCATACATTACATTTTGGTATGAATTGGACATTTGTTTTTCTCTCGCATATGTTTGGTAGAACAGTTACTGTTTAGACCAGTTTAACCACCCAACTGATCTCCTAGTACTAGCTTACATGTGTTAAACAATTAATTACATTTTGATTAGCACAACAAATATTTGATTTGCAACGTTCCAAATCTTGCAAATATGCTTGATACCAAGTGCCTGGCAGAGGATATTGTGGTTTTGCGGTTTTGGTGGCATGCAGAACAGTACATAGCAGAATAACAGGAATATCTAAAGGGCAAACATTAATTATCAATGGAAATGATCACACATGTTTGCTGTAGGTAGAAAATATATAATCATTGAAAACAAGAATTCTACATTGATTTGAACAGTTATTAATGTATAAAAAGAACGTAAAAATGTATGAAAATTTTGAGTTCTAATAGGAAACCCTGATGTTCTAACCTTAGTTTTCAGGTCAGGTGTTTGTTTGGTTTGTATGACTTCCCTGTGGACATGATTCAATATGGTGTATGAAAGTAGGGTAATGACATGGCACCGACGTTGATTCGACGTTCGATGTGTGTCGTGTGCCCTTTAGGAATTTTTGGTTTGCTGCAATTTTGTTTTACTAATTGTCTTGCAATGTTTGCTGTATTGTTATTTGTTCTAGTCAATTTTGATGCCTATAATGGGCCAGGAGTAATGAATCATGAAATCTTAAAAACAAAACTTGAATCTTGTTTCATCACGCGATATTTTGGGTTCATCGCTTGACATTTTACTTTCACTCGTTTAACAATACAAAGCGGTGAACTAGAGCGTTTGTCTGAACTCGGTAAACAATGAAGCATTTCTTTTTATGGTCTTATTGAGCAAAATGATGTGTAAAAAGTGCCTTGTTTTATTTTTATGTCCTCAGAGAACAATAGTTAAGGGTATTTGTAAGAATCGCCTTATTCTAACAAATATCCAAAACATGTGTTTCTCGCAGTATTGACTACAATGTTATTGGGGAATGCATGCTTTCTGATTGACTGTCAACTCTTAAGCGAAGGTTTCGTGCCAGTCAAATAATCATTATAATGAATTTGTCGTTATATTGAGTGCCTTTATAAAGAGGCTTTACTGTACTTTTAATTAACACTGACTAGATTTATTAAATAATTGCAATGTGAAGTTTTGTTGGTTCTGTAAAATGCGCTTCTAAGATTTGCTACGAAGTGGCTGATCGTCAAAAAAGAAACTTACGCCGGAACCATTAATTGGGTAAAGAAATGGCTAAAGGTTGAGGATTAGGTTTTTTTAACATTTGAACCTGAGTGAATATTGGCTTCGGCAAACTTGATTCAAGCCACTCCTCCCAACCACCTCACTCCCCGGCCGCCCCCCCCCCCCCACCCCCCTCCCCACCTTTTGCTACTGGCTATTATAACACAGTGATTCTGGGGTTGCTGGGTCTTTATTTTTGCATGTTGCTGGGCATTTGTTCGTGTTTTTGCTTGGTTCCTATTAAGTTATTGTCAATTGAAAATCGATTTTTGCATTTAGAATAAAACGCCATCCAAAGCACAATTAGGGATTTAACTTGTTTTATTCGATCGAAACCTCGAGCTTAAATATGTGCAGTTCAAAGTATGTTCTACACACGCACCAACCGTTTTTCTTATTACAGTGCAGTACAAAGTCAGTTTAACACACGCATTAACAGTTTTATTTATTATAATGCAGTACAAAGTCAATTATACACACGCACCAACAGTTTTACATATTACATTGCATTACAAAGTCAACTGAAAGCACGCACCAACAGTTTTACTTATCACATTGTAGTCAGTTGAAAAGACGCACCAATAGTTTTACTTATTAAAGTACAGTACAAAGTCATCGACTGAAACATGCACCAACAGTTTTACTTATTACGGTGCAGTACAAATTCAGTTTTACACATTCATCAATATTTTTACTTGTAGTACAGTACAAAGTCAGTTATACACACGCACCAACAGTTTTACTTATTACTGTACAGTGCAAAGTCAGTTATGTACACGCACTTCTAGTTTTACTTATTATGGTGCAGTACAAAGTCCGTTATACATATGCACCAACAGTTTTACTTTGAACAGTGATATACAGAGTCAGTTATGGACATGCACCAATCGTTTACGTATAACAGTGCAATGCAAAGTCAGGTATACACATGCACCAACAGTTTTACTTACCGCAGTGCGCTACAAAGTCAGTTATGAACACGCAACAATAGTTCTACTGATAATAGTGTAATATAAAGTCAGTTATACACATGCGGCAACAGTTTTACTTATTACAGTGCAATACAAAGTCAGTTATGCACACGCACCAACAGTTTTATATATTACGGTACAGTACAAAGTCACTTGTATATACACATCAACGGTTCTGCGTATTACGGTGCAACATGAAATCCGTTATACATGTGCACCCACATTTTTTACTGAATCCACTATTTACAATCAATCCAGAGTTTGCTTAAGTTGTTTGTCCACGTGCTTATCATTGACCAATGAAATGAGACCGCGCGTTAGACGGACTAACCAAATGTTCACGACATGAAACCCAGAATCAAACTATTCTTAAACCTGGGCTGTGCATAGTGCTGGGACATTGTCAAACAGTGCAGAACGCGCGTCTGACCATGGTCAATACTGTTTGCTTAACTTACAGAAAGTTAAAGGTTAAATTAAATGAAATAGTTTCAAGTTCCCGTTCAGGAGCATTTTCCCAGCTTACTTTCAGTGACAACTGACCCAAAAGTGCTGTCAGTGCTTTGTTTTATTACGGTATACAGTCAGTTAATTACATGTTTCACATTCTCAATGTCAGTTATATACTCCAGCTGAATACTTTGCTGTGCAGTGCAATCTTAGTTATACATAAGCACCGACTTTTTTTATTACGGCGCAGAGCAATAGATTCTGAAAGGGATGCCTCTTGCAAGCAATGAACAAATACACACTAAAATTTGAAATTGCCAACGTGTCGATGTTTTCTGGGCCAGACTATGTACATGTAGTTTCGGTCAGTTAGGCATCAGTGATCCTCATATAATACAGTCGACTCTCGTTATCTCGAACTCGCTGATCTCGAATAACCACGTATCTCGAAGTGAAAATCTGGTCCCTGTTTGAACACAGAGATCTACCAACAGGCAACACAATATTGTGGGAAAGAGGAGAAAATGCTCCTTAGGAGCAATTTCTCCTCTTTTCCACAATATCTTCAATATATCTGTAACTTGGGAGTCAAATTAAAGATTCATTCTGTTAAAGGTGGTTGTTCGATTAATTGTTTTCCTCAGTTCCGCAAATCTGATATGTCGAAGTACGGATATCTCGAAGTGTTCCATAGAGTCCCTTGGATTTCAAGATAACGAAAGTCGACTGTATATTAAACATTCTGGAATACTCTTTGTCCTTATCTCCGTTTCATCGTAGTGTTCAAATCATTACGAAAACATGCCTATTCAAAAATATGAAAAAAATCTCCACCAAAAACTGAAAGTTTTCAAATAAAAATTTTGATATTTTTCATATTTCAGCTCAAAACATAGTTTGTGTTTACTCGTTAGAACCGCCTCGAAGAGGCGGTTCTTACGAGTACCCACAATCTGTGTGAGCAGAAATAAGAAAAATAATGTATACCCCTGTAAACCCCAGTTTACTACATAAAAGTGGGGTTTAATGGGTTCAACATTATATAGTATAAACATATTTTATTGCATCATTTCATGGCAGTGGGGTCGGGCCACAAGTTCTACCAACATTAGTTACGCCCCCCCCCCCCCCCCTCCAAACTTTTATTACAACAATAACAGACACATGATAATGGCAAATTAAGAAACATTATCTAAATACTTGATATGGAGTGATTGTTTAACAAATTATGGATTCGAAAACAAATATACAATACATAATTTTTAAAAGATGATAGCTAATATGAGGTGATGAGAAAAATAAAGTAAATAATTAACCAAAAAATGTAATAAGATAATGATGGACTGTCATGCTGGACTTAAGTTAGCAGCAAGCTAGTTGGTGAATCTTCTGGTATCCTTGATAAACGTGTGTACGGCTGTGAAAATAATAGTATTTTCTTCAGCTGTCAGATTTTCATCTCCAAACAGAAGAGTATAAATATTTAATGGATAGAAATCCCTAGTAGCTCGCAAAAGTGCATCTCTCTCATTATTGTAATTTGGGCAATTAAAGAAATAATGATCTGCATCTTCGACCTCTTCAGAACAACTACAAGTAGGATTAGGTGACAAATGATTTATATATAAATCAGATAGTAAATTACTACAATTATTTCTAATTCTAGCATGTAAAACTGAGAGATATCTGCTACCAGTTCGATAGTATGTTGTAACACTTGAATTATTTTGAAGCTTTTTCAGCTGATACTTAAAATGTGCTAGGGATGGTGAATTACGTAGTTCTATATCAAGAGAATTTCATGCAGAAATAGATGATGGAATACATGATTTACGTGAAATTTCAGTCCTGCAGAGGGGAACAGTAATATTTTGTTGATTTCGTAGAGTATAGGTACTTATTTCATTATATAGGCATGATTTCGTGATGATATATTGTCTTTGTTGATCCACTGATGAGTCAGAGAATAACAATTATTTGCAGCTGGAATTGTATCAGGAGCTTGAAATCTGTCCTACTAATAGGTATCAAACATGTTTTTTCATGCATTAACATTCGCCAGGCCCCAAGGGAGATGTTGAAAACCGAGGCCGGAAGCAATGCAATGCAATGTCTTCTTGCATCTCTGGTGAGCCAAACTCGGCTACTAATTTTTCGGTGCGATTCAAAGAAGTGTATCCCAGACTCATCACCTGTCACTACATTAATTTTTTCCTGATCGAATCTTGGAAACCTTTTCAGAACTTGACGCCATTTTAAAACGTGTGCGGTTTTGCTCCTCTTTGAGCAAATGCGGGACCAACCTAGCACTTTTTTTTCTTCAGTTTCAAAACATTTCGCAGAATGCGCAATACAGATGCTTTTGAAATTCCAACCGTGTCCGCAATCTGCTGAAATGCGTCTTCGATCGTGGTTATAAACTGAAATATAGAAAAATAAAAGCATGCACATTTTTTTAGATAAGTCCTTCACCTTTCAACCCCAGTCTGTCTGGTGCGTAAATGATATTCCTCTTGCGTGTTTATATTTAAACATTGCGATAACACACCTCTATATTAAATGGGCCTAAGGAAATATCATTAATTCCATTAAGCTTAATTAAAACCAGCGTGCTCATCGACGAACATTACATATCATGATCAGATATGCAAGTGCTCAGAAAACACATTTTCGCACCAACAGATAATGCTCAGGGCCCAGTTATTCAAAACTTTGATCATTAAATATGTCATATATGCCAATATTTTTGCTGAAAATGTGAGTAGCAAAGCTACTCACATTTTTTCAGTAAAAATACCTGTGAATTAGATATTGTACTTACTAGAGCAGTTAACATTTTGACCACTAACGAGTTCGTTAAGCTAAAGACGCTTTGAACAACTGGGCTCAATTTTCTAAGCGCAAATATCAGAAGACGACATTTTCAAAGACCCTTTTGTGACTTTCTGTTTGATTTCCTGCACAAAAAGTACTACCCTACACTGGTTACAGTCCATTCAGTCATTAAGTTTGTATCTGTAGTTGCATGATATTGCCTATTTTTCAAAGAGATCCTTTGTGAGGGGTTTTTACTATCTGACACAGAGATTCGAGTTTTATAAAAAATGATATTAGAGAGACAATAACTTGATTTTTGGCTGGACCTAGTTTGAATATGTCTCATCTCTTGGATGAATGCCAGTCTATAAAGTCCCTACTGAAAAGGGAGCCATATAATATTGAATGATCTGCCTTCATTGAAAGTGTAGTCGTTCCCCTTATGGGTAATTATGTTTATTTTCGTTTCTTGAAATTATTTTCAGATTCGTGATTAAGCACAAAGGAATTGGTCTGAAATGCGAAAAAAAAAAAAAAAAAACGGGGGAGCGATTTATATCTTAAAATATGTACCGCAGTTCTTGGTAAGATGCTATTTCTAGATTATCTAGGTAAGGCTATTGTTTTCACATCTCATTCCCAGCCACCACAATCATAACTGGGTGCCTATTACAGTCACCTCGACGATACAATTGCATTGTGATGACACATCATAAGTTTTCTTGTTTGTTAAGATTTGTGTCCTTCGGAAATCACCCTATCTACAACTCTGTTAAGGCATCAGCTGTGATTAAAGCAGATGTTATTTTACAAACAAATGGGCCGCGCAATACGAAAATGTGTCTTCCGACATATGCGGACAACGACGGCCAAGATCAGGTCAATCAGGGCCTTCGCTGTCCGTTGCCAGAATCATTAGATACTATAGAATGTACCAGTGGAAAGCAAATGCCAGGATAAGATCTTGTGCATGCGCAGGATGATGTGAATCCGTACTTTTTGCGCATGCTTGAAGACGCTTTTTCGCTTGGCGCTGCCTATACGGTTCTAGGCACAGGAAAACCAACGATGCCACAAGTTAGTAGCGAAGGCTCGGACCAGGTTACACATGTGCGAAATCTGACCCAGGGTTTCGTTGCTCGCAAATTACATGTATATACTGTCATGTTTGCGTATTGTGTAAGCAAAAGCCTTGACAAGACGTTAAAGGGGATCTTCGAATGTGATATTGTGCAGGCTTTCATGTGCATTGGCTCAAAATACTCAGAACATCACGAAAACACACCTATATAATTTTGACCCCCTTAAACTCCACTTTTATATAGTAAAACTGGGTTTCACAGAGGTATATATTATTTTCTTATATCTGCTCCAAAACATGGATTGTAGGATTCGTTAAAACCGCCTCACCAACACAGATTCGGGGTACTCGTTAAAACCGCCTCGGCGAGGCGGTTTTAACGAGTACACACATTCTAAGTTTTTGAGCAGAAATATGAAAAATATCAGAATTCTTATCTGAAAACTTTCAGTTTTTGGTGGTGAAATTTTCAATATATTTGAATAGGCGTGTTTTCGTAATGGTATTAGTCAATGATTTTATACTAGCAGGTTAACTAGCAGGTAATTGAGTATGCTTGACATTTGGGCCGCGTCAAACGAAACAGTGCCTTCGAACATGCGCAACACGCGCAGATTCAGATCACCCTGCGCATGCGCAGAGAATCATCCGGGCCTAATTTGCTCTCTATTTATACATTCTATAGTATCCAATGATTCAGTTAGCGACGATGAAGGTCTTGATCAGACTGCGCAGGCTGATCTGGGCCTTCGCTGTCCACATATGCCCGAAGACACGTTTTCGCATGCCGCAGCCCATTTATCAAATCGCATAAATGAGTTTTGACAGGAGAAATATACCTTACGATACATGTCGAACAGTAGTAATTCATAAGTAAATCATAAGTAAGTCAACCTGCGCATCCATGCAATATGGTTAGAATATTCACTATACACATTCGATTAAAATCCGTGGGCGAATAGTTAAGACCTTGAGGAGAGCTTGCGCATGCGCATACTGGTCGAAGTATTTATTGTTTGAAGACGATACGTCGAGTGCATTTTCCTTTGACTGGTTCCATTAATAATGTTATTTTAAGTGTCTAGTTTCCACACTTCCCTTATCTTGTTGATACTATCTACAACGAATAGTTTGCGAGATAAAATAAGCATAAATAACATTCTTTTTATTCTGACGCGTTTTTGACAGGAATGTTTTAAGGAAGTGAATCCTTATCTATTAAAACTATGTCTAAATATATGTGTTTTTGAACATGTAGGTCTTGCTGAGATTTGGAGGTATTGATAGCCTCCCTCAGAGTAGCCTCCACTGTTGAATGGGTGCATGTACGTGAAATGATCGTACTAGACTTGCGCCTGTCTCTAGTGACACGATAGCCGTTTGTATAATCAGCCACTACACTAACATTATGAAGGGGTTGTCACTGGAGACGTCTGTTGATTCCTGCTATCAGAGGAGGATTTTATTTTCAATTTCGCTTTTAGTCTGTTGGTAAAAGTGCTCTGTTTAACCATTTCATCCCTGAGTTCCTCCGTCAAAAATCAAAACAGAACGGCAAGCAGTGTAGATATTAATGAGACAGCTCATTATGAGCTGTCTCATCAGGATCCACACTGTTCGGAAATTCATCGTTTTGGTCTTCAAGTCTGAAAGAGTTAATAACTGTTTGCTTGAACCCTTTCACCCCTGAATTTCTAATGTGGACTCTTCCATCTTAGCATTAGATAAGTCCATTGTTATAAACAGGGACTTGGTCATAAATCAAAATCAGAGTGATAAACAGTGTGGTCAGATGAGACGGCTAATTATGAGCCATCTCATCTGGATCTACACAATTTGCAAAAGAACCTGTCTCTGTCTACAAGGTCGCATATCCTTATTTTCACTATCTTTGGAAACGCATCATGAACACACGCCTATATAATTTTGACCCTCTTAAA
This sequence comes from Anodontia alba, assembly GCA_964016985.1. Taxonomy (NCBI): domain Eukaryota; kingdom Metazoa; phylum Mollusca; class Bivalvia; order Lucinida; family Lucinidae; genus Anodontia; species Anodontia alba. Next base: position 52,548,603 of record OZ024823.1, on the reverse strand, counting down.
CCCCATGCACTTTTTATATAATGAAACTGGGGTTTACAGGGGTATACATTATTTTTCTTATTTTGCTAAAAAAACATAGATTGTGGGTACTCGTTAGAACCGCCTCATCGAGGCGATTCTAACAAGTACCCTCAATCTATGTTTAGAGCAGAAATATGAAAATATCAGATATTTTTATCTGAAACTTTTCCGTTTTTGGTTGTAAAATGTTCAATATTTTTGAATAGGCGTATTTTCGTAATGGGGTCTATAACTTACAAAGAAACGTCAACGTGATAATCGCTTGGTCTGTCGGTAAACTTTCCATTACGAAAACATAAGCAGTATAGGGTGCCACTCTATACTACTAACATGCCTATTCAAATATACTGAAAATTTTCCCACCAAAAAATGAAAAATTTCAGATAAAAAATTCTGATATTTTTCATATTTCTGCTCAAAACATAGATTGTGGGTACTCGTTAGAACCGCCTCGACGAGGCGGTTCTAACGAGTATCCACAATCTCTGTTTCTGAGCAGAAATAAGAAAATTAATGTAGACCCCTGTAACCCCAGTTTTACTATATAAAAGTGGGGTTTAAGGGGGTCAAAACTATATAGGCGTGTCTTGCTAGGAAGCCATAGACGCAAGAGAATTTGATCAGGGTCTACAATTTTGCTATTCATCCAGCATTCTGTCTACTCTCCTATTTGGAGAAATAATGAGGCTTTCTGGTTTTAGATACATAGGCAGGTTGTAAAATGGACTTGTTTAAAGTTTTAGGAGAAGTATGGTAAGGAGTTAGAGTATCCAAATATTTTGGGTAAATACTGTAGGTTGTTTCGTCTTGAACACTTTCGGCCATGCAGACCAAAACAGGTATAACTTTTCGTACAGTGTAGATCCAGACGAGATGAACCGCCCATTCAAGATCTAAACAATTTGTCATTCGGTTTTAATTTTCGATTATTGCCTACTTGCAACCAAATGCAAGTCCAAATTGGAAAAAAAAAAATGGAAGAGTCCACTTCTGTAACTAGGGTGCGAACGGGTTAAAAGTGGTAGCGTATTTACCCCAAGTATTCGTGCAGACCATCCTGAGCAAACAGTTTAGACCCAGATCAGACGCCGCAGAACACAGCGTCTGACCAGGATCTACACTAATTGCTATCATTCAGGAATATTTTCGACACAATAATCAGTGACGGAGCCAGAACGGAACTATTATTACGCACACACAGGAAAAATCATGTAAAATTCTTCCTAGTATCGCTGACAAAACGTGGGCTAATTTTAAAGGAAAGAATTTGATCCCGCAGGGAGCAAATTCTTTCCTTTAAAGCAGCCCTGTGGTAAAAAGCAAAATAGTTTATGTTAGTTACTCTTTATTGCAAATAGTATTATTTTTCTTACGCAGGTTACGCATATGCGTAACCGTGTGTTATGATCGCTACGCATATGTGAATTCTTAGGAAAAATACGGTAGACGCTGCAGCAAGCGTTTTGCGTGTGGGAATATTGGAAAAGATGAAATTGCATTGTTTTAATGCTTGTTTCTTTCGTCGGTTTTTATGCTTATTTCATTAGACAGTACAGGTACTGTAGCGTATCGGAGTTGTAACTAGCAAATTATTATTGAGTCTTGGCTGCTCGCGTGTTTCAGTCAGCTGTGAGAAAACGGCATATACTAACGCGCGCACTGCTAAAATAAAACGTTTATACTGTACGCTAAATATACATATTATATATTCATCTTTTTTCAGCCGGGCAATTGATATATTTAAGTAAGTATATAATTATAAGATATTGGGCAGCAGGAAAGACATCTTCCTGTAAACATCGTATTTATTATTCTGTAACATTATGGAATTTAATAATAAATGAATAAACGGCCTAGGAAGTTATAAAAGTGAGGAAGATTGTCAAAGAAAGTGTTCATTATAGATTTGTGTAAGATTCGTACAATATGCGAATGAGAAATAAGTTCCCCTGGAGAGTTATTTGTGTTCAGTTGTATAGAAATGTTAATTGCAAGAAAGGTTATAAAAAGAAAAATGTGATATGAACATTGCAAGATGATTTTACAATGAGTGATATATCAATGCTGATGTTTTGTGTCGTAGTGCTGTATTTTTTAGCCACAGGAAAAACGTATCCTTTTATAGAAAAGGACATCATGCCCTATGATAAAAGGAATTTTGTTCAAACCGAATTACAGAATAAGGAACTGACAGATAGAATGTTTCCGGGTGTTCCTGGAACGAATTCTAATGGAAACGGAGATATGGATCGTGTTGGGAAAGAAATATTAGATAACTTGATTGGAAATATTGTGACAACGTCAGATAAAAGCGGAGTAAATGATACAGTAATTAATGAACATAATACAACCTTAACAAAGTTAACTCAAACTGCAACATATAATACAAATAATGCAAAAAGAAATATTACTTCTGATAAATTAAATAGCAAACTTGTGACAGATCTGAACTATCATAGCAAAGAGAAAGTTAAAAAAGACCATATCAATTCCTATCTAATACATTTACCGTATTATTTACAAAAATATGTCCAAAAAGAAAATCCTTTAAAAGGATTTCTTAGGGAAACGATACTAGTTCCAGGACATAGAAAACAGCGTCGTCGGCGGTCTTTCTACCTGGATTTTGACATGTTTACGGACTTTCCTGAAGAGGAACCGGATGTTGTGTTTAGTGCTCACACGTCCCCCTGTGACTGGTCGGACAGATATTATTGTTTAAATGGTGGGACATGTGTTTTCGTTCATGCTTTAGAAATCAAAACTTGTCGGTAAGTATTCTTTTTTATCATGATTCCTAGAAATATGTCGCAGTACAGAGTTTCGATATGGAGAATACTAGCATTGTTTGTATAAGCTTCTGAGGCAATCACCTCGCAGTAATATATCGCGCAGTTTCATGATTCCCAAAAGTTTACGTCGCGCAGTAATGCTCTTGTTTCACGATTCCCCCAAATTTATGTCGCGCAGTAATACCCTTGTTTTATGATTCCCCCAAGTATATGTCGCACAGTAATACTCTTGTTTCATGATTCCCCAAGTTTATTTCCTGCAGTGATACTCTTGTTTCACGGTTCCCCAAGTGTATGTCGCGCAGTAATACGTGTGTCTCATGATGCCCCCAAGTTTATGTCGCTGAGTAATAGTCTTGGTTCATGATTCTCTAAAGTTGATTTCAGCTAAGAAAATGGCATATATAACAATATAAAAAGGGTATTTAGGGGCATTTCGGTGCAGTTTAGGCAAATTCAATCCTGCACATTGATGCAATTTGATCAGCATCTTTGTGGCTCCACATAAAGCGTGTTTTTTTTTTGTTTTTTTTTGTTTGTTTGTTTGTTTTCAACTGAAAAATACTTTTATTTTTCTTATTTCTTGTTGAAAACATATTTTGTTCATGAAAACATATATTGTGGGTACTCATAAGAAGCGCCTCCCCGAGGCGCTTCTAATGAGTATCCACAATATATATTTTCACGGGGAAGTAAGTAAACAAAACATCTTAACTGGAGTTATGACCTTTTCTGCTCGCTTGCAAAACTATTTGCATAACTACATAACTATATCGGCATAGAGTAAAGGTCCTGTTTGATCACTCAGTTCGACTGTTCAGGCAAATCTGGGCTTTTGCTATTCCTGTATACCACGAATAGCTTCTTTTCTCCTGCTGCAGTTATGTTGTGTAAGTGACTCAATACTCAAACTATGTGTTTGTTTCGACGCCCGTCCAGAACCTAACTAATTTAATCATGCCGAGTGGATTCTTCTATTCCTCTACCTGAATTCTTTGAACAGGTCTATTTCCTGGCTGGTTCAGTATTTATTATCATCGTGTTTTGTAGAAATTTCTGAACTTAATGCAAACAATGTAGACTCTGATCAGACGCCGCAGAACGCGGGTCTACACTATTTGCCAATGTCAATTTAATGGGGCACTGGGCTTAAATGTGCTAAGAGGAACTGATACATTTTCAAGGAAGACAACTCTGTCAAATCTGGTTTGCCTCCCTTCTTAAAGGTGGTCAACTTTAAAAGGGCACACTCATGTTTCAACGTCAGTCCAGAACATAACATAAGGGAAACAGAAACAGACACACTTTTAATTGGGCAACTCTGTCAAAATTGTTTTGCCTCCATTCTGAAAAGAGGTCTACCTTAAAGGCCCCATAGTCTTCAAAAATAGATATTTTATTACCCAAGATAGGTTTAATGAGTTGCTATATCGTATTAATACAATCACAAAAACGTGGCTCCTGACAGCCTGTAAGATTTCAGTTAGTCTCTCATTCTTTTTAGTATTTCTGAATTAATGTTGCCAGCATTAATTCAGAGATACGATAAAACTCACTTCATTTTTGATCGAGTTAAAAAAACAAGAGACTAACTGGAATTTTACAAGCTATCAGGTGCACACATTTTATGATTGCATTACCATCTATCAATTTATTAAACTTTTCATGGATAAAAATGTCTATTTTTGAGGAATATGGAGCCTTTAAAAGGAAAGGGGGGCTAATTATTTCCTTTTAAAGTAGACGCCTTTTCACATCACGAAAACATGCCTATATAATTTTGCCCCTTAAAACCCCACTCTTATATAGTAAACCTGAGGTTTACAGGGGTATACATTATTATTATTATTATTATTATATCTGCTCAAAAACATAGATTGTGGGTACTCATTAGAACCGCCTCGCCGTTTGTGGGTACTCGTTAGAACCGCATCGGCGAGGCGATTCTAACGAGTACCCACAATCTATTTCTCGAGTAGAAATATGAAAAATATCAGAGTTTTTATCTAAAAATTTTCATTTTTTGGTGGTAAATTTTTTAGTATATTTGAATTGGCTAGTTTTCGTAATGATAAGAAGCTTTTGTGTGCAGGAAAGCAAACATGAAGGTACAAAAATTGTCTCCCTTGTAAAAAATGGCGGAAAATCTACCAAGTGTATCCAGTCCTCCTGGTTGAGCCGCACCATGAGAAAAAGTCCCTTTAGGGCTTTAGCGTAATCGAAAGCCCGGATCTTCGTGTGTACAATTTGCCTTGACCTTTTCTGTTCGTCCTGAGTTTCGCTGCATAGCCTATAAAACGTGGATGTACTAGTGTATATAAGAGACCTCGACCAGTCTGCACATGCGCAGGACGATCTAATTGTGCATTTCACATTTGTTTGAGGCATGCTTTCGATTTATGAGGCTGAAATACAGTTTGATAGGTAAAACGTCATATGGTGAAAATGAATGCTAATTATTTGCCTTATGCCTCGCTGTTCCATTACTATATCATGAGCTCACCAAGCGAAAATGTACCTTCGAGTCATATGCGGACAGCAAAGGCCCAGATCAGACAACACAAAAGCCCAGATCAGCATTACGAAAACACACCTATTCAAATATATAGAAAATTTCATCTCCAAAAACTGAACATTTTCAGATAATAAAACTCAGATATTTTTCATACGTCTGCTCAAAACATAGATTGTGGGTACTCGTTAGAACTGCCTCGGCGAGGCGGTTCTAACGAGTACCCACAATCTATGTGTTTGAGAAGAAGTAAGAAAAATAATGTATACCCCTGTAAACCACAGTTTTACTATATAAAAGTGGGGTTTAACAGGGTCAAAATTATATAGGCATGTTTTCGTGATGGACAGTCTGGTCACGGCTTTCACTGCCCGAAAACAGAATCATTGGATACCGTAAAATGTTTCAATGAAGAACAAATGGAGAGTAGATGCACAGAAGAGACTGCGCATGTGCAGGATGATGTAAATCCGCAAAGTTTTCACTTTATGTGCATGATCGAAGGCGCTTTTGCTCTTGACACGTCCCATACTGTACAACGCCACAAAAAGCCCTCAGCACAAGTGCCTACCGTATTTATCCTACGTATTAGGACAACTTAACTCCTTACCACACGTGTCCAAAACTGTGAACAAGCAAAATGTGTACAGGTTGCCCTTGGACATAAAGAACACATACATGTACTAGAACGCAAATTTGGAGTCTCGGTTTTATTTGGACTCTTCATATGACAGCAAATGTAAGTTGCAGGGCTGCATAAGCCCTTTTGTGGCAAACAGTACATGTAGATACCTAGATCAAAACTTCTCTTCGCAGAAGTGTAGACCCAGGACCCAGATACTCTTCATATGATAGAAGTTTGCAGAACTGCATAAGCCCTTTTTAGCAAACAGTGTAGACCCAGATCAAATCGTCACTTCGCAGAAGTGTAGACCAAGATACGCTTCATATGACAAAAGTGAAGTTTGCTGAACTGCATACGCCCTTTTTGGCAAACAGTGTACACCCAGATCAGACGCCACATTCTGTGGCGTCTGATCTGGGCCTACACTGTTTGCTCAGGTCTGTCTTTCCGAATACATGTACTTATGGTAAATACGGTACAAAAAAGTCGCGCAGTCTGATCAGAGTCTTTAAAATGCATTCTGTGTGTAGCTAAGTATCCCAAGGTGTTCAGCGAAGACTCTCATCAGCCTCAGGCTGATCTGACTCTTCGCCGGTCGCACATGCAATCTTTTATGAAATGCCGTGCCCCGGCTCAAATGGTGTTCATAAATAATTTATCTCATGCCAAAAAATGTGACCAGAAGATCATTTTGGTGTCTACTAGGAAGTAGGCAACAGTTTGGCGTAAAAAGTGTTCATTTGAATCATTCATGAAAAAGTATAGCTACTTAAGTGGTATCCCGCCTGATTGCACTCCTTGGTGTAGACTGGCTCCAGTCTCCAGTGTCTAAATATTTTTAGCTGTAATTCTGTTTGACAATCCATTAAAATAAAACCAAAAATATATCATGACTATAAATGCTGGTCACTAGTGACCAGCCTTTATAGGCTTGATATTATTTTGGTTTTATTTTAGTGGATTATCAAACAGGATTAATGGAATAGATATTTAGTCACTGGAGACCGGAGCCAGTCTATCCTTACTGCAGACACACATATCATGTTCTGCTTAAATATTTGGCTTCAAATTGGTAGTTGATAAAAGATTATTACTGTTAGATGAGTTATGTTCTGTATTTGTAGTACAGGTATGGATATTTTTTGTGGATTCTATCGATGTGTAAACGCCAGTTAATCATTTACAAACTGAATAAGGTCTTTACTTAGTTTGTGAGTAGTTTAACGGCATTTACATATCAATAAAATTCACACAAAAAATAAAATTCATTTCTTTTAATACGAATTTGGGCATATTTGTGATGAAAATATGGGGAAAACGCCCATTTTTAGGCGCGAAGAAATTCCGAGTTCAGTGGTTTATTTAAGTAACAAGTAACATCTGTAAAAACAGATACACGACGTAGGAAAGAAAGTATATTTACATACTTATAACAATGAAAAAAAAGGAACGGGACACATTCATAAAAACATCCTGGGTTTCGAACCCGCAACCTTCCGCATGGTAGGCGAACGCTCTCCCGACTGAGTTATGGAGGCTGTTTCTGTGCTGCCCGAAAACTAATTATATATTGCTAAGCAGCTACATTTTTCTACAGCTAAAAATAAACATAACTCAATAATGTGCAAAATGGAAGGACAAAGAGTACAATATCGTTTGAAAAGAATTATAAGTATCCTATTTTTATTTTTTAGTATTTTCCTGTTTAGGTTTGTCCTAACCTCGCAGTTTTACCATGATCTTGAAAACACATTTCAAAGCATAATGTACAATGACTAAGATGGCGTGCCCTTTTACGGTAATAACAGAAAAGGTCGTTGTGCAGATTCTTTACGATTGTATGGCATATACAAGATTTCATACAGCTGCTCAACGAATAATGCCGTTTTCAAATTGCTTTTGACCAACAACATTGCGCTATATAAAGGTAAGCTGTTGAGTTGGAATTATAGGCAGACAATCGACCGTTAATAGAATTTAATGAGACAGGACACACTTGATAGATTTTCTCCATTTTAAAAGGCTCCCTTTTAAATGGAGAGCCCATTTTTAGAAATTTGCGCGAAGAAAATTTCAGTGAATTTATCGAAGTATAAAACCGTTTTCAAATATTTCGTTTGTGACTTCCGAGTTGCTTTAACCACAAGTCTAATCCATTTTGAAAATGCGTCTACTCTAAAAGGAAAGAATTTGCACCGAAATGACAAATTCTTTCCTTATAGAGCAGATCCCTTTTCAGAAGGGAGGCAAAACAATTTTACATGGTTCCCTTCAAGGGCAGCAAATTCTTTCCTTTTAGAGTAGACACCTAGATAAAATAATCCCACAGAGTTACTTCCCCTGGAAGTGTAACAATTCCCATCAGGCGATGTCTTTATTGGCTTTAACCGCAACTGTTACACTTACGATGTTGTGGAATCGCGCTACTCCCCTGTTGTTGTACATGTCATTCTTTCCTTAATTGACAGGTCTCAAAAAAGCACATGCACATATTTATTACAGATTCTATTACATACTTCTTCATACAATACAAGTCACACACAATAAAAAAAAAAAACAAGAAAACACCTGCTTCTTTTCGTATTGCATTATAGGAGCCGAATCGTCCCAAAACGTACTGTGCGCCCAGCAAAGATTAAGATCCGCATGCGCATAAACAGTCTGATCATAATCTTCACTAGGCGCTTTTTGGATAGCCAAGGATGCAAAGAGCCTGCATGCGGACAACGAAGACTCTGACCAGACTGTGCAGATGCGCAGGCTGATTTGAATCTTCTTTGGGCGTACATGTCAGATGGTACGCTTTCTTACATTGCAGTTCATATGTAAAATTTTGCTTAGTAATGATGATCTTTGTTCATTCATACCGATTCTTTTTTATACGAGTTATATATATACATATATATATATGTATAACATACACAGCATTCCCGTTTATATTTTTTTTAATCCTGAAGCGCTTTCACATTTATGTGAAAGCGCTTCAGGGTTTAAAAAAATATTAACGGAAATGCTGTGACTTTGTTATTTATCTTTTTGTATATTTTCGACGCAAGGACATTTCTTTCCTTATAATATACAAACAATAACAATTGATACGTATATGGTTTTCAGCACGACAACCTACATTGTCTATGCTTCTAAGTTAGTATTCTGCTTGAATCTGTATCGGATAGTTATCCGCCCGACAGGATTCCTGTGGACCGATAAGGTCCGATATAGATTTAAGCAGAATGTTAGTTGGGTTAATACAATCGCATCGCGACGAAACCAAATCTTATATGAACCAGTTATATTCGCCCAGCCGAGATGGTTCTAACTGGTGTCATCGCGTACGGTTTAAATGGTGGGCGATTTTAATGAGTACATACATGCATGACTGCGTCGCGCAGTCTGATCTGTGACATCGCTGCCCGCATATTATGCACTGAAGGCACAGTTAGACGTGGTGCGGCTAAATTTCAAGCAAGCCTTAGAGTTCAAGAGTGTGTGTGTCCTAAAGTTTGGTTATATCATTCTGAATAACGCTTTATATCTGTAGACGTCTTTCTTTCTCAGACTGTGTATTAGAAAGCTTTACTCTGTATTTGTCTGTGTTAAGTCTCTTGAGTTTTGGTCTAGCGTTACTCATTCATTCCTTTATTTGACATATTAAGACATTAGATCCCAAGTTACTCGACGGGTCTGTTAATCTAAAGCAAATTAACATATATTTACATCAAATTGAGACAGTGCTCAAAACCAACATCTTAAAGTAATATGACGTGAAATTACATGTATTCTATCACTTATTATTGCATAAAAAGCAGTGTCGCACGTTATTAACAGCCGTGGATTAACCGACGAAAGCCGTGTATTAACAATTCACGCGCTCTTAATGCACGGCTGCGCAACTTTCAATATGCTCGTACCGGGGCCACAGATTTGTTGCCGTTACGGCTTGTGTACTGCCCGGCCTTAGAACGAGCAAAGTCCATGGAAATTACGTTCACGAGACATCTGTGAAAAGGCTAAACAATATAGTGCAAGAAATAACGCGAAATGTAGCAAATGTTTTCAGTTTTTATGCAATAATAGCGATCAAACATGTTTTTCAATGTATTAACATTCATCAGGTCCCTTGGGAGGTGTTGAAAACCGCGGCATCCGGCCTCGGTTTTCAACACCTCCCACGGGACCTGCCGAATGTTGATGCATGAAAAATCATGTTTGATCCCTATATGAAGCGGCCTTCCCAGTTAACACACAACCTCATAATAACATCGAAACGACGTTATTTCAACGTTGCTGGGTTGATACAGGTGATAAAAAAATTCACCATTTTGTGACATCTGTTTTACTTCACTGCATGCGCACCCAAGCAAGCCATATCTGAAAAGATTAGTACTTTCCTTCTCTAGAAGCAAATAAAAAGATCAAATGAATGAAAACAGTAGACTCCGTTTTTTTAAAGTTGTGTAACAATGCGCTCACACATCCTGGCCCATGACCAAGCAATATTCCATTTTCTAGTATATGCAAATGCGTTCAGTGATCCCAAAGGACCAGAAAATATACACCTGTACTTTATTCAAGTGAAGTACGGGTAGACGTTTAACGGCCGTCACACAATAATTACATGTAACACCAGTTGTAGTGACGATAAATAACTTATAAAAAAGGAATCATTTGAACAAGTATTGTTCAGGCTTATATGAAGATATAACTTTATTTAAACGCCAAATAAATGACATTAAGCTGCAAAAATATATGATAGTTTCTGTTTGCAATCCTATTTATTCTTTGGGCTCCCAAAATCGTAAACAAAAGAACTTAGCATCATGAAAACATAATACCTATATAATTTAGACCCTCTCAAACCCCACTTTTATATAGTAAAACTGGGGTTTACAGGGGTATACATTATCTTCTTATTTCTGCTCAAAAACATAGATTGTGGGTACTCGTTAGAACCGCCTCGGCGAGGTAACGAGTACCACAATCTATGTTTTGAGCAGAAATATGAAAACTATCAGAATTTTTATCTGAAAACTTTCAGTTTTTTTTGGTGGTGAAATTTTCAATATGTTTGAATAGGCGTGTTTTCGTAATACAAGATTATAATTAGTGTTCATGATTTATTAATTGAACGTGACCGCTACTTCAGACCAAGAATTCCACGTGAGCAGCGAATTTGTTCGCAGTGTAATCAGGTAGAAGATGAAGAACATGTTTTCCTATTTTGTAGTAAATACAGTATAACCTCAATTGCTCGAACACGGATGGCTCGTTTACCGCGGATGATTCGAACTCTTTTTTCAGTCCCTACAAAATTCTTCTAATAGCTCAAGAAAACAAATAGTTAATGATTTTTTCTTATTTTATCGTGGAATTGTATGTTGTGTGTACCCATTAGAATCGCCTCATCGAGGCGATTCTAATGAGTACACTCAACATACAATCATTGTGTAGAAAATCGAAAAGATTTCCCTAAATTATCGCTATTTGCTTCCTGAACTGGTGCCATGATTAACCCTCAGTGGCTCGAACTACCCATGTCTCGAACGAATTTCCATGGTCCCAACGATGTTCGAGCCATTGAAGTTCGACTGTATACAGATTTGAGGATTACATTATTTGATAAACTACAGTTAAAGATGCCAGCTAAGAAACTCAATACTGATGAATGTTTTGAATCATTTCATAACTTTATTAACCCAAGTAGGGCTGTGGATACAAACATTTGTAAATTTATTCAGGAGGCATTAGATTTACAGCAGTAAAATCTATTGTTTGTTTTCTCTGGTGTACTCTTTTAAATGTTTGTATTATATATTTCATGTAAATGAAGATTTTCCAATAAATATTATTCTATTCTATTCTATTCTATTCTTGAAAGTAAAAACACATGAGATATCGAAAGCAGCTATCTCGTTTTTATTGCGTCTAATCATGAACAGAACAATGTAACATACAAACTACTTTTGATTGCTAGCCTACGCTAGGACGATATTCTATTTTCAAATAAATCTCAATAATCTCAGTTATCCCGGAGGACCTTGAAATCTTAATTGTATAAAATACACTTAGACCATTCCAAGTTTTTTCTAGGTTTAGATTCCGCGGGAGGGTTGGATTTCTGTATCAATTTTGGAAAAAGAAATGCAAAAAAAAAAATCATAAATATGCTTCTCAATTTTCAAAAAAAAAACAAAAAAAATAAGAAAAAAAAAACCCAGAAAATTCTGAACGTTTTCATGTGACATACTGTGACATCACGAAAACACGCCTATGTAATTTTGACCCCCTTAAACCCCACTTTTATACAGTAAAACTGGGGTTTACAGGGGTATACAATATTTTTCTTATTTCTGCACAAAACATAGATTGTGGGTACTCGTTAGAACCGCCTCGCCGAGGCGGTTCTAACGAGTACCCACAATCTATGTTTTGAGCAGAAATATGAAAAATATCAGAGAAATTTATCTGAAAATTTTCAGTTTTTTGGGGGTGAAATTTTCTATATATTTGAATAGGCATGTTTTCGTAATGGATAAAAATCTACCATTATATCAGGTAACTATTTTTTTTTTTCTCCGTGAAAACATATGTTGTTGGTACTCATCTGAAGCTTCTGATGTACCAAATATATGTTTTCATGGAAACATAAGAAAAGTATCATTGTTTTTAGTTATTAAAAACGCCTATACTGGCGGTATAAATATGACTTTAAATGAAATTTGCTCAGATATTCTAGTCAGTTATACATTGTTTGATTCTAAATTTGATTGTTTGATAATAAAGTTTTGTTTAACCTGTTATTTTTTGCCTCTAGTTTAAGTAATACACGCCTTAGCTGAGTATATAAATGTTGTTCGTTTGTTTTTGTTTATAACGAAAACATGCCTATTCAAATATATTGGTAATTGTACCATCCAAAACTGAAAGTTTTCAGATAAAAATTCTGATTTTTTTCATAATTCTGCTCAAAACATAGATTGTGGGTACTCGTTAGAACCGCCTCGCCGAGGCGGTTGTAACAAGTACCCACAATATATATTTTTGGCAGAAATTAGAAAAAAATAATGTATACCCCTGTAATGTAAACCCCAGTTTTACTATATAAAAGTGGGGTTTAAGGGGGTCAAAATTATATAGGTATGTTTCCGTGATGTGCTTTTTTTCCCTGATATAGATAGGCAGGTCTTGCTTGCTTAGATGGACGCTAAACATGGAAAAATATTGGAATGACCTAAAGTGAACTACGGGTAGACGTATTACGGACGCTACATTGCACAAAATACCAAGTGTAGTGAAGGTAAATAGGTTCTGAAAAGAGGGATCGTTTGGAAGTATCATACATCGAATCAGTCACTTTGTAAACATAAACAAACTGTTCAGAACATGCACAGCTCACTGGACTATATTTGGATCTCCTAGAATTTCAAAGGCGAACTGCGCATGTCAAGATCATACTGAGCATGCGCACTTTATATGAGATCTGAGAATAGATTTTGTCGTGATACGGCCGCGATAGTTTGCTCTTAGCACATGATATGAGAGCATTTTTCTTGTGATAGGCATAATATGCAAGTTTTGCATGATGAAAACAGAAAAATATGGGCCAATTCATATGAAAGGGCCCTGTCGCATTTTGGTAAGTGGACTCCGAGATCAGCCTCATCAACCGCATAGTCTGATCAGAGTTTATATTGTCTATTATTATATTCTACAATATCCAATTATCATGTTAATGAACAGAGAAAGGCCTGTTTGATATATGTGGATGTTGTTTTTTTTCCGCATGTGAGATAGTACCTTTTTTTCATTTCCTGGCTCAAACGTCTTCCAAGTTCTCAGTGGGGTAATTTTTCACAGATGTGAGGAAAGTTGTGCAGATATCTCTCTTGCAACGAGTCATAAACCACATTTAGAAGATTGGAGTTTCTTTACATCTTTCTGTTAACCGGCAAAGTTCAAACAGGCCTAGATAAGTACGTCAGCTTTTTTATGTACCCGAATTAGTGCACCCGCTATTCACAGATCAAACTCTAAGGAAACATTCTGAGCACGATCAGAACCGGATGATTAGCGATGCATATTAAGGGGTTGTGGATGGGGATGGGAGTGGGGGCAGGGGTAGGGGGTACTTTTACATAGAAGGTAACTCTGTCACAGCTGTTTTGGCCTCCCGTCTTGGGAGCAAATTCTTTCCTTTTAGAATAGATCACTTTTCAGAAGGGACTTGGTGTACCGGAAAGAAAATACGAGGTCACAAAAATGTCTTCCTAGTAAACACAACCAAAATATCTATCAAGTATATCTAGTCCTGGAACACGGTGCCGCCATTTTGCAAAGGGAGATAACTTGCAGATAAGAAGTTTTTGGAACCTTTAAGAAATGTGGTTATATTAAAGGAAAGAATTTGCTCCAACAGGGAGGAATTACTTTCCTTAAGAGTGTCCGCAAGTGCGGAGGGCGTCAAGTATTTAATCATTACCACTCTTTTGGTTCATTCAGCAGACCACAAATTGGTGATATCTTTCTTATCATTCACAGAAAGCAGGATTTGACATTTCATGCAAATTGGAGACAATTTGCATGAAATATCAAATCCTGATTTGGAGACCATTTGCATGAAATATCAAATCCTGTTTTCTAGCAAACATAAGAAAAAAATATTTCAATATGTCGTCTGCAAAAAATTTTACCCATAAGAATGTGCATGTTATTAATAACCTGTTTAAACTGAAGCAACTTTGTAATTATACCAGATTGCATTTTCTTATTTCAAAGAAATATTGTATAATCGTAGATATTACTGATCATTTCCGGCTCCTTTTAACTTTACCCACTACCTGATAATGGAAAAAAATGCTAGGTTACATTACGTTTTCTGTACTATATATTAAGCTGTAGGCCGAATCATGAGATGAAAATTAACATTATTTTTTCTTATTTTTCACAGAGAAAAAAATCTTCACATTTCATTAAAACTGTGGGGTGGTTTGAATTAAATGTCAAGTCTTATTTTCTGTGAATTATTTTTAATCAGCAGGTTAAAGATTAAGCTTTCAACTTCGAAACCTCTCTAATGTGCTTACGCAATTACGGCTCGAAACGTTATTGTTGCAACTTTGTGTGTTTGTTAGGCAATGACTCTGTAAGCGGACAATGAAGGCGCTGATCAGGCTGCGCGGAAGCGCAGTAATCACTGGAGCTTTGTTATCCTCATATGCAATTAAGACCCTTTTCCCATGGTATATATGATATACTTTAAGAGCAAACAATTCTGTCAAAATTATTTTGCTCCCCTTCTGAAAGGGTGTCTACACTTAAAGGAAAGAACTTGCTCCCCATGGGAGCAAATTCTTTCCTTTTAGGGTAGACACCTTTTCAGAAGGAGCGTTGTGCTCAGAAGGGCAAACAGTAAGTCACAAAAATTGTCTCCCTCGGAAATATGGCGGATAATCTATTTAGTACATATATCCATGTACATATAAGAGATTATGTCACAGCTCCAGATAGGAGGGGTATCCACATAATAGTTTTTTCATCTAGCCACAAAAAAACATATGTTGTGGGTACTCATTAGAAGCGCCTCGGGGAGGCGCTTCTAATGAGTACTAACAAAATATTTCTTGTGGAGAAATAAGAACATAGCACTACTTTTTTGACAGTTTAAAAAACGACTTATTTGGGGCTATGTATTTCTGACAAATGTCAAGCGCAAAACAAAGGTGTTAGTGCAAATTGAATTGAAGTCCAACATAAATATCCTTTCCGTCTCCATAATACAATCTATTGAAGAAGGCATTTGTCATTTAAGCACAGTGACTGGATGCGTATAGCAATGATCTTCAATACTACTGAAACTAACAGCGTGAGGGGGAGGTATAGGAGAGAAGATTGTCTCTGAAGACAGGATTAGACAGAATTAGATCGTGTTTTATTTCTAATTTTCTTCTGATCTGCAGTCACTGTCGATACTGAGACGGTCGTTACATATAGCATCAGCTGGGCGTGTGAATATTTCCTGTTAGACTGGTACTAGTCCAAGGGATGAGCAGTATTCAAACTAAGTCCATCCGAACAATAAAATGTTTTCTCTCTGATACCAGTCTGATCAATATCATTCAGTCTGAGTCAGACAAACTAAAAGCGAAATAAAAGAGCTTTTTGGAAGAAAAGAAATCGTGATGCACCTAGGGGCTGACTAAATGGACTGTAACCAGCCCAATTCCCTGATGGCATTGTAGGAGTTGGTGGCTTATAAACCTGATCTTGTCACGTTGGGTCATCACAGTCTGTTTAAAGTTAGACGTGCCTTTCGCGATGTTAAATTTACTATAGACGCTCAAATTTATGGAAGCTTATATGTGACTTGATAGCTTCTAGGAAACCCGATCTTGTCACGATGGGTAATCACAGTCTGTTTAAAGTTAAACGTTTAATTCGTGACGGTAAAATTACTACGGGCGCTCAAATCTACGGAAGCCTATATGTGACATTGTGTTTAAAGTAAGGATGTTTGTGCTTTGTGTTTGTAACTTATGAATTCCGTGTTTTGACTTTTTAAAGTAATGGCCAATGCTTTCGCAACCCGTGGCCAGTAACGTTACCTTCCATTACGAAAACATGCCTATTCAAATATATAGAAGATTTCACCTCCAAAAACTAAAAAATGTTCAGATAAAACCCCCAATATTTTTCATATTTCTGCTCAAAACATAGATTGCTGGTACTCGTTAGAACTGCCTCGGCGAGGCGGTTCTAACGAGTACCCAGAATCTATGTTATTTAGCACAATAAGAAAAATGATGTATACCCCTGTAAACCCCGGTTTTACTATATAAATGTGGGGTTGAAGGGGATCAAATTTATATAGGCATGTTTTCATGATGCAAAGGTACTGGTATTTTTTTATAGTGCAGCGTATAAAATGCTGAAGAATAGCAAACACTTTTTTTCCTGTTTCACCTCACTTTCTTTTATGTCCTTTATCACACCCTTTGAAAGACAAAACGCACATGTCAAAAGACATAACACAAAACACAAAAGCAAAAACCCCCAAAAAAATAAAACTGGTAAGTCAAAACACGACAACCATGATACAAATACAGAACTCGAAACATCCTTACACAAATTACCATGTCACATGTAGGCTTACATCACGAAAACATGCCGATATAATTTTGACCCTCTTAAACCCCACTTTTACACTGTATGTAGTAAAACTGGGGTTTACAGGGGTATGCACTATTTTTCTTATTTCTGCTCAAAAACATAGATTGTGGGTACTCGTTAGAACAGCCTCGCCGAGGCGGTTCTAACGAGTATCCACAATCTATGTTTTGAGCAGAAATATGAAAAATATCATTGATTTTTTACCTGAAAATTTTCAGTTTTTGGAGGTGAAATTTTCTACATATTTGAATAGGCATGTTTTCGTAATGTAAATCGGCACCATCAAAGAGTCCCAGACCAACACCAACCGTCGTGCAGTGAAAGAGAAAAACATAGCCATCAAACATGGAACTAAGCAACATATTATATCCTATCCTTTTATCACGGTTAATATGTTTTGAATTCTTCTGAAAAAAAAAAAAAAAAAAAAAAAAAAAAAACCGGATTTCCCAACAATTTACAAATTACTCCCTAATTTACAAACTACAGAAAGTCGGAGTTTTTTTATTTTTTATTTTATTTTATTTATTTTTATTTTTTTATTTATTTATTTATTTATTTTTTGCCTGGCGCTGTAGTCATACAATGAACCCTCGTTACAACGACAACATTTGTTCCCAAAGACGTTGCCACTGAATTGCATTTGCTGTTGTAGAGAATACTTAATGAGCAGATTGATATGTAAGCAAGGTCTTGTTTTGTTCTTATTCCCCCATAGCACATATGTTTTGGATATGTGTTAGAATCGCCTCACTGAGGCGATTCTAACACATATCCAAAACACAGGTTTCTCTAAAGTCTTAAATACGATATTCTTGCATATTCTTGCATATTTTTGGACTAACTGTTACCTCTTAAGCGAAGGTTTCATGACAGCCAAATTGTCATTATAACGAATTTTGTCGTTGTATCGAGTGTCGGTATAAAGAGGGTTTTCTGTAGTAAAAATGGCTGCGAATTATGCAAAAATCGACAAGGTAGTCATACCAAAACCGTCTTCCGGAAAAATCATGAAATCGATATACACAAAGGCAAAATTAGGAATGTTCAGACAGACAGACAGACTTTGATCCAAAATAATAGCTATCGGACGAAATTCGTAAAGACTCAAAAAAAAAAAAAAAAAAAAAAAACAGGTTCGAATTAGCCTCGGTAAACGAGTTATTTTAACTGGCACAGCAATCTACCTCTAGCACCTCAGTAGGTTCAAAGCTTTCGATTTTCGACTGAATAATAAATATGTTCTGAAACAAATAAACTTACTCTTTTATTTAACTGAACTAGGGCAGTGTTACAAACAGGTAACGAAATGATGTGTTCAAAAATTAGAACAAATATGTTATTAAATGAGTTATGGTGTCCAAGTATTTACTGTGCTTTCGATATTCAGACAACCCTCTTTATACAGACACTTGATACAACAAAATTCGTTATAACGACAATCTGACTGGCATGAAACTTTCCCTTAAGAGGTAACAGTTAGTCAAAAATATGCAAGAATATTGTATTTAAGACTTTAAAGAAACATATGTTTTGGATATTTGTAAGAATCGCCTCAGTGATAAAACATCACAAAAACATGCCTATATAATTTTGACCCCCTTAAACCCCGCTTTTATATAATAAAACTGGGGTTTACAGGGGTACACATTATTTTTCTTATTTCTGCTCAAAAACATAGATTGTGAGTACTCGTTAGAACCGCCTCGTCATGGCGGTTCTAACGAGTACCCACAATCTATGTTTTGATCAAAAATAATAATAATAAAAATATATCGGAATTTTTTATCTGAAAAATTTCAGTTTTTGGTCGTAAAATTTTCAGTATATTTGAATAGGCATGTTTTCGTAATATGTTCGATTTTCTTTAAACTAATAAATAGAATAAATATTTTGTGCATAGGTGGTTACGACAAACGGTTTTGCATTAAATCATGACAAAATGTGAATTTATTTCTTCTGTGTAAGACAACAGACAAAAATAAACCGACTTCCTCAAAGATATCGAAAACACAGTGGGTATATTTAAAGGAAATTTATCTTTTATCATGAAAATGTATGTTCTATGTACCATTAGAATCGCCTCATCGGTGCGATTCGAATGAATACACGCAACATACCATTATTGTATAGGTGATCGAAAAGACACCCCTAAATTATCTCCATATTCCATTTAACCTGGTGCTATAAACACATTTTATACCTCAATGGCTCGAACAACCCATGTCTAGAACATATTTCAATGGTCCCAAAGACGTTCGAGCCATTGAAGTTCGAAGTAGATACCGTTTATTAACAGTGTTTCTTTGAGTGAATGAACAAGATTCTGCAACGTTGTTTTACGAGTACCTTATAGGTGCAGGACTGAAATACACAATACTTGTGTGCTTACACACCAGCATTAATCAAATCTTACAACGAAAACCGCAATGCAAAAAGTGTATCACTTGTAAAATTCTTGAAAGTATAAAAAACAAACAAACAAACAAAAATGCCTTATATACTTTTTTTGTATTGAGTCAAGAATTTCCATGGATAATGCCAATCATTCTTATAATCTTACGCATCATTCTCATCCAGATGACTCATTATCAACCTTTAGTTCCCTATGACTTTTCCGTCTCAATCTTTGGACAGGCCCATTTCCATTTAAACCATTTATGCCGAATGGACTCCTGTCTTCACGCTTTGGACCATGCCATTTCGAATATAAAAGATGTCTGGTTAGTTTTTATTTTACGATGTTTTATAGAAATTCCTGTAATTGATGCAATCAGTCTAGACCCTGATCAGACGCCGCGTTCTGCGGCGTCTGATCTGGGTCTAGACGGTTTGCCACTGTCCCTTTTATGGAACACTAGGCATAAATAGGTTAAAGAGGCTTCTGGTTTACTTTTAATAATTATATTTTCATAGAAAGTCTTACATTCATTGTTAATAGCCTTGGCTCTGACCAGACGCCGTGTTCGGTGGCGTCTGCTCTGTCTACATTGTTTGCCAGTGTGCCATTACGAAAACACGCCTATTCAAATATATAGAAAATTTCACCTCCAAAAACTGAAAATTTTCAGATAAAAAACCCTGATATTTTTATATTTCTGCTCAAAACACAGATTGTGAGTACTCGTTAGAACCGCCTCGCCGAATCGGTTCTAACGAGTACCCACAATCTATGTTTTTGAGCAGGAATAAGAAAAATAATGTATATCCCTGGAAACCCCAGTTTTACTATAAAAAGTGGGGAATAAGGGTGTCAAAATTATATAGGCGTGTTTTCGTGATGCTTTGGTGAGAACCTAAGAATTACCGATTAAAGGACACCTTATACAATCTCCCGCATTATTTACAAACTTTTGTGACTACGGTTTGATTTCCTACACACCAGATCAATCATGAAAAAGGATCTGTCTGAAAGGACTTTTTTCAGAAGGGAAGCGAAAAATTTGAAAAAGACTTCAAAGGGAAACTTACTTTGAGTCGTAGACAACATTGAGACAAACAGTGTAAGTTGATATAAGAAACAATGTTAAACAGAATCCAATGTCTTCAGTTTTCTGTCAGAAACGAAAGAACAAACAAAAACCTTTGGGTTTGTAGAACAGAGATTCGAATTCCGACTATGAAAGACACGCCATAAACCAGCAACATTTGTTCTTTCTGCATATTCTATGATCATATTTATATATTTCAGCACAGATCATTATATAAAACTTAGACGTCTGGCAGCAGCAAACTCACCGAGGTTTTGCTATTGCTAGACGTCTGGCAATAGCAATTGTCTCCAGTTTTTGTTATTACCAGACGTCCGGCAATAGCATTTTCTCCGACTTTATGCTATTACCAGACGTCTGGCAATAGCATTTTACCCGAGTGTTTGCTATTGACAGACGTCTGGAAATAGACACTCCGAAAAAGTTATTCCCTCTCCTTAAATGTTATCCGTTTGCTTACTAGGATATTTCTCAAAATGCTATAAAGTTTACTTTGTATGTGAACCTGGCAAATAAGCCTTCCTGATGCGGGGCCATAAATTGCAATTATTTATTATTATTATTATTATTATTATTATGTTGTAGTAGTAGTAGTAGTAGTAGTAATTTATAACAAATGTTAACTGTACGCTCAGAGCATGTACTTGGTGCAAATTACGAACAGCGATTTCGCAGCAAGGTCAGTCACAATTATTGTACATGTGCTTTTAAAAGGGTTGGTTATCAGAATGACAGATGTTGGGAAAATCTATTAAATGGTGAACTGATCAGTCTGATGTAAGATATCAGGGTAGGTGATTATTCGGGAGTGCACATTCTTCCTGTAGAAAATGACATCCATATGTGGGCAGGCCCCTTGCGCATCTGTTACAATGTATCAAGCGAAAGTCTGGCGGATCAATCTGTGCACGTGCAAGTTGATATCACTTTTTTTTCAAATATGAGCCGGGGCACAGCATTTCCTACAATTTTTAATGTACGCCCAGCGAAGACTCAGATCAGCCTGCGCATCTGCGCAGTCTGATCCGAGTCTTCATGTGACACTGTGCGGGTAACCAAGGATTCAAAGCGTCTTCAGGCGGACAGCAAAGGCTCTGATCAGACTGCGCGGACGCGCAGGCTGATCTGAGTCTTGGTGGGCGCACATGTAATTTGTAGGAAATGCCCCGGCTCGTCTTAGATTTATGATTTTCACAACAGCTGTACTTTCAAGCAGCACATGATCTGGTTCAATCGAAAATGAAGCGAATTTGCAAGAAAGGCCAATCATAATTAGTTTAAAAATGGTGATCACTTTGACAAATGGTAGAACACTCTGTCAAATGATACGTTGGTTTAAGATACTGGGGAACGCGGTTATTCGGGAGTGCCCGTTTTTCCTGCAGAAAATGATACGAAAATAATACCCCTTTTTCATGGATTTATAGTAATAACCCTAAATACTGTAACATCGTAAATCTTACCTTGTTTGTCCAAAAAATTGAACATGTAGAGTTTACCACATGTTGATGTGTCTAAGTAGAGGAGTTGCAAAAAGAAGTGTAGACTCTGATCAAACGTCGCGATTTGTTCTAGACACGGGTAGTTTGAGCCACTGAGAGTCAATCATAGTGCCAGCTTGGAGGTAAATGGCGTTTTTTTTTTATTTTATTTTATTTTATTTATTTATTTATTTTTTTTTTTTTTTTCGATCTCCTATAAAATAATTGTTTCGATGAAGCGATTCTAATATGTGCACACAGCATAATTATTCATGATATAATGAGAAACTTTCCCTTAAATATGCACTAATATTTGTTTTCTTGACCTATCGGAAATATGTCTTACATTCTTAGGGACTCATAACCGAATTTGAATCAACCACGACAACTGGGGCCATTGGTATTCGCGCCGTTGAAGTTTCCATTACGAAAACACGCCTATTCAAATATATTGAGAATTTTACCATCAAAAAATGAAAACTTTCAGATGAAAAATTCTAGTAGTTTTCATATTTCTGCTCAAAACATAGATTGTTGGTACTTGTTAGAACGCCTCAGCGATGCGGTTCTAACGAGTACCCACAATCTATATTTTTAAGCAGAAATAAGAAAATTAATATATACCCATGTAAACCCCAGTTTTACTGTATAAAAGTGGGATTTAAAGGGGTCAAAACTATATAGTCGTGTTTTCGTGATGAAGTACTCTATATGAAATTGCAAATCTAAAACATGGATACGCAGGATAGGTAGGATTGGGTGTCCTCTTCCAAACATATCTGGCTTGAAACTGCTGCTATAATTTTGTTAAAAATAACTACAATGTATCGTTCAGACATAATACTCTTATGCTAGACAATAAATGCGCTTTCGTAAGCATATGTAAATTGGGCTTGGAAAGAAAAAGGGGACCAGTTGCCAAGAATTAATCAATGTCGTCTGCTACCATCTTCGCTGTTTCATAGAAATTATCAGTTCAATCAAACGGCACTAAGTCGAAACCATTAAATTCATAAAATGTTCCTCGTCAAGCAAAAAAGTACCCGTCGACAAATGCACATCCGGCGCATGCGCTAAATATCATCCGGGCATTGGCTCTCCATTGATACATTCTATAGTATCCAAAAATTCTGTTAACGGACAGTGAAGGCCCTGATCAGACTGCGCGGATGCGCAGGCTGATCTGGGCCTTTGCTGTCCGTATATGTCTGAAGACACATGTTCGCATGGCTCGGCCTATAGATATTTGTGTATTGTGCAATGTCTTTGATTTTAAAGTTCAAGCTCGGATATTAAACCAAAGTCTGGTAACAATTGCAAAATATAAATGACCTATTCTTTGCATATGAGTAGAAAATAGCTCCAGATAAGACATTTTTTCATCCAAAATATATTAAAAATTGCCTTACCGTTCCCCTTATTTCTCCACGTCACGAAAACATGCCTATATAATTTTGACCCCCTTAAACCCCACTTTTATATAGTAAAACTGGGGTTTACAGGGGTATACATTATTTTTCTTATTTCTGCTCCAAACATAAATTGTGGGTACTCGTCATAGTACCCACAATCTATGTTTTGAGCAGAAATATGAAAAAATATCAGTTTTTTATCTGAAAATTTTCGGTTTTTGGAGGTGAAATTTTTAATATATTTGAATAGGCGTGTTTTCGTAATGATTATACATATTAGAGATACTCTTTAGAAGCGTCCGCCCTAACCACCCCTCGAGACCCACATCATCCAATCGGGCACATGACGTTTATACAATTTCGCATTAACAAGAATAAAATAGAATAGCATAACATTTATTGGAAAACCTACATATGCAGAAGCAACGTCGATGCAACGTTATGGCGTTTATACAACGTCGCATTAACGTCGATGCAACGTCATGCCGTTTATACAACGTTCATACAACGTTGCAGTAACGTTGATACAACGTCATGACGTTTAAACAACGTCGCATTACCATCAATGGAACGTCATAACGTTTGTACAACGTCGTATAAACGTTTATGCAACGTAATGGCGTTGTATTGACGTTAGTACGACGTTGTATAAACTCGCTTGAATCTGTTTTCATGGAGATATAAGAAAAAAAAAAATATTTTTGTTTGATAAAAATGCCCTCATTTGGAACAATGGAGAGTACATTTATAGGCGTAAGAGGTGTACTGCATGACCTTTACCGTCTGCATACAGCAAACCTTCAATGAACCAAACACGATACCTCGTTTAGTATGGCTGACTCGAACTCATTTTTGAGTCCCAAGGATATTACTCCGTTAGCTCAATAAAATATATATGTAGGGATATTGTAGGTAAATTTTCGTATTTTACCATCAAAATGTATGTTGTGTGTAATCATTAGAGGCAATTCTAATGAGTACACTCAACATGCCATTGTTGCTGTATATCAAAATCGAAAAGACATCTCTTAATTATCCCCATTTATCTCCTGACCTGGCGCTTTAACCCTCAGTGGCTCGAACTACCCATGTCTAGAACAGATTTCAATGGTCCCAAAGATGATCGAGCCATTGAAGTTCAAATATATATATACGATAACAGTGAAACCGGTGTAAGAAAGCCATATTTGAGACTGGGTTAAGTGCTTGATGTGGAAAGATGGCTGTCTTATAAAGGTACATGTCATGTAATTTTGCTTGCAAAATTATATGACATGTACCTTTATAAGACAGCCGCCTTTCCAATATCAACTACTATTTAAAGTCAGTCTAAAATGTGGCTTTCATACAGAGGTTTCACTGTAAGGCCTTTTCACGTGTTGCAATTCCCATACAATGACACTGCCAATAAGATAATGCTCGATGCCAGCTAATGACTTCTTTAGGTTTATTATGTCTGAATTGAAGGGGCTTTGAAGAATACAATAAGGCAGAGATAATGTTAGAATGTATTGCCTTTTGTATACGAGTATCATCTGCTTCCCATTTGGATCCTTGCGTTTATACAATATCGAATTAACGTCGATGTAACGTCACGACGTTGCATCGACGTTAATTAATACGACGTAATATAAACGTGACGATGTTGTATCGACGTCAAGTCATCGTTGTATAAACGTAATGAGGTTGTATCGACGTTAATGATGGAGTGATAACGATACTCTCTATTATTTAAATTTTCATAGTTAACTTTACGTACAGTAATTTTAATCATAGATTTGTCTCCGGGGGTGGTCGGGTGGTGCGAAGGTGCTGTGTATCTTACATCACTAGGGCGTCCAACTGATATTGGCTTACAGTTGGGCAAGGCCTGCTATCCTTGTAGTGGGTAAGGGTAGAGGGGGAATGTTTTTATTTCTTCTGTTTCTTCACTTTCATTCCTGTTCCTTTTTCTTCCCTGTCCCTCTCTTTCATCTCCTCTACTCTCTCTTCTATCTCTTTTCTCCCTTTCTCTGGGAGACGACACAAAATGACCCTCAAGGGTTGACGTGTCGTTAAACCCCAACACAATCAATCAATCAATAGATTTGTCTCCCCCGAAAGTGTACACTTTCCCCCTTCAAACACATTTTCTATCGCTGTTGCTTAACCTGTGATGGAAATAAGTTTTTTCTTGTTTTTATTTTTTTCTAAATTTTATTTAACAACAGCTCAAAACATAGATTGTGGTACTCGTTAGAACCGCCTCGCCGAGGCGTGTACCCACAATCTATGTTTTGAGCAAAAATAAGAAAAATAATGTATACCCCTGTAAATACCAGTTATACTATATAAAAGTGGGGTTTAAAGGGGTCAAAATTATATAGACATGTTTTCGTGATGCATTTCATATAGGCGTGTTAAAAAGGAGGAGGGTCTACTAAGTATATTATTAAGTTCCCAAATATAGTCTACAAGTGGCAAAGGGTCCCTCTCTCTATACATACACTCACTCATCATTACGAAAACATGCCTATTGAAATATACTGGAAATTTTATCGCCGAAAAATGAAAATTTTCAGTTTAAAAAAATCTGATATTTTTCATATTTCTGCTCAAAACATAGATTATGGGTTCTCGTTGGAACCGCCTCGACGAGGCGGTTCAAACGAGTACCCACAATCTATGTTTTTGAGCAGAAATAAGAAAAATAATGTGTACCCCTATAAACCCCAGTTTAACTATATAAAAATGGGGTCTAAGTGGGTCAAAATTATATAGGCATGTTTTCGTGATGTCATTCAGGGATTGACAACTATTCCAGGAATTACTCACCAACGTCTAGTGAAACACTAATAACAAGCCGTTCATGTTTTTCTATGACGTAATAGTATATTTAACGCTTAGCATCCTGGGTAAAATTTTCAGCAGGCGACATTATGAAATATATTTCTTATCTTTTCCAGAAAACAGGATTTGATATTTCATGCAAATTGTCGTCAGTGAAGACAATTTTGATGAAATGTCAAATCCTGTTTTCTGAAAAAAAAAAATAAATAAAATAAAAAATAAAAAAAAAAAATAAGAAAAAAATATCACCACATTGTCGTCTGCTGAATTAGTCTCGAGAGTGATAAAGGTTAATTCCGTCCAACGGATCGTAGCAGGATGATTTTGAAAGCCATCACATTTTATGCCAAAAATAAAGTGATCAATACTACAAGCCTAAGAAAACGTATTCAGTCACAGCGAAAAGAATGTTGAGTCAAACCTTTATCACCAAAGATGCATAATAATCCTGCTAAACGATGATATCATTTAAGCCGGGACACAGCATTGTCTACAAGAAGCGAAGACTCGGATCAACCTACGCATCCGCACAGTTTGATCAGACTTTTTGCAGCGATCTCTGTGCGTAGCCTAGCATCCAAAGCGTCTTCAGGCGGACAGAGAAGACTCTGATCAGCCCGCACAGGCTGGTCTGAGCCCTCGCTTGGCGCACATGCAATCTTGTAGGAAAAGCTCTGTCTCAGCTCATTTAGTAAAACGCTTGACTCATTATAAAATGAAGTAACACTATCGATAGCTGTCAATCATAATAAAATTTCTATACGTATAAGGAGATATCACGATTCCAGATGAACAAAATATTTGAACCGCAACGCCAAAAGACGTATCTACATTAATGAACCGCAACGCCAGGAAATGTACCTGCACATGTGCGACCAGCGAAGAGTCAGATCTGTCTGCGCATTCATCGAATTTTGATCAGAGTATTCCCTATGCACATTTTAGATAGCCAAGGATAGAACGTATCTTCATGCAGACAACGAAGACTCTGACCAGACTGCGCGGATGCGCAGGCTGATTTACGTTTTCGTTGGGCGCACATGTCTGAATGTACGTTGTCGGACATTGCGGCCCATTTGAGTCCAGTTTTCTTGTATGTTGTGTGATCTTTGACCCTTGTCCTGCTGAACCCGGTTAGACCCTGCATTTGCTGACAGTGCAGATCCAGATCGGTTGGCTTCTGATAAAGCCAACCGATCTGGATATGCACTGTTTGTCAATTAGAATGTGAATTTGTATCAACAACCTGGATTAAGTAATCTGATTGGCTGAAAATTAGAAGTAGGCGTGGCATCTTTATTTATTCAGCATGACTAGCGTTTAAAGGAATATATGTATTGATACCCTTTTAGGAAAACAACTCTCTAAAATTTGTTCTTCTCCTTTCTAAAAAGGGGTCCACCCTTAACTGAAAAGAATGTGCTTTCTTTGGAATAGACCCCAGCTCGGAAATAAATTGCTTTGTAGGAAAGCATAAGATGGTCACAAAAGGTTCTCCTTTTTAAGAATGGCAGAAAATCTACTAGAAGTGTATGCAGTCATCTTAACCCATTTAAGCCGAGTGGACTCTTCTACCTCAAGCCTTTGGACAAGTCCATTTCCTATATGAGGGGTGTCTGGTTAGTTTTAAAATATCATCATGTTTCGAAGAAATTTCTGAATTTAATGCAAACAAGGTAGACCCAGATCAGACGCCGCGTTCTGCGGCGTCTGATTTTGGGTCTACACTGTTTGCGTTTGTCCCATTTATGGGACGCTAGGCTTAAATAGGTTAAGCGTAGAATCGTTTAACATGCTTTTATTGAGAGTGAACAACGAATGCTTTCGTCAGGGTATAAGATACAGGGGCGGACACGGAGGGGGTTCGTGGGGTCCAGTCGAATTCTCCTTAGACTCAAAATTTCATTTTTATGGGAAATTTTGGATAAATTTGATTAAATTAGGATACCGTATTTACCCTAAATACTTACACTCCTTGCTCTTTACCTTACACTCCTCTTCAACAAGCCAATTTTACTGCTTATAAATGTAAACTTGTTGGACTGATGGGAAATATGTAGACTCTGATCAGACGCCGCGTTCTGCGGCGTCTGATCTGGGTCTAAGCTGTTCGCTAAGGCCTGGCTTTCCGAATACGTAGAATAAGTAGAGTTATTTGACCAAATCGAACCCCTAAATCCGCTCCTGAGAAACTGATCAGTATTTTTCCACAAAGTGACAACTTATTCAGAGACCTAGATGTAATAACATACCTGACTTTTATATGAAAGGAGCTTACTAACAACTTTGGCTTCAATATGATGTATGGAGCTGTCTAATAGTTTTCATGCCAATACACCACGTCTTAAGATAGACTACAAGAAAGCCAGACAAATTAGATTTATGGTAAAGCGGTGAATCTCTTTTCCTTTTTTGCATATGACTGTCATTCAGTCTTTCGATTTATTTGCGAAAATATAATCATTTCGTTGCCATAAACTGAAAAAAAAAGTGAAATGATTACGTCATATTTCATTAATTAAAGGTAACTATTACCGAAGTTTCTACTTTGGTCACAAAGTTCGACATTTTGGTAATAGTCACCAAAGTCGAAATTTCGGTGATGGTTACTTTGAATTAATGAAATGTGACGTCATCGCTTCACATTTTCCAGTATGATGCTATATCAATAGTTTGTGTATAACAACTGACTATAACAATTCCATAACATTTCTTATGTTTTAATATAGGGATCAAACATGGTTTTTCATGTATTAACATTCGCCAGGTCCAGAGGGAGGTGTTGAAAACCGAGGCCGGAAGCCGCGGTTTTCAACACCTCCCAAGGGACCTGGCGAATGTTAATGCATTGAAAAACCATGTTCGGTCAGTTTATTGCATAAAAATTGAAAACATTTGCTACTTTTGCGTTATTTCTTGCACTATTTTGTTTCGCCTAATCACTGATGTCTCACTAACGCAATTTTCACGGACTATGCTCGTTCTAGGGCCGGGCACTACACATCTCGTGACGGCAACAATTCTTTGGCCCCGGTACAGGCATATTGAAACTTGCGTAGCTGTGCATTAACAGCGCGTGAATTGCCTTGTTAATACATGGCTTTTCGCCGGTTAATGCACAGCTGTTAATAACGTGCGGCACTGCTTTTTATGCAATAATCTTTAGCAAGAAATTATAAAAAAATGTACGCAGATACTTTTGTATAACCTATATGTTTTGCCAATATTATGGAAACAAAATTCTGGGAATTAACACCTGTTTAAACCCAGCATGTAATTGCTGCTGCCAAATCTGTGACGCAAACCTCCTTAGGTCAATTTTATTTTCGGAAAGGAGCCAATAATCATTTAGCTTTAGTTCCAAGCACATAAAAAATAAATATCATTGTATTACCTGGTTTTGCATTTCAATCTCAGAGCAAAATACATTGAAAACCATTTCACAAAAATTGCAGCTCAAAATCTTGTAAAGCATGAAAGAATTAGTCATCGTTTAACCTATATGTATTTTTTAACCCTTTCATCGCTGAGTTTCTACCATCTTTGAATCTGACAGAGCCATTGTTCCAAATAGGGGTCTCAGTCAAAAATCAAATCGGAATGGTAAACAGTGTAGTTCCTGATGAGATGTTTTATTATGAAACAGTGTAGAAACAGTTGAGATGGCCACAATCTATGTTTTTTTGAGCAGAAATAAGAAAACTAATGTATACTCCAGTAAACCCTAGTTTTACTATATAAAAGTGGGGTTTAATGGGGTCAAAATTATATAGGTATGTGTTCATGATGGTGTTCCATCCAGGGGCGATCATTTGGCATAAAAGTGGACAAAACTGGCTTGTCTGGCCCTGACATGTTAAAACTTCAGGTATTGTCGATTTTTGTGTTAGTGTTCATTTCTCTGAAGGGTTATATTCCTAATTTGAATCTATCTATCTGCAATAATTTGGTATATACTTTCTCCCTAACACTGTGATGGACTCAAACACGGAATACAATGTTTTGGCTCTGCTTAAAAAGGCTCCATAATTCTCAAAAATAGACATTTTTATCCAAGAAAGGAATAAATTGATATATCGTATCAATACAATCATAAAATGTGGCATCTGACAGCCTGTAAAATTTCAATTAGTCACTCGTTTTTGAACTGGATCAAAAATGAAATGATTTTTATCGTATCACTGAATTAATGCTGCCAACATCAATTCAGAGATATGGTAAGATATCATTGCATTTTAAGAACGAGAGGCTAACTGAAATTTTACAGGCTGTCAGATGCTACATTTTATGATTGTATTAATACCATATATCATTTTATCAAACTTTCCTTGGGTAATAAAGTGTCAGTAGTCAGCCTATACTACTAGCGTCTATTTTTGAGGAATATGGTGGTTTTAACGAGTTTGACTTTTATAATATTGCTTAGCCCCATTTCTGAATAACAAACATCAAAAGGGGTATACAGTTCCTGCGCAACACGGATTCAAACAGTGCATTATCATCTTATGACCATATAACTTGCGGAAATCCACAGCCTTATGATTTTGTCAATCCTAATGCTTAGCTCAGTTTTTGATTTACTATCTGTTGTCGCCATTTGTGTTATAAAAGGGCTGTGGCACATAACACAATAAAGGCATCAAGTACCCTTGCAGAAACTGGGGACAAATGGAAATCAAACGACACTGAACCATTTAGAATCACACTCGTGGGAACAGCTCGTTTACCGTGGCTGATTCGAACTCGTGTTGGAGTCAGAAAGAAATTCTTACGATAGCGTAAACAAATTTTAGGGACGTTTAAGAGAAATTGTCTTGTTTTATCATGAAAATGTGTGTTGTGTGTACTCATTAGAATGGCATCATCGTGGTGATTCTAATGAGTACGCTCAATATACAATTATTTTATAGATGATAGAAAAAGACATCCATGAATTATCTCCATTTACCTCCTGACCTGGTGCTATGATTAACCCTCAATGGCTCGAACTACCCATGTCTAGAACAAATGTCCATGGTTCCAAAGATGTTCGAGTCGTTGAAGTTCGACTGTATATAGCGGAGAAAGGTGGTTTTTTTCGTCCGCTATTTCCCTCTCAGTACGCTATATATCTGGATGACCTCGTGATCCCCAAATCAGCCGTGTGTGTACATAGGTTCATTAATTTTCTGTATAAAAAACAAGACGGCTCGAAATTCAAAACTAATCAACAACCTATACTTGTCCCTGGCGCACACTTCCTCTCGAACAAGGATTAATTAACTTCGGTATCATTCTATCGATGACCCTAATCTGTATTTCACGCTCCAATGACTTGGACAATTATAGGTTAATCAAACTCTATCATTTAGCTGCATGTGGGATTAACTATAAGCATTTTGATTGTCCTAACATTATCTTTCCATTTCAATCAGTTTGACGGCCAAAGTATCACAACGTCGTAAATGTGTTAATGAAAGAGAAAATTTGCATTTTCGTCTCAAAGTGCAACTGATTGTTCGCAGTCGCATTCTACAGGGAATTGCAAATCATCTGTATAAAAGACTGACTGTATATCACTTTGGTCAGTATGTAATCCATTGCATGTCCATCCATATGTCGAATTAATACGGAGGCCATACGTCACACTGTGCAAGTATGTTTTCATTTCTGTGTTTGTAACTTCTGACTTCCGTGGTTTGACTTGAGTTTTATGTTTTGAGTTCTCGCTTTTGAGTTGTGTGTTACGTCTTTTGACACTCGCGTTTTGGCCTTTTAATGGGTGCTTTAAAGGACATAATAGAAAAAGAGATAAATTAGTAAAAGTGTTTGTTATGTCTTAGCTTTTTTATATGATGCACTATAAGAAATACCTGTAGCTTTTAGGGTAAAGTCACTGGCCACGGGTTGCCAATGCAATGGCCGTTACTTTTAAAAGTCAAAACACGTAAGTCACAAGTTACAAACACAAGAATCCGTGCACAAAAGACAATGTCACATATAGACTTCCGTAAGTTTAAGTTAATAAAATAAGAGTAGTTGTGTCAGTCTAGCAATTATCACATATCGTATTTTAGTATTCGGCCAGACAGGCCTGTGCAAAACAATGAAGACCCTGATCACACACGCTGTATTCTGCGACGGTGTCTGAACAGGTATACAGTGAACCCTCGTTACAACGACAGCGTTTGTTCCCAAAGATGTTGCCATTGAAATGAATTCCTGTTGTACAGAATACTTAATGAGCAGATTGATATGTAAAAAAAGTTCTGTGTGTTCTTATTTCCTTGTAGAACATATGTTTTGGATGTTTGTTAAAATCGCCTCAGTGAGACGATCTAACAAATATCCAAAACATATGTTTCTTTTAAGTATTAAAAGACAATATTCTTGCATAATTTGTGACCAATTGTTATCTCTAAAGCAAAGGTTCCGTGACAGTCAAATTGTCATTACAATAAATTTTGTCGTTGTATCGAGTGTCGGTATAAAGTGGGGTTGTCTATACTTTGTCTGACTCTTATCCATCAGTTTTAAGACATAGCAACAGGTAGAGAAATGAACTTGTTCAAATTTTAAGAAAAGAATTGTAAGCGGTTACGGTACCCTAATACTTAGACTAGCTCCTAGACCTTAATGGCATGATGTATCACTCCTAACTATAAGCTTATTCAAATTTATATATTATACCTTGTAGCCAGTCTTTGAATTTGGTCTATGATATCTCCAAGATAAATTGCTGCTATCAAAGAGGCGAAATCAATCAGAAGACAGTAGATGATCTTTAATTTATTAATTATATTAATATTCATGATTTACTAATAATTTTGGTATCCGACTAGTAGCTAGTCTACCTAATCCACAGCATAAATAGTGCTACAACATTAGAAAATTTACATTTTTACCCTAAATATTCGAATGCCTTGACTTCTAACCATACTTCTCTCAAATTTTAGCAAGTCCATTTGACTTGCTATCGATGCTCTTAGAAAGGTGCTGAATATACCAAATAAATTGATGTGTTATTATTTCTCCAAACAATTATATGATGCACAACGTGGTAAAAAGGCCCTTTTGCCATATGCGAACAGCGAAGGTCATGATGAGCGTGCACATCCGTGCAGTCTGATCAGGACATTCTCTACATTATATATTGATTCTGTAAGAGGAAAACGAAGGCCCTGATCAGCCTGCGCAATTGCGCAGGCTGATCAGGACCTGCGTTGTGTCCGCTGTATAAGGGCCCTTTTTGTGCTTTGCGCATCATATGCTGTGGGCACTCATTAGAAGCGCATCGATACAGCGTCTCGTTGAAGCGCTTCTAATGAGTGCCACAACATATTGTAATGGCAGACCACCACCTGGTCGAGCTTATAACTGAATACCTTGGTAAGATCAGGAGGTGATGGTGCTATTACAATGAATATATGTGGATCCGACCTGGGCGTGCTCAATGCTTTGGGGAGGTGAAAAGATAGCCAGCTATATTTACAATTTCTTAATTTATTTAGTTTCTCCCTTAACAATATTGAGTAGAACCCAAACAGAGGAAGCACATTTACACAGGGGTGTGTAGTTGTTAAATTAGGGGTATTTCAAAATTTCAGAGCATCCCTAATAGAAGAACTACATATATCTAAATTTGCAGCGGCGTCTGTATATGATACTATGGAACGTAATAAATCTAAAATACAATCATTTAAATGCTGTTAAATGTTCTGACACCAAGATATCACTGTTTTACCGTTGCCTTCAATAGAACATCAAATCTGTAGTTGTAGTCAGATAGCTCAACCTATCCTAGATAAAATAAACTTCCCCGCAGTAGTTATGTAACCACAAATCACCTATAATTGAGAAGGTAACGGAGGCTTTTTAATTACACATCAATCAGTTACTGCATATGTATCTGCTGTCGGTCGTATCTACATTCAAACCAGGTTGTCAATCGTGTCTGTGTTCAAACCAAGCAAATATATTCTATTCTATTCTATATGCGATCTCACACCTAGCAGATACGTCAGCCGACACACATAACTGGTTTATAATTGTTTTATAACTTTAAGAAAATGGTGTATAAATACTTTCACCAAAATCACGAGTGAAAGACGTTTCACCTACATAGGTGTTCGCCTATATAGGTGGAACAGGTCCTTCGTCAGAACAAAGTAAATAAGGACAACGTTAGGTTGTGTCTAAACCTCAAATGTTACACCTATAAAGTGGTATACTAGGCTGTGAAGTAGTACAATCTACATTCAATATCTGGGGACCTAGCTAACGTGCATTTATACAACGAAAGTTAACAAAAATCTTTGCACACAGAGACGTTCGCTACAAACATTCATTTAAGATTCACAGCCTTCCACCTATATAGGCGCACATTAGAAATATTAAGCAGCGAAAAACAAAAATAAAATAAACACGTCTATGTTGTTTTTCACGGTATGTCTGAATTAATAGGGGCAAGAACTAATACCTAGAAAGTAATACAAGTGTATACTTTGACTATACAGACGCCGTAGCAGTCTCCACCTACGTAGGTGGAAGCTACGATATGAGTAACAATTATAATAAAAAGGGGTTCTACCAGTTTAAATAATCAACGTATCTTCAAAATATTATCAGGAGAACATGTGCCTTCGCCAAGAAGAGTGAAAATATATAAAACGATTGGGAGTTCAGGAATTTTAGGTTTCCACCTAAAATGCGAGCATATTGAGCGGAGAGAGAGAGAAAAAGGTGTAGGCCAATAGATAAAATATTTTTATTATGAGACCTGAGAGGGTCCAAATGTTGATCTTCTAGGTGGCATTTCACCTACAAACTTTCCGAATTACAATCTAGGCGTGCAAGCTACAATATCAATCTTTTTAAGGTCTTAACCTCAAGCCGGTTGTCGATAAACAACCGAGGACTACATCTGAATCGTTTATTTATACCAGTCAAAACACGAGCCTGGTGACGTCTGTCTCCATGGATGCGGTCTCGCTTCTTCACACGAGATTGACTAGTTGCCGCTCATACGGAATGTTCGGTCATTACGGTCCAGAACTAGACATACGGACTCAAAACGATAAAATCCGTACATTCCGCATGATCGGCAAATGACAGATGAAGAGAACGAGCTTTTGAACTGGAATAATCGAAGAATATGCCACAAAAATAGAATAACCGATGTAAACACGGTATGCAATTCACTAATAGAACGACGTTCGTGTTTATGCAGAGAAAGAGTGTTGCCGCAGTTATTTACATGCAAAAATAGGAAGCGAAGTGGCACATGGTTCTCGACCCTCGGTAATTTCGGACCGAGAAAACTTTCAAGGAAATAAGCCCGCGATACACGCGAACCTAAATTTGGAGCATTGATGAAAAATAACAGCAATAGCCAGTGCCGTTACAATATGTATTTTTCGTGGGACGACGCGCTTCTAATGAGTAACCACAACATATGCGTTTGTGGGACGATGCGTATATGAGTACCCACAACATATTCGTTTGTGGGAATATAGGAAAATAATTGGCTGAATAACTTTTTATCCAGAGATATGTAAGTCATGGCATTTCCATCATAATACTGGAAGATAGGACTATTTTGTTTATAAAGCAAGTAGGTGGATGTGTTTAGTAAAAGTGTTGCTCAAAGAAAAACTGCATTAAAAGCTGTTTTAAAAACTGTAAAATTCTGAAAAATTCGGAAGAACATGGGTGTACACATTACATAGACCCGTTAACAAAATGTTTTACACATGTAAGATGTTAAGTTTTACGTCTGCACGTTCTTTACTATAGGGATCAAACATGGTTTTTCATGCATTAACATTCGCCAGGTTCCGTGGGAGGTGTTGAAAACCGAGGCCAAAGGCCGCGATTTTCAACACCTCCCAAGGTACTTGGCGAATGTTAATGCATTGAAAAAACATGTTCAATCGCTATTATTGCATAAAAACTGAAAACATTTGCTGCATTTCGCGTCATTTCTTGCACTATTTTGTTTCGCCTTTTCACCGATGTCACACGAACGCTATTTCCACGTATTTTGCTCGTTCTGGGGTAGGGCAGTACACATCACGTGACGGCAGCAATTCTTTGGCCCCGGTACAGGCATATTGAAACTTGCGTAGTCGTGCATTAACAGCGCGTGAACTGGCTTGTAAATACATGGCTTTTCGCCGGTGAATGCAGGGTGTTAATAACTTGCAGCACTGCTTTTTATGCACTAATATAGTTTAAATTTTCTGTTTGTTTTTTTTATCATTGAGCCCATTCCGGGATTTAGGAAGATTTATATGAGGGTACCTGAGGAGGCCTAATTGGCCGAAACTAGTTAATCTGTGTTGTGTTCATTTTTGTGAGTGTGTTCATTGCTTTTGACAAGAATAGCTTTGGTGTAATCCTATGTTTTGTAATGTGAATTTAGTGAATTTGCAGTTGTTAATAGACTGATATAAAATGCTACATCGTATTCGACAAAAATATGTTAAAGAGAATACTGTCTAAATAGGCAAATTGCTTACTAGGCTACGTAACCAAGTTAGGCAACAGGAGATAACTATGTTATCAATTTAATAATGGCTATTATGTAAAGACTGAAAACTTTGAAGTATGTGATGTGAGTGAATATATATATGCATGTATATGCTTGTATATTTAATTAATTATTTAGTTTATTTAATATTTTTATTTTTATTATTTTATTTATTTATTTTATTTTATTAATTTTGCACTAAATACTTCGGGGGGAGACAATTGGCTTGACATATCAAATCCTTGTTTCCCAGGAAAAAGAATAATATGTCAAATTGTCGTCTGCTGAATTGTTTTACCCAAAATGCTTTAGAAGCGTTAATACACGGAACACATAAACCTTCATTATATGAAAGTGAGATCAACTGCGGAAAACGCCTCTTGCCTAACTAGTAACGTCCACAATATTTCCGTAGGTCACATTGCTGAGAGCTCGAATCCGAGAAGGGGAGGTAATTCTTGTTAGCAAGCGACAAATATGTCGCCTGTCATTTGAAACTGCGTAATAGAAACGAAGTATGGGTGTCTTATCTTTCGCAGCATAAATGTCACAGCCAACCCGAGCAAGTAAATTGAGTTTGCCCAATTAATTTATTTCACACTCTCACTCCTTTCTCATGTTATAAAGTGGGCGAATACATATGACGTCATGTTCTCTTAAACTTACCTTTATTTATGATATGGGCCGTGCTATGCGAGAACGTGTCAGGGCATATGCGGACAGCGAAGGTCCAGATCAGCCTGCGCATGCGCGCAAGCTGATCAGGGCATTCACTGTCCGCTTACAGAATCATTGGATACTGTAGAAGATATCGATATATAAAACAATCCTTTATCAGGTTGTGCGGCGTCGCAGGCTAACCTGGATCTTTACTGTTTCCATATGCCTTGAAGAAAACATTTTTTCTTGGTTCGGCCTATATGAAAAAAATGTCCGATATGTGATACCGAATCTTGCCTGTGAAATATATTATGATTTCTTACGCTGATGCGGTTGATTACCATACTGTGGCTGGATATTGGTTGCCCTTGACTGACTTCATCTAAGCTCCAATTAAGATGCATCCCACTGATGATTGCCAACGTTCTTGTTTGTGCAAAGCAGTAGTTTTCTCATATATATTTCCAATTGTATGTTGTCGTAATATAATATGACATTCGATTACGACATTGGTTGGGTTGGCTTGTAGTTTAACGACCCAGTCAAGACTTTTAAGGTTATGTCGAGGCGGTCAGTG
Organism: Anodontia alba; assembly: GCA_964016985.1. NCBI lineage: Eukaryota > Metazoa > Mollusca > Bivalvia > Lucinida > Lucinidae > Anodontia > Anodontia alba. Next base: position 52,510,527 of record OZ024823.1, on the reverse strand, counting down.
TGGCCCTCTCAGGGGGTACCTGTTCCCCCTGATCCCCTGAAATAAATTAGCATTTTCCCTTGTTCCCCCAAATCAAAACCTTTATTTTCTATGTTCCCTGTTCCCCAAGTTTGCCTTTGTTCCCCTGTTTCCTTCATTTTTAGACTTTGTTCATTTGTTCCCCTGAAATAAAGGCATTGCTCCTTTGTTCCCTAAATTCCCTCAGAGAGCCTCGTCGGTTTATCTAACTACAATATTTCCTGGACCGGCTCAGTCCTCTAAGCGGTTTACCAGTACTTGTGCAAAATCTTTCGCCAGATACTGACCACTGCTCTTCTCGAATCAGCTGAAGGGTTCATTAAGACTTTAAGTAAACACGTCTTTATCAAACGTAGACTTCTAAGCCATAGTCCAGATAAGTCAGTGTTTATACCAAAGCAATTGAATACAAGAATGTTAGATGGGTGTGAGGGGTGGACAGAAAAATCCGCCCGAGGGTCACTGTCTGGCATCACGAGGATTATTAGTAGCGTGTATTGTTAATAATGCAGTCACTTCGATTGCTCACGTCTATGGCGTGTGGTTTGTTGAAAAATTTCATGAATGACTATATCGTTGAAACAGTCTTAGTTTTTATGCATAAACTTGTACGTTGATTTGACATAAAATAATTTTAATGCATTGAAATTAATGTTAAATTACAAAAGTTGTGTTTTATGTTGTCAAACGCTTAGTTTTAAATGATATAAAAATGTTTTAAATGCATTAAAATTAAGGCTAGCTAATCGGAGCTGAAAAGATAATCGATTATCAGTCCTGCCATTGTGATCGATAATCGATTAGTAATCACTGAAGATTTGGTCATAATTTTACCTGTCTGAGCATGACTTTTACCATATGTTATACTTTAATGCATATATTCGGTCAGACAGGCCTGAGCAAACAGTGTAGACCCTGATGAGAGGCCGCAAATGCGGCGTCTCATCAGGGTCTACACTGTTTGCCACCAATCCAGTTATTTTTAGACACAACAATGGGTAGTAAATTGTACTTGTTCAAATTTTAGATTATATATGGTAGGGAGTTGAGGTGTCTGAATACTAAGGGTAAATACGGTAAAGTAACAAACACAGAAATCAAATGATCGATTATTAGCAAATCAGTAATGATAATCATTTTTTGTGGAATTTATCGATCAATTAATCGATTATCCGATTACTCGTGCCAGCCTTAATTAAAATGCTATTTAATGGCAACAATCTTGTTTTATGTGCCTAAACTCTTGTCTTAAAACGTTAAAAAACATTATAAATGTATATAGATAAATTTATATTTGTAAAAGTATTGTTTATATGCTTAAAGTTTTCCTTTAAGTGATATGGAGTTGTTTAATCGCTTTTAATTACTGTTATTTTTTTATTTAGTTCTTCATTTATGTTTACATTTATATGTGCGCATATGCTCTAAAATACTTTGAAGTTATCATTTGTATGCAAAAATTGTATTTTTAAATGCCCATCACTAAAACATGCCTATATAACTTTGACCCCCATAAACTCCACTTTTATACAGCAAAACTGGGGTTTACAGGGGTATACATTATTTTTCTTATTTCTTCTCAAGAACAGAAATTGTGGATACTCGTTAGAACCGCCTCGCCGAGGCGGTTCTAACGAGTACCCACAATCTATGTTTTGAGCAGAAATATAAAAAAAATAGCAAAGGGCTTTTAATATGAAAATGTTCAGTTTTTGGTGATAAAATGTTCAATATATTTGAATAGGCGTGTTTTCGTAATGCGCAAAACCGTTTAACGTTGTATGGCGTCAAATACTGAATACCAAGCATGCCAGGAAGCCTAAGTGAGTCAGCTTGTGTGCTCACCTACCCAGCCATCTGGGTCACAATTCGGAGCAACTCTTGTAATCGAGATACGGGCGGTCCGATGTCCTACTATGGGCCATCCATCAGTAGAGCTCCAAGCCCTAGCCAAACATAGTGAAAGCACGATTCTATGTTGCTACGGTATGGATCCTTAAGGGTGCATGGTCACAACCCAGAGCAAACATGTATTGCAACCACCTGGAGTACAAGTGACCTATAGTCGCACTAGGGACAAAAACAAAGCTCTACCCACCTGGGTTAGTCCTGCAAACCTTCGTCAAAGCCCGAATCTCAATGCAACGTTGATTGTGCACATCTCCCCAAAAACCTGAATTACCGCCCAGGGAACACTCTTGTAATCGAGATAAGGGCGGTCCGATGTCCAACCATGGACCCCTATGGGCCACTGAGCAGTAAAGCCCCTAGCCCTAGCGAACCCTAGTCAAGCCTGAGACCATGTGATCGCGGTAGGGGTCCTACATGTACAGGGCCACATGAGTCACCAGCCAATCAAATCATCTGTAACGTATTGATTACGTGGCGGCTTGCTTATGCAATTAAATTATTTTTTTCTTAATTGTTAAACATTTTTGAAAATTGAAACCAAACTGAATGCATTTACAGTTTGTTTGTTTTTTTTTGCAGCATTTGAATACACTTTTTTCATATGTAAAACATCTAAAGCATTTAAAAAGAAAATATTTCATAACCAATTTTAATGCATGTAAGATCATATTGTAACATTTAAATCTAAAAGTAAAAATATAATTTTTTTTTTCTGCCATTTAAATCATTATATAGCAATTAAAACCAAAAGTGTGGTCATCTCTTCAAAATATACACGTAAATAAGAATTTCCATTCAAATAATTTAAAGGCTCTATAGTCCTAAACATACACATTTTCTATCCGAGAAAGGTTTAATAAATTTATAAATACTATCATAAAATGTGGCATCTGACAGCCTGTAAAATTTCAGTTAGTCTCTCGCTTTTGAACTGGATCATAAATGAAATGATTTTTCATCGTATCACTGAATTAATGTTGGCAACATTAATTCAGAGATACAATAAAAGATCATTTCATTTTAAGAACGAGAGACTAACTGAAATTTTACAGGCTGTCAGGTGCCACATTTTATGATTGAATTAATACCATATATCAATTTATTAAACCTTTCTTGGATAATAAAATGCCTATTTTTGAGGACTATGGAGCCTTTAATACATCATTTAAATGTAAACTTTATGCATATACAACAAAACAATTTAGGATGAAAATTCATGCATTAAATTTTGCAACATATTAAACGCCATACACGTCCGCTTTATTGTGATGACATTACTGTGACGTCCTAACGCTCAGTGACGTCAACCTTGTGAACAAGTTAGCACCGTAATCACATTTTAGCTTGCCTGTATGAAAGTACATGGAGAGCTATTGCATTATCCCCGGCATCGGCGTTAATATCATTTAATTTCTTACTCCTTGCATGAATTTACTTTATGTTTGGCATGAGTATAGATATTGGTCCATGGTGTTATTCATCACTATCTCCACCCCTGCTTTTGACCTAGAGGTGAACGTCAAGGACTTAGAAATTTATGTTAAAGTTTTGCATCAAAGTTTTTAAGATCTCTTAATTTCTAAATCCTTGCATGGATTTACTTTATATTTGGCATGATAAAAAATTGATTCAAAATTATATTCAGCACCATCCTCATCCTATGACTTAGTGGTCAAGGTCATGTAAATTTTATGTTAAATTTTATTCCAAAGTTCTTAAGATCTTGTACTTTCTCAAATAGTTTTCAAATTATACTATTCATTTAGTTTATATTTTGCATACAGATAGTTATGGAAGACATTTCCCTCAAACATTATGTCCAGTACCATGTCTAAAATGAAACTCCAGTTGACTCTCGTTATCTCGATCTCGCTTATCTCGAATACCTGCTTATCTCGAAGTGAAAATCTGGTCCCTGCATAAACATGAAAATCTAATAACAGGTAACAAAATATTGTGGAAAAGAGGAGAAAGGAGCAATTTCTCCTCTTTTCCACAATATTTTCAATATATCTCTAACTTCTGGAGTCAAATTACATATACATTTGTTAAATGTGGTTGTTCGATTTATTTTTTTCTCAATTCTGCAAATCTGATATGTCGAGGTACGGATATCTCAAAGTATTTCAGCGAGTCCCTTGGAATTCGAGATAACGAGAGTCGACTGTAGTTAGGTCTGATCGACCATATCTTATCAGAAACCATTTGTCGTTTCTGTTTCTGTGTTTTGTTCTCAAATATTTACCCTGAAATCAAATTTATGACCAAAATTGGTCTGATCTATGTACTTTCTATAGTAAAGTGATCTTTTTAAATATGTTTTGTTTCTTTCCTGAATTTGAATAATTGATGTTTCACAACAATATTGTGAAAATCTCAGAAAAAATGAACAAGCGAAATTTGTTATAAATCTGCCTCCAAGTTACCTACCCTACAGATTTCTGCATAATTTGCATTAATTTTTACTATTGAAGAAAGAGAAAATATTTGCTTTAAAAAAAAACAAATAAAGACGAAAATCTACCTCCAAGTTACCTACCTTACAGATTTCTGCATAATTTGCATTAATTTTTACTATTGAAGAAAGAGAAAATATTTGCTTTAAAAAAACAAACAATGACTAGAGTAAAACTTGTTGTGCATATGTAGTTATGAAAAATGGTTTTGCATAAAATCATGCCAATAGTTAGCAAATTTATCTCTTTTGTGTAAAGCATCAAGCAAAAACGACTTTCTGAAAGATGTCGAACGAACAGTAGTCTATTTTTGCACACGCTACCTTAGAACATCTCCAAAAGCAGAAGACCAATTGTAATGTGAAATATCCCTTAGTAGAATATCTCAGGGTTGTGAAAACTTTTGGGAACTTATATACAAAATGGCCACCATGACTAAATACATTAAAAACCTCAAATAATTTCTTCTCAAAACTCACTGGAGCAATTTGCCCGTTATTTCGTAGAATTTCATTAAGGTAGTGTAACTTAGAATTTGTGATTATCTCTAACTTCTGGAGTCAAATTACATATACATTTGTTAAATGTGGTTGTTCGATTTATTTTTTTCTCAATTCTGCAAATCTGATATGTCGAGGTACGGATATCTCAAAGTATTTCAGCGAGTCCCTTGGAATTTATGCGGATCTGTCATATCGATTGTTGACAGGGCCACTGAAAGATCTTAGGGACGCAAATAGGAAAATAGTAAAACAAATTCAAATGATCTTCTCAGCAACCACTGTGCCTGTCATAACAAAACTGCACATGAACCGTCCTTAAGGGAAGGGATTGTAAATTTGCAGAAATAGTTGGAAAATGGAGTCCAAGATTAACCCCGTGGTCTTATATGGTAAAACATTTATACAACGTTTCTGAAACTGTGAAGCTGATTGAGCTAAAATTGATTATGGCGTATATTTACGAAAAATATTACGAAGTGGTCAAGATGACCACTATGACCATACATGGTAAAATGCTATAGATATTGTCTTCGAAACTCTGCAGCTAATTGTACTCGATTTGCAAGTGACACCTTTGGACAAGCTCATTCATGTTATGCAAATATATTTTGAAACAAGTATCCAAGGACCACCATTACCAGATATGGAAACGGCCTGTTATCAACTTCTCACTATCCGAAGTTAACATATTTTAGCCAATGCAGACTTTTTTTTAAATGAATTCTGCTTCAAAACCACAAGACTGATTGAACAGATTCAAGGTTTTAAAATGTTTTCAAAATTGTCATCCAAAATGATGACTATGATATATATTAAATCTTTATCTGGATTCTCACTTGTTATATTCTGGTTCGTTTGATCATGCAAGACACTTCTAATTGCATTTTTATATAATGATGATCATGATCTTATGATGATGATCATCATCATCATCATCGTCTTTGCTTCTTCTTCTTCTTATTCGTCTCCTAAGCGTCATATTCCAACAGAATTGCTTCTGGTTGATGCTTGGATGAAACTGTTCCGTAAGTTTGACAGCTAGAGCATGAAATCTTTGAGACTATTATATGATGAGAACTTTATCTTAATTCATTGCTACCTGAGAAATGGTTTAACTTGGACTCCAGAATATACACTTACAGCCAAATAGATATATACAGTCGAACCTCAATGGCTCGAACATCTTAAGGACCTGGAAATTTGTTCGATATATTGATAGTTCGAGGCACTTAGGGTTAATTATGACGCCAGGTCTTGAAGCAAATGGCGATAATTTAGGGATTTTTTCGAATGGTTTGTTGAGTGTACTCATCAGAACCGCTTCGATGAGGCGATTGTAACGAGTTTACACAACATACAATAGTATGATAGAATAAAAAAAAAGTGTCCTTAAATATTTTTTTTCTTGAGCTATCGGAAGAATTTCGTAGGGACTAAAAACTAGTTCGAATTAGCCATGGTAAACGAGCCATTGATATTCGAGCAATTGAGGTTCGACTATACATTAAGAGAGAGAACATTATGAAGTAACTTGAAATAACGCTCTTATATATACTGGAAATAATAGACAAAATGAGTATAAATCCTATTTTAATGTAAGATATGACTTGTCTAATTACTGTGGTACATTTCAGATTAAAGGTTCCAAATTCCACATAAATTGATATATGGTATTAATACAATTATAAAATGTGGCACCTGACAACTTGTAAAATTTGAGTGAGTCTCTCACTCTTGAAATGATTCCTTTTTTCTATCTCGGAATTATGTTGCCGACATTAATTCAGAGATACGATAAAAAATCATTTCAGTTTTGATTCAGTTCAAAAACGAGAGACTAACTGAAATTTAACAGGTTGTCAGATGTTACATGTTACATTTTATGATCATATTAATACTATATATCAATTAATAAATCTTTCTGGGATAAAAAAAAAATGTCTATTTTTGAGGAATATGGAGCCGTATACATAACATATATATTTTACATATTCTTATGAGTTTGTATGCTACCCATTTGGATTCTTTCAAATCCCAAAATGAGTTAGAATAAGAAGAATGGTCTGAGCTACATCGAACTATTGTCCTTTCGACATCACTCGGAAAGACGTTTTTAGCTTGACGTTTTATTTCAAATGAAAATATTCTGTTCTAATGGGCTATATCTTATCAGAAACCATTTGTCTTTTCAGTTTCTGTGTTTTGTTCTCACATATTTACCCTAAAATAAATTACGGACAAAAATTGGTCCGTCCAATGCAATTTCTATAGTTAAGTTATTATTATTATTTTTTTTTTTTTTTTTTTTTTCTTTTTTTTAAATTTTTGTCGGAGAAAATATTTTTACTTGTCTTTGCTAAATCTGAATTATTGATGTTTCATAACAATCAATAAAAAATGAACAAGCGAAACTTCTTGAAAGTCTGCCTCATTGTTATCTACCCTACGGATTTCCGTATAATTTGCCTTTATTTGTACTACAGGAAAAAGTCAAATTATTTGAATTTGTTAAAGCAAAAAACAATGACAGGAATAAAAGTTTCTATGCATATGTATTTACGACAAGTGGTTTTGCAGTAAATCATGAGAAAGTTTTGCAAATTTTCTCTATTATGTGTAGCGCCAAGCAAAATACGACTTTCTGAAAGATGTCGAAAGCACAGTAGTTAGACAGGAGAGGCTTTAATCCTAGTCCTGCTGAACCCGGATATGTCCTGCCATTGCAAGCGGTGTAGATCTAGCTCAGTTGGCTTCTGAAAAGCCAACTGATCTGGATCCACACTGTTTTCTTTTAAGTATGTGAATTTATATCAACAATCTGGATCAAGTAATCTGATTGGCAATAAGTATGTGAATTTATATCTGGATCAAGAAATTTGATTGGCTGAAAATTACAAATGGGCATGGCATCTTAATTTATTCAGCAGGACAAGGGTTAGGATGAACAGATACAGTCAGTTGAGACAGCTCTGTCAAACTTGAATTTGCTTTCCTTCGGAAAAAGGTCTGCCCCTGGAAGCAAATTCTTTCAGCGTTGAGTTGACCCTCTTTTCAGAAAGGGCTTGGTGTAAGGGATGCAAAATAGGCATTGACAAACGTTGTCTCCTTTGTAGAAAAAGGCGGAAAATCTACCAAGTGTACCCAGTCCAAGTTAACATGAATTGCATATTTTGAAAAAAAAAAAAAAAAAAAAAAAAAACATGTTTCAGATAGTTTGCACCTGAGCCATCGCTTAGAGAGTTTATTGTCCTTAACGCTTAACCCTTGCTCTGCTGAATACAATAAGATGCCAAGCCAACTTCTAATTTCCAGTCAACCAGATTACTTGATCCGTTTTTTTTTTTTTTTTTTTTTGTTTTTTTTTTTTTTTTGTTTTTTTTTTTTTATAGACATTCACATATTAAAGGACAAACAGTGCAGATGCAGATCAGTTGGCTTCTTCAGAAGCCAACTGATGTGGATCTATACTGTTTGCTAAAACAGGGCATGTCGTATTCAGCAAGAGAAGGGTTAACATGCTAGGTAAATATCACAGAAGGCGACAATTTGAAATATACTGAAAGGAAAAAGAAACGCAGGGTAAATTTTATTCCTAAATTTCATTCAAGTTTGAAAAAGTTTGTTAAATATTTTACTATGATTACAAAACGGTACATGTATGGAACAAAAGTTCCAAATTTCATTGGTTTGTGATCAACAAGTCTCGAGTTATTGAAGTTCATTGGTAGCTACCCCCCAAATCTTGAAATCAAAATCAAACTGAAAATCAATATCGGGTGTGACCCCCTCTTGCTGCCGTTGCTGCCCTAATTCTCCTTTGGATAGAGTTAACCAAAGCATTGACAGTTCAACCTACGTGCCTGGGTCAGAGGCAGACCAATGTATGGACGACGAGCTCGAAGACCAATCTCACGCAATCGACTTCCAACAGTCTTCGGAGAAATTTGTCGATTATGCGTACCTACTGTATTAAGGGCAGTTTCGGTAGCAGTGAGATGACGATTCCGCAAATGTGCCAGACGGATTGTCCTGTCTTGATGTCGCGACGTCACGCGTGGACGCCCAGACCGCGGTCGGTCTGCTAAATGCCCTGTCTCCCTTAAACGTCTAACAAGACGTTCAATTGTTGAGACGTTAACCCCAAAATGATTGGCACTTTGCTGTTGCCTCTGACCCTGCATCAGCAACGCAATTGCCCTACCCCTCTGAACATCAGTCAATCGTACCATGATTGAAAAAAAGTTCAAAGTAGCGTAAAAATGAAAAGAAAAATCGGTAAAAGAATCGAAGAGCGTTGTGTATCGTTGAAGTGTACCAAATGGTGTGAGGAAATCTTGTGCTGAAGGTTTAAACATGCTTGTTTTGCACGAAATTTTAGCTTTCCGTATTGTCCGTGCAATGCACTGTGTAGTGCACGGTTGAATGATTTCACACACTGGGTAGATAGCACATTGACCAAAGACTCGTATACCCGCGGTTCACATTCACAGAACAATCTGTAAACGTGTATGGCTATAGAAAACACCGTAAAAAATGATTAAAATAAGAAGGAAAAAACTCTATCCTGCGTTTCTTTTTCCTTTCAGTATATGTCTTTTTTTTCTTCTTCCTCTTCTTATTTTTCCCAGGATATAGGATTTGATATTTCATGTAGATTGTCCTCTAACTAAGGAGACAATTTGCATGAGATATAAAAAAATTTCTGGGGAATAAAAAGGAAAACATCATCAGTATGTCGTCTGATGTATATGCACAAAGTGTACTAATGTGTTAATTCGATCCTATGACATTTCAATCCTATTCCATGAAAGCTGCGTGCTGTACAGTAGATAGAATTTTACTCCTATCTTGGTACGCTTGTGAACAATCCAGTATAAAGTATATGGGTTGCTGAGGACACACCAAAATGTTCCCGACAACGGTGAACCTGCGCCAGTATGTATTGCTCAGATTTGTCAAGTATTTCGCTGATCACCTTCGTAACAAAAAAAAAAAAAAACCTTCAAATTGTAGAACGAATGCGGATATCTAAGATTGGTACCAGTATGCACTTGCCTTTATATACTGTTTCTGGATCTTCCCTGGTCACAGATAAGAAACCGTTTTTTCGGCAGTATGAGCCGTGACGTCAGGAAAAATACCTTCTTACATGTGCGCCCATCGAAAACTCAAATCAGTCTGCGCATCAGCGCAAGCTGATTACAATCTTCGTTCTCCGCATGGAGAAACTTTGCAGTTTTGTCTGTCTAAAATGCGCCCAGTTAAGATTCTGATCAGTCTGCGCGAATGCGCAGGCTGATCTGAATCTTTGCTGGGGGCACATGTCCAAAAGTACGTTTTCTGCTCAGATCTTTCCGTTATTTACCAGCGCTAATAAGCGAAATATCACAGATGTCTGTTCAGCTGTTTGAAAACACCTGTATGCCTGGAAATTCTCACTTTAACCGGAAGCTTTGTTAATTAATGTTTTATTAGCTAAACAATACTTTATTAATATGGTTTACTTTAATACCTCATGGCTTTATCACTGTATTGTACAGCCCCACTAAACTCCTTTGGCTCAAGGATTTGATTAATTTGTTATGGTTATTCCTTTAATAAGCTTCTAATAGCATAGAACAAACATGAAAGGCTCCATATTCCTCAAAAATAGACATTTTATCATCCAAGAAAGATTTAGAAAATGGATATATAGTATTAATACTATCATAAAATGTGGCACCTGACAGCTTGTAAAATTTCAGTTCTTAAACTGGATCAAAAATGAAATGATTTTTATCGTATCTCTAAATTCAGAGATACGATAAAAAATCATGTCATTTTTATTCAATTCAGAAACGAGAGTCTAACTGAAATTTTACAGTCTGTCAGATGCCACATTTTATGATTGTATTAATACCATATTAAAGCTTTCTTGGATAAAAAATCACTATTTTTTAAGGAATATGTAGCCTTTAAATTCTTTACCCTATAACGCTGATGACAGACTTACAAACAACAAAAGATTATATGTAGTTTTTGTTTGATCATTTTTGTTTTTGTTTTTTGTTGTTGTTGTTGTTTTTTTTTTTTTTTTTTTTTTACTTTATTTTGTCTAAGAAAATAGGATATTTCATGCGAACCATCACACGAGCTTATTAGTATTGCTTTTTTTTTCTTTCAGAAAATAGGACTTGAGGAATGGCAAGTCCACCTTTATTGGAAAATAGAAAATAAAGTATCTATAACTTGTTACGATTTAAATTTAGAGTAGAAATGTTCAAAGCATCTGACCTCTATAAATTTTACGTTCTGACTGTTGCAGTGCAGATGAACATTACTTATCTAACATTTATAATCTATTATCAATGAGCCTTTACAAAGTACGACTCCAAGCCTAAAATTAAACCAAAAAAATGATTTTGGCGTCTGTAATTAGGAGTATAACCTTGAATCTTAGATGTACGCATGAAATGCTTTACTTCCTGTTTATGCACAGTCGAACTTCAATGGCTGGCATTACGAAAACATACCTATTCAAATATATTGAAAATTTTGTCACCAAAAAATGAAAATTTTCAGAAAAAAAATCTGACATTTTTCATATTTCTGCTCAAAACATAGATTGTGGGTACTCGTTAGAACCCCGGTTCTAACGAGTATCCACAATCAATGTTTTTGAGCAGAAATAAGAAAGATAATGTATACCCCTGTAAACCGCAGTTTTACTAGATAAAAGTGGGGTTTATGGGGGTCAAAATTATATAGGCAAGTTTTCGTGATGGACTACGTTTAAGACTGTGGAAATTTGTTCTTTGATTTTAGTGTTCCTTTCAGAATCTATTTATCGTCATTTAACACGCCATATTTAGATATTTGTGTGAAAAAAAAAAAGAAAGAAAGAAAAGAAAAGAAAACACGAAAACTTTGAAATGCCACTTGTAGTCTTAGTTAAAATAAAAACATTTAAAGAGGTAGATTTTAGGGTTTCTATTATGTAGCAACTTTGGTATGAGGATTTATGTCTATGAGTACAACAGGAATATACTAGAAATGTGTCAAAGTACACAGATGCCCCCGCCGAGACATATGCTAATTTTTCAAGGTTAAATTTAGAGGTAGGTTTCAGGGTTCCTATAATTGTAGCAACATGAAACTTATTATGAGCATTACGAAAACACGCCTATATAATTCTGACCCCCTTCAACCCCACTTTTATATAGTAAAACTGGGGTTTACAGGGGTATACATTATTTTTCTTATTTCTGCTCAAAAACATAGATTGTGGCCGTCTCAACAGTTTCTACACTGTTTCACAATCTATGTTTCGAGTAGAAATATGAAAAATATCACAATTTTTTGTTTGAAAATTTTCCAATTTTTTTGTTGTAAAGTTTTCAATATATTTGAATAGGCGTGTTTTCGTAATGGATTTTTGTCTGTGAGTCCAACAGGAATATACTAGAAACGTTTCCAAAGTACACAGATGCCCCCGCCTTGACTTAGGTTAATTTTGCAAGGTTAATTTTTTTGTAAGAGGTAGGTTTCAGGGTTGCTATTATTGTAGCAACTTGAAATTTGGTATGATAATTTATGTCTATGAGTACCATAGGAATGTACTAGAACTGTGTTTAAAGTACACAGATGCTCTCGCCTTGTCTTTAGGGTAATTTAGCAATGTTTAGATTTTTGTAAGAGGTAGATTTAAGGATTCCTATTATTATAGCAACTTGAAATTTGGTATGAGGATTTAAGTCTTTGAGTACAACAGGAATTACAATAATTAGGTTACAACGACCCAAACGTTACGGTTCACTGACTTCTGACTTAGTCTAATTTTGCAAAGTTAAGATTTTTGTAAGATGTAGATTTCAGGGTTCCCATTATTGTTGCAACTTGAGATTTTGTATGACGACTTACGTCTTTAAGTATAAAACAAACATACAAGAATCAAGTTAAAATATTCTACATGTCAAGGTTAACCGACTTTGTACTGAGGCTTACTTTGCAAGGTTAGGATTTTCGTAAGAGGTACATTTTAACATATTATTGATTTATACTGCAGTCCTTGCGCAGTTTTATGGAGGTCCCCAAGACGGGGGCATCTATGTACTTTGGACACATTTCTAGATTTTCGCCATTTTTAACAAAGCAGACAATTTGTGACTTCTGATTGCTTTCCTGGACATCGAACCCCTTCTGAAAAGTGGTCTACTCTAAAAGGAATGAATTTGTTCCCACAGGGAGCAAATTCATTCCTTTTAGAGTAGACCCGTGGTTTCAGAAAGGGTAAATTTATAACAGTGTTGGGTAAAACTTTAACAGTACCTGTTCCTCCTAAATGATACAAAGCAGCATCTGGTTCGCAGCGAGTGCATTCTGTGATGTATTGGAATACTAGATTACACTATCAAAAATGTAATAATGAGTCTTTTCATGCTAAAAGGTGTCTTTGGACATCTGCTGTATGAGCGGTTTCAGATCTTACTACGAAGCATTACAGGCAATCAAGGCTTCCATGTTCCGCTGATGAATTCTATACAATTCAATAATTCTGTCAGCGGTCAACAAAGGCCCTGATCAGATGCGCATGCGCGCAGTCTGATCTGGGCCTTCCTTGTCCGCAAACGCCCTGCAGAATCTTTTTTGCTTGACGCAACCAGTATAAAAACAGAAGATAGAAGAATATACACATGTTAAAAGCAATGTGGTCTGTCTTACTTTCTTTTCCGATCATGTGATATGAAAAACAAGTAATTACGCAAAAAGTGAGATATCGCTTATAATTCTTTAGAAAAAGAAGATAAGGTGTCATCTCACAGATGTGATAAGTACAGGTAAACTAATATGTTTATCGTACCTTGGCAATTATCCGGTCCATTTTCTTCATTCTTTTGATTCCAGTTCAAAAGGTGCTGATATTGTTGAATTTTCTGATTCTGGGAGACTAATAGGCGCATACATTATACGTTCAATTAGAGGTCCACTCAAAGCTGCTAGTGCTGTATAGGGGATGTTGCATTTTTACATTATTTCCCATGAGCCGAGTCAGTGCAACTGTCTACTTTTTTTGGCTTGCGCGTACATTTTGAATGGAAAGCTCGCTCCGGTTTTAGTCTAATGGTCCTCGTTTTCAGGGCTCAGTCATCTTCAGAATCAAGAGTAGTCGGAAAACCCGTCTACTGCCGTCAAACGGCAGCTGGGTGTATAAGATGGCGGACAACCGGCAGACGGGTGAATAACAAAGTTGCATATTCTGGTATCTGAGTTATCTGCTCTTGATATATATGAAAAAAAAAGTCAGTTTTGGCCAAAGTTCTTTAGTGAAATATCTTAATAAAATTTTACTCTGTGAAGAACACTAGGCCGAGGACAGCTACTCTGGTCATTAAAGTTCCTAAGTTATCTGCCCTTAATTTATCTGATAAATAGCTTTTCCCTTTAAATTTTACCAAATACTTCAAGTATTTAAAAATATGAATTTATTATCAGCAACGCATTTGTATAACATGACGTTTCACGTTATACTTTTCTTTGTTCTCGTTGTATTTCTGTTCAAAAATTATTTTCGTTACATCGTGTGTCCGTTTTTATGATGTTTACAGTAGTAAAATCCATTGTTCACTCTGAGAACGGGTCGAGTAGAAAGCATGCTATCGGAAAAGGAGAGTAGGGCTGGGGAATATCGGCCACCTTTCGAATCCTTTAGAACCTTTTCGTATATTTTCAAGGTCTCGAGTACCTGAAGAGACAAAGTTTCGATAATTGTTATATCCAAGAGCCAATATATTGGCTGATATTAATGTAACGGTCGTCGTGGGTATATCGGACAGTCAAACAGATTTATTCATCGGTATAAAATATCTCGACTTGGACATACTATTTGGATGAATTTCCATCCTTCAAAGATACAAGTGACATTCATTTACCTATTTGCTATTCCCAGTATACCCCAAATCATTACAAGGACGTGCTTTGAAAAAAATGGATGACCAAGAATGACACAAGTGAAATTCTCGTAGACCAGCCTGGTAACGACAAGCTTTGTCGCATAAGGACATTACTGGATGCAGTTTCTAAGGTCAAGTTTACATAACTACGGGTCTCCAACACAGAGAGCAGTCAGTTTACGAAAGGATTATAACATTTAAGGGCAGACTTACGTTCAAGTAGTTTTCCGGCAAAATCGGCAAAATTTGGAATTAAAGTGTAGCATGGAGCCATTGCGCAAAATGGCTGTTTGCATCATCACAAAAACACGCCTATATAATTTTGACCCCCTTAAACCCCACTTTTATATAGTAAGACTGGGGTTCACAGGGGTAAACATTATTTTGCTTATTTCTGCTCAAAAACATAGATTGTAGGTACTCGTTAGAACCGCCTCGCTGAGGCGGTTCTAACGAGTACCCACAATCTATGTTTTGAGCAGAAATATGAAAAATATCAGATTTTTTTTTTCTGAAATTTGTCATTTTTTGGTGGTAAAATTTTCAGTGTATTTGAATAGGCGCGTTTTTGTAATGGAAGTTCAGATTTATACCGGTAAACATGGGGGAGCAGAACGGGTGCTAGAGTGGTATAAGATCTAACAAACAAATAAAAAGAAAACTCTTGCATGTGTATTAGGATCTTGTTTTATTTTATTTTATTTTATTTTTTTATTTTTTTTTTATTTTTTTTTTTCGAGTCCTGCTTTGTTTTCGAGTTACTTTCACTTGGAATGTTTAGTTATGAATTTGTGTACGCTCGATAACTGCGGTGCACTTTGAGATAGTTTGATGATACTTGGTTGGTATGTGGGACAGGTTAGATAGGTGTCGCTTCTATTTGGAATACAGGGAACTGTATGAACAAACTAGGATCATTGTTTGTAGCATTTGCATTCCAAAAAATATGCACGGAGAGGTCACTGCTAAAACGTGGCAAGCATTTCCTTTTAAAAGGAAACTTTATCTGTTATTGATTTGTTTTCTGTTTCCAAAGAACCACATTTTACAGATATTTTTATGATCGCAACAACTGTCGTTATGTGTTTGTGTGGAGATCAGAAAACGTCGTCCCGTTCTTCGATACAGTGCAAACGTTATTGAATGTTCTGGTCCTTTGGGACTTTTGGAGTCACACAATATATGTAACCTAGAGTTCCGCACAAAACTGCTAAGGAGCGTGAGGGATGTTGCATTAGTCCTTATGATGTACAGACTCAATCAAACCGAGTGTGCTATTTTCTGTATTTGATTTGTTCTATATTTCTCTTCCCAGAATAAATTCGGTTACTTCTTTCCTAATTTGGGGTGGCTGTCTCCTGAAACTGCGATATGCATATATAAAAGACTTATCAGAACTGAAATATATATGTTTTGCTTAACAAAGTTTAATCAAGGACTTTTCAGTGAGAATAAGGTCTCGCCATTTTAAGCTTCTGTTTAATCTGTCAACACCAATCCCCTTCTGAAAAGGGCTACTGCTCTAAAAGGAAAGAATTTGCTCCCATGCTAGCTCCTATGAGAAGCAAATGTTTTCCTTGTAGCGTAGACATTTTTCAGAAGGGAAGCAAAACAACTTTGACAGACTTACGGCCCTGAAAATTTATCAATTCACCTAAGTTTATTATTCCGCTGCGCAGAACTATGATTTTCGTTTATACAATATTTTCAAGCAGTAAGCAACAGAGCATGGAGATAGCTACAAATCAGAAGCAATTGATAAAATTGCGGTATTAGGGGTTGCGGAGCATGTTAGATCCGTTAGGTTGTGAACAGAGCAACGGAAAGCTGAGGACCTATGATTTATATAAGAAACATTAATAAGAATGTATTTTTTTATTAGAATCTTTAATTTTCAATTATTTAAAGCAAAAATCGCAAAATTTCACTGGTTGCCGCTGTATGGCCAAGTGGTTGTGACGTCTGACCTGAAACAAATGAAAAAGGTATGATAAATTCGTTATATGAAAAGTGTGAGTATTTTGGTTTAAGGTTCCAGCTGTCAGCGGTTTAATTTGTCAGAGGTGCACCTAAAGCTCAACGGCAGTAATATTTCGATGTACGGTACCGGCAATTATCTTGTTATTTACCACGATAACTATGCTAATAGCTTCCTTTTCGTTTGCACGCGTTGAAGTATAACGGTTAATTAATATAAATGATATATTACTAATTGCAATACCCAAACCCTTGAATCGAGTTATTTTCTCTGATCTTTAATCGAAATATTTTCTCTGATCTTGATTTGTACGCTAAATTTGAATATTAGCAGAATTTTCCCAGGAACTAGGAATTGAGATTTCATGCAAACACTGTCCCTTAGGGGACAATTTGCATTTAATATCAGTTCTTTTTTTCTGGGAGAAATAAGAAAATACAAGTCATTTGTTGTCTAATATCATTTTATCGTCTGTGTTTGAAAGGTTGACTTTCTGCTTTTAGAAGCACAGTAAAGATAACCATAACATATTTATCAGATCCTTGAGCCAAGGGAGTTTTGTAGTACAGTCAGCCCTCTTTATACCGACACTCGATACAACGACAAGATTCGTTATAATGACAATTTGAAAGTCACAAAACCTTCGCTCAAGAGGTGACAGTTAATGAGAAATTATGCAAGAATATGCATTACACCTTCAAGCGACATATGTTTTGGATATTTATTAGAATCGCCTCTCTGAGGCGATTCTAACAAATATTCAAAACATACGTTCTATGAGGAAATAAGAATGAAACAAGGTCTTCCTTTCTGTCCATTAAGGATTCTTTATAACAGCAAACTCATTTTAATGGCAATGCCTTTGTGAACAAACGCTGTCGTAGAAACGAGGGTTCACTGTACTGTACAATATACAGTCGATTTCCAATGTCTCTAACATCGTTGGGACCATGTAAATTTGTTCTGAACACGGCTAGTTCGAGGCACTGAGGATTGATCCTAGCGCCAGGTCAAATTGAGATAATTTAGGGATGAATTTTCCGTCCATGAAATAATGGTAGGTTGAGTGCATGTTGTGTTATGAAATTGTATCCCGTGTGCACGAATTAAAAAAGCCTCATCCAAGCGATTCAGATGAGTACACACAGCATACAGTTCATGATAAAATAAGAAATTTCCCTAAAACAGCCCTAAATATTTGTTTCCTTGAGCTATCGGAAGGATTTCCTAGGGACTCAGAAACGAGTTCGAATCAGCCAGAATAAACGAACCATCTGTGTTCGAATCATTAAAGTTTTATTTGTAGTAGTGTATCTGTCATGTTCCCTATCCTTTCGACGGCCGTAGCGTATTTATGCGTAATTGCTGACCAACACTTTTTGAACGACCCTCACGGCGAAATTAATACAAGCAATCTTTCAGTTCTAGTACCATTTAACACGGTAGTATGCGGGGTAATAATAGCATGAACAACTAGCTCTATCATGTAAAGGAAGGGTGCGAAAGACTTCCGAAGTAAGAAAAAAATGGTCAAACTTTCGAACCAAAAATGTTCGGGTTACCGTCGTACTTTCGTAATGCAGCCCCGTCAACACCAATCAAGCGCGGCTCAAATGGCCCAGCATACGAAATGCGCAAGAAAAGGCAAAATAAAAGGGGTGGAAAGAGAGAGAGAAGGAGGAAAAAATGCGGGATCAAACCGCACAAAAAAAAAGACATCTCCATGCTCACCCACCGTGACCCCTGCGCCATGACCTTTCGTGAGTGTAAAAATTTGGCAGTGCTTGATTGTGAAGAATAACACATCTAGTTTCGTTTACAAGTAAGTGTGTTTGGTCAGCTGCTTATGTTTGATTCAAGAGGTAAATATCCAACCCTACCCTCATTTTTGCTGCATTTAAAAAAAAAAAAAAAATGCTCGGCCGTTCTAAAGAACGACGATTGCTAGGAGAGTATTAGAAGCCAAAACCTACATAGCTTATGAGCATTTGGAATTTTATCGAGCAGATGTTTCTTACAAGATAATTCCTGGACGTAGAGAGCATTATCTTTATTCCATTCACCTGTTTATAGCAGATTAGAACAAAGGTCTGTTGCTATTAATACCTAACAAACAGGAAAACTATGCCCTCCTAGTGCTACAAATTGGTTTAATTCTGATACCACATTAACCCCCGGTATATGGATAAGCCTGAACAAACAGTGTATACCCAGATCAGACGCCAAAGAACGTGGTGTCTGATTAGGGTTTACAGTGTTAGACTTTCAAATGTCACGTTTTGGATACATCATCAGAAAACCCTAGCTCTGTATTCGTTATTTTTAGATTGTATTTCATTAACAAGTCAATGAAACATGTACCCATAAATTTCCCCATATATATATATATACATCACGAAAACATACCTATATAATTTTGACCCCCTGAAACCCCACTTTTATATAGTAAAACTGGGGTTTACAGGGGTATACATTATTTTTCTTATTTCTGCTCAAAAACATAGATTGTGGGTACTCGTTAGAACTGCCTCGCCGAGGCGGTTCTAACGAGTACCCACAATCTATGTTTTGTGCAGAAATATGAAAAATATCAGAATTTTTTATCTGAAAATTTTCATTTTCTGGTGGTAAAATGTTCAGTATATTTGAATAGGCATGTTCTCGTAATGATATACAGTCAAACCTGTCTTAAGCAGCCACCCATGGGAAGCTTGAAAAGTGGCTGCTGAAGGCAGGTGGCTGCTTAATACAGTTCAAATATATAGGTATGTGAATTTTGGGGCAACTTTCCTCTGGCTGCTTAATACAGGTTGGCTGCTTAATAGAGGTGACCACTAACACAGGTTTGACTGTATATATATATATATATATATATATATATATAATGAAAACAGGCGCATGTAATGATCTACATCGTTAGAGGAGGAGATCAGAATTTGCATTTTTAAAATGGGCTTTTCTATTGTTTGTTATATCTAGCAACCCTCTTTTACTACATACACGTGTCTTAATTTGCTTAAAAACTAAAATATTTCTCATGTTTCCATAATAATTTGACCAGCGCACGACAACACTTACAACAAGACTTGTGCAACCAGCGAACTCAGATCAGCCTGCGCATCCTCGCAGTCTGATCAGAGTTTTCGCTGATCGCATGTGCCTTCTACAGCCTCCGGGCTATCCAAACGAGAATCTTTGCCATACTTGGTTGATGTACAGGCTGATCTGGGTCTGCTGGTCACGAGGTCTTATTGTAAGTTTTGTCGTGCGCTGGCTGATATAATTAAATGCCACGGCTTAAATATCTCTAGATAAGAAGGGCAACAAAAGTAAATAGCTTTTTTGATCGATTGTTTACAATCGAGCCACAGTATCGAACGCCAAAATGTCCTCAAGGTAATTTTCCACGTGAATATCATTGACCAACGTAATCAAACCGCGCGTTAGACGAAGTCCAGGTAACGTTTATTTATAGCCGCGCTATTCTTGTCGCTGTGACGTCAGAGTGCAGTGTAAAGAAGGCTATCTGTGAAATATGGACTGAACGTGGCGTCCGATCAGGGTCTGCGCTGTTTGCTTAAATTACAGGAAGTCAAGGATTAAATGAAACTGGTGGTTTATTTCTTTTTGTCAGAGAAAATAGGACTTGACATTTCATTCAGATTGTCTCCTATCAAGTCTTTTGACTGTAATCTGCACAGACGCACAACTGTGCTGGGTCTTCGATGAGAAAACGAGTCTTGATGAGACCCTCCCAGGGGTTTGGGGAAACAGGGAATAAGCATTTATTTCAGGGGAACAAGGGAACAAAAGTCTAAAACTGAAAGGAACAGGATGCAAATGAATTTGTGGAACAAGGGAAAATGCCTATTTTTTTCAGGGGAAGAAAGGAACATGTATCCCCCACTCGCAACACATACACACACACACCCGGGAGGGCCTTCTTAATGTTCTTTTTATTTGACTACAGATGCCACCTATCTATACTATAGTAGACATGAAAGTTAGCGCTTGGAATGTTCGGTAATAGTTTCAGAAATGATATTACCTTTCTTCAGAAAGTAGGGTTTGGTATTTCAAACTAATAGTCTCCTTAAACAAGAAAATATCAAATTTTGGTCTACTGAATTTGCCAAGAGGTGTAATTAATGTGAAATAACCGCGAAAGGTTCGTTTCAGTGATTGTCTGCAATACACAAGCAATCTACTTTAAAATTCTTCGATACTATTTAAATACTTTTTGATGACACACACCGGGCCGTACATGTCTCTAAGTGTAAAAAGTATCATACTCATTTTTTGTTCAATAGAATTTACCAAAGTTGTCCTAAAACTAACATTACGAAAACTCGCCTATATAAATATATCGAAAATTTCACCATCAAAAACCGAAAGTTTTCAGATAAAAATTCTGATATTAATCATATTTCTGCTCAAAACATAGATTATAGGTACTCGTTAGAACCGCCTCGCCGAGGCGGTTCTTGCGAGTACCCACAATCTATGTTTTTGAGCAGCACACAATCTATGTTTTTGAGCAGAAATAAGAAAAATAATGTATACCCCTGTAAACCCCAATTTTACTATATAAAAGTGGGGTTTAATGGGGTCAAAATTATATAGGCATGTTTTCGTGATGGAAATTGTAGTCTTGGTTTCATTGAGCGTCTTCATTTGACAACATTGTAGTGGGCAGTGCTGCATACGCCCTTAGCTTCGGCTTAAGCAGAATTCGAGTTTACAAGATAAAAGAATGTGCCCAATGGTACCAAGGAAAATAATTAAAAAAATGCACAATGGTATACTACAGGGAGTTATATTTAGTTAGTGTTTTTGTTTGTTTCTTTGTTGTTGTTGTGTGTGTGTGTGTGCGTGTGTGTGCGTGTGTGTGTGTTTTTTTTTTTGTTTTTTTTTGTTTTTTGTTTTTTTGTAAAAGGTGTTCTCTCTAGGGACCAGTTGTTCAAAACTAACGATGTCGTTAGTTAACGTAGCTTTAAAACTTTGATCATTAAATGTGGCATATATATGCTAGTATATTTTTTTGCTGAAAAATGTGAGTAGCTACTCACAGTTTTCAGCAAAATACCTGTGAATAAGATATTGTACTTACTAGAACTGTTAATATTTCGACCACTAACGAGCTCGTTATGCTAACGATGTTTTGAATGACTGTGCCCAGTTTAGTGTTACTGTTCGTTTATATATCTGAGTATAATTTAAAGCTAGTTAGTCAGTCAGTCAGTTAGTTAGTTTCTTAGTGAGTGAGTGACTTAGTCAGGTTTGTAGTTAGTTAGTTAATTAGGTTTTTAGTTAGTAGTTAGTTAGGTATTTATTTAGTAAGTTTTGCTGTAAACGTTGTTCTATTCAGTTTACTATCATTCGATACCACGCCCCTGTGCTGCCTTGAATTTGTCATACCTTTTTTTTTTTTTTTTTAAATTTCTTTAGTATGTAAGCCGAGTATTTTGCTTACGATTCCGGAACTGAGCAACGCGGCCACCATTATTCGCTTTGCGATGCATCCGGAGTAGGAGATCATGTGCATGACATACAATGGACACTAAGAGTTGGTGACCACTAAGTCAAGGTTTGGCCTTTCATTAGAAGACTGATGCCTGATATTATGTCTTTGTTTGTGGCCTCTGTGGTTAAATTAGTGGTTTACTTTAGCTCTGGCTACTAGTGTCTGAAATGATTGCCATGATCCCTCGTCATTGTTTCGTCCCAGTGATTTGAATTTGATTGTTTCTGTAATGTTTCACTGATTGAGTTAGGAAGCCTCTATCCAAGCCAAACAAACATTTTGGATTTTTTACAACATTTGAACCTAGGTTCAGTGAGTTAGTACCAGTAAAATCGATTTAACCCACTGTAGTTTGGAGACCCCTAAAAGGGTAATTGACAAACAGTGCAGACCCAGATCAGATGCCGCAGAATGCGGCGTCTGATCAGGGTCCCCGCTGTTTGCAAATAGTTTAGCCATTTTTCTCTAGGAATATTTTACTCTCATAGCCGGACATACCTAAAGTTGAAATTGGACTCTTCCGATATATAGTGTGGGGAGTCCATTCAGTCTGTAATGGGTCAAATCCCGGCAGTTTTTACTACTGATCTTTCTAAGGTGGGTTTTTGTTGTTGGTTGTTCTTGTGTGGCGTTGTGGCTGTTCACTGCGTTCTCATGTTTTATTCTGTTCGTTGTGGCATGGTGGACGAAACTTGCTTGCCGGTAATGTTTGCTTTCCGTGGACGCCTGATTGAACCCCATTTGGTTTGGGTTCAAGTCTGTCTGTTTGGACGTTCCTATTGTATCTTTTTCTGTGTCGACTTTATGATTTTACGAAATACGATTTTTCTATGTTGACCTCAGACTCGTTGTCTTATTATTATTTATATTCAGCATTGTGGTCACCTTGTAATCCTGTCACCTTGTTGGGGAAGAATGAGCTGGTTGTTGTGTTTTTCTTTGGTCTGAGGCTTGTGTACTGTCTGGCAAGGTTAGCTTGCTCTTCCTCTTGGTGTCTTTGGTAGGCTGTGGTATCTGATAGTGACTATTCCTGGACATCTTCTATATAACATTTTTCTTCCATATCTGAATTTGGATACACACATTGTTCCAAATAGGGGTTTGAGTCAAAATAAACAACTGCATGGCAAACTTAAGGGTTACTAATCTGATTATTCAGTAATCTACTGCCCTGTAGTATATTTAAGAAATAATTTTTCGCTACTGTGAACTATCGCGAATAAATTATTTTGATTCTAGCATGATAGGAGAAAGGAAAATTGACATTGTTGCAATGTTTTCCAAAGAACTCTTTTGCAGCGGACGTCGTTAAAAGTAAATGTTTACGTTGACGACGTGAATCATTGTAGTTACGGCGACGTTTCCGTTCGGCTAAACAAACAAAAACAACAAAAAAATAAAAAAATAAAAAATAAAAAAAAAACCCTAACGTCAGTATAATATTGATGTCACTTGCTTTATTCATTATAATTAATACATGCATGTAATGAACCCAAATGCCATCTGCGTTTGACCTGGGAAGAACGTTTATATTTGATTCAGTTTTGTTCTGTTCCATTCTGTTCTAACATAATGCCTTTGATAATAGCAACAAAAAAGTGTAATTTAGAGCAATTAACTTATTACTAACATGTTAATAACATACATGCTTCTTGTCGGTCTTAATTCATAGAATATCACACACAAACACACCATTACGAAAACACGCCTATATTCAAATATATTGAAAATTTCACCTCCAAAAACTGAAAATTTTCAGATAAAAAAAACTCAAACATAGATTGTGGGTACTCATTTGAACCGCCTCTAATGAGTACCCACAATCTATGTTTTTGAGCAGAAATAAGAAAAATAATATATACCTCTGTAAACCCCAGTTTCGCTCGTTTGATAGCAATGATTCTAATGTATCTTTAGGCTGTCATGGGAGTCTCTCTGATCAGACTGTTTGGATGAGCACACGTTCGAAGGTAGATTTTCTAACGTCGCGGTTTAACTGACAAAATGGATCGCCGGAATCTGTGACAGCGGAACTTTTGTTGTCTTACGGTATCTGGTTCACTTTTAACCCATTGTAGTCGGGAGACCCCTAAAAGGGTAACTGGCAATCAGTGCAGACCCAGACAAACAGTAAAGACCCTAATCAAACGCCGCAAAACGCAGCGTCTGATCGGCGTCTCCACTGTTTGTAAATTGTTCAGCCATTTTTCTCCAGGAATATCTAAATCATCTAAATCTCAAAGTCGGACGTAAAAATTGAAATTGGATTCTTCCAATATATAGAGTGGGGGCATCTATTCAGTCTACAATGGAAGAAGTGATTCTGTAAGAACATAATCCTTATGCTCACATGTGGACAACGGCTGCCTACATCAGCTGTACAGTCTGATCAGGGTGTTCTCGTTTCGTTTACAGAATTAATATTTATTGTAGAATATTTGAGTCGGGGCACGATTGCTTGTACACCCAGGGAAGACTAAGCTCATCTCAGCTTACGCAATCGCGCAGTCTGATCAGAGTCTTTGCGGGATACTGTGTGTGTGGCCAAGGAGCCAAAGCGTATTCAGGCGGGCAGCGAAGACTCTGATCATCCTGCTGTGATGCGCAGGCCGATCTGAATCTTTGCTTGGCGCACTTGCAATCCTGTAGGAATTACTGTGCCCTTGCTTATTTCTCAAAGAACAACGCCCACATACAATGTGTATCGTAGGTGTTAAAGCATTATGTTTGAAGAGTCGAGAAACACTAGAGTATTTTTATAGCAGTTCATTATATAAATATATTTTCGGTCGTAAAATGTTTGTAATATAAGACGACTGATCCTATAAAACGTACATTATCACACATATATGATCAGCTGACAATAATGTTTATCGTAACGTAATTAGGTTATCATATGAGCTGTGACGTCAAGAAACGTACATTCAGGCATGGCGTCCAGCGAAGATTCAGATCAGCCGGCGCATTCGCGCCGTCTAATCAGAATCTTCACTGAGCGCGTTATAGATAGTTAAAGATGCAAAGTTCCTATATGCGGACAACGAAGATTTTGATCAGACTGCGGATGCGCAGTAAAATTAAAATCTTCGTTGGGAGCACATGTCAGAAAGTACATTTACTCACGTTGTGGCATAGATTATTAATATTAGAGTCAAAAGCAATGATTAGAAGATGGCGTACTATCTGTCAAAGTGAGATCAAAGTGAATGAATGAAATCTTTGCACCTTTTAGTTCACGATTATTTAATCTTTTTTTTTTTTTTTTTCACCATGTGAGGCGCGCAACGCAGTGTTTTGCTATCTGAGGTGCGCAACACAAGGTTTCACTGTCTGAGGAGCGCAACACGATGCTTTACTATCTGAGGCGCGCAACACGATGCTATGCTATCTGAGGCGCGCAACACAACGCTTCAGCATCTGAGGCGCTTAACGCGATGTTTCACTATCCGAGGCGCCATCACGAAAACACGCCTATACGAGTGTACACAACGCAATGTTTCACTATCTAAGACGCGCAAAGCGATGTTTCGCTATTTGAGGCACGCAGCGCAATCCCTCCTTCACTGAAACGTGAGGTCAGCTGACCCAAAGAACATGACACGAAAAATCAAAACTGTCACTTTTAACTGAGAAAATAACATTAAAAAGGGAAGTGCACATTCAATGCAATGCATGCCTTAAAGGATTCATCTTTAGAAAATAAGCATCTTGGCATAAAGTTAATCAAAATTGGTCAGTAATAAAAGATGCTAAAATGAGTGCCCACAACATAATTATGCTTTTTTGTGCAGAAATAAGAAAATAGTTATTTTATACCCCTTTTATCTAGAGTTATGGTGTTTCTTTGTTTTCAGATGTAAAATAGGATATACGGGTCTACGATGCGAGATGTTGAATCAGGAGTTTCTATTGGCGCTTCTGTCAGAAGAGTTCTTTGGTTAAGACAGACATGGACTTGATTTGGATTAAACGGGTGAGTTACATGTTCATTTCATTTTACCATTTCTTACATGTTCATTTAATTTTACCGTATTTTACATGTTTATTGTATTTAACCGTGGTTTTACATGATCATCTCCTTTTTACCGTATTTTATTCATTCATTTCGTTTTACTTTATTTTTACACGTTTATTTCATTTTACCGTATTTTAATATATCTTCATTTCATTTTACCGTATTTTACGTGTTCATTTCATTTTACCGTATTTTACGTGTTCATTTCATTTTACCATAGTTTAATACATGCTCATTTAATTTTACTGTATTTTATTATGCGTTCATTTCATTTTACCATATTATAATATATGTTCATTTAATTTTACCGTGTTTTACATTTTCATTATACTTTATCGTATTTGCCCCCAAGTAGTAAGCTAGAAAGGCTGAGCAAACAGTGCAGACCATGATCAGACGCCGCATAATGCGGCGTATTATTAGGCATCTGATCAGGGTCTGCACAGTTTACCACTCATCCAACAGTCTTTTAGACACCTCAGCGGGTAGTAAATGGACCTATGCGAAGTTCAGGTCAAGTATAATAAGAAGTTATGGTATCCGAATAGACCTAATAGATAGAGAAAAAAATATGGTATTTTTTTTTTTTTTTTTTTTTTTTTTTTTTTTTTGTCTTTTGCTGCTGGTCGTTCTAAGGTAGGGGTTCTTGTGTTGTTCTTTCGTTGTGGGGTTTTGTTGCTGCTTGCTGTGACACTTATTTCGTGTTTGTCTTGTTTAATGTCCTGCTGTTGGCTTGGTGGGTCCTGTCGGGCATCTCGTTGATGACTGAACAGTGGGCCCGTTACTGTGTTTTTCTTTGTTTTGTTACGTACCGTATTCGACCTTATTACCGCACTGTGCGCTTCGGTTTTTCAATTCCTCGGAACACTCAGTTGTGTTAAAATATGTACCAACCTACTTAGGGTAATTAAAAAAGATCAGGAAAAAACTTATTTGTTGATGGTAATGCGATTTTTTAATGCGATTTTTTCTGATTTTTTTTTTTCATAGAGGCATATGTTGTGGGTACTCATTTGAATTGCATCGACAAGTCGATGCAATTCAAATGAGTACCCACAACATATGCCTTTATAAAGAAGTAAACAAAACGTACACTGGCTGTAATCTGAAGACTACGGAATTGCTTGACTGTGCGCTTATAGGAGTATGTGCGGTAATTAGGTTGAATATGGTATGTACTATCTTTTCTTCTTCTGGGGTCATTAGTAGGCTATATACCCTGGTTGCTTCACTCCATGTTTCTAGTTTGATAATTATATTCGTCATTTAATTAATTAGAAAATGAAATCTGCTACTCAGAGCTCCGTGAACTCAACATGTATCAGTAACTTGACAAGCTATGTAATATTATGTCATAGATGACAGTTTTGGCGAATTTTCAGAACTCTCTAGTTGTTGAACTCCATTTCCAATTGTTTGTTATTTCTAAGAATTTTACACTTACACACCTGGGCCCAGTTGTTCAAACCTAACCATGTCGTTAGTTAACGTATCGTTTAAAGTTTGATAATTAAATATGGTATATCTGCTGATATTGTTTGCCTAAAAATGTGTGTAGCTTTTGTATTTGCAAAAGCTACTCATATTTTTTCAGCAAAACCACCTGTAAATTTGGAATTGTACTTACTGGAACAGTTAACATTTTGAACACTTACGAGCTCGTTTAGCAAACGATGCTTTGAACAACTGGGCCCTGTCTTATTGTGCTTCATGACCGATTCTTCCTTATTTTCCCTGTATTATATAGTGAAAATACCATAGCTTACATATTTCTAGATAACAGGGATATCCAGATTATCTTTTCTATTCGCCATAAAAAGCATACTTTTTTCATTGTCATCACGAAAACATGCCTATATAATTTTGACCCCCTTAAACCCCACTTTCATATGGTAAATCTGAGGTTTACAGGGGTATACATTATTTTTCTTATTTCTGCTCGAAAACATAGATTGTGGTACTCATTAGAACCGCCTCATCGAGACGGTTCTAACGAGTACACACAATCTATGTTTTGAATAATAATATGAAAAATATCAGAATTTTTTATTTGAAAATTTAAAATTTTTGGTGGTAAAATTTTCAGTACATTTTAATTGGCAGGTTTTCGTAATGTATTGTGGGTATTCTAAAGGGTCCCCACGAAGTATGTTTTCATAGGAAAATATATGACATATCTTAAAGCTGTATATCGTACAGTCCGATCAGAGTCTTCGTTGTCCGCATGATGAACCTTTTCATCCTTGATTATCGAAAATGCTCCCAGTGAAGAATTTCCGAAGGTATGTTTTCATACACTGCGGCGCATATGTAAAAGGGAAGGGGATTCTTAAGTGATCATTTTGTTATTAAATTAAAGGTCTTATATATATTCGAATCCCATGCTTTTGCATGCCATCAAAATGGACAATGTAAGGAATTTGTGGTAACTAAGGCTTCTAAATGAGATGTGTGCACCGTAGAATACTGGTAGATCAGTAATTAAGTTTATTTTAAATTTAGTTTAAACACAACCAAGTCGCGAAATATAGCGCACTATGTTTACCAGTGCGTATCCCGGTTTACACTATATATTATGGCGAAACATGGGAATGTGGATTGTAGAAAATTGTAATCTTATATCATGTATATTTTTCGGCTCATTTTCGGACCTTCTTAAGCTGTGAAGGTAGTTGTGAAACTGTATCAGATATTTGGCTTGTGTAATATAAATTCAGCCGGGGTACACCATGTCCCATAAGATTGCCTGTGTGCCCAGCGAAGACTCAGATCAGCCTGCGCATCTGCGCAGGCTGATCATAGTCTTCGCTGTCCGCCTGAAGACGCTTTGGATTCTTGGCTACCCACAGTGCCCTGCGAGTCTTCGCTGGGCGTGCATGTAGTCTTGTGGGGAATGCTGTGTACCGGCTCGTATAATATAAGAAGACAAAATCTCATTTGGGAAAGCTACGGTTGACCTCGTTGAATAAACAAGTCTCTGTCATGCGTACCCTTATATCTCCGTCCCGCCTAATATATAATGAAGTTTGCAGAGTCTACAGTATTCAGAATTTTGCAATTTTTAATGTGCTTGTCTTTATCTGATGATTTTTTATGGCCACAGCCAAGCCATAAACAGACTTTCTAAATCCGGACATTAATTCCCGTATTTTTTTATGCCTGTTCAGTTTGATAGGCATGGTGGGACGAAGCGGGATTACCAAATATGGACACCTGATCACACCCTATTTATTTGGGTTCATATCTGTCTTCCTAAACATTCCTAATATTGCCTTTGTGTATATTGACTTTATGAGTTTCCAAAACACGATTTTGGTATGTTGACCGCAGACTCTTTCTATCACACTTTCACTGTATCAGTCTGTTTCAATTTGCTTTATAAGCAAAATATTCCTCAGTTCATATGTGTGCGGAAACGAGATAGCTTGCTTGATTCTAGGTAAAAGGGGTATCAAGATATTTTTTCTGATTTCTCCACAGAAACAACATACGTTGTGGTATTCACCAAGGCGAGTCCAGTGAGTACGCACAAGACGTGTTTGTGGAGAAATCAGACATTTTTGCTTGTCTACAGCTCCGAGAGGTGATTGATTATGTTGATTGATTGGGGTTTAACGACCCCTCAACCCTTGTGGGTCATTTTGTGTCGTTTCCCAGAGAAAGGGAGAAAAGAGATAGAAGAGATAGTAGAAGATATGAAAGAGAGGGACAAGGAAGAAAGAGGAACAGGAATGAAAGTGAAAAAAAAAAACAGAAGAAATAAAAACATTCCCCCTACCCTTACCTGCTACATGTACAAGGATAACAGGCCTTGCCTAACTGTAAGCCAATATCAGTTGGATGCCCCAGTGACGTAAGATACACGACACCTTCGCACCACCCGACCACCTCTGTCCGAGAGGTAAAATATTTTACATACATGTATGTGTGTTAACGTAGTTAACAAACCATATAGTGATTGATAGCTGTATGCCTCCTGAACGTTAAACACAAGAGCCACAACGTGAGATAACATACCTCCTTACATGTGCGCCCAACGAATACTCAAATCAGCCTGCGCATCCGCGCAGTCTGATTAGAGTATTCGTTGTTCGCATGAAGACATTTTGCATCCTTGGCCATCCAAAACGCACCCAATGAAGATTCTGATCCGACTGCTTGTATGCAAAGGCGAGTCTTAATCTTCGGC
The DNA here is from genome assembly GCA_964016985.1 of Anodontia alba. NCBI lineage: Eukaryota > Metazoa > Mollusca > Bivalvia > Lucinida > Lucinidae > Anodontia > Anodontia alba. The sequence continues at coordinate 52,480,004 of OZ024823.1, read as the reverse complement.
AGGCGTACATGTTCGAAGGTACGTTTTCTGACGTGCGGATCATAAACGAACTTGCTAATGACATTTCACAGTTCCATCGCTTGTTTATTGCGAGGTAATATGTCACTGGCTCATGTGGAAAATTTTAATTATCAGACAACCTCTCCATTTCCAAGCGGTCCTTAATTAAGAAACAAAAGTTGTGTAAATCTATTAAAAATGTGTTGCCTTTTTTATCTTTATGAATTCAATTTGCGTTTGACATGTTGTCCTCTTATACCACTCCAACCCCACCAAAATAAATACTTAAAAAAAACAAAACGGAGTAACACCAAAGGTTTCAAACCGAATTACTGCATTATTTGTTTACTTTCTTTGCCTTTTTGCCTTATAAACATTCATATGTTGTTTGTTGTTTGGGGGCGGGCTGTAACTAATATTGTCAGAACTTGTAGCCCAAACTGCATTGCTATTTGAGGCAATAAACTATGTTTAAACTAAACTGTTGTTTGTTTTTTAAGAATAAGTATACTTACGTGCGTACCATTTATTCAAAATGTGCATTTTGTCCGGGCAATACATACCTTCAGTTTATATTTAAGCGTCAACAAAAGGAAACGTATCTTCTGACATGTACGCCCAACAAATGCAATAAATGCTCAAATTAGCCAGCGTATCCGCACAGTCTGATCAATCTTCGTTGTCTGTAATAAAAAAAAAAAACAAAAAACTTTGCACCCCTGGCTATCAAAATGCGCCTGTGGAGATTTTGATCAGACTGTGCGAATGCGTAGGCTGATCTGAATCTTCGCTGGGCACACATGACCGAAGGTACATGTACGTTCTCTGACGTGCGGCTCATTTGCAGTTGTAAAAAAAGACAAAATAAAACATTTTTTTCGCAGTTGCTATCGTTTTGAGTTTAAGAATTTATCAGAAGTGAACTTGTCGCAATAAGCCATTGAATGAAATGTAACATCCTTGATTAAATATGATCGGTATACACTGTAGTCTGTCTCATTAAGGCATCTGTGAGATAGATTTTTAATGATTATTGCGACAAATTGGTTATTGCATAATTTTAAAGTTCTCGACTGACGGCTCGAAATTTAAAACCATGCAATAACCTATACTTTGTGCAATAAGCCTTTAGATCAACATTCGATATCCTTGATCAAATACATGATTGGTGTACACTGTGGTCTGTCTCATTAAGGCATCTGTGAGATAGAGTCTTAATAATTATTGAGACAAACTGGTTATTGCATAGTTTTAAAGTTCTCGACTGCCGGAATTAAAAACTATGCAGTAAGCTATACTTGTTGCAATAACCATTAAATGAAATGTGATATCCTTGATCAAATACACGATCGGTGTACACTGTGGTCTGTCTCATTAAGGCATATGTGAGTCTAAATGATTATTGCGACAAATTGGTTATTGCATAGTTTTAAAGTTCTCGACTAACGTCTCGACATTTAAAATTATGCAATAGCTGGCTATACGTACACTGAACACGTAGGGATGATGCTACTAACTGCTTTATTGTTGCCAACATTAAGGGAACAGGAGACAATTGGTAGAGACTCCACAATATGTTAAAAGAGCCAACATTTGTGACTACCTGTATACTAAGGTGCTTCTGCAAAGAGGTTCAACTCAAAAGTAAAATAATTTTCTTTTAATGTTGACCCATTTTCAGAATGGAGACAAATAATTTGGACAGAGTAACGCCCTCTGAAACTGTATCGGTTTCACTAAGTAAAGAAGGTATTCTGAACCAAATGAACCAAAAGAATCGTTGCGTTCTGCAAACAAATTGTATCAAGGTACTTATGAAACCGGATCATAATACGGTTGATGTGAAGTGTTCATCAAGTGATATGCAATGCACGAAAAGTGCCCTTATCCAATCTGCGGGCCACACAGTCTCAGATCAGCCTGCGCGAATAATCATGGCCTTCGTTGCCCGCTTACAGAATCAATAGATACTCATTACGAAAACATGCCTATTAAAATATATTGAAAATTTCACCACCAAAAACTGAAAGTTTTGCAGATAAAAATTTTGATAGTTTACATATTTCTGCTCAAAATATAGATTGTGGGTACTCGTTAGAACCGCCTCGCCGAGGCGGTTCTAACGAGTACCCACAGTATGTTTTTGAGCAGAAATAAGAAAAATAATGTATTCCCCTGTAAACTCCAGATTTACTGTATAACAATGGGGTTTAAGGGGGTCAAAACTATGTAGGTATGTTTTCGTGATGTGCAACGAAAAGAGACTGTTCAGATCAGACTGCACGGATGCGCATGCTGATCTGGGTCTTTCGCTGTTTGCTTATGGAATAAGGGACATTTTACACGTTGCGAACCAAGCTATACTGAAGTGTTTGTTTATTTGTTTTGAGTTATATTTTTGCACAAAAACTGGGACTGATACGTGTTTTGTTAGAGTTGATGACGTTTTAGCTGCATAATTCCTAAGTGTATTCTTGAGCCTAATACATCTCGAAGGCGCTGTTTATGAGTACCAATGATATGTTTTCGTGGAGAAATCTGAAAATTATTCAATTGGGCATTCCTGTTATCTAGAGCATTTTAAAACATGGCATTATATACTATGGAGAAAAGGAAGAAAAGATAATTAAGCACATAAATACTACAGTCGAACCTCAATGGCTCGAACATCTTTGGGACCACGGAAATTCGTTCGAGACATGGGTGTTCGAGCTACTGAGGGTTAATTATGGTGCCAAGTCAGGAAGCAAATGGCGATAATTTAGGTTTTATTTTTTCGATTTTCTATACAATAATTTTATGTTGAGTGTACTCATTAGAATCGCCTCGATGAGGCGATACTAATGAGTACACACAACATACAATTTCACGATAAAATAAGAAAATTTTCCAAAATATTTGTTTTTTTTTTTGAGCTATCGGAAGAATTTCGTTGGGACTCGAAAAACGAGTTCGAATTAGCCATGGTAAACGAGCCATCGGTGTTCGAGCCATCGAGCGACTGTATTTATGTAGCCTAAATGATTGACGGAAATAAAAGAACATAAAATGACTAGTATTTCTCGTTTTTTTTTTGTTTTTTTTTTTTTCTTCTCAGAAAATCATGACTGCTTATCTCCACACGCGCAACACCGTGTTGAGAAAAGAAAATCGTGAGGAGAACTTCCTTTGGACTGCTGATTTAGATAATCAAATATACAGATAATTGCAATACCATTGTAATTAAATTTGTTGTTATTCACAGACAAGATTGTCTATACAAACAAACATTTGCATATGAGTAAACAGAATGGAAAGTGACAATATACCGTCGCATAGTTATATAATAACTAAATCATGTCTTACGTTGATATTAAAGGAAACCTCACGACCCGATTAGGTCTTGTTTAAATTGGCATTAGTCTATTGAATCAAATACTAATCCGATAAAAAAAAAAAAACAAAAAAAAAAAAAAAACCATTATCATTATACCCACAGTAAAAGAAAACAAAATGATAATTCATTACGAAAACAAGCCTATCCAATTATACTGAAAATTTTACCACCAAAAAAATGAAAATTTTCTGATAAAAATTCTGATATTTTTCATATTTCTAATCAAAACATAGATTGTTGGTGCTCGTTAGAACCGCCTCGGCGAGGCGGTTCTAACGAGTACCCACAATCTATGTTTTTGAGCAAAAATAAAAAAAAATAAGGTATACCCCTGTAAACCCCAGTTTTACTATATAAAAGTGGGGTTTAAGGGGGTCAACATTATATAGGTATGTTTTCGTGATGTCCAGCTACTGACTGTGAGTTAAACGACAAATGTGATGTACACATAACTTTAAACAGCCTTAAATACTTGATGATTGATTGATGATTGATTAAGAAATCCACGGGATTGTGGCCTAATATTTGATAGTATATGTGGTGTAGGAATCGTTGTATTTGATAAATAAATTACTGCTATACGTATATTTATAACATGAGCTATGCAGAGAGCTTATCCCAATAAGCACAAATGATACTATATCATAACCCGCCTGCTAGCTGACTGGTTCTGATTGGCACTCACCAGTGCCTAGTCATGCATGTTTCATAATTTTAGACTGTTTATATTGTCTTACTTTTATTTAAGTGTCTATATAAAAAAGAATCATAAAAAAAATATGAAAATTTAGTCACTAGGGACTAGAGCCGGTATAGATAATGTTTTGCTTTGTCATGTTTAAGGTCACTGGATTCTTTCCTCATATTTCATAAGGGATATAGCGTTTGTGAAATCCTGTTTGCTCTCCTGCACACCAAGCCCCTTCTGAAAATGGGTCTATTCTTAAAGGAAAGAATTTGCTCCCACGAGGAGCAAATTCTTTCCTTATAGAATAGACCCCTTCTGAAAAAGGGGTCTATTCTATTAAGACCATTTTCAGAAGGGACAAAATCAATTTTGCTGCCTTCCTTGAAAGAGTACTAAGTTCCCTTATGTAAACAGAAAGAATGTCTTTTCTTTCATATCATTTAGAGCCATTGGCTGCCTTTATGACATATTGGAATAAAGTTATGTTTATCTTTTTTAGGTATCAAGAAAGAATGGCTTGCAGCAGTGGACTGCTACATGTGTACTCCACAACTGTCTGAGAAAGGCGGACCATAAAGAACATTGTTGTTGCTGAGATATTGCTTAACTCCACCTGTCCAATATGAAAGACACATTACCTGTCCAATATGAAATATGAATCATTCATAGTGCCAGATTAGGGGATAGCTTCGCTGATCATTTGGACGCATCTTTTCTTGCTTCAAAACATATGTAGTAGGTGATAATGGAAAACGGTAGGCGAGATCTGTGGCGGCTACGATATATTTTTGTTGCAAATAAACCAAAAAGATTTGTTTATCTCCCTTTTTTATTGGAGTTCTGATGTTGTTAGCAAACATAGCAAAACTGGAGAACTATATCAAACATCGGAAGGGACGGGGTGACGTGTCAATTAGCAAAATAATTGCTGCCGTTCAACCAATCAAATTATAATCTTCAGACTCTCAGTTAAATCTTATTTGTAGTCAATGTTTACACTAGTTGAAACCGCAACAAAACTTCCAAAGGTCAAAGAATCGATCTGTAAAGGTACAGAAAAGATCATTTAAGGTAAACAGTCGATCTGCAAAGATACAAAATCAATCTGCAAAGGTAAAATCACCGATCTTCAAAGATGAAAAAAAGCGACATGCAAAGGTAAAAATGTCGATCTGAAAAGGTAAAATAATCAATCCGCAAAGGTAAAAAATCAGTCGCTGATAGGCTGGATATACTTGGTGCTTTTTCCACAATTTTATGCAAGGGAGACAATTTTTGTGACTTCCTGTTTAGTTTACTGTACACCATATACACCAAACCATTTCTGAAAAGCGATATACTCTCAAAGGAAAGAATTTACAGTCGAACCTCGATGGCTCGAACACCGATGGCTCGTTTACCATGGCTAATTCGAACTCGTTTTTGAGTCCCAACGAAATTCTTCCGATAGCTCAAGAAAACAAATATTTAGGGAAATGTTCTTATTTTATCGTGAAATTGTATGTTGTGTGTACTCATTAGAATCGCCTCATTGAGGCGATTCTAATGAGTACACTCAACATACAATTATTGTGTAGAAAATTGAAAAAAAAAAACACCTAAATTATCACCATTTGCTTCCTGACTTGGCACCATAATTAACCCTCAGTGACCCGAACCACCCATGTCTCGAACGAATTTCCATGGTCCCAAAAATGTCCGAGGCATTGAGGTTCGACTGTACTCCGAATGGGAGTCATTTCTTTTCTTTATGAGTAGGCCCATGTTAGAAGAGAGCCGAAGCATTTTTTTTTCTATTTCCCATGAAAATCTCTCGGTTCTCCTTAACTGCAAAATCTTATGATTTGATTGGTTTAACCACAATGATTTGCCTTTTGATTCGTTTATTGGACTGAGGACTTTGGTGTACTACAGTGTTAGTGATATGATCAGCCTCAAATTGTGATATTCATTAACGTGAACACAACGTTTCAGTTGGGAAATACTCCGAAATTCTTGAGCAAGGGGACTCAAACCTCTCGAAGGTGATAAGCCCATTCGGTTGTGAATTCAACACAAAAGATGAGAAATAATCGTCAGAAATCGTTGCCATGAAATCAATATCCGACCGGATGAAATGATTCATGCAACAGTTAACCTCTAGAGGATCAAACTTTGAACCGTTGTGTGAGCAAACGTACCTTTATATTTGTGCCCATCAAAGTCTGCTGAGATTTTGTGCTGTTCGCCTTATGAGTCATTCGATATTTGTTGAAGTGGCTGTCAACGGAGCGTCACGCGAAGATTCGGACCGGACTGTGTAGATGCGTAGGCTGATCTGAGTCTTCCCTGGGCGCACATATGATAAGGTACGCTTTCTCAAGTTGTAAGTTAGCGTCTATGAAACAGTGATTCATTGCAAAACTTGTCAGAATTTGATTTAAGGGGACTTGATATGCTCTATATAGTTCAGCTTTGTATACAAGGGAGACAACTTTTGTGACTTCATGTTTGGATTTACTGCATCAGAATCCCCTTTTGAAAAGGAGTCTGCTCTAAATGGAATGAATGTGCTCCACTTGGATTTTAGAATGTACTCTTTTTCATTACGAAAACATGCCTATTCAAATAAACTGAAATTTTACCACCAAAAAATGAAAAATTTCATCTAAAGAATTCTGGTATTCTTCATATTTCTGCTCAAAAACATAGCTTGTGGTACTCGTTAGAACCGCCTCGACGAGGCGGTTCTAACGAGTACCCACAAGCTATATTTTTGAGCAGAAATAAGAAAAATAATGTATAACCCTGTAAACCCCAGATTTACTATTTAAAAGTGGGGTTTAAGGGGGTCAACGTTATATAGGCATATTTTCGTGTTGTACAGAAGGGATGAAGAAAAATTTTGACAGGGTTGCCTCCTCTGAAAATAAATCTAGTCTCCTTATTCGATTAACTGAAAATAGTCTGGCATGGTGTTACAACATACTTTGATAGGATTGGATTCCTTATTGATACGATAAGCTTGGAGAAATGATGAGTAAAAGAAGTCAAATTCCGTATTTACTCTTTGTATTGGTGCACCCCATCTCCTTACCATACATGTCCTATTTTCAACGAAGGTATTATACTACCGGTTGATGCGTTTAAAACCCACTGGATGAGTTGTAAACTGATCAGGCTCCACGCTTTAATACGCATTATTTTGGTCTACACTGATTGCTAGGACCTGTCAGTCCTATCCTTAGGTTATATACGGTAAGATAAAATCAAGTATTTGATAAAAAAAAAAAGTTTAATTCATCTGGCGAATTAGTCATCATGGGTATTGACGGGCATCAGGAAAACATACCTATATAAAGTTGACCCCCTTAAATCCCACTTTTATACAGTAAAACTGAGGTTTACAGGGGTATACATTATTTTCTTATTTCTGCTCAAAACATAGATTGTGGGTACTCGTTAGAACCGCCTAACGAATACCCACAATCTATGTTTTGAGCAGAAATATGAAAAATATCAGAATTTTTATCTGAATTATTTTTCCTTTTTTTGGTTGTAAAATTTTCAATATATTTGAATAGGTGTGTTTTCGTAATGTGAGCCACAACGTTAGAAATGTCTACCAGCAAAGATTTAGTTCAACCTGTCCATATCCAATACGGGGATCAGCTTGTGCATCCATGCTGTCATCTTGTCTCACCAAGGTCTGAATAAACTTTATATATTCTGTATCTTGTCCTATTAGTGTGATCTTTAGTTTTACTAATACTCATTTTGCCAATCGAATGGTCAGTCTCAGAAAACAGCGACTTATAAAACCGAGATTCCCATTTTCTAATCTGTAATGTGTTCTTTGTTTCCAAAGACAATCTTTTTGACGTTTATTTTACTACAATGCAGCTGGTATTAGTTCCTTGTGGTGGCGGTAGAACGTGTACCGTACTTCACCATAGTGCAGATTATATTTCATTTCCTTTGGGATCACTGGGACCATTGCGGTATCTTTGAAAATGGAATTCTGCTCATGTATACGCTAGAGGGCGTAAGCAGTGTTGCAAACTTCATAACTGCTTATGAAGAGTCTCAATAAAACCGAGACTCCCATTTTCTAATCTATAGTGTGTTTCCAAAGGCAATCTTTTTGACGTTTATTCCAATAAGAGAGTGTGATACACCAGAAATAGGATATTAAAGATAGGTCACATAGTGTGAGACACAATTATGTTATCAAACAGCACATCTTTGCTTGCAGTAATCAACCATCAATCAGTACCACGTCATTGTCTGCAATACCTTGAAAAATCTTATGTTACAAAATATTATGCTGTCAGTCAGAGTAGCTATATAACCCTTGGTGAGTCCAAATGCCGGGTATTCAGCTCAATCTATGCAACTCGCGTGAAGAAAACATGAATCCTTGGAAATTCAAAGAGCTCATGACGAAGAATGGTCTTCAATCTCCGTATATATTCGCTCGGCGTGCAGGTAAATATTTATATCTTAGGCTATATTAAAATATTCCATCTCTTCAACTTGTAGATTTTGCACCTTGCCATACGAGTAATAGTGCTACAAGTACTATTCTTTCAGTTCGATATCCGTCCGTCTGTCGGTCGGTTACCTGTACTTAAAGACATCAAAATAACATGTGTCTCGTTCATTAGTCTTTTCACTGACAAGAGACTGGATACAACAAAATCTAGTTTACTGTCACTGTACGACTGACACGTAGGATAATTTAGTAATGGCTTATTCATCTGATCCACAGGTAATATCGCCTCCAAAGTATTAAAACCCCTCAGAAGGCCTCTTTACAACCTGCTGGGAACTACTAATCACCTCTTTATACCGTGCTTTTGATCACTCTTGCATAGCACCACGTACATAGCGACGAGTGCTATGCAAGAGCATCACAAACGTATGCTTGACTGACACTTGAAGGCATAGCTAAAATGAGACCAAAAGTGGTACTACTCACTAATGATTTTATTGCCCTACCTAGTCGCTATGTATCTGATCCGTAGGTATTACCCCAAAGTATTATTACCCCTCAGAAGGCCTCTTTACAACCTGCTGGGAATTAATAATCACCTCTTTATGACACGCCTCTGATCGCTCTTGCATAGCACCCCGTACATAGCGACTAGCTCTTGCATAGCACCCCGTACATAGCGACTAGCTCTTGCATAGCACCCCGTACATAGCGACTAGCTCTTGCATAGCACCCCGTACATAGCGACTAGCTCTTGCATAGCACCCCGTACATAGCGACTAGCTCTTGCATAGCACCCCGTACATAGCGACTAGCTCTTGCATAGCACTCCGTACATAGCGACTAGCTTTTGCATAGCACCCCATACATAGCGACTAGCTCTTGCATAGCACCCCGTACATAGCGAGGTGAATGCACATTTTTTCCTTTTAAAGTAGACAACTTTCATAAGAGGGGAAAAACAGTTTTAACAGAGTTGTGTTCCATGAAAGTGTATCATTTTTCCTCAATTTATAACGACATACAACTGTTTAGGTTGTATTTGCCTAGAGACGTAACTCAAACTTAAAACTGTGCATTGCTGCTGGATTCTGTAATATGCGATACATATGGGTTGCTGATTTTTTTATCAAGTGCAAAAGCGAGTTTTGCAATGGCGCTCAATTCAGCATAAAATGCCTTACGCGGACAGCACCTTTATACATTAACATAATATTATGACATATCAACAAGTGGTAAAATAGACACCTTAGGTTTTGGGGTTGGCATGGTAAGGCGTCTGAATATTTAGGGTAACTGAAGTACATTATATCCGGTTGCGGTACATTTGTATGTCCGACTATTTAGGGTAATTGCGGTACATTATATCCGGTTGCGGCACATTTGTATGTCCGACTATTTAGGTTAATTGCGGTACATTATATCTGGTTGCGGTACATTTGTACGTCAGATTATTTAGGGTAACTGCGGACATTACTTCTGGTTGAGGCTCATTTCTATGTTTTGTCTCAGTAATTCTTAGGATTGAATTATTGATATTGCTGGACGGTATTTATCTCGCATTTAGACCGAGAGACCTGAAGAAACAGTATAGTCCGGGACAAAATGTAGATAATCACTAAACTGCGTATTCTACACGCATCACCAGTTAGTCTATCAAAAATGTTTGTTTGTCTGCGAGTTTTGAAACGGCACTACTCTAAAAGAAAAAAAAAATGCTAGAGTTCGCTAGAAGCAAATTATATACTAGGGACAATATTTAAGGGGACCCTTGGACTTCTCAGAGTACGTTAAACTTGTTTTTAACCAGGAATTGGTATCGACGCATGAATATATACATATGCATCAATGGACCAGATATTGATCACTTTGTGTATAAACATTCCTTATGCAATTGAAGTTTTGCTTCTTTCTACTTTAACTTGGGGGTGCCCTTAAATATTGTCTCTAGTATCTTTAAGAGTATTCCCCTTTCCAGAGTGGGGTCGGTGTACAGGAAATTAAACAGGAAGTCAGAAAAGTTGTCTCCCTTGTAAAAGACGTTGCCATTAAAATGAATTTCTGTTCATTACGTAAACACGCCTATCCAAATATATAGAAAATTTCACCTCTAAAACCTGTAAATTTTCAGATAAAAAACATTGACATTTTTTATATTTCTGCTCAAAACATAGATTGTGGGTACTAGTTAGAACCGCCTCAGCGAGGCGGTTCTAACGAGTACTCACAATCTATGTTTTGAGCAGAGATAAGAAAAAATAATATATACCCCTGTAAACCCCAGTTTTACTATATAAACGTGGGGTTTAAGGGGGTCAATATTATATACTCGGAGGCGTGTTTTTGTGATGTGTTCAAAATATTTAATGAGCAGACTGATATGTTAGAAAGGTTTTGTTTTGTTCTTATTTCCTCATAGAACGTATACTTTGGATATTTGTTAGAACATCCTCATTGAGGTAATTCTAACAATTATCCAAACATATGTTTCTTTAAAGTATTAAACACAATATTCTTGCGTAATTTGTGACTAATTGTTACTTTTTAAGCAAAGGTTTCGTGACAGTCAAATTGTCATTATAACACATTTGTCGTTGTATCGAGTGTCGGTATAGAGAGGGTTATCTGTATATCCATTCCCCTTTATTCGTATCCAAAGAGACGACCAATTACCAACTGTTTAGGGTTTTCACTATTCGCCCAGTGGTCTGGTTATTGCAGAATCTACTAGCTTAACCCCAATCTTGCTGATTCCGAATATGCCCTACTTTAGCAAACAGTGAGATCCAGATTAGTTGGCTTCTGAAGAAGCGAACTGAGATGGATCTGTACTGTTTGTTATTAAGTATGTGAATTTGTATCAACAACCTGGATCAAGAAATCTGTATTGGCTGAAATTAGAAGTGGAAGAAATCTTAATTTACCCAGCATGCTAAGTGTTAAAAAGGCAAATCATCACGAAAACACGCCTATATAATTTTGACCCCCTTAAACCCCACGTTTATATAGTAAAACTGGGGCTAACAGGGGTGTACATTATTTTTCTTATTTCTGCTCAAAAACATAGATTGTGGGTACTCGTTAGAACCGCCTCGCCAAGGCGGTTCTAACGAGTACCCACAATATATGTTTTGAGCAGAAATATGAAAAATATCAGAATTTAAATCTGAAAATTTTCATTTTTTTGGTGGTAAAATTTTCAATATATTTGAATAGGCGTGTTTTTTTAATGTCTGATCAACTTTCCCAGATTCAAAGGCTAAGGTCTTATTGATGGCTCTTTTCTTACGTGACATGCCTCATTTTATTTTGTCGGAGCAATGGCCAAATGCAGATATAATATTAAGTTTTCCATATAAGTTCCCTACAATTATGTGTGCCATAAATAAATGGAGATATTTTACAGATAAATAGAAAGGAGGGCAATAGGAATCAATCGATTACTAACACCTTCCGTCCAAGACACCAAAGGGAAATAAGGACGCACTTAAAGCAACAGCACCACGATCAAAACACTACAGCAAAAAGCCAAAAGGACAATTTCGTTCCCGAAACGGCCAGTAATAAATATTCCTAGGGGACTGGGGAGGTGTGGGTTTGAGTGGGGGGTGGGGGGGGGGGCTTAAATCAATTTTACGTGGCAACAACCCTCGCCCTTAGTTCTGTCGTGGTATACACATTCGTTCAGTCTGCGGGAAGGGTTCTTCTTCTTCGTGTCAGGGATGAGCTGCGGTTTGTGATTGTTGCACTCCTTGGACTTTTCTCTTACCTTTTTTTTTTCCTAACTCATCAGTGCAACATCTCCGAGGCCATAAAAATCGAACGGGTACAGAAATGACAAAACGATGAGGACTCGACAGCAAAAAGTAACTGAAATGCTGAAGCAAAAGAAAACCACCAGTTGGGCTACGGTGGGCCCGTCCAGATCCAGAGCATCAGACACCACATTACGAAAACACGCCTATTCAAAGATACTGAATTTACCACCTAAAAATGAAAATTTTCAGATAAAAAAAATATGAAAAATTTTCATGTTTCTGCTCAAAACATAGAGTGTGGGTACTCGTTAGAACCGCCTGGACGAGGCGGTTCTAACGAGTACCCACAATCTATGTTTTGAGCAGAAATATGAAAAATAATGTATACCCCTGTAAACCCCAGTTTTACTATATAAAAGTGGGGTTTAAGGGGGTCAAAATTATATAGGCATGTTTTCGTGATGAACCGACTTACTTAAAAGTCTTTAGGCCGAAGCCGTCATAGAGTCTGAGCCCGACCCATCGGCGTTCAACCAAAGAGGGAAGTAAAGTTTTATTAGCCATGATTGGGTTTAACTACCGTGTATGCAGTCTGTCGTATTACATTTATTTTGTACCCAATCTTTGTATATCGAAGAATGATTTTACGAAATTCAGTGCTAAAATCATTGCAAGCATATATTTTTCTGAATTTATATACTAAGTTGCCATACAATTCAGGTTCCGACAGGCCTTGTTGCAGAAAAGATTTAACATTGAATTTTGAAACTAAATCGAAATGGCGTCTTTAAAACTTAGAATTTATAAATGAATTCATGGTGCGTAGTTTGAGCTTCATCGTTCCTTCGTTTGGTGTCTCAGGACGACTTTGCTTCGTAATCGTGGCATTTCCTGGGTATATTCGCTTATGATTGTGCGTACGATGTAGAGCCTGATCAGACAGCGAGTGTGGGCGAGATAGAAATGCTCCACTGCTCGAAAGTGAATGTATTTTTAGTATTTGATTGCATGAATTATCGCTTGTCAGTGTTTCTAAAAAGAGTTAAATATGATGGATGTAAATGATCCTAAATATATATATTTATACAGAATGGTCTCGAAAACATGCTTGTATATGTATACAAACGGTCACTTGAAAAGGAAATTAACTTACTGTATTACCCTGAACATTCGGACATCTTAACATATTTACCTAAAAAGGTCGTTTTCCTACTTGTAAAGAAGTCTTAAATCAGCCAATCGCTAATTTCTGGATATCATTACATGTAAAATGTATGTATCTTATCACTGTTACAATTATACATACGAAATAAAGACATAACTAAACTGCAGCGATGGAATGGCAAATAGTGTAGACTGTTGTTGAATTCAATGGTTCTGCTCTGTTTGCCAAGATCTGTCTTTCCGAATCTTTTGGGTATATACAATCCATCCAGGCAAACATATTGATCAGGTTACTTGCTGTTAAATGGTAGATTATATAGTATTCTGTCTTTCTCCTGGCGAAGAGCGTATGTACTGACCAGACAGATGTTCGCATGTTCTAAATCCTCCCTTCGCTTTGGGCATTTTAGATAATGACCTGAGGCGCAACGAACCTTTCGCCATGAGCCCAAATATAAGACTCAGATCAGTCTTCACTGAACATGCTTGAATAGTATAAAACGTGCTGCCCTTTACCATCTCTTTTGTGTTTTGCATAGATCTGTATTTGCTGATTTTTCAATAAATAATATTCTATTCTATATTCTACTCTCTCGGTAACATCGGAGGTACATGTACAGAGTTTAACCGGGTAATGGATTTTATCGGCCAGGTCATCACAGTCTCGCAAACTACAGTGTTACATATGAAGAGACTCAATCAAACCGAGTCTCTGATTTTTGTGATTTTTGTGTTCTTTGTTCCCAAAGACAATCCTTTTTTACTTTTATTTTACTCTACTGTAGCTTTTGTTGTGCCGTGTGGCGGCCGTAAAAAGTCCTCCCGTACATCATAGTGCAGGTTATATTTTATTTCCTTTGAGATCATTGAGCCCATCCTGGTTATATTGAAAATCGAATGCCGCTTAAGCCGGCGCTGGGGTGGGGATTGGGGGGGGGGGGGGGAGGGGGTGCGTATTCAGATTCGCAAACCACAGTGTTGCATATGAAGAGACTCAATCAAACCGAGTCTCCGATTTTCGTGATTTTGTGTTGTTGTTTTTTTTTTTTGTTTTTTTTTGTTTTTTTTTTTTTTTTGTTTGTTTCCAAAGGCAATCCTTTTATGACTTTTATTATCAATATTCATAAGCACGTTACGGTTTCTCTTTTTCTGCTTATCTGTCCAGGGCCTCTATAAGTGGACATCGAAGACACCGCAAATACATTGTCTCACATGCAAAATTGTCCGATCCTTATCGGTCTTGACAGCTGCACAGTCTGGTAATGAAACGAAACTTTGTGTGTGTACATAGCATGTTGGCTTTGAACAATAAAAGTAAAAACATGTATATGTATAGTAGTGAACGGCATAAACAGATAGGATTATCTAGTCGGCCAGGGCGATGTCGGTCTGTGCTGATCTATGTGATAAAGGCCCTTTCGATGTTGTGGTTCTAAATGTTTACTTCCCGGCAAGCATTCTATATATATCTATATTAGACGGTTATCGGCCCTACAAAATCCTGCCTGGCCGCTAATGGTCCACTTTAGATTTAAGAGTATGTTAGTCAAGGGATCATTACGGTTGTATTGGCGCTATTACTCCTTATTTAACCCTTCCAACCCTTTAGACCAAGAAAGAAACTTTTGCAAAGTGTAGATCCAGATGAGACGGCTCACAATGAGCCGCTTCATCAGGATCTACACTGTTTGTCGTTCGGTTCTTGATTTGCAATTGTCATCCTTTTTTCCAGCAATGGCTGCGTCCAAATGCAGAGACGGATCTTTTTCAGAAACGCAGGGTTGAAAGGGTTAATTGTGACTATGCTAATTTGTGATATTTTGAAAGTTGAATATGGAACGATGTTATAATGAAGAATAATTAAATGGATATGATGTGTGCATGCAGAGTAAGTGAATACATTTAATACATCTTATTTGTGGTTTATTGTTTCTCAAGTGAACCATTCTCCCATTTTAATCATGATCCGTTAAAGGCGTACTTGACAGACAACGAAATATATACTAGGACACTATTTAAGAGAACCCCTTGATTCCTCAGAGTACGTGAAAATTCAAAGCAGGTTTGAAACCTCACAATCGCTAGCATGCCCTGAAGGTGTCGTGCATGCATCAATACTCGCGGGGTATGGACCGGATATTGATTCACTTTGCGTATAAACAATCCTTATGCCATGTAAGTTTTGCTACTTGAATTTGGTGGTTCCCGTAAGTTTTGCTTTTTCTTTCTACTTGAATTTAGTGGTTCCCTTAATACCTGCTTCCTAGCAGTATGGTTTTGACATTTCATTCGAAATTACACGCTAGGGTGTTTAGATGGTAGTAAAGAAGGGCATCACAAGTGTTCTATTGTAGGTTTATATACACAAAATAAATAGTAAAAAAAGATGTTCAGGAATGGCCACAATCACAGAACGTAGCCTACCAATGACACCAAGAGGAAGACCAAATAAAGCATGACAGAAACTACACAGGCCACAAGCAAACCTTCGAAAACACGCCTATTCAAATATATAGAAAATTTCACCTCCAAAACTGAAAATTTTCAGAAAAAAAACTCCCCATAATTTTCATATTTCTGTTCAAAACATAGATTGTGAGTACTCGTTAGAGCCGCCTCGCCAATACCCACAATCTATGTTTTTGAGCAGAAATGAGAAAAAAATAATGTATACCCCTGTAAACTGCAGATTTAGTATATAAAATTTGGGTTTAAGGATAGGCACGTTTTCGTGATGGAAAAGCGAAGTTATCTGCTCCCTCTGCCCTACCCCCCCCCCCCCCCACACCCCCTCCACCAACAAGGAAAACGCAACAATAAAACAACGGACAGGACAAAACATGAAAAGCCCCGCAGCGAACAGCCATAGGGGCGCACGTCCCAATAACATGTCTATGTATTTTTTACCCCCTCAAACCCTACTTTTATATGGAAAAAAAATGGGGTTTGCAGGGTATACATTGTTTTCTTATTTCTGCTATAAAACATAGATTATGGGTACCCGTTAGAATCGCCTCGATGAGGCGGTTCTAACGAGTACCCACAATCTCTGTTTCGAGCACAAATAACAAAATGATCACATTTTTTCATCCGAAACTTTTCGTTTTTGCAGCCATAAAACGTGCCATTATATTGAATGGGCGTGTTTTCGTATTGACAAAGAAAAAATCAACACCAGAACTACTCCTCGGATCGCTCAGTGGTAAAAATTGCCGGGAGTTTAAATCGATTTTACTGGTTACCGAAATTCTCGTGCGTCGGTTCGATGAGACTATGAATGGAAAACTTTGCTTTATGCCGACTTGCAATATCGCCATCCGATTCCCTCAGTATACTTAGAATAAAGCTTACGAAAAAGGCATGGACTCTTCTAATCAATAAAGTATATTAAAACGAATAGCTACGAGTAGCTTTATTTAAGAAACGTGTAAAAACTGTCGACTAACTTTTGGACCGTTTAGTAGCGACAGAAAGGTTAATAGTCTCAGTTTATTCACCAGAAAAGTTTCATCTATACCATCAAATGGCACAACATCTGTCCTCTTATGATTATGTGCCAAATTAATACATATTGAAAATACAGTGAACCACTACAGCATTTGTTCCCAAAGACGTTGCCGTTAAAATGAATTTGTTGTTGTACAGAATTTTAAATGAGCAGATTGATATGTAAGAAAGGTCTTGTTTTGTTCTTATTTCATCATATAACATATGTTTAGGATAGTTGTTGGAATCGCCTCACTGAGACGAATATTACAAATATCTAAATCATATGTTTCTTTAAAGTATTAAATACAATATTCTTGCATAATTTGTGACAAGTTGTTACCTCTTAAGCGAAAGTTTCGTGACAATCAAATTGTCATTACAGTGAACCCTCATTACAACGACAACATTTGTTCCCAAAGACGTTGCCATTAAAAGGAATTTGCTGTAGTACAGAATACTTAATGCGCAGACTGATATGTAAGAAACGTCTTCTTTTGTTCTTTATATTTTTGTTTTGGATATTTGTTAGAATCGCCTCACTGAAACGATTATTACAAGTATCTGAAACATATGCTTCTTTAAATTATTAAATACAATATTCTTGCAAGATTTGCGATTAATTTTTACCTCTTAAACGAAGATTTCGTGACAGTCAAATTGTATTTATAACAAATGTTGTTGTTGTATCGAGTTTCGGTATAAAGAGGGTTGTCTGTATAACGAATTTTGTCGCCGCATAGAATGTCGGTATAAAGAGGGTTGTCTGTAGTACGGAAGGTGTCTAAAAAGAGCCACAAGAACAGAAAATAGCTCAGCAATTACATAGAAAATAGCTCAGCAATTACACAGAAAATAGCTTAGCAATTACATAGAAAATAGCTCAGCAATTACACAGAAAATAGCTTAGCAATTACATAGAAAATAGCTCAGCAATTACACAGAAAATAGCTTAGCAATTACACAGAAAATAGCTTAGCAATTGCAGTCGAACCTCGATGGCTCGAACACCGATGGCTCGTTTACCATGGCTAATTCGAACTCGTTTTTAAGTCCCTACGAAATTCTTCCGATAGCTCAAGAAAATAAATATTTAAGGAAATTTTCTTATTTTATCGTGAAATTGTATGTTGTGTGTACTCATTAGAATCGCCTCATCGGGGCGATTCTAATGAGTACACTCAACATACAATCACTGTGTAGAAAATCGAAAAGATTTCCCTAAATTATCGCTATTTGCTTCCTGAACCGGTGCCATGATTAACCCTCGGTGGCTCGAACTACCCATGTCTCGAACGAATTTCCATGGTCCCAAATATGTTCGAGCCATTTAGGTTTGACTGTACACAGAAAATAGCTTAGCAATTACACAAAGAGGAAGAATAAACAAACCACTATGGACCACACATATTACAAACCAACGAAAAACAAAGCAACCAGCGCCCCCGCGCCCCCCCCCCCCCTCCCCACCATCCCCACCCTCCTCCCCTCTTCTCCACCGAGGTGATCACAATACTAGACAGGACAAATTAAACACAACGAAATACAGTGAACCCTCGTTACAACGACAGCATTTGTTCCCAAAGACGTTGCCATTTAAATGAATTTGCTGTTGTACAGAATACTTAATGGGCAGACTGATAGTTAAGGAACGTCTTGTTTTGTTCTTATTTACTCATAGACAATATGTTTTGAATATTTGTTAGAATCGCCTCGCTGAGGCGATTCTAACAAATATCTAAAACATATGTTTATTTGTTAAAGTATTAAATACAATATTCTTGCATGATTTGCGATTAATATTTACCTCTTAAACGAAGGTTTCATGACAGTCAAATTGTATTTATAACGAATTTGTCGTTGTATCGAGTGTCAGTATAAAGAGTATTGTCTGTACAATAAACAGGACAACTTAAGCTCCCCTTCCCCCCCCCCCCTCCCCCCCCACCCACCCACACACACACACACACACACACACACACACACACACACAAAGCGGGCAGCCAAAGAGCCCCATAAAGACGAATAACACCATTACCGTCACCTTAGTTTACCGATTTTTGGTCCCAAATCTGCAATCTAGATTCAAATGTAAAAAAGAAATCACTTGGGTTAAAAACTAAAAATACAGCCTGTCGCATATTGCCAGTTCCGTCAAAATGTTTTACCTTCCTCCTGAAAAGTGATTTTTTGAAAAATGAAGGAATTCCTTGCAAATTCATGCAGTTTAGATTAGAAACCTTTCAAAAGGGCTTAACGTAGAAGGAAGCCGACGGGAGCACGCTCAAGTAGTATCCACTGTAAACAAAATTCTGGAAAATCTACCAGGTACATGTAGCCTGTTTGGATTTACCCGCTACCTTGTATACGCATGCAGTCCGGTCAGAATCTACCAAACCAGTTGTATGCTTATAACCCCATAAATACAGAGAACCTCTTGCAATATCCTATGTTATTAGCATAGACAAACCTACAGGAAAACAGTGCGGGAATGGAATGACATCCTTTCTATATAAACGGTCTTTGGAGTAACGTTTTTACAACAAATGAGCCCCATTGTCAAAAGCGTACCTTTTCACGTGTGCGCCCAACGAAGACTCAAATCAGCCTGCGCATCCGCGCAGTCTGTTCAGAGTCTTCATTGTCCGCATGAAGAAATTTTGCAACCTTAGCTATCCAAAATTCACCCAGTGAAGATTCAGAACAGACTGCGCGAATGCGCAGGCTGATCTGAGTCTTCGCTTGGTGCGTATGTCCGAACGTACGTTTTCACGGGGGTTGAGGCTGTTCCACTATAGGTATGGTACAGACGTGCTTCTGTTATAGCCACCGTTATCTGATAGACATATCAGTTGGTAAGGTTTTCATGCTCTTTGTATATGATTAGGTCTTTCTTTCTCCCAACTCTGTATATGAATAGCCCTCTTAACTGTTTCACATCTAGCACCAAAATCATTTACCAAGGTAGCACTAATTATTGAGATTATTGCAGTTTATTTATTGTTTTAACACCAGACTGGTATATGAATAGTCATGGAATCTTCATAGTGGTATATGAATAGGGTGCCTTTTCTTAAAACAAATATATGAATAGGTATATCTTTTTATATTTGCAGAATATATAATGGGCGGTGTCATTAAAATTCCAGTCGCATGGAAGATTAAGAACGCCCCTCCGCCCCCTCCGCCCCCCAACCCCCTCGAACCCCCGTAATGTTTTGCTGAACTTGCGGCTTATATCAATCTAGACACTACGTTCCACGAATTTGAATATGCCGTATTCTGCCATATATTAACATTATATGCAATAACAAACTATTTTCGTACCCTGTCGAGAATAATTATTAATTAATAATTTTTTTGGACCACGCCATGCGAGAACATTTATTCGGGCATATGCGAAAAGCTAATGTATAGATCAGTCTGCGCATACACACCGGCTGATCTGGGCCTTCACTGTCCGCTAACAGAATCATTGAATACTATAAATGTTTCAATGGAGAGCAAAAGCCTGGATAAAACTTTGCGCATGTGCAGGATGATGTGAATCCGCCAATTTCGCACATGATCGTAGGCACTTTTTCGCTTGACGCGACCCTTTTGAATTCAATCGTTCTCTTTTCGTAATTGTGTAATCTCATGATAAGGACAGACGGAAGTAACAGCAATAAAAGAGCAGAAAATAGTGCGGAATAAACCATAAACTTTGCTGGATCTCGACTCACGTATATTTCTTGTTAACAGTTAATAAACATGAACTTGTCTGACCTCATGTCAGACAGTGATTCCTAGGGACAGATTTATTTATTCACACCGAACACCCATGATAGATTCTTTTTTTTTTCATACCTTTCAATAATTTTCAGTGTTTGTCGATCTTTTTTATTGATTTTACTCCGATACATAATGAAGTTGACGTCCGCCATCTTGATAATTGTCGTCTTTCGTCAAGCCGAGATGACGTCAGCTTAGCAAAAGAGTTACGTGACGCTACATGACGCCCTATACAACCAACGCATTGATCGACCACACATGGTTATTACTCACGGGGGGTGGGGGCGGGGGCGGGTAACTTCCTATATATGGCATAGTACGGATGTGCGTGCCGAATAGCCCCCTTTTTCGGCGCTGCCAGGTATATGATTGGCCCCCTTTTTCTACAAAAAGTATATGAATGGCCCGATTTTTCTGGATTCCTATGTGAAAGGCCCCATTTTTCTGACATCGAGGCTGCTTATCCTCTTGGTATTACATGAATTGACTGTGATATTTGTGTAATAACCAGGTTCAAAAATCAAAGGGCAGTATATGAATAGGTCAACATTTTTGATGATCAAGTATATGAATGGGTCCGTTTTTTCGAAGGCCAGGTATATGAATGGGGTAGGTTTTGAAATGCTGGCTCGCACACCCGTACCAAAATTACCTTTAAGTTACCGACCCCCCCCCCCCCCCCCCCCCCCCCCACGAGGGTTATTATAACACACAATTTAAGTATGTGTAAAATTTATGTAAGTGTCGGTTTATTCGTTGACTGTTTGGGTTGCAGATTAACGGCCTGGTCAACACTATTATGGTCATGCCGAGCCATTTAGTTTACCTAACCACACTTTTTCCTGGACAGGCTTAGTTCTCTTAAGTGGTTAACTAGTACATGTGCACATTATTTCGCCAGAAACTGACAACTGCCCGTCTTGAATCAGCGGAAGGCATTACCATAGAAAATATCTCATATCGGATTTTAAACATGGACAGTGATGCAAAAAGATTTTGAAAGCAATGGCCCCTGAATGCAACACACACAAAGAAATGAAAAGACTAGATGGTTTCGACCTCATCAGTGATCTTCACATAAAATACATAATTGTGAAGTATAGGGGACGCGTTTTCCAGCTGTTTTATCACACTCACCCTTGCTTTATTGAAAAAAAAACATATAGATTCCAGTTTACAAAAGCAATGTCCCATGAGCGCAATGAATACACACTAAACTGAAAGTACATAAAGTGCTATGTGTTAATGTTATGGACCAGACTATCTAGTTTTGGCACATTAGGCCTTATCAGTGACCCTTATATACATTTTTGAACACCTGGGGTAGGCACAGTAATCACAAAGGACCAGCAAAAATATAATACAGTACCTTCGTTATACCGACACTCGATACAACGACAAAATTCGTTATACTGACAATTTGACTAGCACGGAAACCCTCTCTCAAAAGGTGACAGTTAATCAGAAATCATGCAGTAGCATTATTATTCAGTACTTCAAGCAACATATGTTTTGGATATTTGTTAGAATCGCCTCACCAGGGCGATTCTTACAAATATCCAAAACATATGGTTTATAAAGAAATTAAATTAAACATGGCATTTGTTGCATATCATTATACTCACTGAGAATTCTTTACAACAGCAAATTCATTATAGTGGCAATATCTTTGGAAACAAATGCTGTCGTTGTAACGAGGGTACACTGTAGTGAAGTACGTGGAGACGTTTTACAACCGCGTCATGGCATAAATACCAACTATAGTGAATATAGATGGATTCTAAAACAGTGACTCTTGAAATCAATCAACACACTCACACAGATCACTGAAAATACCTGAAGCATCCAGGCCTCATTTCAGCGGGTGTTAAATTCCCATGTGGCGATCGTAGAAAGTCTCCCAGTACTTCATCGTAGTGCAGCTTTTTATTTTTTTTTTTCCTTCACTGAGCCCGTTCCGATATCTTGGAAAACCGAGTTTCGCTTAAACAGCGTTTGGGTGCGTATTCAGCACTGTTAACTACATTCCTGTCATATGAAGAGTCTCAATGAATCCCCCGAAGATAAATCTGATTATTGTTTCTTTAATCTTCCTTTCAAATGCTCTCTCTCTCTCTCTCTCTCTCTCTCTCTCTCTCTCTCTCTCTCCTCTGATACTGGGATTAATGTTTCATGCGAATAGATTTTTTTTATATTTTGTTCTCTGATTTTCATGGGTGTCGTATCAAGAATATAGGACATTATGTGTAATGTGATTCAGGCGACAACTTTCATGAAATGTCAAATCCTATTTTAGCTTACCTGAGCCGAAGGCTGAATTGAGTTTTAAAAATCGCTTGGTATCCGGCTTCACTTCTGGAGTCCACCAGTCGTCCGTCGTCGATAATTTTTTGTGTACACGATAGACGTTGCTTTTAGTTCATCGGATTTTCATTCAACTTGCCTAAAATGTTTAAAAATGTTAGGTAACAATCGATACATATGGGGTCAAAACCTTGGTCACGATAGGTGAAATGTTACAAAAATCATGATTACTTGCTTAAAGCCTTCGTCATAAAACTGTTTGAAATATTTGTCTCAGTAAAATCTAGGTCAAGTTCAAAACTAGATCATTTCGGATTAAAACTAGGTTACCTGCGTTAGTCCATGCAGGCCTTTCTGTACGAGGGGCGTTCATTTAATGTTGTCATTTGGGGTTCTACAGGGCGCGTTATTAATCCCATTCACATTTCATTTACTTCAACCCTTCGAAGTATTCTTCCTTGACGAAAACACACTTTTCAAGTCTCGAAATCCACTCTTTCAATAACGTTTGAAAGACTGAACGGATTAGACCGAAATTTCATCCTGTTATAGAAAACCAATCCCCAGTGAAACCACCGCAGTTTCCACGTGCTCCTTACAGCCATGCGGTATGGTGGGCCATTAGTGACACAATTAAATGAACGCCCCTCGTACGTGCCTTTATGCGCGTGGATATGTATGTACATGTTTATACGTACCTACGCACGTACGTACATACGTGCGTATGTATGTATGTATGTATGTATGTATTGTTTACATACATGTATAGAAGTAATTAAAAGTCAAAAAGGATTGCTTTTGGAAGCAAAGAACACATAAAACCACGAAAATCGGAGACTCGGTTTGATTGAGTCTCTTCATATGCAACACCGTAGTTTGCGAGGCTTCATACGCCCCCTAGCGCCAGCTTAAGCGGTACTCGATTTTCAAAATAACCAGGATGGCTCAATGATCCCGAAGAAAATAAAATATAACCTGCACTATGGTGACGTACGGGGAGTCATCAAAAGGAGGAGAGATGAGGAATAAATAATGACAAAAACGCCACATATCAAACCAGCGACGTCCGTACAAAGAAGAACACAAGACTAACTACCTTAGATGGGTTAGTAGAAAAATTCTGCGGGCTTAAAGCAGATTTATTCGCGCGATACCTCACCCTTAATAAGTCTAATGCAGCTCCAAATTACAAATATATCATTTCGAAAACATACCTATATAATTTCGAGCCCCCTAAACCCACTTTTATATAGTAAAACTGGGGTTTACAGGGGTATACATTATTTTTCTTATTTCTGCTCAAAACAGAAATATGAAAAATATCAGAACTTTTTATCTGAAAATTTTCATTTTTTGGTGGCAACATTTTCAGTATATTTGAATAGGCATGTTTTCGTAATGGTTCGGTCGGCATACGGGTCGTCTGCCTCATCTATGAACTATGAAAAATCGCAGTAAAACATATATAATCGCAAACACTATGATGAAATAAAGCAAATGGCTCAATGGCGACCTGAAGCCAAAATATAAGAAAACCACAAAAAAGACTATGATGGGCTGACTAAAGAAAGACACTTTGACGCAGGTTCATAAACTTGCTCAGAATAATTAACTCAATAAAAGCTGGGCCAAGTTTAAACCTGGTCACAAGACAAAATTTTTTAATAAAAAGCTTTGCTCTTATAGAGTTCATATTTTTGACGTTAAGTTCATAACGCTAACTCATATTTGTAATCTCAAAAACATCTAGGTCAAGTTAGAAACTGGGTCTTATGGGGTCGAAAACTAAGTCACTAATTTAAGTCTCAGAGAACGTTTATAGATATTAGAGGTCCTAGTTTGATACGATCTTCATAACATGTTCATAACCAAATACCTCAATAAAATTGTAGCCATTTTGAAACTGGGTTATATGGTATATCAAAACCGGGTAACTAGATCGAATCTCAGAAAAAAAATGTTCACGTTAAATGCGAAATTTTGCCTGATCATGATAGTGTTCAGGGTATTTCTCGTAATGATTTCTAGGTCAAGTTTAAAACTAGGCTACGTGAGGTAACCATTACGAAAACATGCCTATATGATTTTGACCCCCTTAAACCCCACTTTTATATAGTAAAACTGGGGTTTAGAGGGGTATATATTATTTTTCTTATTTCTGCTCAAAAACATTGAATGTGGGTACCCGTTAGAACCGCCTCAACGAGGCGGTTCTAACGAGTACCCACAATCTATGTTTTGAGCAGAAATATGAAAAATATCAAAAAAAATTTTATCTGAAAATTTTTAGTTTTTGGAGATGAATTTTTTCTATATATTTGAATAGGCGTGTTTTGGTAATGCAAAATATATGCTACTTGACCTAACCTTAGAGAAACCTTGTTAAGGCTCTAAAAGTCACATTTTAACTCAATATTATGAAACGTCTTCAGATTGTTTGTCTAGATTATTTCTAGATTTCTTTTGAAAGGAGTCTGAGGTCAACATACCAAAATCGTATTTTGGAAAACAATAAAATCGATATACGTAAAGACAAAATTTATAATATCAGATAGACAGACATGAAGCCAAAATAAATGAGGTGCTCCATGTAAAGTAAGAAATACTTGGTAAGCATGTTTCGCCCACCATGTCTATCAGATATTTAGGAAATACGGGAATCGTAATGACAGGGGTTTGGAAGTTTCATCACGAAAACACGCCTATATAGTTTTGACCCACTCAAACACCACTTTTATACAGTAAAATTGGGGTCTACAGGGGTATACATTAATTTTCTTATTTCTGCTCAAAAACATAGATTGTGGGTACTCGTTAGAGGCGGTTGTAACGAGTACCCACAATCTATATTTTTGAGCAGATATATGAAAACTATCAGAATTTTTCATCTTAAAGTTTTCATTTTTTGTGGTAAAATGCTCAATATATCTAAATAGGCGTGTTTTCGTAATGTGTTTATGGTTTTGCTGTGTCAAAAAAATCAGACATAAGCATGCAAACAGCCACATTGTAGGGACTGACAAGGTCATGATGCTTCTCATAGAACTTCTAAGTGTTAATACCCGTTTAGTTCTTTGATATCCCTGAGTCAACAGTCTTGTACTGAGCAGTCGACTTCTTTCGATAAAGACCTGGGCCCAGTTGTTCAAAGCTTACGACGTCGTTAGTTACATTGAGTGATACGAAAATATGCTGAATTTTTTTGCTGAAAAAATGTGAGTAACTTTTGCAGTGCAAAAGCTACTCACATTTTTTCAGTAAAAAATATCAGAATATTGTATATTGAATCCGCTAAAACAGTTAACGAAATCACCCTTAACGAGCTTGCTAAGCTAACGACGCTTTGAACAACTGGGCCCCGATGCTCAGAGTAAGCTCTAGCATAACGGATTAACTGTGAAACGTAAACACCGTATGATGTGCATAAGGAATATTGCTAATCAGAAATGGGAAAGTCCCGTCTGTCCATCACGAAAACATGCCTATGTAATTTTGACCCCCTCAAACCCCACTTTTATATAGTAAAACTGGGGTTTACAGGGGTATACATTATTTTTCTTATTTTGCTATAAAACATAGATTGTGGGTACTCTTTAGAACCGCCTCGCAGAGGCGGTTCTAACGTGTACCCACAATCTATGTTTTGAGCAAAAATTTGAAAAATATCAGAATTGTTTTATCTGAAAATTTTCCTTTTTTGATTGTAAAGTTTTCAATATATTTGAATAGGTGTGTTTACGTAATGATAAAGCCTAACACTGAAACTAAGTCATTGGGTCGTATGAGGTCATACTCTATATTCTGTATGTCATATTTTGGACATGAACTGCGTGAAACTTATAGCCAGAATATTTCCTGTGATGATTTCTAGATCAATAATACGTATACAATCTTACGTAAAACAGCTCTAAGCTCTTGGTTTCGTGAAATCTTAACAAGCTAACCTGCGCGACAGAACTTTGTCAAATTGTGGTGTAAACGCAACACCAGTGGTGTCCCAGCTGACAGTAGAGAGGAAAGCGTGAATTTTAAAAGTAATAAAGTGAAAATATTTTCCCAAACAGCAACACCTTATATCAAAATTTATTTCAGCAATTTCAGTTCGTACAATCGCCCAGTACGCTAGTATCATTTTTACTGTTAGAAAATAGTCTTCTTACGTTCAATTTTCTAACACTGCACAGTTGTTTCCAGCGGATTTTTTTAAGTCCAATCTGAATTATTACGTTAACACACCTGTATAATATATTTTTGTTTGCTCCTGTATTCTAGGAGTGTTGTTTGATACCTCAGGGATCTCCAACTGTCTCAACACATTTTGAGTCCGAATGTTTGCTTTATTATAGGTTTTATCCGTATTTATGTGTTACCCGTAATGATTCATAGATGAATTAGAAGACCTCCACGCGGACCGAAAACATATATGTTTTACCACTATAGAAGTTAAGGGCGAGGGTTAGGATCCTTAAAGCCAACTTAAGGATACAGTTCACCTAAATGACCCAATCATGTTTATACCCTTTTTATACCCTTTCTCATCCTTTTCCCAAGCAGTAACATAATCATTTTTAATATCGTTTTAAAGCTTAGATTTTATACCTTTAAATGACTTAATTGTTTTTATCTGAATTTAGTAAATAAAAGGTAGTAAGCAAGTATGCCATTACAGCCCTGTCATTATTTTTGTTGTTTCAGTATCAAAGAAAAGACCCCCAAAGAGCCTCTAGTTTTCGGATATACTAAATAAGTGATCATGAACAAAATAGTAACGCAAAATTTGAAGAAAACAAATGTTTAGAAGTAAAGTTACAACTATATCAATAATCCACAGTATTTTTATTCAGCCCTTCATTTCAAAACAACAACACAATTTCTGAATGGAAGCAGTTACAAAAAAACTGTGAATCGGGTTTTGTGACAACATATTAAACTTTAGACATGCAAAATTTCATTTTGATTTGCCCAGAAAATTCGAATTCATTTAAGTTTTTTTTTTTTTTTTAAATCCTTGATTTTCAGTTTAGAGAAATAAGGGACACTTGTTTTAGACTAATTAATCATCATTTTCTTATGACTACAGACAGAAATCTGGACTAAAGTAAGCCCAGACTACCAAGACCATCCCTCCTTTTCCATGACTACTTTTCTATGTATATCTCTGCAAAAATAATCAGCTACGATTGAAGGTCTAGAGCTGAGAACCGCTGTGGTATTATACATTGATAGACAGCTAGTTACACTTCGGCTCAAACCCATAAAGCTGTTCACTCCAGCAGCATCAAGTCCATAAAATGTTATGGTCATTCTGTGGTGGATGAAGAGCAATTGATAAAAGAAAGCAGAAGTACTTATAACCGTGGATAATTTTATAGCCATTGCCATTTTAATGACCATTTTAATGGCAGTGCTGGTAAAAAAGAACATTTACCGTTACAAAGGATTTTTTCCAAATAACAGCTTTATCATTAAGAATAGAACTTAATAGTTTTTGTATGTACTTTACGTTCCCATGAGGAACACAATTCTATAGAAATATAAAAAATGCTTAAAAACAATATTTTGACCCATGCTTTACTTTCATTTTGGTATATTTGTTAAATTTCTGCAGTCCTCCACTTACAAATATTTTTTTAACAATTATGTAAGTTTAAGATATATTCACCTAAGTTTGTGTAACAGAGTTGCCACCTTTTTGGGTTGCCACCTCTGTTTGCCATATGTTCTTTTAGTGGCTGTTTTATTGTATTTGTCTGTCTTCCCATTTAATGATGAGAACTTGATGTGTATCTGATTGAATCAGCTCCTGAGTTCACTTATTTACTTTGATCCTGGTACTCAGGGCGTTTTATCGTTGTCCACACTTATTTGCGCAGGTATTGCGATTGTCTTCGTAAAACCAACATATTACTGGTTTTAGAAGAGAAATATTTAACCCTTCTCTTGCTGAACACTTCATGCCCTGTCTTAGCAAACTGTGCAGATCCAGATCAGTTGGCTTCTGAAGAAGCCAACTGATCTGAAACTGCACTGTTTGTCATTAAATATGTGAATTTCTATCAAACCCTCGGATCAAGTAATCTGATTGGCTGGAAATTAGAAGTGGGTGTGGCATATTAATTTATTCAGCATGAGAAGGGTTAATTATCCAAATATCTGAGATGATGACCTCTTATCGTACTTGGATTCGTACCTCTAAATCGACAATGGAAATCTAACTATTAGGTTTTACGACTAATGGGGTGACTTCAGCTTTTCCATAGTTAATTTTCCGTTTCTGAGCAGCAATATTCCTAATGCATCAGCGTCGGTGTTAACGTTTCACAAGTAATCCGTTAACATTACGAAAACACACTTTTATTCAAATATATAGAAAATATTTTAACCTCCAAAAACTTAAAATTTTCAGATAAAAAACTTTGATATTTTTCATGTTTCTGCTCAAAACATAGAGTGTGGGTACTCGTTAGAACCGCCTCGGCGAGGCGGTTCTAACGAGTACCCACAATCTATGTTTTTGAGCAGAAATAAGAAAACTAATGTATACCCCTGTAAACCCCAGTTTTGCTGTATAAAAGTGGGGTTTAAGGGGGGCAAAATTATATAGGCATGTTTTTGTGATGGCTAGAGCCTACTCTGTGTATCAGGACGTTTTCGAACGAGGAAGATTGTTCACCACAAGACTGCTGACTCAGTTATCAAAGAACTAAACTGGTGTCAACACTTAAGAAGTTCTATGGGTGGCATCACGGCCTTATCAGTCCCTACATATGGCTGTTTCAAGACGTTTGTCTGATATTTTTGCGATTTCAAAACCATAACAAGAGGGTCATGATGGCCCTGTAACGCTCACCTGAGCATCATAGCACTTTGAGAACCTGATCTACAACTGATCAAGGCAAACATTCTGATCAAAATTCAAAATGATTATATCAACAAGTAAGAAAATGTAGCATGTAAAATGGACTGTGAAATAAAGGTCAAAGTCAAATATGGATGTCTGCACTCAAAAGGCCATGATAAGATGTATGCATGTACTAAGTATCACTGGCTGTAGGAGCAATAGTTACTGAGAAACTGACCTTAACACAAACACTTCACAAGCACCAAAATCATTCTGTAGGACCAATAATTACTGAAAACTGACCTAAACAGAAGAACTTAAGAAAGTCACTGGATAGAAAAATATAAATCACCTTGAAATTATCAACACAAACATTTTGAGCAAGATTCATGATGCTCACTTCAAAAATGTGACCTCTAGAGCATCAACAAGGTTTTCCTTTGATTTGGCCAGGTGACCTAGTTTTTTTCTGATATCAAGTGATCCAGTTTTAAACTAGACCTAGAAATCATCAAAACGCACATTTTGAGTAATATTTATGATGATTATTTAAAAAATGTGACCTCTGGAGTGTAAATAGTTTTCTGCTGATTTGGCCTGGTGACCTAGTTTTTTACCCCATGTGACCCAGTTTCAAATCTGACCTAGAAATCATCAAGACAAACATTTTGAGCAAGATTCATGATGATTGCTTCAAAACTATGACCACTAGAGTGTTAACACAATTTTCTGCTTATTTGGCCTGGTGACCTAGTTTTTGACCCCAAGTGACCCAGTTTCAAACTTGACCTAGAACTCATCAAGACAAACATTTTTTGCAAGATACATGATGACTGCTCAAAAAATTTAACCGCTAGGGTGTTAACAAGGTTTTCGGCTGATTTTGTCCGGTGACCTAGTTTTTGACCCCAAGTGACCCAGTTTCAAACTTGACCTAGAAATCATCAAGACAAACATGTTAAGCAAGATTCATGATGATTGCTTGAAAAATGTGACCACTAGAGTGTTAACAAGGTTTTCCGCTGATTTGGCCAGGTGACATAGTTTTTGACCCCAGGTGACCCAGTTTCGAATTTGACCTAGAAATCATCAGACAAATATTTTGTGCGAGATTCATGATGATTGCTTAAAAACAGTGTCCGCTAGAGTGTTAACAATGTTTTCTGCTGATTTGGCCCGGTGACCTAGTTTTTGACCCCAAGTAAACCAGTTTCAAACTTGACCTAGAACTCATCAAGACAAAACATTTTAAGCAAGATTCACGATTACTGCTTCAAAAATGTGACTCTAGAGTGTTCACAAGGTTTTAGCTGATTTGGCCAGGTGACCTAGTTTTGATCCCAAGTGACCCAGTTTCGAACTTGACCTAAAAATCATCAAGACATATTTTTTGAGCAAGACTCATGATGATTGCTTAAACAAGTCACCCCGATGCTTCCTAGCAAGTTTGGAGTCAATTGGCCTTTCGGTTCAGGAGAAGAAGCAAAAAATAGATTTTCAAGCTGGCGGCCATCTTGGATTTCCGATCGGCACGATTTTAGCTATATAGATGATCTACAAGTCACCCCAGTGCTTCCTAGCAAGTTTGGAGTCAAATGTCTTTTCAGTTCAGGAGAAGAAGTGAAAAATAGATATTCAAGATGGCCGCCATGGCGGCCCTCTTGAATTTCCGATCGGCACGATTTTGGCGACCAGCTTGGATTTCCGATCGGCACAACTTTAGCTATTCTTTTATCTACAAGTCATCCCGATGCTTCCTGGCAAGTTTGGAGTCAACTGGCCTTTCGGTTCAGGAGAAGAAGCGAAAAATAGATTTTCAAGATGGCGGCCATGGTGGTCATCTTGGATTTTCGATCGGAACGATTTTAGCTATTTTTGATCTACAAGTCACTCCGATGCTTCCTACAAAGTATCGAGTCAATTGGCCTAGGGGTGTAGGAGGAGTAGGCTTTTAAAGCAATTGTTGACGCCGCACGACGAACGACGGACGACGAACAGTGACTGACCACAATAGCTCACCATGAGCACTTCGTGCTCAGGTGAGCTAAAACGACTTTCTAATATATGTCAAAAATTGCCTTTGGAAACAAATACACACTACAGATTAGAAAATGGGAGGCTCGGTTTTATTAAGATACTTCATAAGCAGTAATGAAGTTTGCAACACTGCTTACGCCCTCTAGCGTATACATGAGCATAACTTCATTTTCACAGATACAATGATGGGCCAAATGATCCCAAAGAAAACGAAATATAATCTGCACTGTGGTAAAGTACGTGGAGAAGTTCTACCGCCGTCACACGGCACTAACACCAGATGTAGTGAAGTAAAATAAACCCTGGTCATTACTATTCCTATATTTTCTTAAATGTCTGTTCAGGCTGCATGATAAGCATTGCGGATGATGCATGCCTACTTTGCATGGACGCACGGTTACACCACATTTATTTTGAGTCCATGTTTGTCTGTCTGAACATTCCTAATTTTGTCTTTATGTATATCTTTTTTATGATTTTCTGAAATACGACTTTTGTATATTGATCTCAGACTCATTACAGGCAATATCAATTCTGTTTTCACATTTCCATCACGAAAACATACCTATATAATTTTGACCCACTTAAACCCCACTTTTGTATAGTAAAACTGGGGTTTACAGGGGTATACATTATTTTTCTTATTTCTGCTCAAAAACATATATTGTGAGTATTCGTTAGAACCGCCTCGGCGAGGCGGTTCTAACGAGTACCCACAATCTATGTTTTGAGCAGAAATATGAAAAATGTCAGATTTTTTATCTGAAAATTTTTATTTTTTGGGTGGTGAAATATTCAATGTATTTGAATAGACATGTTTTCGTAATGAAAACAAATAACTTCATTATGAGCAGACTTCGAAAACATGCTTTTGCCATTTGGTAGTGATTTCATTGTCAGGCCAGTTATGAGCATTAGAGAAATAGTTTTCCTGATTACAACCTCGAGTTCAAGTGAAGCACAAGAAACAGAATGCCTACCATATGCTTCATGTAGTAGAATTACTCAAATTTACAAGTCAGGGCCCATTAAAACCTACCTTATGCCATTTTGGATTTAAGAAGACATACATACGGTTACTCTCTTGACCTGTCATCTGGTCAGAACTTCGCAAGAAGTGGTATACCATCTACGCCGTTCTACAGTCTAGAAGCTGTGCAAGTGAACAGTGGAAAAACTGACAGAACAGAGCACAGGTACAAGTATATACTTCAAGCGAATACAAAGTTAAACTCCTTTGAGCATGCGTGAAATGCACAGATTCAGATCATTATATGCGCGCATGCGCATGGTCTGGAACGGATTTTCGCTATAATTTGATGCAATCAGTATCATCTGCTGATTCGAAAACCGGACAGTAATCATGTAAACTTCCTTATAATGTCTTACCCTCCTCGTTCCTGTTTTTACTAAATCAATTGTAGAATTAGGCGTAAAAATAGCTGTGTTTCCGCGAACATGCTGAAAAAATTTGGTTGGTAGGTAGGAGAAACTTTTTTATTATTTTTCTATTTTTTTCTCTAGGAAAGAACAGGGTCGGTTCTGTAATTTGATGAAAATACAGGTATTTTGTTGAGGGTCGGTGCTTTACTTTTTTTTCATTTTCCAGATTTACTGATAATAAAATAGCAGAGTCGGGTGTTTGAAACAGGGTCGGACGGGTTAGGGGAAACACAGCTATTTTTTTTACGTCTAAAGGCGATTGCTTAAATTCGGAATAAATGAAGAATTTATTTTTAGTTGTGTTTAAAACACCAGAAATAATTTCAAATCTTTTTAAATTACGCCCACTGAAAATGAGCGAAGTCTAACTTTGCGCAAGCACATTAGAGAGGTTCCATGGTTAAGGATTTAAACATAAACCTGCTGACTTTAAATAACAACAGACAACTGTTAAAATATTACTTAAATTTCATACAAAATGGCTTTACTTTTCATTCAAATTGTCTTTAAATGTGATAATTTGAATTAAAAGTGTCAAAGCTCATTTTCTGCAAAAAGTATAAATAATATTATTTATTTTCATCTAATGATTTATGTTACAAAGTGCCTAAATTTCAACTGTATATTAGTAGAAACGCGTAATGAAATGCCCTGATCAAACCGCACCATTACGAAAACACGCCTATTCAAATATATAGAAAATTTTATCTCCAAAAACTGAAAATTTTCAGATAAAAAACTCAGATATTTTTCATATTTCTGCACAAAACATAAATTGTGGATACTCGTTAGAACCGCCTCGCCGAGGCGGTTCTAACGAGTACCCACAATCTATGTTTTGAGCAGAAATAAGAAAAAAATGTATATCCCTGTAAACCCCAGTTTTACTATATAAAAGTGGGGTTTAAGAGGGTCTAAATTATATAGGTATGTTTTCGTGATGGATGTGCAAGTTAACCTGCGCCTTCATTGTTCGCTTATGATCGAAGGCCACTTTTGCTTGACGCAGCCCAGATTTTCGCAGCATACATAATGCAACTTTCATGTGAATCGGCTCTAACTCTGAGTATAATACTAATAAACAGATGTAGCGTAATTTTACACAACTCGTATAATAAAATAACCAAAAAGCACTCATTCCAGGATGAAAGATAACCACATTCCTACTTTATAAATATTTAGATAGATCTATAGAACATTGATGAACGCTAAGCACGCTGTGTAAAATTGCCGCAGATGACATTTTGATACTTGTTTTTAATTTTTCTTAGAAAATAAGCTTTGACATTTCATGCAAATTGTCTCCTAAGGAGACAATCTGTATGAAATGTCTAAGACTGTTTTTCGGGAAAATAAAAAAAAAATAGATATCATCAATTTGTCTTTTTGTAGTCTGCTTAAATAGCCTAAAGAGTGGTAAAGTTTAAAACTAAAATTGTAAAAATACTTCTGGCTATTTTTAGATACAACCTTATAACTCATTTTTTTTTTTTTTTTTTTTTTTTTTTTTTTTGTTGTTATGAATTTCGAGAGACGACACATACAGTCATTGATGTCTCGTTTACCTCGGATAATTTGAACTCACTTTTTCAGAAATTCTTCAAGAATTCAAGCTCAAGAAAACAGACATTTTGTTTAGGGGTACTTTAGGGAATTTTTTCTAAGTTTATCATTAAATTGTAGGTTTTTGTGTACTCATTAGAATCGCCTCATCGAGGCGATTCTAATGACTACACTCAACAAACCATTTTTTATAGGAGATCGAAAAGACGTCCCTGCATTATTCCCATATATCTTTTGACCTAGCGCAGTCATTAACCCTTAATGACGCGAACTACCCATATCTATAACAAATGGTCTTCCATGGTCTCAAAGATATCCAAGCCATTAAGTTCAATTGTAGATACTCTTGTTTTGTGCAAACAATCTGGCCCTGAGGTTATAAAACATTTTTTTCATGATCAACTCAGATGAGCATGAAATTTTTCATGCTAAAAGATCTCAAATTACTAACAACTGCAAATTCTTTCTTGCTAAACATAGCTGAGCATGAAATTTTCTCTGCTAATAAATATGAAAATGCCGACTATTGTTGGCATTTTCATATTTATTAGCAGAGAAAATTTCATGCTCAGCTGAGTTAAGCATGAAAACTATTTTATAACCTCGGGGCCTGACTTTCAAATGAATGCATGCACTTTCAATGTTGGCAATTCTGTCCAAACTTATTTTGTCTCCCTTTTGAGAATGGATCCCCTCTAAAAATAAAAAACATTCGCTCCCAGCAGCTTTCCTTTTAGCAAAGATCAATTTTTTTCAGAAGAGCTTAGTGTACAAAAGAGCATAATGTAAAAGAAAGCATAGAGGAAGTCACTTAAGTTGTCTCCCTTGTATAAAATGGCGGAAAATCTGTCAAAGGTATCCGGTCCCTTGAAGAAAATGACTGACTGCTACACCACCTTATATTGGTATGCTAAAAATTAATACATTCTTCAAAAACAAGAAAACAAGAAACACATACAAGATAGTAAATAATAGAATCGGGTTCATTGAGTTTCTTGATAAATAGTATTGTAATATACGGCTGCTCACACGTCCTGTCCCTCCCCAACTCCCTTCTAGCGTTACCTGCCCAAGAACTATTTAAACATTCACTAGAGTTCATCCATCAACAAAGGACCATGAAACTCATTTTGTTAAAAAGCATGAACTGCTAACAACATATTCTATATAATTGCAACAGCAAAGCCTTCACATCTCTATATTTACTAACATTCATTTAGTGTTAACAGAAGTATTACATTGACCTCTTAACCAATTTACTTCGAGTGGATTCTTCTACCACAACTCTTTGGATCGGTCTATTTCCAATAGCAGGATGTCTGGTTAGTTTTATATATATATATATATATATATATATTTATTATTATTATTAGTATGTGTAACCTGGTTATTGAAGCTTTTAGCTCGACGTCTAGATATTTGGATGATTTATTAAATATTGACAAAGACTACTTCGATGGTTTGATCAGTCAAATTTATCCTTCAGAGCTTCAATTCAATAACGCGAATTCTTCTGAAACTGTAGCCCCGTTTTTTGATTTGTATTTGTCTATTTTATTCATGCAAAATTTATGATAAACGCGATGATTTTGATTTTGAGATTGTTAAATTTCCTAACTTGGATGGAGATGATCCTCGTCGAGCATTCAACGGTATTAAAATGATATTGCAATCAATTCAGTTCGCTATAGTGTCTAGTCATGTCACTGAGTTCAACACTCAAAAGAAATTTTTAACTGCTTAGCTTCTATATCAGGGTTATCGGTACCATGAACTTCGCAAAACTTTTTCTAAATCTTGTAGACGTCATTCCGATTTAGTTCGACTCAATGTTGTACCCAAATCTCTTCTGCAACAAGGACTATCGGAACCTGAATTTTATGGTGACTTAGTATATAAATTCATTATTTGATTTGATATATAATGATTGGGTGCAACATAAATGTAATGCAACAGACTGCATGCATGGTAGTTAACCCAATCATGGTTAATAGCTTTTCTTCCTTCTTTGGTTGTACGAAGACTCTATGACGGCTCCGGCCTATAGATTTTTAAGAAAGTCGGTTGATGCCTGATGTTCTTATCTCTGGTCGGGCTCACCGGAGTCCATTTGTTGGTTTTCTTTTGCTTCAGCATTTCAGTTATTTCTTGCTATCGAGTCCTCATCGTTGTTTTGATCTCTGTTTTCGTTTGATCTTTATCTTCTCGGAGATGTTGCTCTGATGAGTTAGAAACACTCCACGCGGACTGAACAAACGTCTTGTGTATACGACGGCAGAACTAAGGGCAAGGTTTGTAGTCACGTAAAATCGATTTAAGCCCCTCCAGTAAGGTTTTAACTGACCGTTCCAAGGCGGTGCTTCTGCTGTGGTTTATTATTTCTGTCATTGCATGATTGTATGTCCTGGTAAAAAGTTTAATTTGGATAGCCGTTTGGCCATTTTTTGAGAAAGAAACAGTCCTTCTGGCTTTCTGCTTGTAGTGCCGTTGCTTTAAGTGCATTCTTCTTTCCTTTTGGTGTTTTGGACAGTAGATGTTAGATAAGTGTATCGATTCCTGATTATTGCCTTCCTTTCTATTTACAGTCGAACCTCGTTATCTCGAACTCGGTTATTTCGAATTACCGCTTGTCTCGAAGTGAAAATCTGGTCCCTGTTTTAACATGAAACTATGACAACAGGTAACAAAATAATGTGGAAAAGAGGAGAAATTGCTCCTAAGGAGCAATTTCTCCTCTTTTCCACATTATATATATCTATATTTCTAACTTCAGGAGTCATATTACATATTTATTTGTTAAATGTGGTTGTTCAATTTATTGTTTTCCTCACTCTCTCAACTCTGATATGTCGAGGTACGGATATCTCGAAGTGTTTCAGCGAGTCCCTTGGAATTCGAGATAACGAGAATCGACTGTATTTTAGTGGATGATCAAAAAAAAAAAAAAAAAAAAAGGATTAGGACAATAAACATTGAGTCACTGGAGAATGGAGCCAGTCTTTGATAGGCTATAATCTGTAATCTCTTCCTGAACAGATAAATAAGTGACTTAGGGAAATGTTTATTTCAACTTTAAAGATGATTATGTAGAAAAATAATGCTTAACCCTTGTCCTACTGAACCCGGATATGCCCTGCCTTAGCAAACAGTGTAGATCCAGATCAATTGGCATCTGATCTGAATCTGCACTGTTTGTCATTTAGTATGTGAATTTCTATCAACAATCTAGATCAAGTCATCTCATTGGTTGAAAATTAGAAGTGGGCGTGACAAAGCTTAAAAAATCCTTTGTTAGGGATGTAGGCTCAAAACCTTTTGATATTTGCGCGTATGTGATAAATAATAGAAATAGAAAAGAAAGCAATGATCAGGAATCGATACAACTGCCTAATACCTTCCAAAGTGAAAGAAGGACGAACTTAAAACAATGGCACCATAATTAAAACACCACAAGCAGAAAGCCAAAAGGATAGTTTCTTTCCCAGAAATGGCCAAACGGCTATCCAAAATAAAAAAAATAACCAGAATATACAATTACAACAACAGTAAACTACAACAGAAGCACGCCTTGTAACCCGTGTGAATGCGAAGTATTTAACCCATTTATGCCAAGTGGACCACTTTACTCATTGGACCGGTTCATTTCAATATTAGGAGTGTCTGGTTCGTTTTCACTGTTACCATGTTTTATAGAAGTTCCTTTCCTAATTGCAAACTTTCTGCGGCGTCTAATCTGGGTCTATACAGTTTGTTAATGTCCCTTTTATGGGGCGCTAGGCATAACTTGGTTTCTACTATTTCAATGCCATAGTTTACATGGTAATGAGGCTGACGTCAAACTACCAAAATCGTATTCCGGAAAATCATAAAGTCGATATACACAAAGGTAAAATAAGGAATGCTCAGACAGACAGGGACCCAAAATAACTGGAGTTTAATCAAGTGTCCTTGGAAAGTAAGCATTACCTGGTAAGCGCGCTTCGCCCATCATGTCTATCATTCTGAACAGAGATTTAGGAAAATACGGGAATTAATGCCCGGGGTTTTGGTTTAAACAGATTTTATTTCTAAATTACAATGACTATACAACATACATGACATATACACAAAAGATAGGATTAGAACGGAAGCAGAAGCTTATTTAGTTCTTCTCCCGATACACATATATAAATTGTATTACATCATGGCAGTTTATCATTATTACAAGAAGTACTTATTTAACGTGGACTATGCGATATATGAATAGAGACTCAACCAATCATTATAGTAGAATAAAATTAAAACAACTATGCGAAAAAGAAGGATAACATAATGCCACAATGACGGTTTGAGCGACAATGAAAAAAGAAACAAAGAAACAGGAAAAATAAGACAATAGAAAAAAGTATAAAAAGGTAATCCGGAGCGAGAGGGAGTGGAGGGGTGGAAAGCTATCACTTGATAATTTCCAATAATATCGTAGGCAGAAATATACTGACCCAGCACCAGCTCCGATTTATTCTGATTAGATGATACTAGTATTACTTACAGGCAAGTGCTTAAAATGTTTTGCTGTCCTGTATGTACTTGTAAACAGCTTCAAAAATGACTTGATTTGTTTCATAAGGGAACTCATCACCATGTAGAAATATATGTAGAGACACATTACAATATTGAGACACCATCCGAAAAGTTCGATTCGATGATCTCGATAGAAGTTACAAGATAAGAAAACATGTTCCGCGTTTTCAACATCACCACTTCTACAAGAACTCAACGGGGTGTCTGATGTTGATTTTGCAAATAAATCATAATTTAAAGAGCTGCATCCTGTGCGTAGCCTAGTATGCAAAATTTGTAACTTTCTGCTTCCAGTATAAAACGTATTTTGGAACTAGTTTTGTTTCGGCTTATCTGTCGTTTAAAAGAATCAATTGAATCTACATATTTACCATTTTCTGGTATAATGTTCCATTCTCGTATGACAGACTGTAGGAATGAATAGAGTACAAAGCAGTTCTCGCGTTGATAGTTTGGACATCATTTGCGTTTCTCAGATTGTAACGTAATACTTCGTTAACTGAAGAAGAAACAAGTAATGAAAGATAATCAGGAGTTAAGTTATTGTACGTCTTGTAAAACAGTATCAGCTTATGATTAATTCTTCTTTTTTTAAGAGTTTCCCAACCGATCTCATTGTAAAGATTATGAATTGATATGAGTTTAGTAGCACCAGAAGGTATTCTAGCTGCTTCTTTTTGTATTTTTTTGAGTTCCTGTTTTTCATAATCGCTGCAGTTATCCCAAATAACGTCCGCATATTCTAAAATAGGTCGTTTAAATGTTGTATAAATTATTTCTAAAGATTTTCTGTCTAGTTCATATTTTAATCTACGCATAACATTAATTCTTGTCCAAGCTTTTTCTTTAATATAGTCAATATGTTTATGCCAAGAGCCATCATTTGAAAAAATATATTCCTAAGTACTTATAAAATTCAACTTCATTGATTTGCTGCCCTAACAGGTATGTTGGTTTTCCTGGATACCAGAAGTGTTTCTGTTTTTAAGGGACTGAATTTTACCAACCGAGCTTCAGCCCATTTAGCTATTTTTTTCAAGATCTGCGTTAAGAATTTCTGCCGCGACGTCAGGATTATCGACAATTATGAAAAGACTGGTATCGTCAGCAAAAAGACGAATGCTAGATCCAATTTCAGTTACTATACCATTTATAAAAATTAAGAAAAGAAGTGGTCCTAGGATTGATCCTTGAGGAACGCCTGCCTTGATATACCATTTTCATTCTACTCCCTGTAAGACAACACGTTGTTTTCTGCCATCAAGATAACTAGAAAACCATTTTAATAGTTTACCCGAGATTCCTATTGATTTAAGTTTATGAAGATCTGGCATGCCAAACACGGTCAAAAGCTTTACTTATGTCACAAAAAATAGCCCTAACCTCGTTGCCAGCATCATCTGCCTGGCAAAATGTATTATACAAGAAAGTGAGTTGGTTAGTGGTAGAGTCTCCAGGTATGGAATCAGATTGAAAAGATGAAAGAATGTTATTATCACGAAGATGATTAAACAGATGTTTAAATACAAGTCTTTCGAAGACTGTCTAGATTACTCAATAAAGAAATAGGTCGATAATTACAGACGTCAGAAGCATCACCTCCGCCTTTAGGTACAGGACAAACGTGAACTATTTTAAAACTGATTGGAACTTCTCCTTGATGTACGGACTGATTAAATAATGAAGCTAGTGGTGTAGACAGTTCGCTGGCTAGTTCTCGAAGAATGCGGTTACTTATTCCATCAGGACCGACGGCTTTACCCACCGGAAGCGTTCTAAGTATTGCTTTGACCTCATCAGTAGTAAACACAAGAGAGCTTAATGGTTCATTTACAATGTAATTGCCCATAGCAGGAAGAGTGACATTATCAACGTCTAATAAAGTTTGATCTCTAAAATAATCATTAAAAATGTTTGCTTTTTCAACTTCGTCGGAATATACCAAGCCATTTCTTTCCAGTGGGGGAACAGCAGAAGTAGAACTGGGAGAAATAAATGTTTTTAAAACAGTCCACCACTGTTTTGAAGCTAGGGTTTCAGATTTAATTTATTTGAGAGGGAGTCTATGTACGATTTATTTGAGTTGCGAATCATTGTAGTAATTTCAGTACGAAGACGTCTAAACCTTTCCCAGTTAGTTTGTGTATTTGTTCATTTTGCTTTTTATACGCTCTTTTACGTATATGTTTCTTAATTAAAGTGGTTATCCACGGTGGCTCAGTCGATCGTATTGTGACTTGTCTGTTATGAATACAAGAATCGGTAATTTCAGTTAAAAGATTAAAAAAATTCTTAGTATATATATTTATATCAGGGTTTTGAAGAGAATTCCAATCAGAAGAGGATGCTTTTGCCTTAATAGATCATAATCGTCCCGGTCGTATTGCCATACACGACGCTTAAAACATTTTTAGGTTTTGAGAAATTGAATACTCCAAATATAGGACAATATATGACAATGATAGCGAGGGTATCGCCAACTCATCTATTACTCGATCTTTGTTGCTTACTAGCAATGAGAGAGGACGAACTTCCCGTAAAGTGGGTAGGCTCACTGATAGACTGGAATAAGGATATAGGAAAACTGTTGACACAATGAGTTAAACCCCGGGGTTTTGAATATTTGCTCGTACAAGCAAGGCTTTCCGTCATCTTTTAACCGTCAGCATTCTGTAGGCCAAACTAAATAAACGAAACCAAGATGAATCTTCTGGCGAGGAGGGGGGGAGGGGGTGACGGAGAAGGGGAGGGGGGAAGGCGCTACGCATGAATGGGTTTAAGTGTTGCGTGCTGAAACAGTTATTCGTGATCATCAGTGGAAAGGGAACACACAGAAGAGAAGAACTGATTCTAACTTTGCACAGGCTATAATTCGCTGGCTACAGTAAACCCTCATTACAACGACATCATTTCTTCCCAAAGATGTAGCCATTAAAATGAATGTGCTATTGTAAAAAATGCTTAATGAGCAGAATGGTATGTAACAAATGCCATGTTTTATTCTTATTTCTTCATAGAACGTATGTTTTGGATATTTGTTAGAATCGCTTCGATGAGGCGATTATAATAAATATCGAAAACATATGTTGCTTGAAGGATTGAATAATGACGTTCCGGCATGATTTCTGATTAACTGTCATCTCCTGAGAGAGGGTTTCCGTGCTAGTCAAACTGTCAGTAAAACGATTTTGTCTTTGTATCGAGTGTCGATATAATGAAGGTTGGCTGTATTTAGGTAGACTCAACACCTTTTCAGTGGGCGGTCAAATTTCTGAAGTTTTAGAAATGACTGGATGCACTTAATAGATTTTTTTTGTCTTTTTGAAAAACAAGGGAGACAAAGTTTGTGACTTCCCGTTTGCTTTTCTGCACATCAAAATAAAAGTCAAAAAGGATTGCCTTTGGAAACACACAAAATCACGAAAACTGGAGACTCGGTTTGATTGAGTCTCTTCATATGCAACACTGTAGTTTGCGAGGCTGCATACGCCCCACCCTAGCTCCGGTTTAAGCGGTATTCGATTTTCAAAATAACCAGGATGAGCTCAATGATTCAAAAGGCGATAGAATATAACCTGCACTATGATGATGTACTGGGAGACTTTTTACGCCGCCACACGGCACAACACCAGCTACAGTAGAGTAAAATATGTCAAAAAGCCAAACCCTTCTGAAAAATGGTCTACTCCATGGGAAGCAAAGTATTTTGTTTTAGGTGGGCAAAATCAATTTTGACAGAATTTCTCCCCCTGAAAGTGAATTTATTCACCTTACACACAGTTCTATATAATAGAAATGCAGAATTTATTTAGAACAGCGAGTAACACCCATCCCGACCCACCACTTCACATGCACGCAATAAAACGATTAATTCGTCGATGGGTTCGGATGCTTATATAAATGTGAAAGTTTACATGATGACGTTCGGAACGCACAACGGGGAAGAATGGTATTTCACAGACCATTCCGTTTTATCATTGAATCCATTCTGATATCTTGAAAAATGGAGTTCTGCTTACAAACTAGTGTTCGATATGGGGCATTTGCAGACTTGCAACGATTATTGCTACCATAAGAAGAGTCTGAAGGAAACAGAGACTCCGATTTTCATTTTATATGTTCCCTGTTACTTTGGGCAATCTTTATAAATTATATTTGTATTATTGAAACGCATAATGTCCATTTATTCATTAAGAATTTTATCTTGTTGATATCATGATAAAATTCGCAATAAATTTCAACATGTTATACAGCTTTAAGGTCAGGTCCGTGTCGGCAGTCACGTGTGGTAAGCCAAATCGAGCTCCTGTATCAAACCCGTAAACCGCATCGTTTGGTTTGTACCTTATATCATTTCTCTTAACAAGTAGCACGATCGTCGTGCGGTCATGCGGAATATCACGGTACGATATGAAACCTGAACTCTGTATTGTATTTTTACGGCCCTACACAATAGTTCGAATGATTCATTCTATTGAATAACGGGGAAGACCTTTGCAAACAAAAATTGTAACCCTGCGATATATTGTGTCAGCATTTGAGTTGGTTGTGTATATATCCATACCCAGCGGGTAGACAGCGTTGAAACAATCGTTTCAATGTTGTATGCTGGCTGGGTATACTGGAGGCAACTGATAGGTTACCTGCTCATAGATTGTTGTCTTTACCAATTTTAGTCTGAACACCAAGTTAGATTCGCCTAGGTCACCCTCTTTCAGTAATGCAGGTCAAATCTGTAAGTTACAATGGCCTACTAAGGCAATAGTACATATAGACAGGTATTTATCCTTCTCTTGCTGAACACGACGTCCTGTCTTATCAAACAGTGTAGATCCAGATCAGTTGTCTTCTTCAGAAGCCAACTGATCTGGATCTGCACTGTTTGCCATTAAGTATGTGAATTTATATCAACAAACTTCATCAAGTGATCTGATTGGCTGGAAATTAGAAGTGGTCGTGGCATTTTAATTTATTCAGCATGACAAGGGTTAATAGTTCTTTGATATTGTGCTGATTTTTTTTGTTCTACTAGTAGGTCATTCCAAACTGGATACGATAACTGCTGCGATTATTTATTTATGTATTTTTGTTCACATTAAATGTTACCACCGACAGTTCTTTAGGTTGAAGTCCCGTGGTCGTTACAAAAGCATATCAGTTCTGATAAGGAGAGACTAAAACAAGCTACCTATTACAATATTTTGAAATCTGGATGAGATTAGGAGATACATTACACAGACAGACCTTAACCCTTAAAACGCCAAGAAAACCTGCATCTGAAAATATCGTCTATTTATGTCGTCTGCTGAATAGTCTTGCAAATTTTTCAAACCTATTTTTGCACACAGGCACACAGTGTGGACCCAGAACAGACTGCTCCTAGAGGGGCAGTCTGATCTGGGTCCACACTGTTTGTAAAAATGACGTTTAAAATCACAATCAGATGACAAGGCAGACGACAA
The DNA here is from genome assembly GCA_964016985.1 of Anodontia alba. Lineage (NCBI taxonomy): Eukaryota > Metazoa > Mollusca > Bivalvia > Lucinida > Lucinidae > Anodontia > Anodontia alba. The sequence continues at coordinate 52,435,074 of OZ024823.1, read as the reverse complement.
TTGTTATGATTGGCAGTTTAAGGGTTAAATGCAGATAAACCTACCTTTATTTGAATAGTCGCTCTTCTGTCGGAGAACGTAGAATTATGTGACTTTTTCCTGTTTGGACAACCTAGAATTAAGTGACGCGGTCCTCTTTCGGGGAACGTAGAATTAAGTGATGTGCTCCTCTTTCGGAGAACGTAGAATAAAGTGACGTGCTCCTTATTCGGAGAACGTAGAATTAACTCATGTGGTCTTCTTTCGGAGAACGCAGAATTCTTGAGATCGTGGTCAAGTACGTCCTTTCCTCAACCCTCTCACCCTGCAAGAGCAAAAACGAGAGTTATCGTTACTCGCATTTTAGTTGTTGAATTGTCTCATATAATAGTAATACGATTTGAAAATATATATTAACCTCTATGATGATGTACGTGTCTGGCATCTATTATATGTCCATGGCATCCCCACTCTGGTCAGGGTCTACTTTTGATCCTGAACTCAAATGTTAAAATGATTATTATCATCGAAACAGGCGCTTGTGTGCTCGCTGATCAGTTTGTACCGTTCATGGATATCATACGCTGAAATATATCCTGGAAGATTCCGTTGTATATGATCCTTTAAAGCATGCGCACTGTACAGCGAACCCTTGTTACAACGATAGCATTTTTCCCGAAAATGTCGCCATTACAATGCATTTGCTGTGTAAAGAATCTTTTATGAGCATAATGATATGTATTATTGCATAAAAAGCAGTATCGCACTTTATTAACAACCGTGCATTAACCGGCGAAAAGCCGTGTATTAACAAGGCAATTCACGCGCTGTTAATGCACGGCTACGCAACTTCTAATATGCTCGTACCGGGGCCACACATTTTCTGCCGTTACGAGATGTGTACTGCCCGGTCCTAGAAGGAGCATAGTCCGTAGAAATTTCGTTCGCGAGACATCGGTAAAAAGGCGAAACAAAAAATGTGAAAGAAATAACGCGAATTATAGCAAATATTTTCAGTTTTTATGCAATAATAGCAATCGAACATGGTTTTTCAATGCATTAACATTCGCCAGGTCCCGTCGGAAGTGTTGAAAACCGCGGCCTTCGGCCTCGGTTTTCAACACCTGCAACGGGACCTGGCGAATGTTAATGCATGAAAAACCATGTTTGATCCCTATAAGAAATGCTTCGTTTTATTTTTATTTCCTCTTAGGCTATACATATTGGTATCTATTATCCTAAACACATGTTTCTTGAAGTATTTACATGAACACTGTTCTTGAATTATTACAGATAAACATCTTGCGCGAAAGATTCGTGCCAGTCAAATCATCATTATAACTATTTCTATCGTTATATAGAGCGTCGGCATTGACTGTATTATACAATGGAAACATTTTCTGATTAATAAATTGCAAAATTAAATGCATGGTGCAAAATTAAGAGCTAAACAAATGAAAAATGCGTTAGCTACAGTGACAGCGATTTATTTGTTGTTGTTCTAAAGACATTTGTTTACAGCGCAAAGAGACACGCCACTTGTCATAAAGGATTTTATATGCTGAATGTTTTTAAAAACAACCATTTTTTCTCATTAGAAATGAATTTAGTTTGTTGAGTATACAAACTTCATGATTCGTCATTGTAACTGTGATATGGTCACTTCATTACACAACAATATCACACAAAGGCTAATGCTCTGCTAGACTAAATGCTTTGATGCATTCGTTTAATGAAAACACGCAGTCTATTTGTTAGTTTTGTTTTATTTTTCAATTTCTGATTTGCTATTGTAATCGTAAAGATGTAATTATGTAAAACAGTTACTTCTATATTGCACCTATTAACTTTTCTTCTTCTTTTATCCCGATCACACGTACCTATGCGATAGCAACTGGGCACAAATTCTGAAGCTAATTCTCAACAATCCGAATCTTCATTTGGACACTGTAAATTTCCCGTTTGATTTTACGGCGCCGTCCCTATGCTACGTCTTATCGGGTGGGCATATATACCTCATCTTACTTTTTGGGTAAAGCACTCAGTTGTCTGGTAGCGTTAAAAATTTGATCTGAACTGGTAAAGCACCTAGTCACGTTAGTGACTTTAACGATCGTAAAACTTTCTAACTATTAAATTTCTAAAGCAGTGCTGTCGATTTCATAACATACGTAAAACATTTTCAACTTTTATCGTAAACACTCTGAATTAATTTCTAAATAGTGTCTTGAAAAAAAAAATACTTCAGCAGGTCTATCGAAACCCAAATTTTATGACGATTTATTTTTCGTACAAACTCGGTAAGTCTGAGTTTTCGATACAATTAAAAAATAGTAATCGTAGTCAAACGATAGGATTTAATGTAGATATTATGCGACATATAGCATGCTTAGTGGTTAACCCAATCGAGGTTAACAACTTTGCTGTCCTCTTTAATTGCACTACAGTTGGTCAGGCGGTAGATTCAATATATAGATCAAACATGGTTTTTCATGCATTAAAATTCGCCAGGTCCCGAAGGCCGCGGTTTTCAACACCTCCCAAGGGATCTGGCGAATGTTAATGCATTGAAAAACTCTGTTCGATCGCTATTATTGCATAAAAAACTTAAAATATTTGCTACATTTTGCCATTCTTCTTGCACTATTTTGTTTCGCCTTTTTCACGATGTCGCGCAAACGCTACTTGCCCTTTCTAGGGCAGGGCAGTACACATCTCGTGACGGCAGCAATTTGTGGCCCGGCACGAGCATATTGAAAGTTGCGTAGCCGTGCATTAACAGCGCGTGAATTGCCTTGTTAATACACGGCTTTTCGCCGGTTAATGCACGGCTGTTAATAACGTGCGACACTGTTTTTTATGCAATAATGCTGAATCCTAAATCCTTACAAGACGGTTTGTTTCATATCTTACTCGTCTGTGGTCAGGCTCACCGTGGTTTGGCTAATGGTTTACTTTGCTCTAACTTCGAGTTTGTAATGTTGAAAAGTTGATCTACAGTAAAACTTCAAAGACTCAAAGACCGGTGGCTCGTTAAAGTGCTTGTTTCGAATGCATGTTTTAATTCCTAGGACATTATTTCGGTATATCAAGAAAACAAATATTTAAGGATATTTTATGGATTTTTTCTTATTTTTATCATATCATGTACACATATGTATGTTGTATGTACTCATTAGAATCGTCTCATTAGAACCTCCTCATCGAGGCGATTCTGATGAGTACACTAAACATATCGTTAAAATAGAAATCGAAAATACATCCCTAAAGTATTCCCATTTGCGTATTGACCTTGCGCTATGATCAACCTTTAGTGGCTCGAACTACCAATGTCTAGAACAAATTCAGACCTTTGTATTTCCCCGACATAAGCTGTATCTATGGCTTATCCAGTGCCCTGAATGTTTTCATAGTAGATTTCAAATTTCATTAAGCGTTGCGTCTTCATTTTATATACAGCTAAATGACAGCTATACCAAGTCAAATGAAACAGGAAATGGTTAAGTTTTAAACCTCTTTTGTGTTACTGGGTAAACTTGTAAATTGCAACACACATTTAGATAAGCCTGATAAAGTTAATAGACTTTCCAGCTTGCCCAAAAGATGTAACTGATTTTTTTTTTCCGAAAGATATTCGAGCCATTGAAGTTCAACTGTATAGTTTTTTTTTTTTTTTTTTTTTGTTTTTTTTTTGTGTGTTCACCCAGCTGTGCTGTTGACCATTTCAATGTTGTATTTCTGTTGCCGTTTCTTCTCGATTATTCGTACTGACGTCAAAGAAATGCCGTTCTTTGTGATGTCGTTTTATGCCATTTAACTATTATCTGATGCATTGGGAGGACTATGTGCCGTGATTGTGGTCTTTCCTGGGTATCTCCATACAGTGAACCCTCGTTATAACGACAGCATGTGTTCCCAAAGACGTTGCCATTAAATGAATTTGCGTTGTACAGAATACTTAATGAGCTGGGCCCAGTTGTTCAAAGCGCCGTTAGTTTAACGAGTTCGTTAGTGGTCAAAACATTAACTGTCCTAGTAAGTACCATATCAAATTCACAGGTATTTTTGTTGAAAAAATGTGAGTAGCTTTTGCAAATGCAAAAGCTACTCACATTTTTTCAGCAAAGATATTAGCATATATGCCATATTAAATGATCAAAGTTTTAACAATACGTTAACTAACAACATCGTTAGTTTTGAACAACAGATCGATATGTAAGAAAGGCCTACCCTTGGCTATTCTAATTCATATCAAAAACTTATGTTTCTTTAAAGCATTGAATACAATATTCTTGCATACTTTGTACTATTGTAACCTCTTAAGCGAAGGTTTCGTGGCAGTCAAATGTCATTATAACAAATTCGAGTGTCTGTATAATGAGGGTTGTCTGTATCCACTTTTTCTCTAGGAAGGTCAATGGAGTTTGCCTTCCTACGAGTCGTGATGTTTTAATTGGGCATATTATGCTACAATAAACTTTTTGAAATCCACATTCAGCTGGAGAGGACCTAATTTCAGATCAGCGATTATTCTATATTTTTTTATATAATTAATTTTTCATCTCATACATGAAAAATATTACAAGATAATAATTTTGGTATCTGTACTAAGAAATATATTGTTTGCCAATGGCTCTGGAAATCTTCATGAATGTAATAAATAGGAGTAAGAAAAGGACAACAAAGGTCCGTATTTGTATTCGTATACTTTCCATGCTCGCTCACAGATTCAGAAGCTACTCTAGAATATATTGATGAATTAAGAATGCTATATTTAGACAGCTCAAACGCGCAGACCGAACTGGTTTATCGCAGTTCGAGGCATCAGTGTCCTTTTCTTCTATTGATGATCATTTGTTTTAATTATCAACGATTTTCTATTTTCATGCAGGAATCTTATATCTTTATGAACAATCGAACACATAACTTCATGAACAATCGAACCACTTGTTTGTGCAAAGGCACAAAAAAGTGATACTTTATGCATATTCAGTTAAAGAGGACACAGGTTAGCCTATACATAGGTACACGTGACATCCATACAGAGGCCAGAAGAAGCAGGATTGATCGGGACACATACCATCTTATTTGTTTAGCTGATGTCCGGGTCATACGTTTTCTAGCTGCCTGTCGCAGTGGTTCCTAATATAGCGTAATGAAATCGAATTTGAATATAAATAGAGTGGCATTTATAGACAAACAATCAATTACGACTTACCGGATCGCTGAATGCTCTCCTTAATTATAACTTTGCCCTCACCAACTTTAAGGAGAATCGATATTCTTTCAGGGAGGCAGCTCTGTCCAATTAGTTTGCTTCCTTTCTGAAAAGGTCTACTTTAAAGGGAAATGAGAGAAAATTATTTCCTTTAGGAGCAGACCCCTTTTCAGAATGTGACTAGGTGTGCAGGAAAGCAAACGGGAAGCCACACAAATTATTTCTTATAAAAAATGTGAAAAATTTACAAGGTATATCCAGTTCTATTAAGTATCTGGTGATACGACTGTCAAGTTCATTCGCGATAAATAGTGTTCGAATAAAAATAACATGAATGACACTACAGTTGATTCTCGTTATCTCGACCTCGCTTATCTCGAATGACCGCTCAGGAGCAATTTCTCTTCTTTTCCACAATATTTTCAATATATCTCTAATTTCAGGAGTCAAATTACACATACATTTGTTAAATATGGTTGTTCGATTTATTTTTCCTCAATTCTGCAAATTTTATATGTTGAGTTACGGATATCTCGAAGTATTTCAGATAGTCTCTTGGACTTCGAGATAACGAGAGTCGACTGTATTACCGTCTACTGGCTAGGTTTACAATTTCCTGCTGCACTTAGGCTGTGGACAGTGGTATCAGAAATTGATTCTCATGTCTAGCAAGCACAGAGAAGACGACCGTTTAATAATTTTATCAGTTATAAGCGCATACCCCATGAAGTTATTTAGCTAGTATAATAATGGCAGCACATTCACAGACAGCAGCTGTAGAGCAAAGACACTCCACTCGCCTTGGGCAAAGTCTCCTTTTTAGCTAAAAGAAAGTGCACTCTTCAAGTGACTCGCTGCGTCTCCTGGCCAGTGCCTTGTCTAAGAGCTGCTAAAATGAAGACAAAAATATGAGAGTGCATTGAATGCAGGAATGTATACCTGCATGCCACTTTGATTTTTGTAACAGTTTTGTTTTACAGAGCTTACTCACACATTTCACAGGGAAAACCTCAAACCTGGACCAAAATCTACATTCGTATTTTCTGCTTAAAGCAAACTAATGAGGTCACTTGAACTTTGTACCTGACAAAGTACATGAAAGATGAAATGCCTAGTATATTCTTACTTGCTATTCTGTTGGACTTCAATATAGAATAGAATATCACTGAGCTCTTACATTATATGTGAAAACGAAATTACGCTCAAAGCTACTGGGGTCCTGAGAGATTTTGCCTCTGTTCAATATTCCTTATGAACAGATTCAAAGAAAAACATAAATAAGGATACCCAGGAAATGCCGCAAATCACGAAGCACACCCCACCCACGATGCACCAAAGAAGAGTTGATGAAGTAAAACCAAAGTCAACATCAAATACTACATACAGTCGAACTTCGATGGCTCGAACCCCTTCGGGATCATAAAAAATTGTTCGAGACAGCGGTAATTCGAGCCTCGGAAGGTTACTATTAGTGCCACACCAGGAGGCACAATGGAGATAATTGTGGGATATCTTTTCGGTGTTCTATATTTTAAATGTATGTTGTGTGTACTCATTAGAATCGCCTCATAGAGGCGATTCTAATGAGTACACACAGCATACATTTACAAGATAAAAGAAGAAAATCTCCCTAAATTATCCGTATATCGTATTTGGAGGAAATCCCTGCGGACTCAAGAACGTGTTCGACTCATCCATGGTAAACGAGCTATCGGGGTTCGAGCCACTGAAGTTCTACTGTATGTAACCACCAACGCATGATTTAAGATACGCAGCAACAGACGCCTGACCTTGAAAATTAGGTCAAGGTTACCAAAATCTAATCATTTCTTTGTTATGTCCCAATTATATATCCATAAAAATTTGGTAAAAATCAAAACACTTGTTCACAAGATATTGTGCAAACAAGAAACGCCAACACCGATCCCAAAGCCGACGCCAAAGGGATCCGTACCAAAATCCATATGTCCCCTCCTTGTAAGTGGGGGACATAATCAGTTTTCATCATTGAAACAAATAATATAAGCATGAAATGTAAAGTCTTAATATTCATAAGTAATAAAATATTTGATAATTTTATTAACATTAGCAGTCCGGAATAATCTTAGGCGGATTCAAATAAAATCTAAGTTTTAAAGTAACTAAAAAGTAAAACAATAACATCATAGAATAGTGCGTTTCGGGAGAGTGTTTTTACTAATCTATAAATAACAGTACCAAATACTACGACTTTATATGAATGTATCTTTTGATCCAATATGAATTTCTAAATGCGGTTTTCAACATCATTGTCGTCACAACAACATCTTTAATTTGAATTATTCTGACATTAGGAGATTTGTCAGCTTTAAAGAGGAATATTTATAAGTTATAAATTAGACGGTAGTTATGTCTCTAGCACACACGCGCCAACCCTACGCCTCCACGAACATTTATTTCTAAACAGGAAACATACCAGTCAGATAACATACGTATGTACGTACTTCAAACATTGATGAAAAAATACATACAAAGGAGTTATAATATACCATCAAACAGGGTTCCATATAGGGTTCCATATAGAAAGCTATTCTCTTGTAATGTCTGGTTGATGCGGATGCGAAAAACATTATAAAATGTTGATAAATATATTCTCGTTATCTCGAACTCCAAGGGACTCTATGAAACACTTCGAGATATCCGTACTTCGACATATCAGATTTGCGGAACTGAGGAAAACAATTAATCGAACAAACGCCTTAAACAGAACGAATATGTAATTTGACTCCTAAGTTAAGAGATATATTGAAAATATTGTGGAAAAGAGGAGAAATTGCTCCTAAGGAGCAATTTCTCCTCCTTTCCACAATATTTTGTTACCTTTTGGTAGCTCTCTGTGTTAAAACAGGGACCAGATTTTCACTTCGAGATAAGCGGTTATTCGAGATAAGCGAGTTCGAGATAACGAGAGTCGACTGTATTAATAAAATCATAAAATGTGGCACCTGACAGTCTGTAAAATGACAGTTAGTCTCTCGCTTTTTGAGATGAAATGATTTTTTATCGTATCTCTGAATTAATGTTGCCAATATTAATTCAGAGATACCATAAAAAAATCATTTCTTTTTTTTTATCCAGTTCAAAAAACGATAGACTGACTGAAATTTTACAGGCCGTCAGATGCTACATTTTATGATCGTATCAATACTATATATCAATTTATTAAATCTTTCTTGGATAAAAACTGTCTATTTTTTAGGAATATGACACCTTTAATAAGGCCGAAATATTAGAAAATCAGTATGACTATTTGTGTTCGGTGTTCGATTCCCATTTTTTTAGATAAGACACCAAGCATGTGGAAGCAAATTGCATTTTCTAGTGCGAAAGCTACTAACTAGGTTCCTATGGCCCAAATGTAAGACGTTCTACAGATCATAGAAGGAATTACCTTTGAGATTTAATAATATACTCACAAAAGGAAAACGAAATGAAGTGTCAAGTTTTCTGGACAAGACGGATACATACACATTTGTAGCATTATACTTACATTTCTGAAAACATTTCACAACACTCTCGTCCTTGAGATAACTGGCAGTGGATCATTTAGCATTTATCTTTTTTGATAGAGCCAAATTCTCTGAATGATAAAATCAAATCCGGTGAATTCACGGAAAAGTTATTTTGACAGGTGTTTAGTAAATGATAAGGCAAATTACTAACAAGTAGTCTTTAATGAAGTAAATGGTAGAATGTGGTATTGCGTACCCGCGATTCTAAGATCAATAAATACTTTAAGAGGGACTGATACCCTTGGTCGTTTTTCCGGCTATTATGAAAATACGCCTATTCAAATATGTAGAAAATTTCACCTCAAAAAACTGAAAATTTACAGATAAAAACTCTGATATTTTTCATATTTCTGCTCAAAACATAGATTTTGGGCACACGTTAGAACCGCCTCGGCGAGGCGGTTCTAACGAGTACCCACAATCTATGTTTTTGAGCAGAAATAAGAAAAATGATGTATATCCCTGTAAACCCCGGTTTTACTATACGTAAAAGTGGGGTTAAAGGGGGTCAGAATTATATAGGCATGTTTTCGTGTTAATTTTACTAAGTTAGACAACTTTTGTGACTTCGAGTTCGCCTTCTGAAAAGATGTCTGCTCTAAAAGGAAATAAATTTTGGAGTGGACCCCTTTTTGAAAGGGTACAAAAATATTCTGACAAGACTTGTCTCCCCTCAAAGTGTGTCCATTCCACTTAAGATCGAAATATACATTGAACTGGCTATGAACGAAAATTGTTTTCCCCATTCTACTGGACTTGAACTGTCTGAAATATTGAGGATCATATTTACCCAACATATTTATTCACAAAACGGCAAATTTGAAAACTTCCAAACTTCCTACGGAATTATCACGCGTGTACTGTTTATATTGCAAATAAAGGCATGAGGACCACTAAGCAAACACAAAGTTATTTCCTACCAACAAACAAACAACGGAAGTCCTCGGTCTACAAACAAACAACGAAAGTCCTCTACCAAGAGGCTTCCATTTTACATTGAGGTCCCCCCCCACTCTTACCCGCCCCCCCCCGCCCCCCCCCCCCCCCCCACCCCCCGCCCACCACTCATTTCCGCATATTATCCGGGGGATGGGGTCGGGTGCTTTTCATTACCACTTAGTATCATTCCCAAGGCAATCGTATTAAAGAGTGCCTAATAGAGCGCTCCTCCGCAAGTTGGACACGTATGGTGAAAACCAGACGTGAGACTTGAATTCATATGTCGCTCTTCCGGCCCACAATCACAGTTACTGGGGTTTACGACATAATATGAGTATATTATATCAAACGGCTTCCTATGCCTGTATTTCATTCGTTGTCAAGAAAAGAAGCAAGAACACAAACGCAATCTACAATTGTTACTTAATCCTGGTTCGCTGAACCCGGATATGTCCTGCCTTTCAAAACCGTGCATACCTAGATCAGTTGGCATCACTGATCTTGATCCGCACTGTTTGTCTTTTATTATGTGAATGTGTATCACCAACCGATATCATGTAATCGGATTGGCTGAAAATTAGAAATGGGCGTGGCACTTAATATATGCAGCATGGCAAATATTAAAAATAAGCAATTGCTAGTACAGTCAGAATACATAGATTATTTATTCGAAAAATAAATGATCTGTAAAAGAAAGAGAATAAGAGAGATAGTCTGCTAGGTATTGCAGCAGAACATCCAGGGCCCAGATGTTCAAAGCGTCGTTAGCTTAACGAGCTCGTTAGTGGTCAAAATGTTAACTGTTCTAGTAAGTACAATATCTAATTCACAGGTATTTTTGCTGAAAAAAATGTGAGTTGCTTTTGCAAATGCAAAAGCTACTCACATTTTTTCAGCAAAAATATTAACATATATGCCATATTTAACGATACAAGTTTTAACGATACGTTAACTAACGACATCGTTAGTTTTGAACAACTTTGCCCAGATAAAGACGTATTGTTTTGCAGACAAAAAGGATCATGGCAGAGGAACTGTAAACGTTGGTTTATTTCCTGTGAAAAGCCATTTGTCGTAACTACTTATACACCAAAATTGTTGTTGTTGTTGTTTCTATTATTTGTTTAAAAAATAACATAATTTCATATTTTCCCATGGTAAAATTGATTTGACTGCATATTATACATAACTCGATAGGGTAGGTAGATTGAAGGCAGGTTTTCAACAAGTTGGGTTCTTCAAAATTTCTGAAATTGTCACAATATTATTATGACAAATCAGCAATAAAATAAGTTGAGAACAGAAACAAACTAGAATTTGTTTTCTACCTGATAATAGACACCAAAAAGAATAGATCAGTTCACTCTAGAAGTTTCACAGGTTAGACCAATATTTGGCCATAAAATTTATTTTAGGGAAAACAAAGAACAAAGTGACAAAATATTTTCTAATTAGAAATTGTCACTCATTTTTTTTTTTTTTTTTTTTTGCGATTAGAATAAAACGCTAAGCAAAACAAAAAAAAGCAATAAAAAATAAATTAAAAAATAGAAAATAAAAAAAAAAAGCATCACGAAAACATGCCTATATAATTTTGACCCACTTAAACCCTACTTTTATATAGTAAAACTGGAGTTCACAGGGGTATACATTATTTTTCTCATTTTGCTAAAAAAATAGATTGTGGGTACTCGTTAGAACCGCCTCGTCGGCGGTTCTAACGAGTACCCCAATCTGTCTTTTGAGCAGAAATATGAAAAAAATATCAGAATTTTTTATCTGAACATTTTCATTTTTTCGTGGTAAAATTTTCAGTTTATTTGAATAGGCATGTTTTCGTAATGGCATTTTCAAGTGATGACGAAAGCACAGTAAGTATTCGTACACCTTAACTCCTCATCATACTTGTCCTTAACCCTTGTCCTGCTGAATAAATTAAGATGTCACGCCCACTTCTAATTTTCAGCCAATCTGATTACTTGATCCAGATTGTTGATACAAATTCAAATACTGAATGGAAAACAGTGCAGATCCAGATCTTGGCTTCTTCAGAAGCCAACTTACCTGGATCTACACTGTTTGCAAAGGCAGGGTATATCAGGGTTCAGCCCGACAAGAGTTAACTTTTAACATGTCCATTTGCCTTCCCATTGACATCTCTACAATTTGCTGGGACCGGCCTCGGTGGCTCAGTTGGATGCGCCGTCCGACTGGAGACCAGGAGGTCGCGGGTTCAACCCCCGCCGGGGTCGGCAACATTCTGTCGTAGAGATTGATCATGAAATATTTTCTACGGTCATTCTCTCCCTCCCGCTGAGTCAAGAAGGGCAGTTGTCAGTTTCTGGCGAAAGAATGTGCACAATACTGGTTAACCGCTTAGAGGACTAAGCCTGCCCAGTAAACGTGTGGTTAGGTAAACTGACCGCGCTCGACATGACCCCGTTGGGTTGATTAGGCCGTAAAATCTCAACACAAACAAAAAACAATTTTCTGGAGGACTGTCAATGTGGACCAGGATCAGACGATCCATAATCTGGATCTAGGCTCTTTGCAGAGACGTGTCTGTTCCAATACACAGATTCATTATTGTAACAGAACAATCTTGTATAAAGGCATTTCAACTCTTTCTCTTCTGAGTTTTTAATGTGGACTATTCCATCTTTGGATTCGGATATGTCCATTGTAGCTCCGCATATCAATCAAGTATCAAAATCAGATTGGCAGACAGTGTTGATCCTGATGAGACGGCTTGTGACGAGCCGTCTCATCTGGATCAACACTGTTTGCAAATGGGTCTGATTTGGTTTACAGAGCGGAAGGGCAAATGATCGCCTTTTCACCATATGTTAAAGTAATAAAATGATAACCACAGCGTCTATTGAAGAAAGAATTAACATAATGTGAATCCATGGCTAAATTATTCCGTCAAACTAATGTCAGTCTTTCTCTGCCGAGTTATTCAACAGCCAGTCGATTATGAGTTGCGCCAGGAGATAATGGGACACGGTATGGCCACAATCAAACGGCGTCTGAAGTCCAAATCTCTGCATCTACCGAGCATGACTGGGGCCAAGAGCTGGCACCTTCGGTGCCCTCCTTTAGAATTTCTACATACTGTATGATGTATTTATGAATAGCATAGGTCCTGTACAGACTGCGCTGATGTGCAAACTGTTCTGGACTGTCATTGTTCACATATGTCCAAAAGACACATTTCTCCTGATACGACCCTAATGGCCCTTATGTATGCTTATAACGCCCCAAGGGTTTGATTTTAATCTGTTACTGCCACATTACGTCACATACGGTAGACAGAAATTTCTATAAATCTCATCCCTTATCAAGTTAACTTCTCTCGCTCTCAGGGCTAATTCAGCATACGAAAAATTAATGATATTTTTCTTTTTGTTTCCTCAGAAAACAGGATTTGGCATTCCATGCAAATTGTCTCCTAATTTGCATGAAAGTCAAACGTGTTTGCTGGGAAAAATAAGAAAAAAAATCAAAATGTCGTCTGCTGAAAATTTTACCAAGAGTGCTAAACGTTAATATGGTCCATCGTTTCGTAATTATTGCAGTGAGCGTATCTTGATGGTAAAATTGTGATATGACCAGTTTATCTCTAGACAGATTCTTTTCCTACCAAATTTACCCTTAGTACTCGACAGACAGACTTAAGCAATGCAAAGAAATATGTAGACTCAGATCAGATGCCGCGTTCACACCTTTTGCCTCTCATCCGGCAGCGTTAGGCAAATCGACAGATGGCCAAAAATAGACTCCAAGTTAGATTGATTGAGCTGAGGTTTTACGGCTCAGTCAACCTATCAGGGTCATGTCGAGCCGGTCAGTTACCACATTGTGTTTGTGTACATTCTTTCGCCAGAAACTGACAACTGCCCTTCCTGATTCAGGAAGAGAGAATGACCATAGAAAATATTTCATGATCAGTCTACACGAAAGAATATTGCCGGACCCGATGGGGATCGAACCCGTGACCTCCTGGTCACCACTTGGACGCGCATGCAACTGAGCGACCAAGGCCGGTTCTCACCACAAGTAAGAGGAGAAGGATAGTGAGTTTAGATGTCCAAATCTCGGTTGCTCAGTTGAATGCGCGTCCGACTGGTGATCCTTCAGCCCCGCCGGTTCGGCAAAATTCTTTCGTGGAGATTGATCATGAAATATTTTCTACGAGCATTATGTCCCTCCTGCTGATTCAAGAAGGGCAGTTGTCAGTTTCTGGTGAAAGAATGTGCACAATACAGGTGAACCGCTTCGAGAACTAAGCCTGCTCAGTAAAAGTGGTGCTAGGTAAACTGACAGCGCTCTACATGACCCCATTGGTTGACTGGGTCGTAAAACCTGAACACAAAGCAAGTGAGCCGTAACATAATGACAGGAGACTATGTCGTATGCGAACAGCGTATGCCAAGACCATCCGTTTATATCTCATCAGGAAAACACGCTTATATAATTTTGACCCCCTGAAACCCCACTTTCATACTGTAGAACAACTGGGGTTTACAGGGGTATACATTATTTTTTCTTATTTTTGCTCTAAACATAGATTGTGGGTATTCGTTAGAACCGCCTCGACGAATTTGAAAAATATCAGAATTTTTCATCTGGAAATTTTCCCGTTTTTGGTTGTAAAATTTTCAATATATATGAATAGGCATGTTTTCGTAATGTGCCAAATCTGATCACGGCCTCTGCGATTTGCTATTATACTCCACAATGTTTAATTATCATAAGAGCAATAACTGATTATGGGAAAACCCGCTATAACATATGCTAACAGCAATGGTTCATGCGAGCCTGCGCATCCGCGCAGTCTCGCCAGAACCTATGCTGTTCGCTCACGTAGGCGGCAGGCTAAGGGAACACTTCGGCGAAAGAGGCACTGAAAGATTGATTCGACTAAACATCCGAAGATACTTTTCCTAGCGGGACTCATTTGTTCTTAGTGATTATTTTTGTAAACCAAAGATCTTTTTTATCTTACTGTCTCAGACATTGTTTACTTTTACGCTGGAACGCACTTGTCTGGAATTTGTTCTGTAACCTACTTGATGCGCTCTCTCTGGAGTTGCTTGTAACGTTGGGCAAATCTTGTTCCTTTGCAGTCTGTGCTAAAGTTAATGAGCCAGCACATTAAAGACCTGCACATCACGAAAACATGCCTATATAATTTTGACCCCCTTAAATCCCACTTTTATATAGTAAAACTTGGGTTTACAGGGATATACATTGTTTTTTTTTCTTCTTATTTTTGCTTAAAAACATAGATTTTGGGTATTCGTTAGAACCTCCTTATCAAGGCGGTTCTAACGAGTACCCTCAATCGATTTTTTGAGCAGAAATATGAAAATGTTAGGGATTTTGCAAAGGGGCTCTTACACGGTATAGGAAATTTACATTGGTTTCTGCCCACACTTGGAATTGGATGAAATTCTGCACAGTGGTTGCCTAGGGTATAACACTGATGATTATGAGGCATTGGCTTTTAAATGTAGTTCCATTGTAAATTTATGGTGTTTTGTACGTGGCCACTACCAAATCAGGGGGTGCCCTAATATTAAACAGGATTTCATTTTTCAGATGCTGGAATGTTTTATTAATTAAGTCCATCATTAGTACATGTTTTGATACTATGGATGGCTTCATGTACTTAGCAATAGTGTTGGAGCAATAACGTAAGTTGAACGGTAGCCCCATATTTCAGCCGCAGGTTATGTAGTCATCCAGATATTATCTGCAATTTTACCATGCTCCGATTCTTGTCAAGACACCATTTCAGCAAAAAAATTTCCATATGTATTAGGAATAAACACATGAAATTTCATAAAAATTGAAGACCGGTAACATGTTGTTTGAACAGCCTGAATACATATAGTCCTGAGTCGGCAAAATATGAAATTACCCAATACTCATGTATAAGTAGTATCGTGTAAAGTCAACTTATCAATAGCTTCCATTTGGATTACCATGATATAGTGTGATTTGTATAAGAAGTTGATACCATAATTGTACATATTCATTTATAACCAGTTGACTGAATTGCACCTTGTTGAACACCATGTCCAAAAAAAAAAAAAAAAAAAAAAAAAAAACTTTTCGTTTACATAATCTGGACCATGCAGACACTAAGTCCAAGTTCTCTGTACCTGTATATATAGGATTCCACTTCAAATACTTGAATGTGGAAGTATTTATCAGATAATAAAAAGCAGATAACAGTCTTGTAACTGATGATGATGATTATGAAACCTGGGTCTAGCTTTAAAGTTACTCGTTAAGGCAGATAGACATGGTGGGCACAACTTGCTTACCAAGAATTTAAGTATAAGAACTAAAACAAAACTTGAATACTAAAAGCCTCCTTTCAAAATGTATTACAACACAAAAAACAGAGACAAGGTGAAAATAGAATTAATTAAATACCATAGAACTGCCAGCAACCAAATGAATGAAAACTGTTCAAAAACTCTTCAATACATCCTTTAGATTCACATTAAGACCACACAAGTTAGCTGTTTTAAACTCCTGTGTTAATTAACATATGGTGGAGTTTCAAACTAGTATGGAAGTCCTTAGGCAAATGACTAAAATATGAATGTCATACAACCTTTGGAAAAATCTTAAAGCTTTAATATGAAGAACTACAGAACACCAATTTGTTGTTTAAGTCAAACTATGTGCACTAGAATAGAACTTATGCAGAACAGAAACAATTTCATATATGCTTACTGTAAGGAAGAAAGGATAGATCTGCTTTTCTGATAGCAAAAGTTAAGACCACATAAACAGTATTCTGTGCTGCTGTCATCAAAGATAACTGTTGAAACAAAGAGAAAAACTCCAGTGTCAGTGTCAATTCGATCGCAGGAAATACTGATTGAAGTGACATATTTAAACATGTTACAGGACAAAAAATCCAGTGTTCATAATTTCAAAATACAATATAGGCTTGCAAGCACGCTATAGATATATCAGAAGTTAAGTATATAGGTATTATTTTCTTTTCAAGCGTTCTTAGTTTGGTGAGAGTTCACCAGTCCAGAAGCAAATCTCCAAAAATCTTAAAATCTGTTGATGGGGATGAAATCGTTCTTCAAAACAAACAAACAAACAAACAAGCAACAACTACTTTATAATAGTACGTTTACACATCTTCTTAATATGACAATGGAGATTATGGATCTCCCTGTTTTATGCTTATTTTTGTAATGGTGAGAATGGATACCCCTGTTTTACACCTATTTTAGTTTTATGCCTTTTGGGAAGTAATTATACAAAATGCTCAATGATTTGCTGACATTAATTAAAGTGTAAGATTTTGTTAAGCCTAATTTGTTAATTAGAATTTCTTTAGATTTAATTTGTTATGCTGTCTACATTTGTAATAGTTGGTTAGTCAGAGTTCATATAAATAGAAGGCAAGTAATAGAAAGTCAAGAAAATTTAATGGGTAGCTCAAGATATATTCATTCCGAGTTGTCTAAACTCTTTTTGATTTGTTAAGTGTTAGAAGTGTTTGATAACACTGCATTTCTCTACTGTTTTTTATCAATGTAACAAAATAGTCAATTTTGTAAAAATCGACTTATATCCATTCAAGGCCTAAAATGACAATGTTACCGGTTTTGATTTTTTATGAAATTTGGCACAGCTATAGAGGATATATGTAGCAAATTTTCCTGGTAGTATGAAATCTTGACAAAGACTATAACATATTAATTTTGAAAGTTTAATTTTGATATTTTTTTCTTTTTTGGTAAAAAATTCAGATTTTTTATAATCATTTTATCAGAAAATGTTAACTTTAATTAAATATAAATGTTTTGTGGTACCAACAGAATTACTATGGTGTTTACCATTCAGCACAGCGCAAAAATCTTAAAACTAAATTAAACTTAGGATGTATGACATACTTATTTGGAGACTGGTATCAGCTCATGCGGGGAGTGAGTCAAGGTTGCGTCCTGAGTCCAACTTTTTATTATATAATTTAATAAGCACATGTTCATAGGTTGCATATGCCTAGTTATTATTATACAAAGTTTCAGAAAAATCCATACGTGGGCAGAAATGAAAGATGCCCTTTTCATTTTTTGGAGGTGAAATTTTCTATATATTTGAATAGGCGTGTCTCTTGCAAGACACTTGAGCAAAAAGTGTCTTTTTTTCTTATTTTTTGTCAGTTTTTCTTATTTTTTGTCAGTTTCTCCGTATAACTAAGGCTAATGGGGTTTTTTTATCTTTAGGTTTTCGGGAGATTTATTAAAATTTTGCAGTTGGGAGGGAGGAATAAAAAAGCTTGAGTCGATCAAAAACATAATTTCATACAAGAATGAAAATGCGATATTTCAGCCCCAAAGCTGAGCTTGAGAGTATGGAACATAAAATAAAGATAAAAATTTGAAATGCAAATTTTTTTTTTTTTGCTGGAAGGCTTAAACTCATAGGCTAGGCTCTCCCTCCCATAAACAAAAAGATACAAAAAATGTGGTCTTAAGGTCTTCGGACTTCAATACGCCCGTTAGCAGACGACTACGTCCTTAATAGGAAAACCGATTTAAACAACATAGCCTGGCTAATCATTCTCGAAGGGAAGCCGGCTGGCAAATAAAATTAAATGTTGTCAAATATCGTTCCATGAGAGGAGCATGGCGCACTACGCTAGATAAGTAAAATATGAATACGTATTGTACAATGAAATACTGGAACATTTTCAGTCCATCAAATACCTGGGTATTACTATTTCGGACAATTTGGATTGTGTTCAGCATGTCTCAAAATGTCTTCTAGAGGGACAAAGACTGCTGATTGTCTCCGCCAGAAAATTTCTGGCATCTAGAGAAACCAAGGAAGCTACGTACACAACGCTTGTGCGCCACAAACTGGAGTACGCAGTCCCACTTTGAAACCCATACACTCAATCCGTAACAGGTCAAACGGAAAAGGTTCAAAGGATTGCTGCCTGCTGGACTTGCAGGCGTTGGCAAAATACCAGTTATGTTGACTTTGGCGAGACGCTAGATAAATTGTAGTGGCCAACACTGAAAAAAATAGTATAGAAGATAGAAGCCCGACAGAAGCAGGTTTCTCTTGACTTTTTCCCAAAAATCCATACAGACGCTGTTGACCTAGATACAGTATAACCTCAATGGCTCAAACACGGATGGCTCGTTTACCGTGGATGATTCGAACTCTTTTTTCAGTCCCTACAAAATTCTTCCAATAGCTCAAGAAAACAAATATTTAGGGATTTTTTTCTTATTTTATCATGGATTTGTATGTTGTGTGTATTCATTAGAATCGCCTCATCGAGGCGATTCTAATGAGTACACTCAAAATACAATTATTGTGTAGAAGATCGATATATTTCCCAGATAAGCGATATTTGCTTCCTGACCTGGCGCCATGATTAACCTTCATTGGCTCGAATTACCCATGGCTCGAACAATTTTCCATGGTCCCAAAGGTGTTCAAGCCATTGAAATCCGAGTGTAGATTAAAATATTTGAACCCTGTATCTGGATTGAGACAAACCTGAGCATCATATGATTTACAGTAGCTAAGATATCTGTCATACATTGACGCCTTGAATCATATGATTTACAATAGCTAAGATACCTGTCATACATTGACGCCTTGAATCACATGATTTAAAATAGCTAAGATACCTGTCATACATTGACGCCTTGAATCATTTGATTTACAATAGCTACGATATCTGTCATACATTGACGCCTTGAATCATATGACTGACAATAGCTAAGATATCTGTCATACATTGACGCCTTGAATCATATGATTTACAATAGCTAAGATATTTGTCATACATTGACGCCTTGAATCATATGATTTACAATAGCTAAGATATTTGTCATACATTGACGCCTTGAATCATATGACTGACAATAGCTAAGGTATCTGTCATACATTGACGCCTTGAAGTATGCTTTCCCAGAACCATTTCCCTTTGGAATGGTTTGCCTCGTTCTTTTGTTGCTGCATAGATCACAGAGGAGTTCAAGTTCCTCAATCAACTTCCCTACAGAGATGTGCATTTTAGCATACCTCTAATGACTTGTCCAGTCTTGTTTATTAGTATCGAAGGCCTTACTAAGCTGCGCACACTTATGACATAATGGTCAGATTTGATCGAGTCATTTAGATAAAAGGTCGAACTTCAATAGCTCGAGCAGTTTTGGGACCCTGGAAATTTTGTCTAGACATGGATAGTGTGAGCTACTAAGGGTTAATCACAGCACCAGGGCCCAGTTGTTCAAAGCGTCGTTAGCTTAACGAGCTCGTTAAGGGTCATTTCGTTAACTGTTTTAGTGGATTCAATATACAATATTTTGATATTTTTTGCTGAAAAAATGTGAGTAGCTTTTGCACTGCGAAAGCTACTCACATTTTTTCAGTAAATAACTTCTGCATATTTGCGTATCACTTGATGTAAATTTTAACGAATCGTTGACTAACGACGTCGTTAGCTTTGAACAAGTGGGCCCAGGTCAGGAGGCAAATGGGGATAATTTTGGACGACTTTTCGATCGTCTATAAAATAATGGTATGATGTGTGTAGTCATTTGAATCGCCTCTTAGAGGCGATTCTAATGTGTACACACAATATACATTTTCATAATAAGAAAAATTACCAAAAATGTCAATAAATATTTATTTCCTTTAGGATTTCCTAGGGACTCAAAATCCGTGTTCGAGTCATTGATGCTTTATTGTAGATTGTAAAATATGGTAAATATGAAAAGTATATATAGCGAGATATTGATCGCATGTTTCATTGGTTTCAGGCTTGGCTATTTGTCTTATGCATTTTTATTTAAGGCAAAGTACAAAAAAATAAAAATAAATAAATAAAAATAAAATAAATAAATAAATAAATGTTTAACTGACACTTGCTTACGACTTGAGAAAACATATTAACCCTTGTCATGCTGAATAAATTAAGATGCCACGCCTACGTCTGTTATCAGCCAAATAATGTGCTTGATTTAAGTTGTCGATGCAAATTCACATACTAAATGGCAAACAGTGTGGATCCAGATCAGTTGGCTTCTTCAGAAGTCAACTGATCTGGATCTACACTGTTTGCAAAGGCGGGACAAATCCGGGTTCAGCAGGACCAGGGTTAACTAGGGATGGGGAATCATCATTTCATTACTTGTCTACGGACATGTAAATGTCAAAATCCACTTGTCAAATCAAGATTTACTTGCCCGAATATTGATTTTATCTTATTTCTCGAAGTAAACATATATGTGTGCACTCATTAGAAGCGCCTCAGTGATTATATCATATCATACAAGGGTCGTGCAAAAAAGTTCTGTCACAAATAGGCTTTCTTAGTTTTATCCTAGGTATATTTTAAAATGCTTCACTGCACTTGAATGGTGTGTTGAATAGCTAACGATACCCGTTTATTTCGTGCAAATTGCTTTCCACCTGGCCGAGTTATTTCAAACTGAAATAGATGCAGTCATATACACTGACCAATTTACTTGTTACATCAATTGGAACATGGACCAGACGGCTGAAATTCGTAGCTATATTAAATGCCGCATTAGGCTTAATATAGATTCAAAGCAGATATTTAATTAATTGTGTGGTATATATGGACCTCAGACCATTTCAATGTTCACAATTTTTAGGTGGGTTAAAGCTTTTAAAGCTGGAAAATGTTCTGTTGAAGATGATACCCGTCCTGGAAGGCCTTAAACCTCTGTTACCAAGGCTAACATCGCTGCTGTAAAGATTGTGGTCGAACAGGATGCGCAACTGTCTGTCAAAGATATAGCTAGTTGTACTGTAATATCAGAAGGCAGTATGCAAAAATTCTGAAAAAGCGTTCGGACCTGAGAAAGGTTTGCGCTAGGTGGTTACCTTATTTTCTCACTGAAGAGCAAAAGACACAACGCATTAAATGTGCCCGGGAACTTTTGAAAACATACAAAGGCTGTAATAGTCGGATTATTTCTAACTTGCTAACAGGTGATGAAACCTGAGTGCACATGTTTGAGCCACAAAGAAGGGCAGATACGAAGCGATGGAAGCGAAAAGATAGAAAACGCTCATGTATTGCCAAGAGAACCATAAGTTCAAAAAAGATGTTGTATGCAATTTTCTTTAATTCAAGTGGGCCAGTCTTTCAAGTGCCTTGTCCATCTGGTCATACAATCACTGGCCGATTCTACAAGAATTCTGTACTGAAGAAAGTGAAAGAGTTTTACAATAAGAAACGACCAAGCAAAGGATGGTCAGGAGTCCACCTTTTACATGACAACGCCTCCTCTCATAAGTGTGAGGTTAGGTTGTTAAGTCTTTTTTGGCTTCTGAAAAGGTGAAAGTTTTAAACCATCCACCTTATTCACCTGACCTGAGTCCCTGTGACTTCTTTTTATTTCCAAGGCGTAAGAAAATGCTTTCTGGAAATAAGTATACGTCTAGAAATTCTCTTGGCAGCGCGCTATTTATCAGTGTCTCCAACAGATACAAAAAGAAGACTATTTATCTTCTTTTCGCAGATACAAAAATGTGTTTCAGTAAAGGGGAATGCCCCTTTTAAGGGATGCTTGGCTTAAAGGGGTTAAAGGGTATCTGGGGGGGAAAGTCTTTCCTTTAGAATTTTGTTTCATTGCACCCTGTTTTGAACGGTTTCTGATACGGGAGGTGGTTATTTCCGGATTGACAAGTCTTTTAAATGTTGTAGATGTTTTCAATCACCCAACATTCTTCTTGTTTCAAATATCATCTGTTCGAAATGCGCCTTCGCAATACAGGTCTCACTTGATTGCAGTCCGGTTGAACATGCGCAGTTCGGAAATGCAACAAGAGATCGTGTCATGATGCCACTAATTTATGCTTGGAAATAATGCAGGCACTGAAGAACATAAAATTCAATTAGTCGCTTCTTCAAAACCTGTGACACTAAACAGAAAATACAATACGAAAATAGCAAACAATACCGTATATTTTATTAGCACTGATGTGGGTGTTCTTGGAAGGTTACATAATTGTTGCGGAAAGGAATAGAACCGCAAAGACTGGAAACATACCTTCTGAATGTGCGCCCAACGGAGACTAAAATAAGCCTGCGTAAACGTGTGGTGTGTTCAGAGTCTTCGTTCGTCACATGAAGAAACTTTGTATCATTGGCTGTCCAAAATACACCCAGTGAAGATTCTGGGCAGGCTGATCTGAATCTTCACTGGCCGCACATGTCCAAGATAACGTTTTCTAATGTTGAGGTTCAATTGATTTAATAGTCAAACTTTATTTAGACTTCATTAGTAGAATGGGGGAGTACATATGTGTATATGAGACCTAATAAGTGAAGTCAGCACTTTGTCGCATTACGTGGTTTGTATCAAATACATTTTAAACTTTTGCACTCTTTAGGCTAAATCGTAGGATGAGTATTAAATAAAACTTGACTTTTCATCAAAATTGTCTAGCTAGCTTTGTTTATCTAGTAGGTCATTGAATTTTCCTTCAATAGAAAATTTCATCAAGGATATTGATTCGGTCAAAGGCCAAACGCCGATTAGAATTCTGGTTTCGTTATGCAGCAGATCTAGATGGGAATAGTACGTCTGAGAGCAACTGTACTTAGGGCATTTGTTTGGCTATGAACAGTGAGAAAAAAGTGGTACTTCACATATTTTGGCGTGCAGCTTGTTTAAAGTAAAATGAATTGTTAGCCAATTATACTACTGTCCTTTCGAAATCACTCGTCGGGAAAGACGTTTTTGCTCGGCGTTTTATCTTAAATGAAAGTAATTTGTTCTGACTGACCATATCTTATCAGAAACTATTTGTCTGTCCTGTTTCTGTGTTTTGTTCTCAAATATATACCCTAAAATTGAATTTATAGCCAAAAATTAGTCTGACCTATGCAATTTCAATAGTAAAGTGATTTTTTAGATTTTTTGTTGAAAAAAAAAATACTTTTTTACTTTTCTTGCTGAATTTTAATTATTGATGTTTCACAACAATATTGTGAAAATTTCAAAAAAAAAAAAAAAAAAAAACCTGAACGAGCGGAACACATTGAAAATCTGCCTCTTACTTACATACCCTACAGAATTATGCGTAATTTGCATTCCTTTTTACTATGCGAAAAAGTGAAAATATTTGATTTTTTAAAAACCAATTACTTGAATAAAACATTTTTTTTGCATAGGTAGTTACGACAAATGGTTTTGCATTAACTCATGATAAATGTTTGCAAACTTACTTCTTTTATGTAAAGTGCCAAGCAAAAAACGACTTTCTGAA
The DNA here is from genome assembly GCA_964016985.1 of Anodontia alba. Classification (NCBI taxonomy): domain Eukaryota; kingdom Metazoa; phylum Mollusca; class Bivalvia; order Lucinida; family Lucinidae; genus Anodontia; species Anodontia alba. The sequence goes on along the minus strand of OZ024823.1, from coordinate 52,411,074 downwards.
AGATGTCGAAAGCAGAGTAAGAGCGTTTTAGTGATGTGTGGACTAGCAAAATACAGCAGAATTCCGTTATATGATCACTCGAAAATAAGACCACTCCACTATTAAGACCAGATTTTGTCAGTCCCATGTGTGTTCCAAAGTTTGTGACAAAATGGTATATGCAATGCAAACAGGGTAGACCTAGATCAGACTGCTCCTTTAGGAGCAGTCTGATCAGGGTCTACACTGTTTGCCATTCCATTATGCATTTTATGATACAACAGCATAAATGCAAACATTTGACCAAAACAAGTATAAAACAAGAAAACATTGATGCAAAGCATCAGTACGCCGGGAAACTTATCTGTCATGCATTTCTTAGCTCCCTATAGATCGTAGTATAGTGAAAAAATGTTATAATTTATGAAAGGTTGTAATTATATAAATTATCGCAATACTCAACGATAAAAACATTATAGACGTTATCAGAGCTAAAAAAAAAATCAACTATGATCGTCTGTTTTCTAGCCCGCATACATAATTACATGTCGCCATCCATAGCCTAGGCCAAACATACTATATCCGAAATCATCTATGTAGCAGTGTTTCGTTCTTTTCTCCACTCATAACGTTTTCTTTCGGCCCAAATCTTTCCATGCTTGAATATCAAATTAAACTGTATTATTAAACCAACTTATAATCCGTTCGATTTGAGAATGCATATTTTCCAATCGTAAACAAAGAAAAATATCTTTTTTTTCTTCTTCGTAGTACGACGAAATAAAACGAAATGAAAAAAAAAATTCAAACGTGTACGAATATTGACAGCAACAAGCTCATATCAGGGCGAATGGTCAAATTGGGGCTCCTATGGGAAAACTGCTCATTTCTCATTTAAATGAACAAAACCCACATAGCTACATTCATTCTATACAATACTTCCCATTTTTTATTTCACTATGTTACCAATAGCACAGTTCTCTGCTGCAGAAGTGTGACTGAATAATAAAAAAGTGGGGGTGAATAGTTATATATAACCCCACTATAACCCCACTAAGAACCCCATAAAACCGGCGTAAATAATGTGTTCGAAATTTTAGGACATTTACTGTATTCTTTATTCAATATTAGGACCACATCACTAATAAGACCGCTTTTAGATAGTCCCATTAGTGGTCTTGGCGGATTTTTTTTCTGTACATTTAAGAGGAATTGATACTTTTGGTAGATTTTCCGCTATTTCCGCCTAGGGAAAACATTTATTACTTTTGAACTGGCCAATCTGGCTTAAGCTGCCAAGAAGCATGCCACTTCAACTGTTTTCAACTTTATGAGTGTGACCATGGCTGTCAAGGATCACTAATTTAAGAAATATGTTTTCTGTGCGTTTTTCTGCACAGTAAGCCCCGTCTGAAAAGGGATCTACTCAAAAAGGAAAGAATATGTTTCAGTCGCACCGTATTATTTCCTTTTCGAACAGATACCTTTTCAAAAGGGGGACATGTCTATTTCAACAGAGTTGATTGACTACCTCTTTGAATATGTATCCAGCTCCTTTAACAAAAACATAAGTGAAGATACCTAACATGCCACAATCACAAAACACACCCTTCCCCAGACGTCAAAAGAAGGAGAAATGAGGAACAAACTATGAGAACTGAAACGCCATATATGAAACCACCGACGCACAAAAAAAAAACTTCAAGTGACCAACCGCTATGGAACGGGTCAGTTGAAGAAGCTACAATATACATAGTCGATACAACGTTTGCTGACCTCGAAGTTTTGTATAATGTTGCACTGAAAAGGTATTCCTAGGCGGACCGAAAAATATGTTTGTAATTTTAAGCAGCAACAGAATTAAGAGTGTAGTTTCGCGCGAGTATTCTTTGTAACTGTGATATGTACTCGGTATCTTCACTTATATTTTTGTAGGTTTCATTACGATCTACGCGAATGGCATTTAAACCTTTCTGCCAAAGCAGATACTGGTTCAAACAGTGTAGATACAGATGAGACGGCTCATCATGAGCCGTCTCATCAGAATCTACATTGTTTATCATTCTATACTTGATTTACAACCGTCACTCTTTTGGCAGCAATGGATATGTCCAAGATTGAAGACGTTATTTCAGAATCTCAGGATTGATATTGTCTCAGGAATGATATTGTCTATATTATAGACGTCACCTCACATCTACTCTAGTTGGCAGTCAAAATAATATTTTGTACATCGAAGACATCGAAACAAAAACACTTCAAGAAATGTTAGAAGCATGATTGAATCATGCGCCGCCCACCTGTACACGAAGACAACCACGACCGTTAACGAACGTGCAAGAGGCTAGGCTTTAATTGACTTTTGTCACTCCTCACCCCCCCCCCCCTCTACCACCTCCCCCCTCCTCCACCCCACAAAAAAAAAAAACAAAACAAAAAAACTGCATATCATGAGAAAATTCATGTTACCTCTTAAACCGCTAAGCAAAATATTTAGCAGACGACGTCTGCTTAGCAGACGAATTATTTAAAATGTCAAGACTTATTTTCAATGAAAAATACAGTTATTAATTATTTGTTTTACAGTGTCGTCCGTTGAAGCTGTGACAAGCACTTGAAGGATTAAACAAAGTACCGACTAATGCCTTGGACAACTTGAAAATGCGGTAGGGTTTTCGGAATATTTATGTCTTTCTTGTTGGAAGTGTTTTCAAGATAAGAGTCATTTATTGTTAAGAAATGCATACCTTCAACATATCGTTATAGCATTAAAGCTTTTCAAAGTGAATTGAATAGCTATAGTCACATATATAACAAAAGGATTCCAAATGCAACTGCCCTGTCATGCAACCTTTATGCAGAATTGTAAGGTGTACGAATACACTTTCAGGGGAGGCAATTCTATCAACATTGGTTTTTCCTCCCTTTTGGAAAAGAGTACACTCTACAAAGGAAGAATTTGCTACAACAAGGAGAAAATTCTTTCCTTGCAGGGTAAAGCTCTTCTCCGAAGGGGATTGGTGATCAGGAAACCAAACAAGAAGTCACAAAGAGTTGTTTCCATGGTAGAAAATGACAGAAAATCTATATGTGTTTACAGTCCCCTTAAACTATGTACTTTAAGAATATATTTAATATTCATACATATATGCACAAAGTCTGTCTACCAGCTAGGATCGGACGTAAGTTATAGTCTTTAACTGCCATATACAAATCAAGAAATTATCTAAATCTTTTATATTGGGTTTTGCATGGTTTTTGTTATGGCGCAAACGGTCCTTCAATTCAGGAATAACTGTCAAGTTAAATATTATCGTGTTGAAGCTATGAATTTATAAGATAATACATAACAAGATTGTTGTCAGCAAAATGGCACTGTATCTGAAACAGACAGTCATCATGTTCAATAATCTACAGTTAGCAATGTGGGGGAGGAATGTAATTGAAACGTCTTTTCTTCTAAGATAGGACACGTGACAGCAGACAAGGATTTATCCGCGCGAAGCGAAATTGCACCTTAACACTTACACTTCAAAGTACAGTCATTGTTCAGAGCCTGTATCCTTATACAAGTAAAGAACGCTGAGGTTTTCAATAAAGGGAGCAGATCTTGCTTTACAGGAAAAGGATACACTTGGTATATTGCCCGCCATTTTTGGGCCGATTGTTTACAATCGAGAATAGTATGCAAACGCCAAAATTTCCTTAAGGTAGTCTTCAACGTAACTATCACTGACCAGTGTAATTAAACCGCGCGTTAGACGTTATTTATAGCCGCGCTATTCTTTTCGCAGTGGCGTCTAAACTGCTGTTAATAGACGGCTATCTGTAAAACCTGAACTGGGACATTTGGGACCCTTTTAAACAGTGCAGACCTAGATCGGTCACGCCGTGAAAGTATTTACATATCTCTTAAGTGGCTTGTACATGATAAATATACCAAGGTATTTTATCACTTGACTTGGTTTGTTTTATTGCAAAATTTATCATATGAGCTGAAACGTGAGAAAACGTATCTTTCTGGTATGTCCGCCCAACGAAGACATAAATCAGTCTGCACAGCCGCACAGTCCGATCAGAGTCTTCGTTGTATGCATGATGAAACTTTGCATCATTCGCTATGTAAAATGTACCTATGGAGGATTCTGATCAGTCTGCGCGAAAGCGCAGGCTGATCTGAGTCTTCCCTGGGTACACATGTTGGCAGGTACGTTTCCTTACATTGCGGCTCAGTTGTCCTGTCATCTTCTCACACCGTTAATGTAATAGTGTTTGTTACCATATCTTGCTAAAAACGTCTTTAACGGAGTTGTCAGGGGATATGAAAAGGAGTACAGATATATCTTTAGAGAATTATGTGAAAACCGAAGGCCTAGACTAAAGTTAACCTTGGAATCCTCGCAGTTCCCGTATATGCTAATCTAGCATTACATTAACTGAACTATATGAATTGTGCACTTCCGTCAGTGCACGGCCCGTCAGTGTTGGGCGATAAGGCCAATTTTGGTTACTGCTCTATAATCAAGTCGACTTTTTATCGGTTTTGAAGAAACATTTAGTTGTTAGTCATTTCTATTTTCTGTAAAAAAAAAAACTCTGTTTTTTCATTGGTCGCAATCATATTATAACGTGACACCACATTTGCATACTTTTGGACGTTTCTGACTCGTCCTGCGCCGATGTTTCGCATCTATTGTTTCGTACCTCTGTGCAGAATGACATATGGCTGTGAATACCGAAGAGCTACGTGTGCAAAACGAATCAAGACGTCGGATAGCCTATATGAATAACCACACTGCATGCAGTATTTGTCCCTTCTTCTTCTTCTTCTCTGAAACCGTTTGAGCAATTTTCACCAGATTTCACATGAGGCTTTCTGTTGAAAGGGCATTGACAATTTGTTCGAATGGTTGTGCGCCATTGAACAAGATGGCTGCCATGCCCACAAATGGTAAAAACACTTAAATAATTTCTTTTTCAAAACCAAAAAAGCTCTAAGGTCGAATCTTGGTATATAGCATTGGGGACTCAAGGTCTACCAATTTTCTTCAAATGATGGTCATTGGTTGACATTTGACCTTTCTACTGCAAGGTCAAATTTGCGTCCCTATACATTTGTATGAGGAAAATGTTGAAAACTTATTTTCTCAATGGATATTAAAAACTAATGGCTGAAACTTACAACGTATGATTAAAATAGTAAAACTGTTTAGCTACTGTCAAAGTTTTGGGGGCTATCTGTCCTTGCCCTTTGGCCATATACGTATATAAAATTGTAAAATCTTTAAATGTCTTCTTCTCTGAAGCAGCTTTAACAGTTTTCACTAGATTTCACATGGTACTTTCTGTGGAAAGGATATTGACAATTTGTTCAAATGGTTTTGCAGTATCGACAAGCTGACTGTCATGCCCGTATATGGTAAAACACTTAAAAATCTTCTTCTCCAGTACCAACAAAGCTCTGAGGCTGAATGTTGGCATACAGCATCAGGAACTCAAAGTCTACAAAGTTTCATGAAATTATGACTAAGATAATAAAAGTAAACTAAAACTGCACCAGTTATTTTTTCTGATAATGTAAGCAGAAAAGCTAAACTAATGCGAGTAAACAAGACCCAGACTTTTTTTCGTGGCATACATTGAGCGCAATACGGTGCAAAGTAAACATTAAAATGACGTTTTATGGGAAGTTCGACATAGAAGTGCATGGTCAGAGTGTAGATCACGTGTAAGAGAGCATTAATTGGTTTTGGTTAATAAATGTTTTACTCCACTAACAAAAACACTAATTGTCAATAACTCTCACGATTAAAACATTATTACAGACAGCAACATACTTCTTGGGCGGGCGGGATACGGAATTTCAAAGGCAGTGGAGGAGGCGTGCCTCTGGGAGGATTAGTACAGTATTTCTTGAGAAATGGCCCTCGAATCATTTACCAGAGAAGCTACAAGTATAAATATCTGCTCTACATGCCAAAAAATATAAGAATTCAAGTATTGTTAGCCCTCGAATCATTTACAAGAAAAAGTACAATTATAAATATTTGCTCTGCATTAAAAATATTAAAGAGTTCAAGAATTGTTACCACTAAAATCTAAAAAACAGAACGTTTAATTTTAATTAATGATCAATTTAAAACTTGGCGGCCTTCAGAGCGGAATTTAAGTAGATTGGGATTATAACGTCTACCTGATCTTGGAACACGTCTCCTTAATTTCGTCCGTCCATCCGTCAGTTCAGTTAAGTTTAATAAAGATTGTGTCTGACTTTGAAAACAGTTTTCAGTGTATCAGACCTTTAAAATAGGCATTAAAACAATGCCAGGAGAGGGGGTTCTAGAAACAGTAAAATCGTTTTCGGACCGGGATAGTGGAGGCTTTGCCACCTTGACCCACTACCAAGGCATTGCCTTTGGACCCCAGTAAGTGCCTAGGCGGCTCCCACACCACGGCCCATTTAGGGCCCAGTGAAATTAGTGTATTTGTGTTGATGGCCCTTTGGCCCAAATTTCAGCAATATCCCTGCACCTTGATGGGGAAGACAGAGCTGGTTGCTTTGCTTTTTGTTCGTATGTCCTGTATCCGTAATTTTTGCTCTTCCGGTAGGTGTCATTGGTAGGCCTTGTTCTGTGATTGTGGCACTTGCTAGTCATTGTCTTTTGTATTATGACCCTTGATGGACTTCAGAAAATCGTTTCTGCTCAATATCTTGAGAACGAAATGATGGACTTTAAAGGGCAAATACGAAGGTTTTAAGTCTACTAAATAATTAAGGGCACTTTTCTAAGGAGTTGACTGCCGAAAGCCACATCAAATTATCTTAAACGGTTTCTGAAATATTGCGATTTGAAATTTGACATTTAACATCCAAGAGGAAGGAGTTCAGGCTGCCTTATTAATATTCATGAGGCTTTTTATGACATCATAGAGGAACAGTAAAATTTTAAACTTTTTTAAATTGCTAATATGTTTTGCTTTTTAATCTGCATCAATTCAGTTTTCACATTGTTTAATTTATTCAACTCCTTTAAACTAATATACATAGGAATTTAACTCTTATTTTCCGTTTAAAGTGTTACATTTCAAATTTAAATATTTCATTTAATTAATTTAAAATCCAGTTACAATGCTTAATAATTAGCCAAAATTGACTTTTTTATATTCATTTATATGATATACACCCAAAATTCACTATTATTAAAAAAAACTTACGAAAAATTTAATATTAGTCTAGTTTTAAACATTTTAAAAATTAGCTTTAAATTTAAATAACTGATTAAATTTTGAATTAAATTCTCTATTCATGGGCCTATTTGTTGGCAGAGACCAATATCAATAATGGTTAAGGAGAAAAACTATGTAGCATATAAGGAAATGCAGAATATTCCTGTTTAAAATTTCAATTTAAAATTTAAGTTCCACTATGACATCACAGAATATTGCATTGTGGGCCTAAATCAATACACAATCCAAGGGAGGTTACTGTAACAGGAAAAAAGGTAGGTATCCTAAATTAATCACGATAACTTTTGATTGGATTGGAATTTTTTTAATGGGGTTTTCAACAAAATAATTTTCTTAAAGCATTCTATCAACATGCTGAAAACCAGGCATATTTTAAATTTCTTTGTATTTGCCCTTTAATAGAATTTGACATATGAATTGCTATCAATTTTCGATAGAGAAATGGCCCTTGCTTGACGTCATAAAATCAATTTTGATTCCTTGCAAAAACACAATATATGAAATAATAATGAAACTGCTTCCGCTCTGACAATCAACCCGATTTGTCCAGATCGAAAACAAACTGTGCGGGCCGTGCACTGTAAAAGCTGATATACTGATATGTTTCTTATTTCTCTACGAAAACATGTGTCTTGTGTTCTAATGAGTACCCATAACATATGTTTTGTAGAGGAAAACAGAGTTTGCGACATATAGAAGGTGAAATAAGCCAGATTTTGGTTATTAAGCAAACTGTAAAATCATGACAATCCCTCTGATAATGAAGACCCATAGGTTTGGATGTTTACGCTGTATATTTATATAGACATCACGAAAACATGCCTATATAATTTTGACCCCCTTAAACCCCACTTTTATATAGTAAAACTGGGGTTTACAGGGGTATACATTATTTGTCTTATTTCTGCTCAAAAACATAGATTGTGGGTACCCGTTAGAACCGCCTCGCCGAGGCGGTTCTAACGAGTACCCACAATCTATGTTTTGAGCAGAAGTATGAAAAATATCAGATTTTTTTATCTGAAAATGTTCATTTTTTGGTGATAAAATTTTCAGTATATTTGAATAGGCGTGTTTTCGTAATGCATGGAGGTACATATTGCATAGATTTCGCATCTTCATCATGGCTAGAAGGTCATTATGCACTCCGACTGAACATGGATCCTGTTGCGAACCTCCTCGTTTATCAAATATTCTTTGTATAAGATATATAGAAACCTCCGCTAGCAGCTCATTTAAATACTTTGGAGTCTTTTTTCAAGCTCTGTTGTAAGGATACAGGTATCACAGGCATAAAGAAAGGATAATATGAGTAGCCGCATCAACTTAACTTCAGAAGTAAGTGAGATGTTCTTGTCCCACTATATGACTTTGTAAAGAGCTGATGTTGTCTGAGCAATCCTGGAAATGATTTCTGGTTTGAAACCCTTGTTAGAGATGATTGATCCCAGATATTTGAAGTTCTCCATCGCTCTAGCCTCTGATCGTATGTTTTTTTTAACTCAAACAAAGATTTGGATACGTATGTTCAAATTCCTTAGTAAGGATCCAATGGTGGGGTAAATACTTCATGCCTCTGTTATGGCAAACTACTTTTGAAATAGTTTCTACTTTATTAAATACTTTACTGAGTCAGCCTCTTATATTTTTCGAATTATTATCATAAAGATAAGGTGAGTATCTGGATACAAACCAAACAAGAAAGGTAGTCCGCATCACTAGGAACCCCTGCCTAGAATATCTAAACACAACAACATCCAGTCTTATGTGAATAAGTGTACATACATGCATCCTTAAAATCATAATTGTTTCAAATAAATTATAGGCAATTCCAGCAGAAATTGTCATTACTAATGAATATGAATTGCAATGGGTTATCTTTCCATAAGCAGTATATATTTAGCCCTCATGGGCCCCTTAGGAAAGAATGTGATCCAGCCTATTCCTATTTTCGTTTGAATCAGGGTACCAGCCCAGCAACTAAGCATAAAATTCCAAGGAATATGAAGCTTAAACGTCAGAAATAATCACTGAAATAGAAACGGCATATGAAACATTATATTTTTCCAGAAGGAAGACGAATCGATCCCTTCTCGGCTACCTTTCACAGAGACGGATCATTACAACTTCTATTCTGGTTTGTCATGCCATCTACTTAACGACTATGACTATTTCAATGTGAATTAAAGTATGCGTCATCAGAAATAAAACAAAAACGAACCTATAATATATATATATGAAATCTTAAGGATTTTAGGAAGATACGTTGATCCTTCCTGGGCCCCTTAATAGGGAATATACCTCTGTTTAACTCGATTGGGCTTGAGCCAGGGTAACGCACACACTAATAAGAGGTGCAGACTTCAAAAATAACAAACAGAATTGAAAATGTACATTTAGTTACAAATATTTTGAAATCAGGAAGACATTTTCAACCCTTTCTGGGCTTCGTTATATGGTGTGTGCTTCTACAGACCTCCATTATGGTTTGAGCTAGGATATCAACCTAACCCATAGGCATAACTAGTTCCAGTACAGCCGAGACTCAAGAAATAAATGTGAAAGTATAAGAAAAAAAATATATATAAATATAATAGTATGGCATTATGAGGACATGCTGACTCCATATGGGCCCCAAAAAAGGAATACAACCTATCATTAAGATATCCTTCTTAATAATAAGCATTATTTCAAAAGGAAACATTAGGAGACAAAATTGCACTTAATAGTGATTGCAAACAAAATTGCGTAACATGGCCTGTAACTTGACATACAAAACATAATATGTCATAACCAGGCCCGTCAAAAACCCAAATGAAGGCATGTGATACTAATTAACCCAATTCCTGTTTGTTTTAGCATTTCTACCTGACTAACTAGCAGTACCAGGTATACTAATTTCTTAAAGCCATAAGGATAAACTACCACAAATAGCAAGGAAACAAATCAATAGACGTTTACAGAGGCCCAGTTTTCTGATTGCTGATGACTTTTTACCAAACAATTAGTATTAATCAATATTTATTTGTATGCAAATTAGCTTATTAACATATATGGACCATAGACACAAAAATAATTTATAAACGTTTATTTGGCAAATTTTGTAAATCATTATTGAGAACAATCTTGTTTATGACTAAATTATGTTTTTTCACTGATTTTTTTTTTTTTTTTTTTTTTTTTTTTTTTTTTTGGTAAAAAAATAAGTATTAATAAGTATTTTCGTACGTTTGTTCGGTTTGTGCTTGTTTTGATTTGTCGGTTTCCTCTTCCTCTTGGGGTCTGGGAGGGGCTGCGGTTTGTGATTGTGGCACTCCCTGGACTTTTCTCTTACCTTTTATTTTAAATATCACTCTTGAATATGCAACTGCACAAATTTGTATATTTGGATATTAACTTGTAGAGAAATGTCCATCTTTCTATTTGGTACCAATATTATTGATCTATGTTGAATATAGTTTGAGATATAAACAATTTACTATGGCTACCCTCTTAATCCAACATTTTACTATGGGTCGCCATGGAAACGGTGATATTTCATACGGCTGATAAGAGGGTGTCTTTCTTTAGATCATTTTTCTCATTTGATAGATTCCAGTAAACACTTTAGCACACATGATAACTTGTTATATGAGGCTTGTTGCTTGTCAGGCAAAATTCGCCATCGACCTATGTGTCCACTTTGCTTTTATATTACTTTTATGCTTATTTCTTAGTTTAATTTATAATGACGTCATAGAAACTTTAAACTCAAAAAATTGGCAACAACTCTTCGTTATACTTTACATGGATCCAATTTACATAATCAACAAAAAATTCTATGTTAACAAGCCATGGGACCTACGGGACCTACAATGCGGGTTGCATTATTTGATTTGATACTGAATCAACAATAATTTTGCAGGACTGTAATGACATATTTTGCTTACAACCTTTTACTTACTAGCATTTGATAAAACTCAATTAAGTCATTTAAAAGTATAAATTCAGGCTTTAAAATGATGTATAACTTAATAATTTTATTGTTTGAAAAACAAAAGGTTAGGGTCATGGTTGAGTGAACGGTATTCTTAAAGAGACTGAAAATGAGGCTAAAATCAAGATAGCCCATTATGACAACCTTACCCCTCAGCAAAGAAAATTCCCAGGATGTATTGTACGCCGAAGATACATAAACAGAACACCCACCTCCTATCGATTGTCGACTACACATGTGCAATAGCTACAACACATCAAGGGTCCTGATAGACATACTTGGTCCTTTAGTTGGCACTACTGAGCACCAAGAAAATATACTCCAGCACATACATGACAGGGATCATATTTAAGAAAAGAGAATGTTCAATTCGCGTGGTCTAGCTTCTCTCTTCATCAACACCCCGATAGACAAAGCGCTTGAGATACTTTGCAGTAGACTTGAAAATGACAGCAAACTTAAAAACAAAACAAAGTTACTTGACTCGGACATTATGGAGCTCCTCATTTGTGCTAACCGCAACTTATTCCTCCTCCCAGGGTAAAATATACCAGCAAACGTTTGGTACGGCATTGGGTATTCCTGTTTCTCCAATAGTCGCGAATTGGTACATGGATTATAGAACAACATATGCTACCACACGTGCACCTCAATTGTGGAAACGGTATGTACTCGATACTTTACAAATCATTACGAAAGGACAAGTAGACCACAATCTTACACAGCACTTAGATGAAGCTTGTACCACCGGGCGCATCAAATTAACATTTGAAGAGGAAAAATAAGGAAAATTAACATTGATTGTGAAAGGATAATGTGACAGTGAATTCGTTGGTATACCGTAAATCTAAATTTCACGGACAAATATCTCCAGTTTGAGTCAGTCCATCCGTTCTAACACACTCAGTGTAATCAGAACATTACCAGATAAGTGTTTTTCGGTGGTTACGGAGAAAAAAGACAGGGAAGAAGAGGTAATGCGTATAACTTTGGCACTAACGACATGTGATAATCCACAGTGGTCGATAGAAAAAGTGAAAGATCTCCGCACGGACGGAACAAATATATGTTAATACTAATGTGGAAGCTGGGGGCGAGGGTTGGGATCCCGTAAAGCTACTTAAGCCACCAGTAATTCATTATTGAACGCTCCAAGGCGATACTTTCATTGTGGTATTTTTGTTAATTGTTATGTAGCGTTTCACTTTCTAACGTTTTCTTTTATAATTATTAAAATTATGATATATTCAGTTATGTTTGGGTAACAGAGTTGCCATTTTTGTGGGAACGTGTTGCCAACTCTGCTTGCCATTTGTTCATTTTGTGGCTGCTGAATTGTATTTGTCTGTCTTTCCTTTTGGTGTTGGAAGCTTGATGTGGATCTGATTGTATCAGTTCCTGAGTTTACTTATTTACTTTACTGGTATTTGGTGGAGATTGATCATGGAATATTTTTCACGGTCATTCTCTCCCTTTCGCTGATTCAAGCAGGTCAAATGTCAGTTTCTTGCGAAAGAATGTGCACAATACTGCTCAACCGCTTAGAGGAATAAGCCTGTCTAGTAAAAGTGTGGTTAGGTAAAAGCTTAGTCAATCCCAGAGACAAAGTGGTAAAGGAGATTTGTATTGTCGTGTACGAGATCTAGTACCACAGTTGTGAATTAAAATACATATGTGAAATAGGCAGGATATTCAACACGAGACTGAATAAACATCGGAAAGATGCCAAATATGTACCATAGGTATACAGTAAGTCAGGGCCAAAGTCATCTTAAACGTGTTTAGACAAAATTGCAGTGACAGGTCACTTCGCTAAGGTTAACCAAGTCATCGATTTGGCGGGGATAAAAAAAGTTGATAGGGAGAATAATCATAGACTCGGACAAGTCAAGGAAGCAGTCGGGATCAATTAGTCTCCACGCGTCATGAGCCGGGTCCAGGGTTCATATAACGTGACCAACATCTACAGACCTCTGTTACCACTAGTAACCAGTCTAGTGGCAAGCAGCTCAAGTCCCGTGACATCACAAGGTCAACGTCACGGTCTGATGATGGTCCTCGATGAGAACCGAAAATGTCAAAGTAAGTGAAAATTCTCATTTGGTTATGATTAAATGAATTTATTGGATTTATGTTATATTCTATATCTGGTAAACCTACTCATTGAGTGAATCGTTATTCCTCTGAATGCCATTGGGAGAATGTTCATTTACTCATCGTATTAATTCCAGTTTTAGAATACGTTTTCAAATTAATTTTGCAGAGACTATAACTAAGATAAGGCCGTAAATGTTCACTTTGAAACTGGCAATAAGTGACGATTCAACCATTTCTGCTATATCAATAGTAGCTCAAGTATCAACTTTTGACTGGGCCCCGTCAAGCGAAACAGTGTCTTCAAATATTCGCAAAATGCGCAGAGTCAGGTCATCCTGTGCATACGCAAAGTATCATTCAAACCTTTACTCTTCATTTAAAGAGTCTCTAGTCTACAATAATTCTGTTAGCGGACAGTAAAGGCCTTGATAAGACTTTTCTGTCCGAATAAGACACGTTTTCGCGTGGCGCATCTAAAATTAAAGCACTTAAGGCATACTGACCGTTCCTCTACAGCAGTTCTTCTTTTTTTATTGTCGGATTTTGCAACTGTGCCGTAATGTTTTGTCATTGTTTGTTCCTCATTTATTTCTCTTTCTGTGGAAAGCTGCGCTTTGTGATTGTGGTCGTTTTTCATTTATAGTTTTGTTTCTGTCTGATTCGGATTCCAAAGAATGACTTTAATATTCCAGAATTGAATTTCCAATAAATGGAATTTAGAATGAAAATGATCTATCGCGCATTTAATTTAAAATAGTATTAACTTAACAGAATCTCTCCTAGTATACATTTCTATCTTTTATAATTAATTTGATAGCACAACAGAGACGTTTTTACCATATATACACTTCGTAATCGGACGCCTTAATTCTTTACATAGGTATCATAAACTTTCAACATGTTCATCTGATTACCTGGTTATGCGTTGAAAAATTGCTGGATTTGTGCCAAAGCCAGATCTTAGTTTACACTAATCGATCAGCCTGTTTGATTTAATCATCTCGTTAAAAATTCTATATAATGTGTACCCTCATGTATCACCGTAATATATAGTGAAAACAAGATTTAAGGGGTTCTCATTATTAGAGGGATTATAAAAGTTAAGAAGTTTTTGAACCAGTTTTCAATTTGTTTGCTGCTTCTGACAGCCTTTTTACTGCATAATCTATGCTAATATGCCTAGTAACTAAATCATTTCTTATTTCCCAAACTCCGGGGGGCGCTTCTAATGAGCACCCACAACATACGTCTTTCAGAAATAAGACAAAATATCAATATACAGTCAACCCGCATTATCTCAGTGTCACTTAGACTGGATATTTTGCCTTAAGATAACAGTAGCTTGAGATAAAGTGAGTAAGATTATAAAGTTCATAAAGACAATTCAAGTTCCTCTTGGGGTCTGGGAAGAGCTGCGGTTTGTGATTGTGGCACTCCCTGGACTTTTCTCTTACCTTTTTTTTTTTTTTTTTTTTTTTTTTTTTCATACCATTACGAGAACATGCCTATTCAAATATATAGAAAAAACTTAACTCCAAAAATTGAAATTTTTCAGATAAAAAACGCTAATATTTTTCTTATTTCTGCTCAAAACATAGATTGTGGGTACTCGTTAGAACCGCCTCGCCGAGGCGGTTCTAACGAGTACCACAATCTATGTTTTTGAGCAGGAATATGAAAATAATGTATACCCCTGTAAACCCAAGTTTTATTATGTAAAAGTGGGATTTAAGGGGGTCAAAATTATATAGTCATGTTTTCGTGATGATTCATTTTGACAGAAACGGGTACTTTGAGATATCAGAGTTTGTAGTAAAGAGTGTGCCTTATCTAGAGCGATGGCTGATACCATTACGAAAACACGCCTATTCAAATATACTGAAAACCTTACCGCCAAAAAACGAAAGTTTTCAGATAAAAAATTCTGATATTTTTTTATATTTCTGCACAAAACATAGATTGTGGGTACTCGTTAGAACCGCCTCGACGAGGCGGTTCTAACGGGCACCCACAATTTATGTTTTTTGAGCAGAAATAAAAAAAATAATGTATACCCCTGTAAACCCCAGTTTTATTATATAAAAGTGGGGTTTAAGGGGGTCAAAATTATATAGGCAAGTTTTCGTGATGGCCACGAAACTTGTGCTCAAAAGGTGACATTTAATTAGATTTTATGCAAAAAAAAAAATAAAACAAACATTGTATTTAATACTTAAGAATATTTAAAAGAAACTCCTCGGTGAGGCGATTCTTACAAATTTCCAAAACATGTTCTGTGAGGAAATAAAAACAAAACACTACATTTCTTGCATATCACCATGCTCATGAAGGATTCTTTACAACAGCAAATTTAGTTTAATGACAATATCTTTGGGAACAAATGCTGTCGTTGTAACATGAGCTCACTATTCATTCACATAGACGTGTTCACATAATGAATTCGGGAGGGGACAACAATACGATATCCTTGTCTATTTAGCATTTAAATATTAGTTCATATAGAGGGAGAAGTCCCTGATGTTGGTGGGACTGGTGCCAGTGTTTTATTGTTTTCGTTGATGGGGATACTGGTTTATTTCAGATTATGTTGAGGGCCATACAGTAGTATCCTAGACTCAAAAGCATCTTCCAGCTCCTTCGGTTAATTAATAACGATTGTTCTCTAAAAGGAACCTTTGCAGCCCACACCCACCAATCACCTCATACCGGCAGTAGTTCTGACCGTTCTATTGACCGTTCCACGAGCAATGAAGAACTGAAACAGAGGAACTGACTTTGCAAAAAGGTTGCTCGTGGGTTCTTATGAAGATTCTCAATAAAACCGACTCCAATCTTCTCTGGTATGTGCTCTTTGTTTCCAAAGTCAATCTTTTTTACGTTTATTTTACAACACTGCAGCTGGTGCCCTGTGGCGATGGTAGAACGTCTCCCCGTACATCACCACAATGCAGATCATATTTCATTTCCTTTGGGATCATTGGGCCGACAGTGGTATATGAAAATGAGGTTCTGCTCATGTATACGCTAGAGGGCGTAAGCAGTGTTGCAAACTTCATTACTACTTAATATGAAAAGTCTCAGACTCCCATTTTCAAATTCGTGTTATGATTTTTTTTTTTTTTTTTTTTTTTTTTTTTTTTTTTTGATTGGTTTCCGAAGGCAATCTTTTTGACGTTTATTCATATGTGGCGTTTGGTTTCTATATTGTTTGTTCCTCATCTCTCCTTCTTTTGGTGCCTCGGGAAGGCTGTGATTTCCTGGGTATATTTACTTACATTGTTGCAGACATTCGAGCATTGACTGGGTTATGGATTAACGCGAATGTTTTTATAAGGCACTAAGATATAGTTTGTTCTGTTTAGAGAAACATGTGTGCATCTGTTTGAATGTTTGAAAACACATACATTCCTGGAACATCTTACTCTAGCCGAAATCATTGATTTATATCTACATTTCATTAGTTATAGTGTGATGTTTTATATATCTACGGTTCAATTTCATGCCTTACCCTATATCCAAGAACGATTGTTCTCAAGATAGATACAACTATTGCATTATTATTTATGTGAAGAAATCTCCCTTCTTGGTATAAATGGTATATAATTTACACTACATTTATTACTCTTAAGATTCGGGCAGACAAGCCTGTGCAGACTGTGTAGAACTAGATCAGACGTAGCAGTGTCCATATACTCCATCTAACACCTTTTACTCGTACGCTCACCGATCGACAGTAAACTGAGGTTACCATCACAAAAACATACCTAAAGTATATAATTTTGACCCCCTTAATTCTCACTTTTATGTAGTAAAACTGGGGTTTACAGAGGTGTACATCATTTTTTCTTATTTCTGCTCAAAAACATATATTGTGGGTACTCGTTAGAACCGCCTCGCTGAGGCGGTTCTAACGAGTACCCACAATCTATGTATTGAGCAGAAATATTAAAAATATCAGAACCGTTTATCTGAAAATTTTCATATTTTTGGTGTTGAAATTTTCATTATATTTGAATAGGCATGTTTTCGTAATGCCCGTTGCGGAACTTTTTCGTGTGTTGTCGTGTTCATGAGTAATAAACATTATGATAATCGTTTAGGAAGTGGAAACTGGTTGTTTTGATTTTCTTCGATTTGTTGCCTGTGTACTGACTTTCTAGGTTTATTTGATTTTTCTCTTAGTGTCACTGGTAAGCTATGTTATGTGAATGTGGCTTTTCCTGGATACTGTCTTTACTGTTACTCAATTTTTAGGACAAGTTTTGCAAGGAGTTAAAGTGTCTGAACATCAGCCCATTGTAGACTGGATGAACTCCCACACGAAATATTGGAAGAGTCTAATTTAGTTTCGATTTCAGGTATGTCAGGTTATGTGATTTAGATATTCCTAAGGAAAAATGGTTGAATTATTTGCAAACAGTGGAGATCCTTGTCACATGCTTCACATTCTTTGGCATCTGATCTGGGTCTGCACTGTTTGCCTATTACCCTTTTAGGGGTTTTCAGACTACAACGGGTTAAAAATATATACTTTAGCCATGAATTATATTTTGTATCCCGATGCGAAATAAGGAGCCGCAACGAGAGAAAACGTACTTCCTGAAATGTCTGTTCAAAGAAAACTTTGCGCATCCGTGCATTTTCGTCAGTCTTTGTTGTTCGCATGAAGAAACATTGCATCTTTAACTATCCATAATGCGTCCAGAGAAGATTCTGATCAGACTGCGCGAATGCGCAGGCTGATCAGAATCTTCGCTGGCCGCACACATCAAAAGGTACATTTCTGACGTTGCGACTCAATTAGTTCAAGACCGTTATCCTAGATAAAGACGGCTTTTTTACCCAAAGCCAGTGTTGCTTTGTTCCTGTTGGTCAATGGAAAAATGTTGCGGGTAATCATTAGAAGACGCCTCGTTCTTGTAGAGAAAGAAGACGTATATTTACCTGGGCATACCATTTTTTTCAAGCCAAGTATTTTTGTCATTTCCACTGTTTATTAGGAAGAACAGTAGAGTATATTTAATATAGCATGGTTACATAACAGGAATGAGATCTCACTGTTCGATCCGAATATTATAAATATCTATCAAAGTAAGTGTTTTGGTTTTCTTTTCAGACTATGATAATAGGGCACAGTAGAATCTTCGGGCACAAAGACTTGCCACTCCGCTGTTTACATAATAGAGTAAAATAATTATCTAAAAGGTTGCCACCCCACCCCACCCCACCCCCTAGCACCGGCTTAAGCAGTATTCGGCTTTTAAAGTAATCAGAATAGGCTAAATTATCTCAAAAGAAATATATATAAACATAATTTGCAATATGATGAAGTACGGGGAGACGTTTTATGGCCTCAACACGGCATTAAGTACCGCATTGTTTATGGCCTCCACACAGCATTATGTACGGCATTGTTTATGGCCTCCACACGGCATTAAGTACCGCATTGTTTATGGCCTCCACACGGCATGAAATACCGCATTGTTTATGGACTGCACACGGCATTAAGTACCGCATTGTTTTTGGCCTCCACATGGCATTAAATACCGCAATGTTTATGGCCTCCACACGGCATTAAGTGCGCAGTGAAGTAAAATAATAACCTTAAAGGTTGCCTTTAGAAATAAAGAATACACAAAAGAACGAAATTTAGAGACTGGTTTTTATCAAGTCTCTTCATATACAACGATGCAGTTTGTGGGGCTGCATTTGACTTTGAAAAAAAAGTATTTATTCACCTGCTGTCAACGTATAAAATAAATGAACGACGTTGAAGAGAAAAGGATATTTAAGGAATATTGTCTGTCTGAAGCTAAAACAAAAGCCCGGAAGTGTTTATACTGTGAATCTGATTTATAATTAAGTTTTGTATTTGTTCGGAGTAGATTCTACCACAACCTACATTACGAAAACACGCCTATTCAAATATATAAAAAACTTCGCCTCCTAAAACTGAAAATTTTCAGATAAAAAACTCTGATATTTTTCATATTTCTGCTCAAAAACATAGATTGTGGGTACTCGTTAGAACCGCCTCGGCGAGGCGGTTCTAACGGACACCCACAATTTATGTTTTGAGCAGAAATAAGAAAAATAATGTATACCCCAGTTGGGTTTAAGGGGTTCAAAATTATATAGGCATGTTTTCGTGATGAAGGTACCATATTATGAAACATACGTCGAATGCTGTATGTTCTTACTTGCGAAATATGATGTACAAGTAATAGACTGTAATAAACTACGATATCTTTACACAACCTGTTATTTTCCACTTCGAAGATTAAACTAGCAATAAAGATTAGTTATTAGCAGAAATCTTTCTAAAATAAGATAGGCGCTAGGTTTTGTATGTATCCAATTTAATATAAGCGAGCTATAGTTCAAATACTTCATATGCATGGCGGGATGCAGATAACACAAATCATCTGTGTTCGATACTTTGGTCTGATTAATGATATTTTGCAAAACTGTTGTTGAACTTCAAGGAGTTTTGTTGATTAGGCAGCAATGTTTTGTTTCAATAAGTGTTATGAATAGCGGTGTGTTACATGAGTACTATCAGAGATGTCAATTATTGGTCAATGTATTCGAGCAAATGACAGTATGAAAACAGCTCCGAATTTTCTCTTTCGAATAAATATATATTGTCCTGCTTTGCTATTACTTTGGCGCATTTAACCCTTTGTAGTCTGGGAACCCCTAAAAGGGTAATTGGCAAACAGTGTAGACACAGATCAAACGCCACAGAACGCGGCGTCTGATCAAGATCTCCACTGTTTGCATATAGTTCAGCCATTATCTCTAGGAATATCTAAATTACGTTGCCTGACATACCTAAAATTGAAATCGGACTCTTCCAATATATAGTGTTGGGAGTTCATTCAATCTTCAGTGGTTAATAATAATAATAATAATAATAATAATAATAATAATAATAATAATGATATCTTTATAGCTTGTCTTTGGAAGCAAAGAATACATAAGAACGAAAATCGAAATTTTGCTGTTTTTGTTGTTGTTTCTTTATTCCACATCTCGTCGTCTTTTGGTGCGTAAGTAAGGGTGTGATCATAGTTGGTGACCTAACCTGGATAAATTAACTTATATTCTGCTGGGCCCAATTGCTTAAAGCATAACGAGCTTAATAACGACAAATTCGTTAACTGCTGTAGCTAAAGTATTTTCAAATACTTTGATAGTTTTGCTACTAAAATGTGAGTAGCAACATTTTTTTTCCAGCAAAAAGTATTAATGCATTTGCCATATTTCAAGACAGAATTTTTAACGTCATGTTAGCTAACAACTTCGTTAAGTTTTCAACAACTGGGTCCTGACTGTATAAAGGTGAAATACCATTGTTAATAATTTCTCATCAGAAAAGACCGTACATTTGTGCAACATCTGGTCAGGACACCTACATTTACGGCTTTAAATAGATAAAAACTAAGCAAAACTGTGCCTACGCAAGGCGTGTACATGTATGCCAAAATACATTTTGTCATGACACTGTTCTCTTATATAACATATTGCCCTCCCCCTGGGCAAATCTACCGGACATTAAATTTGCGATATATTTTGGTTTGTCGAAAATAAAAGTTTAGATATTTCCGTAGGAGAAAATTTGGATGACATGTCAACTCATTTTTTTTTTCTAGGAAAGATAAGAAAAATATAGTCGCCTCGTTATCTCAAACTAGAAATTTAGGTTTGCGATATCAGTAGTTTGACATAAAATAAGTGAAATGAAAAACAAAATAATTTTGCACTTCATTTAGTTTGACTTAAGCAGAAGTTTGAGTTATCAGTGTTTAAGATAATTAAAGTCACCTGTATTTAGCAATGTTCTCTTTTGAAAAGTTTACCCAGTATGCATGCTGAGTGTTATATACCAATGCAATTTTTCTTTGCGTAATGCAAATTTTCGAAATTCAACCGATTAATATTCTTCTTTAATAAAGGAGCAGTAGCTTAGTATTATATTGATTTTATACATGATACATGTTCTCGTATTATTTAATTGTTTAATGGTTTTGCTGGTGTGGGTGTGAAGGAAACATAAATACGAGTATATATCTGATGGTAATAAGCTTTTGATATCAAATGATATTGCATTTTTTTCTTGGGTTCATTTTAAATCGTTTTAAATGTGAGGTTAATACGTGCGGGCATAAGGGTACAACAACGCATATAGGCAATTTTATATCTAATGTTTAACATTCTGCAGGCAAGGTAAAAAGTTCAGCAGACGGCATTTTGATATGCTGTTCCCATTTTCCAAGAAAACAGGATTTGATATTTCATGCAAATTGTCTCCTGAGGAGACAATTTGCATGGAATGTTAAATCATATTTTCTGAGGGAAATAAAGAAAATAAAGAGCAATTCAATCACTTTGTCGTCCATTGAGTTTGCACATTGGTTACACTGTCACACCTGGTAATCTCGTATGGGGTAGCCGGTGGTTATGCACTCAAAGTCTTTACGCGAACTTCCGGCTATGACTTACAAGACATCGAAATGTCATAAACGGATAAGTTCTCCTGATATATTGATTTTAAGTAAATTCTTAGACGTATTTTGAAAAATCGGACAATGCTATTCCCAACAACTTTCATTTCTGCGTCGGAAAAGATAGGTGTGGGTTGAAAAATCAAGCGGCTAATTTTTATTTCAATTTCACTCGGAGGATAGTAGTCCAATATTCCTGTTTTGACTTTTTTTCCTGTGCAAAATGAAGGTACTTTTAGCTATCTGGACTATGAAATACTTATTTAACATATCAAGTAAGACGCACTGCAACCTACGTCTACGTTGAAATACGTAAGTTGCTAAATTTCCCAAGCATTTGTTCCGGGGACTGAAATATATGTGCCAAATATGACTTACGAGGCCGACTACCCCTTGCAGGGGCATTAACCCTTACGTTGACAAGAAAGCCTTTGCATCAGAAAGCGATTTTTACGGCGGTAAAATGAAACTTTTATATGAATTTGCTCTATTGAGAGCTTCAAATATATGCAAACGTGGCATATCAAAACCCTGTTGACACATGCTGTCTCATTTACAAAACCTTTCATAGAATTAGATTGTTTATATGTAAATGGAATATTTCAAAAACGGTTTGTTCTAAAATCCGCATGTTTTTAAATGCGGGACATTCTGATAATGACTTATGTCCTCGTAAGGGATAATCAAGCCTTGTAATCAGACACCTGTCAGTTGGCTTTCTTTTCCCCGTAAGTCTGGGAAAATCAAAGCAAATGTGTAGCTCTTGTGATTTTCGTTACATGTAAAATGGCTTCGGAATCAACCTTTAAGACCCCAGTCATTACGAAAACACGCCTATTCAACTATACAGAAAATTTCATCCCCAACAAGTATAAATTTTCAGACAAAAATCTCTGATATTTTTCT
This sequence comes from Anodontia alba, assembly GCA_964016985.1. NCBI lineage: Eukaryota > Metazoa > Mollusca > Bivalvia > Lucinida > Lucinidae > Anodontia > Anodontia alba. Next base: position 52,388,361 of record OZ024823.1, on the reverse strand, counting down.
TATTTCTGCTTAAAACATAGATTGTGGGTACTCGTTAGAACCGCATCGGCGAGGCGGTTCTAACGAGTACTCACAATCTATGTTTTTGAGCAAAAAAAAGGATACCCCTGTAAACCCCAGTTTTACTATATAAAAGTGGGATTTAAGGGGGTCAAATTATATAGGCGTGTTTTCGTGATGGGTCTGTCCGTTCCAAAGCGGTCATTCTGATGCTGGTCGTCTTTATTGTAATTCTAGCACTGTGGTCACCCGTTATACGGCAATCCGTTTTGGCTTTCTATTTTCTCATGATATTAACATTGTGCTGCCCACTTTGCATCAATGCTGCCCACTTTGCTTTCTGTTTTCTGTTTATATTCTTGTTTGAATGTAAGTAGCTGCATTGGGAAGTATGAGAGAGGTTTCGCGCGAGTAAAACTGATTTAAGCCCCCACTAGCAATTGTTTTCCTATTGACCGTTCCAAGGCGGTTAGTCTGTTGCAATTCTTCCTTGTTTGTGCTTCGGTGTTTTCATATGAGGCGTTTGTTTTGTTATTAGTCGATCCTCATCTCTTCTTCTTTTGGACCTTGGGAAGGCTGCGTTTCGTGATTGTGGCATTCCTTATTTTTTGGTGTCTTTACTTATGTTTTTAAATAACATATATCTTTATTACGTTTTCTGTGGAATTTGAAACTGTCTGAGCTAGAGTATACATAGGACTTGTTGTTGTTCTTGTATGTTCTTTTTTTTTTTTTTTTTTTTTTTTTTTTTTTTGTTATATGTGTTGTTTTGTTTTGTTTTGTTTTTTTTGTAAACTGCAGATCAATCTAGGCGATGACAGATATTGTTTGTTATTTGCATTACTTTGTGGCCTCTATCTGCGGAGTTATTTTTGTTGAATCCTGTGTGGTGCCATGGTCTTGTGTCTGTTCTGTCTTATCCAGTTTTCTGATCATCTCACTTGGGAATGAGGGCGTGCACTCATTCGCTTGACTGGTCGTTTAGTTATACGCGCTGGCTCTAGATGTTCATGTTCGTTCGCTCTTCCTCTTGGTTTCAGAGGAATAATGCGATCTGTCATCGCGGCACTTCTTAAACTTCTTCATTAACCTTTTCGTCCCTGAGTTTCTGATATGGACTCTTCCATCTCTGAATTTGGACACATTCATTGTTACAAATAGGGGGTTCAGTCAAAAATCAAAAACAGAATGACAAAAAGTGTAGCTCCTGATGAGACGGCTCGTTATGAGCCGTATCATCTAGATCTGCACTGTTTGCAAAGGTATCTGTAGATCTAGGGATGAAAGCATTAAAATTTTGATTTATCCTTTCTCATGGCAAACAGTGAAAATATCAAAGCGCAAAGCACAACGGCCTTGGCTACTAATTTAGATCCGAACACACAGAACTAACCACGCTAAAATTATTTTGGTACGTTTAGAAACTGTGGCAGAATTTAATCATATCCTTATTGATATTACGGATGGTGAAATGGACAAATGAAGCCTTAGGCAGTATAAAATTACGTCTCCAACGAACTTTTAAACTGGTAAATTGTAAGGATCCACAAAATCATAATGGTGTTAATAAATCATTCTTGTTTCAATTATGATCATAATGCTAGTTTGGAATAGCTGTTAACAGGTTGGTAATCATTCTACGCATGATAAAAAATCTTGATAAAGCTTCACATCCAAAGCGCTGATCATGTTTTTTAGAGAAAATAAGACTTGGCATTTAACGTGAATCGTCTGCTTAGACAGAGAAGGTCCTGTCTACATTGCATGGATTCACCAGCTGATATAAGCGTATTTCGACCACATTACGAAAACACGCCTATTCAAATATATTGAAAATTTTACAACCAAAAAAAGAAAATTTTCAAATAAAAAAAACTGATATTTTTCATATATCTGCTCAAAACATAGATTGTGGGTACACGTTAGAACCGCCTCAGCGAGGCGGTTCTAACGAGTACCCACAATCTATGTTCTTTTAGCAAAATAAGAAAAATAATGTATACCCCTGTAAACCCCAGTTTTACTACATAAAAGTGGGGTTTAAGGGGATCAAAATTATATAAGCGTGTTTTCGTGATGAAAAATATAAATTAAGTTACGAAGCAAAACCTTCCTAGGTCACCGAAAGAAGAAGGGATGAAGAACAATGACAATACATAGTAGCACAGCTACCATCTTCAACCGACATAAAAAGAATCAAAGCACTGATAGCACTGGTGGTCGATTGTCTCTGAGTGTAGGCTAGAAAAATGGTCTTGAACGGGGACGGACTTTAGACTGTTTCCTTCAACCTTTAAGTCCTGTAATTTAAGCAAACAGTGCAGACCCTGATCAGACGCCGCGATCTGGGCCTGCATTTTTTGCCAATGTCCCAAATGTCGCAGTCCATGTTCTAGAGTTAACCATCTAGCAATAGCACTCTGACGTCACAGCGACAAAAATAGCACGGCTGAAAATATCCATTACCTGGATTTCGTCTAACTCGCGGTTCGAATACATCGGTCAGTGATAATCACTACGACAACTGCTTTTAGGAAATTTTGGCGTTTGTATACTATGACTCGATTGTAAGCAGTCGACCCAAAAACTGCGTCAGCATAAAAACTACCCGAGGATTGGGCTTAAACTAGTTTTACTTGATAGAAACCTCGCCCTTAATTTTGATGCAGCTCAAAATTAAAACTACATATGTTCGGTCAGCGTAGGGTCCTCTGCCTGATCATGAAACACAAAAGAAAAAAGGTCAAATAATTTCGCAAAACCGATGAAAGCCAGTAGAGGGCTAAATGACGATCTGAAGACAGAGTAAATATGAATCATAAGTTGGACCCCGATGAACCAGATAAAAAACAACAATTTTCTTGCACACCAGGTAAGGAAATCTTGGATTTAACCCTGGGATAGAAATTCTTATCCCACCCAGGTTATCCTAACAGAGCAAGATTAAAATTGAGTATTCTCACGTGTTTCATATGCACTGGTTGTAATGTACGGCATCGTTAAGGTTTACCTCACTGAACGCAATGGCGTCATTAAAAGCCAAAGTAATGTCATCAAAGCAATCAAAGTGACTGCATTTTTAAAAAAAAAAAAAAAAAAAAAAAAAAAAAAAAAACTTAAACAAAAAAAAACTCTACGTTCAGAAATGAAAGATGTGCAAGAAAAAAAAATCTATCATTGGTATGAGGGGTAGATAAAAAAAATACGTCCTTCGCGATCACAGTCTGGCATCACTCGGCAAGCCTCGTGATGCCAGACAGTGATCCTCGGGACGGATTTTTCTATCTACCCCTCACATCCTTGAAAGCTCCTTATATTCAGAGACCAACCTTCTGAAATAAATCGAAGAAAAGGCCGTCTTTAAGTTTGAAGCCGGACTCACCCTTATGTAATTAAGTAAATTGACTAACCATGCATGCAGTTTGCCGCATAGTATTCATGTTGATAGCTGTCGTTTTGTACCGACTAACAATCTTTTCAATTGTTCCAAACTCAGTACTGCGAACAAGCCTTCTGGGTTAATAGACCTCCATAAAATTCGTGTTCCGATAGACTTTCATTCCGAAGTATTTTCAGGCCAATTTTATATTTGTATTTTTTTTTTTTTTTTTTTTTTTTTTCAGAATGACGGCGATAAAATCACGATACCGATACCCCTGTTTTAGAAGTTTAGCAGTTAAAAGTTTATTCCGATTATTCAAATCGCTGACTTGACAAGATTATCTAGAAAAATATTGAGATCCTTTTATTTACGACCCCAAATGGAAAAATAACAAAACCAAAGTCACCCCCATGTCATAAATTTCAAAAGAGATTATATCGTTAGATATTTATTTACATACTTCTCTCTGAACCTGCCTATTTTTCACGCAGTATTTATACTGAAATTTGAAGCAGGACATAAGCAAAACAGCATCATGTCACGTCTGAACGGCGAAATTCTGGCCCAATTTTCGCATGCGATAACAGAGCAGGCCCATCGTCATCCACTCCGACACTGCTTGGATTTTGTTGAATCATCGGAAAAACGGAAACGTACGTTGATGACTAAACACCATTTGCCCAACTTAGCTTTTTTTTTTTTTTTTGAGATTCATCACGAAAACATACCTATATAATTTTGACCCTCTTAAACCCCACTTTTATATAGTAAAACTGGGATTTACAGGGGTATACATTATTTCTTCTTATTTCTGCTCAAAAACATAGATTGTGGGTACTCGTTAGAACCGCCTCGCAAAACATAGATTGTGGGTACTCGTTAGAACCGCCTCGCCGAGGCGGTTCTAACGAGTACCCACAATCTATATTTTGAGAGAAATATGAAAAATATCAGAATTTCTGAAACTTTCAGTTTTTGGTAGTGAAAATTTCAATATACATGTATTTGAATAGGCGTGTTTTCGTAATGTGCAATCTCAAAAACGCCAAGTTTGCAGATGTTTACATAATCGTCAGCGTACATTCAAGTCGCACGTGCATATTCATTGTCAGATTGCCCCCTCGTGACATTACTGCAGTCATGCTTTAAATAGATAAGACGACCGGAATGCCAAAGGTGACCGATTCTAATGAGCTGGAAATGGTGGAATAATCGTTTCAAAATGTCATAGTATTAAATTCTCTTTCTTTCAGGCCTGTCCATACGCTTTTGATCGGAAGAAGATTGTTTTCATTAACTTTCAATTTTCTAATCTTTACTTTCACTTTCTGTTGTATAACTGGGGGCGTTATCTTTTGGACAGTTATTGTTTCCTGGCTTAAGTAAGTTAGCCTCAACGCCAGAAGACGTACCATTCGCGCAGTATGATCAGAACCATCTCTGGACGCATTCTTGATAACCAAGGATGGAAAGTTTCTTCATGTGTACGATGAAGAATCTGATCAGACTGCGCATCCCGCAGGCTGATTTGAGTCTTCGTTGGATGCACATGTCAGAAGGTACGCTTTCATACGTTTCGGCTAAAATTAATCAATACAAGTCGGATGTCAAGAAACGGTATGTTAGGCATATAGCAATTGTGAGGTTCCAGACCAACCTCTCATTACGTTAACAAGTCTGTGTTACGTAAACTTCAATATTACCCAACACTATATATCCGTTTCCAGAGGCAACCTTTTAAATTTTTATTTTACGTCACTTCAGCTGGTGTAAGTGCCATGTGTCGGTTGTAAAACGTCTCCCCAGACTTCATCATAGAGCAGATTAAATTTTGATTCTCGAGCCCAATCTGGTTGCTTTAAAAAAAAATCGAATACCACTTAAGCCGGTGCTAGGGAGCGCATGCAGTCTCGCAAACTAGATAGCTGTATATGAAAAGACTCTTAAATTTGTATGTCTCTTCTTTGTTTCCAAAGGCACCCTTTTAGTTTTTATTCAACTGGTTCTGTTATTTAGATTTTTATTCAACTGGTTCTGTTATTTCTGACAATCTTTATTGCTGTATAAATACGTCTTAATGTACTTAATAAGAAGCCGGCCTCGGTGGCTCAGTTGGATGCGCCGACCAGGAGGTCTCGGGTTCAACCCCCGCCCAGGTCGGCAACATTCTTTCGTGGAGATTGATCATGAAATATTTTCTACGGTCATTCTCTCCCTTCCGCTGATTCAAGAAGGGCAGTTGTCAGTTTCTGGCGAAAGAATGTGCACACTACTGGTTAACCGCTTAGAGGACCAAGCCTGCCCAGTAAACGTATGGTTAGGTAAAATGACCGCGCTCGACATGACCCCTTTGGGTTGACTGGGCCGTAAAACCTCAACACAAAAACTTAATAAGAAGATTTTCCTGCCTTTCTCCATACTTAGGTCGATTTTTGAAATCGAGCTAAAGTATACATACACCAAATTTTCCTTAAAGTTGTTGTCCACAGGATTATCACAGGTTATTGATAACCTCGCCATTCTTGTCTCTGTGACGTCAGAGTGATATGTAAAGAGGGTTATCTGTAAAACCTGGAGTAGGCTTAGTGCTGGGACATTGGCAAACAGCAGACCGAGATCAGTCGATGCACAACGTGGCGTCTGATCAGGGTCTGCACTGTTTGCTTTAAATACATGAAGTTAAGGGTTATATGAAACAGTCGTAAGTCTCCGTTAAGGGCTATGTTTCCAGCCTACAATCGAAGACAATCGACCCTCCAGTGCTGTCAGTGCTTTGATTTATAACAGAATTGCCATCTCTCTTACATAGCTCTGGATAAGTGGGATGTTCAGACAACTACTCGCAAATCCACATGTTTGCGTAAAAAGTCCAATCCGTGTCGCAGTCCAACTAAACACCAAAAAGGACTTTCCACCGAAAAGGACCGACTAAACCAAGTCACCAAATCTACAAAATGTTAAAAATAAAGCGTTTTATTATTATTATTATTATTATTATTATTTCAGCGTTATTCTTAATCAATTCTGGAGGCCTATAGAATTTCAGGTAACCGCTCCCATCAGCACTCTCAAAGATTTAATTGTGTCAGTTCTTATGTTACTCGATGTTGCGACACGGTCGTTGCGTTGACACCTAATTTTGAATATTCAGTAAACTGTTTTCTGCGAAGTCAATATATAATAAAGAAGTTACGTTTTGCATCATAGCGATACCGTAAAGTTATGTTTTGCATCATAGCAACACCGTAAAGTTACGTTTTGCATCATAGCGACACCGTAAAACCTATAAAGGGAATTCATGACAATGTACCGTAATGCATCTAAGTATTAGGACAGCCGTAGAAAAATGTGTAGACACATAATGCGGCGTCTGATCAATGTCTACACTATTTGCCATTTATCCAGCAATATTTTAAACACATCAACAGGTATGAAAATAGATTTGCTTTTAATTTTAAGGATACGTATGGTTCAGGTGTCGTAATGCTACCCAGCAGGCACACAACATCAAAATGACGTCGTATCAACGTCGATGCGACGTGATCACGTCACATCGACGTTGATACGACGTCATTTAAACGTTGTGTGCCCACTGGGCTAAGGTTTAATACGGTTGTGAGTGAAGTTTCAGTCATTGAACTACCGTTTTAACCCTAAATACTATCACAGTTTTATTTCTTATTTATTTTGTCTTAAAAACGTATGAATTAGGCTGTTGGAAACTTAGACTGACATTAGTTTATTGAATTAAATGTCGACTTTAAAAAATACATTATCTGTACCTATAGAGTCAAATGAAATTAAACTTTTCTCTTTGAAAGTGAGACCATCAGTGACTAGCTTTATAATCATTATATTATTTTGCTTTTATTTTAGTGGATGTATAAAACAGGGTTATAAGAATATATATTTTGTCACTGGAGACCGGAGCCAGTCTACTGGAAGCCTGATGGTGTGTTCAAAAGATGCTGGCTGTCTAGCAAACAGTGCAGACTCAATCTGCTGTTTTAGAAATAGCTCTATCTGAAACTTTACCGTGCCGATGTACAATTAAGAGTTAGTGCATAGAGCTCACGGAATTTTGAAAGGAGCGCGCGATCTTATAGGAATCTGATGCCTTTTCAGGGGAGGCAACTCTAAAAAATTGTTTTGCCTCCCACGACTGGTTTTAATCCACCTGAGCCGAAGGCTCAAGGTGAGCTGTTGTGATCACTCACCGTCCGTCGTCGTCGTCGTCGTCGTCCGTCTGTTCGTCCGTCCGTCAACAATCTTTAAACAGTAACTCCTCCTAAACCACTGATTGGAATTTGACCAAACTTCACAGGAATGATCTTTGGTTGGTCCTCTTTCAAAGTTGTTCAAATGGTTCCGGTCCATTGCATATCTAGGTCACATGAGCTAAAAATAGATTTTTAACTAAAAACTTAAAAAATCTTCTTGTCAGAAAGCACTGAACCGATTTCAATATAATTTTGCAGAAATGTTCCTTTGGTGATCCTCTACCAAGATTGTTCAAGCCACTTGGATTTGTCAATAAAAACATGGCCGCCAGGGGGCGGAGCTTAGTTTCCCTATATATCCATATAGAAAACTTAAAAAATCTTCAGAAACCACTGGACCGATTTCCATATAATTTTGCAGAAATGTTCCTTTAGTGATCCTTTACCAAGATTGTTCAAACCATTTGAATTCGTCACAAAACATGGCCGCCAGGGGGTGGGGCTTATTTTCCCTATATATCTATATAGAAAACTTTAAAAATCTTCTTGTCAGAAACCACTGGACTGATTTTAATATAATTTTGCAGAAATGTTCCTTTGGTGATTCTCTACCAAAATTGTTCAAGCCATTTGGATTCCTCGAAAAACATGGCCGCCAGGGGGCGGGGCTTATTTTCCCTATATATCTATATGGAAAACTTTAAAAAATTATCTTGTCAAAATCCACTGAACCGATTTCCATATAATTTTACAGGAATGTTCCTTTAGTAATCCTCTACCAAGATTATTCCAAGACATTTGGATTCGTCAAAAAACATGGCCGCCAGGGGAGGCGGGGCTTATTTTCCCTATATATCTATAAAGAAAACTTGAAAAATCTTCTTGTCAGAAACCACTGGACCGATTATATTATAACTTGGCAAAAATGTTTCCCTGGTGACCCTCTACCAAGATTGTTCAAGTAATCGTGATTTGTCTTATTTTCCCTTTATATCTATATAGAAAACTTGAAAAAATCTTCTTGTCAGAAAGTACTGGACCGATTTCAATATAACTTGGCAGAAATGTTTCCTTGGTGACCCCTTACCAAGATTGTTTAAGCCGTCATGATTTGTCAAAAAACATGGCTGCTAGGGGGCGGGACTTATTTTATGCAGGGCTATAAAATTTATACATAAATCTTAGAGCAGTGAACTTAGCTGAAACTTCAACAGTAAGTATGCAAATCTGTTTGCTCAGGTGAGCGATATAGGGCCATCGTGGTCCTCTTGTACTAGACTAGTGATTTTGTACAATTGCAGGTAATTCCTAAAGCCCGCGCCATGCGAGTTTTTGTTCGTATGCAGGCAGTAAAGGCCAAGATCAGCCTGCGCATCTGCGCAATCTGATCAGGGCAGTCACTGTCCTCCAACAGAATTACTGAATACTACAGAATGTATGAATGGAGAGCAAAGGCCCGGCTGATACTTTGCGCATGCGCAGGATGATCCGAACCTGCGAATTTTGTGCATGTTTGAAGGCACTTTTTCGCTTGACGCGGCCCATATGACATCGCACCACGAGTCAAAGCAACAGCCGTACAACCAGCAACAAGCAGTATCAGAACGGCTGTATGTATTTGGCCATAACAATAAACGGCAGACAAAGTCGCGAAAATCCGTACGAATCGGGCGAACCTATAATTGTACGATCAGCTATGACCATGGTTTAATGGACTTTAGCCCTGATGAACAGTGAATATAGCCATAATAACCACAGTTGTTACGGGCGCCGTGTGCTGGCGTACTTTAAACTATACTGTTCCTTTAGTAAACGATTTCTAGCGATTTGTTACGCGCTAAGCTTGATGTACTTTAATTCTGGCGCATACTTATGTACCAATTAATGTTTACTTTCCATGGACGCCGGATCAGATTTCATTTATTTTGGGTCCATGTTGTCTGTTTGAACAGCCTTAATTTTGTTTTTGTGTACATCGACTTTATGATTTTCCGAAATACGATTTTGGTATTTTGACCTCCAATTCATTCTGTAAAAATTTTAGAATACAAAAACAAATAAGTATTTTTTCGCATATTTAGGATTAGAAGCTTAGTCACCGAAACACAAACCTTCACTGTATTACATTTTAGGAACTCATCTAGCCAAATGCTTGTGTGTGTGTGTTTTATATATATAGCCAAAATATCATTCTGTAAAAATTTTAGAATACAAAAACAAATTAGAATTTTTTCGCATATTTAGGGTTAGAAGCTTAGTCACCAAAACACAAACCTTCACTGTATTACATTTTAGGAACTCATTTAGCCAAATGCTTGTGTGTGTTATATATATATATATATATATATATATATATATTATATATATGCATACATCTTAGCATGGCCTCTTGAGTGCAGTCATCCATATTTGACCTTGACCTTTATTTCACAGTCCATTAGACATGCTACATTGTCTTACTTGTTAATATAATCATTTTGAATTTTGATCAGAATGTTTGCCTTGATCAGTTCTAAAAATGTGCTATGATGCTCAGGTGAGCGTTACAGGGCCATCATGGCCCTCTTGTTTCCATATGTTCCTTGTTTGCAAGGGCAATTTTCATAGATTATATTTGACTTCACTACAGCTTGTACTAAGTGTTGTGTGGCGGCTATAAATGTATCCCCGCACTTCATCATTGTTCATTTCTATTAATGAGCCAGCGCATGACAAAACTTACAATAATACTTGTGCGACCAGCGAAGACCAAGATCAGCCTGCGCATCTGCATAGTTTGATCAGAGTCTTCGCTCATCGCATGAACCTTCTACAGCCTACGGGCTATTCAAAGAGGGATACACGAGACATCGCGAAAACATGCCTATAAAAGTTTGATCCCCTTAAACCCCACTTTTATATAGTAAAACTGGGGTTTTCAGGGGTATGCATTATTTTTCTTATTTCTGCTCAAAACATGGATTGTGGGTACTCGTTAGAACCGCCTCGTCGAGGCGGTTCTAACGAGTACCACAATCTATGTTTTGAGCACGAGGTGGTTCTAACGAGTACCCACAATCTATGTTTTGAGCAGAAGTATGAAAAATATCAGGATTTTTTATCTGAAAATTTTCATTTATTGATGGTGAAATTTTCAGTATATTTGAATAGGCGTGTTGTCGTAATGATCATTGCCATACTGGGTGGATGTACAGGCCGATCTGAGTATTTGCTGGTCACACAGGTATTATTGTAGGTTTTGACATGAACTGGCTCATTTTTTTTCCTTGAGATCATTGAGTCCATTCTGGCACCTTGGAGTATTGAATCCCGCTAAAGCCGGTGCGTATAGTAGAGGGGCGGGGTGGGGTGGCGTATGCAGCCACGCAGACTTCATTGCTGTCTCAATAAAACCGAGACACCGATTTTCATTCGTTTCTGTGTTTTTCATTTTCTATGACAATTGCTATAGATTTCGTTTGTTTAATAACAATACAGGGATCAAACATGGTTTTTCATGCATTAACATTCGCCAGGTCCCGTGGGAGGTGTTAAAAACCGCGGTGTTCAACACCTCCCAAGAGACCTGGCAAATGTTAATGCATTGAAAAACCATGTTCGATCGCTATTATTGCATAAAAAAATGAAAACATTTGCTACATTTCGCATTATTTCTTGCACTATTTTGTTTCACCTTTTCACCGATGTCGCGCGAACGCTATTTCCACGTACTATGCTTGTTCTAGGGCAGGGCATTACACATCTCGTGACGGCAGCAATTCTGTGGCCCCTGTACGAGCGTATTGAAAGTTGCGTAGCCGTGCATTAACAGCGCGTGAATTCCTTGTTAATACACATTAATACACGGCTTTTCGCCGGTTAATCACGGCTGTTAATAATGTGTGACACTGCTTTTTATGCAATAATACTGCTCGATCTAAGTTCGTGGTTCTGGTGTTGGTTGCTTTTTGTGTGACCTTGTGGCTTTTCTTTTAAATTACCCAGGAAAAGCACAACCACGAAGCAAAGTCCTCTAGAAGCACCAAAAAGAAACGAGATGAGAAACAAACTTACATGACGTTAGCGATTTCCCATTGAGCCTAATGAAAACGTCGCCGTGATCAAACTACAGGAATTCACGTCGTCAACGTAATACGTGCAAAAGGGGGCGTTTGAAGACTTCACATGTAAACATTTACTTCTCGCGACATCCGCTGCAAAAGAGTTCTTTGAAAAACATTGCAACAATGTCGATGTCCCTTTATGTATCATGTTAGAATCGATTTTTTTCTCTACTGTGAATTACCGCGACTAACGCATGGTATTGTCGGGCAGATGCGTATATTAATTCACTCCGGCTTCGCCTTCGTTTATTAAAACTTCGCAATCTGTTTTCCAGAATCATGCTTTATTCGCGATAATTCACAGTAAAGGAAATTATTTCTTTGAAAAAAAGACCAACGACACAACTGCAAAAACCGACATAAAATTACAGAAGAACTGCAAATGAGACACCGCAATAGAACGAGCAACAGGAGCATCTATCTACTATGAGTCGGGAGTTTTATGAATGTGGAATGTTATTGAACCTACTGTATTCGACCTAATTACCGCACTGTGCGCCTAAGTTTTACAAAATTACCGGGAAAACTTGTATTCTAACACTCCTGCACGTGTTGTTCCTTACTTGTGTTTACATTTCTAGCCGTGCTTTATCTAAGGTATTTGAGCACAGGAATTTCGTCGCGCACTATCGACGGGAAACCAATCATATATGCGAAAGTTTCGCCTCTGGTAACCTTGGACGCTAGCTTACAATATTGGCCGAAACATTTTTATACATTATAAATTATATTATGTATTGAGACAGAAAATGATCTATGACCATTACAGTTCTTTGACTTTTTTACGTGATGGGTTCCTCTACATGTTATACCATTCAAACACATTCGTTTTACTTCTTATTTCCATCGTTTATTTGTTTACATGTTCGAAAACAAAAGTAAGTCTGTTAATATCTTATATCTGTCCTTCTTAAGTCCATCGCGACACTACAATTTTATATGTTTTGCAATTCTTTCATGAACACAGGTTTCAAGTTTTTATATTAATACATCTTTATATATATATATATATATATATATATATATATATATATATATATATATATATATATATATATATATATATATATATATATATATATATATATATATATATATATATATATATATATATAGCTTACATCGTCAGCTGATTCGCATAAGTTATCCGCCATTTTGAATATTCGTTATCGAACCTTGTAACTACGTAACCGAGTGACGTAATGCTTAAGGGGTATTGTCAACTACCAAAGGGGAAGTCAGGTAATAAAAATAATAATGAAAATAATAAAAATCTCATTTATGCAAAATTCGCTCATTGAGGGGTGTTAGAAAAGAAATAAATTATTCCGAACCGTGCTCAAATGCCCTCGCTGCGCTCGCTCATGCTCAACTGGGTACAACCCAAACTCAACTGTGCTTTATCTTAGGCATTTGAGCACGGTTTGGAATAATTTATTTCTTAAGTAAAATATGTATCCATGTACTAAATGTACATTTTAAAAACAAGATCAGCTAATGATATATCTAACAGTTTTTTGTTTTGTTTTTTTTTTGTTGTTTTTTTTTTTTTGTTTTTTTTTTTTTTTTTTTTTTTTTTTTTCGATTTTTTTATGCTTTTTTTTCTTTGTGATAGCTTATGTTGTGGGTACTTATTTGAATTCCATCGACAAGTCGATGCAATTCAAATGGATACCACAACATATGCCTTTATAAAGAAGTAGACAAAAAGTACACGAGCTATAATCTGAAGACTACGGAGTCGAATATGGTATATTATAAGGTCATTGCACTGATATTGGTGAATATCATCTCGAGGTGGGATATCAAAAGGCGAGTTTCCGAACGGTCTTTGATATCCCAAAAGGGGGATGTGGGATGGGGTGGGGTAGGGTGGGGTTGGGGTGGGGGCAATAACTGTGTAATAACTCTTTTATATAGTTATGAATATATTGCTTCATTTTTATTTGCTTGTAGCCGTGAGACAAAAGCAACGCCGTATTTGAAGTATTTAAGTGATATCTGCATGCTTACCTCTAATTTTATTGCAGATTTTAAGCACTCAATGTTTATAGCCATGTAATAATGTAAATTATTAGGGACTCGTTTATATGTCGGAGACATATGAATCAATTCGCGTGTCCTTCGCCATATGAACTCATGTTGAATATTGCACATTATTATATACTTTATTATTGTCCGTATTTAAAATGTACTGTCGAGAGTGACTAATATTCTACGGTAATGAACGTTGGCAAGGGTCTTATTGTCGTGGAATGTCACCGCGCCGTGGCTGTGTGATATTAGCCGAAATCGGGTCACGATATTTTATTTATTATTCATAACATTTTGTTTAGTTTCTCGTAACCCTTCCGATATCCGTTCTTGTTCACCAAAAATGTTTTTTAAGGTGTCAAATGGTTTCTAACTATGAACCTGAACCTGAACCTGAACCTGAACCTGAATAGCTAACAATGGCATTCTTTTTACTAAGGACATCCAACACCGGGCATGATCTAACCATAAAGCCTGAAACACAATACTTAGCGCATTTAGTTGAAATTATAGAAGCTGAACTTTTTGAGAGTTTTGTCCTGGCAAAAGCTGCTTTTCTTATAATTGGCCTAAAGATATATAGCTTTGGCATATATAATAAAATCAAGTCGTTATCTTTCCTGTGCCGCTTCAGTGACCGCTAGCCCACCACCACATACACATACTCTGGGTCCACAACATTCGTTTAAAGGCTATTTCCTTGATCTTTGAAAATATGCCAAGTGCGTTCAGTTTCCTTAAACAGTTTGTTAAAGTCCTCAATTACATATTGAATGGATATTTGTTTTTCTTTCTCAACAACAATGTAGTTTGACTCGACTGAAGCCTTGCCCTTAATTCTAATGCAGCTAAAAAACAAATGTCCTAAAATTTCGAATACCAAAATGTCTGACAAAATTACATATGCAGTCTGATCGAGGTCTACACAGTTTGTCATTCCACTAAGTATTTTATGCAGGAGGGGCATAAAAATCAAAGTTCAGGCCAAAATAGTATAGGATAGTGTTCGAAATTTAAGAACATTTACTTTAGTTCGCACAGGGTCCGCTACCTCATCTTTGAAACGCCACAATAAATTACAAATAATCACGATACTGCAAGGAAACAAGGTAGCTGATTCAACGGCAATCTGAATCAATAGTGAAAGAAAGCAAAAAATCAACCGTGATGTGCTTGACCACGGACAGTGACAACCACTAGTCAACCAGGCGCCAAATTTCTGAAACAGATTGATGACCGTCATTCAGACAATTATTTAACAGTATTCAGCTCATTCTGCGATTTTTGAATTTTTATATGAGGGTCACTGATGCAGCTCATTAAGAAAACACGCCTGTTCAAATATATAGAAAGTTTCACCTCCAAAAACTGAAGATTTTCAGATAAAAAGCTATGTTATTTTTCACATTTCTGCTCAAAACATAGATTGTGGGTACTCGTTAGAACCGCCTCGCCGAGGCGGTTCTAACGAGTACCCACAATCTATGTTTTTTAGCAGAAATAAGAAAAATAATGTATATCCCTGTAAACCCCAGTTTTACTATATAAAAGTGAAGTTTAAGGGGGTCAATATTATATAGGCATGTTTTCGTGATGTTTATTGGCTAAACCTGGTTATTCTAGCCCAGTCAACTACGTCACTTAATCCATTTTCATTTTTGTGTGTATGTTCATTGCACTCAAGGGTCTTTACTTTTAGTATAGACTATAAGATTATAATTGTTTTCATGCCTGCAAAAATTATGCCATTACGAAACTTGATAATTAGAACACAATTTCGTAGCATATTCGCTTCGAAAACCAAATACCAAAGTCCTGAAATTTAGAGACTGAAATAGGTTTTTTTTTTCTAAGGTAGAAATAGCTTATTTTGCTTCTAAGGTAGGGATATATCTAAACAGCATTGAACATACAATTATCTTATCTTAATGTTCAATAATTTCTGCAGTAATGATCACGCCCGTTTTGAAATAAAGATATAGGTTTAGAAACCATGTAGAACAAACGATTTTTCTTTTGAGATGTTCATCAATAAAGTGCACTTTAGATTATGTGCGAATAAGGAAATGCCTGAATAGCTTACACGTACGTACAATCTGTGAAGGCCGTTACTTTACTTTATATATGCTTACCCGTTCAAAAATACAGTAGGCTTACAACGAGCGTTCCGACCAAACTCCAGAGGTGTACAGGCTGGTTTTGGATTTTCACTGCTTGCATACTGTCGAAAGGTATGTTCAGCTGGTAACGTGGTTCTCTGCACCCTTCTGCCTCATAGTAGTAGATCAAGTGCCTAGGACTTAAAACGTTGGCAAGATATAGTATGTTTTAACCTTTACCACTTTCTTGGCTGATTCAGCAGATGACAAATTGATGACATTTTTCTTCTTTATCTCAGAAAACAGGATTTGCCATTTCATGCACATTGTCGACATTGGAGACAATTAGCATGAAATGTCAAATCCTGTTTTCTGGGAAATATAAAAAAAAAAAAAATATTTCAATATGTCGTCTGCTGAAAATTTTATTCAGTGTGCTAAGCGTTAATGCTTGATTTATGATACTTGAGTGTGATTTATATGCAAAATGACGACCGCATATTACATATACGGGTTTTATTGCACAAATATATTCTATTGTTGTTTCATCTCGCAGTTTGTAGCTAATGTAAAATTAATCGCTACATGAAAAAAGGACCTTACTGAATATGTGGACAACATAGGTCTGGAAAGGCATGATCAGTGAAACTTGGTGAAAAGCAATCTGAAGTTTTTGAAGTTTTCAGCTCGACGTCTAGATATTTGGACGATTTATTAAATATTGACAATAAGTACTTCGATGGTTTGATTAGTCAAATGTATCCTTCAGAGTTTCAAATAAAGAAAGCAAATTCATCTGAAACTGAAGCTCCGCTTTTCGATTTGCATTTGTCTATTTTAGATGGGTTAATTTCATGCAAAATTTATGATAAACGCGATGATTTTGATTTTGAGATTGTAAATTTTCCTTACTTGGATGGGGATGTTCCTCGTCGAGCATCCTACGGTGTTTATATCTCGCAACTAATTCGGTTCGCCAGATTGTCCAGTCACGTTACTGACTTCAACAATCGAAATAAATTATTAACTGCTAAACTTCTAAATCAGGGTTATCGGTACCCATAAACTCCGCAAAGTCTTTCCTAAATTTTGTAGACGTCATTTCGATTTAGATTCAAAATTCAATGTTGGACTTAAATGTCTTCTGCAACAAGGCCTATCGGAACCTGAATTTTATGGTGATTTAGTATATAAATTCAGACAAATATATGCTTGCAATGATTTTAGTCCGCAATTTCGTAAATTCATTCTGCCATATAAAAAGATTGGATACAACATAAATATAATGCGACAGACTGCATGCATTTTAATTAACTCAATCATAGATAATAACTTTGCTTCCCTCATTTGATACGCGCCGGCGGGTCGGGTCTCAGACTCTATGACGGCTCCGGCCTAAAGACTTTTAGGTCAGTCGGTTGGTGCCAGATGCTCTGGCTCTGGTCGGGCCCACCGGAGTCCGACTGATGTTTTTTTTTTTTTTTTTTTTTTGCTTCATCATTTCAGTTATTTCTTGCTGACAAGAACTCTTCGTTGTTTCATCTCTGTATTCGGTTTATTTTTATGTTGTCGGAGATATTGCACTGATGAGTTAGGAACCCTTAACGTGGACTGAACAAATATCTTGTGCATACCACGGCAGCACTAAAGATGAGGGTTGTGGCCACGTAAAATTGATTCAAAACCCTTAGTAATATTCTGGTACTGACCGTTCCACGGCGGTTCTTCTGCTGTTATTTACTATTTCTGTCATTGTATGTCTTTGCATGTATGTCCTGGTGAAAAAATTATTTTGGATATCCGTTTGGCCAACTTTTGGCGAAGAAATTGTCCTTTTGGCTTTCTGCTTGTTGTGTTTTGATTGTGGTACCGTTGCTTTAAGTGCGTCCTTTGGTGGCTTGGCCGGAAGGTGTTAGGTTATTGTATCGATTCCTAACCATTGCCTTCCGTTCTATTTATTTATCCGCTCACAGACTCATTGGATATTGTATTCTACCTATGGTATTTGGACAGACAGGCATGAGCAAGCAGTTTACACCCAGATCACGAGCCATATCACTAGAATTTAGACTGCTTGCAGCTCTCAGATATATCAACAGAGAGTGGAAATAGATTATCGTTATTGCGTGTGTTATTTGCCGTTTAGATTTTTATTTTACTTGATTGCAGCTGGTGTTTACTGTCGTGTGGTGGCGTCTCTCCGAACGTTACTATTTTGTTTTTATTTCCTTTGGGATCACTGAGCCAATTCTAGTTACTTCAAAACTCGAATAGCACAGAATAATCCGGCGCGAGTAGTATACATTTTCGCAAACAACACAGCTGTATATGAAGGGACAATAAAACCAAGTCTATGATTTTCTTTCTTTTGTGTGTGGTTTGTTTCCAAAGGCAATTTTTTAGACTTTTGTTGTCCGATTTTCGTTCTTTTGTATGCTCTTTGTTTCCAAGGACAACGTTTATGGATTTTAGTGTTCAAAATTTAGAGTACGTATGGAAAGGAGTTAAGGATAAATACGGGTTGTGTTGAATACAAACTATATCTAAATCAAGACTTTCCTTCTGTGGACTCCTTGCATAGCCAAGGATCTATTATGTTCTAAGTGTGTACAGGAAGACAGCAAAGCCTCTGATCAGACTGCGCGCCGAGTCTTATTTTGTTCTTGCGTTTTTCAGTCCTTTTAGCATTGTGGTTACCTCGCTTGGTGAAGAGGGAGCTAATCTTAGTGCTTTTCGTACGTTTGTTCGATTTGCGCTTGTTTGATTTCATCTGTTTCCTCTTCCTCTTAGTATCTGGGTAGGGCTGCGGCTTGTGATTGTGGCACTCCCTAGACTTTTTTCTTACCTTTTCTTAACTAGGCACGTTTGTCCGAAAGTATATTTTCTCAAGTTGCGCTCCGTATTATTGATACATGAATCTAATATAATATTTAATTAAAAGTACGTCAGTAGCCAATTAGATAACTTTTAACCTTTACAACTCGCTAGGCTATTTCAGCAGACGACAAAGTGATGATATGCTTTTTATACTTCCCAGAAAACAGGATTTGTCACTTCATGCAAATTATCTCCACTAGAGACACTTTGCATGAAATGTAAAAACTTTTTTTCTGAGAAAAATATTCTTATTTTTCCCAGAAAACAGAATTTGACACTCCATGCATATTGTCTCCACTGGAGACAATTTGTATGAAATGTCAAAACCTGTTTCTGAGAAAAATAAGAAAAGGGTTTCAATAAGTCATCTGCTGATTATATTTTATCCGGAGTGCAGAGGATTTATGTACCGTCGACTCTCGTTATTTCGAATTCCAAGGGACTCTCTGAAATACGTCGAGATATCCGTACCTCGACATATCAGATTTGCAGAATTGAGGAAAAAATAACTCGAACAACCACATTTAACAAATATATGTGTAACTGGACTCTTGAAGTTAGAGATATATCGAAAATATTGTGGAAAAGAGGAGCAATTTCTCCTCTTTTCCACAATATTTTTCACCTGTTGTTAGATTTTCATGTTTAGGCAGGGACAAGATTTTCACTTCGAGATAAGCGGTTATTCAAGATAAGCGAGATTGAGATAATGAGAGTCAACTGTATTTAAGTAAACGTATGTAACGAAATTAAGAATGCTACCAGGACTAGGTACAATGCATCGCAATATTTATTCTCCCAGAAAATTCTTGAAATTATTCGTATGATATTAACAATACGAGCCGATGAAATTCCTCTAAGAAAGTAATTGAAATTGTTCGTGTAGTAGTCACAGTTGCTATGATAACATAAGGTGTCGGAATTCATCTCAGAAAGTTCTTGAAACTGTACGTCCAGTAGATACAGTTGCTTTGATAATGTGAGGAGACAGAAATCCTCTAAGGAAGTTTTTGAAATTCCACAGTATAGTAGACATAGGTGATGTAAAAATATGAGTCGCTGGAATTCTTTTGTTTTTCAGTTGCACGTATAATATAGAAACAGCTGACATAAAGATATGAACCGGTTGAATTCCTTCAGAAAGTTCTTAAAATTGTTTGCATAGTACAAAACAGTTGATATGACAATACGAACTGATGGACCTTCTCTCAGAAAATTCTTGAAATTGTTCGTATAGTAAAAATAATTAATGAAATGAGGAGACGGAATTCCTTTTAGGTTTTTCGTGCAATCGCACGTATAATAGAAACAGCCGATATGAAAACATTTCTCTCAGAAATTCTTGAACTTGTTTGTACAGTAGAAACAGTTGATGTAGAAATCTGAACCGGTAGAATTCATCTGAGAATGTTTTGAAATTGCATGTGTAATAGAAACAGCTACAATGAAAATATGAGTCGGTGGGAATCATCTAAAAGAAGTGAAATTTTACATATAACATAAACAGCTGATATAAAAATATGAGGCAGTAGACAGCCCACACAATGCAAACAGTAAAGTTTTTATTCATCCAAGTAGACTGTGAATGATTGTGGCTCATCGCACACATATTTGACCTTTGTTTGAAACCGAATGATGAAAATCGCGTTGATGCTGCTCGAAAGAACTTGCTATTAGAGACCTCTCGCTTTGCACATTCTAATTCTATGATTTCCCATGCTTCTTACTTTTTGGTCAGACTAAATACATTTTGACAGCAGTCAAATTTAACTACGTCTGACCAGAAAGTACCATCGCATGGGAAAATATTATTTAATTGGCCTAGTGATTACTGCTACTGCTCTCGGGTTGTAAACGGGATGTTGTGTTTTGTTTTTGATCAAAAAGCCAATGCTGGCATTTTAGAAAATTAAATCCCACTGAAGCTGATGACAGTGGGCGTATGCAGCCCTTCAAACTACAGTGGTGTCATATGAAGATTAGCAATGCAACAGAGACTCCGATATTTTGTTCTTTTATTTTTGTTTGTTTCTAAGGACAACCCTTATGGGTTTCATTCATTCAAGGTGAATGATCAGCGCGCCTAGGTCGTACTGGACGTTCCTGTTTTGATTATACATGTAGCATATACAATGCAGCTTTGGTAATCGATCCCTTTCAATGTAGGTATCAAAATATGACCAATAACAACAGGAATTTGACCTTTTGGCACCCAGGTGGTTGCCACAAATACAGTCGATTCTCGTTATCTCGAATTCCAAAGGATCACTTCGAGATATCCGTACCTCGAAATATCAGAGTTGCAGAAGTGAGGAAAACAATAAATCGTACAACCACATTTAACAAATGAATATGTAATTTGACTCCTGAAGTTAGAGACATATTGAAAATATTGTGGAAAAGAGGAAAAATTGCTACTTAGGAGCAATTTCTCCTCTTTTCCATAATATTTTGTTACCGTTTCTTAGATTTCCATGTTAAAACAGGGACCAGAATTTCACTTCGAGATAAGCGGTTATTCGAGATAAGCGAGGTCGAGATAACGAGAGTCGACTGTACCTTGCACGTATAAAAAATCCCACAATCAATCTTGAATTGCAGTTATTTTCGGAACTGCATAGATACAATTTAAGCATTTGCCGGAGCACATTCAGGGCAGACAACTCTGACAAAATTGTTTTGCCTCCCTCCTGAACAGGGGTCTACTCTAAACAGGAAGATTTTGTCCTGCTATTATATCGCAACTTGCTAACAATTCCAAATTCTTTCTTGCTAAACATAATTAAGCATGAAAAGTTCTTTGCTAATAAATATGAAAATGCTGAAAACGCAAATTGTTGCTGGCATTTCATATTTATTAGCAGAGAAATTTTCATGCTCAGCTGAGTTGAACATGAAAATAAAAAGTTTATAACTTCTGGGTCAGGTTTACATAAATACAAATAGTAAGTCATCAAAGTTATCTCTATTGTTAAATACGGTGGAATATTTACCGGTCAAGACTATTAAAACACGAGACGGACCACAGCATTAGCCGGGACACAGCACTTCTTACAAGACTTGGACCAGCCTACGCATCCATGCTGTCTGATTAGAGTCTTCGCAGGGCACTATGTTGGTATCCAAGGACCCAAAGCGTATTCAGGCGGACAGATGCGCAGGCTGATCTTAATCTTCGCTGGACGCACATGCGATCGTGTAAGGAATGCTGTGTTCCGGCTCCTACACAATATTGAACAAAGTGTACTCCGCCTTTTACTTGAATGTGACTCTAATTCATACTTATAATGTATCGATATGATAGTTCGTCTGTCATAATTGACAATGACCAATCCTAATCAAATGCGTGGAGTGTAACTGTTTGTGTGTTCTCTTGTGGCTGGTGTGACCAATCTTAGCTCTAAACTGCCTTTGCAGACAAATCATGAGAGGTCTGAGGAAGAAACCTCTGTATTACGTTTTAGAGAAATGCATAATATAAAAAGCCACGTATGTATATTTTTTTTTCTATGTGGATTACAAATATACCCGGCAAAAAGTTTTGCTCAGCTGGAGTTTTTAGTAATTAATTTTCATATCACACAAAACGCATTAAAATATTACATACAGTCAATTAGACAAGTATATCCTAGGCATTCGGCTTTAAACAGAAATCAAAATCGTTACGTAAATGTCAGAGAAATTCGTGCTTAAAGACACTAGGAGAGGTCATTAAAATTGCAAAATCAGCAGTGAAATCCAGCTGATTGTTATTTGGTTGCTTAGGAGAACTGAGGCGAACCTTGACAGAAATAACTGCCGTAGATTGCCCTGAACAAAACTTTTATCTGGATAATGTTGCCCTGGCCATGGTCGTGACCATTTGCACGTTATTTTTTCTTGAATTTTTCTGTCAAAACTTGACAAATGTGCAGTAGGCAATCGATCATGAACATTTAGCCAACTAATGAGCTGGTTTGCTCCCAATTAAATGAATTCCACTTCTGGCAAAATTTTTTGGTTTTCACTAAATGAAAATTAAATGTTAATTCATTAAGTCTTTAGTTATAATGGCAAACGCTAGGCCACACCGTCCACTGAGACGGATATCTAATGAAGACAGGGCCAGATCTCTTGGTCGACTAGAGGCAGGCATCCGACCATAAGCTGTTGCTAATCATGTGGCCTAGCGTTTGCCATTATAATTAAAGACTTAATCATTTCAACGTGCAGCACTATATTCTGGCTCGGAAAGCGTTATCAAACTACTGGTTCTGTAAAAAACTACTTAGGTCTGGCGACCGAAAGTCACGATTCAACTCGAAGATCGCTAATTGTGGTGACTGTTGGAAGACGAAGCTTTGTCGAAGGTCCTGGTTTTTAGAGAATGATAAGACACAAAAGAAGCCCAGATGCTCGATCCAGACAGTGACAAACCGGATCAAATCAGGCGGTTTTAACTTTAGAAAACCAGCTAAAAAGTCAGCTTTCCCCACGGCACAGAGCGCTGAGACAGCAGTTTTGTAGGCGCCACGGTAAATGGAAACAATGGTCGCAAGTTCCTTTTTTTGACGAGTCACGTTTTTGACTTCGAAAGATCGATGGTCGTATCCGAGTTTGGTGTCGCAGAGGGAACGGCACCTGGAGCTTACGACAGCATACAACGGCGGCAGTGTAATGGTCTGGTCTGGCAAGACTGACTTTGTTATCGTTCCTGGTACTCTAAACAGCTGTCTATACATTGACAAAATCCTATGAACCCATGTAATACCGTCTCTTCGGCCTCGGTTTTCAACACCTTCCACGGGACCTGGCGAATGTTAATGCATGAAAAACCATGTTTAATCCCCATAGTAAAATCTACAAGGATTAGGTAAACTCGATTTTACTGGTACCAAATCTTCACCCTAGGTTCAAATGTTGTACAAAATACAATTGTATACTAAAAATATAATTGTTCGGCTCGCATAGAGACGCCTTAATCATTGTAGGAATTTAAAACATCTCATCTTTATTATTTTTAGTCATAGAGCACTTCGCTTGTATTGCAAGATGCTACCAGACTTTTAAAAAATTCGTATTTTTTATTTATCTTCTTTTAAGTCTCTTTGATATTTATTGTACAGCCTACAGAGGATACAAAATATATAGGACGGGTTTGTTAATGTCTTGATGAATCATTGTAAAGTTTATACAGTTGTTTCAATATCTTTTTAAATCATTGTAAATGAATGTCTCATAGTTACATACCACATTCATATCTCACTGGGTATAAGAACTGTTCAACTACACGTTGTGACAAAAGCTGAACCTCATTGTAGATTCGCTGCGATTGTGCTACATGATATATTATATACCAAAAGCAGTGGTGGTCAAATCGATGCATTCAAAGCCTTGTTTAGAATATTTGAATTAAAAATTGCCCCAACATAGCATCATACCAGATATAAGTAATGAAACATAATGAATCAGGCAATGCAATACGCGATAAGTTTTTGTTTGTTTGTTTGTTTTTACTGAAATCGATACGCATTAGGCACAACTAAGATCAAACAAGAAATGTCAATCAGCAGTGCTTACTAGATTCCCCCGCTCAGAAACCTAAATGTAACGGATGGACAGACAGACGGACAACGTGAAAACAGTATACCTCCCCATAAACACAGTTTGCGTGTGTGTGTGTGTGTGTGTGTGTGTGTGTGTGTGTGTGTGTGTGTGTGTGTGTGTGGGCGGGGGGAGGGGAGGGGGTAGTGGTATAAAAAATTGATGTGTAAAAATTCAAACCTAGATCTGGTCAACATCAATGCTTATGCAAAACTTGGTCGAATTTCATCAATTTTTTCCCAAGATATTGAGCGGAATCGAAACTGTGAATAACCAAGGGCCATAACTATGTTGTATATTTGCGAAAATTGACGTGTAACAATCCCAACCTAGATCTGGTCAAATCAATGCATATGCTAAATTTGGTCTAATTCCATGACTTTGTTCTCAAGACATTGAACGGAAATGAAATTTTGACAATAACCAAGGGCCATAACTGTGTTGTGTATTTGCGAAAATTTACCCGTAACAACCTCGACCTAAATCTGGTCAGCATCAATGCACATGCAAAATTTGGTCTAACATCAATTCGTTCTCAAGATATTGAGTGGAAACGAAATTCTGACAAATTAAAGGCTCCATATTCCTCAATAATAGACATTTTATTATCCAAGAAAGGTTTAATAAATAGATGGTATTAATACAATCATAAAATGTGGCACCTGGCAGCCTGTAAAATTTCAGCTAGTATCTCGTTCTTGAAATGAAATGATTTTTTATCGTATCTCTGAATTAATGTTGCCTCAATAATATGCATTTTATTATCCAAGAAAGGTTTAATAAATAGACACATGGTATTAATACAATATAAAGTGTGGCACCTGGCAGCCAGTAAAATATCAGTTAGTCTCTCGTTCTTGAAATAGAATGATTTCTATTGTATCTCTGAATTAATGTTGCCAACATTAATTCAGGGATACTATAAAAGTCGTTTCATTTTTGATCCATTTCAAAAACGAGAGACTATCTGAAATTTTACAGGCTGTAGGATGCAAGATTTTATGATCGTATTAATACTTTACATCTTTTTATAAAATCTTTCTTGGAAAAAAATGTCTATTTTTGAGGAGTATGGAGCATTTAAGGGTCACAACACTGTTGTAAATAGGCAAACATTGACGCGACAATCCCAACCTAGATCTGGTTGAAGTCAATGCGTTTGCAAAATTTAGCCAAATTCCATTCGTTCACAAGCTATTGAGCGGAACAGAAATGTGGACAATAGCAAAGGGCCATAATTGTGTTGTATACTTGCGAAACTGACGGATAACAATCCCAACTCAGATCTGGTCAATGCTAAATCCTATATAAGGGGCATTAAAATTTACACTTTCCTTTTTTTTTTGAAAATCATCGCAATTTTAATATCTATTTTATAAAGAACAAAATACCCTGTCATCTTTTGTAACATCATAAATGTCATGAATGAGAAACTGCTGAAGTGTTTTTAGAGAAACCAGTGTCGAAATGACTTTGGGCAAAATGATTATAAGAAAAAAGTGCTGAAATGACTTGGGGCAAAAGGTATATTTAGTTACCTGGAGATGAAATGATTGCGATTTGCATTCGTCTCCTGTTTGTCTTGCCACATATCCTCCAAATGTTTTGAAAAAAGACAGTGAATTAATGAGACGAGACAAAAATTAACCGTTTGAGTCCTCACGTATGTTGCTGTACATGTTTATCTAATATAGTTTAATTGAAACTTCATACTGATCTGCATCAGACTTCAAACGCAATTTCTCAATGATTATATATAGATTTGTATTAAAACAGATAAATGAAGTTACGCTGAAAGCCACAATCATGAAGCACAACCTTCCGGAGGCACCGAAAGATGACGATCTAAGGAACAAACAATGTCAAAACTGATACAGATAACTGCAATAACGAACAAACAGGAACAGTAACAGGGGAATCACCTTAAAACCTTAAAAATCCAGCAGAAAAACTACTTGGTGAAGGAGGCGCGAAGAGTGGAAGTGGGGCTTACTTTTCAACCAAAACATTGCACTTAAAATTTTGATTC
This sequence comes from Anodontia alba, assembly GCA_964016985.1. Lineage (NCBI taxonomy): Eukaryota > Metazoa > Mollusca > Bivalvia > Lucinida > Lucinidae > Anodontia > Anodontia alba. The sequence goes on along the minus strand of OZ024823.1, from coordinate 52,362,034 downwards.
AGCTCCAAATTACACACATGTGTGTTCGCTTCCTCGTAATGGCCCTTAACCTCGCCAGTGAAACACCACTGTAATGATGTAAACGAAGTAGACCAGGAACACTTTTATCAAAGCTAAATTCATGAAGGTCAAGGCCATGTAATTAAACAATAAAATTATTACAAGTAACGTGGATATGACTGGACTGCATCAAACGAAAAAGCGTCTTCGAACATGCGCAAAATGTTCAGATTCTCATCATCCTGCACATGCGCATAGTTTCATCCGAGGTTTTGCTCTCTACTGAAAACATTCTATTGTAGCCAATGTTTTGTGTGCGGACAGCGAAGGCGCTGATCAGACAGCTCGGATGCTTAGCTGGGCCTTTTCTGTCCGCATATGCCTGAAGACACGTTTTCGCATGACGCGGCCTTGAATAATTGTGTGCAAACTATCCTACTCAATGAAAAAAAAAACAAATTGATAATATTCGATACCTGCCTCGTATTGCCAGACCAATGTGTACAACATATACACTTTAGAATTATTTTTTAGTACAGACACCAAAAGTGTGTTCTCGTTACATACTTGGCATGAAATTGTTATTAGTAAGGGATCGGTGAAAAGAGATGAGCCAGCGCAAGACAAAACCTACAATAAGACTTATGCGACCAGCAAAGACAGTTCAGCCTGAGTCGCGCAGTCCATCACGAAAACATACCTATATAATTTTGACCCCCTTAAACCCCACTTTTATATAGTAAAACTGGGGTTTACAGGGGTATACATTATTTTTCTTATTTCTGCTCAAAACATAGATTGTGGGTACTCGTTAGAACCGCCTCATCGAGGCGGTTCTAACGAGTACCCACAATCTATGTTTTGAGCAGAAATATGAAAAATATCTGATTTGTTTTATCTGAAAATTTTCAGTTTTTGGAGATAAAATTTTCTATATATTTGAATAGGAGTGTTTTCGTAATGCTGATTAGAGTCTTTGCTGATCGCGTGCTCCTTCTACAGCCTCCGGGTTATCCAAAGAGGGATAAAAGAGAACCCTTTCCGTACTGGATGGATGTTTATGCTAATCTAAATCTCACAGTTCTTATTGTAGATTCTGTCATGCGCTGGCACACAATATAACAGTTAGATAAGTCATGTTCTGCTGGTCTGCAAAGGCCAAACCTTAATGATGGTCGCTGCATTAAATATTTCATACGTTAGATTTAAAAACATTGCAAGTAAGCTTGTTAAAATAGTTGTTGTTTGACCCAGAGAAAAAGGTACTGTTATTTCATTTCCTAAGGAGACAATTTACATGATTTTCTTGAAAAGTATAACCAAACTGTTGACCATTTGTTTATTTCAAATTTTGTCATCAGCGTACAAAGAATTCAGAATTTTCTTCGTTTTTATTCTATAAGCAGCTTATTTAAGGAGTTACCATAATATTTATCAGATATTTGAGCCAGGTAAGTTTTGTGGGGTTTTATAAATATAAATTATGTATACTGAATACCACTTTAGCAACATCTAGACCATGCAAGGACTTCATGGGAGCACAAGCCTTGTCGATTTGCTGACTGTATAAAACATACCTAATTAAGTTTATTATTATTTGCGTTTGAACAAAACTCGTTCTACTGTAATTATTTGATGAACAATTATCAGTTAATATACGTATAATGACAATTTTATCATTAACCTAGTAAACTGGTTCGTTAGTGCTAGCTCAACCAATCAAATTTCCATTGACCTTTCTAATTTAATTAAACGTCGTTTTTATTTTATTTTATTTTTTTTTGGTTTCGCTTTTCAGTGCTCTCACAAACGTTTTGGGTAAACAAAGAATGATTTCTTACCGAATCATAGACTTGAAGTTGTTGAAATGAATCACACAGTCAGTGAATGACGACAGCTACCTAGGTCTGTTTCAGAAGGTTGGCATCTGGCTATTGCTGTCTATCGTCGAGCCCACCGTGTTTGTTTGTTTGTTTGTTGTTGTTGTTGTTTTTTTTTGTTTGTTTGTTTTTTGCCTTTTTTTTGTATTGTATTGTTTTGTATTTTTTTACTTATGAGGTAGCGCCCCTTTCGTGGATCAAATACCTATTTGTACTTTTGAGCTGCATCTGAATTAAGGGCGAGGTTTCGATGGAGTAAAACTAATTTAAGCTTCTAGTAATTTCTGCTGAACATTCCCAGGCTCTGTTGCACGTTTTATGTGTATATTGGTTATTGCAACAGTGTCTTGTGTCTTATTACTATTTGATACTCATCTCTTCTTCTTTTGGTGCCTCAGGATGATCATGGTTTGTGATTGTTGCCCTTCCTAGGTAACATAGTGCAGACTATATAATTTGTTTTCCTTAGAGCCAATTTTTGTAACCTTGACAGTCGAATACCGCTTAAGCCGTTGCTAGGAGCGTACACCCTCACGCAAACTACACTGCTGTATTTGAAGAGACTTTCTTGCATAAAATCCTATGAACATAGCTGTTTGAAGCTATTCTTGAATGGACCAGAAGCGGTGTTCAAACAACAAAACCTATGTTCAAATCATGAAATTCACGCGCTGTTTGAACATGGATTTTGAACTTTTGATATCACAAGATGGGCCTTGCTTTGTTTACGTTACGTTGAGCGACGTAACGTTATCGCCCTGAACATAGCATTTTAGAATTTCATGATGACGTCAGAGGGTCATTGCGCAACTGGCGTCATTGTAAACAACATTCTGAACTAGCCGCCATGTTGGTTTGCGTCGCATTTGAAGAGATTATATGGAGTGTATATGGAGCCTTGGGGCGTTTTCGTCACAATTTGCCGTTGGAATTGCAAGTTATGCAAGAACAACAATCATCCATAGTTATTTCATTGCAATAATATTTGCCGGGTCCCTCGAAAGATATTTGAACACTCGGCCTTGGGACCGGCTAATGTTAATACATGAAAAACCATGGGTGATCCCTATATAAACCGACTTTCATTTTTGTGTGTTCTTTGTTTCAAACCAAAACCTTTAAGCTTTTATTATTCATTTTTATTTATATGTGATAATAATTTGACACGTACTTTATGCCTTAGCATATGCTGATAGACACTGAACTTTTCGCTTGTTTAAACATATTTATTTCTAAACTGTTTATATATATAGCACATACAAAAATACAACAATAGGATTAGAACGAAAGCATAAGAGCTTATTTAGTTCTTTTCCTAGGACGTGATCGTTGTCAGAAATATGAGTATACGAGCAAATCCAGAATGATTAATTTCCAATGGTCCTCTTCAAGTAATAACAATTTATTTTTTAGTAAATAATGATTGTGAAGTTTGACATGAAGAGATGAGCAAATATAGATTTAGAATAAGAAGAGAGAAGAGAAACAAAATACACAAAATGAAACAAGGAAAAACAGAGAGGGGAAAAGAAATGAAGAACTATGGAGCAGATCTTGACTATGAATATAATATGGTTACTGGGGACTGTGAGTGGTGCAGAAGAGGTCCGACTGATATCATCGATGTATGCTCCGAATCACTGTCACTATAATATTGATTAGTGCGAGATTCACCACATCTACAATTACAAAGAGGAGATTCTATAATGTTTTTCAAGTAAAGATCGTAATTGAGAAAGCTGCAACCAGTTCCAAGTCTAGTATGAAGTATCTGCATACTTCTGCTGTCTGTATAAAAGTACTTTGGAGCAATTATTCTGCCCTGAGTTAATTGTCTCTTAAAATCATCAACTGTATCTACAATCCTGTCAGAGCAGGGAAGATCGTTCCAATCACGACTGACTGCAGGAAGAAAAGAACTATAATATTGATTAGTGCGAAAATGTATTGTTCTTATATTATTTGCCTTACGCAAACTGTAACGTGAACTTTTCTGGTCGGGCCGAGGAACCAGTGAAGAGAGATAAGAGGGAGCAATGCCATTATACATGTTATAGAACAGGACTAATTTATGCTTTCTTCACCTTACATTTAGTGTTTTCCATCCGATCTCATCATATAGTTTTTGCACAAAGACTAGTTTAGTTGTTCCGGTGGCTATTCTAGCAGCCTCTAATTGTATTTTTTCTAAATCATGTTTCTCTTGTTGAGTGCAGTTGTCCAAAACTACATCGACATATTCTAGTATTGGGCAAATAAAAGCAATATAAATTGTTTCTAGGGACTTTCTATCTAAGGTATATTTAAATTTCCTCATGACATTTATTCTGGACTATGCCTTACTCTTAACATACTCTATATGTTTATGTCAGGAACAGTCTGATGATATGTTAATTCCCAAATGTTTATGGAACTGAACTTCGTTAATTGCATGATTCGACTTGAAAACCGGAGGATGATCAGCTTTGTTTATTTTGCGAGAGATAATAAGAGATTCATTTTGATTTGGGTTTAATTTCAGTAACCAAGACTTTGCCAATTTTGATATTTTGTTAAGCTCTGTATTAAGGATTTCAGCAGCAGCATCTGGATTGTCTACAATAATATACAGACCAGTGTCATCAGCAAAAAGTCACAATACGAACAAACAGTAGATGGAATATGAACTTTCATTCGCCACTGGACAAACTCTGAAACAAATGAGCCGGGCAATACGAAAATGTGTCTCCCAAGTATATGCGGACAACGAAGACTCAGCTAAATAGATTAAAAAAGGATAGATGTCGCTAATTAGGTCTCATCTGTGAAATTTCAAAACTCCCGGAAGGTACTCAATGATCACAAAGGACCAGAAACTATAAATTACACAAAAGTGAAGTACGAGGAGCCTGCTGCCTGACAACTCCTTGCGTTATTCAACGATAATTCACTGCAGAGAAAAATATTTCGAGTCTAATGTGATATATAAGGGAAATTCGATATCGTTGCAATGTTTCGCAAAGAACTATTTTGCAGGGACGTCAACAGAAGTAAATGTTTACATGCGACGTCATCAAACGCGCTCTTTTGCACGCATTACGTTGACGACATGAATTATTGTAGTTTGATCACGGTTAAGTTTCCACAATGTGCTATGGGAAAACGTTAACGTCATGTTAGAATTACGAAATATTTTATTTACTGTGAATTATCGTCAAAACGCATGGTGTTGAAGGGCAGGTTGCGAAGTATTAATTCACGACGGCGAAGCCGGAGTGAATTGATATTTGCATCTGTCCGACAGCACCATGCATTATTCGACGATAATTCACCGCAGAGAAGAATCATTTCGATTTTAACATGATATATAAAGGAAAATCATTGTCTTTGCAATTAAAAAAAAATATATTTAGCAGCGGACATCGATAAAAGTAAAGTAAATGTTTAGATGCGACGTCATCAAACGCGCCCTTTTGCACGCACTACGTCGACGACGTGAATTATTGTAGTTTGATCACAAGGCGCTATTAGAATACGTTAACGTCATAATAGAATCCGTTTTAAATGCGAGGAAAGTATCAGAAATTACCACGTGCAGTGCCAAGAGGTATAGATGATGTCAGTAACGTATTGTAAATCTACTAGTCAAACTTCAAAAGCTCTTTGGGAACACAGAAATTTGTTCTAAACATGGATGGTTCGAGCCACTGAGAGTTGATCAGTGCGCCAGGTGAGGATGCAAATGGATATAAATTAAGGGGTGTCTTTTCGATATTATATAAAATAATGGTATGTTGAGTGTACTCATTAGAATCGCCTCGTATATGCGATTCTAATGAGTACACATAACGTACTATTTAAAAAAAAAAACAAAAACAAAAAACAAATAAGAAAATTCTACTTAAATATCCCTAAATATTTGAGGTATCGGAATAATTTCCTAAATATTTGAGGTATCGGAATAATTTCAGGAAATGACATGTATAAGCTTTAAGCTTACCGTCTGATCCTGACACATTAATGTTTTGAAACTAATATCCATGTAGTTGAAACAATAAAATATTGTTTAAACCAATTTCCTAGGGACTCAAAAGAACGAGTTCAAATCATCCACGGCAAACAAGTCATCGGTGTTCGAGTTATTGACGTTTTATTGTAAAACGTTATCTGTGCATGGTACAGTTTTCTGTATTTCATATGTCTGATCTGGAATAAAAGTCTTCCGATCGATGTCATTTCTAATTTGATATGAAACTAATAATTGTTTCTAATAATTCTGGTATATGCATTATGTGGGGCAAACGTGTCGCACCTTCAAAAGTAAACTTGCCTTCAGAATACAAAGCAAATCTTTCTTTACAGTAGCTTCATTTCTGGATTTAAATTCGATATCTTAAGGTACCATTGCAACGAAAATGTCCCTTTTGACATTCTAATATTTTTCTGCTTCTAGACAGTGACGTCTGAAATACTACATCGTATGGGTATATATATATATCGTATGGGTATATATATATATATATATATATATATATATATATATATATATATATATATATATATATATTCGTTTTACCAGTGCATCTAGTAACGTTAGTGATTTTAACGAAAGTACTAAACTACATGCGATAACTTCCAAAACAAGGCTATCGGTGTCATAAACTTGTCAAAATATTTTCTAAGTATTATCGACGACATACTGCATTAATTTCTAAATATGATGTTCGCTTGAAAACCCTCCTTCTGTAAGGTATCTCGGAACTCGAGTTTTATGCTGATTTAGTTCATGAACTACGGAGAAGTGTTGGTAATTCAGATTTTTGAGCAATTAAAATAGTTAAAAGGGTCGGATATCAATTAGCTGTTATGCTACATACTGCACGCTTTATGACAACCCATTGATGATTAACAGTTTTGTTGCCCTGTTTAATTACACGACGATAGATAGGGCCGCAGACTCACTGAGATCCTAAATCTGATATAGGTGGTGTGTTTCCCCAGTAATTTTACTCAAGATTTAAATCGATCAGTATTTCATGGTATAATAATTACATCTAAAATATTAGACAAGAGAGATTACTTTCCTTTCGACATCACTCGGAAAGACGTTTTATACTTGGTGTTTTATTTTAAATGAAATTATTTTGTTCTGATTGACCATATTTGTCTACGAAAATATTTTTTACTTTTCTTTGCTGAATTTAAATTATTGATGTTTCACAACTAGTACGGGTTCCAAATTAAAAAGTATGCTTACCCTGCAATCGGAAAGATATACAATTTATTTTGATTTAGAAAGACAATTTGGACATGTCTGTATATTAAGCAAGTGATTAGCAGATGTACATACATTGTATTTCGCGAAAACTGGCATGTTTCTAATGAGGCCCAGTTGATACTTAATAACTTCCAAGTATACAAACTCTTGCGTATTTAGATTTATGTCACAGAATAAAAGAAACTATTTTTCAAAACAGAAACCCGTATGTTTATTTTCTCACATGCATATTCAATTATGAAGCAAAAAAAAAAATGAGACATTCAAGGGAGCATACCCTGGTTTACTGCCTGAATCAAATTTTAAAATTCGGCATGCAAACTTTAATTACACTGTATACTTTTTTCGATGTCATGTTTTAGAAGGTTCATAAAAATGGATTGGCACCAGAAATGGCCGATTTCTGATACAATATGGCCGCTACGATAAACTTGAAAGAGAACGCTTGTTTCGGATAATTTACAATATCATTTGAATGACACATTTTAAATTTTACAAGACACCTTTCGGGCGTTCGTGCTTATGTTTTTGGGGTTTTTTTTATTAATTCATATACAATACAATTTTAGGCTTATGAAAAGCTTTAAGATGCACGCTGAGATAGTTTTCTGCACATTTTGTCGAAAGTACAGTAGTTTGACTTCAATACAGGACTGATATGATTAAATTGTCTGTTCTTTTAGGACTGCTGGACTCATGCATTATGTTTGAAAACAGAGTACCGCTAAAAACTCTACGGGTGCGAGGGATGTTGCCTTTTCATTTCATTATTTCTCATCAACAGACTTACGAAGTATGGCTTGCCTTAGGCGCCGAAACAAAAAGACATTTCTGTACAGTCAGTAAGCATCCGCTTAAACAAGAAAAGAGAAAAATACAACTATAATAAAAATAAAACCCAGACATATGAGTGGTTTCTGGAAGTTCGGCGCAGGCCGGTCCAAGTTAGATAATGGTAATTTTAAATTTAGACAAAATGCAGTTGTATTTTATAACTATGATATGTATTGGGATTTGCGAAATTCTGGCCATCAAGTATGTTTTAAGAGCATATAATGATTCGAGCGCTATAGTTTTACTTATTTATTTTATTTATTTTTTTTCCTTTATCGAAAGTAGATTCTAGAAGGAATGGCCCTTGAACTTTTCCTTCTCCATAAATAGATTCTAGAATGAATGCATTACGTAAAGATGCCTATATAATTTTGACCCCCTTAAACCATCCCCCTTTTATATAGTAAAACTGGGGTTAACAAGGGTATTCATTATTTTTCTTATTTCTGCTCAAAAACATAGCTTGTGGGTACTTGTTAAAACCGCTTCGTCGAGGCGGTCCTAACGCGTACCCAAAATCTATGTTTTGAGCAGAAATATGAAAAAATATTAGATTTTTTTTTATCTGAAAATTTTCATTTTTTGATGGTAAAACTTTCAGTATATTTCAATAGGCATGTTTTTGTAATGAACCAATAGAGCACTTGGTAGATTATCCGTCATTTTTGCACAAGCTAGACGACTTTTATGACATCATCTGTTTGTATTCTTGAACAGCAGAAAATGTGTTATATAGCTCATAGCTCTAAATAAGAGAGGGTTACCAATATAAATATTTTTTCTTATTTCTCACTAAAAACATACGTCATGGCGTTTCTGTTTAAAAAATTGACTTATCTAGAGCTATTACCAATACTTACACAATTCATGTAGGCGTGCCCACGTAATGCTTTAATTTGATATGCGGTAAACGTCAGAAAACATTGGGAGCACCGGTGACATTTATGACTGTAACATAATTGGCTTTAAAGTTCCATGATTTAACGCTTATTTGACAAGTGTCAGATCGGTAATCGATTATGTATTAGTGTCCCATGAGCGGATATATGATGTTTAGGCAATGGACATATTTCTTATGTCAGGATGTTATATTAGAAGTTCTGCATGAAAATTTCACATCTGATTTCTGTCTATGTACAAGGAAATAAATGGATATTAGGACGGGTTCAAGTATATAAATAAAAAGGAAATGCTAACCCATCAATCGGAAAGATATACAATTTATTTGATTTAGGAAACCAGTGACATGCCTGTCCACATACAGGTCCTCTAGCATCATGTCCGTAGTGGTGCATTTATTAGATTCCAAGAGCTTCAAAATGACAGCATTCAAAATGAAGGGGGAACAAGTGGCTCCAAACAAAACCGATTTAAAGCGATACGACTGTAGAGCGCTGTCAGGATCTGCAGGGTTGCTGAGCAAGTAAAATCTCGTGGCATCTCGGTCTTCCTCGGCTAGACCGGTATTCAAAAATGCCTTCTGTATGTCCGTGGTGACCGCGTACCTATGACTTCGAAACCGAAGAAAGAGCGATGTAAGTTGGGTGGGGTGCTCAGCAAGCAATTATTCTGGCTAGGGTTGTCCGGCAAAGATCTACAGCTACAGTCGTAAACTATCCTGATGGGCGTAATGGCTAATTCCTTTCTAACAGGTTGGTGCGGTATATAATGAATCTTCGACTCGGGCTGGTCGCATTCGGGAATCTTCTCGATAAAAGCTCGCCTTTCATGCTCGCTAATGATATCGCCATAGACTTGCAACAAAGCTGAGTCTCGTGTTCTTCGTTTGGCTACTTCTTCATTTGTCGATAGGGTTGGGTGGTTGTCTCTCCAGGGTAACTTGGCATAATATTTCCCATTCTTGAAGGTAATATAAGTGCTCTGGTACATTTTTAAGTAATTATCATGGGGCTGCTTGGGTTCTATTTTCTCTATGCCAAATGGTTTGACCTTCAAAAATCTTTCAAGATCGACTTCTTTGACAGAGTGTGGCGTCATTTTGTTCATCATCGAACTGAAGAGTGATTTCTTGTTGCATCCATTTATGGGTCCAGAAAGTAGGTACCCGATCTTTGACGACAGCAGTGGGGCCATTTCCTCTGGCGACTCTGTCTTGCACGACACTCCAGTGGTAGTCGGTTCCGATTAGCACCATAATTTCAAAATACCCATCATTCATTGCGGGAAGAGCAAGTTTGAGTCCCGTCAAATGCCTCATATTCTTTATATTGCTAGGATATGTTTTCAAAGGCACGGCAATCTCTGGTACAATCAATATATCCATTGGAATTGTTTTTGTCTCTGTCTGTAGGTAAACTGTTGCGGTGGAAAGTCCTCGCATATTTCTGATGGTGTCCCCGAACCCCGAAATGGATAAAGCCTCTTTCCCGGTGGGAAATAGCTCCAGTTTGTTTGCTAAGTCTGTGGTAATAAACGACCTCTGGGCACCTTCGTCGAGGAAAATATTTGCATCTAGACTTGTTTGACCTGAGCTTACTGGTGCAATTGCTGTCTTCAAAAGCACGTAGGGTCAGAGAAGAATGCAACTGAACTAATGCATTGGATTCCCTCGCGTTGTGATTTTCAAATAAAGTGCCTTGAGCTGGTGTCTTTGCATCAGTTTTCTGCAGAGCATCTTTGCATAGGCCAGTATGGTGTCTTCGACAACAATATTTGCATTTCGACTTCGATTTACATTCTGCTATTCTGTGTCGGCCGAGGCAATTGAAGCACAAGTGGTCTCGTTTTACTATGTTATTACGCTCGATGAAGTCGATTATCGCACAGTCTACACTACTATGCGGTCCTTTACAAAAGGCGCAAACTCTCTTTGAAGGAAGTGTGTCGTTTCCACCGGGTTGCAACAGCGACTTCGACGGCGGTTTGGATTTATGGTATGCTGGCTTTGTCTATGGTAAAGAAAGTCGCTGTTGTCGTTAAATTTTCTGCATTGTTGACGACCGAGTTGCCGGCTTCCATAACATTCAATTCTGTGAAAAGGCATTTTCGCAGATCAGACAAAGACCAGTTTGATGACCCGTGCTCTCTGGCAATGTTCTTCCTTATTTCTTCAGGTATATTCTTCAACATCACAGGAACAAGCAACGCACCGTGTGAGCTTTCCATCTGATCAAGTAATTCAAGACCTCTAATGTAGATTTCTGTCTTGTCGTAGAAAGTCCGTAGGCTGGAAATGGTACTCATGGGCGCTGAAAGATCTAACAAAGCTTGCATGTAAGTCTGTACAATCCTGTGCTTTTGTCCGTACCGCTCGTGCTACAAGGCGACTGCTTTACCATAATTTATGTTTGTAATTGCAAACCCAGACACTGTTTGACGGGCTTCATATTTCAACAAGGATTTGAGGTAGGTGAATCTCTGGACATTACTGTGGGATTTATTTGTATGGATAGCTGATTCATATGAGTCCTAAAACGGCTGCCATTCTAGTACATCGCCCTCAAATACTGGAAGATCTAGCTTAGTTAATCTGTGATAGATGAATATCGAGATCGAAACAGACGTGTGCGGCATGATGCGAATGCTCTCTTGTGCATGTACGACTAGGCGTTCGTACTAATATTGTTGGAAGCTGCGGGGTCCTGGCCTGAAAGAAAACTTTCAGCATGCACATTTAAACAAAAAGTTCTTGTTTGAATAATTCTTTTAACTTGTTGAATATTTAACTCTAGGTTAAAATGTACTCATCTGATTCAGGAATTTCCACTTCTATCTATTCTTCCAGTGCTGCAAGAATCTTGTCATTCAGCTCCGTGATCACTTCCAGCTTTTTCTGTAGGGCACTAGCGATATTTGAAAGTTTGTCGATTCCGGGCGTTGTTTCATCACTTCTCACATCCTCGAATTTCTTAATCAGCTTCGAAACTGCTCCTCAGTGTCCATTTCTTACTGCTTTTAACTTAGAATACATCCTTTTGGTCATGGCACCAAATATCTTAGAAAGGAATTAAACACAAGAAAAGGTACGTCTTCTCTCTATGAATTGTATTGCTCAAGACGTTGGAACACAATAGCAACGTCAGTCAAAACATTTTGGAACGTTAAGACGTCAGGAAAACAATATAACGTTAACGTGACTTTTGGCGCCAAGATCCTAACAGTGCCTTGTTGAAATTCTTCAAACGACATCTTTTCCAATATTAAGTCGGATTGAGCCGAAATTTGATGGGAGGCATCGGTGCGACTAAGAGATTCAGAATTGCTAAAATCGTTTCGTTCCGATATGCAAGATGGCCACCATGGTGGTCATCTTGAAATTCTTCAAATAACATTTTCTCTAAAACCGTTAGTCTGATTGAGCCGTACCTTGATGGGAAGCATCGGAGCGACATAGAGATTCAGAATTGCTAAAGTCATTCCGTTCGGCTATCCAAGATGGCCTGCATGCCCGCCGTCTTGAAAATCTTGACACCACATCTGCTCCTGAAAGATTGAGCGCAAACTTGGTGGGAGGCATTGGAGCCACATGGAGAATTAGAATCGCTAAAATCATTGTTTCAATATCAAAGATAGCCACCATATCGGCCATCTTGAAAATCTCCTCCCAACCTGTAAGTCAGATTGAGCTAAAACTTGATGGGAGGCATCGGAGCAATAAAGAGATTCAGAATTGCTAAAATCATGCCGTTCCGATATCTAAGATAGCCATCACGGTGGCCAGCTTGAAAATCTTCAAACTACATCGGCTCCCGAACTGTTAGTCGGATTGAGCCCTAACATGGTGGGATGCATTGGGATGACATGGAGATTTAGAATTGCTAAATTCGTTCCGTTCCAATATCCAAGATGGCCGCCATGGTGGCCAGCTTGAAAATCTTGAAACAACATCTGCTTTCGAACGGTATGTCGGATTAAGCTGAAACTTGGTAAGAGGTATTGGGGAGACATGGCGATTCAGAACTGCTAAATTCGTTCCATTCTGACATCCAAGATTGCTGCCACGGCAGCCTTCTTGAAAGTCTTCATGTGGTTTGAGCCCAAACTTGATGGGAGGCATCGAGTGACATAGACATTCAGAATTGCTAAATTCTTTAAACCTAATCTGCTCCCAAAAGATAAGTCAGAATGAACCAAAACTTAGTGGGGGCATTGAGCCCAAAACTTGGTGGGAGGTATTTTGGGCGACCTGGTGATTCAAAATTGCTAAAACCGTTTTGTTACAGCAGTCATCTTAAAGATATTCAATTGTTAGAAAATAAAAGGTAAGAGAAAAGTCCAGGGAGTGTCACAATCACAAACCGCAGCCCTTCCCAGACATCAAGAGGAAGAGGAAACAGACAAAACCAAACAAGCGCAAATCGAACAAACGTACGAAAAGTACTAAGATTAGCTCTCTCTTCCCCAGGCGAGGTAATCGCAATGCTACAAGGACTGAAAAACACAAGAAAAAATAATACTCAGATCGGCGCGCAGTCTGATCAGAGGCCAACTTCACCCTGGGTCCCGATGCACATACAGAAATACATAAAAGTTCGGTTCGCATAAAGGCTCCGAACTCAGCCAATGCATCAAAGCGAAAACATAAAAATCAAATGAATCACTATGATAAACAAAGACGACTAACCAGCTGGTAGTCCAGATTAAATAAATGCATCCAATAATTTCGCATTTGGATATCCAGATTATTTTCAACGATGATGTACCATGCGTATCTAAAATGTAGCTAACTCTTTTTCCACTCGTTCACTCTACTTTTCGCAACTGACCAATTAAATAATCTGTAGCACAACATTATAATAACCAGCCAGTGAAAATAACTGTGACAACATGTTAACATCTCGCATTTCCCGCCTATTATCTTAAATTATTGTTTTTCATTAAACGCTACATATATATTTAGTATCAGAATAATGCTTATGATTCACGGCATCTAATCAAAGTAATATTTTAACTTTTGTCTCAAAAGTTCGAATATGTATAAAATTTTAGTTTGCATTACAATTGCCTTAAACGTGACGCATCCCCTTATTTCAGAATATTTCAAATTAAAGATAGTTTGTGACAAAAATGATGTTGAAAACCGTGTTTAAAATTTCCTATTGGTTGAAATGTTACAAGCATTCAAAGGCGTAGTAACTTGTGTTGCTATTTATATTTTAGTAAAAAGCTATCCCACGTGATGTCACCGGTTCTTTTTTTTTTTTTTTTTTTTTTTTTTTTTTTTTACTTTAAAATTTATTTTTAATTCCCCATAATTTTATTCCAGACTACTAATTTTGGTAAAAATGTTAAATATTCTATTACTATTGAATAGTTAGACTATATTTGAAGCTAGCATTTTTAAATGATGAAAACTGTTTTAATTAAATTTTAAAAACTTTATTCAAAATATTACAAAGTACAAGTTACAGATCACTATGTTGAAAAGACGTTTACCAAGATTAAATAAATTTGTTGAAAATTACGTTTCGAAAGATCTTTTTAGATTAATATGCATAAAAGTTCAATAAAATTACTACAGAAAATGGAATTTAAATTAATTTCACAATTATACTTAAATCTAATTTTGTAACGTTAAATTTCATTTAGAAATCAAAACTGATTGTGAAAATGTTTATTAAGCACTGCAGCTCTACAAATGAACATGGAGGAGATCTGTTTCTTTCTCCATATAGTCTTTGAAATTTTTTCTAATTAAAGTTTTTGAAATATCTTTTAAGTTATTCATAAGAACCAGTGACGTCATTGATTCTTATGAATATTAATGAGAGTCAAATGGGAAAGATAAATAAAATTTCGATAACATTCTAAGCATTTGGAATTTTTAAATGGGATTTTCACCATGGGATTAATGCTTGTTAACAAAGGTTCAACTTAAGAAAGGCATGCCAAAGTACACTGGCAGACATTTCAGTTGTACAAGACTGCACCTGATGGCGGATGTAGCCATTAGTGTCAAATTTAAGCCTTCTTGCGAGCAAAACTTCATAATATCTTTTATGCGATTACGAACTTTTTATGAAATTATTTTTTCTAATATTCAATATGAAAGAAACCCAACAATCTACAATTTTAAATGAAGAAATAAAAAATGTACCAAAAGTATATACAATATAAACAGGGCTATACATGTATTATTTTTATTATTTTATTTTTATTAATTATTTGCTTGAAAGTTTGCTGCATAACACCAGTACCGAACGAAAATACCAAAAACAATACTTTGCATTCATCTACGTTTAGCATACACAGTAAATCCGATAGCCCGTTTACCGTGGCTGTTTCTAAGTCCTTTTTGAGTCCTTGGGTAAATCCGTCCGTTACCTCAAGAAAACATGTAACTATATTAGGAGATATTTTAAGGAAAGTTTCCTATTTTATCATAAACATATACGTTGTGTGTACTCATTAGAATCGCCTCTTTGGGGCGACTTTAATGAGAACACTCAGCATACCATTATCTTATAGAAGGTCGAAAAGACACCCCTTATATATTATCCTCATTTGCCTCCGGACCTGCTGCTAGGATTAACCGTCAGTGGCACGAACAAATTTGTAAAGTCTAGAACAAATTTGTATGGTCCTAAAAATGTTCGAGCCATTGAAGTTCGACTACATGCTTACATGGAGGCATCTTTGAAATAGAAACTATTTTCCTATTAACCATTATATACGAGTGCTAACATTACTGAGCACTTGTACAACCTGGACGGTCTAGGGTTCTATACCCCAGCCCCTCTTGGGAAGGTGCTTATCATCAGCCTCACAGTATAACGATGCTAAAGAGTTCTACCTTCTCAATCTCACAGGATACCTGTCAGGCCATTATCAATAGTTTCAAAATATTTGGCTCTTTCCTACGCCAAATATCAGGAGGCAAGACCGAGGATAATAAGACAAGCGTCACACGGCGCACATAGAAAGAATGATATTAATGTTAATACTTTTTCTTCAAACGAAATGACTTGGTAATACAAAAGATTATTAGAGGAATGGTAATGCTTCATAAGTTTGCAATCGCAAGAAAACGAATTTATAAACACAAAAGATACCAAGATGTTCTTCGTATGGCACTGAGTTTTTTAGTCTTCGTTGTTCGCTTGTTGGAAGATGTTTTTGTGCAATGGGCGTATTACTGATTGCATTCTTTGGCTTCCATAGGCTTAAAGATTCCACGCCAGTAGCAGTTCTGCGCAGTTATTTGAATAGTAATCTTTCATGCATTTCGAAAATAAATATATACAAGTCACGATCTGATCAAGAAATGGATAAAAGCAATGACATGACAACGTCTTAAGGCATACATGAACAGCGCGTGTCTACTGCTAGAGAAAGCCCACCAGCATTTTTTGTCAGCGCATGCGCATCCGAAGTTTGTTCAATACAATTTAGAGCTAGAAGGTTTTCAAACATGAACTAGTGCACTTACTCTCATGATAGGAAACAACAAAAAAGATCAAAATTTCCTTTTGACATATGAGCCATCGCATAACAAAACCAACAAAATGGAAAGTGCGGACCGTCCAACGAAAACTCAGAATAGCCTGGGCATCCGCCCAGTCTGATCAGTCTTCGCAGTCCACATGAAAAAAACTTAGGTCCTTAGCTACCCATTGTGCCCACAGCGAAGACTCAAAACCAACAAATGGCATGTGTGCCCCTGGAAGACTCAGATCAGCCTGGGCATCCGCCCAGACTGATCTGAGTCTTCGCTGGGCGCACACGTCATTTTGTTGGTTTTATCGTGCGCTGGCTCAAGTCATATATTTCATGCTTAATCACTATACTTATCCTGACTACTAGGACAACATAAACCCCTGCTAGACTTTGGCTTAAAATTTTAGTCCAGTTTGATTATGCTCTTAGTCTACACCGTTTATACATTCCTATGCGTCTGAATAATTTAAATAAATTTAACGATGTCCAAATACCGACAATTACGGACCATTGAGAAAACTAAAGTAATCCGAATGAACTCGTAGAGAGCAGGGCGTTGATTCGACAGTCTGCGATGTGATACATATAACGTATAACGACAACAGCTACAAAAATGTACATCACTTTACGGCATGTGCACTTTTTTTTCTTCGGTTACCGTTTTCGATGTAATTACCGCACATACCACTATAAGCGCTATCAGTCATTGTCTTAGTCTTTAGATAACTGTGCTTGTACATCCTACATGTAATTCGTTATAAACGTATGGTATTTGAATCAATTCAAATAAGCACCCGCAACACATGCTTTTAATTCAATTGAGCACCCATGACGTACTATTTTATTTAAAACAAAATCAGAGTTTTTGTACAAACATCATTTAGTAGTCCTCTTAGTGTGTCCTTATAAGTGAATATTTTAATAAGCGGTTTTTCCAGTTAATTTGAAAAAGCTATACGTAGGGTGCAGTAATTATGTCTAATAAGGGATTTACTCTAAACGTTTCGCCAAGCTTTGCATTCAGAGTAATATTTCATATCAAAATACAGTCGATTCTTGTTCTCTCGACTTCGCTTATCTCGAATAACCGCTTATCTCGAAGTGAAATTCTGGTCCCTGTTAAAACAATCTAACAACAGATAATAAAATATTGTGGAAAACAGGAGAATTTGTTCCCAAGGAGCAATTTCTCCTATTTTCCACAATATTTTCAATGTATCTCAACTTCAGGAGTCAAATTACATATTCACTTGTGACATGAGGTCGTTAGAGATATTTTCCTCAATTCTGCAAAACTGATATGTCGAGGTACGGATATCTCGAAGTATTTCAGATAGTCCCTTGGACTTCGAGATAACGAGAGTCGACTGTAGCATTCAAACGAGAAAAGAATCGTCATCGATTGTGGGAGACATAAAGTTTTCCGTCGTATTAACGTTTGAAACTTTCAGACTCTGTTGGCTGAATCATAAAATGATACTTCGCGATTTTTTTTTTCACGGAAAATAAGACTTTGTCTTCAAATTGTCTTCAAAAGAGAAAATGTGAATGCGTGCGTACGTGTGTGTGTTGACTATTGACTAATGCTAATTTTTCAGTTACGTCAGAACAATGTTGGCTCTCGCGGGGCATCAGTTCTCACTTCCATCGGCCCATTAGTCCAAACACTCACATTATTCTGATACTGTTTCTACTAACTCTGGTTCTATTTTATTATTTTATAAAGTATTTCTGCAACGTTTTGAAGTCCATAGTTTATTTGTTTTAATTCTAAAGGATGAACACTTGGGGCTTACCTGAGAGCAGCCTCTCTGAAAAGTCAAAAACAAGGCCCAGAGGTTATAAAACTCAGCTGAGCATAAAAATTTCTCTGCTAATAAATATGAAAATGCCAACAAAAGTTGGCATTTTCATATTTATTAGCAGAGAAATTTCCATGCTCAGCTATGCTTAGCAAGGAAGAAATTGCAATATTTAGTAATTTGATATTTTTCAGCAGGACAAATTTCATGCTCAGCTGAGTTGAGCAAGAAAAAAGTTTTATAACCTCGGGACCAGAAAGGATATGGTCGATTATGTGGCATGAAGGGAACTTCAGTATCTTTAACCTTTACCACTCTATGAGCTTATTCAGCAGACGACAAATAGACGACATTATTCTTATTTTACCCAAAAAACAGGATTTGACATTTCATGCAAATTGTCTCCAAAGGATTTAACATTTCATGCAAAGTGTCTCCATTGGAGACAATTTACATGAAATGTCAAATTCTGTTTTCTGGAAAA
The DNA here is from genome assembly GCA_964016985.1 of Anodontia alba. Taxonomy (NCBI): domain Eukaryota; kingdom Metazoa; phylum Mollusca; class Bivalvia; order Lucinida; family Lucinidae; genus Anodontia; species Anodontia alba. Next base: position 52,343,380 of record OZ024823.1, on the reverse strand, counting down.
TATAAGAAAAATATTTCAAGATGTCTGCAGAAATTTTTACCCAGCTAGCGTTCCACTTCAATCTTTATCGGATCATTATTGGACCATTATATCGGCCCGACAGGTTCACTGCCGGGCCTATAACTGTCCGATATATATATTTAAGTAACTGGGTTTACCCTAACTATTATGGCAGGCAGGCCTTGGTAAACAGTGTAGACTAATATCGAACGCCCCAAAACTTGTTTACAATTCACGTTTTATAACATGAAAGGCTAGTAAAAAGAACAAAAGCGTAAGGTAAGAAGTTAAGGTGTGTGAATACTTTGAGTAAATATTTAGACTTAGTGCATTAGACAAATTTTCAGGATCTGCAGAATACTTTCATGTTTATAGAAAAAAATTGTGACCCCAATCAAAATTTTAACCCATTTATGCCTAGCGTTCCATAAAAGGGGCATTGGCAAACAGTGTAGACCCAGATCAGACGCCAAAGAACGCAGCGTCTGATCAGGGTCTACACTGTTTGCAATCAATACAGGAATTTCTATATAACATGGTAATACTAAAAATTAAAGGACATCCCATTTATTGGAATTGGGCCTGTCCAATGAGTTAATGTAGAAGAATCCATTCGGCATAGATGTGTTAAGATTCTAGATTATGGTCGCTTGCTGTACGGCTGCCCACTTTGCTTTCTAATTTGTTTTCGTGGGTGGCTGCCATACTGTCTTGTTCTGATATTTGCATTGTGGTCACCTTCAATATCAGTGTCTTCTTTTTATCTCTTTTATTGCTTGTTTGTTTTTTGTATTTATGCCGGACATTATTTGAACCTAGGGCGAAGATCTGGAGCCAGTAAACTCAAATCACAGGAAATGTCAATCTTTGCAAACAATTCACACGAAATGAGCCAGAGCACAAAACCTACAATAAGAGCTGCGTGATCAGCGAAGACTCAGATCAGTCTGTACATCCATCCAGTATGCCAAGGGTGCTCGTTCATTCTTTATAGGATAGCCGGGGGGTTGTAGAAGGCACATGAGATCAGCAAAGACTCTGATCAGACTGCGCGGATGTGCAGACTGATCTGAGTCATCGCTGGTCGCACAAGTCTTATTGTAGGTGTGGCATGCGCTGGCTCCATTGTTAAGCCTTACTTTATTTGAAGTAAAAGTAAAAAAAAAAAGAATAAAAATACGATCTTCTTTAAAGATTCATTACGAAAACACACTTATTTAAATATATAGAAAGTTTCATCTCCAAAAAACTGAAAATTTTCAGAAAAAAAAATGTGATATTTTTCATATTTCTGCTCAGAACATAGATTGTGGGTACCCGTTAGAACCGGTTCTAACGAGCACCCACAATCTATTTTTTGAGCAGAAATAAGAAAAATAATATATACCCATGTAAACCCCAGTTTTACTTTATAAAAGTTGGGTTTAAGGGGGTTCAGTATAATTCAGCATGTTTTCGTGATGAAACTATCTTCTAGTCCCTGTATATAATTAACGCACTGCCTTAAAATGAGCTGCAACGTGAGAAAGCCTACCGACTGAAAAGTGCGCCCAACGAAGATGTAGACAAGCCTGCGCTACCGCACAGTCTGAACAAAGTCTTTGTTGTCCGCATGGGGAAACTTTGCATCCTTGGCTTTCCAAAATGCGAATGCACAGGTCAATCTAATCACGAAAACACGCCTATATAATTTTGACCCCCTTTAAACCCCACTTTTATATAGTGAAACTGGGGTTCACAGGGGTATACATTATTTTTCTTATTTCCACTCAAAAACATGGATTGTGATACTCGTTAGAACCGCCTCGACGAGGCGGTTCTAACGAGTACCAACAATCTATGTTTTGAGCAAAATATATGAAAAATATCAGATTGTTTTTTTATCTGAAAATTTTCCTTTTTGGGTTGTAAAATTTTTCAATATATTTGAATAGGCGTATTTTCGTAATCTGAATCTTTGTTGGGCGCTTGTATCCGAATGTACGTTTTCTCAACTGATTAGATTTGTCTTACAGTGGATATAGAAATAAACGCTTTTCTCCTAATAATTTGATAAATGTCATTCACAATTTGTAGTGCATGATAAAATGCCTAATAAAAGTTTATTGGAAATTTAATATGTTTCTGTCAATCTGTCCCTTCTGATATTAAAAGATTTCTTTATTAAATTTTAAAATAGCTGTTGACATCAAAGATTGATTATCATCTTAGAATATCGAAAAGAATTGACGGATGGCAGTCAACTGGTGCTAAATTAATTAAAACAATATATACTGCAGAATCAAAATGTGACCAAAGTCTACCAAAGCCCTCGGCACTTCAATAAGACGTGCATGCAGAAATTCATTATTTATAAATAAATGACATTTTCAACAAAACTATATAGCAAAAAAAACGAAGCTCCAGTGTCATCGCCATTTTTATTCGTCTGGAGATGTCATAAATATATATTTATCCTGTTTTGCAAAACGACTTCTGTGCTTTTCTTAAAACTTCTAAAACACAACATGGATTGTCAGACCGTTGAGCGAAGCTTGATAATTCACAGTTCGACATCACTGACATACAGCGGTTTTCAAATGATGATGAAAAAAAATGGAATGTAAAAGAGAAAAGTACAGGAAGAGCTACAATCACGAGCAACACTGCCACATCCAACGCCTGATACCAAGAGAAAGATAAAATGAACGACAAATTAACATGAGCAAATAAATAAATCACAGGTCAGTTGTCTTCCCGCAGTGAGGTGGACGCACTGATGAAATGACCAAATAAACAGGAGATTAGCTGAAGAACAAAGAGCAAGGCAGGACACAACATGCAATGCCCGGGACCCAAATGCCCCATAGTTGTTTTTGTTCAGGTTAAACGTCGCTTTCAAACATTCTTCAGTTAATTCACGACAGTGTCGGGGTTATGACCGGAAGCTCAATGCTAACTTTTATAGTACTGCCTCACTTAAGTCTCCTGTCCCAGACACCTGACATGATACCACATCCAGTCCCTTTACCCTGACAGTGTGTCGACCAGTCCTACCAACTGACCCTACTTTATTTTCGTATGAAATAGGAATCACACAATTTATCCTTTAGGCCTATTCTACCAAAGTTAATTTTATGGCATCAAAATGTGCAGATCATTGTGTGGAATATGATCTGACTTGCCTGGATGCAGGCTAGTATGCAAGCGTTTTTTTGTTTTTTTTTTTTGTTTTTTTTTTGTTTTTTTTTTTGTTTTTTTTTGTTTTTGTTTTTTTTTTTTTGTTTGTTTTTTTTTTTGTTTGTTTTTTTTTCCAATAGCAAGGGGAAGTATCACTTGCTTTTCCCTACCAAACTCACATCAGGTGAACAGGTGAAACAAACTGGATTTTTACGGGGTAGATTTTACAGGCATATGTATTAAAACACACACACAAAAAAACTTTTTAGGTTTATTTGTGACAGGATAATTATGTTCCTTGAATAAAATCAAGAACAGACAGAACAAGGCTTAGTTTTCAGTAGGCGTAAATAAAATATAAACATGTACGTACTGTAACGCTCCTAAGTTTTGGGACAGCCAGATACGCAAATTCATTACGAAAACTTGCCTATTGAAATATATAGAAAATTTCACCTCCAAAAACTGAAAATTTTCAGATAAAAAACTGATATTTTTCATATTTCTGCTCAAAATATAGGCGGTTCTAACGAGTACCCACAATCTATGTTTTTGAGCAGAAATAAGAAAAATAATGTATACCCCTGTAAACCCCAGTTTTACTACGAGGGTGAGTCAATAAGTAACCAGCCTAACTTATTTCCGGTTGAGATCCACCTCTTCTTTTTCGATGTAATTGCCCTCTAGTGTGATGAACTTAGACCAACGGTGTTCAAGTGCCATAATCCCAGGACTGAAAAAGTCAGGGTCCTTTCCATTGACCCACTCCTCAATTGCCGTCACGACTTCTTCATCAGACCGGAAATGAAGTCCACGGATATCCTTTTTTATGTTTGGGAATAGGAAGAAGTTGCTAGGAGCTAGGTCAGGCAAATAGGCAGGATGTGGTATTAATTCATACCCGTTTTGCTCTACAGCATCCATTGCAACTTTGCAAGTGTGGACTCTCGCGTTGTCCTGTTGCAGCAAAACACCTTTAGAGAGTTTACCTCGGCGTTTTTCAAGGATGGCGGTTCTCAGCTGGTCTAACAAGTTTGCATAGTACACTCCAGTTATTGTACTTCTCTTGGGTAAAAAGTCCAACATAATAACGCCTTTTGCGTCCAAAATTACTGCGGCCATCACCTTGCCAGCGGGTGGTTGCGTCTTGAACTTCTTTGGCCTCGGGGACCCAGGCCCTACCCACTGACGACTCTGAGCTTTATTCTCTGGCTCATAATAATGAACCCAAGTCTCATCTACAGTCACCAGACGCAAAAGAAAGTCAACTTTTGACCTAAAACGCTTCAACAAGGCGCTGCATACTGATGCTCTGGTTGCCATTTGCTCATCGCTAAGGGATTTGGGGATCCAACGGGCTGTTAGCTTGCGCATACTTAAACGATCATGTAAGATTGTTGAAACGCTACCATGTGAAATGCCTAATTCCTGCGCTATTTCTTCGACCTAAATTCGCCTGTCAGAGTATACCAGATCCCGAACTTTCTTACACATTTCTTCGTCGGTGGCGTCCAGTGAGCGTCCAGACCTGACTTCATCTTCTAAAGACGTTCTACCGCGTTTGAATTCCCCTACCCAGAATTTAACCTGAGCATACGATGGTGCAGAAGACCCATAAACATCGGCTAACTCGCCGTGTATTTCCTTGCCTGTTTTGCCTTTTGAATACAAGTACCGAATTACAGCACGGTACTCAACTTTAGATGAAAAGCATGCCTTTGCATCACTAGCCATGTTTGACATTCAATATCTTATTAAAGAATGACTTGATACGTGTGCAATTTTGTACCCATGTATAAAACATATATTGAAACAAAGCATGAAAATCGTGACCGTCTCGGTCCATCGGAAATGGGATAGGCTGGTTATTTATTGACACGCCCTCGTATATAAAAGTGGGGTTTAAGGGGGTCAAAATTATATAGGTATGTTTTCGTGATGTTAGGGCAAATATGAGCCACATAATGACCTGTGAGAAAACCTGTATAAGGCGACATGTGTACACTAAGGGCACTGATGAGCCTGCACATCCACACAGTCTGATCAGCGTTTTTGTAATTACTGCCTAGATAGTGTAATATCTCTAGATTTTAAATGTTAAATGTAAAGCCTCTAGTCTATGTAGCTGAGCAGGCCGGTTTTAGTCTTATCTAGTCGCAAATCCTCAAAAAGACAAGTTTTCTCCTGACAGGCTCACATAATAAGTCGTAGACAACAAGGTCTAATAATGACTAAGGGTTTTGCAAATTATCAGGTAAAAAAAGGTAAGAGAAAAGTCCAGGGAGTGCCACAATCGCAAACCGCAGCCCTTCCCAGACCCCAAGAGGAAGAGGAAACCGACAAATCCAAACAAGCACAAACTGAACAAACGTACGAAAAGCACTAAGATTAGCTCTCTCTTCCCCAAGCGAGGTAATCGCAATACTAAAAGGACTGAAAAACACAAGAACAAAATGGCACACAAAAAGACATACAACAAATCGCCTCGTAGAATAAACCACAAAGCAACAAAGAGTAAGACTAACACCGGGACCACCGCCTTAGAACGGTCAGTAGAGCAAACCACCCGGGGGGGTGGGGGGGGTTAAAGCACTTTTACAGCTAGCTAACGTCACCCTGGGTCCTGATGCTACTCTTAATACAGAAATACATAAAAATTCGGTTCGCATAAAGCCTCCCAACTCAGTCAATGCATCAAAGCGAAAACATAAAAAGTTGTGCAGTGATCCATGCCGTCTGTCAGTGTATATTCGGATTTACTTTTGTCTATATGTTAATGAAAACAAGAACAAATCTGATCAAGGGGAGGGAAACATATGGTAGGGGGAGGAAGAGGGGATAGGAGGGAGAGATGGGGGTAAGGGGGAGAGGGGAAAGGGGGACGAAAGTGGGGTTTGGGTACCCCCTGCCCACCCCCACTTTGTTAGTAAATGTTGTTTGATTAGTAGTAAACCAACATTATGAATCTATTATTGTTTGATATATATATATATATATATATATATATATATATATATATATATATATATATATATATATATATATATATATATATATATATATATATATATATATATATATATTCGGGTAACTAGCGAAGGATAATAGTCAGTCCAAGAATGTATGATTTCTTTTTCATAGTTTTGTTTGGATAGTAGTAAAGCAGCATTGTCAGGCTAAGAGTGTATGTTGCTTTCGGAGATTTGTTTGATTATTATTAGTAGTAGACCAGCATTATGAATCTATTATTGTATGATTTTTACATATATTTCAGGGTTAGTAGCGAAGCGTAATTATCAGTCTAAGAATGTATCGTTTTTTCATAGTTGTGTTTGGTTATTAGAAAAGCAGCATTATCAGTCTTAGAGTGTATATTATTTTCATAGATTTGTTTGGTTATTAGTGAGGCCTTCCCAGGGGTTTTGAGGAACAAGGGATCATGCCCATTTGTTTTCCTGGAACAATGGAATATTGGCAAATACTTTAAGCAAACAAGAAAACAAAACTAATTTTGGGGAACAGGAAACATGGAAATTTTGGAAGTCGTTTTTAGGGAAGAAGGCGATTATATTTAGGGAACATAGACACCTTAGGAGGGTTTGGTTATCAGTGAAGCATCATGCCAGTCTTAGATTGTCTGTTTTTATATTGATTTGTTTTGTTATTAGTGAACCATCATGCCAGTCTAAGATTGTATGTTTTTAAAAATGGTATCTCCGGTGAAACTTCATTTCAGCAATCATATTCCGATATTGTTTGACATGAGTTTTGTTTGATTATTGGTGAAGCATCATGTCAGTCTAAGATTGTATGTTAGTATATAGTTATGTTTAGTTATTAGTGAAGCATCATGCCAATCTAAACTAGTATGTTTTTATAGTTTTGTTTTGTTATAAGTAAAGCATCACGCAAGTCAAAGACTGAATGTTTTTGTTTTTTTGTTTGTTTGTTGTTTTTTTTATAAAGTTTTGTTTGGTTACTAGTAAGAATTATGCCAGTCTAAGATTTAGTAGTGAAGCATCATGCCAGTATAAGATTATATATTTTCTATAGTTGTGTTTGGTTATTAGTGAAGCATCATGCGACTCTAAGACTGTTTGTTTTTATATAGTTTTGTTTGGTTATTAGTGAGCATCATGTCAGTCTTAGGTCGTATGTTATATATATATTTGAAGTGAACTTCGCTTTTGTGAGCAAACGCTTTAGACTGAAAGGTTGTCTTTTGCTTTTTATGAGCTTATATTTGGATAAAATATTCCGCATTTTATCATCCTCTTTTAAAATATATATATTGGTTATTAGTGAAGCATCATTGTCAGTTAGGCTTATATAAAACAGTCACGCGGCATTCGTTCTTGGTCGGAGATAAATCTGGACACTTCAGACCCTTCTAGTAGTATAAAAACACCGTGATCACACAGCGCAGATGTGCGGGTTTGTGTCATACGATAAAATGTCTATGTAATGCTAACTCTTTTCACCCATTGATATATAAACTAAACAGGGTTGTACAACATTAGGCTGCTTTTCACAATTTTGCAGTTTTTTAAAGCAACTTTTTTTTCAGTTTGTTAGTTTCCACAACCTAATGTACTGTATAAAACTGCCTTAATGCAATATTTAAGTAAATCGTCCACAAACCACATTACGAAAACATGCCTATACAAATATACTGAAAATTTCACCACAAAAAATGAAAATTTTCAGATAAAAATTCTGATTTTTTTATATTTCTGCTCAAAACATAGATTGTTGGTACTCGTTAGAACCGCCTCGACGATGCGGTTCTAACGAGTACCCACAACCTATGTTTTTGAGCAGAGATTAGAAACATAATGTATAATCTAAACTAAATAAAAGTGGGGTTTAAGAGGTTCAAAATTATATAGGCATGTTTTCGTGATGCCTTACAAAATGGTGGAAAAAAAACAATGACTCATATAGCTGTAGATAAGAGGGGTATCCAAATAAGAATGTATCTTATATCTCCACAAAAAGAATCATTAGAAATTCGTTTGCCATTACGAAACCACGCCTATTCAAATATATTGAACATTTCACCACCAAAAACTAAAAGTTTTCAGATAAAATTCTGATATTTTTTCATATTCCTGCTCAAAACATAAATTGAGGGTACTCCCTCGTTAACACCGCCGACGAGGCGGTTCTAACGAGTACCCACAATTTATGTTTTGAGCCGAAATCAATAAAATAATGTATACCCCTGTAAACCCCCAGTTTTACCATATAAAAGTGGGGTTTAAGGGATTCAAAATTATAGCGAGCTCGCTGTGAGGTCACATGAGGCGCAGGCCGAAGACCTGCGCGAGTAAGCTCTATGGTACAGCACACGTACGTCGAACCAAACCGGAAATAAACATTTTTTTGCAGTTTGTCGGGTTCTCAATTAATGTGGCAGATCTATTTGTATTTGCCGGGTCCAACTGGGAAAATCCGGTACCAAAATTTTAACGGTATAGCTTGGGTCTTATACTTTGAATTTTTGGACGATTTTTGGCTTTAATATTATCCAGTTGTACTGTAACTGCAAAATGTGGTTTTTTAAAGATAGTGCATTGCGAGCTCGCCTATAGGCATTGCCTGTGCTCATATTATAGCTATTTTTTCGTGATGGCGAGGCGAAGCGAGGTTACGAGTGGATGAGTGGCAAAACATATATGTACACGGTTATGAAGTATACATTTACATGAATGCAATAAGGCACTCTTAAAGAAAAAAAAAATGCTATCATGGGGAGAAAATTCATTCTGTTTACATTAGACCCTTTTTTTCAGAAAGGGCTAGATCTGCAAGAAAGCAACAGTTACCTTAAATAATGCCTGGGCCTGCATAATTACCATTTACCTTTGAACGCTTAGCACTCTGGGTAACATTTTCAACAGACAACATTTTAAGAATTTTTTCTTGTTTTTTTTTTTTTGGTTTTTTTTTTTGTTTTTGTTGTTTGTTTGTTGTTTTTTGTTGTGTTGTTGTTGTGTGTGTGTGTGTGTGTGTGTGTGTGTGTGTGTGTAGGTGTGTGTGTGTGTGTGTGTGTGTGTGTGTGTGTGTGTGTGTGTGTTTTGTTGTTTGTTGTCTTCTCTCTCGCTCTCTCTCGCTCTCTTGTTCAGAAAACAGGTTTTCATGTTTTATGCACTTTGTTGGAGAAATTTTTGCATGAAATGCCAAATCCAGATTTCTGGAAAAAAAGTATAAAAAAATAAGAGATGTTTGTCGTATGCTGAATTAGCCCAGAGAGTGGTCAAGGTTAAATACGCAGATCGTAAATACCATTTTGTTAGGTGATGCTTTTATCTTGCGCTTGTTTGATTTCTCCCTTACTATGACCTGGAACTGGTCTTAGCCTTTTATCCTGTTACTTAAAATGTCCTTTGGCTTCAGGAAACAAGAAAATATTTAAGATGCATTAATGTCTGTCATAAGTAAAATAAGCATATTACCTTTTACCACTCTCTAGGCTAATTCAGCAGACGGCACATTGGTTATTTTTCTGATTTTTTCCAGGATACAGGATTTGACATTTCATGCAAATTGTCTCCATGGAGACAATTTGCATGAAATGTCAAATTCTGTTTTCTGGGAAAAACAAGAAAATATTTCAAAATGTCATCTGCTGAAAATTTTACTCAGAGTGATAAGCATTAATGATAGAAGACGTCACGTATTTCTTACATTCAAATAGACACAGTCAGCTCTACAGTATTGCATCAAAGAACTTGAAAACGATAATTTTGATTTTATGGATAAATAAAGAAATCTTGCATCGTTAGAAATGACATAACATTATACCAAGAATTTGAGGACAAATATAACTAGCTCTCTAGGCGACTAAAGGAGACGACAAATGAGAGACATATAAATTTATTTTTGTTCAGCTAAAACTTCTGAAAAGCTGTCCGCTTATACGCCAGTCAGAATAATCGTAATATTTCTTTCTTTCTTTCTTTCTTTCTTTCTTTCTTTCTTTCTTTCTTTCTGTCTTTCTTTCTTGCTGTCTGTCTTTCTTTGTTTTTTAAGTAGGCGGTTCTAACGAGTACCCACAATCTATGATTTGAGCAGAAATATGAAAAATAATATATACCCCTGTAAACCCCAGTTTTACTATATAAAAGAGGGATTTAAGGGGATCAAAATTATATAGGCATGTTTTCGTGATGATTTTAATACTTTTTCGCCAGTTAGAAATCAAATAAATTCAACTTTCGATCTTACTGCAATAGTATGTTTGTATATATAATATATCAATTTCATGGATTTCGCCACTAGTCGACAAATTATTGTATTGTTATGTTGCAGCATCGTTGTGGGACAGTCGCCTCAGTATTGAAAACAGTTTTTCTAAGTTTGAGTGTCCACGTTGATCTTATTTCTACGTCTAATCTTAATTCAGAGTTGTTACAACTTGGTCATATCTCAAAACCTTTCTGCTGTCTATCGAAAAGAAAACAAATTACAGTATTTTTGCGTTCCCTTATCCCATTTATGCCGAGTCGACTCTTCTACTACAAAACTTGAACTGGCCCATTTCCAGCAGAAGGGGTGTCTGGTTAGGTTTTATTATTACCATGGTTTAAAGAAATTCCTGTATTTAGTGCAGAAACAGAAAAGACAATGATTCCTGATAAGATATGGTCAGTCAGAACAAAATATTTTCATTTAGATTAAAACGCCAGGCAAAAAACGTCTTTCCGAGTCGAAAGGACAGTAATTCTAATTTCAATTTGTCACTGTATGAGAAGTGACCACATCATACACACAGTCAGCGAAGGTCCAGATCAGACTGCGCATATGCGCAGTCTGATCAACAACTTCATTGTCCGCTTACTGGATAAATGTCTGTTGTCGCTTATATCAATGAAGAGAGAAGATCCTGACCAGACTGCTCGGATGCATTGGCTCATCTGGGTCTACGCTGTTAACATATGACGTTAGCGTCATTATCACATGTTGCGCCACAAATATGGGCCACGCCAAGCGATGATGTGTCTTCGAGCATGCGCAAAACGCACAGATTCAGATTCATCCCACGCATGCGCAAAGTCTCATCCAGGCATTTGCTCACTATTGATGCATTCAGTAGTGTCCAATGATTATTTTAGCGGGCAGCGAAGGTCCTGATCAGACTGCGCGGGTGCGCAGGCTGATCTGGGCATTCGCTGTCCTCATATGCCCGAAGATGTTTTCGCATGGCGCGGCTCGTATAGTTTATTGCCTTTTTAGACTTTCGGTGCTGCAAAGCTTGAGTGCAATCAGCGTGGTAGAATAGTTTTAACTTTTTCTCTGTTTATCGTATATTTAGCTTCGCAGGATTGTGAACATCTTATTATGTGGCTTTCCTGGTAGACAGGCTAGCTATAATAAGAATTCTGTAATATTATTTTGTCATTATGCTCCGTCAATGTTAAGGTGTAAGGATCAACTGGGCTTAAATGAATTATTCTCAGCTTTAGGAACAAAGGAGCTTTTCCGTAAAAAAGTTATATATTGATATATATATAATAATTTTATTTCATTCTTGTCTAGTCATGCCATCCGTAAATCTGATATATGCCATCCGTAAATCTGCTATGCTCTCGAACACTAAATATAGAACAAGATTTTTGTACAGATGTTATATGTCTAATGACGGCGTGACCAATATGTATTTGTTCTTCGCCATATAACAGATATTATATCATATAAGAAGCTCTACTTTTGCACCTCAGGGTCTAAAAGGAAAATGTTTGCTCCCTAGGAAACATTTTCCTTTCAGACCTTGAAGTGCAAATGTACTTACTAAAAGTCGAGACAATTCAAATTAGTACCGACAGTATATGCATTTTGTAAAAAAAAATCAAACAAAATATAAGAAAATCAAACAAAATATCGCAAGCATCATTAAGTACACTCGTTGTGAAGTCCTCTGCTAATCTTATTAGGTTGCTGTATTACTACGGGGTTTCCAGTAATTTCGAAACCCCTAAGCATACAGTATGGCTGGCCTAGGTAGCTCAGTTGGATGCGCGCCCGACTGGTGATCAGGAGGTTAACTAAATCGCGGGTTCGACCCAGCAGGGTCGGCAACATTCTTTCGTGGAGATTGATTATGAAATATTTTCCACGGTTATTCTATCCCTTCCGCTGATTCAAGAAGGGCAGTAGTCATATTCTGGCGAAAGAATGTGCACAATACTGGTTAGCCGCTTAGAGGACTAAACCTGTCCTGGTTTGGTAAACTGACCACGCTCGACATGACCCTACTGGGTTGACTGGGCCGTAAAACCTCAACACAAACAAAAAAGCACACAGTATGGTATTGAGGTCGATTAAGTCATTATAAATTTATAATAATAACAATAACAACCGCGACATGAAAATAGTTTCTCTATCTGCTTCCAAAATCATTTAATGCATGCACATTCTTACTACAGTAGAGTGGTCTGACGTCCTCTATTACGTGGAGTTCATGTTTATAGCTCACAGGATCCCACGAGACCATACCTATATAATTTTGACCCCCTTAAACCCCACTTTTATATAGTAAAACTGGAGTTTACAAGGGTAATATTATTTTTCTTATTTCTGCTCAAACACATAGATTGTGGTACTCGTTAGAACCGCCTCGACTCCATTGGAGACAATTTGCATGAAATGTCAAAACCTGTTTTCTAGAAAAAAAAAATAATAATTTCAAAATGTCATTTGCTGAACTTTTTACCTAGAGTGCGAAAATTCTTATCAGTCTGCGCATCCATACATTCCACGCAGATCCTCTGTTGTCCATCTAAAGAAAGCTTGGATGTGTGGCTACCCACAGAGCTCAAAGCAATGATCAGCCTGCGCAATTGCGCAGGCTGATCTGAGTCATTGCTTGGCGGACACGCGATCTTGTAGGACATGCTATGCACCAGTTCAAATCATAGTACCAACATGAGAACTGGGTAAGCTACTCAGGTCCCGATTCTGTTGCACCGGTTCAAATCATAGTACCAACATGAGAACTGGGTAAGCTACTCAGGTCCCCATTCTGTTATAATCTGCATCAGCTGGGATAGAGAGCTGCTCAGGTCCCTTTTCTCATGGTGGGACTGTTATAATGTTTAACACTTGCGATGAAAAATATTTTGGCGAAGTGGTCGACTTACTACTTCTAACATCGAAACATCGAATTCGTCCTTGCCGTTTGCATATTTGCAGTGTATTTATTTTCCAGAGTTAAGACTCAACTTTCGACGAACTTTATTGATGAGTTTCTCAATGTTCAAAGCGGTGCCAAACATTATGAATAAACCACAGTAAAAAGGCCCATACACCCAGAAAAACATAGGTAAATAACTCAATATCCATTCCATGCATCTAAAATTGTATAACCTCTGTCTAAAAATAGATTTTATGCTATTTTCATACTACTTTCTTTCTTGTGGTCTGTGAACCTTGATAATTTCGGTAATAATTAGGTATAAGAAATTATCGACTGATCGCTTCTGCAGAGTATGATTGAGGCAAGGTACAGAAAAAACGCTGAATTTTTCTACAAGCAAGCGGTGATTGCCCAGAACAGCCTGCTCCATTTTGTTCAATGACTGTTCGCACATATATTTTTTGAATTGTGAAGAATTGAAGCAACGATCAACGATGGGTATGGCCAGGCTACTGAGGTGCGCAGACTGGCACGGGCTTTCAGTTTTCACTAACAGTGTTCTGTAGATTACGCAGCTTTTCTGTTTTTTCGGCTTAGTCGCAGAGGGATTAAGAAATAATTTGAAAAATGTTGGATATGCCGGTATTCAGACTCGTATTCTCGTATATTACTTTTCGGCACTAGTTAATTGGAAAGTACCTGAAACGTGTGCACTGAAGGTCAAAACAAAAGACGGAGACTCTCTCTCTCTCTCTCTCTCTCTCTCTCTCTCTCTCTCTCTCTCTCTCTCTCTCTCTCTCTCTCTCTGTGTGTGCGTGTGTGTGTGTGTGTGTGACAGAGAGAGGGGGAGGGAGCGAGAGAGAAAAATATATACTGTACGCAAATGAAGTGCAACTTAGGTATCTTAAATTTGTGATTCTATTTTAGTATTAAACTTAGCTGTTTTCTTTTTCCTTTTTTTTTTTTTTTTTTTTCTTTTTTTTTTTCCTTTTCCGTACCTTGCCTTCTTAGACAAAGAGTACTCGTTTTTAAAGATTTGAGCCACGGTGTCAGTTAATGTTTTAATATGTGTACATATGAGTCCAGCGACGACTGTTCTTGCGTAGCCAGAACGGAATTATTTTACGCACACCCGGGAAAAATTCTGAAAACTATGCCTAGAATCGCTTCCAAAATAGGGACTAATCTTTAAGGAAGGAATTTGCTCCCGAAATTCTTTCCTTTAAGAGCAGCCACTATGGTGGAGAATTAAATTATATTATGTTAATACCAATTTTTTCATAAATATTTTTTCTTACGCAAGTTACGCATATGCGTAATGTGCGTATCGAACGCTACGCCTATAGACTGCGCTATATCATCAGAGTATTTGCTGTCCCTCCGACGAAATCTTGAATCCTTGACTAGCCACAGAACACACGAACACACAGAAAATAAAATCAACAAAGGTTGCTCTTGTAACAACAAACACAAAAAAAAGAAAGAAAATCGAAATCTATGTATCACTGACATGGGCGTAGCGCTCATTACGCATATACGCATGTGCGTAACATGCGTAAGAAACATTTTGCAATAAAGTGGCATTAATATAAAATATTTGGTTCTTTACATTAAGGGCTACTCTTAAAGGAAAGAATTTGCTCCCTCTGGGAGCAAATTCTTTCCTTTAAGAGTAGCCCTTAATTTAGAAGGGCTTCCAGGCATACTTTTTTAAGAGTTTTCCTGATTTGCGTACAAATAATTTCGTTCTAGCTACGCCACTGACTGAGACTCTTCGTGTAGCAGTATATATATATATATATATATATATATATATATATATATATATATATATATATATATATATATATATATATATATATATATATATATATATATATATATATAGTCTCCCTCTCTCTCTCTCTCTCTCTCTCTCTCTATATATATATATATATATATATATATATATATATATATATATATATATATATATATATAGTCTCATACCAACGCCACCCCGCCGCTCCACCCACTATCCTGCGCCCAGTATCGGTTTAAGCTGAAAATCGATTCCCTAAATATCTTACGAGTAATTGGCTCGATGGTCCCAAGGAAAATATAAAAATAAGAACTGTACAATCATCACGAAAACATGCTTATATAATTTTGACCCCCTTAAACCCCACTTTTATAGAGTAAAACTGGGGTTTACAGGGGTATACATTATTTTTCTTATTTCTGCTCAAAACATAGATTGTGGGTGTTCGTTAGAACCGCCTCGCCGAGGCGGTTCTAACAGGTACCCACAATCTATGTTTTGAGCAGAAATATGAAAAAATATCAGAGTTTTTCATCTGAAAATTTTCATTTTTTTGGAGGTGAAATTTACAATATATTTGAACAGGCGTGTTTTCGTAATGGTTAAAGTACAGGGAGACATTTTGCGGCCGCAAATCAGTAACCTAACACAAGATGCTGTGAAGTCAAATAAAATCTTGCAACAGTTATAGATTTTATACATAAAAGAATGAAAGAACACGTAAAAGAAAGAAAATGGGAGTCTCGGTTTCATTAAAACTCTTCATATGTCAGCAATGTAGTTTGCAGGGCTGCATACGCTCCCCTAGCAGCGCTTTAAGCAGAACTCGATTGAATGGATTCAAAAGCACGGGAAGACTATTGGTGTCTGCTATACGGCACTTAGCACCTGCTCCAGTAAAATCAAATAAAATCTTTGGAAATTGCCCTTAGAAACACCGCACACATAATTTCGTTTTCACTGATACTGACGGTACATATGCACAAGGTTGATCTGAGTCATCACAGCTCGCATATGTCCGAAGATCTATTTTCGCGCGTGGCTACCTTAATCAACTCTTTCACTGCCACAGGCGGTAATAATAGGCTTTTGCAAACAGCATAGATCCAGATGAGACGGCTCATAATGAGCCGTCTCATCTGGATCTATGTGTTTTGACATTCAGTCTTTCAACTTTACATATAAACTTCTTTCCAAGCGATAGTTTGTTTTAAAAAAAATGAAAAAAAAAAAGAAAGACGATTGTCGCCTGAAATTTGGCAACAAAAGAGTTCAAAGGGATGTTGAATCCGAAGGGCCGAAAGGTGAGGAACTGAACCTTTTGACATATGCACCCTACGCTGAAAAATAAACTTGCGCAACAGCGCAGTCTGATCAGATTCTTTGTTGTCCGCATGACGAAACCTTGCATCCTTGGTTATTCAAAATGCTGATCTGAATTTTCGCTGGACGCACATTTTCGCAGGTACAATGTCTGACGTTGCGGAAAAGTAACTTATTCTGGGCCATCTGTGCTCAGCCACCGTAAATCAACATGTGGAATTTTGAAGTCGTTAACTCCTTGCAGACTCGAGACCCCTAAATAGGTAATACTGGCAAACAGTGCAGACCCAGATGAGACGCCGCAGAATGCGGCGTCTCATCTGGGTCTCCACTGTTTGCAAGTAGTTTAGCCATTTTTCTCTAGGAATATCTAAATCTCATTACTGGATATACATAAAATTGTAATTGGAATCTTCCAATATATAGTGTGGGGGAGTCTAGTCAGTCTACAATAGGTTAAGAAAGCAATGCAGTTTTTTTTTTTATCTAATTAAATCAGACAGATCAGCGTGGTTGAGGACCTATATCTTTATGCTAATACGTTTCACTACAAAATACATAGTAACTTTTCAGTTTTAATTAGACAAAACAATGTATTTTCGATGACAAAATTTTCTTGTGTCAGGTGAAGACAAACTGTTTAAGTAAAAATTTAATTGGAATATATCGTTTCAGATCCGGCCCTGCCTGTGTCCGAACTTCTGTCACATACAGATTTACGCGTTTGATCAGTGATTCGCACACCATTTAAAGTGATATGATGTCAGGTAAGCAGCCTATATCAAGGTGACCTGCCAGATACAATAATCAAACTTTCTCACTTAAGTTATTTTAGCCGCTATCTTTTTATGCATTTGCATGGTTCTGAGTACAAGAACGTGACGGATTTGAGTAAGGAATTCCGTCAAGATTCAAGGACGCCCGATGGCATCGTTTATAGAATCCGCACTGACATACAACCTAGCCAATTAATTAATTTGAAAATCACGTAAATTCATGTCTTAGCAAGTGCACAATGTGGAAACCACGTCATTTGCTATGACGTCGAAACTGCATTGTTGAGACCTTGCTCTTTCTGCTGCTATA
Organism: Anodontia alba; assembly: GCA_964016985.1. Taxonomy (NCBI): domain Eukaryota; kingdom Metazoa; phylum Mollusca; class Bivalvia; order Lucinida; family Lucinidae; genus Anodontia; species Anodontia alba. The sequence continues at coordinate 52,325,873 of OZ024823.1, read as the reverse complement.
TATATGTGTTGTATCGTCATTTTAGTGGTTCAATATATTCAATATTATCGTGATTTTTTTTGAATTTATAGACTGCGTCGGCATAAATATCGACCTTCCTGCAGAAGTATTTTCAAGCCAATATTATATTTGGAATTTAATTCAGAATGAGTGCGATAACACCTGAAAATGTTATATCGATCACTCTGTTTTAGAGATTTAGCCATCGAAAGGTCTGTATCAGTATGTGTCATCTTGTTAACATTGACAATACAATAAATAGAGGATCTTACATGAGTGGTCATTTAATATGAAATTTATGAAACGAGTTTGGGTAATTTCGGTATTTTGCAAGCCTTGGCGAGCAAAATACCGAAATAACCCAACGAATTTCATAAATTTCATATTAAATGACCATGAATGTAATATTCTGTTTATCACATGGCCCTTCCGATGAAAAAAAATGCACAAAATATATTAAGATAATGGCTTTTTATAGCTAAGCGGAACAACTCACTACCAAGGATTCAATACTACTACGCAACAAAAATAGTTCGCATTTTATTTGATAAGTACCGAAAATAAATATAAACAAGATAAATATGCCATTTATTGCTTCGTTAAACTGTAGGAAATAATGATGATTTTATTTGAGCCAATAAATATTTAATTTGAATAAATCTTCAAAACTAAATATTCCATTGAACAACGTCATTCAGCGAGTCAATACGTCAGTGAGAATCAGTAGGGAAATCCCCCACAGTCAGCTGTCGTATTTAAAGGTCATTGACCTTGATCAATGCAGTTTATACGGTGGTTGACACACTCAAGTAAATGACAGATTTTCAAGGATATAAAACGTTTTACGTAACAGTAGCTTGGATTTTAATTTGACACATTTATTGACTGTCAGAGTCATGTTATCCTCAAATGCTTTTTTGGAGGAGGTGAAAATTATTCATTCACTGTTTACAACATTGAAAGTGCCTCCAAATATGTTGCCGGAAAAGATCAAATTAAAACCGCCATAAATATTTCAGGTAGCCGTATTATTCACACTGATTATGTTGTGTCTTCCATTTCCATCGATCTGAACTTTATCGTTTGTCTCAAAATTGAAGACAGGATCTGTTTCAAAAGTGAAAGTTGTACAATCGGCGAACGCGGACACCATCTTAGTTGTCATTAATATTCGTATTACTCCGCTTGTTGATAGCAATCAAGATAGTGTCCGCGTTCGCCGATTGTATAACTTTCACTTTCGCCTGAGAGTTTAAAGATACCGAATTCTGTTATCAAACAGTTGATCATGTTAATGTAGCCAATTTGAGAAGTTTTTTTCTACTTTTAGAATTCGTTCTATCGTCTCAGAATGACTAAACTATGGATTCCCTTGCCATATTGGTTTTAAAAAAATAACAAGCACAAACTGCATAATGAATCTCTACAGGGATTTTGCAAACGGCGTTGCAAACGAGAGGAAACGACAAGATGCTTAATCAAGTACTTTAAAGGAATTAAAATTTAGTATTTTCAAAATTAGCGACTTCCATATTTCAAACCTTTACGATGTAAAACTATATCATTTTTTCTATTCTGATGCAAGGTATCCAAAACGTTAAGTGAAGATACCCAGGGAATGTCACAATCACGAAGCACAACACTTCCATAGAAAATATATTTTGGGTTTAGCTGGCAATTCGGCAAACAATGCAGTCATTGCGTGATGTTTGCACTAGGGTAATGTTTTCAAAAAGGAATTCGACAGCACTACATATTTGCAAAGTTCCAACGATGAGAGGTAATTTTGACGACCATCGTATTCAGTCTGTCAAGTTTGTAGTAAGTATCGTAGCACGATAAGCTTCCTATGTTGAATTGGTTATCGAAGCTGTTCAAATGGCCATTAAAGTGAAAATTTCGTATCTTCAAAATCATTGGCATTTGAACCATTTTTCTCTAATATTCCAAACCGTTTACCGTGTAAACCTAAATTTTCTTTTCGATTCTTTAGCAAGGTATCCCAGATTTCCATAGGAAATGTGTTTATGAAGCCCCATAAAAGGCCGTATAAAGCACGCTTGCTTACAATATCTAGTTAATGTTCTAAGACTGAACTCTCAAAATTATTTTATTATTATGTAGTTCACCCATTTACGCCGAGTGAGCTGTTCGACCTTAACTCTTTGGACTGCTTCATTTCCAGAAGACCCGGTGTGTGTGTGTGTTTTTTTCTTTTTTTTTTTTTTTTTTTTTTTTTTTTTGTTGTTGTTGTTGTTGTTGTTTTTTAATCACTACCATGTTTAATGCAAACGGTGTAGTAAATCTGATCAGGCAACGTGTTCTGCGGCGTCACAGTATGATCTGGGTCTACAGTGTTCGCCAATGTCCCTTTTATAAGGCACTAGGCATAAAAGGGTTAAATATTGTGATACAGACAGTATATGAAAGAGCTAGTAAAAACCTCGTTTGGTCAATTAAACATTATCTTGAGATAACGCTGATCTAGATACTGCTGCGCTGATTTTCTACACTTAAAGAAATAAACTTATTAAAGGTAAAGATATAGTTAGCTTGAAAACTATTCTGCAGGAACATTGGAATCAGAGTTTTCTGGTGATCTGGTTTATAAATTTAGGATAATAATCTATTACCGGTTACAAATGGAGGGGATACCATACGAATGTTATGCGACAAACTGCATGCTTAGGTTTTAACGCTGTCGTGGTTGAGAGCTATTTTTCCTCTTTAATTGCTGTACCACAACATATTTTTGTGGAAAAAATAAGAAAAATATTATGCGGATACCCCCTCTTATCTGAAGCTATGTAGAATAAAAAGAAAACCACATTTGGCGCTTCCAAAAGCTTATCTTTACAGCGGAGTGGTCTTATTTTCGAGAGATGTTAATAGCGGAATTTTGCTGTAATCGCTTTTCAAAAAGACGAGTTTTGACAGAGTCGCCGCCCCAGAAAGTGTATCCATTGAGCTGAGCATTTGTTGTCCCGTTCGGTAAAAGGTTTTTTTTTGTTATGATAAAGAATTATTTTATTTTTACTGATTTAGATTTATGTGTAGCTGAGAGTGTATCTTTGATAAAACGTTTCAGATAGTTGATCAATAAAAGATAAATTATTCTTATCTAAATACAATATTTCATACTGGAAAAGAGCAGAGAAATGAACTTCACATAGAGATATAACTATGCGAAAAGGAGGTACACAGATCAGCCTGTGTATGCGCACAGGTTTGAGAGAATGTACGAGTGTAGGGTGAATGAAATAGCGGATAACTCTGGCCGCTATTTTGGGAAATAAGACAACATTGATAGACAGGAAGTTGCCTGCTACTAGTAATAGAATCCTTTCAAAACAAGGTGCTATTTTTTGGGTCGATTGTTTACATACACCCAAACTTTCCTTAAGGTTGTTGTTTACGTGTTTATTATTGACCAATGAATAAAGGTAACAGTTATTGATAGCCGCGCTATTCTTGTCGCTGTGACGCCAGGGTGCTGTGTAAAGAGAGTTGTCTGTAAAACCTGGACTGGGCTTAGTGCTGGGACATTGGCAAACAGTGGAGAACCACATCAGACGCCACAGAAGGCGGCGTCTGATCGGGGTCTGCACTGTTTGCTTAAATTGCAGGAAGTTAATGGTTAAATGAAACAGTCTTAAGTCCCCGTTCAGGACCATTTTCCCCGACTCAGAAACAATCGAAACATCAGTGCTGTCAGTGCATTGATTTAAAAGATTTATCTCCTTTAACCCTTTCCATGCTGAAAAAATTAAGTTGCCACACCCACTTCTAATTTCCAGCCAGTCAGATTACTTGATCCGAGTTTTTGCTAGAAATTCACATATCTAATGCCAAACAGTGCAGATCCAGGTCATTTGGCTTCTTCAGAAGCCAACTGATCTGGATCTGCACTGTTTGCTAAGACAGGGCATGTCGTTTTTAACAAGAGAAGGGTTAAGTGTATCCCCCGGTGAGAAGGGATGCAAACGTGTCACGTCAGAGCTATTTCCTTTGAAGGTGCATCTGTATATTCCCTAATTGTATCTGGAAAGATACATGATGATAAACGAAAATCCATACCAGAATGAGTGGTTGCACATGGTGGTCTCAATCCTCTGTAATTATGTTTTGGAAAATGATGTTTCTCCTACAATCACAAGCCGACATGATATGATAAAGGCAGTGTCTTACGAACAAAATAGTGGTGAATCTTTCCCTATCAAAAGAATATTACTCATTTGATTTTAATTCCCCAAACTGATAAATTATAAAATTAATTACTTCTGGAAGTTTGCGTTCAAGACTGACAGTAGACAGTAGGTGGATACTATAAGCGAATAGACAAATATTTGATTTTAATTTGCCCGTGTCATGAGAAAAGAGCTCTTGTTATATACATACGGGCGTCTTAGCAACAGTCTGTAGAGAACCTTAGTATGTGTTTGCAGACTTCTTATAGAGCTAATATAATTAAATTTTCTGAGTTTTGAACTACTAGGCGCTTATATCATACGTAAAAATAGAGTTCCGATCAAAGTTACCAGGGACGCGAGGGATATTGCATTATTTCATTATTGTTTATGAACTAACTCATTCAATATGATTATGCTATTTTATTTTTGATTTGCTATGTAGTTCAGAAAGAATTCCAAATTTGAAATATTATGTTCGGTTCTGTAGAATTTCTTTACGTTAGCAGGTCTATGTAACGTATACTCCACTATTACCCCATAATATATGGGCTGCGCCATACTAAAACGTGTCTGCGAGCATATGCCGACAGCGAAGTCTGATCAGGACCTTTGCTGTCCGCTAACAGAATCCATGGACACTATAGAACATATATGGAGAGCAAATGCCCGGATGAGACTTTGCGCATGCGTGGAATGAATCTTGAATCTGTGCATTTTGCGCATGGTCGAAGACACATTTTCGCTAGGCGCGGCCAATATAACGAAAAGAGGGGTATGCAGAGGTGTGCAATGTAAGGCAAAGTTTCAGAATTGTGTGGGTTTGTTTTAAACACTGCACGGCTACTTATCCCCACACGCGCAACATCGTGTTGTGAAAACGAATAAGTAAGGAGATCTTCCGGAGGTGATTGCGGAGAGTCAGATTAGATAGTGTTGAAGGTGGGTGTCAGTTGAAATAAGGCTGACGATCGCCGATATCCAAACTCGGGCGATGTAATTCAACCTGTTATTTAGTTTTCCATGTAATCAGACCGGAATTGTAGTCCTAAGAGCGAATACGGAACAAACATAGTTTTTCTCCTCATGCAAGAGTGGTCGGGTTTTGCCGTTTTGATGATAAACAGGCATATAAAACTCTAGTTCTTGGAGAGATTAAAAGTTCGGGTTAATACAAGGGATGTTCGAAATGAATTGCTTATTGTCCTCTAGCTCGATATCCACGTGGGGCACAATAAACACCAATACATACCTGTATAGGGTTATTCAATATCTACACAATGGTGTATAAATGTACATGTTAGACTAAGTGTAAGTCATAAAATTTGCCATTTGAATACACGCAGTCATTGACCACTGCAGTAAAAATGGTTGGTAGAAGCGTCGACAAGAAAGATGAAATACGGGCTTACATCAAAGCTCGCTCAAAACTTGGTTGTTCTTTGAAGAAGCTGATGACTGAAATTTCTACTGCTTTTGGACCTTCTTGTGTGTCTTATGACACAGTTCGGCGGTGGAAAAAGAAATTTGAGTCTGGTGTAGAGTCCATCAAAAATGCACCGAAATCAGGTAGGCCAAAATCTGCATCTCGTAAAGAAATCGTTTCCAAAATAAAGGAAATCATTGAAGGAGATGCCAGATTTACAGTTCGTGATATTGCACGAAAGGTAGGCATATCACTTTCAACGGTTCACCTTATTTTGAAGAAGCATTTGAAAGTCAGAAAGATTTCTGCTAGATGGGTGCCACATCTGTTGACTGACGAGCAAAAGAGGCAACGGGTTAAAGTGGCCAAAAAGCTGCTTCAAATGTTACCAAAATATGACAAAAAGCGGTTTGCCAATGTCGTCACAGGTGATGAAACCTGGGTGCATTATTTTGAGCCCGTCAGAAATGTTAGCAATAAGATCTGGGCCACTAAACACAGCAAACGCCCAATAATTGCCAAACGTTCTTTGAGTACAAAGGAGGTTTTGTATGCAATCTTTTTCTCTGGTGAAGGAGTCGCAATAAAAGTGCCAGTGAAAAAGGGCAAAAGCATCACCGGAATGTACTACAAAGACGTAGTACTGAAGAAACTGAAAAAGTATTATCAGAAACGACGCCCTGCCACTGGTTTTAAACATGTCCGTCTTCTACATGACAATGCCCACAGCTCATACCTCCGCAATAGTTACGGCGTTTTTGAAGAAAGAAATAAAAACTGTTTTGCCTCACCCCCCGTATTCCACAGACCTTGTGATTTCTTTTTGTTTCCGAAATTGAAAGCATTCCTTGCTGGGCGGAAATACCAGTCCCGACAGGCACTTGGATCTGCCATTCATCAGTACCTTATTACTGTGCCCAAATCAGCGTACCGTGACGCCTTCAAGAAGTGGATACATCGGCTGAAACTTTGCATTTCTAGCCACGGGGAGTACTTCGAGGGCATGAAATGAGTACTTTTGGGCTAACTTGAAATTTGAAGTCTCCAGATAGAAATAAGCAATTCATTTCGAACATCCCTCGTACATCACCGTTAAAGTGGAGGTTAAACATGTTACTGTGTAGTTCGAAAGAAAATACATCGCATTCTTTTGCCATTGCACAGACACTTGGCATTTTGTTGACGGCTGGTATATAAGGAGAACGATGGCGAGTAAAGGTATACGTGGTGATTGAGAAGTCCATGGTTTTTTCAACAAGAAAGAAACAACAAGGCATTACGAAAACACGCCTATTCAAATATATAGAAAAAATCACCTCCAAAAACTGAAAATTTTCAGATAAAAAACCTCTGATAGTTTTCATATTTCTGCTCAAAACATAGATTGTGGGTACTCGTTAGAACCGCCTCGGCGAGGCGGTTCTAACGAGTACCCATAATCTATGTTTTGAGCATAAATAAGAAAAATAATGTATACCCCTGTAAACCCCAGTTTTACTATATAAAAGTGGGGTTTAAGGGGGTCAAAATTATATAGGCATGTTTTCGTGATGGTAATAGTGACACCATGATTGAAATTTAGGCTTCAGGAACACATTTGCCGGAACTGGATCAAACATCATACGTATAATGCGACCGGTAGTATAAAATACGATATTGAAAAGAACATGGTCTTCTCAATCACCACATATTAATTTACTCGTGAGCGCTCTCCTTACGTACCAGCCGTCAATACAATACCTAGTTTGTTTGCAATGGCAAGAGAATCTGATGTTTACTGTTCAACTACACAGTAACATGCTAAGGTTTCACTGAAACGGTGGCTGATGTATTTAATCTGAGATTTGTAATCCCTCTAAGAACTGGAGTTTTATATCCCTGTCTGTCACAAAAACGGCCAAATCTGACCACCCTTGCATGAGAGGGTGGACAGGGGGGAGGGCGGGGATACGGGGATAAAGGGGGCGGGGGACGGGGATAAAAGGGGTCGGGGGACGGGGGAAGAGGGGGCGGGGGTACGGAAATTTCGGGGGCGGGTGTTATACCAAAATTTGTTGTATTTTACTGATTTTACTCTATTTTTATGTACTTCAATGCAATAACTGGGTATCAGAAGTATCTAATAGACGTATTGAAGAAAATTTAGGTATATTAAAAATGAATCCGGCGTTGATTTCACTTCACCGACAAGATGTGTTCCCTAAGCGTGGTTTTCATTGACTTCGTTTACGTCCGATTTCGGTTTATCTCTAGTTGATTACTTCCCTTTGATTCCGAAAGTTCACAAAATAGCCGTTGTTTCGGTGGCAATCCACACTTTTAGAAATAATTATCCTTCTGCCGTAGACAATCGTTTTATTTGCTCATTGATGGATATGGACTTTTGCGCTGTTCAAAAAAAAAAAAAAAAAAAAAGAGAAAAATAACAAAACAAAAAACTTCAAGATCCAATATGAATTTTCTGATAGGTGTTCCAAACACGGAATATACACGTTGCCGGGTGGGGTGGTTGGGTGAGGCAAAGGTGACGTGTATCTTATGTCACCGGGCGTCCAAATGATATTTGCTTACAGTTGGGCAAGGCGTGCTATCCTTGCAGAAGGTAAAGGTAGAGGGGGGATATTTTTATTTCTTCTGTTTCTTCAATTTCATTCATTTTCCTTTCTCCACTGTCCCTCTCTTTTATCTCCTCTACTATCTCCTATCTCTCTTCTCCCTTTCTCTGGGAGACGACACAAAGTGACCCACAAGTGCTGACGTATCGTTAAACCCCAACTCAATCAAATCAATCACACTTTGCCCGGTGACAAAACAGGGACCATTCATAGACTTACGAACCAACAGAAATTCCGTGTCCGTGGTCGTGAATAGTCTGTATTAATTGCAAAATATAGTAACTGCTAATTGGTCCGTGAGTAGTCCGTGGCCCGTGAATAGTCCGTAATTGGTGCATCGTACATCGGTCCGTTATAGCAATCAGATCGTCTGTGAAAAGTCCTTGGTCCGTGAATGGTCAGTTATGGTCCGAAAATTGGTCCGTAAATGGTCCGTAGCAGCAATAACATGGTCAGTTAATTGAAAACTACAAAATAACTAAATAATAAATCATAATTTTAATTGATTGTCTCTTATATGACCTGTAATCTAAACATTTGATTTTTTTTTTTTTTTTTTTTTTTTTTTTGTTTTTTTGATAATTTGGTTTAAACAATATTTTATTTCAATTTGTCAAAACATTTACATTTAAGTACATAGACAGAATACAACGGCACAATCATACAGGATTTGAAAACAAGCATATCATGCTTCTTTGAATCATCTCCTGCAATAAAGTTACACATTGAATGGAGTATGTCTAAATTATACTACGTATGTAAACATTTTTCATGAATAATTCATTGTTCAATTCAATAATAATGAAAGCAAGATAGGAAGAAAGAGAAAGAAAAGAAGAAGATTAAAACAAGAATGAAAAGAAAGAGAAGAAGAAAGGAAGATAGGAAAAGAAGTCTGCGCGACCATAATTAGTAATAATGGTAACAATCGTGATCAGTGTCGTGGAACATCAATAGGAACGTTTGTTGATTACTGTAACATATCATTTCCGGGTTAAATCCATAAGTCTAAATATTTGATGAAAAACGTTTGGTTTGTTGTATATATTTATGAACTGCACGGAAAATGACTTCATTACCTTCATCTGATAATGTATCATCCCCGAACAAGAGAACAGCTTCCGATGGTTCAACATAATTGCTAACTGTAAGCAATAATTCTCTACGAAAGGCATTGAACTTCGGACATTTAAAAAGGAAGTGAGAAGTATTTTCCACAGCTCCACAGGTACAGTATGGTTCGGGGATCAAATTTCTCCGATACAAGTGAAACTTTAATTTACTGCATTCATATCTTAATCTTGTATGAAGTATCTGATTACCTCTGTCGCCAAAGAAGTAATATTTAGAAATTTTCGGGGTATTTCTCTCAAATTTATATTTAAAAGAGGTCAGAGTCTGTGCTGATTTTACATCAGCGGGAAGATTGTTCCACTCTCGAATCGTAGAAGGAAGAAATGAGTCAAAATACAGTCTAGAATTTGCATGAACCTGTTGATAATTATCAGCATTACGAAGGCTGTAGGGAGTCTCATTCCCTACTCGAGGCGGAACAAGATCTACCAAATAATCTGGAGCCAAACCATTCTGCATTTTGTGAAACAAGAATAATTTGTGAAGTTTCCTTCTTTCAGAGAGTTTTAGCCAACCTAATTCCCTATAAAGTTTATCAATTGCAACCAGTTTTGTGGTTCCTGAAACGATCCTTCCCGCTTCAATCTGTATTTTTTCTAATTCATTAATTTGTTGTTGGGTACAGTTGTCCCATACAACATCTGGATATTCTAAAAGTGGCCTTATAAATGAAAAGTAAATGGTTTGTAGAGATTTCCTGTCCATTGTAAATTTCATCGATCTTAGCAGGTGTAAACGAGACCAAGCTTTTTCTTGAATATAGTTCAAATGTATTTGCCAGTCACATTTATCTGAGAAATAAATTCCCAAGTGCTTGTTAAACTGGACTTCTGGAATTGGGACATGATTGAAAAATAAAGTACGATGATTAAGTCTACATAGTCTTCGTGATATCAGCAATGCTTCGGTTTTCTTAGCATTAAAACCTACTAGCCATTTGGCAGCCCAGTGTGCAATACGTTCAAGGTCTATGTTTAAAATTTGCGCAGCTGAATCAGGAAAGTCAACAATGATATAAATCGTAGTATCATCTGCGAATAATCTTATGTTAGAATGAATTTCATGGACAATATCATTGATATACAGCAAGAACAGAAACGGTCCAAGAATGGAACCTTGGGGAACACCGGCTTTGATCTCAACCCACTCAGAACAACCACCAGGAATAGTTACCCTCTGAAATCTGTTAGAAAGATAACTATCGAACTACTCATGTAGATTTCCAGTAATTCCATAATGATAAGGTTTTGCTAGAAGACCCCGATGCCATACCCTGTCGAAGGCTTTACTAATATCGTAAAATACCACACGAACTTCCTTGCCTTCGTCCAGGGCATGACAGAATGTATTGTACAAGTCAACTAACTGGTTTACTGTTGAATCACCGCGTGTAAAACCTGATTGAAATGGTGTTATTATATTATTCTCTAGGACAAAGTTATGAACGTGCTTGTGTACTAATTTTTCTAATGCTTTACCAACAGAGCTTATTAACGAAATAGGTCTATAATTTACAACATCAGTTTTATCGTCTTTCTTATGAATAGGACTTACGTTTGCTCTTTTCCATATATCAGGTACTTGAGCAAGTAGTAATGATGTATTAAAAAGTTCTGTAAGAGCTGTTGAAACAGAGACAGCAATTTCTTTCAATATTCTATTGTTAATGAAATCTGGGCCACTAGCTTTGCCTACTTGAAGTGACTTAAGTATGTTTTGAACTTCTTCAACTTTCAAACGAATATTATCAACAGTATTATTCGGTACTGACAGAACAGGAACGTCCTTATCACGATCATCTAGTAGAGTTTGTGAGTGAAAATATCTATTGAATAAGTCTGCCTTCTCTTTAGGTTTATTAATTGTTTGGCCATAATTATTTTTCAATGGGGGTATATTCTCTCATGAATCCTAACCTACACATGCTTTAAAAATTTTCCACCAGTCTTTTGAAGACATATTTCTAGTAGTTAGTTTGCCAGCCAAATTAGACTTAAAATCGTGCTTTGCTTTTCTTAACAATTTTATAGACTCATTTCTTAAAACCCTATATTTCCTCCAAGACTCTTCATTATTTGAACGTTTAGCAAATTTGTGCGCACGCTTCCGTTTACGTATCGCCCTCCTAACATGACTATTTAACCATGGAGGTGCGGATGGACGGATTGTCGCCATTTTATTAGGTATTGCTAAACTACAAAACTCCATAAGTTTATCAGTGAAGTTTTCTGCATATGTATTTATATCTTCACTAATTTGACTTGTCGTACTGAAAGTGTGATATTTTGTCCACTTGGATGAACCCCTTTTTGGCGTTTTGAACATGTGAACATAAAGCCAGAATGCGGCATGCGGCAGATACAAAACAGTGGAATTCCGGTCACTTTAAGCAAAGTGAATAAGTGAACTCAGGAACTGATACAGTCAAATCCACATCTAACCCCCAACACCAGAGGTAAAGACAGACAAATACAATTAAGCAGCCACAAAATGAACAGACGGCAAGCAGAGCTGGCAACTTTTTTCCCAAAATGGTGGCAACTCTGTTACCCAAACTTATAAACTGAATTATCTTCTTAAACATACATAATTGTTAAAAGTAAAACATTAGAAAGTGAAACACTACATAACATTTAACAAAAAGTACCACAATGAAAGTACCGCCTCGGAACGATCAGTAATGAATTACTCGGGGGGCGCGCGTGTATGTGTGTGTGTGTGTGTCGGGGGGAGGGGGGGGGGAGCTTAAGCTATCTTTACAGGATCCCAACCCTCGCTCTCAGCTTCCATAGCGGTAAAAATGTAAAAATATATATACTTGTTCGGTCCGTTTGGAGGTCTTCTAACTCGTCCATTAATCATTACGGGCAATAAACAAATCTCAGATAATGTCTATAATGAAGCACAACTGGTAATAAACTGTTATGTTTTGATTCTCAAATCCTTTCATAAGATGATCTCTAATTTTAATAAGATGATCTCTAATTTTAGAGACAGTATATGTTATGCCACTAGGGTCAATTCCATTGTGGATGTTGACCATATTTGCAATGGTGTAAAACCACAGTCATTTGTATTCGTTTGTACAAAGCATTTAAAGTGTCTAACAAAGATTTTCGGCATAGGGCTAAACATCTTGTTTGCAATTGCCATTTCAGCGGCACTTGAAATGTAAGTACCGCCTGCACTATCATACAAGTTGACAACATCATCGTCGCAGTTAAATTTCGAGAGACAAATCCAGTGCAGACCTACATCATTAGGATTGGTATCAAAAATCTGTACAACTGGATTACTTCAACGTACATGTAGGTATCTATGACAATGTAAAGTCACGTTATCCATAAGGTCACGTTATTCCGATTTTGATATTACTCCTAGTTTTTCATATATCATAAGTGGCGTTCGTAATTTAAATAATGGTCCGTGCTTTGTCAAGTCCGTGAATAATAGGGTCCGTGGTTTGTCAAGTCCGTGAATTGTAGGTCCGTATCCGTGAAATAATTTGTCCGTATTTTGTTATGCAGTCCGTGTATTGTCAGTAGGTCGGTAAGTCCATGAGTCCGTGTCCGTAAGACATTTAACTCAGCTTTTGAGAAAACCACGAAAAATATTACTGTTCTCACGGACCCCTAAGTGTGGGACCATGCTTATCAAAAAATATTAAAAGAAGATGCAGATTTACATGGTATTCTTGAGTTTCGATTTCAGTAATTAATACGACTGTTTTTGTGCCAATGTGGATTAGTTAAGGCCCGGCCCTAGGCCCACCACATTTTGTTCTTGACCAGTTTAGGACCGGATCAAGGCCCATCAACTTGTGATACCTAGGTGTTTTCCATATGGCTCATATGCAGGCCATTACGCAGACTTTTGCAATGGAGGGTGCAAATCTTTAGCTATTCTGTAAAGGGGGTGCAAATGCTAAGGAAATACCGATTTTGGGGCAAAAATTAGGGGTGTAGTTTGGGGTCAAAATCTGCATGAATGTATATTGCATAGTCATGTTTGAATTTAATTAGCGGGGATATTAGAAATTCTGATTTAGGGGAGGGAATAATTTGCTTGGGGGAGGGAAATGGGGGTAAGGGGGGAGGGAAGTGGGGGAAAGGGGGGAGGGAAGTGGGGGTAAGGGGAGGGAAGTTGGGGTAAGGGGGAGGGAAGTGGGGAATGCCTACCCCCCCCCCCCCCTGTCCACCCCCTCTTGCATCGGATGAAAAATGATTTTTGTTCCGTATTCGGTTAAAGGACTACAATTCCGGTCTGATTACGTGGGAGACTACATAACAGGTTGAATTACATCGCCCGCTTTGGGATATCGGCGATCGTGCCAAATGATAGCCTTATTTCAGCTTACTCCCACCTTCAACGCTACCTAAACTGACCCTCTGCTACCACCTGCGGAAGATCTCCTTACGATTGTCTTTTCACAACAATATGCAGCTGTGCACTGTTGCAATTTATTTTTGTTTATTATTATTATTAATCTTTTATACTGCATAAATTTGTCTTAATGTATTTCCTAACCATTTTTTCTCCTTTCTCAATATTATGTACTGGAAAGGCCATGGTAGAAGGTGTATATAGCAAAGAAGCTATAAAGGTATAATTAGGAATTTATTCAAGGAACTTATGGGGCTTTACAATATAAACCGGGTCACAGCATTTCCAACAAGATTGCATGTGCGCCCAGCAAAGACTCGGGTCAGTCTGCACAACCGCGCAGGCTAATAAGAGTTTTAGTTCTCCATCTGAAGAGACGCTTTGGATCCTTGGCTACCACAGAGTGCCCTGTGAAGACTTTGATCAGACCATGCGCATGCGCAGGCTGAGCTGAATCTTCGCAGGACACATATGCAATCTTGTTGAAAATTCTGTGGCCGGCTCATATCAGTAAAACCTCATTGGCTCGAACATCTTTTGGACCATGGAAATTTATTCGAGAGATGGGTAATTCGAGCCACTGAGGGTTAATCATGACGCCAAGTCAGGAAGCAAATCACGACAATATTTAGGGAATTCGTTTTGATCTTCTATACAATAATGATATGTTGAATGTCCTCATTAGAATCGCCTCATCGAGGCGATTCTAATGAGTACACACAACATACAATTTCGCAATAAAATAAGAAAATATCCCTAAACGCTTGTTTTCTTGAGCTATCGGAAGAATTTCGTAGGTACTAAAAGACGAGTTCGAATTAGCCATGGTAAACGAGTCATCGGAGTTCGAGCTATTGAAGTACAACTGTAGAAATTTTAGGTAATTATAGAATTGTATAATGGTTAAATTCGACCCATTTTCTTGTGAGACGATTCACATGAAAGGTCAGGTTCTACTCCCCGGGAAAATAGGAACAATATTTCCTGATGAAATTTGCCAATATTATACATTTACAGGTTAAAAAGCAGAAAACACCTTTGGCTTCAAGCTTTTGATAATTGCATTGTAATATTATATCACTTATTTAACAGCTATAAGCTCCATTACCTCTTATAATTGATCCGTTATTAATGAACAATTTCATGTCATAATTTACTAGACTTGGGAGTTGATGCCTGTATCAAGTGCAGACGTCTTTGTGGTGACACTAAAATCAATGAATTTGTTTATTTTTCATAGTCGTTGAGAAGGCATTATGAAGATAAGTGATAATCTACATGTAAATTGCCTCCGAATGAAATGTAAAGTTTTAGTTTCTTAGAAATATGGGAGAATTTTTTAAATGTTTTTATTTTTAGTCAGCAGATTAGCGGGCGGTCTGATAATCCAAAGAACGGCTTCCAAAAGTATTTCTGAGGTATTAAACATAATTATAGAAAGGAATTGCTTCTTTTAATCAACCCCTCATTTCACCATGTAACAAAATAAAAAGGAGAAGTCGAGGAATTATGAGGAAGTCCATGCGATTGATATAGATTTATTATCCATTTTCTATATTCCGCTTGCAAGCTAAAAGGTCTGAAGAAGCTTTTTTGTTATTGTGTTGTCCTTAATAAAAATAATGATAAAACTAAACACCCAATATATTTGTATCACAACCTCTGTTACAGCTAAATCTAGAAATTCTGGGATTTGATTGATTCAAAACATCTTTAAACAATATTAATATGCCATATCTAAACATAAAAAAATAGTTCAGTCTACCCATGCGCAAAGTTTTGTCAGGCCCTCGATTCAGAAGGGAGGCAAAGCAATTTTGACAGAGTTGCCTCCCCTCCACTCCCCTTAAAGTGTATTAATTGCCCTTAAGCTCTAAGGTGGAAGCAAGTTCTGTGTAAATGATTAAGACAAATGAGCCAGCGCATGACAAAACCAACAAAACGGCATGTTCGCCCATTGACGACTCAGATCAGCCTGGTCATCCGCCCAGTCTGATCAGATTCTTCGCTGCGCGCTCAGTGGGTAGCTAAGGACCCTAGGTTTCTTCCTGCGGACAGCGATGACTCTGATCAAACTGGACGGTAGCCCAGGCTGATCTGAGTCTTCGCTAGGAGCACATGGCATTTTGTTGGTTTTGCCATGCGGTGGCTCAAACTAGTATGCTTAAATGTTGTATTTACTATCAGTCAATACAAAGGCAAAGAAGGAGGTATTTCTTTTCAATTCTGTCCCATGTAAGAACAACCCAGCTAGCATTCTACGTAAATATACATCGGGCCGTCCTCGGCCCGTCAGCTACCCTGACGGGCCGATGATGGCCCGATATAGATTTACGTAGAATGCTGACTGGGAAAATACAGATCTAGACATTAGATCCTGAAAGATGATCAATATTTATCTTAACCTCCCAACATGGATAATTAATGCCCTACGGTGTTAAACTTCTGAAAAAAGGGATCCTTTGGATGCAAAAGGCATATGCTTTGGTTCAAACTTTGCTATTGTATACATTTAAATTTTATGAAGCACATCGTCATCTTGAAAACACTAACGGTCCAGATTGAAATTAGCTTGTTCCATAGTAGAAATGCGTTTGTTTCTACAAAGCTCTGTGATGCATTATAGATGAAGGCAAGTTCTGTATAAACCATTCAGCATTCCATGAAGCCACAGTTATGCTATTTTTATGTCATTAATATGTTAACATCACACTAATTTATGATTACCGTCAATCAATGACAACGACAAAGAGGGAGCCAGGCCGGCACACGACGTTGAAACAATATCGATTTAAAATATTGATTCAACGTCTTGACGTTGAATCAGCGTTGTATCGACGTTGTTTCAGTGTTGTGTGCCTGCGGGGAGGTGTAGTTTCTCTATATTTCTTGCATACCGGATAAGGATTTCCGCAAGTTATAGCGGTGCTAGCAAATCTTATCTCACACACCCTTGTCCGTCCCGTGGGAAAGATAAAAATCGAGGAATTCGACGTGTTTGAGAGACACTGGTTGGTTTAGGACATCACATTACGCCCTAGCAAAGTTTGACGTCAGTGAAGGTAATGTCGTCACGGTATCGTCATCACAATATGGCGGACGTCTGCAATCGAAGTGACTGCATTATCAAAATCCAACTTTCAGAAATGAAAGGTATGCAAGAAAAAGAATCTATCATCACGAAAACTCGTCTATATAATTTTGACCCCCTCAAACCCCACTTTTATATAATAAAACTGGGGTTTACAGGGGTATACATTAGTTTCCTTATTTCTGCTCAAAACATGGATTGTTGGTACTCGTTATAACCGCCTTGCCGAGGCGGTTCTAACGAGTACCCACAATCTATGTTTTGAGCAGAAATATGAAAAATATCACAGTTTTTATCTGAAAATTTTCATTTTTTTGGTGGTAGAATTTTCATTATATTTGAATAGGCGTGTTTTCGTAATGCATGGGTCTGAGGGTTAGATAGAAAAATCCGTCCCTCGGGATCACAGTCTGACATCACTCGGCAAGCGTCGTGATGCCAGACAGTAACCCTCGAGGCGGATTTTTCTATCTACTCCTCACAGCCATGAAAGATAATATTGTTTTATACCTACAAAAAATACCACTGCCTACTAGCAACTTTCCGACACAAAAATACAATTTTCTGTATCACGCTAGTAGCGTTTTCCGATTCCGTATCATTATCCAAGCCGGTTCCCTGGTTTTGCAGTGACGTTGTCAAACGTCATTTTATGCAATTGAACCTAAACTATGACATCAGCCACTAATGACGTCAATATTCGAAACGTAATGTCAGTGTTTCGCACGTGTCGGCGTAATATGAGTAAAAAAGTATGAACAAAAATAGGAGATAAGGTATATGATAACATCAATACAGTATATAATAACTTTATTTATGTACTTACAAAAGACAGCATTTTCACAATATTATTGAAGTAGCTTGATTTGGTATCATGTGTGAGCTGATATCATCGGGTCACACTCGAGGCTTCGCGTCTCTTGTCATCCGATTGATACCGTATGCCACATTACGAAAACATGCCTATTCAAATATACTGAAAATTTTTACCAACAAAAAATGTAAATTTTTTAGATAAAAAATTCTTATATTTTTCATATTTCTGCTCAAAACATAGATTGTGTACTCGTTAGAACCACCTCGATGAGGCGGATCGAGGCGGTTCTAACGAGTATCCACAATCGATGTTTTGAGCAGAAATAAGAAAAATAATGTTTACCCCTGTAAACCCCAGTTATATAGGCATGTTTTCGTGATGAGATATACCGTTTGCCAGATCAAACTACTCAATAATAGTGCGTGTATGTTGTCTTCTGTAAGGACATGAATAAAAATCCAAATAAAAGAACTTGAAATGTGATCTTGGTTAAAAGTCACCTTCAAACATAAATTACACCTCTGTAGATACGCTTTATCATTAAACAAAGCACATGGTGGTCGTCAGGTAACCAAAATTCCGTAGTGTCTTGTTCAGCTTGTAACTAATTATTCACAAACGTTATACATGTACATACCAAAATTAGCTTTCACAAAA
The DNA here is from genome assembly GCA_964016985.1 of Anodontia alba. Taxonomy (NCBI): domain Eukaryota; kingdom Metazoa; phylum Mollusca; class Bivalvia; order Lucinida; family Lucinidae; genus Anodontia; species Anodontia alba. Next base: position 52,307,563 of record OZ024823.1, on the reverse strand, counting down.
TGTGTTCTAAGCATAGACCAAGATTTTAGTGAAAGCTAATACTTGGTTAGTTGAGCAGTCCATGGAAAACAGCATTGTACCAGTCAATCATCTTTTATAAAGTGCTTCTCGGGAAATGGCAAATATTAAGTGCACTCTCAGTGGTATATTTTCGTTTTGTCTTCCTTTCTAAATGTACAATGTACACATTTCCTTCCATCTTCAGCGTCACGCAGTCAAAATTTCCGACCTACCCCTGCCTCTCATTCCCCCTTTATACTATATATGGTAAAATGTTGTTGTTCTTGTTGTTTTGCGTGTGTGTGTGTGTGTGTGTGTGTGTGTGTGTGTGCGCGCGCGCGCGCGCGTTCGTGTGTGTGTGTGCGCGCGTGTATATGTGTGTGTGTGTGTTTTTTTTCTCTCTCTCTCTCTCTCTCCCTCAGTTCCAAATAAATGAAGCACTTTTTATGAATGTGTTGAAAAGCTCGGAAATAGTTTAGGAAACGTTTGATTTGTTTATTAAACGGCTTAATTCTTTCGCTTGGACACACACACACGCGCGCACTTATAATTCATAGTCAGTAGAACGGACTATTTGCTTTTAAGAAAACATTGGCTTCTAATTTCTATTTAGATATTTTGTATATGTACCTCGTATCCATGTTTTGTACTAATCTAAGCTCATTATTATCATTAGGTATATTAAATAAATATCTTTAATATAATGGTAACAAGCACAGACCCTTGTTGGGGATGGCTCGTTACGGATGGCTGGTTATGAGCAACTTATTTGCATCTATCGTCTACTAACCTTAACCCTTAAAGTTAACCTACTTTGCAGCAGACGATATTCTAAACAACGAGTTTATTATTTTCCAGCAAAAATGATACTAGAAAATCATCTGCTAAGCAGACGAATCAATTGAAACGTCAAGCCTTATTTTCTCCAAAAACCACAATAAAAACCATAATGTCGTCTGCTGCAGTTGTGGTTAGCACTTTAAGGGTTAATGTTTTCTGTCTAGGAAGTTAAAAGGTAAACTTTATATAAATAAAAGACGTATATTTACCGACAGACGTCAATGCATGTTACCGCCAGTATTCTTAGCCTCAGTAAACTTGGAAATAACAGGGTGGTCCACTTTACCAAATCATGAGAAGTTGATTTATGATAGAAACATTGTTACAGGAAATATTGTTTTGACAACTGATAATATATTAGCATAGTTCTGCGCTTACTAAGAATACACTTGAAATGAGGTGTTTGTTTGGGTGTTTCAGATATATATTGGACGGAATAAGCTTCATACACATTACCCAATTTTGTCTAGTGTGCCAAAACAAGGGATGAAAGTAAAAAGCGTAGACCCGGATCAGACGCGGCGAAGGCGGCGACTGATCCGAGTCTGCACTGTTTGCCATAACAAAACAGTTTTCTGTAGGAAAGATGAAGGCTCGTCTACAGATTGGAAGTCAGATCAAACAAGAATTATTGCATAAAAAGCAGTGCATTAACTGGCGAAAAGCCGTGTATTAACAAGGCAATCCACGCGCTGTTAATGCACAGCTACGCAACTTTCAATATGACCGTACCGGGGCCACAGATTTGCTGCCGTTACGAAATGTGTACTGCCCGGCCCTAGAACGAGCATAGTCCGTGGAAATTGCGTTCGTGAGACATCGGTGAAAAGTCGAAACAAAATACTGCAAGAAATAACGCGAAATGTAGCAAATATTTTCAGTTTTTATGCAATAATAGCGATCGAACATGATTTGTTAATGCATTAACATTCGCCACGTCCTTTGGGAGGTGTTGAAAACCGCGGCCTCCGACCTCGGTTATCAACACCTCCCACGGGACCTGGCGAATGTTAATGCATGAAAAATCATGTTTGATCTCTATATTAGTAAATCGCGGGGAGCACGACCACAGATGAGAGCAGCGTCTGGCAAAAGTCACGCGCAAAAGGTTTAAAACTGAGCCTTCATTTTAGCAGCGGCCCGACCCTTCGCCGTACAATTAATCAAAGTACTGACAGCACTGGTGGGTCGATTGTCTATGAGTCTAGGCAGAGGAAATGGTCCTTAACGGAGACTAAATATTGTTTCATTTAACTATTAGTTTCATGTATTTAAAGCAAACAGTGCAGGCCCCGATCTGTCCCAGTCTAGCTTTTACAGATAACCCTCTATCAATAACACTCTCATATCACAGCGACTAGAATAGCTTGGATATAAATAACCGTTACCTGGATTTCGTCTAACGCGTACTCTTGATTTACTTATAAATTTTGACATTTTCATTTTTATAGTTATTTGACAAAATTTTATAGCTACAGTTACATACCGTTTATGATATTATGGTGGCAGTTCACAGTATACACAGTATACAATATAGGGATAAAACATGGTTTTTCACGTATTAACATTCGCCAGGTCCCGAGGGAAGTGTTGAAAAACAAGGTCTTTTCACCGATGTCTCGCGAACGCAATTTCCACGGGCTATGCTCATTCTAGAGCCGGGCAGTACACATCTCGTAACGGCAGCAAATCTGTGGCCCCGGTACGATCATATTGAAAGTTGGGTAGCTGAGCATTAACAGCGCGTGAATTGCCTTGGTAATACACGGCTTTTCGCCGGTTAATGCACGGCTGTTAATAACTTTTCTCTCACCTTTTTTTGCTACATTCTCTGAGGCTATCATGGGTTTTATCAGAACAATGAAATGGAAATCGACAGCAGTTTACCGATTTGAAAGGGTACTTTTCACTTTAACTTATAATCTTTTTTATTCTATAATGCAACGTAGTTCCCCCACCCCTCCCCATCCTTTCCCTTGTTTAACACTAGACAGTGCGAAAGAGTACGTGCAATGCGCAGTACACGCGGCAGACAGTAATGAACAGACATTGCAAAACAACATGTGTAAAATCGCTGTCATAGTACACACTTGAAGGTATACAGTAGACAGTACGAAAGGCATGTGCAAAATCACCTGTCGCAGTATATAGCAAATAGTTGAAAATGGACAAGAGCATATGCAAATTCACTGTCACTTTATACGGTACAGTAGAAAGCAGAAGATGCGAAACAGCATGTACAAACTCACTGTCGCAGAATACAGTCCGCAGCAAACAATAGATAATGCAAACTAGCCACTTTTTGTATAGCTTTTATTTAAATGCTACAATGTACTAGTCTGGTAAATGCCATCACGAAAACATACCTATATAATTTTGAGCCCCCTTAAACCCCACTTTTTATATAGTAAAATTGGGGTTTACAGGGGTATACACTTTTTTCTTATTTCTGCTCAAACATAGATTGTTGGTACCCGTTAGAACCGCCCCAGAGAGGCGGTTCTAACGAGTACCCAAGTTAGGAGCAGAAATATGAAAAATATCAGAATTTTTATCTGAAAACTTTCAGATTTTGGTGGTTAAATTTTCAATATATTTGAATAGGCGTGTTTTCGTAATGGTTTGGACCACTAGATCATATATGGTAGGATGTGGAATTTAAATCGAAAAAGCGCCTCTAAACATTCAGTTTTCGAGACATATACCATTTGGCCGAACTTATCTTTAATTGTCCTTCTACTGGAAATGCGTATGTTCAAAGAGTTGAGGTAGAAGAGTCCACTCGGCATCAATAGCTTAAGAATTGCTGATCAATTTTCTTTCCTGAAACAGATTCTAGAAGGATAGATATAGGACCATACAAAACAAGTATAAGCTTTCACAAAAGTTTGGTCTACGCTTAGCACGCAATAAATGTTAAACGTAATAGTCTTGTGTTCTTTACATTTAAACCTTGGCTAAATCGAGGGGTTGGTCGGGTGGTGCGAAAGTGTCGTGTGTCTTACGTCAGCGGGGCGTCCAACTGATAATGGCTTACAGTTGGGCAAGGCCAGCTATCCTTGTAGCAGGTAAGGGTAGAGGGGGAATGTTTTTTTTTATTTCTTCTGTTTCTTCACTTTCATTCCTGCTCCTCTTTCTTCCCTGTTCCCCTCTTTCATCTCTTCTACTATCTCTTCTATCTCTTGTCTCCCTTTCTCTGGGAGATGACACAAAATGACCCACAAGGGTTGACGTGTCGTTAAACCCCAACGCAATAAAAAAAAACTTGGCTAAATTGGCTAAATTCCATCATACCAAAGGTGTGTTCGAGAGGTCTAAACGAAACCTTGTCCTGTTTGCCTCTACAAGAATGACTTTTACATTAAATATAATTACACCTAATTTCACTTCGGTTTTAAGGCTTACCTCATCAAAACTAAAGTAAGTAGTTACGAATATCAATTTTTGTTACACTGTCCTGGGAATTCTGTAAATTGCGCTCAGCAGTACCAATGCATTCATCCATTTTAAAAGTGAAATTATCAGAACGGTGTATATCCCATAACTTTTGATAAAGTGCTGCTATGATAACCTTTCAGAATATCTACATAAGTGTGGTATGCCCAAACACTGCATGTGAATGGAGAACACCTTCTGTGTATGTAGGTGTTGCAATAAATATTATTCTATTCTATGCTATGAAATGCTAAAGTAAGTGTTAGTCCAAGATTTTATTTGTAGCCAACAAGCATAAGATCAATGATGCACTGTGGGTTAACAACAGATTCACTTCTGTGTCCCAACCAAATCCCATGTAGTTGTCTCCACCCATAGGCGTTGACAATAATATTTTAGTCTTTCTAATTAAATAAAACTTCAATGAATCGAACACGAAAGGCTCGTTTACCGTGTCTGATTCGAACTTGCTTTTGAGTCCCTAGGAGTCTTTTTCCGACAGCTCAAAAACAAATATTTAAGGACATTTTAGGATTTTTTCTTACTTTATCATGAAAATGTATGTTGTATGTACTTATTAGAATAACACCATCGAGGCGAATCTAATGAGTGCACTCAACACACAAAATTTTATAGAAGATCCAAAAGACATCCCTAATTTATCCCCATTGCCCTCCCGACCTGCGGCTATGATTAACCTCCAGTGGTTCTCGAACTATCCATGTCTAGAACAAATGTCTACGTTCCCAAAGATGTTCGAGCCTTTAAAGTTCAACTGTGTGACAAAATAGATGTTTAGAACAGTTCGAGATGGAAGAGAAATTGGCTTAATGCACATTTTTATTTATTTAAAAGAAAACTTGAAGGTGTTCCTGAATAAAATCAGGAATGCAAACATCACAGACCACCCCTCAGAATCAAGTGGTTAGTAAATTCATTATTCATTCTTGTGCTTGTAAAATAATCAGACAGAATAAAGAAAGATCTAACACGATTCTCTCTGTCACTATCAGTTTTTGACACTAATGATAAATAGATGCGCTATAAACATATTACTACAACGATTATATCACATAGTTGTGGTCTTTTGGAATGCTAAATCATTTACACAGCGTTTGCAGAGATCTTAGAATTTTCTTTATAGTCTTCTATCTCACATACCGGTCTATGCATTAGATATAGAGGTTGTTTTTTCAAACTAGCTTTATCGTTTTACTTAGATCCGCAACACCAAGAAGTTTGTAACCTAAGTTTTTAGATGAAGCGTATGATGTTGGCGTTCTTCTCATTCCATCTGATTCGACTCCCAAGGGCTATATTTGTGTAAAATCCCTAAATTTCCAGGTAACAATGAGATGAACATTTCTTGTGTTCGTCTGCTTATACCTGTTTGCAGCAGAAAACAGATTCACAAAGATAGTTATGTCTGTGTATCAGGTAGACTCACTATTGTGCTCAGACGATATGGTTGACCCGAAATGGGCTGCGAGTTTACATTGTACGTACGAGCTATCATATCGTATCATATATATATATTAAGCTTTAACACTTAAAAAAAATACTCGTATCATTACGAAAATATGCCTATTCAAATATATTGAAAAATTCACCTCCAAAAACTGAAAAATTTCATATAAAAAAGTTTTCATATTTCTGCTGAAAAATTTGATTGTGGGAACCTGTTAGAACTGCCTCGGAGAGGTGGTTCTGACGAGTACCAACAATTTATGTTTTGAGCCGAAATAAGAAAAATAATGTATATCCTTGTAAACCGCAGTTTTACTATATAGAAGTGGGATTTAAGGGCGTGATGTTAGGTTAATCATCGGATGATTTTTTTTTTTTTTTTTTTTTTTTTCTTACAGAAAGACAAAATATATATTTGTAATTTGGATCTGCATCAGAACTAAGGGCGAGGTTTCGCGTAAGAAAAAAGTGGTTTAAGCCCCATCTTTTGCCGGTGGTTTTCCTACCGGCCGTTCCAAGGTGGTTCCTCTGTTCAAGATCAGTTTTACTCGTGCGTCGGTGGTTTCATAAGTGGCTGTTTCTTCCTCGTCTCGTCTTCTTCAGGGTATCTTCACGAATATAAATGAGCCAGCGCACTATAAAACCTACAATAAGACTTGTGCGACCAGCGAAGACTCAGATCAGCCTGCGCATCCGCGCAGTCTGATCAGGGTCTTCGCTGATTGCTTGTGCCGTCTACAGCCTCCGGGCTATCCAAAGAGGGATATACGAGAACCCTTGCCATACTGGGTGGATGTTCAGGCTGATCTGAGTCTTTGCTGGTCACAAAGGTCTTATTGTAGGTTTTGTCGTGCGCTGGCTCATTTTTTACATTTAATTCAAATGATGAACATTGTAAACTTTTGCCCGATTTATAGTCAGCAAATAAAAGTTTAGGCTTTCAGCATCAATTCCTCTGAAATGTGTTTTCGCATAATTAGCGTCTCATCACGAAAGCACGCCTATATAATTTTTAACTCCCTAAAACCCCACTTATATATAGTAAAACTGGTGTTTACAGAGGTATATATTATTTTTCTTATTTTGCTAAAATCATAGGCGGCTCTAACGAGTACCCACAATCTATGTTTTGAGCATAAATATGAATATTATCGGCATTTTTTTATCTAAAAAGTTTCCTTTTTTATTGTAAAATTTTCAATATATTCGAATAGGCGTGCTCATTTTCAGTAAGCGGTCTAATGACAAAAGTTTCATAAACTATTTCCGAGTTTTTAACACTGCCATGATAAAAGAACGTTTCTTTTCATCAGAATTTAGGCAAACCCGCATCCCAGTTCACAATTTTATACAGTAAACGGTGGGGGAATCTGTGGGAGGGTCAGAAAGAATGAAAAAGTTCGCATGATGAGAAACTGTTAGCCGTACGTAAGCAAACGTGTCAGAGCAAATATTGCCGTTTTCAACTATGGACAAATATACAATAGCGCTCAAACTACAACGGATTGTGATAGTCATTCTCAATAATGACTGACGAACAAAAACTGAGCATTTCCTACCAGATTGCGTGTGCACTCAACGAAAACAAATTGCATCTGCGCAGACTGACCAGTCTTTGCTGTCCATCTATAGACGCTTGGGATCCTTGACGGATGCAAAGCTGATCTGTCGTCGCTGGGCGCACATGCAATCTTGTAGGAAATGCTTTGTCGCGGCTTGAAATGTTTGAACTCTTATAGCATTTGGTCGTAAATTCGATTATTGCAGGTAGTGATTGTTTTGTTTTGTTTTGTTTTGTTTTGTTGTTTATTTTTAATTTGTTCTCTTTTCTTTGTGGGAGGGGCGGGGTCAATTGTTTACAATCGAGCCATAATATAGAAACGCCAAAATTGTCCTTAAGAAAGTTGTCCTTGTGATTATCACTGACCAATGTAATCAAACCGCGTGTTAGACAAAATCCAGGTAACAGTTATTTATAGCCGTGCTCTTCTTGTCGCAGTGACGTCAGAATGATGTTGATAGAGGGTTATCTGTAAAACCTGGACTGGCACATTTTAGATATTAGAAAACAATGCAGACCGACATCATACCCCACGGAATGCGGAGTCTGATCAGAGTCTGCACTGTTTGTTTAAATTACAGGAAGTTAATGGTGAAATGTAACTATCTTAAGCCTCCGTCCAAGTCTATTTTTCCATCCTACACTGAGAGACGATCGACCCACCAGTGCTGTCAATGCTTTGGTTTATATCTCTGGTAACATTCGATAGCGGTAGCATTTTTTAATGTCTAGACATACGGTTTTGACAGATCTGTCGCTTAAATGACTTTTATGTGAATAAACATTGAGAGAAATTATGTTAAATGGGATACAATACACTTGGTAGAATTTCCGCCATTTTGCAAGGGATATACTTTTGTGATTTCCTCTGTGCTTTCTTGCACATAAATAAGTAAAAATACCCAGGAGATGTCTCAGTCACGAAGAAAAGCTTTGCCTTTCCCGAGGCACCGAACGAAGAAGAGATGAGAAACAAACAATGAGAAAACAAGCGTTAACATAGAGATACTCTACCTCATCAATGTAACATCACAGTGAAATACATGTTATTGCATAAAAAGCAGTGTCGCACGTTATTAACAGCCGTGCATTAATCGGCGAATGTTGTATTAACAAGGCAATTCACGCGCTGTTAATGCACGGCTACGCAACTTTCAATATGATCGTACCGGGGCCACATATTTGCTGCCGTTACGAGATGTGTACTGCCCGGCCCTAGAACGAGCATAGTCCGTGGAAATTGCGTTCGCGAAACATCGGTGAAAAGGCGAAACAAAATAGTGCAAGAAATAATGCGAAATGTAGCAAATGGTTTTAGATTTTATGCAATAATAACGATCGAACATGGTTTTTCATGCATTAACATTCGCCAGGTCCCGAGGGAGGTGTTGAAAACATTATGATGAAACAAAGCAAAGTGCTCAATGGCAATCTGAAGCCAGAACACAAGAAAACAATAAACAAGACCGTGATAGACAAGACTATAGATACTGATAGCCGGGTGCCAACCTTCTGAAACAGATAGACGAGGGAGGCACCATTTAGTCTGAGGATAAACTCGCCGTTCTGCTATTAAAGAGGAAGCAAGGTTATCAACTATAATTGGTATAACAGCCATGCATGCAGTTGCCACAGAATATCCATGTTTTAACCTGTATTTTGTAAAAACTAACACTCTTTTATTAATTATTCCGAAAATCAGTTTTGCTAGCAATCTTTCTGAATTACGCTTAAACTTTAGGATCCGAAAAAAACTTGCAGGAGAATTTTTTTTAACATTATATTTGGATATTCACAATCCACTTCTATCCTCTTATAGTTTCTCCCAAGGGTAAATCCAAGATATTGTCCAGCCTATCAACCAGATTACTCTTATGAATTAACTGTACCTTGTAAATGTATGCATTTTGTTGTTTACCTTGGTGTTTTGACTACTATCCTTTCGACACCACTCGGCATTGCTTGGCGTTTTGTTTTATATGAACATTATTTGTTCTTTTCCAACACATCTTATCAAATAGTATTTGTCTTTTCCGTTTTTGTGTTTTCTTCTCAAATATTTATCATACATTAAATTTACGTCTAACATACAACCGGCCCGTCTATGCATTTTTTTTTTTTTTTTTTTTAGTAAACTGATATTTTGGAATTTTTGTTTTATTTTTTATTTATCTTTGCTGAATTTTGAAATATGATGTTTCACAACAATATTGTGAACACTTCTCAAAAACTGAACAAGGGAACTTGTTGAAAATTGCCTCCGAGTTACCTACCCTACAGATTTCTGTATAATTTGCATTCATTTTTACTATGGGTACAAGTAAAAACATTTGATTTGTAAAACCAATGAATAGAATAAAACTTTTTGTGCATTTATATAGTTACGACAAATAGTTTTACATTAAATAATGGCAAAAGTTTGCAAATATACTTCTCCTGTGTAAACCGCCAAGCAAAAACCGACTTTCCGAAAGATGTTGAAAGCACAGTAAAATATATTTGTATTCGGGTTGGATGGCATTTTATTCTAATCATCGGACCGAACTGTTATTGTTGCAGTTAACGATTTGTTTAACCGTCATCAGTCTCTGGGCTAAATCAACTGACGACAGCTTGATAAAAACGTTATTGTTTTTACCATAAGTTAGGCTTTGATATTTCTTGCAAATTGACCCCAATGTCAATCAGATCCACATCAAACCCCAACAACTAAAGGGAAAGACAGATAAATACAATATAGCATCCACAAAATGAAAAGACGACAGGCAGAGTTTGCAACTCTTTCCCAAAAAGGTGGTAACTCTGTTACGCAAACTTAACTAATTATATAATCAATTTACATAATTTTAAAAGAAAACATCAGAAAGTGAAACACTACATAACAATTAACAAACATTATCACAATGAAAATACCGACTTGAAACGGTCAGTAATGAATTACTGGGTGGGGGAGGGGGCGGGGCTAAGCTAGCTTTACGGGATCCCAACCCTCGCCCTATTTTCTGGCAAAAATAAGAAAAAATATTTAGATATAGTGCCTGCTGAAAATTTTCTCTAGCATGCTGAGCATTGAATATATCAACGCCTTTGTAAAATACATGTTACTTTCTAATAGTACAAATGGACAGATATGGGTTATAATTCAAACAGTACACTAAATGCACCATAGGTACCTAAAATTGTATCACTAGGCGTACGCTAAATTGATATCAGGATACATTAAAAGAAGCAGCACCAACTCTATTCGCTGAAAAATATCATTTATGACGATAGATCACTATTCTTGCAGAACAAGTTATGTAGCATTAAGATAAACTGGTGCATGTTAATTGACTGTCTGCGACCTTGTTCTGATAAACAGATATAAAACATAAATTTCCCTTCTATAACACTGAACACGCTGGAATTAAAAGCAATTTTGGCAAGAAAGTATCATTTCGGAATTCTCTTGTTCATTGTTCAAACTTGACTTTTTTACCAATGAATAATATCCAAGAACACTATATCGGCATAAAATAAACATGGAGATAATTATGAAATGGCACAGTCATAGAACACTCAAAACTTTTAATGAAGTTGCTACAATGCATATGGATTGCTCTACAAAACATTGCCCTTTTACCTCTGTATGTTATCGATAGCCTTGAATTGATATGTATAGTTGCCGCCGGTGGCCTTTGCTTACTTGCTAGCTTTCTAGTAAGTTAAAACAATGTAGTATAGAGGATGTCCAGGTGAAAGAACAAACATATCACGACAGAGAGTACACAAGCAACAGACCAAAGAAAAGCAAAGCAACTAGCTCCTTTTTGCCCAAAAAGGTGGTCATAATGTTAGACAGGATCCACTAAACACAACCATAAGACAACGAACAGGGAAAACATGAAAAAGTCCCGCAGCAAACAGCCACACAACCAACAAGGAACAATCAACAACAGAACCATCGCCTTAGAATGGTCGGCAATAAAACCTTCCGGAACCGGAGCTTAAATACATTTTACTGGTACCAAATCTTCACCCTAGGTCCAAATGTTGTAAAAATACAAAATTCAGATGCTCTCTAACTGAATCAGTGATTCATAATAGAACGGAAAAAAGTGTAAATAATATTAACCCACTTAAGCCTAGCGTCCCATAAAAGGTACATTGGCAGACGGTGTAGATCCAGATCAGACGCCACAGAACGCGCCGTCTGATCAAAGTCTACACTGTTTGCATTGTTCATGAATTTCTACAAAACATGATAATAATAAAAACTAACCAGACACTCCTTATATAGGAAATGGACCTGACCAAAGAGTTAATAAAGAAGAGTCCACTCGGCATAAACGGGTTAAATTACTGTGATACAACAAGGGTGAGGGCCCATGGCAATCACCTCAGACACAGGCAGGCAGAGCTAAAGCAAGCAATTAGTTGAACCACAGAGGGCCGAAACAGACAACAATAATAGGTTGTTTAGGTCGGCACCTATCTTCGATTGATTAATTTTTAGCTCACCTGTGCATGAAGGTGAGCTTTATATCGGTCAATGTCGGTCGTCCGTCATGCGTCATGCCGCGTCAACAATATGGTTTAAATGACTACTCCGTCTTTCAAAACTTATGAAAATACACAGGGTTATTAATATCTCTCTGTAAGAGACTGTCCTCGCAGCGGATTATAATTTGTGTAACATGCGTTGATCCTTTAATGGCCAGATGCAAATGACCATATTGTGATCAGGGCAAATCAAAATAAATATTGAATATGCAACAACTCGCAAAGTATACCAGATAGAAAAGTGAAAGTAACTTTTCGAAAGGCAATTACATGAACTTAAATATACAAAATAAAAAGGCTATTTAGAATGTATGCAGTTTTGTCATGACAAAAATCAAAACAACTTGATATCGTAAACATTTTATATGGGTTTGCAACGTAAACAACAGCATAATCCATCGATTTCCTGAAACAAAATATGTCGTTCAGGAGAACAGAGGATGTTCTTTTTAAGTTAAAATCATAATGTGTGAAATTTAAAAAAAAAAGAGTTACCTTTTATTTTTGTTTATATCGTAAAAAAAATCACGGGGTAACATATTTTCGGATGTAACACACTAACGCTCCCAAGACAAGAGTCCAAACAAGTTTCATTTTATATCAGAGAAATAAACCTTGAAGATAGGATATGTTTACGAAATTCCCTAGTGGTTGGTGTTGAAGGCAATTTCTGGCTATCCCACCCAGGAGTGTCAAATTAATTCTGTTTTTACAATAAATTTATTAAATGCTATACCATGTTTTAAAAAAAATGCTTGAGAAATATGTATGTTTTTGCAATGTCGGCCATAAATGAATCATATTCATTGCAAAATTACAAAATATTTTAAAATTATACTTCCTACTCGACGGATTATTAATATATGCGAAATTATGGAAAGTCACCTATTATAAACATATTTTACCAGCCATAACTCGGTAATGACCCAATCGTCAGAGCGCAAACAGATCCAAACAAGTTCCATTTGACACAGAATTGAATATTCTTTAATATAGGGTATGTCTGCAAAATGGTTTAGAGTGGGTGAGGGTGGCAGGGGTTTAATTGGCACCTTAAGGTCTATAGCAGCTTTTATCAGATCCTTGAACGGAGATTTTATAAGGCTGCACAATATAGTAACGTGTTATTTTAGGTCAAAGTTAATTCCACATCAGAGATTTCAATATAGAAAGTTCCTGTATTAAGTCTAAATCGGCATCGGGAACCCATGAACTATGCAGGGATTGACTCGTACTATCTCTTCCAAAACAAAACATCAGCTTATTCACGGAGTCTTCTGCTATTCTCATTGTTCTATTGTTAACTGACTACTCGTTTAACAATTTACAAATAAAATAAGCTATTTTCTGCGTTTGATGATTCATGAAATCTGATTGCTGGTAAATGCACTTAAACTTTTGCTTAAGTCAAATAACTTATGATTTATACAGTAGTTTAGCAAACACTTTTAAAATTAAGCTTTATTAATCAATCCTAAAGTCACTTTTTTCGGGGTTATTTTTTCTTCTTCTTTTGAGTGAAAAGGACAAAAGCAAAGTGGCTGGAAATTTTGAACTTTAGACTCCTTGTGTACAGCTCAACTGTCTAGGCATTTCCGAAGACATGATTTTTGCTTGGAGGGGTCATTCTGCAGTAAAAATCAGATTTTCGTTTGGTAATGCTAGAGAAATATGTATGTTTTTGCAATGTCGGCCATAATTGAATCATATTCATTGCAAAATTACAAAATATTTTAAAATTATACTTCCTACTCGACGGATTATTAATATATGCGAAATTATGGAAAGTCACCTATTATAAACGTATTTAACCAGCCATAACTCGGTAATGACCCAATCGTCAGAGCGCAAACAGATCCAAACAAGTTCCATTTGACACAGAATTGAATGTTCTTTAATATAGGGTATGTCTGCAAAATTGTTTAGAGTGGGTGGGGTGGCAAAGTGCTAGTCAAAATTTTAGCACAAGACATTCCATTGTTTTTTTATTATAATTATTATTATTATTATTATATTTCAGAGAAAATAAGATTTGACATTTTATTTGAATTGCTTACTAAGCAAACGATTTACATGTCATGGCAAGCCTTATTTTTCTTGAAAAGTACAGATAGAAATACAAATGTTGTCTGCTGCAGTTGTGAGTTGCACTTTAAATGTGAACGTTTCATTTTCTCTGGCATACAGTAGAATTAGCCATGAGTACTCGTCTTTGTTTATTATAGTGATTAATTTGATTTTTATGTTTTGGCTTTGATGCATTGACAGAGTTTGGAGCCTTTATGCGAACCGAATTTTTATGTATTTCTGTATTAAGAGTAGCATCGGGACCCAGGGTAGCATCGGGACCCAGGGTGAAGTTAGCTAGCTGTAAAAGTGCTTTAACCCCCCCCCCCCCCCCCCCCCGGTGGTTTGCTGTACCGACCGTTCTAAGGCGGTGGTCCCGGTGTTAGTCTTACTCTTTTTTTTGTTTTGTGGTTTATTCTACGAGGCGATTTGTTGTATGTCTTTCCGTGTGTCATTTTGTTCTTGTGTTTTTCAATCCTTTAAGTATTACGATTACCTCGCTTGGGGAAGAGAGAGCTAATCTTAGTGCTTTTCATACGTTTGTTCGGTTTGTGCTTGTTTAGATTTGTCGGTTTCCTCTTCCTCTTGGGGTCTGGGAAGGGCTGCGGTTTGTGATTGTGGCACTCCCTGGACTTTTCTCTTACCTTTCTTTTATACAAATATTACACAGTATAACCATATAGTTTCTGAACAGAAATATAAACACCATTTGAACTTTTGGCTGTCTACCTTTGTTCAAAGCCTCGGTAGATGTTTTGGCCTTTTTTGATGGCACTTGGATCTACAAACAATGCGTATGTTGTACAATAATATTACGACTCAAAGAAATAACAAGTCATGACATTTAAAATTGTCGCGCTAGTCCTCAATTCATTAAATTAACCAATAGCCAAAACACTAATAACATGCGGCTTCGCCAGCCAATAGCATCTTTCCGCCACTGACACCATGTGCTGCTTCGCCAATCAATAGGATCTTTCCGCCACATTAATCACATGTTGCTTCGCAAATCAGTATCATCTTTCGCCAAACTAATTACATGCGGCTTCGCTAATCAAATGCGGCTTAGCTAACTCATACCATCTTTCTGCCACAGTAATTCCACGCTGCTTCGCCAATCAATATGATATTTCCGTCACACTAATCACGTATTGCTTCGCCACCCAACACCATCTTTCCGCCACACTAATCAAATGCGGTTTCGCTAACCAATATCATCTTTCCTCCACACTAATCAAATGCAACTTCGCCAACCAATACCATCTTTCCCCCACACTAATTAAATGCAACTTCGCTAACCAATACCATCTTTCCGCCACACTAATCAAATGCAACTTCGCCAACCAATACCATCTTTCCCCCACACTAATCAAATGCGGCTTCGCTAACCAATACCATCTTTCCGCCACACGAATCATTACGAAAACACGCCTATTTAAATATATTGAAAATTTCACCTCCCAAAACTGAAAGTTTTCAGATAAAAATTTTGATATTTTCTATATTTCTGCTCTAAACATAGATTGTGGGTACTTGTAAGAACCGCCTCGCCGAGGCGGTTCTAACGAGTACCCACAATCTATGTTTTTGAGCAGAAATAAGAAAAAATAATGTATATGCCTGTAAACCCCAGTTTTACTGTATAAAAGTGGGGTTTTAGGGCTCAAAATTATATAGGTGTGTTTTCGTGATGTCAAATGCAACTTCGCCAATCAATACCATCTTTCCGCCACACTAATCAAATGCAACTTCGCCAACCAGTACCGTGTTTCGCCACCCTAATCAAATGCAACTTCGCCAGCCAATACCATCTTTCCGCCACACTAATCACATATGGCTTTGCAAACAAATAGCATCTGTCCACCACACTAATAGCATATGGCTCGCCAACCTATACCATATTTAGCCACACATGGCTTTGCCAATCAAAAGCATCTTTCCGCCACACTAATCAAATATGGCTTCGCCAACCAACAGCATCTTTACGCCAAAATACTAAGTAGTACTCGTGTTCTATTCTGCCAATCATTAGAATTTTCCCGTCACACTAATCACGTGTTGCCACACCAACCAATACCATCTTTCTGTGCAGTCTGATCAGTCTTCGCTGATCACATTTGTCTTCTACAGCCTCCGGGCTACCCAAAGGGGGATAAATGAGAACCCTTGCCATACTGGGAGTATGTACAGGCTGATCTGATTCTTAAATTAGGTAGTTTTGGTTATCATTCCAAGACAGTAGGTCTTCTTTGTATGTCATCATGAAAACATTCCTGTATAGTTTGACCCTCTTAAACCCCACTTTAATACAGTAAAACTGGGGTTTACAGGGGTATACATTAACTTTCTTATTTCTGCTCAAAAACATAGATTGTGGGTACTCGTTAGAACCGCTCGCCGAGGCGGTTCTAGAAAGTATCCACAATCTATGTTTTGAGCAGAATTATGAAAACTACCAGAATTTTTCATCTGAAAATTGTCATTTTTTTGGTGGTAAAATTCTCAATATATTTGAATAGGCGTGTTTTCGTAATGCGGTTATTGCAGTTGTGCCATTTTGTGCCATTTTGTCTTTCCATTTCTTAGGTTTGGTTAAACATATTTTATTGCCGCTATATAGCTATGGGGTCGGGCCACAAGTTCTCACAACATTAGTTTCCATTGCTTTTTCCTCATCTCTTCTCTTTTGGGACCTCGGTAACGCTGTCCTTCGTGACGGTGGCCTTTTCTAGGGAACTTCATTTATCTTTTATATAACTGATATGTATTTTTGTTTCTTTTATTATTTTCATTTGGATTTATTTTACGGTTTATATGCTTATGCATTGCGCTTGAAAATGTAGACTGTTATCTATAAATATGTTATCTATAATGGCCTAAATCCAACGGACCAATGTGATTCTATGCACGGTCATGTAATAGTCTATAAAGAAAAAATAGATGTATTACATGAAAAAAATAATCACATGCATGTTCTTTGGGAGGTGACATTTAAATAAATTTAATTGCATATGTGAATAGCACTCGTAGAGTAACATACTTGCTAATATCAAACTGTTACTTAAGGGGAATGGACATACTTATAGATTTTCTGGCATTTTTCCACGGTAGACAAGCTGCCTGATTTCCTGTTTTCTTTCACATCACGAAAACATACCTATATAATTTAACTCCCTTAAACGCAACTTTTGTATAGTAAAACTGTGGTTTACAGGGGTATACATTATTTTTCTTATTTTTGCTCGAAAACACAGATTGTGGGTACTCGTTAGAACCGCCTCATCGAGGCGGTTCTAAAGAGTACCCACATCTATGTTTTGAGTAGAAATATGAAAAATATCAGAATTTTTATCTGAAAATTTTCATTTTTTGGTGGTAAAATTTGCAGTATATTTGAATGGGCTTGTTTTCGTTATGATGAACCTCAGACCTTTCCCGCAAATGGGGCTACCCTAAAGTAAAGATTTTATTTTTCTTTTTGCCTTTTAAAGTAGAGTCCTTTTCAGAAGGCGCTCGGCAAAACTATTTTTGACAGAGTTGCCTCCCCTGAAAGTGTATGTATTTCCCTTAAGGGACTCTGCATGCAAAACTACAAAGATGCTGATCTGAGATTGCGCACTATCTTTATGCAATGACGCATCAATCGAAAGGCCATGTTCGAGTATAAATAAAATGCGCAAAACAAAATCACCCTGTGTGTCTGCACATTCGCAATGCCATCATTCCTATCTTTTGATACATTCTATATTATTCATTAATTTAATAAGCTGACAAGGAAGATCTTGATCAAGCTGGGCAAATGCGCATGCGGTTCTTGGAATTCGCTCCCATCATATGACGCGAACACAAATTTACACATCGCGTGGTTCATAAAGTCTGTTGGAATCTGCTTATATGATAGTTTGGTTCCAATTCCATCCAAGAATTATTTTTGAAATAAATAGATCAACATTCAGGGTCTTTCAAGCATATGATAATATTTGATTCCTGATAGCGTTCAAATAGGTCTCGTTTATTATGCCAAAGTTGGTGTATACTGCACATCATATTAACTCTTAAAGAGCCAAATAAAATTTGTAGCAGACGACATTTAGACTTTCTATTTACATTTTTCATGTGAATTGTCTGCTTGGCGGGACATTTTTTCTATGATAAGAAATCGTCTGCAGCAGTTGTGAATGACACTTTAAGGTTTTTAAGGATAACGCAATAGTGTTGTATGCATATTTAGAGTCCTTTCGACATCACTTGGAAAGACATGATTTACTTGGCGTTTGATTTGAACTGAAAAACGTTTGGTTTGACTAACTGTATCTTATTAGTAACCATTTGAGTTGGTGCACGACAAAACCTACAATAAGATTTGTGCGACGAGCGAAGACTCAGATCAGCCTGCGCATCCGCGTAGTCTGATCAGAGTCTTCGCTGACCGTATGTGCTTTCTACAGCCTCCAGGCTATCCAAAGAGGGATGAATGAGAACCCTTACCATACTGGGCGGACATACAGACTGATTTGAGTCTTTGCTGGTCATACAGGTGTTATTGTAGGTTTTGTCATGCGCTGGCTCATATGTATCTCTCTCTCTCTCTCTCTCTCTCTCTCTCTCTCTCTCTCTCTCTCTCTCTCTCATACATATACCCTAAAATAAAATTCACGGACAACCAATGGAGACAAGGGCCTGACCTATGCAATTTGTATAGTAAAGTGACTTCTTGTATTGTTTTAAATATAAAAAAAAATAGTTTATGCTTTTCTCCAACTAATTTCTTTTTTATTATGGATGTTTCGCAACAATCTTGTGAAACTTTCAGAAAATTTGAACGTGTAGAATTTGTTCAAAATCTTCTTCCAATCTATCTACCCAGCTGGATGTATGCATAATTTGCAATTATTTTTAACTATGTAACAATGAAAATATTCAATTAAACAAAAACTATGATCAGAATAAAAGCTTTTGTACACAGGTAGTTACGACAAAAGTTTTTGCACTGAATTATGCAAATCTAGTCTTCTAAGTATCTCTCGCTTATAGCTACTGCAGAAAGGCTGTTTAATAGATGTTAACCCACGTACGCCGAATGGACTCATCTGCCTTAACTCTTTGGATAGATCAATTTCCAGTAGAAGGGATGTCTGATTAGTTTTATTATTACCATTTTTTATACAACTTCATGTATTTAATGTAAATAGTGTAGACCTTGATCAGACGCCGCGTTCCGTGGTGTCTGATATGTAACTGCACTGTTTGTAAATGTCCTTTTTATGGAGCGCTAGGCATTAATGAGTTAATAATATGTTCATGGAGTGGACATAAGCCATCGTTATTTTGCGAGGTTGCGGTTTCAATCAATGGATTAACATCAATACTGTATTAATTTTTGAAAATGCCTTCATGAAAACAAGAGAAATCCAACAAATAATAAAGAAATACCTTGGGAATTGATTTTTTTTCATGTAGCATCGCTTTTTAATAGATAGACAGATAGACAGACAGACAGATAGATAGATAGATAGATAGATAGATAGATAGATAGATAGATAGATAGATACAGGACAGACAGACAGACAGACAGGCAAGATAGATAGATAGATAGATACGTAGATACAGGACAGACAGACAGACAGACAGACAGACAGACAGACAGACAGATAGATAGATAGATAGATATGACCTGTTTAACATTAATGGAATTCTTAGTTGTTGAAATGTTCCATTCACTATAAATGCGTGCATCACTATTAATCGTCATATTATAGGGTATATTTGCTCCTTTGACTTTTTATTATTATTTTCATATGATGTGTGCAGCCTTCAGTCCAACAAAGTAATTAAATGACCTCAGGAACTGATATAAACAGTTCCCCATCAAGACCCCAGTACCAAAGGAAAAGACAGACAAATACAATTAAGCAGCTACAAAATGAACAGATAGCAAACAGAGTTGGCAATCATTCTTAAAAAGGTAGTTCACGAGAATTTTTTGTATAAAAAATATTATATCGCATTTAACCTTACGGCAACGGAACTAAATAACAAATATTTGGTCAACACTCTGTGGAACACTCAAATTCGATGTGATAAATTTATATGAATGTTGTGAAGTGCTTTAAGTTTTAAGTCCTTCCAAGCACCAATGTAAAATCACACTTTCACATCTACTATGAAAAAGCCTCCGTGACAATGATATCCCAAATCTCCATCATTAATTAACCCTTTCATCCCTGAGTTTTTGAAATGGACTCTTCGGTTTTTTAACTTGAGTAAATCCTTGTCTGAAAAAGGAATGTTAGATAAAATTGAACAGAAAATAGTAAACAGCACAGTGACAAAATAAAGACAGGCAATGAAGATCATAATGAAATGGTCTCATCTTAATTTTCACTGTTTGCCCAGCCTTTTTCATAATGTTATTAAACTAGGTTAAAAATAGTATTTCTTATTGTAGTTATGGTTTTATCATTCTTCCAAACTATTATTTAAAGGTCGCAAGGCTCAAGGGAAGAACGAATAGAAGACTAACCTTGCACAAGTATGTATGTACTGCACACATGTATAATTGGCAATTGGAAGGTGGAAAAATGTTTTCTTCAACGGATTAAACAAGTTGCTGGATGTGAGTCGATAAATTGTAATTTAGAAGATAATGCGTTTGTGTTTTACGAACTTTCTTGGCGGACATCTCATCCGAGGTTAAATTTAGCCACTTGCTTTTTGTTTCATCTTAAAACAGCTTCATAGTGCTTTTATTATTATTATTATTATTATTATTATTATTATTATTTTCTATGGAGTCATTGGAAAATCGGGTTTCGCTGAAGCTGGTGATATGGGGCGTATGCAGCCTTGCACATTTTACATTGCTGTCATATAAATAGTCTCAATTAAACTAAAACTCCGATTTGCAAAATTTTATGTTTTCTTTGTTTCCAATAAAAGTAAAAAAAAAGATTACCTTTGGAAACAAAGAACACACACAATCACGAAAATCAGAGACCCGGTAAAGGCAACAAAGAACACACAAAATCACGAAAATCAGAGACTCGGTTTGGTTGAGTCTCTTCATATGCAACATTGTAGTTTACGAGGCTGCATACGCCCCCTAGCGTCGGCTTAAGTGGTATTCGACTTTTAGAATAACCAATGATCCCAAAGGCAACTTCTATAGATTTTGTTTGAGCACTGCCGCATCTGCAATGCTACATTTTTAACGACGATCAGTGTACATGCGATGCACAACGCACGAAAAGGGCCCTTATGCAGTTTGCGGTCAACGAAGGCCCTGATCAGCAGGGATTTCGTTGACCGCTCACAGAATCAATGGATATTGTAGTATATGTAGACGAACAGAGACTGTTCGGATCACACTGCACGGATGTGCACGCGTATCTGGACCTTCGCTGTTCGCACATGGCGTAAACGCCTTTTTCCTATGTTGTACATCATACAAGCTGTTTTCAGCAGCAGACACATACATTTAATTCATGCAGCGAAATTCGTTTTGAAATTAAATTACTCATTTCTAACGCGGAGCAGTTTTGACATCAATGGATACTATATTTGTAACGTTATTTATTTGAACTGAGAATTTATAACTTGCCGAAGCCAAACTTAAGAGGATGTGAAGGTAAATAAGAGATTGCAATTTAAGATAAAAATCAATTAATTGGTTGTCTATAAAATATTTGAGCCGCGTCATGTCAAAATGTGCCTTCGGGACATAAGCAGAGAGAAGGTACCAGATTATCCTGCATTGCGTTAAAAGTCTGTGAAATGTGTACCCCATGTCTTCTCTCCCACCCACAACAAATATTTCCAGCTTTACGAAAACATGCCTATTCAAATATACTGATAATTTTACCACCCAAAAATGAAAATTTTCAGGTAAAATGTCTGATATTTTTCATATTTCTGCTCAAAACATAGATTGTGGATACTCGTTAGAACCGCCTCGACGAGGCAGTTCTAACGAGTACCCACAATCTATGTTTTGAGCAGCAAGAAAAATAATGTATATCCATGTAAACCCCAGTTTTACTGTATAAAAGTGGGGTTTAAGGCGTCAAAATTGTATAGACATGTTTTTGTGATGAATGTGTAACTCATGTTCACCCATAGTAAATAGAGAAAACAGAAGTATGCAATGGTCTACATAGTTGGATTTTCAGAATTTTGTTATTTTATAACAAGTTTATTTAATTTGTTAAGAAGACAAACGCCTGCACAGGAAAATGTGTTTGAGACCACTGGTCATCCTGGCCTGGTTATAGCTATTTACAGAGATGTAAAGCAACAAACAAACAAACAAATTTAATGTCGGCCGTCTTGGGTGTCATTTTGTATTTTAATGCATATAGATTTATGCCAATAAACTCAGCATGCAATGAGAGGAAACTGTTCCTTCTAGGAAATCGCATTTTAAACATGAAAGTGAAAGATTACAAGCATTGAAGTTTTGAAAACTAATAAGACTCTTATTTCAACATGTCCGTCATCTTGGACGCCATTTTAAAAGCTTTGTTATTACGAATACATGCAGTTACATGTCAAAATAATATCAGCAACGTCTCTGATTGAAACATAAACATTTAATCTGATGTAAATTTATTTTAAACAAAGTATAAACTATAATCAAATTTTGGCGAAAATTAACGAAAATTCATTTTCAGGATAGCTGCCGTTTTTTATATGACACACTGGAGTCTAAATGCTAGTAATAAACATCAGAAATATCTTTAGGTTCCTTAATATCAAAGTTTAGCCACATAACGTATTAGAAATAAGATTTTTCTTGATTATTGTGGCAGCTACTCTGGAAACCATCCAACATGGCAGGACTATCCCAAAATACCGGGTGTTAACATTTTTATTCTCAACAAGTATAGTCTCCTGAACAAAACTTTACCTCTCCTAGAGGATCCTAAGGGGGTGCATGGCGATCCCTCAGAACCCATGAATTGTATGCCAACTTCAGAACAAATGCCTTTTAATCGTAGAGCTTCATGTGTAAGATTTATAACACAGATCAACACCATTAATTCTGACGATATATTTAATTGGGCAAAGGACATATCCGCGCCAAGCGAAAAAGTGTCTTCAAAAATGAGCAAAATGCGCAGATGAAAGTCATCCTACGCATGCGCAAAGTAATATCCTGGCCATAGCTCTACATTCATATATTCTGAGGTATCAAATGGTTCTGTTTACGGACAGCGAAGACCTTGATCAGACTGTGCGAATGCGCAAGATGATATGCGGTTCGATGTCCGCGTATACCCGGATACGTTAAAAGCTCGATTGTGCACTCTCATAGAGATTTTCACGCCGATATTTTGGGAAACTTGGCTATTTTGGGAAAATGTACAGAACAATTAAGGCAGCATTCTGAATTTTCTCAGCGGGGACGATTTATGCGATAATATTAGATAAAGGTTTCATCTTGGCGAATTATAAGCGTTCTACATTTGTAAAGGCGTTTTATAGGCCAATGCTACAAGTATAATCATAAATCTTTCGCAACATAAATATTGATGAGGAGCAGACTATCATTGGTGCTCACTTTTTATCTGACACAAATGAAACAACACATATGAAAAAGTCATAATCAGGCCTGGTAATCTCGTAAGGGATAGCCGTTGGTTATGCACTCAAAATCTTTACGCGAACTTCCTGCCATGACTTACGAGACATCCAAATGTCAACAAACTGATTCTTTTTATTTTAAGTCAATTTCATAGACATAGTTTGAAATATCTGATAATGCTATTGCCAACAACTTTTATTTCTGCGTCGGAAAAGATAGGTGTGGGCTTGGAAAAACAAGCGGCTAATTTTTATTTCAGTTTCACCCGGGGAAGGGTAGTCCGATATTCCTGTTTTGACATTTTTCCCAGTGCAAAATGAAAGTATTTTCAGCTAGCTGGGCTACGAAATACGTATTTACCACATCAAATAAGACGTACCGCAATCTACGTCTAGGTTGAAATACATAAGGTACGAAATTTCCCAAGCATTTGTTCCGAGGACTGAAATATTTGTGCCGAATATAACTTACGAGGCCGACTACCCCTTACGGGGGCATTAACCCTTACGGAGACATTAATACGCTTGCTTTTTAATCATAGCTCTAAATAAGGCTTTTTTTTTTCAACCAAACAATATTGTTATTTTCTTATTTCGCCGCAAAGGCAGCTGCTGTAAGTACTAATTAGAAGCTATTATTATGCCACTAAAGCAGAAGTTGCGGGCACTCATAAGAAGCTACTTTAGAGTCTTAAAAGTCTCCTCGATCTTCAACACAGTGTAGTTTTTTTGTTTTTTTTTTATGTTCCTTCTTTCTTGAGATCACTGAGCCTATTCTTGTATTGTCGGCTCTCTTTATCTCGACATCGCTTATCTCGAATAACTGCTGATCCCCAAGTGAAAATCTGGCTGCCTTAACATGGAAATCTAACAACAGGTAATAAAATATTGTGTAAAAGAGGAGAAATTGCTCCACATGAGCAATTTTTCCTCTTTTCAGGGTACAAATTTAACGTTTTTGACAGCGTGCTAAAATTAGCAAGTCACATTAGATTTTACTTGCTAAACCTTTAAGCCAACTTGCTTTTTCACACTTTTAAACACTGTTAAATGTGGCTTTATTTAAACCTTAGCACTCTGGGTAAAAACTTCAGCAGACAATTTAAAGTATTTTTCTTATTTTTCTCAGAAAACAGGTTTTGACATTACAAGCAAATTGTCTCCTATGGAGACAATTTGCATGTAATGTCAAACCGGTTTTCTGGAAAAAATATTTTCATTACTTTTGGAAAAGAAATTGCAGAACTTCAGAAACCAATGCCTCAGGTTCCACTAATTAAAGAGAATCTTTTCAACTTGCTAGAATTAGCAAGTGATGGAAATTGCAGCTTGCTTTTTGAGGAAATTAACTAGCATTTAGCAAGTTAGCAAGTGCTAAAATTGATCCCTGCTTTTCCACAATAATTTTAATATATCTCTATCTTCAGGAGTCGAATTACATATTCATTTCTTTATTGTGGTTGTTCGATTCATTTTTCTCTCATCTCCGCAAATCTGATATGTCGAGGTACATATATCTCGAAGTATTTCAGAGAGTCCCTTGGACTTCGAGATAACGAGAGTCGACTGTATTTTGGCCATATGCAGTTCTACACCCTACATTGCTGTCATCACAATTATTTTCAGAAACTATGGTTTTCGCTGTTAGAAAACGTAAATAGATATATTAATGTATGTATCCTACTGAGATAAACACATGTATGTACATTCCACCTTCAATGGCTCGAACATCTTTGGGACCATGGAAATTTGTTCGAGATCTAGGAAGTTTGAGCCACTGAGGGTTAATCATGGCGCCAGGTCAGAAAACTTCCCTTGATATTTGTGTATATGGGCTATCAGAAGAATTTCGTAGGGACTCAGAAACGAGTTTGAATTAGCCATGGTAAACGAGCCATCGAGCTATTGAGGTTCGACCGTATGTATGTACGTATGTAACGATAAAGCCAGACTTTTGTACCAAATGTACATGGGAGTGCTATTATGGATCGCAGCGTTATTAAATTTAAAGCCACTAACTTCATGAGAAGAAAAATCTGAAATGTTGCCTTCAGAAACAAAGAACATGCAAAAGGAAGACAATCGGAGGCGTGGTTTCATTAAATCTCTTCATATATAGCTAGTATGTAGTTTGTGACACAGCTCCCCACCCCACCCCTCTACCCCTAGCACCGGCTTAATAGGTATTCGATTTTCAAAGAAACCGGAATTGGCTCATACGTGCATCATAAGGAAATAAAAATATAATCTGCACAATGGTCAGTTAGCATTTAAAGGTTGAAAAATAGTACTCCACGGGTTACGGTATATGGAGAATTTCTCCGCTTCCTGCTTGAGATACAAGTAAACCCTAGAATGATGTAAATGTATCCCATGTATCCAGGACACAAGATGTTGGCTTGAACTTTAGTTGAGCAACAATGTACCAAACATAAACTGATAATATAAGTAAGTTTACAAATGCAGTTCATAAAAATGGAACTCCGATGTCCAAGAGTCCAAGATAAACAAGCAAATTTAAAAACAATTTGTCCCCCGCCTTTTAAAAATCATCCAAAAAATTACCAGGTCAACAAAGTACCTAAGTGACAATGTGAAAAAATCTAAAGATTATATCTAAGCCACATGCAAATCTTAAGACTATGTAGAAAATGTGTGCAAAGTTTCAAAACGACCGGTCAATACATGTACGAGGAGCGCACAAGACATCCACACTATTTATACACTATTGGGGTAAAAATGACTAAGTTCACAACGTGGAAAAAAAGATAAGTTGAGGATATTAAAAAAGAAACGCATGCATATCTTCAGACCATGATAAAAACACTTGTTAAGTTTCAGAAGTTTCGGCGCAAAACTGTAGAAGGAGTTGCGCTCACAAGGTACCTACTATCTATACACTTTCATAGTAATCGAGCACAAAAACATATGCAGAACTTAAGACCATGCTAAAACACCTGTAAAGTTTCAGAAGGATCGGCCTAAAACTGTAGGAGGAGTTGCGCTCACATGGTACCTACATCAGAATTCTGTAAAAAGCAAATGCATATTCTCAGACCATAAGTAAAACACCTGTAAAGTTTCAGAAGGATTGGCCTAAAACTGCAGGAGGAGTTGCGCTCACAAGGCACCTACTACCTATACACTTTCATAGTATTTGAGCACCAAAGAAGTCTAAGTTAAAAATGTGAAAAAGTGGGAAAAATTTTCAGGATTCTGTAAAAATCAAATGCAGACCAGACCATGCTCAAAATACCTGTAAAGTGTCACAAGGCTCACAAAGGTACCTACTTCAAACTCGGAACCGCACAGTGGCTCAATTGGTGGAGCGTCCGCTTTGTGACCGGGAGGTTGCGGGTTCGATCCCCGGCCGAGTCATACCAAAGACTTTAAAAATGGAGCTAGCTGCTCTTTCGTTTGGCGCTCAGCAGTAAGAAAGTAGAGCTAGGAATCAGAACTGGTCAGCTCAGTGTCAGTATAATGTGACTGGGTGGGATATCATGTAAAGTGTCTGGGGCGTGATATTTCAGTGAGGCAGCACTCTAAAAGTGAGCATTGAGCTCCCTGCCACATCCAGACACCGTCGCGATATGACTGAAAGATTGTTGAAAGCGACGTAAAGCCCGAATAAAACAAACAAACAAACTCGGAACCACGTACCAGGCACCATGAAAAGCCAAAACTATGTCCCTTCGTTTTTCTTCGAAAACGCGGGGGACAATAACAGTCTATTTAAAATTGTCTTTGAAACTGGGGTTTTACCAGATTCAGAACACCGAATAACGACTGCCAACAAATCAGGGGAGATGGAGGAAAATACTGTCAGAAAACAAAGATTCTGTGCTTTATCTCGTTGTAACAGTTCGAGTGATAAGTTTCATTATTTGTTTGAATTGAAGTTCTTTAAAGAAGTGTAAGCGCTATTCTGAGATCGGGTCTGATTCCAGAGAACATTCGGAGAATGATTTTGCTCTCAGGTAAGTCTACCGGGACAATGTCAACGAATTTTGACAAAAAACATTCTGCAAATGCTCTCGAGAATCAGACTAGATATCAGAATAGCGCTTACACCACTAGAAAGAGCTTGATTTTCCACGAACTTTGCTCTTTATTTCAAAACATTTCAATAAGTGTAGAACTGTTCTAAAAATGCTACCTTATGCGGAGCTAAAAATAGAAATCAATTCTAGTACCTAGTAATTTTGGTCAAGTGGATTCTCCACACTGTTAGTTGTACGTACTTGGCAAAGTTTTAGTTCCTATAACTGCGTACATATTTTATATAAATTTATTTTATTGTCATTATATGATTGGTGTGCTGTTCCTCATATATTGGCTTACTCTGCCTGAGAGAAATAAAGTTATTTTCTGCTGTGTTAGCCTCTGTTCATATTATTGTCACACTTGTGGTATGAGGATGTGTATGTGGTTTGGCTATAATTATTAGATTTTTGTCACTTTTTTCCACATTAGTGAACGTAATCAATTTTCACCCTCAGTATATAGACAGTAGGTACCTCTTGTGAGAGCAACTCCTCTTACAGTTTTGTCGAGTCCGCATCGTTGTTTCATCTCTGTAGTCGTTTGATTTTTATGTTCTCGGAGATGTTGCACTGATGTGTTAGCAACAAATGTGTATACCACGGCAGAACTAAGGGCGAGGGTTGTGGCCACGTTAAATCGATTTAAGCCCCCAGACAGTTCCAAGGCGGCGCTTCTGCTATGGTTTACAATATCTGTTTTTGAATGTCTTTGCAATGTATGTTTATGTGAACATTTTATTTTGGATAGCCGTTTGGCCATTTTTGGGAAAGAGATGTCCTTTTGGCATTCTGTTTGTAATGTTTTGATTGTGTTTCCGTTGCTTTAAGTGCATCCGTCTTTCCCTTTGATGTCTTGGAATGGAAGGTGTTAGGTAATTGTATCGAGTCCTGATCAATGCCTTTCTTTCTATTTGTACCGATCATTTCGAAACTTTGCATGTTTTTTTTTTTTTTTTTGTTTTTTGTTTTTTTGTTTTTTGTTGTTGTTTTTTTTTTTTTGTTTTTTGTTTTTTTTTTTTTTGTTTTTTTTTGTTTTTTTTTTGTTTTTTTTTTGTTTTTTTTTTTTTTTGTTTTTTTTTTTTTTTTTTTTGTTTTTTTTTAGTTTTTTTGTTTTTTTGTTTTTTTTGTTTTTTTTGTTTTGTTTTTTTGTTGTTGTTGTTTTTTTCATGGTATGAGGATGTGCATGCGGTTTGGGTTTAATTGTTAGATCATTTTTGTTACTTTTTCCACGTTGTGAACTTATTCATTTTTCACCCTCAATATACAGACAGTGGATACCTCTTGTCAGCACAATTCCTCTTACCGTTTTTTACCGATCGTTATGATATTTTGCATGCGTT
This sequence comes from Anodontia alba, assembly GCA_964016985.1. Lineage (NCBI taxonomy): Eukaryota > Metazoa > Mollusca > Bivalvia > Lucinida > Lucinidae > Anodontia > Anodontia alba. Next base: position 52,278,686 of record OZ024823.1, on the reverse strand, counting down.
TCCTTCATGGTATGAAAATATGCATGTGGTTTGGATATAATTGTTTGATCATTTCTTTTAACTTTTTTGCACATTGTGAACTTAGTCATTTGTCACCCTCAATATTTAGACAGTGGGTACTTCGTGAGCACAAGTCCTCATACAATTTTATACCAATTCTTTTTAATCTTTGCACATGTTTTTTTCCATAGTTTGAAGATGTGCATGTGTTTTCTGATATAACCCTTGTATTAATTTTTGTCCTTTTTTTCTACTTTGTGAACTTTGTCATTTTCTGACCTCAGATGTATAGATAGTGGGTACCTTGTGACTGCAACTCCTCATACAGTTTTATACCGGTCTTTTTTTAAAATCTTCACATGTTTTCTCCAAGGTCTGCAGAAGTGCATGTGGTTTGGATATAATTTTTAAATTTTATTTTTATCACTTTTTCCACTTTAACTTTGTCATTTTCATACCTCAGACTTTATGAACGTGTATAGACTGTGGGTATCTTTTTGGGCGCCTTCTAATGCCTCATGTGAACAAATGCATATGCTTTCGATAAAACTCCTATATTAATTTCTTCTCCCTGAAATTAACATTACCTTTTTGGGAGTGGGGGGTGAGGGAGGGCAGGTGCGACATTAACTTCAGCGAAGTTCGATCTATATTTCCTACACGTATCCTTATAAAAATGGTTACCTTTAAGATATTTAAAGGCACACTCTATCAAAAAATACATATTTACAGGACAAACATGACAGCTTACGGTAGCTATTTATATAAAAGCGTCCCTCTAGAATTTTTTGTACATTCAGAAGCTGCCGAGGAGAATAAGAATATCGAGCTGATGACAGATCCTTTTATCCTCTCTATCAATCTCCAAACTCTGATATGGTTCTTCGCGTCGTCTTTAACATACATTCTACACAAGTCTGAGTTTAGACTATATTTACCTTTACCACTCTCTCGGCTAATTAAGCAGACGACAAATTTAAGATATTTAAAAGGGCCCAGTTGTTCAAAACTAACGATGTCGTTAGTTAACGATTCGTTAAAATTAATATCGAGTGATACGCATATATGCTGAAATTTTTTGCTACTGCACATTTTTTTCAGCAAAAAATATCAGAATATTGTATATTGAATCCGCTAAAACAGTTAACGAAACGATTCTTAACGAGCTCGTTAAGCTAACGACGCTTTGAACAACTGGGCCCAGAAATTTATCGAAAGATACATATATACAGGACTTAAATAGACATGACAGCTTACGACTGTTGTTTATATTTAGTGTCCCTCGCTCTCTTTGAATTTCTTGTACATTCAGTAGCTTTCGAGGAGAATACCAAGTTGACAAGAGCTCTTTTACCTTTTCCTATCTATCCCCGAAGTTTGGTCGTCTTTAACAGTCATTCAACAGAAACCCTAGATTACCCTATCTAAACCTTAGCTTACTCTATGTTCTAAATATTCGGACAGATAGACCCGGTCAACTAGTGTAGATCTAGATCAGGCGCCCAAGAACTGATCGTGGACTGTTTATTATTCAGCCGTCACTGTTAGGGTTCGAGCACATATTTATAATTCTGAGATGAATCGGAATTTAGGGTGAGGGTGCGATCCTTTAAAATTTCTTAACGCTACTCCACACATATCTCACCAAGTTGTGAAATGAAAGTGTTAAAGGAGGAGGGGATGTCCATGAGCCCTTTTTCTGTCACGTAACAAAAGTCTTCATTTTTCGCTGATACATTACCTAACGGCCCTATTTATTCAAGTAGTATTGATTTTGCAATGTAAGTCCTGGGCCCAGTTGTTCAAAGCTAACGATGTCGTTAGTTAACGATTCGTTAAAATTTACATCGAGTGATACGCAAATATGTTGAAATTTTTTGCTGAAAAAATGTGAGTAGCTTTTGCAGTGCAAAAGCTACTCACATTTTTTCACCAAAACATATCAGAATATTGTGTATTGAATCCGCTAAAACAGTTAACGAAATGACTCTTAACGAGCTCGTTAAGCTAACGACGCTTTGAACAATCGGGCCCTGGTTTTGGAGTGACATGATCATGAAAGTGGGTGGGGTAAATCAGAATGAACATGATGTACCATATTTTAAACACTGTTTCTCTTTTAAAATATATCACATCCAGTTATACCTTCTTCTGTTTGTTAGACAAATGCCTTAGGTAATATCCTATTTCACTTACCTCTCTTTTAAGAAAATTATTACTGCAGCAACTCTTTTATGACAATCTTCCGTTTTTGTTAATTTTGTATCTTGGAATTCAATAAAATCTAGCTTTTCTCCGGAATTTAATTGTGTATTGTTTTGAAACTTACCTGAATACAACAATGGGACAGTGCAAAGAGATTACCAAGTTTTGGTGACCTTGACCTTATTTTCAAGGTCACAGGGGCTGTGAAATTTGTCAAAAGAGCAGGTGCCCATTAGTCTATTCATATGCTACTTAAACAGTCTTCATTTACTTCTCATATATTGCCTATAATATCTTTTTAGATCACCTGAGCATGAAGTGCTCATAGAGAGCTATTGTGATTGGTCAGTGTTCGTTGTGCGTCGTGCGTCTTCCGTCATGCATCATGCGGCATCAACAATTTGCCATAAATGAAAACTCCTCCAACATCCCTAGGCCAACTTCATTGCCTGAACATTGCCTAGGTGACTCTCTACCAAAATAGCTAAAATGGTTTTGCTCCAATAAACAAGATGGCTGTCAGAGCTAAAAACAGAACCAAAATGACAACTCCTTCTATATCATTGAGCTAATTTCAGCCAGACTTCACAGGCATGTTGCCTAGGTGTCTGTCTACCAAAACAGGTGGAAAGGTTTTGCTCCAATGGACAAGGTGGCTGCCAATGCTAAAAATAAAAAAAAATCTTTAAATGACAGTACCCTTCTATATCATTTGGCCATTCGATTGAACTTCACAAGAATGTTGCCAAGGTGTCTGTCTACTAAAATAGCTAAGACAGTTTCGCTCCAATGAACAAGATTGCCATCAGAGCGAAAAAAAGGAAATGACAACTCATCCAAAAACATTTTGCCAATTTCAGTCAAACTTTACAAGAATGTTGCTAGGTTAACATTCTGTTGTTAGCTCTGCGGCTATCTTTTTCATTAGAGCAGAAATTTATTTTGGTAGAGAGGCACCTAGGCAACATTCTTGTGAAGTTTGATTATAATTGGTCAAAGTGTTAAGGAGGAGTTGTCATTTAAAGATGTTGTTTTTTGTTTGTTTTTTGGTTTGTTTTTTGTTGTTGTTGTTTTTTTTTTTTTTGTTGTTTTTTTTTTTTTGTTGTTTTGTTTTGTTTTTTGTTGTTGTTGTTGTTGTTTTTTGTTGTTGTTTTTTTTTTTTTTGTTATTTTTTTGTTTGTTTTTTTTTTTCTATTTAATCTATTTTGGTAGAGAGACACACAGGCAGTATGCCTGTGAAGTTTGTATTGAAATTGGCCCAAAGATATATGAGTAGTTGTCATTTAATTTTTTATCTATTTTTAGCTCTGGCTGCCATCTTGTTCTGATGCGGAACAATATTAGCTATTTTGATAGAGAGTCCCCTAGGCAACATTTCTGTGAAGTTTTATTGAAATTGGCCCAGAAGTTAGGAGTAGCTGGTAATCATGGCAAATTATTGATGCCGCACGATGCAGGAATGACGACGCACATCGCACAACGGACGTTTACCAATCACAATAGCTCACTATGAGCACTTTTGTTAAGTAGCATAAAACTAGCCAATTTACAATCCGACAGCCCAAGTGACCTTGAAAATAAGGTCAAGGTCACCAAAACTTAGTCATCTCTTTGCATTGTCCCAATATTGTATTCAGGTAAGTTTCAAAATAATTCACCATTCAGTTCCAGAGAAAGCCTAGGTTTTATTGAAATCCAAGATGCAAAATTAGGTATAACTGGGAGTGATATATATTAAGTAGTTGTGGTCATAGTACCCAAGCCATAAATCAATCTCATAAATCCGTAAACGAATGACGAATCAGAATGTTCAGACCACAGGCCTGAACGAAGATATTATCGGTAGAAGCGTATGTCCGGGATTTTGGAAGTCTACTTATGGCTCGTCATTGGCAAAAACATCAGAAACAATTCTGGAAACTGCCATATTGTAGGGATTGACCAGATCATGTGTCTCCCATAGAGCTTCTTACGTGTTGCTACAAGTTTGGTTTTTCGATACCCCTGGCTCAACAATTTTGTAGTGAGCACTTTCCCACGCTCCATGAAGTCCTGATAATTTGAACAGGCTCTGGCATAATGGATTAACTGTGATACGTAAACGCCGTATGCTAGTGCAGAAGGGATATTCTGCTCAGGAATGGAAAGTTAACAACGGGAAAATTGAAGTCACCCCGTTTATCGTAAAGCCTAGTAGTAAGCTTTCCACTCTCAATGTAGACATAACAAACCAAATATGAGGAAGAGGCTGCAGTCTCCGTTGTTTCCTTCATTTCAAGTTCACGTGGATAGATGAATTCCAAATACTCTGCAAATTTTGTGTTTTTCAGAGACAATACATCATCTATATTGAATTATTGTGCAAGGTGTTTCTTGTCTGCTTTGAGGAGACTTTGTACAAACTCCGCCTCATACGAGTATAAAAACAAGTCGGCAAGCAAGGGTGCACAGTTAGTACCCATCGGTATACCGATTGTTTGCTGAAATTATCCGTCCGCCGAACTCCACAAAAATATTGTCGATTAGATATTTCAGCATAAAAGAGAAACAGTGTTTAATATATGGTACATCAGGTTCATACAGAGTTACTCCACCTACTTTCATGGTCATGTTACGCCAAAACTAGGGCTTACGTTGCAACATATATACTATTTTAGTAAATGGGACACTATCGGTAATATATCAGAAAAAAATGAAGACTTTTGTTACGGAGCAGAAAAAGGACCTTATGGCCCCTTCCCCCCTTTTAGAATAGTAACTTTAGATATCTGGACGATGTGCGAATATCTTAATCAGATTATGCCCAAAGACAACAGATAAAGGATGTTTTCCTTTGAGTTTCACCGTAGAGGCTGTTAACCTCTTGAACGAAAGGAATAGAGAATTTCCTAACAGTAACAGATGACTTATCACAAGTATTGCACAGCGAGAGAAAATGGTCTTCATGGCATATGCGACCTAGGGACGTCCAAATCACCTCGGACAATATCATTTGGGCTGCGTCAAGCGAAAATGTATCTAATGCATTTGCGAACAGCGAAGTTTCAGGCGAGCCTGCGTATCCACGCAGTCTCGCCAAACCTTTCTCGTTCGCTCATACATGCATTGTTACTGAGTGTTCGAAGGCTCTTTTTTGCTTGACGAGGCTCAAATATAGGTCATTCTCTGTTAATATAGCCTTCAGTTCCCAATGAGTATACGAGGCAACGAAGGGTCTAATCTGATTGCGAAAATGTGCAGGCTGATCTGCATCTTTGTTGCTTGCACATGGTAAAAGGTTCCTTTCTCTGTGTGCGCATCAATTATGTTTGTTAAGTAGGAGATAATGACAAACGCTTCATTCTCTGTGGGTACTATAGCCAGTATTTGTAACTGTTGTTCTTCGATTTACTCTTTCGGTGCCAAATTTCAGACGACATTTGTCGTCTGCTTTTTTGTTAACAGACTATTGCTCGATAAAATGTTCATATGTAAATTTGAAAGACAGAATGTCAAACAGCGTAGATCCAGATGAGACAGCTCATCATGAGCCGTCTCATCTGGATCTGTGCTGTTTGCAAAAGAGTTTTTTCTAATGAGGATACAAAACAAAATGCTGTAAGAGTACTCTGAACACAAATACAAAATGTAAGACTCCATTACGAAAACAAGCCTATTCAAATATACTGAAAATTCTACCACCAAAAAATGAAGATTTTCAGATTAAAAAAAATGATATTTTTCTTATTTCTACTCAAAAGATAGATTGTGGATACTCATTAGAACCGCCTCGTCGAGGCGGTTCTAACGAGTACCTACAATCTATGTTTTGAGCAGAAATAAGAAAAATAATGTATACCCCTATAAACCCCAGTTTTACTGTATAAAAATGGGGTTTGAGGGGGTCAAACTTATATAGGTATGTTTTCGTGATGCGTACATGTGCATTACTTCATCTCGTGAAATGTACTTTCTATATTTAGTATTTTTAATTCGTTCAAATTGAGAACTGATGGAAATGGATCGTTTATTGGTAGGAACGGAACAAGTTATTTATTCGCTCCCACCATTTAAAAATTCGTGCCACGAGTAGTCAGAATAATTTGTTCCCACAAAATATTAATTTGCTCGAACGAACTACATGTAATTCTATTTTCTGATTGGATGAAATACATTACATGTAACCATGGCTTTACTTATATATACCCAAATAAATATATAACTGGGTCAGCTCATTAACTTCGCCAACTTCATCCTTTTCCTTTGTTGATCCAGAGTCAACAGGTACCCGTTCGTTCCCACCAATTAATAGTCGGCTCGAACAAATTATTAGATCTGCCTTACAAAATTGTGGGAATGAATGAAATACGCGTTATGTTTTACAGTGATGACTCACCGATTGGTTAGGACCCAGCTAGCATTCTACGTAAATCTACATCGGGCCGTTATCGGCCCGTCAGCTACCCTGACGGGCCGATGACGGCCCGATATAGATTTACGTAGAATGCTGACTGGGGAAGACATGCGGGGTATAAATACAGTAAAATTCCGCTCTTAAGACCACTTTTGGGACTGTCTAAAAGTGATATTTTTAGTGGGGTGATCCTAAGATTGAGTATAGAATACAGTAAATGTCCTAAAATTTCGAACGCTATATTTTATACTTTTTCGGTCAAAGTTTTGCTTTTATGCAATTGTTTCTAAAACATTCTTAGTGGAATGGCAAACAGTGTAGATCCTGATCAAACTTCTGAACTGGGACTACACTGTTTGCATATGCCTCTTTATCAGAAACCTTGGAGAATATATGGGACTGACAGAAGCTGGTCTTAAAAGTGGAGTGATCTTATTTTCGAGTGGTCGTAATAGCGGTATTTTACTGTATTTTAATTTGGACCTGCAAGGCTGCAGCTGCATAAACCAGTAAAAGCTCTCCAATTACAGGCAGCATGGGCCGTTCAAGTGTGGTTCTTCTGTTGCAGTTTCTCTATGATTCGACTGTTCATATAAACTTTATTTCGATCGTTTAAATAGTCATTTCACTTAAATACTACAATGACAAAATGGCAGAGGTTATAATACATTCATATATGTTACATGTAATTTATATAATTAATATATGTAGCTTATACAAACGTATTCAAGAAATTCTAAAAGATAGAATCACTAAATCAATAGATTCTAAAAGGAATAACATTTGATTGTAATTAATATATACACAGTTAAGTGGAATACAACTAAAACATCGAAGTTTTCTGGTCAAGACTAGGCCAGCCGCGGCAAGTTAGGCCTCATTGTATAAATTTTCAAAAATCAAGGCATTGGCTCAATGATCACAAAGACTCAGATAATATAAAGGTCATTAATGTAAGGTTAGGACATAAGTTTTGCGGCTGCCACACGCACAAACTCCAGTTGTAATGACGATAAATAGGATGACGCCTGAGAGCAATAAACACACACGTGCGCAAAGGTAAACAATTAAAGTGTCCAAGTTTTCTTGGCCAGAAGTAGGCTAAAGACTTTTGTTGGTTTGTTTCTCATTTGCATCTAAAATGTGAACTTCAAGACTATTTAAAATTGCAACGATAAAATTAACCTAATAAAACGTCAAGTGAAGGGACAGATAGATGGATGGACAAAACAGGCAGTCAGACAGAGCCAATCAGACAGAGGTTTGACAGTTGCTATGCTCATTTTATTTTTTTATTTTTTTTTTTTTTTTTTCTAATTCCTCGTTTCTACTTGGTTGTCTTAAAATATCTATGCTCTCTCTCTCTCTCTCTTTCTCTCTCTCTCTTTCTCTCTCTCTCTCTCTCTCACACACACACACACACACACACACACACACACACACACAACTATAGGAAATCATTATTTTTAGCGACATACCTTGTGTTTTCTAATACTATTTACAGGTGTCAGTTGTTCTTCAATAAGTTCTGTTTCAACGAAAATATCGGTTCGATGAACTGAGATATACATATTTAATTACTTTTATAATTCGTATTTATCCCACTGCGTAATTATTATGACCATATATAATAATGAGCATGACAATTCTCTTCGAATTCAATGTTTGGCTACACCTACACATCATATTTTGTATTATATAAAACTTCACGAGTGGAATCACAAATGCTTGTTAATTAATCAAAATTCTTTACCTGGGACATCTGAGTGCTTGTTCAAGAGAGTTTATGGTGCATTATGACCCATCGAACAGTTTATATGTCAGAACCACACATATGTGCGAGTAAACAAAGAAACCAGTCAATCATGAGAAACGGTACCTGTGGGGAATTAGGCAATTAGTAAAGATCCAGATCGGTCAGTACAGTAGTATGATGGATTTGCTAAACATTTATACATTCTATATTATCCAATGATTCTGTTGGCGGACAGCGAAGGCCCTGATTAGACTGCGCGCATGCGCAGTCTGATCAGGACCTTCGCTGTCCGAATATGCCCGAAGGCACATTTCCCGTTGAGCGGTTCAAATGTATTTCACGACTGATCGGTCATATTGGTGCTTGAGACGTTAAGTGCTAGAATCAGAAAACCCTTTTATCAGTAATTATCAATCAGGCATGTAATCAGGAAGGGTATTAACTGATGCGCAATGTAGGAAATATGCCCAAATGCCATATGCGGATAATGAACACCCCGCTCAGTCTGTGCATTTGTTCAGACAGATCAGAGCCTGTTTTAGCTTTTACGGAATCATTTGATATAATATAGGCTGATCCAGAGTTGTAATTTATACAAACTAGACGTTGTATCTACAGAAACAAAATTAGTGCTTTCTATATTGTGTTTCTATATATTATCAACTTAACACAGTAATTGAATATCGTCACTGTCCACTTATGGTACTGTCTGCGTTAGTCTTACGTAACGTTATTCAAAAATAACAAAATGGCACCCAAATTCAGTGCAACTTTGAAATGCCGCCACATAAATATTACTTCATTACTTTCTAACTGTTGCCAAATAAACTGAAGCAATAAAGGTACACACGTATATTCAAGATATTGTATGGCTATGAAAACGGTGAATTAGACTCTTAAACATATCGAAGAACAGAAGTTCTCAAACACCAGGGCCCAGTTGTTCAAAACTAACGATGTCGTTAGTTAACGTATCGTTAAAACTTTGATCATTCAATATGGCATATACGCTAATATTTTTGCTACTCACATTTTTACAGCAAAAAAACCCGTGAATTTGATATTGTATTTACTAGAACAATTAACATTTTGACCACTAACGAGCTCGTTAAGCTAACGATGCTTTGACCCCCTTAAACCCCACTTTTATATAGTAAAACTGGGGTTTACAGGGGTATACATTATTTTTCTTATTTCTGCTCAAAACATAGATTGTGGGTACTCGTTAGAACCGCCTCGGCAAGGCGGTTCTAACGAGTACCCACAATCTATGTTTTGAGCAGAAATAGGAAAGATATCGGAGTTTTTTTTATCTGAAATTTTCAGTTTTTGGAGGCTAAATTTTCTTTATATTTGAATAGGCATGTTTTCGTAATGTGGCTTTCCATGTTCGCATACGGCATAAGGGCATCATTTTTTTCTCTATTTCGGCTTCTTATGATTCAAAGGTTTGTTTCCTTTGTTACTTATTTAAACCGCGCCCTGAGAAAATTGAAAATATTTATACGTGAATAATGACGACCTGGATCAGCATGCAGTACGCAGTCTACACTATTTGGCATTTCCTTTCCCTTTTCTTCAGTTCTGATCGGACTGTGCGTAAAGTCCGTTTCACGTGACGCAACTTTTTTTACCGGGCATATTGAGGTGGACTGCCCATATAATAAATGTGAATAGCTAAACACAGTTTGGTCAAGAAGGGTATAATTTTTGTTCCGTTTGCGAAAATTAGGATCGTCCCAGCAGACACACAATATCAAAATGACGTCGTATCAACGTCGATGCGACGTGATCACGTCGCATCGACGTTGATACGACGTCATTTTAACGTTGTGTGCCCACTGGGGTAGATGTCCTGGAGGAGCCCACAATCACAGACAAAAGAAAGAGGAAACAAACCAAGACATTCATTACACAAGCCACAAATCATAAACCAAGAAAACTTTACGAAAACACGCTTATTCTAATTCACTGAAAATTTTACCACCAAAAAATGAAAATTTTCAGACAAAATATTCCGCTATTTTTCATATTTCTGCTCAAAACATAGATTATGGGTGCTCGTTAGAACCGCCTCGACGAGGCGGTTCTAACGAGTACCCACAATCTATGTTTTTGAGCAGAAATAAAGAAAATAATGTATACCCCTGTAAACCCCAGTTTTACTATATAAAAGTGGGGTTTAAGGGGGTCAATATTATATAGGCATGTTTTCGTGGTGAGGAAAGCAACCAGCTCCCGCTTTCCAAATATGGTGATCGCCATGGTAGACAGGATCTAGTAAACACAACATTAAGACAAAGAGTAAACACAACAATAAGACAAAGAACAGGACAAAACATTAAAGAAGCCCCACAGTGAGCAGCCACAAGACCATACACAGAACCACCAACACCAGAACCACCGACCGTCTAAGAACGGTCCGTAGTATATGATCTATCACGGATGTGAGGGATATATAGAAAAATCCGCCCCGAGGGACACTGTCTGGCATCACGAGGCTTGCCTCGTGATGCCAGACTCTGATCCCGAGGAATGGAGTTTTTTATCTATCCCTCTCACCGATGATATATTCTTTTTCTTGCATAAATTTCATATCTGAACGTTCAGTTTTAATAATGAAGTCCTTTTGATTGCTATGTCCGCCATATTGTGATCACATTACTGTGACGTTTAATGGCGTCATTACGTTTAGTGACGTCAACCTTAACGATGGCGTACGTGACGTGCTTTACAACCAGTGGTAGGATAACCTGGGTAGGATAAGAATTTCTATCCCAGGGTTAAATCCAGGATATCCTTATCTGGTGTGCAAGAGAAAAAAAAAAACAACCGGGGCCGGGGGCTTAAATCGATTTTACTGGTACAAAATTTTCCCTGTATGTTCAAATGTTGTGAAAAAAAAATAACTATCTTAATCAGTGCAACATAACAGAAATGAGTACCTACAACATATGGTTTCGTTTAGAGGTAAGAAAGATAACTAACTTACACTCCCCGCGGCTGACTTATCTAGAGCTATGTCAGCGGTCCAATGACTGGCGATCTCAATATATCTGTTGTACTAGTTTTAAATGGCAAAAGTATAATCAAGCAGTTAAAACAATCACTGCTTAGAATAGATGGTCCATATTATACAGAAGGGCATTGGCTCCTTGAAATATAAGCCAACTGTGTGTGTTTGCAAATACTGGCAATTTTCTCACTGCATTTTACTACCTCACAGAGAGCTAGTAACATACAATCATGCTGATTTCTATACTGAAGGAAACAATATTAATGGATTAATGCCTGTGCAAACACTAGTACTTCAGAACAGCTATATGAAGATTAGCAAATACTGAAAAAAGGGTAAAGCTTGCAAATTTGGAAAACGGGTATCTGTATTATTAAATAAACACTTACAGTAACAAACCCTAAGCACTGGGACAGACAGGCCTGAGCAAACAGTGTAGGTCCAAATCAGACACAGCAAAATGCTGCGTCTGATGAGGGTCTACACATTTTGACTCTCGTCCATCAGTTTTGAGACACATCAACAGGTAGCAAAATGTATTTACTCAAAATTCAGGATAAGGATTGCAAGGAATTACGGTGCAGAAATATTTTGGTAAATCAAGCAATGCGAAGAATACGCTAACGAAATGTCAATTGCGCTCGATAGACCGAAATAGACTGTCATAAATGAAAAGCTTGAGAAAATGTAACAGTATAATGAAATGCAATAATGGCCAATGTATTACAGAAAGACGAATCGAGCGACTAAAAGTCAGGTTTGAGAGACAAAACAAATAATAACCTACAAAGAATCCAGTTGAAATCTTGAATCAAAAATTGTATCAATTAATATTTTTGATACTGAATGTTTTGGACAACAAAATCATCCGAAAATGGTCTTTCAAAGCAGATAGACAAAGAAAATCTTGACTGATGTCTCGGGCTCCCATGAGGAGCACTTTTTTCCTTTTATAGAAGACCACCTTTTAGAAAGAACACAAAACAATTTTGGCAACAGTGCCAGTCTTGAATTTGTATGAGCTCCCTATAACATTTAATCTAATCTTAAAGAATTCCATTTTCGGGAATGAGTTGGGGTAGGGTGGGTAAATGTTTACTTTCCTTTCTATTTAATTGCATTTCACTTCATAAGGGAAAAAAGAGAGTTAAAATACAGTATCATATGTTACATACTTAAGTGGTTTACTAGCATTTAGCTCCATAAAATCACTCGACCAGGATCTGCGACGAATCCCAAGAGTAGTAGACCCAAAACTACTCCCAGATAATATGCTACTTAAGTCAATATTGGGTACAAGTAATCATCATATTACAGATATGGTTTAGTTGAGTTGGTAAAGTTTAAACGATACTACTGTCCTTTCGTCATCACACGGAAGGAAGGACGTTTTTTGCTTGGCGTTTTATTTTAAATGAAAATATTTTGTTCTGATTGACCATATTTTATCAAAAATCATTTGTCTTTTCTGCTTTTGCGTTTCGTTCTCAAATATGTACCTTCAAATTAAATATATGGCCAAAAATTGGTTTGACCTATGCAATTTCTATAGTAAAGTGATTTTTTGAAATTTTTGTCTATGAAAATATATTTTACTCTTCTTTGCTGAATTTGAATTATTGATGTTTCACAGCAATATTTGTGAAAATTTCAGAAAAACTGAATAAGCAGAACTTGTTGAAAGACTGCCTTCAAGTTACTTACCTTACAGATTTCTGCATAATTTGCATTCATTTTTACGATGGGAAAATGAAAATATTTGATTTTTCTAAACCAATGACTAGAATAAAACTTTTTTGTGCATAGGTAGGTATGTCAAATGGTTTTGCATTCAATCATGACAAAAGTTTGCAAACTTACATCTTCTGTGTAAAGCGCCAAGCAAACAACGACTTTCTGAAAGATGTCGAAAGCACAGTAGGCACCGATGTACATAGAAACAGTGCCGTACTGTAATGGGAACTTTTTGACTGTTTATGTAAAAAGAATAGTTATTTAAAAGCTATGGCTTATTGCTTTGTATCTTTTTTATTCATACTTCTATACATACATTTAAAATAATGAAATTGCAATACACATTACCAACTATGACAACATTTTATCTTCTTCAAGTTACTTACCTTACAGATTTCTGCATAATTTGCATTCATTTTACTATGGGAAAAATGAAAATGTTTGATTTTTCAAAACCAATGACTAGAATAAAATTTTTTTGTGCATAGGTAGGTATGACAAATGGTTTTGCATTAAATCATGACAAAAGTTTGCAAATCTACTTCTTCTGTGTAAAGCGCCAAGCAAAAAAAACGACTTCTGAAAGATGTCGAAAGTACAGTAGGCACCGATGTACATAGAAACAATACCGTACTGTAATGGGAACTTTTTCACCGTTTATGTGAAAAGAATAGTTATTTAAAAGTTATGGCTTATTGCTTTGTATCTGTTTTATTCATACTACTATACATACATTTAAAATAATGAAATTGCAATACACATTATCAACTAAGACAACATTTTATTTTCTTTGTAATTTACAACAATAATAACATGGAAAATATTTTCCTGAGCTTGAGAGTAAGCAACATCTTACCTAGTACTCTGCACATGTAACAACATTGTGGCATCGTTACAAAGTTGTTTGTCATTCATCACAATAATAAAATTTATTTCTATTATCAATTTTTACCAAATAATTTAGAAGATGTCCAGATATACGAGGAACCACTGACACCAAGAGGAAGAGCAAAAGAAACATGACAGACAGTACACAAGTCACAGACCAAAGAAAAGCAAATCGACCAGCTCCCTCTTGCCAAGCAAAGTGAATACAATGTTAGACAGGATCCACTAACTTAACCCTTGTCCACACCCACTTCTAAATTTTAGCCAATCAGATTACTTGATCCGACTTGTTGCTGTAAGTTCACATACTTAACGGCAAACAGTGCAGATCCAGATCAGTTGGCTTCTTCAGAAGCCAACTGATCTGGATCTGCACTGTTTGCAAAGCAGGGTTTATCCGGGTTCAGCAGGACTGGGGTTAATAACACCAAACATGACAGAAAAACACCAGCGAACAGCCACAAGGCCACACAAAGAACAAACAACACCAGAACCACCTCCTCAGAACGGTCGGTAGTAAAAACTACTAAGGGGGTGGGGGTGAGGTGGTTTACATCGATTTTAATTGTACCAAATCTTTACCCTAAGTTTGAATGTTGCCAAAAAATTATAATTTAATTAAATTTATTTGTATAAATATACATCACGGAAACATGCCTATATAATTTTGACCCCCTTAAACCCCACTTTTATATAATAAAACTGGGGTTTACCGGGGTATACATTATTTTTCTTATATCTACTCAAAAACATAGATTGTGGCGGTTCTAACTAGTGCCCATTATCTATGTTTTGAGCAGAAATATGGAAAATATCAGAACTTTTACCGGACAATTTTTATTTTTGGTGGTAAATTTTCAGCATATATTAATAGGCATGTTTTCGTAATGGGTACAATGCATAGCAACATGAACATATTTCAAATGGGACTCGGAAAAAAATGTCACGGACTTATATGATTGTGCGGCTCGATACACTACTTAGCTCAATCAATGAAACATCACAGAAAAAAAAAACACGTGTAAATTGAATTAAAACTTTGCGATGAAACCAGGATGAGGGCTTGTGGCAGTCACCTCCGACACTGGCAGTCACCTCCGACGCTGGCATTTACCTCCGACACTGGCAGTCACCTCCAATACTAGCAGTCTGGTGGCTAAAAGTGTATACTATTCAAAACAATCATACTTAAACCACGGGTAAATTTCAGCTGTTAATTATGTAATGTTGTCAAAAACATGTTAGAGTAGTTGTGGTCATGGTACCTAAGCCATAATCCAAACTCATAAATCCGTAAACGAATGACGAATCAGAATGTTCAGACCAACAGACATGGACCCCAGAATAAAGGGTGTAATCAAGCGTCCGCGGATAGTAAGCATTACTTGGTAAGCAAGCTTCGACCACCATGCCCATAGGCCTGAACGAAGGAAATGTAGGTAGAAGCGTATGTCCGGGATTTTAGAAGTCTACTTATGGCTCGTCATTGGCAAAAACATCAAAAACAATTCTGGAAATTGCCACATTGTAGGGATGAAAACGTCATACCATTCCAACAAGTTCAGAAGGTATTTAAGGTAAAAGTCTTGCTTTTCAACCTGTTTCCCGTTCTTCCTAAGAATAAAATGAACTTGCACTAAATATTTTATTAAAATGCTATCTTAAAGTATGTTTTATCTAAAATTTAAATCAAACAATTTTAGTTTCAATTTTTCCGAACCGTTTGGTTCATTCCATTATCAGATAGTTCACACATATTTTACACATATTCAAAAGCCAAAATGACACAAAACGTTTCATTACGAAAACATGCCTATTCAAATATATTGAAAATTTTACCACCAAAAAATGAAAATTTTCAGATAAAAAATTTAGATATTTTTCATATTTCTGATCAAAACATAGATTGTGGGTACTCGTTAGAACCGCCTCGCCGAGGCGGTTCTAACGAGTACCCACAATCTATGTTTTTAAGCAGAAATAAGAAAATTATGTATACCCCTGTAAACCCCAGTTTTACTATATAAAAGTTGAGCATTAGGAGGTCAGAATTATATAGGCGTGTTCTCGTGATGTGAACATCTACCTTATAATTTTATGCATTAACTTTTATTTTTTCTTTAAGAAGTAAAATGTCTTCCCGAATATTTCACTACAGTGTAGTTTATATTTTCTGGTCCTTTGTGATCATTGAGCAGATTCTATGACTGTCTGAAAATTTACATGGGATCACTGACGAGACTTTCCTGGCTCAAGCGTCCTTCCTTTTAAAATCCTTTTAAAATCAATTCATCGTCACTGCAGCTGGTCTTAGAGAAGTAATGGCAACCGTAAAATATCTCCCTACACTTCACTATAGTGTGCTGAGTATAGTATATTAAGCAGTTTCCGGACTGCTTGAAGATTTTTGTGCGGGTCATTGATAAGGTATAATTGAGGCTAAAACTAGATAACCACAGACACCAGGAATCTTCATTTCTGAGTGTATGTGCATTGCTTTTAGGGTCATTCTTTTTAGAATCTATTTATTAACTTTTATGTGTGATATATTTTCTCTTTTTTTTTTTTTTTTTTTTTTTTTTTTTTTTTTTTTTTCTACATCAAGGTTATGCTAACCTTGCAGTCTTTTTTAACCATCACTATAATAATTTGACAAAATGAAGGATAATAGTGGTCTCAGTTTACGTAATAAATGCCTCGCAACATTAATTACGCTGGAATTATCATCCTATAAATACGTCTAGACAAAGAAAACAAAAACAGTATCATCATTCAGATTTAATGCCTTACACATGAATGACAATCGTATAAAAGTACATTGCTTACAAACGAATACTTTCATTCTGTGTAAAGATCTCAGATTTCTCTTGAAAATAGAAAGCTGTTATGATTTGTAGGCTTTATACACATATATTACTTAAGGCATCATTCATGGATGCAGAATGCGATCAGTTCAGGCGCACTGCCTCATCATTTCTAAAACGAGCTGTTGATATTTTACTGTACAGGACAGTTCTCATATGGTGTCCTTAGGCGCTATGATATTGTCTAGGATCACCGCATAGGTCAGTTCTCATATGGTGTCCTTGGGCGCTATGATTTTGCCTAAGATCATCGCACAAGTAGCAAGAATATGCCTCGAGAACACTGAGCTGTGGTCGCATTCGGAATAGATTTTCACACAACCCGGAGCGCCGAGAATATAAATGGCGGCAAAGTGATGGAAGTACGATTTGCGAGCCAGGCGTGAAGAGAAAGAAAACAAACCAACAAACTCAAAATATTATCAAAATTACTAACACACTTCAAGATAAAAACAATTTAAACAAAATTTTAAAACTGTAACAATTCAATAAATAGTTTAAATTATCCCTCAGAAATGTTTCAACGATCCATTTATTTTAATGGGACTTGATAGAGCTGGGATGTAGTTACTATTATTTGTTACAAGGGACATTGTTTTTATGACTTCCTGTGATCTTTCCTGTACTCAATTCCCCTTCTAAAAAGGGGTCTAATATAAAAGGAGGGAATTTAGTCCTAAGGGGTGGGGGAGCAAATTCTTTCCTTTTATAGTAGCCCTTTCTTCAGAAGGATGCAAAAACTACTTCGACAGAGTTGCTTTCCCTGAAAGTGTATCCATTCCCTGAATCTCTGATCCTGGAAGTCATAGCTTATTTCCTCAAAGAATATAGTCTCTTTTGTAACAGCTGAATATATCCTACGATTAATGCATCTAATTAAGAAATAATTTTCCTCTACTGTGAAATATCGCGAATAACGCATGATGTTGGAGGGCAGATTCCGAAGTATTAATTCACGACGGCAAAGCCGGAGTGAATTAATATTCGCATTTGCCCGACATCACTATGCCTAAGTCGCGATAATTCACAGTAGGAAACATCATTTCGATTCTAGCATAATACAGAAAGAAAAATAGACATTGTTGGAATGTTTTCCAAAGGACTTTTTTGCAGCGGACGTCGCGAGAAGTAAATGTTCCGGCGAATCTTTCACAAACTGAATAAAGCCCAAAAGACTTCATTCAGTTCGCGAGTGATTCGCTGGCGTACCCATCGATGAAATCCACAATAAGAAAAATGTATTTCTCATAACTCCAACTCGGGTATGTTTACGTTCAAAATAGATTATTATTTTGAAAGAAAATAGTTCCAAGAATCCTCCTCAGTGGATTTCTCTGAGTGTAACAGCCGTTTTAAAGTTGCTTTTGGCCAATCAAAGTGCACTAGAATACTTTAAGCCTGCAGAGCTGGAGTAATAAAGTCGTGTTTAGTTTGACGAAGCATATAAACTCTGTGGTCTAAACATTTTAACGAACAAGTTTTAGTTTTTGTGCAAGATGGCGGTTGTAAAACGTCTCGCCGTACTTCACTATAGTGCAGATTGTATTCCATTTCCTTTAGAATCATAGAGGCTATTCTGGTTGCTTTGAAAATCAAGTACTGCTTCAGCCGGTGCTGGATGGGTTGGAATTTACAGCCTCGCAAACGTCAGTAAACGTCATTGCTCTATATGAAGAGACTTCATAAACCGAATCTCCGAATTTCGTTCTTTTGTGTGTGTGTTCTTTGTTTCCAAAGGCAACATTTTAGATTTCGATGCTTTTAATCAAAGACATCATGACAAACTGTATAGCCTAAAACCTGATGAGACGGCTCATATTGAGCTGACTTATTTGGATCCACACTGTTTGCAAAATCTTCTTTATATCGCTTGTGGGGCTGAAAGTCGTATAGGGTAGATTTTCCGCCATTTTACAAGGATATAACTTTGTGATAGCCTGTTTGCTTTGTTACATACTAAATGGGTCTACTTCTAAAAGGAAAGAATTAGCTCCCATAGGCCATTACGAAAATACGCCTATCCAAATATATTGAAAATTTTACAATAAAAAAAGGATAATTTTCGATAAAAAAATTCTGATATTTTTCATATTTCTGCTCAAAATATAGATGACGGGTACCCGTTAGAACCGCCTCGGCGAGGCGGTTCTAACGAGTATCCACTATCTATGTTTTAAGGAAAGTAAGAAATATACTGTAACCCCTGTAAACCCCAGTTTTTACTATATGAAAGTGGGGTTTAAAGGGGTCAAAATTATATAGGCGTGTTTTCTTGATGGGGTGCAAATTATTTCGTTTTAGAAAAGACCCTTTTTAAAACGGGAGGCAAAAAGGAGTTTATCAGTTACCTCCCGTGGAAGTAGATCTATACTCATTAACTTTTTATTCGTTTGGTATGTTAGTGTCATTCTTTTAGTGAAAAAATAGCCGCAGTGTTAGATAACGTACCTTCGCACATGTGCGCTCAGTGAAAATTCTGATCAGTCTGCACAAGCGCGCAGTCTAATCAAATTCTTTATTGTGCGCATTTTGTATAGCCAAGGGTGAAAAGTTTCTTTATGTGGACAATGAAGACACTGACCGGACAGTGCGATGGGCAGGCTGATTAGATTGTTTACTGGGCGCATATGCCCTACGGTTCGTTGCCTAACGTTGCCAATCAAATGATCTCACAAATTACTGCATAACATCACAGTATGAATGGTGTTTATAGTTATAACAAACATTTCACCTGTTGATGAAGCGATGTTAATGAATAACTAAGAAGTGTCCCATAGAGTGAACATTTGCTTTGCAGCTTACGAAAAGATGGTCCACAGCCAATAAAAGCGCACTTAAGAACACTCGCCCACACAACATCGACCGTGTCTAACAGAAAGGGACAGTAGCCCATATCACAAAGAGAATGCACAAAACAGCTTCCACATTCGAATCAAGAAGGGCAGTTGTCAGTTTCTGGCGAAAGAATGTGCACAATACTGGTTAACCGCTTGGAGGACTAAGCCTGCCCAGTAAACGTGTGGTTAGGTAAACTGGCCGCGCTCGACATGACCCCATTGGGTTGACTGGGTCGTAAAGCTTCAACACAAACACAAATCCACATTCGAAATGCAAATGAAACCTATAAAGTTTAACCCCGGAAGTACTGAATACACACAAAGAAGGAGAAAATCGGAGTCACGATTTCATTGAGACTTTATCACCGGCTTATATGGGACTAGATTTTCCAAGAAATCCGAATGAGCTCAAGGATCCTAAGATAAAAACTGCACTATGGAGAAGTACGGGAGACTTCTTACGGCCAACACATGACACAACGCCAGCTGCAGTGAAGTCAGGTAAAGTCTACAAAGGTTGACCTCGGAAGTACCGAACGTATAAAAGAATAAAAGCCAGGTTCTAGGTTTCACTGAAACTTATTTTCTGTGAAAACAGATCGCTTATTTTCAGTTGATGTAGTTGGCAGGGCCCAGTTGTTCAAAGCATCGTTAGCTTAACGAACTCGTTAGTGGTCAAAATGTTAACTGTTCTAGTAAGTACAATATCTAATTCACAGATATTTTGCTGAAACAAATGTGAGTAGCTTTTGCAAATGCAAAAGCTACTCACATTTTTTTTTTCAGCAAAAATATTAGCATATATGCCATATTTAATCATATTTAATGATCAAAATCTTAACGACACGTTAACTAACGACATCGTTAGTTTTGAACAAGTTGGCCCAGAGTGCTAAAGCTTGGCCATTTCATCCCTGGGTTTCTGAAGTGGACTGTTCAATCTTTGAATCTGGACAGAACCAATGTTCCAAATATGGTTAGCAGTCAAAACTCAAAACAGAATGGCAAACAATGTAGATCCTGATGAGACGGCTCATTATGATCTACAATGTTTGCAGGGCTAAAAGGGTTAAATGTGTGAGTACACACTCAGCATACCGTTATTTATGAAATATCGAAGACATCCCTGAAATTGATTTACCCCCTGTACCTACAGTCCTAGAGCTATGACTAACCCTCAATCGCTCAAACTACCCATGTCTAGAAGAAATTTCCATGGTCGCAAAGATGTTCGAGCCATTGAAATGCGACTGTTATACGTTTTGTAGACTCTTTAAAGGATCTGATTATAGTGATATACTTCCGTTCAGGTGAGCTACAACGAGAGAAGAACTGCACTTAATTTCTGAAAGCAATTTGCAGCGCGCTTCAAGTTAATCTGAAGTTCAGATTGCTTAAGTAATCTCCTCTTTGTATTTTCCAATTGATCCAGGAAGCATGAAAATATACCTTTAACATGTACGGAAGACGAAGGCACTGCACGATTTTCACATTCGGTATGTGTACAATGTACCGGATCTTAGCTAGTCGCTTATGCCATAATACACTTCATTCTGGGCCCGGCTTAAAACAACCCAGAATAGAAGAGACAGATTACAAAGAAAGCGCCGAATGTAATAAACACCCCCAGTATTTTTGTGCTTAGGAGCAAATTATCCGCGCTAACATATCCCCACTGTGAAAAAAGGTAGTTGATAATTATTTTGCTAATACAACTGTCCTAAAAATAAACCGCTTTCCCAAAATACCGACATCAAAAAATGAGAATGGAATTTCACACAGCGTGAAAGTATCATTAGAGACCGAAATATTGTCTCTGGTTTGCAAATTAATGCTCTGTAAAAAGGCGACTAACACACAAGCAGTTCCTGTTTTCACATTATTATTTTTTTTTTTAAGTTTTCAAGTTTCTTTTTTATAAACTCTTAGTCAACATTTTTTTGCACTCGTCTTTCGTTCCGGGAAAGCATACCGTGTTTACTCTAAGCATTCTGACAAACAGACCAGATTCAGACCAGACGCTGCATCGGCAGCCATTTTCCCTCTTTTCATCCCCGCAGACCAATACAGACACGTTTTCAAACAGTGCAGATCAAGATGAGACAACTCGTATGAGCCATCTCACCAGGATCTACACTGTTTTCTATTTATTGTTATTGATTTTATGTCTGTAATCCCTATTTGGCATAATGGAAGTGTCCGAATTCAAAGACGGAAAAGTCCATTACAGAAACTCAGGGATGACTGGTTAATCCAGCAGCATTTAGACACATCATTATGCACTAAATTACAATCAATCTTCTTCATACAGACACTCGATACAATGACAAAATATTCTGTATAACGACAATTTGAATGTCACGAAACCTTCGCTCAACAGTTAATAAGAAATTATGCAAGAATATTTCATTAAGACTTCAAGCAACATATATTTTAGATATTTGTTACAACTGAGGCGATTCTAACAAATGTCCAAAACAAATGTTCTATGAGGAAATAAGAATAAAACAAGATCTTTCTTACATATCATTCTGTATATTGAGGAGTCTTAACAATTGCAAATTCATTTTAATGGCAACATCTTTTGGAACAAATGATGTCTTTGTAACGAGGGTTTATTGTATATGTTGGATTTGCGTTCCTGTACATGTACTATTAGATTTTATAGATTGACTTGAATGTAATTGCCCCATACTCATATAAGACATTACGAAAACATGCCTATTCAAATGTACTGAAAATTTTACAACCCAAAAATGAAAATTTTCAGATAAAAATTTCTGATAGTTTTTCATATTTCTGCTCAAAATATAGAATGTGGTACTCGTTAGAACCGCCTCGCCAAGGCGGTTCTAACGAGTACCCACAATCTATGTTTTAAGCAGAAATAAGAAAAATAATGTATACCCCTGTAAACCCCAGTTTAACTATATAAAAATGGGGTTTAAGGGGGTCAAAATTATATAGGCATGTTTTCATGATGCAAAATTATCTGCTATCATTAGAATCGCTTAATCGAGGTCAACCGTCTTTATACCGACACTCGATACAACGACAAAATTCGTTATAGTGACAAATTGACTGTCACGAAACCTTCGCTCAAGAGGTGACAGTTAATAACACATTATGCAAGAATATCGTATTAAGATTCAAGCAACATATGTTTTGGGTATTTGTTAAAGTCGCCTCACTGAGGTGATTCTAACAAATATACAAAACATTTGTTCTATGAGGAAATAAGAATAAAACAAGGTCTTTCTTACGTATCATTCTGTCCATTAAGGATTCTTTACAAGAGCAAATTCATTCTAATGGCAATATCTTTGTGAACAAATGTTGTCGTTGTAACGAGGGTTCACTGTAAATAAGAAAAATTCCCTAAAATATCTATAAATATTTGTTTTCTTGAACTTTCGGAAGAATTTCCTAGGATCTCAAAAACGACATTACGAAAACGAGCCTATTTAAATACACTGAAAATTTTACCACCAATAAATGATAATTTTCAGATAAAAATTCTAATATTTCTGCTAAATTTCTGCTCAAAACATAGATTGTGGGTACTCGTTAGAACTGCCTCGGCGAGGCGTTCTAACGAGTACCCACAATCTATGTTTTTGAGCAAAAATAAGAAAAATAATGTATACCCCATTAAATCCCAGTTTTACCTTATAAAATTGAGGTTTAAGGGGGTCTAAATTATATAGGTACGTTTTCGTGATGAGTTCGAATCAGCGTTTATTAATGAGGAATCGGTGTTTGAGTCATTGAAGTTTTACTTTATAATGCAATACAGAGGAGCTTGGACATATAGAATATCATACTTTATAGCTTTTGTTGCCTGTAATGTATTTTTCCTTGCCAGTTCGCTTTGACAGACCAGAGTTTTCTATAACTTGGCGATATGGTCACCAAGTCTTTAATTGGCTTTAGTGAACCGGATACATACGGAAGATTTTCGGCAATTCTTTACAAAGGAGATAAAATTTGTGACTTCCTGTTCACTTTCCTGTAATGTATAATTTACTCTGAGATAATTTATGTCCCAAGGAGAGCAAAATCTTTCCATTTAGACCCATTTCCAGCTCTCAAATTTACTAATGGACACTTCAAGATAAAAAAAAGAATTTAAAAACTGAAACTTTGCAATGAATAGTTTATATTGTCCCTCAGAAATGTTTCGATGGTAAATTCTTAATGGGACTAGATAGAGCTGGAATGTAGTTTCTATTATTTGTTACCAGGGACATTGTTTTTGTGACTTCCTGTGAGCTTTCCAATACTCAATTCCCCTTCTGAAAAGGGGTCTAATATAAAAGGAACGAATTTGCTCCTAAGGGGTGGCGAGCAAATTTATTCCTTTTATAGTAGCCCCGTTTTCAGAAGAGACGCAAAACCTACTTCGACAGAGTTGCTTTCCCTGAAAATGTATTCATTCCCCTTAATCTCTGATCCTGAAAGTCATAGATTATTTCCTCAAAGAATATTAGTGTCTTTTATAACAGCTGAGTATATCCTATGATAGATACATTTAATTAAGAAATAATTTTCCTCTGCTGTGAAATATCGCAAATAACGCATGATGTTGGAGGACAGATTCCGAAGTTTTTATCCACGACGGCAAAGCCGAGTGAATTAATATTTGCATTTGCCCGACAACACCATGTCTTAGGCGCGATAATTCACAGTAGAGAAAAATTATTTTGATTCTAGCATAATACAGAAAGGAAAATAGACATTGTTGCAATGTTTTCCAAAGGATTCTTTTCAGCGGAAGTCGCGAGAAGTGAATGTTTACTTGAGACGTAATCAAACGCATCCCTTTGCATGCACTACGTTGACGGCATTAATTATTGTAGTTTGATCATAGTGACAATTCCATAAGGCTCAATGAGAAAAAAGTTCACATAATGTTAGAATTTTGTTTAAAACTTTGATACATTTTGATATTGTATATTCTTTAAATACTCTACGTTTGCCAAAGTCAAACTAAGTAAACTCCAATGTTGATTTAATTTGCTTTCCATTTTACACATTTTAAATCCTTCTTTTTCAAACCACTGTTATCTCAAACAAATGGTTCTAATCATTTGAAGTTTAAGGAAACGAGAGTCAACTGTATTTAAATTTTGAATTCAGTAGTTACAACTAACTGAATAAATAGTTTTATGATGAACACATGCATTGATTGAAGCGAAGAGCAAGTTACTGTATTTCACATTATGACAAAATAAATTTTTGCTCAAGTCATCTCATGGCGAAAAAGTTCACAACCTTAGGTCATCTTCTATACAAGAAAAAAAGGGGGCGACTATATTTAAAAGATAGTAAAGTGAATGTTTGGTAGATCAGCTATTGTTGCCTAAGGGGGATTGATGAATTTCGTAGACTTTTCCTCTATTTTTACAAGGGAGATAACTTTGTGACTTCCAGTTTGATCTCCTACACACTACTCCCCTTTTGAAAAGGGGACTACCCTGAAAGAAAAGAATATGCTCAAGGGAAGCAAATTATTTCCTTTTAGACAGTATGCCTTTTCAAAACAGAAGCAAAATTAATTGAACAAAATTGCCCTTCCTTAAAGTGTCCCATGCACGAATCTTATGCAATACACACGATAGTTGTTACCATATCTAGTAAGCTTTTCATATTTGGACAATCTGGAAGTTAGATCATACGTCTGTATACAGTACCTCGGGTTTGTTTCTTACATTATAGAAAAGAATTTTATTTTTATGGATTTAATCGGTGTGTAAACACCGGTGAATCACTCATAATCTGAATAAAGCCCGAAAGACTTTATTCAATTTGAGAGTAATTCGCTGGTATACTCATCGATAAAATCTACAAAAAGAAAATTTATTTCTTATATTCTAACTCGGGTATGTTTATGTTCAAAATTGAATAAAACGGTTTATTATTTTGAAATCCGCGGAAAGAAAATAGTTCTAAGAATCCTCCTTAGTGGATTTACCTCAGTGTAAAGGCCGTTTCAAAGTTGCTTTTAGCCAATCAAAGTTGCATAAAATTCGTGCATGGGACATTTTAAACATCGATACAATCCATAAAAATAAAATTCATTCCTTTAAATTAACAAGGAAATCCGAGGTTCAGTATACAGACGTATGATCTAACTTCCAGATTGTCCAAATACGGAACGTTTACTAGATATGGTAACAACCAATGTGAGTATTGCATAAAATTCGTGCATTTGACACTTTAAAGTGAAACAACTTTGTTCAATAGATTTTGCTTCTTTTTTGAAAAGGCGTCTATACTGAAAGGAAATAATTTGCTCCCCTTGAGCATATTCTTTTCTTTTAAGGTAGACCCCTTTTCAAAGGAAGATTAGTGTGTAGGAGATCAAACAGGAAGTCACTTACTTATCTCCCTTGCAAATATGGATGACATTCTACGAAATTTATCAAGCCCCCTTAAGCATCAATAGCTGATCTGATAAACATTCATTTTACTATCTTTTAAATATTTCAATAAAAATAAATGGCACACAGTGTAGATCCTGATGAGGAGATGTCTCATCTGGATCTGCACTGCTTGCAAACGTGTCTGTGTAGGTCTGCTGGTGAGAATAGAGGGAAAGTGGCTGCCGTTGCAGCATTTAATCTGGACCTGGTCTGTTTGTCAGAATGCTTAGAGTAAATACGGTATGCGTTATTCCCGGAACGAAAGACAAGGGCAAAAAATGGTGACTAAGAGTTTATAAAAAAAAAAGAAACTATTAAAAAATAATATGAAAAAAGGAACTGCTTGTGTGTTAGTCGCTTTTTACAGAGCATTAATTTGCAAACCAGAGACAAAATTTTGGTCTCTAATGATACTTTCACGCTGTGTGAAATTCCATTCTCATTTTTTGATGTCGCTATTTTGGGAAAGCGGATTATTTTTAGGACAGTTGTATTAGTAATATAATTATCAGCTACTTTTTTCACAGTAGGGATATGTTAGCGCAGATAATTTGTTCCTAAGCACAAAATACTGGGGATCCTAAGCACAAAAATACCGGTGATGTTTATTACAGTCGGCGCTTTTTTTGTAATCTATCTCTGCTACTATGGGTTGTTTTAAGCCGGCCCCAGAATGAAGTGCATCGTGGCAAAAGCGACTAGCTAAGATCCGGTACACTGTACACATACCGAATGTGAAAATCATGCAATGCCTTCGTATATTTTCATGCTTCCCTGGTCAGCTGGAAAATACAAAGAGGAGATTACTTTAGCATTCAGGGCCCAGTTGTTCAAAGCGTCGTTAACCAAACGAGCTTGTTAAGGGTCATTTCGTTAACTGTTTTAGCGGATTCAATATACAATATTCTGAAATTTTTTGCTGAAAAAAACGTGAGTAGCTTTTGCAAAAGCTACTCACATTTTTTCAGCAAAATATTTCAGCATATTTGCGTATCACTTGATTTAAATTTTAACGATTCGTTAACTAACGACATCGTTAGCTTTGAACAACTGGGCCCTGAACTGCAGATTAACTTGAATCGCACTGCAAATTGTTTTCAGAAATTCAATACAGTTCTTCTCCCGTTGTAACTCACCTGAACGGAAGTGTATCACTACACTCGGATCCCTTTTAGTGTCTACAAAACGTATTACAGTCGAATTTCAATGAACATCTTTGCGACCTCGGAAATTTCTCCTAGACATGAGTAGTTTCAGCGACTGAGGGTTAGTTATAGCTCCAGGACTATAGGAACATTGGGATAATTAATTTTAGGGCTGTCTTCGATCTTTCATAAATAACGGTATGCTGAGTGTGTACTCACATATTTAACCCTTTTAGCCCTGCAAACATTGTAGATCACAATGAGACGTCTTATCAGGATCTACATTGTTGTTATTCTGTTTTGAGTTGTGTGCATTGCGATTACCTCGCTTGGGGAAAAGAGAGCTAATCTTAGTGGTTTTCGTACGTTTTTTTCGATTTGCGCTTGTTTCGTTTTGGCTGTTTCCTCTTGGTGTCTGGGTAGGATTGCGGTTTGTGATTGTGGCACTTCCTGGACTTTTCTCTTACCTTTTTTTGACAGCTACCCATATTTGGAACAATGGTTCTGTCCTTATTCAAAGAGTGTAAAAACCCAGGAATGAAATGGTTAAGCTATAGCACTCTGCAAGTTACATCAACTGAAGATAAGCGATATGGTTTCACAGAAAATAAGTTTCAGTGAAACTGAAAATCTGAATTTCATTCTTTTACACGTTCGGTACTTCCGAGGTCAATTTATCATTACAAAAACACGCCTATTCAAATATATAGAAAATTTCACCTCCAAAAACTGAAAATTTTCAGATAAAAAAACTCTGATATGTTTCATATTTCTGCTCAAAATATAGATTGTTGGTACTCGTTAGAACCGCCCCGGAGAGGCGGTTCTAACGAGTACCCACAATCTATATTTTTGAGCAGATATTAAGAAAAATAATGTATACCCCTCTAAACCCCAGTTTTACTATATAGAAGTGGGGTTTAAGGGGGTCAAAATTATATAGGCATGTTTTCGTCATGTGTAGATTTTATCAGACTGGCTTTAAGTTCCATGTGGAGGCCGTAAAAAGTCTCCCCGTACTTCACCATAGAGCAGTTTTTATCTTTATTTTCCTTAGGATCATAGAGCTCATTCGGATTTCTTGGAAAATCTAGTCCATATAAGTCGGTTCCATAACGGTAGCTGCAGTGAAGTCCGATAAAACCTACAAAGATTGACCTCGGAAGTACCGAACGTATAAAAAGAATAAAATTCTGATTTTCGGTTTCACTGTAACTTATTTTCTGTGAAAACATATCGCTTATTTTCAGTTGATGTAGCTTGCAGAGTGCTAAAGCTTAACCATTTCATACCTGTTTTTTTTTTTTTTTTTTTTTTTTTTTTTTTTTTTTAAGTATGCCGCTCTTAGGACATGAAAGTCGTAACAAAGGAATGAAGCATAGCTGAAAACATTTCCCGCCTTCCGTGGGATTCGAAACCGGTATGTCCGGATAAAAATTAAACCACTGAGCCAAAGAGTCGACTCCCTGACGCATTTGTCAGAGATTGAATATATACCTATTCAGTTTTATTGATTTTTGTCTCTAATTACTATTTGCAATAATAGACGTGTCCAAATTAAAAGACGGAAGTGACCATAACAGAAACCCAGGGCTGATTGGGATCATCATAGTGCAGGTTATATTTTATTTCCTTTGGGACCATTTAGCCCATCCTGGTTATTTTGAAAATCGAATACCGCTTAAGCCGGCGCTGCGGGGTGGGGAGGGGTGGGGTGGGGCTTGGGGGCGTATGCAGCCTCGCAAACTAGTGTTGCATATAAAGAGACGCAATCAAACCGAGTCTCCGATTTTTGTGATTTTGCGTGTTCTTTATCTCCAAAGGCAATCCTTTCTTACTTTCATTTGATCCAGCAGTATTTAGACACACCACTCAGAACTGAATTACAATCAACCCTCTTTATTCCGACACTCGATATGACGACAAAATATTCTATATAATGACAATTTGAATGTCACGAAAGCTTCGCTCAGGAGGTGACAGTTAATGAGACTTATGCAAGAATATTTCATTACGACTTCTAGCAACGTGTGTTTTCGATATTTGTTAAAATCGCCTCACTGAGGCGATTCTAACAAATATCCAAAACATATGTTCTATGAGGAAATAAGAATAAAACAATGTCTTTCTTACATCATTCTGTCCATTAAGGAGTCTTTACAACAGCGAATTCATTTTAACGGCAACATCTTTTGGAACTAGCTATCGTTGTAACGAGGGTTTACTGTATATGCTGGACTTGCGTTCCTGTACATGTACTATTAGTTTTTATAGGTTGACTTAATTATAGATGTCCCACACTCACATAAGACAAAATTATCTGCCATCATTAGAATCGCCGCATCGAGGCGATTCTTATGAATACACACAACAAAAGTTTTCATGATACAGCCAACCCTCTTTATATCGATACTCAATACAACGACAAATTTCGTTATAATGCTAATTTGACTGTCACGAAACCTTCGTTCAAGAGGTGACAGTTATTGAGACATTATGCAAGAATATTGCATTAAGACTTCAAGCAATATATGTTTAGGATATTTGTTAAAATCGCCTCACCGAGGTGAATCTAACAAATATCCAAAACATGTGTTCTTTGAAGAAATAAGAATAAAATAAGGTTTTTCTTACATATCATTCTGTCTTAAGGATTCTTTATAATAGCAATTTCATTTTAATGGCAATATCTGTCTTTCTTACATAGCTTTCTGTCTTAAGAATTCTTTATAATAGCAATTCATTTTAATGGCAATATCTTTTGGAACAAGTGATGTCGTTGTAACGAGGATTTATTGTATATGTTGGATTTGCGTTCCTGTACATGTATTATTAATTTTTACATATTGACTTGAATGGCGTTGTCCCACACTCACATAAGACAAAATTATCTGCCATCATTAGAATCGCCTAATCGAAGTTATTTTGAGAATCGAATACCGCTTAAGCCGGCGCTAGGGGAGGGAGGGGGCGTGTGCAGCCTCGCAAACTACAGTGTTGCATACGAAGTGACGCAGTCAAACCGAGTCTCCGATTTTCGTGATTTTGTGTGTTCTTTGTTTCCAAAGGCAATCTTTTCTGACTTATTTGATCCAGCAGCATTTAGACACACCACTAAGTACTGAATTACAATCAACCCCTTTTATACCACACTCGATACAACGACCAAATATTCTTTATAATGACAACTTGACTGTCAGAAACTTTCGCTCAAGAGGGATAGTTAATGAAGACATTAAGCAAGAATATTGCATTAAGACTTCAAGCAGCATATGTTTTGGATATTTGCTACAATCGCCTTATTTGATCATAAAATATATGTTTTGTATCCACAACATATCTTCTATGAGGAAATAAGAATAAAACAAGGTCTTTCTTACATATCATTCTGTCCATTAAGGATTCTTTACAACAGCAAATTCATTTTAATAGCAACATCTTTTTGTAAACAAATGCTGTCGTTGTAATGATGGTTCACTATAAATAAGAAAAAATCCCAAATATCTATAAATACTTATTTTCTTGAACTGTCGGAAGAATTTTCTAGGGACACAAAAACGAGTTCGAATCAGCATCGATTAACGAGCAATCGATGTTCGAGTCATTGAAGTTTATCTTTATATTGCAATACAGAGGAGCTTGGACATATAGGACATTATACTTTATAGCTTTTGTTGCCTGTAATTTATTTTTCCTCGCCAATTCGCTTTGACAGACCAGAGTTTTCTATAACTTGGCGATATGATCACCAAGTCTTTAATAGGCTTTAGTGAACCGGCTACATTGGGAAGATTTTCCACCACTCTTTACAAAGGAGATAAAATTTGCGAGTTCCTTTTCACTTTCCTATACTGTAGACCATATGTCCCAAGGGGAGCAAAGTATTTCCGTTTAGACCCATTTCCAGCTCATACGTAAACGAATTACTTTTTTTTGTTCCGCAGAGAGAGCGACGTTTGTTACGCCTCCACATCGAGTACGAGAAGCCGCAGGCTCGATACGCGTCACATCTTCCGTCTCAGATACATTTGAGGCGCAATGTCAAAAATGAGAAAACATACCTTCTGACATCTTCACAAAATAAAGACTCTGATCAGACTGCGCATCGTGCGCAGTCTGATCAGAGTCTTCGTTGTCCGCATGAAGAACCTTTGCATCCATGTGTATCCAAAATGCGCCAGTGAAGATTCTGATCAGACTACGAGAATGAAGGAACGTTTTCTGACATACGTTCATTTAATGATCTAGCACGCTGCAGAAATCAAATAGGAAGTACATTTTCTTACTTTTCACAGAAAATAAGGCTTGACATTCAAATTGTCTCTTTTATTTACAGCCAGCAAGTTAAAGTTTTCTCTTTCAACTTTGGAACCTTTCGCGCAATGTTAGGCTCCGGGCCTTTTTAGTGGGTGGTTTAATAAAAAAAAAAAGCTCCCTGAAATATTTCTGACGTTTTAAATAAAGCCTCAAAAAAGTTTTTTAACAAATATGTAGGCAATCTCTCAATTCACGGCGTCATACATTAAAACGGGGGAATCGCCGGCTTCAGATCTTATGAGGAAGTAAGACTGTAAATGTAACTAGCTGTTATTTTGCGCAGCGCCCGACATTAAACAGAACTAATGTTAACCAATCTTAGAATAATGTGACTGGATGGAATGGTGCAGTGAGAAGCACTGGAAAAACAGAACGTTGATCTCTTTTCCGCTCGCATTCTTACCCAGGCGCTATCTTGATATACTACTGAAAAATTGTTGAATGCGATTCTAACACTGATGATTTTGGCAATAAACTATAAAGATCTATTTTTTAAGAATTCAAACTATTTCTACATAAAATAAATCCGAATTCTTGTTTGATTAGTTTTTATTCCTTATCTTGTAGTTCAATTCTGATTTGGTGTGATAAAGCTACTACGTTTTACGTTTGTTGGCAATAAAACATGTAAGTGCGTTTCGACAGATACATAGAGACCTGGCGGTCCAATCCAAGACAAGAAGTGTATGTTCGTATTTCTCTTTGAAACATACATCATGTATTCTACGGAATACGAAGATCACTTAAATGATATCCAAATGATTCATATTTCTTAGAAACAAACAAAAACATTCTCGAGATAACTTTGTTAAAGTAACTGGATGCTCTTGGAGATTTTTTTTTCGCCAATTTCGACAAGGGAGACAATCATGTGACTTCCTGTTTCCTTTCCCACACACCAACCCCTTCTGTAAAAGGGTCTACTCTATAAGAATTACATTGGCTCCCAAGGCAAATAGGCTTTAATAATCTGTAAGTATTATAGCTAGAATATGGTTTCAAGGAACACCTTCCTCTTGTCAGATCGCATCACATCATGTCAAGCTATTTTAACTAAAACTGACTATGCAAGTGTTTTCGCCCATCCCCTCAACCACCACAGTGACGCTCAGTTCAAATTACAGACCAAATGTTTCATGTGATGCACAAATATAGTTTCAAGTGAGCTTTTTTACCATCATTTAATAGTATAGTCTCCCGCCACCATTTATTGGCTTACACCACAATGCAAAGACATAACTGTATTGTCAGGAAAATTCTAATCTCCGGTCATGCAATTTTACCTAGGCGTGTTCTTAAACCATTTCTCTTTTATTATTAACCCGGAAAATAAGTCAGAGTCAAATGACCTAGCAGGGAAAATATATATATAGAGAGAGTATAGCAAGAAAGTGATAGCCAAAATACTTTGACTGGAGATAGCAAATGATTATTATTTGAATCACATGACACAAAATATTCTAGGATATCATGACGAAACAATAACCTACTGAACTATTGCATTAGGAATATCTCATTCCAGATCAAAATAACTCATATTTTTACAGTTTCCATCCATCAAAAAGCGTGAACTATTATTATACTTGTATCATCAATCTTAATGTCAAGTTTTATCCCCCTTCAATCAGTCTGTATGGTGTATGACGCAAGCATGAAATGTTTGATATTATGTCTGTTAGTAGCATTATACACTGTAGCTTGTTTGCACATTCACCTGAAGACGTTAGGCCATTCTTTGTTGGTGAAACAAGACTGTGATAGTATTTGCAAATATACTGATCCAAAACCGAAATGCAACATTTCTGAACTACATAGAAAAGGAAGACTGATACCTTATTCTTTCTGTTGCAAGAATAATTTAATTCCTTGTGTTGGTC
Organism: Anodontia alba; assembly: GCA_964016985.1. NCBI lineage: Eukaryota > Metazoa > Mollusca > Bivalvia > Lucinida > Lucinidae > Anodontia > Anodontia alba. The sequence continues at coordinate 52,245,229 of OZ024823.1, read as the reverse complement.
GACCATTGTTTGCATGTTTACTTTGTATTGAGGAATAAACAAGACAAATATATCGCAAGCATTATTTTACATGCAAGTTTTACACTTCAGTTCAGTTTTACAATGTTAATGTACCAGTCTTGATTTATTTTACCATTTAGTTTAGGCGTAAAAATAGTTGTGTTTCCACTAACTTGCTGAAAAAAAATTGGTCGGTAGATAGGAGAAACTTTTTTATTATTATTATTTTTCTATTTTTTTCTCCAGAAAAGAACAAGGTCGGTTTATGGAAATACAGGTATTTTGTTGAGGGCCAGTGCTTTACTTTTTTATTTTGCATTTTTACTGACAAAAAATAGCAGAGTCGGGTATTTGAAAGAGGGTCGGTCGGGTTAGTGGAAACAAGCTATTTTTTAACGCCTTAGTAATGTTGCGTTTCTGTTTTGGGTCAGTACATATGAATAATAATAAGATAATTTTTAAAGCTTACTTACACCATAGTAGCGTTGATGTGGCTAATATTCTGAACTATGGAGATCCTTTAAAAATGCAGAACAAATCAAAAGCTGAAAGAAGTAGACCCGGTTTGATTGATTCTGTTCTGAAAACAAATGCAGCCTTTTTAGCTTATTTGAGTGGAACTAAATAGTCACAAATAATGTTTGAGCCCAATAGTCAAACCATACCAGAAGAATCAAAAAATATCAGTACTATACGAAAGGACGGGTGATGTATAACCCTTTCACCCCCGAGTTTCTGTAGTGGTCTCTTCAAGCTTTGAATTTGCACAGGTTGCAAATAGGAGTTTCAGTCTAAACTGAAAACGGAATGGCAAACAGTATGGATCCAGATGAGACGGCTTGTTACGAGCCGTCTCATCTGTATCTACACTGTTTGTACAAGTATCTGCGTCGTTCTACAGAGCTGAAAAGGTAAAGGATTCTACACAAGCACTAAACGACAGCTGCTGTGATTACAAGAGATTCAGAAAGTGGGGTCCTTAGTTTTATATCTATAAGTTTTGGTATTTTTTCTTTGTTTATTTTTATAATGGCATTCTGTATTACCCATTCCATCCAGGCATTTCAGATTCTTCCAACTGTGAAAACTTTAAAATTGCTGACGCTCTTCGCTTTTTAAAGTTAGGCAATTGGTTGTTTTGAAAGCGGAGCCCCGTAAACAAAATAGCCTTGCTTCTTGTTGATCCTCGCTGCATTTGTTTTTGTTGTTTTTAGTGTGTTTATCTTAAGTCGTGTTTTGTCTGTTTGTTTTTGTTTTTGTTTTTTTTTTTTTTTTTTTTTTTGTTTTGTTTTGTTTTGTTTTGGGTTTTTTTGTCTTATTGTTGTAATTAGCGGATCCTGTCTGGCATTGTGGGAGCTGGTTGCTTTGCTCTCCTTTGGTTTGTGGCATGTGTGCTGCCGGTCAGGGTTGGTTTGCTCTTCCTCTTAGTGTCGTTCGTGGGCTATGTTCTGTCATTGTAGTTCTTCCTGGACATTTATATTTTTGAAGATACTTATTCTGTGTGTTATCAAAAGCTGGTGCTCATCTGTGCAACCCACGGTAATTACCAATAATGCTAGCTTATTGCCATTTTTTAACCCATTAGTGCCGAGTGGATTCTCCTACCTTAACTCTTTGGACAGGTCCATTTCCTATGTAAGGGGTGCCTGGTTAATTTTGATTCTTGGCATGTTTTGTAGAAAAATCTGAACTAAATGCAAACAGTGTTGACCCTGATCAGACGCCGCGTTTACCAATGTCCCTTTTATGGGACGCTAGGCATAAATGGGTTCAAGAAAATCGACACGGGAATGCAAAAACATCTACCTAATAGAACAAATACCTTAATGTCAGAATTTGTTCGTGGCTAGCACAGTGAAATTCAAACCCGGTAGTAACGCGATTTTTTGGGCCGATTTCGAGTCGAATCGCGATTTTTTTCTTTGCCGATTTCATCTATAAAATCACCGTGAAAATGTCTACCTCAGCAAAACGCGACTTTTAGATCTACAGTAATGCATCATACGAACATTATTTGGAACTGGAGAACTAATACGACTAATGCATGCTGCATGACAATGTTAACATTCATTTATGTTAACACACCTATGTAAACTGTACATTCATTGCTCTAGATAAGCCATATTTTTACAAAAAATAATGATAATTTCACAGTCCTCCGCACCAACATGACTACGTTGAGGACTACGTTGAGGCTTTCTAATGAGTGCCCACGTTATATTTATTTGGAGAAATACGACAACTGTTTATCCTGATACACTATAACATTTTCATTCCAAAATGTAAACAAATAGGAATATTTAAGATACGTATGAAGCACTTTATCAGACGGATTTATGCAGAAAATTTGGGCCCAGTTGTTCAAAGCTAACGATGTCGTTAGTTAACGATTCGTTAAAATTTACATCGAGTGATACGCAAATATGCTGAAATTTTTTGCTGAAAAAAAATGTGAGTAGCTTTTAGCACTGCACATTGTTTCAGCAAAAATGTCAGAATATTGTATATTGAATCCGCTAAAACAGTTAACGAAATGACCCTTAACGAGCTCGTTAAGCTAACGACGTTTTGGACAACTGGGCCCAGGTTGCTACAAGTAACAAACAAATTAGAATGCTAGTTTAACCCATTTAGACCGACTGAACTCTTCTACCTCAGCTGTTTGGGATAGTCCATTTCCAACTGAAGGAGTGTCTGCTTAGTTTTTTTTATTATTGCCATTGTTGTTGTTATGCGGATTTTTAAAGCTACCAGGCACCCGCGGCATATAGAGGCAGCGGCGTATATTATTGCTTAATTTTATTTAAATTGCTAAAGTTAATGCAAACAGTGTAGACCCTGATCAGACGCCGCAAAACGCAGCATCTGATCTTGATCTACACTGTTTGCTAATGTCCCTTTTTATGGGACGCTAGGCATGAATGGGTTAATAACTGCAAATTTCTAATCTGTAGTGTGTTCTTTGTTTCCAAGGGCAATCTATTTTACTTTATTTTACTACACTGCATTTTTACTGGTGGTAGTGCCGTGTGGCGGCCGTAGAACGTCTCCCCGTACTTAACCATAGCGCAGATTATATTACATTTCCTTTGGGATCATTGGGCCTATTGTGGTATCTTTGAAAATTGAGTTCTGCTCATGTATACGCTAGAGGGCGTAAGCAGTGTTGCAAACTTCGTTACTGTTTATGAAGAGTCTCAATACAACCGAGACTCCCATTTTCTTATCTGTAGTGTGTTCTTTGTGTCCAAGGGCAATCTTTTTGACGTTTATTATTGCATAAAAAGCAGTGTCGCACGTTATTAACAGCCGTGCATTAACCGGCGAAAAGCCCTGTATCAACAAGGCAATTAACGCGCTGTTAATGCACGGCTGCGCAACTTTCAATATGCTCGTACCGGGACCATAGAATTGCTGCCGTCAGGAGATGTGTACTGCCCTGTACCAGAACGAGCATAGTCCATGGAAATTGCGTTCGCGCGACATCGGTGAAAAGGCGAAACAAAAAAGTGCATGATATAACGCAAAATATAACAAATGTTTTCAGTTTTTATGCAATAATTGCGATCGAACATGGTTTTTCAATACAATAACATTCGCCAGGTCCCTTGGGAGGTGTTGAAAACCGCGGCCTTCGGCCTCGGTTTTCAACACCTCCCACGGGACCTGGCGAATGTTAATGCATGAAAAAACATGTTTGATCCTTATATTGTAAATGTAATTTATATGAAATGCAACGTGGAAAAAATGCCTTAACGCCAGATGGAATAGCGACATGCATGGTCAGCCTGAGCGGTACGTGTTCTTCTTTCACAAATAAAGTCTGTAGTATTCAATGATCCAGTAAGAGGACAACGAAGGCCCAGGTGTTCAGATGCTTTTGTTGTCCGCATATGCAAAAAATGTTATTTTTCCATGTTGCGTATCACCCAAACTTGTCGCTATTTGCGCAGAAAACGAGTGTGGTAGATTAAAACAATAAAAAGCAGAAGTCTCCATGACAGAAATGCGGCAACTAGAAACTGCGGAAGCCTAATTCAATTTTAATCGACCTCCTGCAGTGATAAATCACACTGAGGTGTAAACAGTATAGGTGATGGAAGACATTTAGCATGCTGAATTTTAAAATGAAACAGACATTTAAGTCTTTCTTACTTTGACTTTAAACAAAGAGCTTGGTATTTCATTTTTCTTTGCATTTAAAACATTTCTTTTGAAAAATGTTCCAAATGACCTCTCCCTTAAACAAAACAAAACAAAATCCTCTTTGGCAATTTAGCCTACATCATGGTAAACGTCAATCATATTTTCATACCAGTATGTCTGAAACAGCTAAATGACCCTGTAACCCAAAAGCAGCAAAGTGTTTAGATAAGCAGATCAAAACTTGATTATTTGTGTCAGTTAAAACAATGCCAGCAAGAAGCGACAAGTCGGTTATTGCATGTTTTAAATTTCTCGCCGTACGGTTCGAAATTTAAAACCATGCAATAACCTATACTTATTTGTGTTTTTGAAACTGCATTGTACGAATTATATAACATTTGAAATAAACATTTTTGGACGCGGTCCATGTTTCAGCTAAAATGCACATAACCTTCAACATCTATTACATAGCAAATATTTATAACGTAAACGGCAGCCAATCAAAATATTTTCTTTGTTTTAATCATTTTATCATATTGACACATATTTCCCCTAATTTGTAAACTGTGTCAACTCAAACAAGACGCAGTAGAATTTGCGATAATAACAAAATTAGAAGATAGATTACCGTATTCATCAAAACTATTCAGCAAGACAGGCCACAACGGTTTAGTCCCAGATCAAATGTTAAAAAAGCAGTTCAATCGTGGTCTACAATGTTTGTCATTTAAGAAATAGATCAGCTCTAGCAGTGATTTGTTGAGTAATAAATCACTGTTTTGAGGTCATTTGTAAAGCAGATCAAATCACGAGCGCGGAGAGTGATCTATCTACTTACAAATGACCAACAAACTGTGATTTATTACTCAATAACCAACAAGAGCTGATCGAATCCGATTCTAACACACAGAAAACGACGAAAAAGTAATTGTATCCTTCAGATTCTTCCAACTTTACGCCATCGCATAAAGAAACCCAACCAACTGTTTTGATTGTAACGCTGTTGTTTACATGCATTTCTTACGTTGTTGACACGAGAAAAACGACGTTATACCGTCTAACGTCGGAGAAACGAAGACTGACGTCAGCAAAGTGTCAAAATGACGTCGGAACGGCGCCAGATAGCGTCGCGCGCTTCCGCCCAGTGATTTGTTGCAGGATAAATCACTGAGTTTAACAATTGTCTATATTGGCGAGGAGTGTTAGAATCAGTCACAACGTTTAAACGTTTCAATGTGACGATTAAACACATCAAAACGTTATCAAATGGGCCTCAACATGCGAAAATGTGGCTTCGGGCATATGCGAACAGCGAAGACCCAGATCAGCCTGCGCATCCGCGCAGTCTGATCAGGGTCTTCACTGTCCGCTAACAGGTAGCATTACACTAAATACTGGAAGTGCCGGGCTTTATCACTTTTGGACCGAGGTTTCAGTTGCAGTCTAAATACCAGACATGCTTCCATTGGATATATATCCCAGGTTTTTTTCTCAGAAACTTGTTGAGCTGGGGTGGCTCTATAAACAAGTAAGGTTTGAAAAGTTTTGTATGTGTATTTTTTGTGGCAGCATGTGAAAGGTTACTATTGTCGCCTATGGAAAAATATTTAGTGGTTAGCTCCCAACAGAATCAGTGGATACTACAGGATGTATGAAATGGAGAGCAAAGGCCCGGATGATACTTTGCGCACGGTCATGGTGATCTGAACCTGCATATTTTGCGCATGTTGGAAGGCACACTTTCACTTATCGTATACACAGTAAACGGGCTAGTTGTTCATACAAGGACATGCTTTTAGTTAAGTAGATATATCAGTCATGACTTACAGTTCGCCCTCATTGATACCATTTGCTACATTTGCTACATGTTATGAGTCCGTGAACAGTGTAATCCAACAGTGAAGAACGAAACCAGTCCAAACAGATACTTTCGCTGGTGACAGCCGGCTGTCAATAGCCAATTCCTATTGTTTATCATCATTGCAAGCATATACACAGAGTTTCATGAAAATATCTTGAACGATGACCATTGTCAAATTTCAAAGGGGAGTAACTCCAAAACTATAGACAATAGTTATGATCTTGTGGTGTGCACGTCGTCTGATTATGCTTTATATTTCTATGAAATATCTCGAACGGTTTTCACACGAAATTACCATTGTCGAATTTCAAAAGGGAATAACTCCAAAAATGTACAGATAAGAGTTATGGTTCTTTTGTTGTGCCCATTGTCTGATAATGCTTTATATTTCTATGAAGCTTCATGAGGATATCTTGTAGTTTTTTTTTTTTTTTTTGTTTTTTTTTGTTTTTTTTTTTTTTTTTTTGTTTGTTTTTTTTTTAATTAAACAGCTGACACGAAACGACCATTGCCAAATTTCAAAAGGAATATTTACAAAACTGTATACAAAACAGTTACGGTTCTTATGTTCTGAACGTCGTCTGATAATTCTTTATATTTCTATGAAGAATCATGACAATATCTTGAATGGTTTTCAAGTTATAGAGTGGACTCGAAACTACAATTATCTAATTTCAAAGGGAAATAACTACAAAACTGTATAGACAATAGTTATAGTCCTTGTGTTGTGCACGTCATCTGATTATGTTTTGTTTTTCTATGACGTTTCATGAAAATATTTTGAAGGATTTTACGAGTAAGTTATAGAGCGGACACGAGCTGGCCATTGTCAAATTTCAAATTTCTAATTTGAGATCACATGATACGGTCTACAATATTCGTTCAGAAGATGTAAATAGCTTGCTAAAACTTTCCCAAATACCTTCTGTATCTGAAAGTAGCCACGCAGCAAACGAAAAAAAAGTAAACTCCTCAGCTGAAACAGAAAATTAAAACACGCTGTAGAGTAGCTATCATAGAAATACAGAAATAGTGTTGATGTTATTCTTTCCGTGTGCCTAGCAGCATGTCTTTGCCCTCTTAATATTACTCACAAATATATATAATGCTTTGAAATATACTGTCATTTTCCTAGAATAATCTACACAAAATACAAAAGAATGTAATAACTAAATATTTAGACGTCAAAAGCAACTCCTTATCATGCTTATTTTAACAGAGCAGATTTTTTGTCATTTCTACCAAGGGAGACATTTTTTGTGTCTTCCTCTTAGCTTTACTTCATACGAAGCAACGTCTGAAAACGGTTCTACCCTTTAAAAAAGAATTTAACATTTTTTTTCCTTTTAGAATGCAGACAACCCTCTTAATGGCGACACTTGATACAACGACAAAATTTATTATAATGACAATGACAATTTGACTGTCACGATACCTTCGCTTAAGAGGCAATAAGTGGTCACAAATCATGAAAGAACTTGTATTTAATACTTTAAAGAAACCTATGTTTGGATATTTGTGAGAATCGCCTCAGTGAGTGAGGCGATTCTAACAAATACCCAAAACATAATGTTCCCTGAGGAAATAGGAACATAACAGGGCCTTTCTCACATATCATTCTGCTCATCAAGAATTCTGTAAAACAGCCAATCCATTTTAATGGAAACGTATTATGGAACAAATGCTATTGTTAAAACGAGGATTCTCTGTAGATCTCTTTTCAGAAGGGAGACAAAGCAATTTGACTTCGTTGACAACGCTGAAAGGGTATCTGTTTTTCTTAATAAGTTTTTTTCATTTCCTATATTCGTGGCAACCTGTTTTCCATTTAATGTACCAGTCAATAAGCCAAGTGGGGGCTATACCATTCAGTGTTGATAAAACCTAAAATAAAGATAGGAATGAACAATAAGTTCGGATAAAGCATATAATTATCATGTTTTATTCTCAGATATAAAAAGCTTTAACCTGGCTTCGTTTAGTGATTATCATTATTACTATGCCATAAATTTTATTTCGTTTGGATACTATAGAATGAGACATCGCATGCGGAGCTTGAAGCTGCGCATTCTGCTATTGTTTGGAGATACTTTTTCGCTTAATGTGGCTCATATGCCCTTTTCAAGTAATTTGTTGTAATGATTCTGTGAGCTAACAGCCGGATGTGCAGGGTGGTCTGGGCTTTCGTTGTCTGCATATGCCCAAAGACACGTTTTCGCATGGTGCGGTCCATATATAAAAAGACTTAAATACTGTTGATGAAATATTTATAAGACATACAGTTTCCGCAACTGCAACTGCCAAACGGATTAAGCAATCGGATTCTTAAAGACTGTTAAATGAACTAGATCTTCCATTATGTGTCCTCTTTAACAAGGTGAAATATCTATCAATGGAAAGAAGCAAACGTATGCCCTGTTCATAAAAAAAGGCAATCTCTCATTAGTAAGTAACTACAGACCCATCTCTTTGCTAAATTCTGAAGACAAAGTATTCGAGAGGCTCATACTCAAGCATTTATACAATCAGCTTCGTGATAACAACGTCCTATCATCTTTACAGTCCGGGTTCATACAAGGGGATTCCACTGTAAATCAACTCATTTTCCTAAATAATACATTCTGACAAGCCTTAGACACGGGCAAAGAAGTTTTGAGTTGTTTTCTGTGGCATCAGGAAAGCACTAGATCGTGTGTGGCACGCAGGGTTTATATACAAACTTAAGGCAGCAGGTGTTCAGAGAGAACTTCTCAAATGGTTTACAAATTATTAAATTATTAGCTGAAAAGAAACAGCGCGTTTAACTTCCTGGTGTCGCATCAAATTGGACATATATTCTTGATGGCGTGCCACAAGGCGCCATACTCGGGTCAATAGTTTTCTTAATCTACATTAATGACATAGTCGCTGAAATTGGCTCCAACATTCGCCTGTTCGCTGACGAAACTAGCAACTACATTATTTTTGAAAATCCTATTACATCTGCCGTTTGCCTTAATACAGACCTTCCAAAAATTTCTATCTGGGCAAAAAAGGGTAAGAGGAAAGTGCAGGGAGTGCCACAATTACAAACCGCAGCCCTTCCCAGACACCAAGAGGAAGAGAAAACAGACAAAACCAAACAAGCGCGAATCGAACAAACGTACGAAAAGCGCTAAGATTAGCTCTCTCTTCCCCAAGCGAGGTAATCGCAAAGCTTAAAGGACTGAAAAACACAAGAACAAAATAACACAGGGTAAGACAATAAACAAATCGCCTCGTAGAATAAACCACAAAGAAACAAAGGGTAAGACTAACACCGGGACCACCGCCTTAGAACGGTCAGTAGAATAAACCGGGGGTGGGGTAGGGGGGGAGTGCAGTTTAAAGCACTTTTACAGCTAGCCAACTTCACCCTGGGTCCCGATGCTACTCTTAATACAGAAATACATAAAAATTCGGTTCGCATAAAGGCTCGTAACTCAGTCAATGCATCAAAGCGAAAACATGTTAAAGTTTAACATAAGTTAAAGTTTTACGAAGAGGCCGTCATTGAGTCTAAGGCCCGAACCGCCGTCGTGCAATTAAAGAGTGAAGCATAGCCATCAACAATGATTAGGTTGACAACTAGGCATGCAGTCTGCATACAGGTTATAGCCAATTCTTTTGTAACGGTTGATTAGTTTTCTGAATTGCTCCGAAAAGTTAGCTTTTCCCACAATTTTTCTAAATCTGTACACTAAGTCACCGTAAAATTCTGGTTCCGATATACCTTGTTGCAGAAGTGTTTTCAGACTGACGCTATATTTTTCTACAAAGGCACTGTGTCTGCGATAAAATTTCGAAAACGCCTTACGAAATTTGAAATACACGTAACGATAGCCCTGCCTAAGAAGTTTGGTAGTAAGGGCGTTATTACGGCAGTTAAAGTCACCAAGATTTGAAGAAGCCCTGGCGAATCTAATAAGTTGAGATATGTATACCCTATATAAGGTACGCCGGGGGACATCTGACTAGATGACTTCAATCCGATCAAAACCGAATCAACGTTGATATTATCAAACAACTGGCTAGCTGACTTCAATCCGATCAAAACCGAATCAATGTTGATATCTCGAAAATTAAACAAACCTGTTCACCCATCCCTGTTTATGCAAGAAGTACAAATAGCTGAAGTGTCCTCACATAAACATCTAGATTTGGTTCTGTCCAACGGCTGCACTTGGCACCAACATATTGACTACGTAACTAAAAAGCATGGAACAGGATTAATATTGTGCGAAAACTTAAGTTCAAGTTGGATAGGAATTCTTTCGAAATAATATTCGCCACTTTTATAAGGCTCTTACTTTAATAAGGGGACATAATATGGGACATTGCACACTATTCGAAAAACAAGAAATTAAGAAAAATCCAAATTGAAGCAGCACGAATTGCCACTGGAACAACCAAATAAGCTCGAATCTCTTAATGTCCTGTACCAAGAAACTGGCTGAGTTAAACAAGAAAAGAGACGGGAAAATCATAAACTCGTCATGTTCTATAAAATGTGTAATGACTTAACTCCGTCTTATCTTGCGTCTTTTGTACCACAGTCAATAAATAATTAATCCCAATACAATCTCCGAAAATCAGATAACTTAAAATCTATTCACGCTAGAACTAATCTATATTTTCAGTCTTTTCTACCTACTGCTGTAAGGAAATGGAACGACTTGTCCGATGAAGCAAAACGTTCAAGTCCGGCTACTTCTTTCAAGAATTATTCAAACCGCAACAAAAGATCTGTTGCAAAATATTTCTATAGAGGCAACAGGAAAACACAGATCTTGCATACACGTCTCCGGAAAAAAAATATAGCAGTCAAAACAGCCATCTCTACTCAAAACATATAACTGAATCTCCATTTTGCCGCTGTGGACAAGTAGAAAATTCACACCACTATCTACTTTGTGTCCATTTTGCATTTGCACTACACACAGAAACGAACTCTTTAACGCGGTATCACAGTTTCAAACAGAATCGCTTAATCTTCTACTATATGAAGATGCCCATTTTACCATACACAACAAATGTTCTAATATTTGAAAAAAAAGTCCAAAAGTATATAAGCGACACAAAACGATTTTAACTGTTAAAGCCATTTGAATAAAATGTTCTGTACATACAACTCTCTATTTAAAAGTTAGTTGACTCTGCAAGATACTCGCCCGGGCTACGCTCCGGGATGCGCTGCCCTTAATCCCCACCCCCACGCCCCCACAGCCCCCGGCCATTTGTCTTTACTATAATCCCTTAAGTTCGTGTGATAATATTAAAGCAACTTCTACAACTGATATTATCAGCCCTAGATGTGGCATTAGTATGAACCAGTTATCAGTTGTGGGTCTTTAATTGATAATCTGACCTTATCAATTCCAGTATTTATTTATTTTTTTTTTCTCATTGCCTTTTATGTATTTATATGTTTGTTTGTTTGGTTGTTTTTGTTTTGTTGTTCTTGTTTTGTTGTTTCTTTGTTTGTTGTTGTTTTTTTTTTTTTTTTTTTGTTTTTTTTTTTTTGTTTTGTTTTGTTTTTTAGTTCTTGTTTTATTCTGTATCTTAAATTCACATTGACAAATTGAGATCCATATTGTTTAACATATTTTCCGTCACTATTTGTACAACTGTAATTGTTAAGGAGAAGAACGAAATAAGTGGTCATACTTTCGTTCTGTTCCTATTTCTTATGTGCTACCTTGTATTATGTCATGTAATATTTGGAAAATAAAATATATATAAACCAACTGCTTGATTTGTATAGCGCTGTAAGTTTGAATTTACCTGTCTTAATCCATTGTATACTGAATAGACTCTCCCACACTATATATTGGAAGAGTCCAATTTCAATTTTAGGTACACCCAGCTATGAAATTTACATATTCCCAGAGAAAAATGGTTAAACTATTTGCAAACAGTGGATACCCTGATCAGACGCCGCGTTCTGCGGCGTCTGATCTGGGTCTGCACTGTGAGCCAGTTACCCTTTTACGGGTCTACAATGGGTTAAACTGGCTATCATTAAGGGATGGATGCGTATTTTTTATACCACCGAGTCCTTTGCCTTTTTTCAGTTTTGATAAAATTACACTAAAAATACAATCATATGTGACTGTATTGATACTTTGTTTCTTCCGTTTTGTTCGGCAGATAGGTGCTTATTGCTCTCAAGGTTCATTCATTTTGGAATCTATGTTTCGTCACTCCAGCCGCGTGGCAGGCGTAAATCATCTGACCACACTTCACTTGTGTAGTTTATATTTTCTTGTTTTTTGTTTTTTGTTTTTGTTATCATCGGGCTCTTTCCGGGGTAATTTATATGAGGTTCGCTGATGAGGCCTAATAGGCCGAAACCACAAGTCTGGCCCAGATAACTTAACACGTCATATATTTTATTTCTGTGAGTGTGCTCAGTGCTCTGAGTGATCATTCCTTGTAGAATATTTCTGTCATATTACAACCTTTTATTACATTTTCAGCAGTGATTTACTGAGATTTCTCAGTGAATTATAATCGATAATTCACCGAGTGAATTATTTTGACGTCATAATTGCTAGACGACGTTGCTGACGTAGTTGGTAACAACAATAACAATAGTTGACGTTTCGCGGAAAATTTGATAAAATCATGGAAATCAGACTGCAATTTCCACGTCCAGTTGGCGTTTTTTAGGTAAGACCTGCAACACAAATATAAAGTATGATTTTCTTGATAATCCAGTTCAACTTTCGTGACATTTTTGTGTCTGTATTTCAAGCTAAGGATGATTTTTGCATTAAAGTGAAAACAAGATGGCGTCTGATTTTCAAACTAAACCACGTCTCTTAAAATTCATGCACTGACTGGAACTATTTTATCTGTTTTGGTAGGAAATCATAACTGCTGAATGTAAAATTCCAAGGTAAAATGTGGACGAAAATGTAATAAACAGTTTATTTACCTAAATACAATGCGTTGTTTGTTTGATCGATTTGAACGTGTACCTTCTTTTGCACTTTATTGTAATATAGGCGTCTTTATTGGTCATATATGCTCGTACAACAAGAGAAAGCTGTTTTTCGTTACGTTTATATTTGTCTTTACCAACCCCTTACTTGAAGTTATCGGCTTACCACAGTAAAGTCAGCAAGTCTACCAGTACCACCAATCAAATATCTATATCTGGGTCGAGAACTTGTTAGCGCATGCTCTGTTGCCCTGACAATTGGTCCTGTATCACCACGAGATGTCCAGCCTCCTTTGGACTCTCCTATCCATTGACGCATGTTATCCTTCCCATACGCTTGTTTAATTTCTTCGGATGCCTGCCCCAACATCTCTTCCAGGTCTTCTAATAATCTTTTATGCTGTATATATGTAATACATTTTTATGTAAAATAAATTCACTGTAATTTAAACCCTTTCATCCTAGATCTTCGGAAATGGACTCTTCCATCCTTAACTTTGGACACGTCTACTGATGCAAATGGGGATTTCAGTCTAAAACCAAACACTGAATGGCAAACAGTGAAGATCCTGGTGGGACGGCTCATTACGTCTCATCTGAATCTACACTGTTTGAACAAGTGTCTATTTGGTCTGCCGGGCTGAAAGGGTTATACTATAATGTAAAATTACTCTGCCGAGGTCGGCAACATTCCTTCGTGGAGATTGATCATGAAATACTTTCTACGGTCATTCTCTCCCATCCGCTGATTCAAGAAGGGAAGTTATCAGTTTCTGGCTAAAGAATGTGCACAATACTGGTTAACCGCTTAGAGGACTAAGCCTGCCCAGTAAACGTGTGGTTAGGTAAACTGACCGCGCTCGACATGACCCCATTGGGTTGACTGGGCCGTAAAACCTCAACACACACAATACTCTTATGTTCCGCGTAAATAAAGACAACCCTCTTTTTACAGACATTCAATACAATGACAAAATTCGTTATAATGACAATTTTACTGTCACAAAACCGTCGCTTAACCTATACTACTCACAAATCATACAAGAATAATGTATTTAATACTTTAAAGAAACATATGTTTCGGATATTTGTTAGAATCGCCTCAGCGAGGCGACTCTGACAAATATCCAAAACATGTTCTATGGGGAAATAAAAACAAAACAATACCTTTCATACATACTCGTATCATTCTGTCCACAAAGGATTCTTTACAACAGCAAATTCATTATAATGGCAATATATTTAAGAACAAATTCTGTCGTTGTAACGAGGGTATTTTAGTTTCATTTGACAATGTTTGAAAGAACTTAAAATTATGGAATCGAAGGCCCATATCAGCATGTGCATTCGCACAGTCTGATTAGAGCCTTAAAACCCGTTTTAACAATCAATGACTAGTGTAGACTACAAAGACGAGCAGAGAAGACCTGTTAAATTTAACATAAGGGTACCTTCCCCAAATTGTGCATCATTTTCAATAAACGGTCTAATTTCGATGGCTGGGAATTTTTGGAACCAGATTGTGGGTACTCGTTAGAACCGCCTCGCCGAGGCGGTTCTAACGAGTACCCACAATCTACAGTCAAACCTGTGTTAGTGGTCACCTCTATTAAGCAGCCAACCTGTATTAAGCAGCCAGAGGAAAGTTGCCCAAAAATTCATTAAACATATATATTTGAACTGTATTAAGCAGCCACCTGCCCTCAGCAGCCACATTTTAAGCTTCCCATGGGTGGCTGCTTAAGACAGGTTTGACTGTATATGGAATTATGTTCTAGATATGGGTAGTTCGAGCTACTGAGAGTTAATCATAGCGATAGGTAAGAAGGCAAAAGGGGGTGATTTAGGAACGTCTTTTTTGATCTTCTGTAAGATAATCATTATGGTATGTTGTGTGTATTCATTAGATTCGCCTCATCGAAGCAATTTTAATGAGTATATACAACATATGTTTTGTATATTTTAATGATAATATAAAGGAAGTTCGCTAAAATGTTCCTTAATATTTGTTTTCTTGAGCTATTGGAAGAATTTTCTAGGGACTCAAAAACGAGTTGGAATCACCCATGAGCCGTCTGTCTTCGAGTCATAGGTTTTATTGTATTATGTATGTAAAAGCCGTCCTAGTAAAGTGCTAGAGATGAGAACGAATACCTCCTGACCGACAATATTGTATAAGCTAACTGGTGAAGGATCTTCGATTTTTGTATTCAATATAACGTGCGCAACTCTGTCTCATATAGTGTTATATTTACAGAGTTAAAGTCCCAGGTACAAGATCCATGTCCGGGCCGGCACTATCAAGGAGGGTCGCCAAATTTTGTATGGTTATAATTTTTGTGATGACGACATAACGTGTGCAGAAAATAGGTATTGTAATGCAATATCTGCAGGGTTGTGACTCTTGGTATAAAAGAAATCCAGGCGGGGGCATACGTCATTCTGAATGTTTATGCCCCCAACTTTGAAAACGAAATGCGTAAGGGGCATATTGTTTTTGTTTTGTCCGTCTGTTCGTTATTTCTTTCGTCGCAATTAACCTTGTGTACAAGATATCTTAATAAAAACGTTAAACTATAATACCCCGCCAATCGTGTCATGGGCAGATAAATCTGTCAAACATTGACGAAATTTGCCCATTAGCAATCCTAATCCAGTGTACTTCATATCAATGCATGTACCAAGTTTGGTTAAAATCCCTTGACAATTACTCAAGTTATCGTCCGTAAATAAAAATAAGGGCGTGTCTCGGGCAGACAACGTCAAAATTTGACGATATTTACCTATTATTCTAACACTGGTCGCCAATATACGCAATGAATAATCCCGGTGATATATCGATCGACTAATCACTGGAGATCACGTCACATGATCGAGGAGGCGGGGCTATATTTGCTTTGTTTTGGCTCTTCCAATTTACACCCGCGTACAATATACGTTACTACGTAACGCGGAATACATTCATTCATTCATTGGTACCCGTTTCCAATGTCGTTTACTCTGCCTCATACACTTTCGTCCGGTACTCAATGGTAACCCTCGAGTAAACAAAAATACTACGAGCCGGCAGCTTTATTTATCTCAGCAATTTATCTAAGAAGACAATGGCTAAAGAAATTCCTATAGGGGCTAATCTAGTATTGCGCAACAGCGATGAGGACTGGCGCCTAGTGGCCTACTGGGACAATGAAGTTCCACAATTCTGCAGGCAGTATGTAATTCAGAGCCTGCACTCTGGAGCCACCAGACGAGCATTTAAGCATGAACTGTTTGAGAAAAGCACAAGTACATATCAGGAACTATCTGACTTTTTCGAAGAACAGGTATCCCAAGAAATGCAAGATGATTTTCTAAACAACTCAGAGATGTCAGATGCTCATGAAACAGAGCCAGATATCAAAGCACTGCTTTCTCTGGAAGACACAATGCCTAAGTCCACAACCATGGAGTCAACAACTGCTGAGCCTCCAAGGAAACGATTCAAGGATGTGAGCAATGAAGATGTAGAAAACCTTGCTTCTAAAACAACAGAGGCAACAACAAATAGACAAACCAAATGGGCAATAAAATTGTTGAAAGGTGAATAAGTCCTTCTTAAAATTCACTGAAACACCTTCCTGACCCCGTCCCCACCCACACACACGCCCTGTCCAAAGGAATGTCTGTCAACCACCACGCACAGGACCCCAGTACATTTTTACAAATGCTGCATGGCTCCCATTATCTCAAACTGCAAGGGACTGCAAATTTTGGTTGCAATTAACAGTAGTTTGAGATAAAAGGAGTTGAAACCTAAATGAACATGTAACTGAATTAAAACAATATTCATAATTTAGTTTGACTTAAGCATCAGTAAGTCTGAGAAATCAGTGTTTGAAGTTGAGTAACTAATGTATATAATTTTTACGCATATTGTAAAATTAGCATCGGCACTGCGGCGATCCGTATCGGTCTGGATAAGCCCACAGCCAACCTGTTTAGTAGGGCTACAAAAGAATGTGAAATTGTTACTGCCCCAAAGATAGGTTTTTGGGTACTGCCCAGACAAGGCTGTTCTAACAAGTGTCAACCAAGCTGTCAGGAGCATAAATGAAAATGTATACCCCTGTAAACCCCCGTTTTGTGTGTATAAAATGGTGTTTACAGGGGTGATGGTATACAGTTTAACCTCAAAATCTTTAAAAGTGACGTCAACCCAGTAGCTTATTGCATCACACTGTTCCACAGTGATGTACTGCAGATAGATTATATAAAGTCAAACCTCAATAGCTTGAACACCGATGGCTTGTTTACCATGGCTAATTTGAACGTCTTTTAGTCCCTATCAAATTCTTTTCATAGTTTAAGAAAACAAGCATGCAGGCAAATTTCTTATTTTATCATAAAATTGTATGTTGTGTGTACTCATTAGAATTGCCTCATAGAGGCAAGTCTAATGAGTACACTGAACATACCATTATTTTGTAGATCTAAAAGATTTCCCTCAATTATCGTCATTTGCATCCTGACCTGGCGACATGATTGACCCTTAGTGGCTCGAATTATCTATATCTCGAACAAATTCCCATGGTCCCAAAGATGTTCCAGCCACTGAGGTTCGACTAGTTCCTTTCCATTGTACATAAATGCATCAAATGACAGATTTAATTAACTGAATGAACAACAATAAACTTGTTACACATTATCACAGTAGAAATGTCTTTCTAGCCTAGTCAAATGGTGATTCTAATATATGAACCACACACTGAGTGAAATATCCATGTCTGTTGACAATTCCATTTTTGTGGCTATACAAATTTATTCTTTCCAAGTCTGAAATCCCATTTCCTGGGTGCATGTATCTGATGCATTTGCAGCCATTCATATTCAAGTCAAATCTGAGCTGGTACAATTAAATTACAGACCTAGATATGACAAGCACACATGTAATGAGCTGCTTATATTCCTCCACATAATAACACCTGTTGTTTAGTTGTGGATCTTGATATCCTGTGCTGAAAGGTCTGCAAATAATCCTTATCAAGCTTTTTCTTGATAAACATCTTGGATTTCTTTTCCAAGAAGTAGAATCATTTCTTGATAATGTTTCAGTGATTTTTTTCCCATTTAATTCACTAAGCCAACAAAAGCACATATAATAATGATTATTGCCGAGAGTGATTTGTTGTTCAGTACATCACTGTTGGGAGGTTGAACTCTCAAGGGGATATATCATGATTATGGTGACATGAATGTTAAATGGGTGTTATACATAGAGTACATTTAACCAATATAATAAATGCAATATCCCTTTTATTATACTTGAGAAATAGATCACAGTCTTCGCGAAAACTTTTGAAGTGCTACAGGACGGCTGTCAGTCAGACAGAAATTTTCTATTGGACAGAGGGAAAATCTACAGAGCAGACAAATTTTAGATCCAACTGATAACATCTTAGGATTAGAAAATACAATTTCACTGTATAGATGATACTGTTTTAGTGCCTTTTTTAATACCAGAAAACATAAGGCAAAAGCAAATGAATTAAAAAAAAAAAAAAAAAAATATCTTCTTAAAATTAAAATTTGGTGGTTGAAAAGTGTTGCAGGACAGCTGTCAGACAGACAGAAAATTTTTGCATGACAAAAAAATTTGCCTGTTTTGTCAGACAGTCCTGCAGTTTTCGGGAAGACTGAGATCAGCTGTAGCAGTGATTTGTTGAGTAATAAATCACTGTTTTGAGGTGAGGTTGTAAAGAAAACCAAATCAAGAGCGTGGAGCACGAGTGATATATCTTCTTACAACATTCCAAACAGTAATTTATTACTCAAAAAATCACTGCCAGAGCTGATCTATTTCAATTCGACCGCATGGAAAATGACGTAAAAGTAATTGTATCTATCAGATTCTTCCAACTTTCTGCCATCGAATAAAGAAATCCCGCCAACAGTTACACTGACGTTTACACGCATTTCTTATTTTTGACACAAGAAAAATGATGTTTCACCATCTAACATTGAAATGAAGACTGCCGTCAGCAAAAGGAAAGGTGCCAGATAGCGTCACGAGCTTCAGGCCTGTGATTTGTTGCTGAATAAATCACTGAATTTAACCATTGACTATGTAGGCAAGGTGTGTTAGAATGATCTCTTATGAATGTTTTGTGCCTTTTTCGGTTGTTTTACCCCTTAAAGCGCCAATCACAACAATTGTCTTCTGCTTTGTCATCTGCTTGTGATTTTAAAAGTCATTTTTGTAAACAGTGTGGACCCAGATCAGACTGCTCCTCTAGGAGCAGTCTGATCTGGGTCCACACTGTTTGCCAGTATACAAAAATAGGTTTGAAAAGTTTGCAAGAATATTCAGCAGACGACATAAACAGACGACATTTTCAGATGCAGTTTTTCTTGGCGCTTTAAGGGTTAAAGCCTACCTCACCTTCCACAAAACAGAAAAACATTTAAATCAAAATTTTTATGGGTGCAAACCATTTTTTGTGTAACTTCACAGATTGCAAGACTTCAAAGAATGAATCAAAATATCAATAGCACTGGTGAGTCGAATGTCTCTGAGTATATGGACTAAGGTTGTTTCGTTTCATCCTAAAAAATGAGGTACTTTAAGCAAACAGTGTAAACCTTGATCAGACACCATGTTCTGGGGAGACTGAGTTTGGTACACTGTTTGACAATATCCCAGCACATAAGCCAAGTCAATATTTGACTTGATGCTGGACCAAGTCAATATTTTACATCATGCTTTTCACACAGTGCTCTTATGTCACAAAGACAGGAGCAAAGCAATTTTCTACAAATAACCGTTACGTCCATTTCCTACAAATCAATGTAAGTTAGTGGGCATTCTAACACTCCTCGCCTATATAGCCAATGGTTAAATTCAGTGATTTATTCTGCAACAAATCACTGGGCAGCAACGTGTGATGCTATCTGGCGTCATTCTGATGCTATTCTGCTGATGTCAGTCTTCGTTTCCATTATATCAGACGGTGTAACTTTGTTTTTCTCGCTTCAACAACTTGAGAAATGCATGTAAACAACACCGTTACAATCAAAACTGTTCGAGAGGTTTCTTTATGCAAGGGAAAAAGTTGGAAGATTCGGAAGGATACAATTACTTTTTCGTCGTTTTCTGAGTTAGAACCAAAATAGATCTGCTCTTGTGCATGATTTGTTGAGTAATAAATCACAGTTTGTCGGTCAGTTGTAAGTAGATAAATGACTCTCGCTCTGCACTCGTGATTTGATCTACTTTACAACTGACCTCCAAACAAGTGATTTATTACCCAACAAATCACTGCTATTTCTTAATCAAAAAAGAAAAGGTATGATGCTAGTCCTTTTTTTGATCCAAACAATCATGTAAAAATAAAACAATGCAAAGCATTCAGTGAAGAGTACACCATGCTGGTGATACATCCATTTACGAATGACCTCCCACCAGCGATATATTGGAAAACAAATCACTGTTAGCAAGAATCTGTTTCCTAATTATCTAACCTCTCACATCCTCAGCACTGTGCATCATATTTTTTTTTGTTCCAGAATGGATGACTGAAAATGAACCCCTTCATGTTGAGCAGCTGAGTGAACTTAATCCTGAGGAATTGGACAACTTTCTGGCAAAATTCTATGCATCCCTGCAGACAAAGAAAGGAACCGAGTACTCAAAATCAGCTCTTACTGGCCTGAGGGCAGGAATAAACCGTTTCTTTACACAGCCACCTTACAACAGAGAGTTTAACATTATGAAGGACAGATCATTTCAAAAATCTAACAATGTGCTTAGTGGAATAATCAAAGAGATGAAACGGGCTGGCAAAGATACAACTGAGAACAAAGAGCCCATTTCACAGTCTGATCTCCAAAAGCTCAAAACCTCTGGCCTATTCTCCACTGAAACTCCCCAAACACTTCAGAATAAAGTTTTTTTTTGATGTTATGAGCCACTTTGGAAGAGGGGGAGAGAAGGCTTGCGCTCTCTTCACCCATCTTCTTTCAAGTGTGTTAATGATAGTGATGGGCATCGTTATGTTGCTATGGCATATAACGAATCAGACAAAACCCATCACGGAGTTGACAGTAAAGAAAAACCAAAAGCACCTCGAATGTATGAAACAAAGGATGAATCATGTCCTGTAAAGGCTTTTGAAAAGTATCTTTCTAAATTAAATCCAGAAAATGATGCATTTTTCCAAAAGCCCCTTGTGAAATTCCACAAAGATGCTCCTACATGGTACAGCAAAATACCAGTAGGAATTAATCAGCTGTACAACTTTATGCCTCGTCTTTCTGCTGAAGCTGGTCTGAGCAAAAGATACACAAATCATTGTATTAGAGCTATGGTAGCATCTACCCTTTCTGATGCTGGGGTCAGCAACTTGGGTATAATGTCTGTAACTGGCCACAGGAATGTTCAGTCGCTTAATTCCTACATCAAGCCATCTGACAATGAGAGACGCGCCATCAGTGGCATTTTGTCTCGTTCATCTATTTCAGAAGTGTCAATTTCACGTCCCCAAAATCAATATTATTATCCCTGTCAACAATCCAGGTTCCTTGGGTACCCCACCCGGCCTGAAAACGAACACAATAATCTGAGTCAATTCAATTCTCAAAGCAACTCAAAGTCAAGCTCATTCAGCATCTTTTCGGGCAATATTACAGGTGGTAATGTAACTGTTAATATCTACAAAGTCTAAACTATTGACAGTTCCCTTATGCTGAAGATTCCAGAGGTTTTCTTTTTTCTTTTTTTACTCGTTTGCTTGTCAGTTGTTGTTGTTACGGTTGTTCAAAATGGCGCATCGACCTAGATCGTCGAATCGCTAATTCGTTGCATTATTCCAGATAAACAGGCTACTCAATGTATACATCTATATCAGCTATTTTAATTTCGATATTTTACTTGCAGATTCATGATATAATTAGTCCTGAAAATTAAATAACGCAGTAGCATTTTCTATTTGTATGTCTTTTGCACGTATGTGTACGCGGGTGTAAATAGAATAGAACAGCCTCCATTCATTGGTCAATTCCGGTCATGTGAATAAATACGCCGAATCGTTACCTGTCAATCAAATGAGAATTGAGTTAAAGAGTCCGTTTTTAAAAATGAGTTTACAGTGTTAGAATCGAAATAGATTCTTGGTAACAGTGATTTGTTGTTCAATATATCACTGTTGGGAGGTCAGTCGTAAGTGGATATATCACTCGCGCTTCGCGCTCGTGATATATCCATTTACGACTGACCTCCCACCAGTGATATATTGAACAACAAATCACTGTTACCAAGAATCTATTTCTTAATTTTACCACCAAAAATAATGAAAATTTTCAGATAAAAAAAAATCTTATATTTTTCATATTTCTGCTCAAAACATAGATTGTGGGCACTCATTAGAACCGCCTCGATTATGCGGTTCTAACGAGTACCCCAATCTATATTTATGAGCAGAAATAAGAAAACTATATATACCCTGTAAACTTCATTTTTACTATATAAAAGTGGCGTTTAAGAGGGTCAAAATTATATAGGCATGTTTTCGTGATGCGGCTTCGTTGTGCGCAAACGCAATCTAGTAAGAAATGCTGTGCCGCGGTGTTGCTGCTGCTGCTGCTGCTGCTGCTATTATTTCTGGGAGAAATGGTGATGGTTTATTGATGTGGTAGTTCTGTGGAGGCGGAGTGGGGTGGAATAATAATGAAAAAAATGAAAGACCATGCCAGGCAGTGCAAGACAAACACTGATTGCTTTCTGACTCATTAAAACGTCTACCAGTGGAAACAAGTCCCCTGATCCCACTGTACAAAAACTGATCTTTTCATTCATTGTAAAACATATGCGCCAGTGCACAGTAATTTCTACGATTTTGCATTTCTGCCAAGCGAAAATTCTCACCAGTCTGTGCATCCGCGCAGTATAATCGGTCTCCGCTGGCCGCATGAAGATGTCCCACTCATTAGCATTACGAAAACACGCCTATTCAAATATACTGAAAATTTTACCACCAAAAAATGAAAATTCTCAGATAAAAAATTCTGATATTTTTCATATTTCTGCTCAAAACATAGATTGTGGTACTCGTTAGAACCGCTTCGATGAGGCGGTTCTAACGAGTACCACAATCTATGTTTTTGAGCAGAAATAAGACAAATAATGTATACCCGTGTAAACCCCAGTTTTACTATACAAAAGTTGGGTTTAAGTGGGTCAAAATTATACAGGTATGTTTTTGTGATGATAGCCATAAAACGCACAGCGAAGACTTTGATCAAATTGCGCGGATGCGCAGGCTGATCTGAGTCTTCACTAGCTCACGTGCAAATTTGTAGGATGTACTAAGCTCCGGCGCACATATCTTTTTTCATAGATAATCAACGGGAATGATGAATTTTATCGCAAACAGCAATTCCAACAAAATAGATTAGACGTATTTTATTTGTCCCCTGTAGTATCAGAATTGGCCCTTGGGGTATCTTCGGCGGTCTTTCGAAGTGCGAGTGGTGACGAAGACGGACATCAGAAGTGATCAACATTGAGATCACTCAGTACGCAAAACGACAAAGACGGCAATGAAGACATATAATAATAATAATACCCACCAACATAAATTAAGTTTTTGTCTTTGTTCATGTTCTACTTCAACGAAGTTCAAAAATGTTTATTAATACAAAACTTAAAATAGATTGTTTTTCAAAGAAACGGAATAGTACAATGTAACGCTTAAAACGCCGAACAACAGTTGAAGCAGACAAAATTCTATTTTCGTTTTTTAATCGTTCATAGAAAAAAAGGTTTGACATTCCATGTAAAAGCAGACGATTCACACAAAATAACAATACATGTATTTATTTTCTATGTAAAAATAAAAAGAAATAATAGAATGTCATCTGTTACGAATTTTGCTTGGCTCTTTAAGATTTAACACAAAACTGAAAAGAGGAAGGGAAAAAGAAATAGAATTTTGAACTAACTAACTATTAATATTTAATTTTGTTTCACTTCTGTACTCCCGCAAAAAAACATTTTGGGAGGCTTTAAGTAAAGTGCTTTAGGGAAAAAAATAATTATAAAAGGAAACCTACAATGTCAAAAATAGATTATACGTCATCACATAACATTTGCAGGAAACCAAACTCGTATAGTTTACGTGTCACTTTTACAAAACTCTGAAATAAGTTTGATATATATTTACGAGTCAAGCATATAAGGTTGAAAACAACACAAGATGGAAATGGAAAAAGCGGTAATTGATCTGGCGTTTTAATCATTTATATATACAATATCTGGTGTTGTATTTATTTATTTATACGTTGGTTTTTTTTTCCTTTATTGAATCTTTTAAGACTTGTTCAGACGCATTACATATTTGTAGTTTACCTCACATTGCGTTCGAACTGTACCTGTAAGTATTTCACATTGCCCCATCACGAAAATATGCCTTTATAATTTTGACCCCCTTAAACCCCACTTTTATATAGCAAACCTTGGTTGTACAGGAGTAGACATTATTTTTCTTCTTTTTGCTACAAGGTATAGATTGTGGGTACTCGTTAGAACCGTTTCACCAAGGCGGTTCTAACGAGTGCCCACAACTTATGTTTTAGTGTGTGTGTGTGTGTGTGTGTGTGTGTGTGTGTGTGTGTGTGTGTGTTGTCGTGGGTGAATTAATCCTTTATGATGTTTTATATTCTAGCTTTCCTTTTCAGGTTTGATATTCATGTCAGTCTTGTCTGTGAGATCATGGTACTTGTTGGTACAGCAGTAGAAGCTTACTGTGTCCGCATCTTAGGATGTTAAAGATTCGTGATTACCACAATCCGTTTTACCATGTTGATGATATTCCATATGATTTATTGATACACTGAAAGTGCTACTTTTATTTGATTTCAAAAAGATATGGAATGGCATTTTTTTTTTTTTTTTTTTTCAGTTCCCCGATGTTGTGGAGTTGAATGTTGGCGGTCGTCATTTTACCACTCACCTGTCAACCTTACTCAAAGAACCACATAGCATACTAAATGCCATCTTTACTGGAAAACTTCCGATTTCTAAAGATACAAATAACCGCTACTTTATTGATGCTGATGGTGAAGTTTTCTCCCATATTTTGAATTATCTTCGACAAGAAAAGCTTCCACCGGCAAACATGTCGTTGGAAGTTTACGAGTTTGCGGTCAGCTTTAAACTGCAGAGTTTGGCGGGACAGTTAACTGGATTCTATCCAGTACAGCGTAAACTAACCCGAAACCGGATGCTTTCGATATATCCTTCGTATGCAAAAATCATGACCAAACTCCTCAAGAAAATTTTAGACCATGAGGTTCGGGCTAGACATGTGTCGATCAAACTGCCTATAATTACAGTCAACAGCAATTGCTGTTCAACTTGCAAGGATGACGCGATTGAAGATACTCCCGAAGATCCTCGTTGTACTACACTGATTTCTCAGATCGGCGAAGATTTAAGGAAAAGAGGTTTTGAGGTTGAAAAATCTCAAACAGCGTGTACGAATCCGACAAACATTTTAGCTGTCTTTGCTGTGGGGCCGAATTGTGGTGCACAAATCGTAACTTTTACAGTTATGCTGTAAAATAAATGGTAATGGTACAATGTAAAACAAACATTGTTTTTTACATTTTTGGTGGCAGACAGTTGCCTTCCACAAACTTTTTATTATTCTGCATACTGTGTGCCATTTTATATTTGTGTGATCTATTCAGATCAGATTCTATTGATCTCAGTGGAGATCTAGTTTGTATGTAAAGTGAACTCTCTTTATACTATCACTAGATACAAAGACAAACTTAGTTTTACGACAATGCGACTGACTCAAGATGTGATAATCAAAATTATGCCAGAACGTATTATTTGGGGTATTTGTAAGAATCGCATCAGTATCAAATCACCAAAACATATGTTTTCTCAGGAAATAAAAATAAAAAAAGACTCTCCAACGTATCATTCTGCTCATTAAGGATACATTACAAGAGTAAATGCAATTTGTCGCGTTGTAACGGGAGTTCACTGTATTTGACGGGATATTTGACATTCTTTAGTCGACTGCCAACAACAAACAATTGGAGACTAATGAGTACTATTTTCTTATTATTTTACTAATTGTTGTTTTGTTTGTTTATTTGTTTGTTTGTTTGTTTGTTTGTTTGTTTTTGTTTTGTTTTGTTTTTTGTTTGTTTGTTTTTTGTTGTTTTTGTTTTTTATTGTATACGCTCTATTTGTTTTAGCTCTGAAAATAGCATTGCGCATTTCATTTGAATTCTGTCTAATTCAACCACAGCTCGAGGCCAATAACTGAGACAAGACCCTGATTGTAGAAAACAGATCTACATGTACTATGGTTTAATTTATCGTCTTTTTTGTGGACATGAATCTCCGCTTCTTGTGGAAAAAAGTATGCGATCACAATAAAAAATACCACTTATAGACAGAAGATTTTTTTCTAGTGACAGTGAGAAAATCGCCAGACAATTTTGGCACTTTAACGTTGTACTATTGTTGGACACCATTATTAACGTGTCATAGAGTCAACTATCTTTATACCGGCACTCGATAAAACGATAAATTCGTTATACTGACAATTTGACTAGCAAGGAAACCCTCTCTCAAGAGGTGACAGTTAATCAGAAATTATACAGGAACATTATTATTCAATACTTTAAGCAATGTATTTTTGGACATTTGTAGAATCGCTTAACC
This sequence comes from Anodontia alba, assembly GCA_964016985.1. Classification (NCBI taxonomy): domain Eukaryota; kingdom Metazoa; phylum Mollusca; class Bivalvia; order Lucinida; family Lucinidae; genus Anodontia; species Anodontia alba. The sequence goes on along the minus strand of OZ024823.1, from coordinate 52,218,541 downwards.
GAGGCGATTCTAACAAATGTCCAAAACATATGTATTCTGAAGAAATAAGAATAAAACATGGCATTTGTTGCATATCATTCTGCTTATTAAGAATTCTTTACAACAGCAAATTCATTTTAATGGCAATATCTTTGGGAACAAATGATGTCGTTGTAACGGGGGTTCACTGTATAAATCTAACGCTGATGACGTATAAGTGATCAGTGACTTTACTTAGTTACTTGGAAAGATTAGTGTATAGAAAATGATAAAGTACAAAATAATAATACAGAAGCAAATACATTTTTAATTGACGGCTAGCTACAGCACTTATGGTTGTTTAGGTAACGGCTCTGAATCAACTTTAATGCATAAAAAGCAGTGCCGCGCGTTATTAACAGCCGTGCATCAATCGGCGAAAAGCCGTGTATTAACAAGGCAATTAACGCGCTGTTAATGCACGGCTACGCAACTTTCAATATGCCTGTACCGGGGCCACAGAATTGCTGCCGTCACGAGATGTGTACTGCCCGGCCCTAGAACGAGCATAGTCCGTGGAAATCGCGTTCGCGAAACATCAGTGGAAAAGCGAAACAAAATAGTGCAAAAAAAAATAACGCAAAATGTAGCCAAATGTTTTCACTTTTATGCAATGACAGCGATCGAACATGCTTTTTCAATGCATTAACATTTGCCAGGCCCCTTGGGAGGTGTTGAAAACCGCGGCCTCCGGTCTCGGTTTTCAACACCTCCCTCGGGACCTGGCGAATGTTAATGCATGAAAAACCATGTTTAATCCCTATAATAAAAAAGGTCTTAGAAGATGATACAGGCTACGATTGAAACTAGCTGGAAATCGAGTTGATATACAGGTTATGGAAAACAAAACTTTGACCACTTATGGACTGTTGGATCCGATTGAAGAATAATGTTACAACAAAGGCTAGAATGTACCTGTCTGTCAACCTGATGATGCAATGAACCACCTGGAATGAATTTTAGCCGCATCGTCAGACAACGTTCCTTCGGATATGTGCGTCCAACAAAGATTCAGCTAAGCCTGCGCTTCACACAGTCTGATCGAACTCCTCACTTGGCAAAAGTTTGGATAGCCAAGGGTCGAGCTTCTTCATACAGACAGCGAAGACTCTGACCAGACTATGCGGACGCGCAGGCTGATATGAATCTTCGTTGGGCGTACATGTCTCAGAAAGTTTTTTTTTTTTTTTTTTTTTTACGCACGTTGCGGCTCAATTCATGGATATGTCTTTAAAATAAGATACTGTTACTTTTCAATAACTGCTGCACAAATAAGCTTAAACAAATAAATACAGTGAATCCTCATTCTAAGGACAGCATTTGTTCCCAAAGATGTTGCTATTGAAATGAATCTGTTGTTGTAAAGAATCCTTAAGGGACAGATTGATATGTAAGAAAGCCCTTGTTTTAGTCTGAATTCCTCATAGAACATATGTTTTGGATATTTGTTAGAATCTCCTCACTGAGGCGATTCTTACAATTATCCAAAACATATGTTGCTTGAAGATTTAATACAATATTCTTGCATAATTTCTCATTAACTGTCACCTCTTGAGGTTTCGTGGCATTGTAATTGTCATTACAATGAATTTATAGTTGTATCGAGTGTCAGTATAAAGAAGGTTGACTGTATATTCTAAAATGCTTGAAGTAACTGATTAGAATCTATATCAAGTCCCACAAAGTTAGACAAGAAAATCTGCTCAGCCGATGCCGTGTCAAAAGTAAGGGGAAATGTTTGGTACTAGTAAAATCATGTTTAAGCCCTCAACACCATGGTTTCACTTTTCCGCCGCAACAGCTGTGCTATTTACCGTTCCTAGTTCTCGGTACTTGGGCCGGCTATAGACACCCTCCCCCGCCCCTCCCAAGGGGGAAATTTGGATACTATGATTTTCTGAAGCTACATTATATAAGAAACAAAATGACACAGGTAAGCCCTCTGGCGATTGGGGCGTTTGCGTGTAACAGCCATGTTACCAACGTTACTCTAAAAATGAAAATAATTTGGTGTAAATACTAAAGTATTCATATTTTTTCTTACTAGCATGCTATTTGCCATCAATGTATGTGGTTATATAGACCTTTTTTAACACTACGTCACACGATAAAAATCATCCGGAACCTCTCGGTCTTGAACGCTGAATACGTTCTAGGCTCGTACCTATTGGATGGCAGAAAGTTGTTGTTTACGTTTATCGGACAGTAAAATTGCCGATTTCTTTTCAGAAAAATTAGTCATTTTCATTCGTCAAAATTTTCTTTTCAGAAAAGATTTTCATCGAGTGATCATTCAAATGTCATAATCACAAATATTAACACATATTTTGACTATATACTAGCTAAAACTAGACGTTAAAATGGTCACTATAAAGGAAAATTACAGTTGCCTATATGCCTGCTGATATCGGAAAAAGATCATTGAAACAGTTGTATTTATCTTAGGAAAAGCAGTCAAATAGCTTCCTAAAGCTGTATTATTAAATGCTAGATAAAATTTACAAGTGAATATTGACCAAAGGGAATGTATTATCCAAGAACATTTGGCTAGAATCCATTAGTATCAATGGAACCGGAAATGTTTTTGCCATCCACAATTATTGGTCACGTGACATAAAATTTTTATCACGTGGTCAGTAGCCCGGATGAAAACAATAACATTAAAAAGGTCTATAGAGACTGGTATCTCAATATGTTGCGCTGTCAATGACTTGTTTGTAACTGTAACATACGTTACTAAAAGTCATAAACCTCCTATGTATGTTTCCTGATACACCATTTTGGACGATTATGACCAGTCAGTGATTAGATATTTAATCAAGTGCTGTTTTACAATAGATGAACACTTTTTGTCCTCGTTTGTCCATCAAGAAATAAAAGCAAGCCAAATTGACTAAGCAAATGACATAAGGAACGATAGTTACTTTAAACAGCCTAAACTTCTTTTTCTGAAATGTATCTTTATTTCAAACTTCTTAACATCTTATTTAGTGTGGTTGCATTTAATACAATGTATTTAACTATTATGATTGGTTAAAAGCATTATATACTTTGAATAAATGTTTTATAATATTCTTAATGTTATATACGTTACTGTTTGAGTGCTACTTTATCTACATTGTGTAAAATGGTTGCTAATACTTTGTACATAAAGGTGAATGGGAAAGCAGCTCTGTAATTCTTTTAATAACAAACATAGTAAATTATTTCTCAGATACCTTTATAGTTTGGTGTATTAACTGAAAGAAAAATCGCCAATCTTCTTCTGATGTATCCGATCGATAATTTTATCTTTAAAATACTAAAATGTACCCTATTACAAATACAGAAATATCCTTTTTTATAATACTTACATGATATGAGCTCTTTATTGCATATGTTCTGTGCATAAAGCTGAATCTCTAAAACTTAAATCCAATTAGACTTCCAGAAATATTGCACACTTAATACCGTTACACAGTGTTTGCAGGAGAAATTACATCAGTAAAGCTCCATCAATGAAAATGCTGTATACTTTCCTAATATCAACTTAAAAGCATGAATAAAGAAAACAAGAATTCTGAGGGCACATATTTTTCAAACAGAACTATTTCATTATTTGAGTTTACATAAAATGAAGAGGTAATTACGCTGATAATATAATCACACATATATCAACATTACACTGCATTTTAAGTCATCTCTAAGATGCAGCCAAATACACAGCATGCACACTCTGGCACTTCTGTGTGGCCATAGTGTATATATCATTTTATGCTGGCTAGAAGACAGTTTGCTTCAAAAAAATCTGATAGATATAAGAATAAACAAGAGTCTTGTTATAGCTTATTAGTGATATAAGTAATAAGAATAACACACCACAACATTAAGCTTAACGATTTATATTCTTTTTGTTACTTTATAATGGACATCCGAAGCATGTACTTGATTGTCAGAATGGTGATAGTATAAAATAACTGATAGTGTTAGTTGTGTCTGGGCCTTATATGGCTTACACCAGAGTCTGAATAGATTTAACTGCCAAGAAACTATAATCAAATTTAAAAAAAAAAAGAACTTCTTCTGTCCCTAACCACTTACTACATACCATTTATTTCTTGATTATTTTAATACCAAAATACGATAAGGTATTTTATTGTCATCTTTCAGTTCCACTGCAATTTTAAAAATGACAATGACCTAGTACTTGCTGATGGTCAATGATTCTGTTAAGGTGAATAGTTTACATTTACAGACATTATCATTTACTTATATGTTGGTAACGTAGGTAACACAACTGTAATTGCTAATCTTAATCAGACTCTTTACATATCTCCATTTAGACTTTTACACTTTTTATTGTGCTTCTAAAGATAGACCCTACCAAAATAAGACAAAACAAATTTTCATAACTATTATTAAAGTCCCATGTTCTTTAGGGCGGTTTTCCTTCTGCCTAGACACTAATCAAATTTCTAATTCACATATTTCATATATACTCTGGTACTAAGAATACAATTTCTGCAACTGAGAATGCATATTCTGACACTAAGAATAGCTTTTCTAGGTCCTTTCATAGATTTAATTTCAAAGTCACATGTAAATATGTAATGCTGACTATAGCTAATTATATCCAACAATATTGATCTTTTTTTTTTTTTTTTTCATGCGTTTTAGCTAGGACCCGGTAATTTATGTTATAATAGGAAAATGTACAAATATATGCATGAAACAGATGAAGATCAAGTTACATACCTTTTTTTTTTTTTTGTTTTCAACACAAGAGTGGAGTCAATCTCAATCTGTCGAAGGTATTAAAGTCACTGAATTGCTTTAAAATATACTTAATTTCATTGTGATATGTACGTTTCTAAATTTGCCTTATGTCACATCCTTATCTTTAATAATTATTGTATTCTGTATACTTATGAGATGAAACAACACCGTGAGACATCATATTACCGAAAGGCAAAGTGTTATATGATTAAATCTGATAAGTCCTTGCAGTCATGAAGAAACCGGAGGTCCTTTGCTATTCAGTGAGCACACAGGGAAGACACTGACCTGTCATCGCTGAATTCACAGGCCATGTATGTCCTGCGGGAGTTTATGACAGTGATAAACATTTTGTTTTAAACAGGACAACATGAAAATGCTATTCTGATATTAAATACATGCATTTCTTGGCACGAGACAATGCTTGTACAAATATTGTTAAATCAGAAATAATATTTTATGTTACATAGATTAAGCATGTAACAGAAAGACTCTGTGCTCAACTGCATGATATACAATGTTTTTAAATATATTTGTAGGTCATGAATAAAACTCATGAACAAAAATTAGTGTCGCAAGCTATAATTTGGATGTTTGAATATTTTGACTGCGGATAAATAAATTATGTACGAAACACACCTGATAATGTAACAAAGTAAATAAGGTGACCGTGTTATTTTATCCTTTTATTCTGAAAAATCGTATTTTAAATCCGAGTATTAATTCAAGAGATAAGCGTATAGGTAAAGACTTTTACAGAAAGAAAATTCCCTTGAAATTATGATATTAAGGTGTAACATATGTTACCACTGATAAATTATTTAGCAAAGTCATGTGAGGGTCTGACATATAATCCGTCTGTAGATATTTTATTTAGACATGAAGAAATTATGAGCATTTGCCATAAACTGAAAAAAGTTTAGGACAGTATTCAGTATTTCATGTAAAAAGGGCCTAGTTGCGGAGAGGAACTTTGCTGTTAACAGTATAAAATAATGTTACAACTGACAATGAATATCAGCATTAAATTTGCAGTTATGGAAATGTTACAAAAACTTCTAAATAATACAAATCAGATACCGGTACACTAAATATTGATGAAGATTACCATATAGAAAACCTCCAAAGCCCACAGTATGGAGATATTTTAGATGTTACCTACGTTACTACTGGCAGAATGATACGGCGGAGACATGTTTTTATGCGCCTTTGTATCTCATATTACTAGGATATAATGCTAAAAGAAGAATTCACTTTATTTGTACAACTTCTTGGATGCATTTGATTAGGTATTATGTGATAATGACTTTTTTCAATGTTACATTTTACAGTGGGGTGACTTTGTTTAACAGCCAATAACTTACAAAGTAAAAACTAGTGAGATAATTTTTGCAGCTTTGGAAAGGATATTTAAATGCAGTATCACTGATTACAATCTTAAGGTCACAGAGACAAAGCAAAATCTATAAAAATGAACTACATGAGTTAAAATACTCATTTCTAAAAGGTACATTGGAAAATGCAACATGCGTAACCCCATGTAAGGTCAAAAAGAAGTTTCGAACATCTCATTTTGTAGCTAGTGGACTGTTCTTTGGCTTCATATATTTAGTTGGAACAAAAATTTACTTTTGCTCCCATTCTCAATAAATAGGTTTAACAAATCCCTAATGCATTATACGTTTTGTAAGGGTAACGAATGAAACAGGCTGTTACTCGGCAACGCCCCTATCGCCAGATGGCTAACATGTTGCAAAATACTTTGTTTCAAAGTGCCAACGTGACCTTGAAAATAAAGTCAAGGTCACCAAAGTCTAATAAAACTAGCAATTGGTTAAAGAGGTAGTGTGCACATAAACTTTTTACTGCATTAACAAGGCTCCTTTGTGTATTTATAATGTGGTGACCTTGAAAATAAGGTCAAGGTCACCAAAATCCAAACACTTCTTTCCCCCATCCTGATGATGTATCTGTGCTAGTTTGGTCAAATTCCAGCCATTGGTTAAAGAGATAGTATGCACACAAACTTTTTTTCTGCCTTTTTTCTGCATTAAGAAAAAATTTTACAAAGGGCAATAAATCCAAGAGAATTGACCCCTAGCCCTTACTTTCTCTTATATAGGTACATCTTATTGATATCAATGTGTCTGCAGAAATTGATGAATATCCATCACTGCGTTTTCAAGATATTAGAAAAAAAGCGTCGCGGACGGACACACGGACGGACGGACGGACAACGTGAAAACAGTATATCCCCCCCCCCCCCCACACACACACACACACAAACAATGTTTGCGGGGGGGGGGGTATAATGACAACATCTTTGGGAAAAAATGCTGCCGTTGTAACGATGGTTCACTATATTTCCACATATACTTTTGGTGTATACAGTAAAACCTCAATGACTCGAACACGGATGGCTCGTTTACCGTGCCTGAGTCGAACTCGTTATTGAGTCCTTTAGAGATTCTTACGAAAGCTCAAGAAAATAAAAACTAAGTGATGGTTTAGAGAAATTTCATAAAGTGTTATGAAACTGTATCTTGTGTGTACTCATTACAATCGCCTTATCATGGCAATACTAATGAATATACACAACAAACGATTATATTATTGAAGATCGAAAAGACATATCTAACTTGTCCCGATTTGCTTTTTAACCCTGTTGCTATGATTTACCCTCAGTGGCTCGAACTACCCATATCTAGAATAAATTTACATGGTCCCATAAATGTCGAGCAACTGAAATTGGACTGTACTTGCATCTAGACAAGGGAGACTATTTCCGCTGGTACTACTTCAGCTTTGCCCTATCTGCTATGATCCACTGACCTCATATATTTTTATCACGAAAACATGCCTATATAATGTTGACCTCATTAAACCCCACTTTTATATAGTAAAACTGGGGTTTACAGGGGTAAGCAATATTTTTCTATTTCTGCTCAAAAACATAGATTGTTGGTACCCGTTAGAACCGCCTCGCCGAGGCGGTTCTAACGAGTACCCACAAGCTATGTTTTGAGCAGAAATATGAGCAAAAATCAGAATTTTTATTTGAAAATTTTCATTTTTTGGTGGTAAAATTTTCAGTACATTTGAATAGGCATATTTTCGTGATGCATATATTTAGCTACTACAAGCTACACGTTAGTGAAATCTGGCACACAGTTAATTCAATAGGGGGGCATTACTGAAATTTCAACTTTGACCTAATTTTGATTTCCTGTCGGACCGATATAGATTTAAGTAAAATGCTAGCTTGGTGGATGCAATTTGACAATTATGTTGACATCACTGGTGGAGTTAGTTGTACACCGGTGGAGTTGTACATTAACTCTGTAGAATTTCTTGGTCATGTGTATTTGTGGTTGTCAACTCTTGAATTTCAAACACGTTCTTTAACCCATTGTAGTCGAGATACCCGTAAAAGGGTAATTGTCAAACAGTGCAGCCCCAGATTAGAACGCGGCGTCTGATCAAGGTCTCCACTGTTTGCAAAAAGTATAACCATTTTTTCTGTAGGAATATGTAAATCTCATAGCCGGACGTACCTAAAATTGAAATTGAACTCTTCCAATATATAGTGTGGGAGAGCCTATTCAGTATACAATGGGTTAACAGAGTTTGCTTTCTCTGTATGTGCGGGCAGCAAAAGGTCACTTATGTTGATGTGATCTTGGCGTGTTTTCCAGCCATGGTTTTTTGCATTGCAGTCAGATGCTGTATAGTAAATAAGCATACTTGCATGCCACTGTGTATTGATGTAGCGTGAGCATAACACCCCGGTTCTATTACAGAAACCCTCACGCCAAATTTTATCATTTCCAACCTCAGCGAATCAGCAATTGTTTCCAGTCCATGCTTTGATACGGCGTAAGCAGCCTGGCAAGGATAATACATTCGTCCATGGACACTGGATACCATTATCACTCGACCTGAATAAAAATCATGCTATTACCCTTTATTCTGTCTCTGGCCACAGTTACCGAATGAGCCGCGTCATGCGAAAAGTCTCTGCGGGCATATGTAGACAACGAAGGACCACATAAACCTGCGCATTCGCACAGTCTGATCAGGGTCTGAACTGTCCACTTGCAAACTTATTTGCTGTTGTAGAATATATAAATAGAGAGCAAAGGCCCGGATGATACTTTGTGCATGCGCAGGATGTTCTGAATCTGCGTATTTTGCGCATGTTCGAAGGCACATTTTTCGCCTGCCGATGCTATTTTTCTCAAAGCGTAGAACTATGCCCAGTAAGCATTCTACATAATTCTATAGCGGGCCGTTAGCGGCCTGTCAGCTACCCTGACTGCTAGTTGATTTATATATAGCTGGATTGTTGTAAAGGAAAACTTTAGTGTTAACTATGGATTCTAAGTGCACTTACTGTGCTGACCTAAAAGTCCCCCAATATAACAGTGGGCTGAGGTTAAATTCTCAACATTAAGTGGTCTGTAGGATTCTATAGTGCATCTGGTGCACACAGAACAACTTCCAAAACTTGTTACAGTGAACCCACGTTACAACGACATTTCTTCCCGAGGATGTTGCCATTAAAATGAATTTGCTGTTGTAAAGAACCCTAAACGGACAAATTGTTATGAAATGTAGACTTTTTTATTCTTCTTTTCTCTTAGAACAGCTGTTTTGGATATTTTGATATTTGTTTGAATTGCCTCAGTGAGGCGATTCTAATAAATATCAAAAACATTTTATGCTTGAAGTTTTAATGCGATATTCTTGTATAATTTCTCATTAACTGTCACCTCTTGAGCGAAGGTTTCGTGACAGTCAAATTGTCATTACAACGAATATTTTGCCGTTGTATCGGGTGTCGTTATAAAGAGGGTTGAACCTGCACCAAGGATAGTCCGCATGCAATTTGAGTTAACCGACCATGCGGTTGTGGAGAAGAAATTGTTAAACAGTATCCGCATAGGTAAATACTGCTGACTTCGGATCACAATGTCCTAGTGACAAGCTGTATAAGGATTTCCCATATAGAATGCTAAGGCGGCTATATTGGATACTGATTCCCATTCATGCGCATTTAGAAGCGCTGGTTCAAAGAATGCACCACATGCAATTTGATCTTACGGTTTCACAGTTCCGGTAAAAACGTAATATAGTATAAATTCAGCATGACTGGTCGTGGAGGCCATCTTGGCGCCGCTTTCCAAAATGTTCCACAAGTTTAAAAGCTCTTATCCCAAGGCTACGTTGTATGCAATCAGAATTCAATCAGCCTTATAGTTTTTGAGAAAAAGTATAGATAAAAGATTTTTGATATGTATATCCACGAAAACATTAATTTTCTTGTGTACTATAAAATGCAGTTCTTAGAGATAAGTTTAATTAGCTCGCCGGGACTATATCCCTGGAGGGCTTATGCTGTCACCCGGTAGTTGGCGTCGGCGTCTGTCCGCGTTACCACAATGTTTAATTTTTTTAAATGTGTGCATAACTTTTAATTATTTCAGGTACTGCTTTCTTAATTTGGCCTACACCTACCTTAGGGTAAGACCTTTCAATAGCATACATCCCATCTCCAAGTTAGACCCTCTATATAGGTCAAGGTCAGTTCACACTTTGTCATTTACATCCATTTTTAAGTTCTGCGTTTAAGGCTTGAAAAGTGTAGGTAACTGCTGAATTATTCAAGATAAGCTTAAATATTTGGCCCACACCTACCTTAGAGTAAAACCTTTTAATAGCACGCATCTCTTTATCAGCCGGCCTCGGTGGCTCAGTTGGATGCGCCGTCCGACTGGAGACCAGGAGGTCGCGGGTTCAACCCCCGCCGAGGTCGGCAACATTCTTTCGTGGAGATTGATCATGAAATATTTTCTACGGTCATTCTCTCCCTTCCGCTGATTCAAGAAGGGCAGTTGTCAGTTTCTGGCGAAAGAATGTGCACAATACTGGTTAACCGCTTAGAGGACTAAGCCTGCCCAGTAAACGTGTGGTTAGGTAAACTGACCGCGCTCGACATGATCCCCATTGGGTTGACTGGGCCGTAAAACCTCAACACAAACAAATCTCTTTATCACTTTGATCTTCTGCCTAGGTCAAGGTCAGGTCATACTTTGTCATTAAAACCCATGTTCGTTCTTCGTTTAAGTATTGAAAAGTGTACGTAAATGCTGAAGTATTCAAGAGACAGCTTTAGTATTTTGGCCCACACCTACCTTAGGGTAAGACCTTTCAAAAGCATACACCCCTTTCTCAGTTTGACCTGCCTAGGTCAAGCTCACGTCATACATTGTCATTTAAACCCATGTTCAAGCTCTGCGTTTAAGTTAGGAAAAGTGTAGGTAACTGCTGAAGTATTCAAGATACTGCTTTAATATTTGGTCCACACCTATCGTAGGGTAAGACCTTTCAATAGCACACACCCCTTCCTCACTTTGACCTACTGCCTTGGTCAAGGTCAGCTCATTGCCATTTAAAGCTGTGTTTTAGTTTTGAAAGGTGTACATGACTGTTGAAGTATGTAAGATATAGCTTTCATCTTTCGTCCAGACCTACCTAAGGGAGGACGTTCCAATGGCATATACCAAATCCCTCAGTTTAACATTCTTCCGACATCAGCCAGGTCATACTCTTTCATTTACAGCTATGTTTAAGTTTAAGTTCTGCATTTCATTTTTAATATTTATTATTTTCATATCGGATCACCTCTTTCCGGCGAACTGTGCTGTATTCTGACAACTCTTGTTATTAATATACAGTATTAGCCCGTGAAATCGAAGACCGTACAATTATAACAACCCTGTCCGCTACATGGGTACGATTCAACAAGATCATCTGATGAACAAATATAACAAAATGGAACGAATAACCAACTTACGTTTACAGCAAGGCTGTCTGATGAACGCAACGAACAAAGTAACGTATGTTTTCTCACCTATGTACGTATCTTTATATAAATGTACGCACGTATAACCAGGATATTATGACAGCCGCGTCAGGGGCATGTGCGGGATCAACTAAAGTATTCTTTCTATTTCTTTTTTTTTTTTTTTTTTTTTTTTTTTTTTGTTATGACATGAATAAGTTGTCTTAATCAAATAAACTAAGAGAATTACCTCTAGACTGCCTGAGAAGTGGTAAAAACGATCTCGTTAATCTTAATGGGCCATATAGATTGATGTTCATCACCTTTTGGAACTGTCCAAGTGTCACTAACTCTATTTTACCATACATGTTTATCCCCGCATTGTTAATTACACCAAGGAGACCTGTCTTAGAGAGATAAAGAGATAAGCGCAATAATACAACATGCGGTTGAGTAAAACTAGATTATGCCTCCCCCTTCTCAATCCTAGTACACATAACGAAAACACACCTATTCAAATATACAGAAAATTTCACCCCAAAAACTGAAAAGTTTTAGATAAAAAAAACTGATATTTTTCATATTTCTGCTCAAAACATAGATTGCGGGTACTCGTTAGAACCGCCTCGCCGAGGCGGTTCTAACGAGTACCCACAATCTATGTTTTTGAGCAAAATAATAAAAATAATGTATATCCCTGTAAACCCCAGTTTTACTATATAAAAGTGGGGTTTAAGGGAGTCGAAATTATATAGACATGTTTTCGTGATGATGTAATTGTTTCAGGGTTGAATGATAAAAAAAGACATCACAAAACAGCTCTCCATCGAAATCATGATGAAAAAAATGAGAAGAAACGACAAAGGAAAGGACAACTCGGAACAGTCAACAGCGCATCTCTTGTAAGGGGGAGGAGCCTAAACCTTGTTTTACCTGACCCTTAATCCTGATACAACTCTAGCTACATATAATTGTATTGGTTCCCTAAGTAATCAGTGTACCAGCACAATATATATATATATATATATATATATATATATATATATATATATATATATATATATATATAATATATATATATATATATATATATATATATATATATATATATATATATTATATATATATATCAGTGTACCAGCACAAAAATAAATATATATATTGAACCAGGGCACAGCAATTCCTACAAGATTGTATTTGCGCTAAGCATCCGAAACGAGTATTCGCAGAGCACTATTGTTAGCCGATGATCCAATACAGGGATCAAACATGGTTTTTCATGCATTAACATTCACCAGGTCCCGAGGGAGGTGTTGAAAACCGAGGGCCGCGGTTTTCACCACCTCCCTAGGAACCTGGCGAATGTTAATGCATTGAAAAAACATGTTCGATCGCTATTATTGCATAAAAAACTGAAAACATTTGCTACATTTCGCGTTATTTATGCACTATTTTGTTTCGCCTTTTTTACCGATGTCTCGCGAACGTAATTTCCACTGACTATGCTTGTTCTAGGGCCGGGCAGTACACATCTCGTAACGGCAGCAAATCAGTGGCCCCGGTACGATCATATTGAAAGTTGCGTTGCCGTGCATTAACAGCGCGTGAATTGCCTTTTTAATACACGGCTTTTCGCCGGTTAATACACGGCTGTTAATAACGTGCGACACGGCTTTTTATGCAATAAAGCGTATTCAGGCGGACAGTGAAGACTCTGATCAGACTCAAGCAATCTCAATAATGAATTAACTATTCGACACCATGCTGAAATAAAGACGACGGTTTGACTATACTAGAAAGAGGAAGTCAAAGCAAATTAAAATCACTCAGTAAAACTACGATGAGCCGAGAGCCACAGACGAGTAAGTACAGGCCCCGAGGTTATAAAACGTTTTTCATGCTCAACTCAGCTGAGCATGAAATTTGTCCTGCTACTAAATCTCAATTTACTAACAACAGCAAATACTTTCTTGCTAAACACAGCTGAGCGTGAAAATTTCTTTGCCAATAAATATGAAAATGCTAACTGGCATCATATTTATTAGCAGAGAAATGCTCATAACATGAATAACAAGTTTTATAACCTCGGAACCAGGCACAGACATCTAAAAAAGATTCGTGATTGCGCGGTCAGTGAGTCTGCGGCTGAATCCGCCGTCGAAGACCCCGGTACATTTTCTTGCGATGAGGTTATTTGTATATAACTGAACACAGCACAAAGTGCAACCGATTATATACCTATACAACAATATTTAAATTAAATGGTGTCTGAATCGTTTGGATAGTGTAACAGACTATTTAAAACCCCCACTTTTCAGTAATGTTAGTTTTATTGATTCAAGTATTAACCCTTGTCCTGCTGAACCTGTGTATACCCTGCTTTTGTAAACTGTGTACATCCAGATCAACTATTCTGGGTCTGCACTGTTTGTCATTAAGTACGAGTATATGTGTTATGTACAAATAATCTGGATCAAAGTAGCTGATTGGCTATAATTAGAATCGGGCGTGGTATCTTCATTTATTCAGCAGGGCAAGGGTTAAAAATTTTCAAAACTGCGTGCAAAACTTCTAATAGTGGGAGATATGTAAGAGATATATTATATTATGTATACTAGCCCATGATCTAAACAAATGGATAGATTTATCTAGAGTAATTAGTGTCTGAGGACGGCTAATCATTCCATAGAGTAAAGGTAAACTTTAAGGTCTGCAATTTGAACATATGAAATGAGGCATTTAAAGTCAACTAAACTGAATACTTTTGAACTAGAGTAGAAGATAATATGGAACATTTCTTAATTTGTTTCATCGTTGAAAATCCACTTTTTATCTGATGTGAAAAGGTAAATTATTCTTTGCAAATCTCAGTCCTTAAAGTAAAGGTCGACCTTAACTTAAGGAATGATTGCGAAACTAGTACCTGGTCTTTATCCGTGGCATTAAAGTGATTAAGCTAAAACTGTTTTGATTGTACAGTTAACCCTCTTTATACCGACATTCGATACAACGACAAAATTCGTTATAATGACAATTTGAATGTCACGAAACCTTCGCTCAAGTGGTGACGGTTAATGAGAAATGCAAAAACATTGCATAAAATCTTCAAGCAACATATGGTTTAGATATTTATTAGATTCGCCTCAGAGAGGCGATTCTAACAAATATCCAAAACATATGTTCTATGATGAAAAAAGAATAAAACAATGTCTTTCTTACATATCATTCTGTCCATTAAGGATTCTTTACAACAGCAAATTCATTATAATGGTAACATTTTTGGGAACAAATGCTGTCGTTGTAACAAGGGTTCACTGTAAATATTTTGCAATACCAGACAAAATGAAGGACAATGGATTATATTTTGTAACTTTCTGTTTATTTTCATGCACACCAAGCCTCTTCTAAAAAGGGTCTACTCTTAAAGGGAATAATTTGCTCATAAGTGTAGCAAAAATTGTAGAAGATATCTTATATGACTCGAAGCATCTAATGGACAACATCAGCCCTTTAATATTTAAAATCGCTGGTCAGCGGACGAAACTTTTTAGTTTGTGTGTTTGTTTTTTTTCTATTTTTCAGAGAAAATAAGCTTGACAATTCATGTGAATCGTCTGCTCGGCAGACGAGTCAAATGACATGTCAACTCATATTTTTGTTTGTGTGTTTGCTATTTTCAGAGAAACTAAGCTTGACATTTCATGTGAATCGTCTGCTCGGCAGACGAGTCAAATGACATGTCAACTCTTATTTTCTATGAAAAATAGAAAAGTCAACTTTCTAGTCCGTAGTGTTTTCTTTGTTTCCAAAGGCAATCTTTTTGGAGTTTAACCCTTGTCCTGCTGAATAAATTAAGATGCCATGCCCACTTCTATTTTTCAGCCAATCAGATTACTTGATCCAGATAGTTGCTTTAAATTCCCATACTTAATGGCAAACAGTGCAGATCCAGATCAGTTGGCTTCTTCAGAAGCCAACTGATCTGGATCTACACTGTTTGCAAATGCAGGGTATATCCGGGTTCAGCAGGACTAGAGTTAAGAATGGCGTCTGTAACAAATTGCTTAGCACTTTAAAGTTAATGCTAGTTTCTACTCTGGACAGTATAGGTGCTTCATTTCTCAAGTTGAAAAATCAGTCATACGACTTGAAACATTACCTTTCTGAGGCAAATTGTTTGTAACATATTCCAGCGCGTTGCTGACATCGTCATCCTTGGTAACATCCAGATGGAGCACGTGAATGTTTGAAGGGGCCTTTCTAAGCTGACTCGCCCCATAACCACTTGTATCTAAACATGCAGCAAAAACTGTGAAGCCGATGGAATCCAGCCTTTTTGCTATATCGAAACCAAAACCTGCAAAAACAAGGTGAAACGACGCATAAGGATGGCCTGACGGAATTTTTAAGAGGACTTAACACTCTCAACAAATTTTCTGCCATTTTTACAAAGGAGATAATTTTACAAAGGAGATGACATTTCAAAGCAGACAATATTACAAAGGAGATGCTTTCTAAAGGAGATGACATTACAGAGGAGATAACTTTACAAAGGAGATAACATTTCAAGGGAGATTACTTTACAAAGGAGATAAAACTTCAAAGAATTTACATTACCAAGGAGATGATATGTCAAAGGAGATGACATTTTAAAGGAGATGACATTACAAATGAGATGACATTACAAAGGAGATGACGTTACAAAGGAGATGGCATTACAAAGGAGATGGCATTACAAATGAGATGACATTACAGATAATTTTATAAAGGAGATGATATTTCAAAGTAGATGACATTTCAAAGGAGATAATATTACGAAGGAGATAACTTTGCAAAGGAAATACCATTTCAAAGGAGATGACATTACAAAGGAGATAACATTACAAAGGAGATAATTTTGCAAAGGAGATAACATTTCAAAGGAGATAACATTACAAAGGAGATAACTTTTGTTGCTTCCTGTTTGCTTTCCTGCTCACCAAACCCCTTCACAAAAGGGTTCTACTCTAAAAGGAAAGATTTGGCTCCCTAGCGGAGTAAATTATTTACCTTAAGTGTAGATCCCTTTTCAGAAGGAAGACAAAACCATTTTAACAGTTGCTTCCCAGAAACGAATCCATTCCCCTTTAGAATATAATTAACGCTTGGCACGCTGGGTAAAAAATTAAGCAGACACCATATTGAAATAATTTCCTAACTTTACCGGAAAACGATTTGACATTTCATGCAAATTGTCTCCCTTTGCATGAAATGTCAAATCATGTTTTCTGGGGAAAAAAATGTCATCGATTTGTCGTCTGCCGAATCTGCCCAGAGAGTGGTTACGGTTGTATTGTAAGCGCAATTAGCTTTCTCAGGCAGACGTATAACATATATTAGTGAACTTGCCATGGAAAGGCGAATCCAAAGCTTTCATAAGTGATAAAACTTCAGCCAAAATACAAAATGTCATTAATAAAATTTCATATAGTATTCACTTTTTTTTCTAAAATACATGTATTCCAAAGCACGGTTAGAAAGGAGCTAAGATGGTGTTTGCGAAATGGGATACAGATAAACAAAAGTCGCAAAACATTACGAAAACACGCCTATTCAAATACATTGACAATTTCACCACCAAACACTGAAAATTTTCAGATAAGAATTCTGACATTTTTCATATTTCTGCTCAAAACATAGGTTGTAGGTACTCGTTAGAACCGCCTTGCCGAGGCGGTTCTAACGAGTACCCGCAATCAATGTTTTAACAAAAATAAGAAACAATGTATACCCCTGTAAACCCTAGTTTTACTATATAAAAGTGGGGTTTAAGGAGGCCAACATTATATAGGCGTGTTTTCGTGATGTAAAATATGTAAAGATACCCAGGAAAAAGCCACAGTCACGAAGCACAGACGAGCAGAGCAAATAAAGATCAAACAAACGCCACATATGAAACCACAGACACACAAACAAAGAAAAACTGCAACAGAGGAACCGCCTTGGAACGGTCAGTAGGAAAACTACAGGTTGACTTAAACCAGTCAAGACTTGTCATCACGAAAACATACCTATATAGTTTTGACCCCTTAAACCTCACTTTTATATAGTAAAACTGGGGTTAGAGGGATATACATTTTTTTTTTTTTTTTTTTTTTTTTTTTGCTCAAAATCATAGATTATGGGTACTCGTTAGAACCGCCTCGCCGAGGCGAGGCGGTTCAAACGAGTACCCACAATCTATGTTTTGAGTAGAATTATGAAAAATATCAGAGTTTTTTTAGGTGAAAATTTTAAGTTTTTGGAGGTGAATTTTTCTATATATTTGAATAGGCATGTTTTCGTAATGTTTCTGAATTTCACTTGTATGTTGCTGTTGTAATTGTGTTGCTACCATTTGTGTATTTGTACGATGTCAGCTATACGAATAAAATATGTAAAGACCAAACTACAGAACAAAATGCAGCCCTTGGAATTGCAAATATCTATTGGAGAACAACTGCTCAATGCTTATGTTTAAACAACTTAATCTAAACATTGTGTGTATAAAGAATTATGTAAACATTAGAACAAAACTACAATTATGATATAAGATATAAAAAAAATACAATTATTTCGTTGTTCTGCTGAATACATTACGAAAACATGCCTATTGGGTAATATTGACCCCCTTAAACCCCACTTTTATATAGTAAAACTGGGGTTTACAAGGGTATATATTTTTTTTCTTATTTCTGCTCAAAAACAAAAATTGTGGGTACTCGTTAGAACCGCCTTGCTGAGGCGGTTCTAACGAGGACCCACAATCTATGTTTTGAGCAGAAATATGAAAAATATCCGAGTTTTTTATTTGAAAATTTTCATTTTTTTGGAGGGGAAATTTTCAGAATATTTAAATAGGCATGTTTTCGTAATGAATTTATATTGTAAAACACTTGCCCGCATATTAAAAGCCACTGGCATTCTTTGAATTCACCTTAATCCATTTTAGTCTGGATACCGCCAAAATTCATTAATTCAGAGTTACGATAAAAAATCATTTCATTTTTGATCCAGTTCAAAAGCGAGACTAACTGAAATTTTACAGGCTGTCAGATGCCACATTTTATGATCGTATTAATACCATACCAATTCATTAAACCTTTCTTGGAAAAAAATGTCTATTTTTGATTAATATGGAGCCTTTAAATGACCCTCAACGCCGGATAATGTACCGTATAATATGTGCGGCCAATGGATACTCTGACCAGCCTACATTTCCACGAAATCTGATCAGTATCTTCGCTTGGCGCTCCACAGCTAAGGACCCGAAGCTTCTGCAGGTGGGTAGCAAATACCCTGATCAGATTGCGCAGACTGATTTGAGGCTTCACTGGGCGCACGTAATACGATACATTATCTCAAACTGCGGCTCAAATGAGCAAATGCCTACCCACTTAGCATTCTGCTTAAATCAGTATCGGAACTTTTGGGCCGACAGAAATTCTGTCGGCCCGATAACGATCCGATTTAGATTTAAGCGAAATGCCGTCTGGGTAGTAATTTTAGCACTAAAGTCTTATTCCTCAGCAAACAGATTCTAGGATAATATTAGTCTAATATAGGTCATTTAATTAAAACTCTTTCAATGCCACAGGCGAGAATAATAGGCTTTTGCAAATAGTATAGATCCAGATGAGACGGCTCATGATGAGCCGTCTCATCTGGATCAGCGCTGTTTGACATTCAGGGCCCAGTTGTTCAAAACTAACGATGTCGTTAGTTAACATATCGTTAAAACTTTCATCATTAAATATGGCATATACGCTAATATTTTTGCTGAAAAAATGTGAGTAGCTTTTGCTAAAAGCTACTCACATTTTTTCAGTAAAAATACCTGTGAATTAGATATTGTACATACTAGAACAGTTAACATTTTGACCACTAACGAGCTCGTTAAGCTAACGACGCTTTGAACAACTGGGGCCTGTCTTTCAATTTTACGAATAAACTTCTTTCCAAGCGATAGTTTGTTAAAAAAAAAAAAAAAAAGCAGACGACAAATGTCGTCTGAAATTTGGCACCGAAAGAATTAAATGATCTTGATATTCTTAAGCTGATTAAAGATATATATACAGAATGGTATTATGAAGAGCTATTTAAACAATGTCATAACTGATGCGCAAAGTTGGTAAAAAGGCCCTTATGCCAAATGCGAACAGCGAAGGTCCAGATGCGCGTGCGCAGCCGTGCAGTCTGATCTAGGTATTCTCTGTGTGTCGATACAAACTGTAATGTCCACTGATTCTGCAAAAGAGCAATGAAGGCCCTTAACAGCCTGTGTGAATGATCAAGCCCTGCGGTGTCCGCAGATTGCATAAGGGCCCTTTTCGTGCTTTGCGCATCAAAACTATACGAACTGCTGACATATCGTTAGATTTGGACAGTTCTCAGAAACTGAAAAAAAAAAAAAAGAAAAAAAAACTAATGAAGCAAGAAAAAAAACGCACAAATTCGAATTACATCTTAGCTGTAGCATGCGAAGAATGCTATTTATGATTAATAGTGAGAGTGATGGCTGATATCTGAAGATGAGACCAGGGACTATGGAGATGTAGGCATCTCCTACTTGATATGTCTCACCCGCCATGTTGTCTCTGTAGATGTCAGTTCGACTCTGTAGATTCTATGCAGAAATAGTTCTTCTACTCCTCTTTCAGTATCTAATTATTCTGTAAGCTAATAGGCTTTGTTCAGAATTTACCGGTAAACAAGTTCATCTTGGCCAGCACTCTAAGCATATCGCGCGTGGGAGGGGTGGGGGGGGGGGCTAACTTGGGGATAATTGTGGTATGGGTGTGCGAGCCAGTATTTCGAAAACTACCCCATTCATATATCTGGCCTTTGAAAAAACAGACCCATTCATATACTTGGTCGTCCGAAATGTTGACCTATTCATATACTGCCCTTTGATTTTTATACCCATTTATTGCTAGTAGTTAGATAAATATAGCAGTCAATTCATTGAATACCAAGAGAACAAGCAGCCTCGAAAAATCTCTGAGCGAAAAATATACACATATACTGAGATATCAGAAAAATGAGCCTTTCACATACAAATAAAGCAAAAACAAAATCGGGCCAGTCATATACTTTTTGTTGAAAAAGGGGGCTAATCATATACCTGGCAGCGCTGAAAAAGGGGGCCATTCGGCACGCACATCCTTACTATGCCATGTATGGGAAGTTACCCCCTCGAGAAGCATATGCCTTTTGGTCCAATGATGGTAACTAGATTTAACGCTTAGCACTCTGGTAAAATTCTCAGCAAAAGACATAATGAGATATTTTTCTTATCTTTCCCAGAAAACAGGTTTTGACATTTCATGCAAATTGTCTCCAATTTGAGTGAAATGTCAAATCCTGTTTTCGGGGAAAGATAAAAAAAATATCATTAGTTTGTCGTCTGCTGAGCCCAGAGAGCGGTGAAGATATATTACCTGAATCGCATCCTGTTATCAAAACTCCTGTCCCTTTAAAGTCAATGTCTTTTGCAATATTTAAATGTATGTAATTAACCAGATAAATAATTGCCAATAAAAAGCTTGATAATAAAATATAAGAGTATAGAAAATAAGGTATAACAAAGAGCGCTAAAAACCATGTTACTTCATAGAACGTGTATTCCATGTTTTGGCTATTCTATAAGTCACTAGTGTTCAAAGATAAGGCAAAATAATATTTGACATAAAAAGTAGGACAGGGACACTAAAACTAGCATATCGCAACTGAAAATTGTTCCTACCATTACACAGCTAAGTAAAACTTGTAGCAGCCGACATTCTACAATTGATTTTGTTACTTTTCAGAGAAAATAAGACTAGACATTTTATGTCAATCGATTCACATAAAATGGCAAGCCTTATTATTATTACTATATTTTATTATTATTAATATTTTTTTTTTTTTTTTTTTTTGAAAAATTAGAACAGAACTGTTTCAAGATGTCGTCTGCTGTAGTTAAAATTAGTACTTTAAGGGTTAATATATTCACCAGTCAAAAAGCACGGAGTAACAGATGATCATACATATGCATTTTAGATCCATGATCAAAGGTTGCTTGCCACCGGAGCTAATTTT
This sequence comes from Anodontia alba, assembly GCA_964016985.1. Classification (NCBI taxonomy): domain Eukaryota; kingdom Metazoa; phylum Mollusca; class Bivalvia; order Lucinida; family Lucinidae; genus Anodontia; species Anodontia alba. The sequence continues at coordinate 52,196,826 of OZ024823.1, read as the reverse complement.
GATATAGCCTTACTTTTTGTACATATACTTTGAAGATACTATTTCCAGTTGAAATTAAACTGCCCCTATTTTGCTATAAAATGCTTCTGAGGATTGTATAATAAAGTATTATGGGAGAAAATATTGTCTAAGTATGCAGATTTCTAACTAGGCTACGTAGTCAAGTTAGATCAAGGGAGGGAAAATGTTATCAATTAAAACCTGATTATAATCTAATAACTCATCACGAAAACACGCCTATATAATTTTGATCCCCTTAACCCCATTTTATATAGTAAAACTGGGGTTTACAGGGGTATACATTATTTTGTCTTATTTTGCTAAAACATAGATTGTGAATACTCATTAGAACCGCCTCGCCGAGGTGGTTCTAACGCGTACCAACATTCTATGTTCTGAGCAGGAATATGAAAAATATCAGAATTTTTTATCAGAAAATATTCCTTTTTTGGTTGTAAAATTTTAATATATTTGAATAGGCGTGTTTTCGTAATGTTTAGACGTTTTCAGTATATTTGTATTTTTATGATAAGCGTATATATTTCTTTCACAATGAGCATTGCAGGTTTCTTAAGAATCTCAGTGAATGCATAAATTATTTTTATCAGAACACTTATTCTAATTAATTTTACGGACAAGATGATTATCAAAACAATAGTCTGGGAAAATCAGTTGAAGCTCCTGTGATTTCGATATATCAAAATTAGCTTCGCTAGCAATCTTTTAAAGTCCAGTGTTGCTACACTAAACACACACATTTGAATGTGCATATGCCTATGTGTTTATTAATTTTTAATAGTGAATAAATACACTTGTTTGAAGTTCTGCCATTTTACATGAGAATTTACTTTTGTGACTTCCTGTTCGCTCTCTTGCACACCAGTCCCCTCAAAGGGTCTATTCTAAACAGAAAGCTTGGGCTCTTCCTTTTCGAGTAGACCGTATTGTGAAGGAAGGCTAAACGATCTTGACAGAGTTGCCTCCCCGTGAAAGTGTATACTTTACCTTATGCAGATTTGTACCGAAAACAGTTGTAAAGCTTAAAGATACTGATCATATGTAATTTACACCATATATGTATTTTTGAATCGATTGTTTACAATCGAGCCATAGAATACAAACGCCAAAATTTATTTAAGGTAGTTGTCCACGTGATTATCATTGACCAATGTAATCAAATCGCGTTAGACGAAATCCTTGTAACGGTTATTTATAGCCGCGCTATTCTTGTCGCTGTGACGTCAGAGTGCTGTTGATAGAGGGTAATCTGTATTACCTTGACTGGGACATTTGGGACATTGAAAAACAGTGCAGAACGAGGCGTCTGATAAGGGTCTGCACTGTTTGCTTAAATTACAGGAAGTTAAGGGTTGAATGAAACAGTCTTAAGTCCCCGTTCAGGACCATTTTCCCAGCCTACAATCAGAGACCCACCAGTGCTGTCAGTGCTTTGATTAATTGAGTGACTCTTAATATAGCTTAACCCATCAATATCTACAGCTCCATGAAAACAGCACTATTAGACACTAAAACGACACCGGATTTTTTTTATTTTATTTTTATTTTATTTATTTATTTATTTTTTTTTTTTTATTTTTTTTTTTTTTTTTTTTTTTTTTTGATTGAACAATAAAAAATAAGCCAGCGCAAGACAAAACCTACAATAAGACCTGTGTGACCAGCAAAGACTCAGATCCACCAGTATGGCAATGGGTTCTCGTTTATCCCTCTTTGGATTGCCCGAAGGGTGTAGAAGGCACATGCGATCAGCAAAGACTTTGATCAGACTGCGCGGATGCGCAGGCTGATCTGAGTCTTTGCTGGTCGCACGTCTTATTGTAGGTTTTGTCGTGTGCTACTTAAAATAATAAATACAAAATAACCAGGCACCCATTAAATTGGATGCAAACCTGTTCAAAAAGTTGGGTAGACAAGTCCACTTGGGATATAAATGGGTACCTTGTCAATCGCGAATGAGATCAGACAATAAAATTGCTGATATCTGAATGTGAGACCTAATGCTACAAAGATGCAAGCTTCTCCTACTTGTTTTGTGAGTTTGTTTATTGCTATCAATGGTCGTTCATTTTAAAATGGATTGATATCAAAAGCTTTGAAGCAAAATGAAGTTTACTTATAATGTAAATTCACTGTACTGGAGGGGTTGGAATGTGACTGCAAAGAAAATTGATGTTTAACCCTTTTATGCCGAGTGGACTCAAACCTGACCTCTTTGGACCAGCCCATTTTAATTTAAGGGGTGTCTGGTCAGTTTTGATTATTACCATGTTTTATTGAAATGTCTGTAGTAAATGCAAACAGTGTAGACCCTGATCAGACGTCTGATCTGGGTCTACACTGTTTGCCAATGTCCCATTTATGGGACGCTAAGCATAAATGGGTTAACTATTTGAAATTAAAATGATACTTCTTTGTCATGAAAATTTATACCGTATTAACCCTAAATACTGGGACAGACAGGCTGGGGAAACTGTGTAGACCCAGATCAGATGCCACATATGACCAAGGTCTACATTGCTTTGCAACGTCCCAACAGTTTTTCGGCACACCAACATATAAAAATGGATTCCGGAATGTTTGGTTTATATCATGTTACTGATGGCGCCAAATTGCACATGCTCAGCTATTTTCAATTTTGAGTGTGTTCATTAATCTCAAGGGCCATGTTCCTTTCAGAATAAATTGTTAAATTTAGAACAATATGGTTGAGGTGTTCCAATATTCTGGGTAAAACGATATGATTTTTTTTTTTTATTAGTTTCTATTTCAAGAAGACAGTCCAGACACGAATCAGGAATGTTTTGTATTAAGTTCATTTGGATAGCTGAAATCCAGATACTCTGAAGATAGTGTTGTTATTCAAAGACAGGATACGAGCTACCCAGCTAGCATTCTTTATAAATCTATAGTGGGCCGTTATCGGCCCGTCAGCTACCCTGACGGGCCAATAACGGCCCGCTATAGATTTATAAAGAATGCTTACTGGGATATATACCTGTAGATGAATTTGAAACGATTTGCTACCTAGGACCTGCCGCCAACAGCTCTTGTCTTTAGTACTATACACATGTACTGTTGAAAAGTCTGTCCACCAAACTTGAAAGACAACGATGATGCTGTCAATTTAGATTGACAATATCAAATTTGGGTCGTCAGACGAAAACAGGGACTTACGGTTTTCCGGTTTGTAATTCTTTAAATACGCATGCGCTGTCACCTTTTAGGGCTACAGACCTGCGTGTTTTGTTTTTGTTTTTGCCTGAAACTTCCTCGAGGTTCCTACTACATGTTTGCTTATGCGCAGACTTGCCTGAGCCTTTTCTGGTCGCCTTTGCGATAGGTATCGTTCTCTCATGAGCTGCTCATGTTTTTGTTTTGTTTTGCCTTATAAGGACGATCGACATGGAACTCTTCAGGAAAAAGAAACCCTAAAAAGTTATGAAATCCGCCATTTTGTCTCATATGATGGAGGTGATCACCTTGGTTTTCTTCGCCTACAGTAACCTAATATTTTAGCTGGAATATTTAGAGTAATACGTTTACATTCATTAAATCCTAATAATGAGCAGAAAAACAGCTTATTTTCTCTCTTACCAAAAGTAATTGCTTTTTAAATATCTTGACAATTTTTCAAGTTTTGTCAATTGATAAATAATCTAAACGATAAAAACCGAGGGCGGTACCCCCATGAAGGGAAAAGAATGGCGGTTTTGACGTCAGCCTGTTCGTCCTTATGGTCTGTAGCATTGATACTTCGATTCTATAAAGCCGCTACTCATGTCACTTTGGTCACAGTCTACTGACTTTTGAATCCTTTAGCGGAGAGACACAATTATCTTACTTCTACTTGTTTTTTGTTGTTTTTGTTGTTATTGTTTTTATTTTTATTTTTTTTTTTGGCTTTGGTTTGCTTATTCACAAAACTTCATACTTGAATGCTTGGAAGTTAGGGCTTTTTGTTAAAAAGAGTTGATCAAAATACATAACCATTTAGTGTGTCATCAATGTAGAAAACTAGATATAACCAGTGTGCCTGAAAGTGAAACAGTATTATGGACCCATGGAAATATTCAAGGCACTAGGCCTTCTAAATTTTCGCAAGAGAAGCCTGAACCAATCTAAGATGGTGGCTCTGGCGTTGTTTGTTCTTTGCGTGGCCATGTGGCTACTCACTGCAGGGCTCATCACGCCCCCTTAAACTCCTCTTTTATGTAGTAAAACTGGGGTTTACAGGGGTATATATTACTTTTCATATTTCTGCTCAAAAACACAGATTGTGGGTACTCGTTAGAACCGAACCGCCTCGTCGAGGCGGTTCTAACGAGTACCCACAATCCATGTTTTGAGCAGAAATGTGAAAAATGTCAGAATTTTTTATCTGAAAATTTTCATTTTTTTTTTTTTTTTGGTGGTAAAATTTTCTATATATTTGAATAGGTGTGTTTTCGTATTGTTTTGCGTGTTTTGTCCAGTCTTATTGTGTTTAGTGGCTCCTCTCTAGAATTGTGATCACCTTGTTGGGGAAGAGGGAATGATTGCTTTGTTTTTTCTTTCGTTTTGTGGGTTTGTTTGCTCTTCCCCTTGGTGTCATTGGTAGACCCACTGCCAGGAATTATCGTACTACAGGAACTGTCACTCAGGTTATCGATATTCCAATTTAGATCGGTTTCGATTAATTCCCTTTGACTGGAGGCCCGTAAGCGTCGTCTTACCTGTGTAGCTGGTGTGTAATCAACCCAGTGTCACACACCTACAGTACTACTACAATTCAGATTAAATCATGTGTGGATGCATTGCTCTTGGACCCAATATACACTGGAATAGGTCCGAGTTAGAATGAATGAATGAATGAATGAATGAATGTCAGCAGATTATTCAGTATGATTTTCAAAAGAATATCAATTGTTTAACCTAAGAATTGATTAATAATGATAATAACAAAATATTAATTAATTAATTAAAATAAATTATTATTACTATTATTATTATTATTATTATTTCATTATTTCAAATTGAATAAAAAGTGTTGTATTTAGTTATAGATAATTCAATATGATTTTTAAACGAATTTAAATAGTTTAACCTAAGAAAACAAAAGCAATTAATAAATTAAAAAAGTGTTATATTTAATGAATGGTAATTCAGTAAGATTTTAAAATGAAGAACAATAGTTAATCTAAGAGAACAAATGAGTTGATTAATTAAGGTTGTATTTAATTACTGATGATAGTTTGGTACAATTTTTGAAAGAAAAACGATCATTTCAACTGGAGAAAACAAATGGGAAAATTTAAATAAATATACGTAATTTGAAAAAAAAAATGAATGAATGAATAAAAAAAATTACTTTATGATAACCATAAACTAAAGAAAGAAAGAAAGAAAGAAAGAAGCATATGGATAATGAATACGGGAGAAAGACCTATGTCATCCACTTCTTAACATCATAGGACAGTCTGCGTACCTCCGTTATTAAGTTATCCTAAGACATTTGTTGTTACAATACGAAAGAAAGAAAGAAAGAAAGAAAGAAAAAAAGAAAAGAAGAAAGAAAGAAAGAAAGAAAGAAAGAAGCATATGGATAATGAGTACAGGGGAAAGGCCTATGTCATCCACTTCTTAACCTCAAAGGGCAGTCTCCATACCTCCGTTATTAAGTTAGGTTATCCTAAGACATTTGTTAGTACAGTAATTAAAGCTACCTACTCTTTAAGGTGATCTAGGTAACCTATTTCACATCAGTACTATCACCACAGATTAAAGAAACCTATTCATCAGAATGCAATCAAGTGTGTTTAATCAATGCTCACCAGACACCATGATATGCGGCGTCTGATCTGGGTCTAAAGTTCTTATCTATTTGTCAATATCCCTTTTTTAGCATAAGTAGTTGCGGTCATGGTACCAAAGCCGTAATCCAAAATCATAAATCAATAAACGAATGACGAATCAGAATGTTCAGACCAACAGACATGGACCCCAGAACAAAGGGTGTAATCAGGCGTCCGCGGATAGTAAGCATTACTTGGTAAGCAAGCTTCGCCCACCATGCCCATGGGCCTGAACGAAGGAAATATCGGTAGAAGCGTATGTCCGGGATTTGGGAAGTCTACTTATGGCGCGTCACTGGCAAAAATATCAGAAACAATTCTGGAAACTGCCACATTGTAGGGATTGACTAGATCATGATGTCTCCCATATAACTTCTTAAGTGTTGCTACCAGTTTGGTTTTTTGATACCCCTGGCTCAACAACTTTTGAGTGAGCACTTTCCCACGCTCCATGAAGTCCTGATAATTTGAACAAGTTCTGGCATAACGGATTAACTGTGAAACGTAGACGCCGTATGCTGGTGCAGAAGGGATATTACTGCTCAGGAAAGGAAAGTTAACGATGGGAAAATTGAAGTCATCCCGTTTGTCGTAAAGCCTAGTAGTAAGCTTTCCATTGTCGATGTAGAGATAACAATCCAAGTATGAGGAGGAGGCTGAAGTCTCCGTTGTTTCCTTTATTTCAAGTTCACGTGGGTAGATGAATTCTAAATACTCTGCAAATTTTGTGTTTTTCAGATAAATAAATAAATGAGTAATATCAAATATTACTGTGTTTTAAGCAACTTTCAGGTATGTGCCCTTTGTGGACCAAGACCCCATTGCGCTTTCTGAGCAAGGTTATGCTCTTTGCTTAATGTGTGTTACAGATCTGATTGTTAAGATCAGTATGTGCAGATGCTTATGCTAAACAATCCTACTGGTCATTCTGTGCTTGAGCATAGTAGTAGTATTAGGGTACATACATGATTAGAAAAAGAAAAAAAAAACAAAACACGCAAATTTAGAGGTTTAAATTATTGGTAATTTGATTATTTAGTAGTTTGAAACCAGTCTGCAAAGCTCACACAGACCATCCGCTGGACAGAGGTGTACAAACAGGACATTTCTTTCAAGAGAGGTACATAAATAGCTTTGGGCTATTTGTTCACAGCATAAAGACAATTAGCTATTTCATAAACTTAGGACCCATTGGTGGCGCGAATTAGCATAGTACTTATCAGTTAGCACTTTGGGTAAAAGTTTTGCAGACAACATAAATATGGGACAATTTTCTCCAGTTCTCCATTAAAACATATATTGTAGGTATTAATTTGATGCACCTCGGTGAAGCAAAAACATGTTATGAGTACTCATTTGAAGAACCTTGGTGAGGCTCATCTAATGAGTACCCACAACATATGTTTTTATGGAGAAAAAAATACAATCACCAAATACTTATCCTGAACAATTTTCCTCTGTATGTTTTATTTTCAAAACAGGATTTGACATTTCATGAAAACTGTCTCCAATGAAGACTATTTGCATGAAGTGTCAAATCCTATTTTCTGGATAAACTAAGACAATAACCACTTTATCGCATGCTGAATTAGCCCAGAAAGTGATAAACGTTTAGGGATCAAATATCACCCCCACCCCAAAAAAGGAAATGGTTTGACATTTCTTGCAAAGCATCTCCATTGCAAACAATTTGCATGAAATGTCAAATCCTATTTTCTGGGGAAAATTCAACAAATATCACCAGTTTTTTGCTGCTGAAGTAGCCCAGAGAGTGGAAAAGGTTAAGGGTTAAAATTTTTACCCCTCCCCCACCCCCACAAAAAAAAAAAAACCAACAAAAAAATAAAGTTTGACAGTCCATACAAACTGTCTCTGTTGGAGACAATTCGCATGACATGTCAAAGCCTACTTTCTGGGAAAAATAAGAATATCATCATCACTTTTCCCTTGATGCATGAACGTTGTTTAACAATCATTTAATCTTAAGGAAAAAAAAATAGACAAACTGTCAAAAACTTTCATAAAAATTAATGTAGAATATGCTATTTCTAGTTTTATTCTATCATCTCAAGAATTGCAGGACCATGTGACCTGTCTCAGATAAAGGGCAGTTGTGTCAGATTATGAAAAAAGGGAAATTATGTATTATGCAAACACTAAAGATCCAGATCAGTCTGCGCATCTGAACACTATGATCAGGATTTTAAATCTTAATCAATATATTCTACAGTAATTAGTGTTTATTTAGTTACACGATTAAAGATGGTGCTTTGTTTGCCCATATTCCTTGATCATAGTTATAATGGTCCTTTTCAAATGTTAATGTTCATTTGATATTTTGACCACTTTGTTTTTATTGCATGAGGTATAGATTAAGCTATTATTACATTGTCCAGTGGCCTGAGGCTTCTAGTTCCCACGGGATAATAATAATAATGGTAGACAAATGGAACCAGAAAATAAACAACGTGCTGTTATTTAACTTGTATTTATATATGTTTGAACAATTTTTTTAATGCTAATACAAATGAAAGTAAAATGTTTTGTTAATCGTTTCAAGAACTTTGAGATGTCTTCAAGTAACGTAAGAAACAATTATGATTGAATCTTTTTCAAAAAAAAAAAAAAAAAAAAAAAAAATGGGCCTTATGAATTATGCGATCAATGTAGACCCGATTAGTCTGTGTCCGCTGAAATACATTGATCAGTCTATACTGCATGTTGAATACAGCTTGCATAATATATCAAAGAAAAATGTATGCACACGCTGATCTGGAACTACAATGGTTGCTGCTTTTATTTGGAGAGACTTGTGTTATTTTTGTGTTGGGTAATTAGCAAATATGGATAAAATGTCGTTTTCCTTGGATTATGACTGTTACTACTATCCTAGATTTTTAGACAGAGAGGTCTGTGCCAACGGTGTAGACCCAGATCAAATGTCACATTACGCATTGTGTGTTCAGGGTCTACACTATTTTACACTTACCCAGCAATGTTTAGACAAATCAGCTGGTTCTGTAATGGCATTGTTAAAAAGATAGGGCAAGTGTTGTAAAGAGTAGAACTTGATCGAATCATCTGGTATCCCAGGTTTGTTTTTGAAACAATTGTCTTTAGCGTAATGTTTGAAAAGGTGTGTACTGAACAATTTTTTTAATCTGACTGAGAAAGTGGTTTATAGTATTTAACCTCGGGATTCTAATAAACACATCATAAGAAAAGGCAGTGACCCTGATCAGACATTACATCACAGAGTATCTTAACAAAGGTCTACACTGTTTGCCACTCAGATAGCAGGTATAAGCTGTGTCAATAGGTAGCCAAACGGACTTGATCAAATTTCAGTATGATAGTAATTTAATGTGTCTAATAGGGTTTATTCGGTAATTACCAATATTTTACCCCTAAATACACATGTACGATAGTATAAACTGTCCATGTGGCTATTTTACAAATAAAACATTTCGAATATGACCAGCTTAATAATATTTATTCTTCGGAATTGTGATGTACAACATACTAATAATAATAGTAGTAGTAAATACTACTACTACTACTACTAATAATAATAATATCATTAGTATCATTGTTTTAATTTCCTAGATAAACATATTATGAAACAAAATTTCTGAAAATAATATCAATTGTCATTTTGTTTTAATGTATTTTGTTTTAAACATTATATATCTTTTTTTTATTAAATATACATATTTAACACCGCATGTTGAATAGAGCTTGCACATTCTATCAGAGAAAAAAATGTATGCACATGCTGATCTGGAACTACAATGGTTGCACGTCATATTTAATGCTGCTTTTATTTGGAGAGACTCTTGTTATTCACGGATTTAGAGAACGTTTGAGAGAGAGAGACTCAATCTCATTCATTTAGTCCTTATTTGTGTACAGGAATCTAAAATGAGCAAATCGTGTCAATTAAAGTGCTAGTTTATGCAAAAAGATCAAATATTGGATTTGATTCTGTTTGTGCAATTAAAATTGCGCATAAGCATGTATGTCAATTATGTAAAAAGTGATTCCGTTGTTTTCTTTTGTCAAGATAAGGACATAATTGGCATTCATTAGCAGTAATTATTATTAAGAAAACATCGCAAGAGTGGCCGCGCATTTAGGTATTTTTCTTGTATCCCGACAAAGCATTTTTTTTTCATCATTAAACAAACGAAAAAAAACAAACAAAAAAAAAAAACAAGTAATTAAGCAGTTTGTAGTTTTCCTATGGTCAAAAGTAATTATATCAAATTTTCATTAAAGCTTCAATAAATTGCCGAATAAAAACATAATTCGACACAAACAAAAATTAAATAAATAAGTTTATATTATCATAAATATATATCTTTGTTTTCCTTTTTGAAGCTAAATAATCTTTATAATACTATCAATGGATACCAATTCTTTTTTATTTTCCAATTCTTACAACCTCTTTTGCAATTCATGCTAGTATCATGTGTACACAAGACCTGCGTCTGTGTAATCATTACACATTTTCTCTCCGCATTTTTAAAATATAGCTATATTCTGCAACCTGTGGGCCATTTTTAATAAAATAATTTATTCAATATTTTATTACATAACTATAGATAATAAATAGATCTATCGAATGAGAGGTTATAATGGACGGAGAAATTTTAAAAAATATGACGTTTGGGCGATTGAATCAAGGCATTTTTTCATTTTTGTTGTAAAATACAAAGACTTAATAAGGAAAAACCCTTGTAGCATTCATTACAATCTGGGCCATTTTAAAATTTATCTTATTTCAACAAATTTGGTATCAAATTGAAGCAGATACATTTTCCCATCTATTGCGAGGTTATAATAATATCTCGTATTATTGAAAATAAATGATTTTATTAGTTAAACGATGGGCTCCTATATAATTCTATACATTTCCACACTAGTACCTGTCTGAGAACTAGCGACATGCTGTGACGTCACAGAAGGGACCGATTGGTGCGGATTAGTACCTGTAGTACGAGAATTCCTGCATATGATTACAAAAACACGCCTATTGAAATATATAGAAAATTTCACCTCCAAAAGCTGAAAATTTTGATATAAAAAAACTCTGATATTTTTCATATTTCTGCTCAAAACATAGATTGTGGATACTCGTTAGAATCGCCTCGGCGAGGTGGTTCTAAAGAGTACTACAATCTATGTTTTTGAGCAGAAATAAGAAAAATAATGTATACCCCTGTAAACCACAGTTTTACTATCTAAAAGTGAGGTTTTAGGGGGTCAAAATTATATAGGCGTGTTTTCGTGATGCAATGTTCTGTGATTGTGGCCCTTTCTTTTCCGAACTTCCTGTTTGAACTTTTACCAATCTTTGGGCAATTTCAACAGACGACAAATTGATGATGTTTTTTTTTTTTTCTTATTTTTCATAAAAAATAGGCTTTGACATTTCATGTTAATTGTCTCCACTGGAAACAATTTTCATGAAATGTCAAAACCTTTTTACTAGGAAAAACAAGAAAAATATTTCAACATGTCATCAGCTGAAAATTTTACCCAGCATGCTTAGAGTAAACATCTTGGTGGCAGCCAAAAACTGTGACATGTAAGCAGAGTACAGGAAATAAATTAAGACAATCAAATTTTTAAAATATAAGTCTCTTTATTGAATATATGACATCATAAAATCCAGTAACAAAACCCGTATAATACAAAAGCATGTATAAACACATCAAAACACACTTTTAAATTCATATATGAACAGTAACAACTGTTAAATGTATATAAAACAGTAACAACTGTTAAATCAACAGGTTTCAAAAATCGCTAAAGGCGTGAAAATATAGCTGGGTGGTCTAAAGTGTTTTTTTTTTTTTGTCACTGCTCTGCTTCATGTGTGTGTGTGTGTGTTCCTAAACACGCACTGTAAACAAAGCAAACCCCAAATGGCTTCCACCTCAATCTTCTCCAATCAAATCGAGATAAATGACTTAAAGTAACCATTCCGTTTGTTGTTTTCCTTTCCTTCCGTACTTAGACGCCATCTTGTAAGGTGGTATGTAGAAATGTAACGACTACTAATGCGGGACACTTTAGTATTGGCTTATTATTATCAAAATAACAATAATGGAAATAAATTTATTATTATGAAAAGACGAGAGCTCTTTGTTTCCACCCTACACGGACAGACATGCAGAAGTGTAGAAAATAAGCATTTTATAAAATTGACTATATGTATTAAGGAGCTAGTGTGCATTTTGCGCATTATGGCTCCCTTGAATTATTATTGTAAATAACAGTAAACTACATCCCTATATTAATTGAACATTTTTTATTTAACGTAATAACGAATGAAATAAAATGCAGCTTTGAACGCTATAAGAATGCAGTATATGTTCAGTTCTGGAAGTGCGACAGCAGAACAATATCTGCAGCTCAGTCTCGATTACCGAAAAAATCCCTGAACCCTAGATTGAAATACTACGAGATCCGTTACCACTGCATCCAAGGCGGGAAGCCCATCAAATCTAAGAGCACGGGAAAGAGAGTACAGAGGTAAGTATGTTTTTTCGTCTGTTCATCTGTCTAAAAGGCAAATTCTGTTTTCTGGGAAAAATAAGAAAACAATTAACACCAATTTGTCATCTGCTGAATTAGCCCAGACAGTGGTAAAGGGCTTATAGACAAATGAAGATTAGGACTCTATCTGGTAATAAATAATCTTTTGCTTTTTAGACAGATGTCATTCTAATCGTCATAGTCATTGAACTGTTGATGGCAAGAAACTTTGGCTGACATGCATCCAGTGTGGGTTCCAAAATATTAAACAACAGAACCACTAGCAACCATCTTCCGGTGTTTACTTACACATATTATTTAACTGACATTTTCATTAATTTCTCAATAAAAGTTGTTTTTGGTGCAAGAGGAAATGACAATCTCTGGACCAGACCATAGCAATTATTTTGATATGTAATACTAAAACACTTCAGATTATCATATCTGTGTTTTCTTTCTGTTCCAACAAATATAAAAAAGAAGAAGAATAAATCCTGTAGTGTATATATAATAATTACTTTGACCCAATAAGATCAAGTAAACTCTTGTACCACAACTCTTTAGATTGGTCTATTCCCAATAGCAAGATGTCTGGTTATTGTGCTTTCAACAGCCTTTAGAAAGATGTTTTTTTTGTTTGGCATTTTATTGTAAGTGGAAAAGTGATTTATGATTGACAACATCTTATCACAAAGTGTTTGTCATTTCTTTTACTGTGCTTTGTTTTCAAATATTTATATTAATTTTATGGTCAAAAACGGGTCTGACCTATGCAATTTCTATAGTAAACTGGAATTTTTTATAATTTAATATTTTTTTTCTTTTTCTTCACTGATTTTAAATTAATGATGTTCCAGAACTATTTTGTGAAAATTTCAGAATTCAGAACAAGTGGAAGTTGTTTCAAAACCAGCATCCAAACTACCAACTCTATCGATTTTTGCACATTACAAAAACATGCCTGTGCAAATATGTAGAAAATTTCACCTCCAAAAACTGAAAATTTTCAGATAAAAACCTCTGATATTTTTCATATTTCTGCTCAAAACATAGATTGTAGGTACTCATTAGAACTGCCTTATTGAGGCAGTTCTAATGAGTACCCACAATCTATGTTTTTGAGCAGAAATAAGAAAAATAATGAAATACACCTATAAACCTCAGTTTTACTATATAAAAGTGGGGTCTAAGGGGGTCAAAATTATATAGGCATGTTTTTGTGATGATATTTTGCAGCAATTTTTACTATGGGAAACTAGAATTCCAAGAATCTGATGTGTCGCCTGTTGAAAGTGCCAAACATTTGATATGGAAAAAAAAAAAAACACTGGTCTTTATAATCGCTCTAAAGGCAACTAAGTTGAAAAAGGGCCGTAACTTCCCCAAAATTTTGCAGATAATTACCAATTTCGAACTTGACTTGTATTTTACAATAAAATATCCTTCTGCAAACTTACAATAAAATCAATGCATCCCTGCAAAAGTTATTGATCTGAAACCAATATCAACACACCAACAAAAACTAAGTCAAAAAGGCCATTACTCAGCCAAAATTTTGCGGATGATTACTAATATCAAACTTGACCTGTATTTTACAATGATATATCCTTCTGCAAACTTTCAATAAAATCAATGCATCCCTGCAAAAGTTATTGATCTGAAACCAATATCAACAACACACCAACAAAAACTAAGTCGAAAAAGGACCAAGACCAATATCGTACTTGACCTGTATTTTACAGTGTTATAAAGTTCTGCAAAGTTTGAATGAAATCAATGCATCCCTTCAAAAGTTATTGAGCGAAACTAACAACAAAAACTAAGTCAAAAACGAGCCATTACTCAGCCAAAATTTGGCGGATGATTACCAATATCGAACTTGACCTGTATTTCATAGTGATATAAAGTTCTGCAAAATTTGAATGAAATCATTACATCCCTTCAAAAGTTATTGAATGGAAACGAAAAGTGTGACGACGACAACGCCGCCGACTCTGACGACAACGCGGACTGACAACATGATCCCTATGTGTCTGCCATGCTATGCAGGCAACACTATTTTATAGTGATATAAAGTTCTGCAAAATTTGAATGAAATCAAAACATCCCTTCGAAAGTTATTGAACAGAAATGAAAAGTGTGACGACGACAGACAACATGATTCTTATGTGTCTGCCATGCTATGTAGGCGACACAAAAATGAAAATATTCCAGTTTTTCAAAACCTATGACAAGGATAAACCTTGTTGTGCATACATGTATGTTGTTACGACAAATTGTTTTGCATTAAATCATGTTAAAACTTTGAGTACTTAGTGCCAGCCAAAAACCTACTTTCCGAAAGCTGTCGAAAGGAGAGTAATTTTTATTACAACTATGTTTTATAATTCCTGTATTTGATGCAAACAGTGTTGACCCTGATCAGACACCCCATTCCGTGGCATCTGATCTGTATCTGCATTGTTTGCCAATTATCCTTTTGGGGGTGTCCTGACTAAAATAGGTTAAATGCTTAACTCTTCACATATTTATAACATATAATAGTAATCACAATTGTTTCAATCATATTTGTCTCAAAACACATCTGAAATAACACAACTACAAAAAATAATAAACTATTTGAAGCAAACACATTAATCTTTTTGGTCATTCTAGAAAATAATTTTGTCTAAATATTTCACAACTAAGAATTTACATCTAGGAAAAACACTATTGTAATAGCTCCACATAAAGCTCTTTAAACCAAAAAGTACTGATAATTTTACTTATTTCTCCATTTAAGCATATGTTGCGGGTATTCATTAGAAGTGCCTCATCGAGGCACTTCTAATGAGTACCCATAACATATGTTTTTGTGGAGAAATAATAAAAATATTTACCTGATACACCCTCCTATTTGGAGCTAAGGTTATTGTGTAGACATACAGTTAAGACCATTATCCAACTTAAGAGTTACATAGGGCGGTCTTTCAATTGCATAGTCTTAATTACAATAACCACATTTACCCTAAAAGACATGGCTAGGCAGAGCATAGACACAGATCAAACCATTCCTAGAGAACAGCCTGATCAGTGTCTGCACAATCTGCAATTCAGTCAGCAATTTTAGAAACATCACATTGAAGTAAAATTGATGAAATTTTAGACTGTGACATCACAATGTAGTAAACTTGTTGCAATTTTAGATTGTGACTGATTACAATGTAGTAAAATTGCCCCAATTTTAGACTGTGATATCACAATGTAGTAAAATTGTTCCAATTTTAGACTGTGACATCACAATGTAGTAAAATTGTTCCAATTTTAGACTGTGACATCACAATGTAGTAAAATTGTTGCAATTTAGGGTAAGCATAGTAAGAAGTTTGTGCTGTCGGAATAATGAGGGAAATTACAGTAAATACCAACATTCAACTTGAAATATGCATAGGGTGGTCTTGTAATGCTATACTCTCAATTAATCATAATCTTGTAATGATCATAGCATCTACAACTTCATCTTTCTGGATTTCTGATTTCTCCTTGCTACTTGGTGGAAGTAGCAACAGTGCATTAGCTGTATTCACACTAAGCAACCGACTACTTATCTGGTTCCCTGTGCTCTTTGCTACTGGTACAGTTGAGTCTGGAAGCCAGGACAACACAACACGGTGGTATTCTGGTCTTGGATCAAGTCTGATTGTACTATCAACCTTAAATAGAGAAGATAAAAGGTCTGAAATTTTCATCTGGAAAACAATACCCAGATGCTCAAAATTTCATAAGCTTAATAAAGGTGTTATCAGTTTTTTTCTGTACACTGATATTTAAACTTCACCATACTCTGGGAATATTCTGCAAACAAAAAATTGAGGACACTTTTCTAATTTTTCTCAAATAAAACTAGTTTAAGCCCCCCAGTGGTTTTCCTACTTACCATTCCAAGGCGGCACCTCTGTTGCGAGTCTTCTTTGTGCATCTATGGTTTGTTTTGTCCTTATTTGTTCATCATATTCGTGATTGTGGCATTTCTGGGTATTTTCACTTAAAATGTTTTACCTTTTATGCAAGTTGTCTCCTTTTAAGATAATTTGCATGAATGATCAAAACCTATTTTCAGCATAAAAGGAATTTCTGTGCATGAGGCCTTCCTTTATTTACATGTAAATACCATCCTTTGTTTAAATACCATCATTTGTTTAAAGACCACCCTTTGTTTAAAGACCATCCTTTGCTTAAAGATCATCCTTTGTTTAAAGACAATCCTTTGTTTAGAGGCATCCTGTGTACCACACTTTGTTTCAAGACCATCTTTTGTTTAGAGGCATCCTTTGTTTAAATGCCATCCTTTGTTTAAATACCATCTTTTGTTTAAAGACCATCTTTTGTTTAAAGACTATCCTTTGTTTAAAGATAATCCTTTGTTTAGAGGCATCTTTTGTTTGGAGACCATCCTTCATTTAGAGACCCGCCTTTTTGTTTTGTTAAGGATTTCTTGCAAAATACCCAGCTGATGAAGTGGTGCTTGTTCTGGATTGTATTAAACCTTAAAATGCCATGAAAACCTGTATCTGAAAATGTCGTCTGTTTATGTCATCTGCTGAATATTCTTGCAAACTTTTCAAACCTGTTTTTGCATACAGGCAAACATGTGGACCCTGACTAGACTACTCCCAGAGGAGCAGTCTAATCTCTATCCATAGTTTTTGCAAAAATGACTTAAAATCACAAGCAGATGACAAAGCAAATGACAAATGTTGTGACTGGCACTTTAAGGTTTAAGACATACACCAAACCTCAATCCATTAATGCCTAGCATCCCATAAAAGGGACATTGGCAAACACAGGCCTCCTAGTGGCCCACTTTGAAAATAAAGGTTTTTATACAGGTTCTTCTTCCTCAAAATATAGGTTATTTACAGGTTTTTCAATAAAAAATATAGGTTAAAGAAAGGTTCTTCCAAACTCACAATTAGATTTAAAACTGAAGAAAAAATATTCGATGAATTTTTGGGCCAAAATTATTCTGATAAGGTTGATCTGAATTTTACTAAGTCCGAGCGAGCAAAGCGAGCGAGGAAAAAAATTACAATTTCTTGACAGTTTTCATCACTTTTTTGGGACTAAAATGTAAAAATAGTAGGGCATTTTGAAGAAAAGTTAGGGCTGAGTCGCGAGAAGGTTCAAAATGTGAAAAATATAGGTTTTTTCATGAAAATACAGGCTTTTCATAAGTTTTATGAACAAAATAAAGGTTTTATAGGTTTGACACAAAATTATAGGTTATTATAGGTTTTATAGGTTTTGCTAGGAGGCCTGCAAACAGTGTAGAACTAGATCAGATGCTGCAGAAAGCAGGGACTGATCAGGGTCTACACTGTTTGCATTGAGTTTAGAAATTTCTATAAAACATGGTACATGTAATAATAAAAACTAACCAGTCACCCCCTATATAGGTAATGAACATGTCCAAAGAGTTGAGGTAGAAGAGTCCACTCGGCATAAATGGGTTAAGACTCGCTTTGTTAGTTTCTTTAAGGGACTGGATACAGACTGCAGATTTTCTACCAACTTTCACATGGGATATATCTTTTGTGATTTCTGCATACCAAGGCCTTCCTGAAAGGAGTCTACCATAACCCTTGTCTTGCTGAATAAATTAAGATGCCACACCCACTTCTAATTTCCAGCCAATCAGGTTATTTGATCTAGGTGTTTGATGGAAATTCACATATTTAATGACAAATGGTGCAGATCAAGATTAGTTGGCTTCAGAAGCCAACTGATCCGGATCTACACTGTTTGCTAAGATATGGCATGTTGTGTTAAGCAAGAGAAGGGTTAAAAGGAAAAGAATTTGTCCCCTTTCTTTCCTTTAAGAATAGCCCCCTTTCAAAGAGAAGGCAAAAATAATTTGACAGAGTTGCAACCCCTGAAAATGTATTAATTAATCTTAAGAGAGATTGTTTGTTTGTGTTGAGGTTTTAGGACCCAGTCAAGCCATTTGGGTCATGTCGAGCATGGTTAATTTACCTACCATACATATACTGGGAAGTCTTAGTCCTCTGTGTGGTTAACCAGTATTGTGCACATACTTTAGACAGAAACTGATACTGTACTAAGAAATTCAGCTGCAATAAGAGAAAATGTACCTTTTGACATGTGCACCCAGGGGGTAGATTCAGAAGAATTTCTGCGAGTGGTGGGGGGTGGGGGGGGAGAGGTGGGGTTCAAAGTAATCATATTACCATACTTAATCTACATATTTGGAGACACAAGCCTGAACAAATAGTGTAGACCCAGATCAGATGCTGCAGAATGCAGCATTTGATCAGGGTCTACACTGTTTTCCACTCATTCAGCAATTTTGTACACATTCACAGGCAGTAAAATGGACCTGTTGAAGAGTAAAAGGAAAGAGTCCCAAATTTATCAAATTTATCCAAACTTCCCGATGAAAATGAAATTTTGAGTTAAAGGGGTGTGTGTGTGTGTGTGTGTGGGGGGGGGGGGGGGGGGCATTGGGGGGGAGGCGGAGGTGTTGACTGAATCCCCAAAAACCCCTCTGAATCTGACCTTGACACCCAGCTAAGTATCAAATCAGGTTGATCTGAGTCTTTGCTGGGCGCATATGTCAAAAGGTATGTCTCTTATTTGGAAGCTCAATCAGATACCTGTGCTTTGATTACTGTCCTCCCCGGATTAGGGTTTCCTGCCATCTGTTCAACAGCAGAAATGACATAGAGGTTGCAGGTGACAATAGCGGAGACAGGATTTCCAGGTAAACCAAAGAACAACTTCTTTTTGCCTCCATAATCCAGGGTTGCAAAAGTTGTTGGCTTCCTGCAAGGAAGAGAGAGTAAGATTACAGATAAAATATCCTTGAATCAAAACAATATCTGCTTTTTGGTAGATGTTCGGACAGGCAAAGGTTGCTATTTTAAATCTACATGGTTGAAACATTGTCTGTGTAAACTTAGCATCCTCTGAACACAATACACCACAACCTCTTTATAACACTATTGTTGGGGTCCATAGCATAAACCGTGTTAGTTAAACAACCGTGTTATATCCAAACAAAAATGTATAGATTATATTGAAAAATGACCATTATGGTCATTTTTCAATATAATCTATACATTTTTGGGATCCATCTTTGAACCGTGCTATATCCAAAACCGTGTTATAATGAACCGTGTTATAATGAACCGTGTTATAAAGAGGTTGAAGTGTACAGGCATGTGCATCATGATCAGAGCATGTGCAGTTCACACATGCATGAATATAGGATTTGTTGGGTTTTTGTTATTTTGAAAAACTATAGAAGCGTAAAATTTCTTTTCATACTAAATCATAATTTAAATGAAAAAAGTACCAGTATTTGTCTTTATCTTCAAGAAAACATACGATGCAAAATGCATGAAAAAGGCTCTTATGTAATTTGCAGGCAACACAGGGCCAGATCAGCCTGCGCACAAATGCAGGCTGATCAGGGCCTTTATTTTCCTTTTTACAGAATCAATGGATACTGTAGTATATGTCAACGAACCGAGAATGCATAGATCAGATTGCATAGATGCACATGCTGATCTAGATTTACACTGCCCACAAATTGTACAAGTGCCTTTTTCGTGTGTTGCTCTTCATATATCATGGGCACTGTAATGAGTATCACAACATATGTTTTCATGACAATTTAAGAAAAATATTTATCTGGATATCCTTTTATCTGGGCCCAGTTGTTCAAAGCATTGTTAGCTTAACAAGCTTGTTGGTAGTCAAAACGTTAACTGTTCTAGTAAGTACAGTATCTAATTCAAAGGTATTTTTGCTGAAAAGATTTGAAATGCAAAAGCTACTCACATTTTTTCAGCAAAAATATTAGTGTATATCCCATATTTAATGATTTAAGTTTTAACTATATGTTAACTACTGACATCGTTAGTTTTGAACAACTGAGCCCAGGAGTTATAATAAACTAACTGGACACAGACTATTTTAATCATTTTCCATGAACCTTAGTAACCCTCCGTAATGGGACAGGCCAGAGCAAACAATGAAGACCAATATCAGATGCCTCAGAATGCCATATAAGATGAAGTAAGTCGACATTTTTTGTGACTCTTCCAGCAATAACACTAATTTAAACATATCAACAGAAAGTGGAACAGACTATTACAAATTATAGGACAAGTATGGTAAGGAGTTAAGGTGACCCAAAATTTTGAGTATATATAGTATGTTTGGGTGACCCAAATTGGGTCTGTAAATTACCCCACAGCCTCTTTATAACACTACTGTTGAGGTCCATAGCATAAACCGTGTTAGTTAAACAATCGTGTTATATCCAAACTAAAATGTATAGATTATATTGAAAAATGACCATTTATGGTCATTTTTCAATATAACCTATACATGTTTTGGATACATCTTTGAACCGTGTTATATCCAAAACCGTGTTATAATGAACCTTGTTATACAGAGGCTGAAGTGTAATCTGGAACAGTTCTATCTGTCAATGTCAAGTTGGGGGTAGATTTTACAACAACTGTAGTGTAGAACAATATTACAAGTACAGATACAGTCGACTCTCATTATCTCGAATTCCAAGGGACTCTCTGAAATACTTCAAGATATCCGTACCTCGACATATCAGGTTTGCAGAATTTGCAGAAATGAGGAAAAAATAATTTGAAAAACCACATTTAACAAATATATATGAATTGGACTCTTGAAGTTAGAGATATATTGAAAATACAAGTATTGTGGAAAAGAGGAGAAATTGCTCCTTAGGAGCAATTTCTCCTCTTTTCCGCAATATTTTTTTACCTGTTGTTAGAGTTTCATGTCTAGGCAGGGACCATATTTTCACTTTGAGATAAGCAGTTATTCGAGACAAGCGAGGTCAAGATAATGAGAGTCAACTGTACTTAGAATATTCATCTGAAAAACTAGAAGTTTCAATAGTTTATATGCATTCAAAAGTAACTTTATGTTTTGTGTTTTCAGTACAGTAGAATGAACAGCACAAGATAATCATCATTCTTAATATTTACACCGTTTTATTTTGATGCTACTTATTCAGACAAGTGAAATGTAATTTGCCATTCTACCGGCATCCCCATCAAACTTGCAATAATAGTAATATTCTTATTTTTTGTGATGTCAGCAACATGGGCACAGTATAATATCACTCATTCAAAAACAAAAAAAATAGCCCATAGGTATCAGATCAGGCCCATTTAAACAAATATACATTAGACATGTAAATATATATCAGGCATGTTTTCTTTTTGCTAATCTTACCCTGGTTTCATAAAAACTCTACCAAAATGAATCTTGGCATTTAGGTCTGTCTCCAGCACATGCTTCAACAAATCCTGAAAGAAAACCATAATTAAGGCAATGTGAGAAAATGTACCTCTCATCATGCAGTTGAAGAAAGCATCCGTTTCAGTTCATTTTGCCTCATTTCAGTAGTTTTCCTATATATTCTTATAGTTTCGGTTGTTTCACAGGTTTTGTGTGGCAACCAAGCAGAAACTGAGTTGCAGAAAAAAATTATTTAAGCTTGTTATATATCATTTTATTTCTGGCCTGTATATTCTTATCGCTTCATATATTACATCCCCGAGTATATCGTTTTGGTGAAAAAAAAAAAGTGCAGTCCTGGAAAACTGCATTCCTTTTGTGCCTTATAGGCATAAGGTGCATTTTCTCCATTACGAAAACATGCCTATTCAAATATTCTGAAAATTTTACCACCAAAAATGATAATTCTCAAATAAAATTTTTTGATATTTTTTAAATGTTTGCTCAAAACATAGAGTGTGGGTACTCGTTAGAACCGCCTCAACGAGGCGGTTCTAACGAGTACCCACACTCTATGTTTTGAGCAGAAATAAGAAAAATAATGCATACCCCTGAATACCCCAGTTTTACTGTATAAAAGTGGGGTTTGAGGGGGTCAAAATTATATAGGCGTGTTTTCGTGATACAGTTACAGCTCATCAGCCTTGCAACTGGCAAAACCTAAAAACTGCTATAAAAGCCCCATTAAGAGAGAACTGAATTTGTGCCATACAAGAACCACAAAAGCTCAGACTAGCAGTCTGGTAAATATCTTTAGCTATTTATTGATCTGTTCTACAGAATGTAACACTTCTATCAGTGAAATGCCCATAAGCCTTATATTAGGTTGTTATTCTATGTTAACATTTAATATTAAGCATGCTGGGTCACAATTTCAGCAGACAACATTTTGAAATATTTTCTTATTTTCCCAGAAAATCTGGTTTGCCATTGTATGTCTCATAAGAAAAACATTTTCAATGAATTTTAAACTCTATTTTACCGGGAAAAATAAAAACGTTAAACTATATTACCCCGCCATTATCATGTCGCAGCAGATAACTCCGTCAAAATTTTGACGAAACTTGCCCATTAGCAATCCGAAACCAGATCTCCGCAATATCAATGCACATACCAAGTTTAGTGAAAATCCATTGATGTTTACTCAAGTTATCATCCGGAAATGAAAAACGGATGGACGGACAGACAGACACATGTACGTCCAACGTGAAACCATAACACCCCCCCAATATTGTGTGTCGGGGTATAATAAGACATATAATCATTTTGTCATCTTCTGAATACCCCCTGAATGTGTTACAGGCAATAATCTAACCAGCCTGCATATCAATGCAGACTAAGTCAGGAATGACAATGCTCAGATATATCACCATATAGTTTAAGTGAAATGAGCCTGTTCAAACATTAGGATAACTGTCATTATTAGTTAATTATGTCCATATACTACAGGTTAGTAAAACTGAATCAAAAAGGAATGGTTTAATCCTTGTCCTGTTGAACCTGGCTATACCCTGCCGTTGTGAACAGTGTAGATCCAGATCAGTTGGTTTCTGAAGAAGCCAACTGATCTGGATCTGCACTGTTTGCCATTCAGTATGTGAATTAATATCAACAATCTGGACCAAGGAATCTGACTGGCTGACATTCAGAAGTGGGCGAGGCATTTTAATTTATTCAGCATGACAAGGGTTAAGAGCAATGAACACACCCACAAGATTGTAAAAACTAGCTAGTACATGTATAAAGTTACTTATGGCTTTAAGTATATAAACTACACTATAGTGAAGTATAGGGCAACATTTTACAGCTGCCATATGGCACTAACACCAGCTGTAGTGAAGATAAATAGACTCTAAAAGGAATGACATTTGAGAGCAATGGGCACACAAACAGAGCTGAATATTCCTGGGCCCAGTTGTTCAAAGTGTCATTAGCTTAACAAGCTCGTTAAGGGTCATTTCGTTAACTGTTTTAGCGGATTCAATATACAATATTATGATATTTTTTGCTGAAAAAATGTGAGTAGCTTTTGCACTGCAAAAGCTACTCATATTTTTTCAGCAAAAAATTTCAGCATATTTGCGTATCACTCAATGTAAATTTTAACGACATCATTAGCTTTGAACAACTGGGCCCTGAATTATAAAGTCAAAAGTAACTACCGCTAAGACCAATTTACCCTCTCTCCCATGGATACACCCCCACTGGTGACTATGATATCACACTGTTCAAGTCCTGACTGCAACAATGCCAACAGGGCATCAGGTCTGAAACAAAACAATAAGATGTAATGTAAAATATACAAAAATAATATATGTACCTTTTCTTAGTAATGTGTGCCCAGTGAATACTGGGCCCAGGCTTTCAAAAGAATCGTTAGCTTAACAAGCTCATAAGTGGTCAAAATGTTAACTGTTCTAGTAAGTACAATATCTAATTCACAGCTATTTTTTTGCAGAAGAAAATGGGAGTAGCTTTTGCAAATGCAAATTTTTTCAGCAAATATATTATCATATTTGCCATATTTAATAATCAAAGTTTTAACCATATGTTAACTAATGACATCGTTAGTTTTGAACAAATGAGCCTTCATTGTTTCTTTTGTTGTTGTTATTCTTGTATTTTTGTTGTTGTTATCTATTTATTTGTTTATTTATTTTTGTTTCTTTTAATTAATTTTTTTCGATTCAAAATTAATTAACTCAATAGCAATGTATGTAAAATTGCATGAAAGACTATCAATGGGCACATATATGCAATAATACCCGGTCAAGACCAAATACATGCAGTCAAATATCAATGGCTCAAACATCATTGGGACCAAGGAAATTTGTTCAACATATGGGCAGTTTGAGCCTCTGAGGGTTAATCGTGGCCCCAGGTCAAAAAGCAAATGGCAATAATTTAGGGAAATCTTTTTGATAGTCTACACAATAATGGTATGCTGTGTGTACTCATTAGCAATGCCTTGATGAGGCAATTCTAATGAGTACATACAACATACAATTTCATGATAAAATTAAAAAAAAAATCCCAAAATGTTTCTTTTCTTGAGCTACTGAAAGAATTTTTGTAGGGACTCTAAAAGGAATTCCAATTAGCCACGGTAAACAAGCCATCAGTATTTGAGCCATTGAGGTTTTACTGTATATGTAATTACAACTGCATCAGAATTAAGGGTAAGAGTTTGATCAAGTAAACCAGATTAACAACCCCTACCTGGCCCTTGCCTTCCCCCACCACCCCAAATAGTTGTTTCTATTGACCATTCCAAGGTGGTTCCTATGTTGCATTTTGTTTGTATGTTGGCTATTGTAACTGTGATGTTGTGTCTATTCATTGTTGGTTCCTCATTTTATCTTCTTTCCATGACTTGGGATGGATTAGCTTCATGATTGTGACCTTTCTTGGGTACTTCACGTAAATTTTTTTCAGCGATCACCATATATTCATCCCAAAGCTCATACATTGTCATTCATGTGTAACAGGTGAAAAAATGGAAATAACATTTTTCCCCAACCGGGGATCGAACCCGGTCCACTGGACTCAAATTCCTATACTCTACCACTTCGCTATAAAAGCCGACTTGTACCGCAAGGCAGTACAATTGTGTTATATACCTATATCCGGTGACATTCTCCCCCTCCAACTTGAAATTTGTCCTTGAATTTCTAGGAGTCCGAGAATCACGTGAAATGAGACTCAAGGAGTTTTATGTGGGTTATTTATGTTGGGCGCCAAATGTAACAATTGAAACAAGAGGCCCATGGGCCACGGGTCGCTCACCTGAGTGACATAGCCACTGCAGATATGCAGATGTTATGCAACATTTTTCCAATCCTGTCATCGCAACTAATAAAAAGATCATCATTTAAACAGTTCTTACTTTTGAAGAAGAATATATATGGCATGCCAGTCAATTGAGCGTAAATGGCAGCCAGCGGATTTATGATCGGCACGATTTTAGCTATTTTTGATCTACGAGTCACCCCAATGCTTCCTACCAAGTTTCCTGTCAACTGGCCTCTCGGTTCAGGAGAAGCGAAAAATAGATTTTCAAGATGGCTGCCATGGCGGCCATCTTGGATATCAGATTGGCACGATTTTAGCTATTTTTGATCTACAAGTCACCCCAATGTCTCCTATGAAGTTTGGAGTCAATTGGCCTTTTGGTGCAGGAGAAGAAGCTAAATATAGATTTTCAAGATGGTGGCCATGGTGGCCATCTGGGATTTCGGATCAGAACAATTTTAGCTATATTTGATCAACAAGTCACCCTGATGCTTCCTACCAAGTTTCGAGTCAAGTGACTTTTGGGTTTAGGAGAAGCAAAAAATAGATTTTCAAGATAACCGCAATGGCAGCCATCTTGGATTTACGATTGGCATGATTTTAGCTATTTTTGATCTACAAGTCACCCAAATGCTTCCTACCAAGTGTCAAGTCAACTGGCCTTTCATTTCAGGAGAAGAAGCGAAAAATAGATTTTCAAGGTGGCTGCCATGGCGCCCATCCTGGTTTTATAATCCGCATGATTTTAGCTATTTTTGATCTACAAGTCACCCCAATGCTTCCTACCAAGTTTGGAGTCAAATGGCCTTTCGGTTCAGGAGAAGAAGCGAGAAATAGATTTTCAAGATGGCCGCTATGGTGGCCATCATGGATTTCAGATAGGCACGATTTTAGCTATTTTTGATCTATAAGTCACCCCAATGCTTCCTACTAAGTTTGGAGTCAATTGGCTTTTGGGTTTAGGAGTAGAAGGGAAAAATAGATTTTCAAGATGGCGGCCATCTTGGATTTCAGATCCGCACAATTTTAGCTATTTTTGATCTACAAGTCACCCTGATGCATCCTAGCAAGTTTGGAGTCAATTGGCCTTTCGGTTCAGGAGAAGAAGCGAAAAATAGATTTTCAAGATGGTTGCCATGGCGGCCATCTTGGATTTACGATCAGCACGATTTTAGCTACTTTTGATTGACAAGTCACCCTGATGCTTCCTACCAAGTTTGGAGTCAACTGGCCTTTCAGTTCAGGAGAAGAAGCGAAAAATAGATTTTCAAGATGGCTGCCATGGCGCCCATCCTGGTTTTACGATCCGCATGATTTTAGCTATTTTTGATCTACAAGTCACCCCGATGCTTCCTACCAAGTTTGGAGTTAAATGGCCTTTCGGTTCAGGAGAAGAAGCGAAAAACAGATTTTCAAGATGGCCACCATGGTGGCCATCATGGATTTCTGATAGGCACGATTTTAGCTATTTTTGATCTATAAGTCACCCCAATGCTTCCTACCAAGTTTGGAGTCAACTGGCTTTTGGGTTTAGGAGTAGAAGCGAAAAAGATTTTCAAGATGGCGGCCATGGCGGCCATCTTGGATTTCCGATCGGCATGATTTTAGCTATTTTTGATCTACAAGTCACCCTGATGCTTCCTAGCAAGTTTGGAGTCAATTGGCCTTTTGGTTCAGGAAGAAGACGCAAAAAATTAATTTTCAAGATGGCTGCCATGGCGGCCATCTTGGATTTCCGATCGGCACAATTTTAGCTATTTTTTATCTACAAGTCACCCTGATGCTTCCTAGCAAGTTTGGAGTCAATTGGCCTTTCGGTTCAGGAGAAAAAGCGAAAAATAGATTTTCAAGATGGCGGCCATGGCGGCCATCTTGGATTTCCGATCGGCACGATTTTAGCTATTTTTGATCTACAAGTCACCCTGATGCTTCCTAGCAAGTTTGGAGTCAATTGGCCTTTCGGTTCAGGAGAAGAAGCGAAAAATAGATTTTCAAGATGGCGGCCATCTTGGATTTCCGATCAGCATGATTTTAGCTATTTTTGATCTACAAGTCACCCCGATGCTTCCTACCAAGTTTGGAGTCAAATGGCCTTTCGGTTCAGGAGAAGAAGCGAAAAATAGATTTTCAAGATGGCCACCATGGTGGCCATCATGGATTTCTGATAGGCACGATTTTAGCTATTTTTGATCTATAAGTCACCCCAATGCTTCCTACCAAGTTTGGAGTCAACTGGCTTTTGGGTTTAGGAGTAGAAGCGAAAAAGATTTTCAAGATGGCGGCCATGGCGGCCATCTTGGATTTCCGATCGGCATGATTTTAGCTATTTTTGATCTACAAGTCACCCTGATGCTTCCTAGCAAGTTTGGAGTCAATTGGCCTTTCGGTTCAGGAAGAAGAAGCAAAAAATAGATTTTCAAGATGGCTGCCATGGCGGCCATCTTGGATTTCCGATCGGCACAATTTTAGCTATTTTTTATCTACAAGTCACCCTGATGCTTCCTAGCAAGTTTGGAGTCAATTGGCCTTTCGGTTCAGGAGAAGAAGCGAAAAATAGATTTTCAAGATGGCGGCCATCTTGGATTTCCGATCGGCACGATTTTAGCTATTTTTGATCTACAAGTCACCCTGATGCTTCCTAGCAAGTTTGGAGTCAATTGGCCTTTAGGTTCAGGAGAAGAAGCGAAAAATAGATTTTCAAGATGGCGGCCATCTTGGATTTCCGATATGAACGATTTTAGCTATTTTTGATCTACAAGTCACCCCAATGCTTCCTACCAAGTATCAAGTCAATTCGCCCAGGGGTGTAGGAGGAGTAGGCTTTTAAAGCAATTGTTGACGCCGCACGACGGACGACGCATGACGGACGACGGACATTGACTGACCACAATAGCTCACCATGAGCACTTCGTGCTCAGGTGAGCTAAAAAATGGAAATAACATTTTTCCCAACCGGGGATCGAACCCGGGGCGTCTGCATGACAGGCCAACACTCTATCACGTCGCTATAAAAGCCCCCTTGTCAAGACAGTACAAGTGTATCATGTACCTATTAGAAAAGGATCAGGGTAACAAACCTAAAGATATTACAACTGCCGAAATAAATACTGGACTACAGGATAAGCAGGGCTTCTTTCCAAAATTTACAGTATTTTCTGGGGAAGAACCAAAGAATGAGGCTACCTTCGAAGAGTGGCACTGCGAAGTAAACTGTACTCGTAGTGACCACATATATCCTGACCAAGCAATAGCACAAGCTATTCGCAGGTCCTTAAAGGGACAGGCCAAGAAGGTTCTGTTGCCCATGGGTACATCGTCAACCGTACAAGAAATTATTGAAAGACTCAAAGGTGTGTTTGGGAATGTAGTGGCTGGCGAAAGTGTAATGCCGCCAAGAATTTTACACACCACATAAAAATCAGATGAATCAGTCACTGCTTGAGGATTAAGACTAGATGAAATAATACAGAAAGCACTTGACAAAGGACATGTGAAACAGGAGGAAACAAAAAATATGTTAAAGAATAAATTTTGGAGATGCTTAAGAAGTGACAGGTCAAAGAATGCAACACGCATTCACTATGAAACATTAACGAATTTCGAAGGCTTGCGAAGAAAAGTACATGCAGAAGAATATTAGATGAAAATAGTGAGTGGCGTACAACATCAGCCAATGAAAACTGAAAAGAAAGGAGATAGGGAAGATAGAACTGTTGAAGATGAATCTATACTAGAGCAACTGCTAGCGAGGATAACTTCACTCGAAAAGGAAGTCAAACAGATCAATCGAAATAGAAGGAATAGATTTGGAAGAAGAAATGAAAAGAAGGATTTTAAACAGACAGAATCAGATAACGAAAAACAGAATACACATCCGAAATCTTTAAACTAGAAGATGTCTCCGTCACATGGCAGACTGGGGACAAACGCCATTATAGCCCTACTCATAACAACCTGTTTAATAGACTTGTTGGTCACTCCAACGACACAAGCATACTCTTTTGCGGAATAGAGACGCAAGCTTTGGTAGACATGGGTCCATGATAACTACAGTGTCAGAAGAGTTCTATGAAACACTGTCACAAAAACCAATTTCAATTTAAGAATTCAAGGCGCAAGAGGAAATAATCTGCCATACTCAGGATACATTGAAGCAGTTATCCATACCATTGAAGGGACTGACATTGATGTCTAGTTGTTCCTACAACAGAATATAATCTTAAAGTTCCAGTTGTAATAGGGACCAATGTCATTAAACAGTGCAGAAATATGTGCACTCAGGGAACTGACATTCCTGATGAATGGAAGGACGCTTTCATTTCACTTCAAAAAGGGGGAGTTGTAAAATCTACCAACAAATGTAATATTAAAATACAGCCAAACGAAACAGTCACCCTATCAGGATTGGTGAGAAAGAACAAAGAAGTTGAAACAGCAGTGACAGAAGCTACCGAGGGAGCGTCAAGTAGGGCTGGCGTTTGTCCACGTGTCGTTAATATCAACAGCCCTGGGAAAAGTCAAAGGATAGCTGTATGGTTGTTTAATATCTCTGCAAAAGTTATAGAAATTGCACCAAAATCAAGCCTTTGTGAACTTTATGAAGTCACAGTTTTGCGGAATATGGACATCAGTGAACATAAAGAAGGAAGTTCTCATATACATCAACAGAGGGCTGAAAAGTTAGATTCTAAAGAAGTATTTGAAAAAAATAGACCTTGGTGGAAATGATCTGACAAAAGAACAGAGAGAGAAGTTAAAAGACTTTCTGAACAAATGGAAAGGAATATTTTCAACAGGAATTATGGACTTAGGAAATTGTGACTTACTTAAACACAAAATAAATCTTAAGTGATAACGTTCCATTCAAAGAACCACATCGGTGTATTCCACCAGCATTATTTCAAGAAGTTCGTGAGCATCTAGCAGAAATTTTGAAAGCAACAACAATAAGACCTAGCCATAGTCCATATTCATCAAACATTGTTATTGTTAGGAAAAAGGATGGAACAACAAGGTTTTGTGTGGACTTCCGGAAGTTAAATAGTAAAACAATCAAAGAATTTTACGCCATACCACGTGTTGAAGATTCTCTACACTTGCTAGCCGGATCCAAATACTTCACTAAGCTTGATTTGAGGAGCGGCTACTGGCAGGTTGAAATAGAGAATCGGATAAAGAGAAAACAGCCTTCCAAGTGAGAACACTCGGATTTTTTTTTTAATTCCATCGTATGCCATTTGGTTTATGCAATGCTCCGGCAACCTTTCAGAGACTGATGGAACGATGCATTGGTGACTTGAATTTGAAGGAGTGCTTAATATATCTGGATGACATGATCATATTTTCTTCAACGTTTGAGGAACATCTTGACCGCATGGAAGCCGTATTTTACTGACTTCAACAGCATAACCTAAAACTGAAAGCATCGAATTTTGAAATCCCGTGTTACCTACTTGGGCCATATAGTATTGGAATTTGGTATAGAAACGGATCCAGACAAGATTCAGGCCATTAAAATGTGGCCAATACCAAAATCTACAAAAGACGTCCGTTCTTTCCTGGGTTTTACTGGATACTATAGACGGTTCATCAAAAACTTTGCCAGTATTGCAAGACCTTTAAATGATCTTCTTGTTGGACACGGAACAACAAAGAAAGCCAAGAAGAAACAACAAAAACCTAAGAAAGTTCCATTTGTTTGGACAGAAAAACAACAAGAAGCATTCGAAACACTTCAAGAGAAATTAACAAATCCTCCAATCTTGGCCTATGCTGATTACCCACTTCCTTTTAAGCTTCACACAGATGCTTCATCCTCAAGCCTAGGAGCGGTATTATATCAACATCAGGATGGTCATGATCACGTCATGTCATATGCAAGTAGGAGTTTGAAGCCTTCAGAGAAAAACTACCCTGCCCACAAGTTGGAATTTCCTGCCCTTAAATGGTCGATTACGGAGAAATTCCACGACTACTTATACGGTGCAAACTTCGAAGTACTGACTGACAATAACCCGCTTACATATGTTTTTACAACGGCTAAATTAGATGCCACTGGACATCGTTGGCTGGCAGAGTTAGCCAATTACAATTTTAGTATCCAATACCAAAGTGGTAAGACAAACATCGACACAGACGGATTATGAGAATGCCCTTATCACAGTCTTTCCTGACATGATAAAACCCATATGTCAGACAGTCGTAGCTGAAAAAGATGATGCACCATTTGTTGAAAGTCTTTCGATGACCGACCCCAAAGCTGAAAGTCAAATTTCAGATGATTTATTGTCAGGCACAGCACTCACTTCACGCGACTGGAAGAAAGCTCAGGGTACTGACATCAACCTCAAGTTCCTTCTTGACAACATATGTGAAGGTCACAAACCGTCAGGCCAAGACGCAGAAAGGAATGGTGTTGATCAAGCTTTTCTCACAGAATGGGACACGTGCACCGTTAAAGATGGTGTTCTGTATAAACGTCACTTTGTAAACGGAGAAGAATGCAACCAGCTGCTGCTTCCCAACAAGCTAAAAGAAACAATATTCAGTGCCTACCATGATGATCTGGGGCATAAGGGAAGGGATAGAACCACCGCACTAATCAAACAGAGATTTTTCTGGCCCAGGATGAACCAATTTATTAAAGAAAGAATTCAGAAATGTGGTCGATGTATTCGAAGGAAAACAGTACCTGGTAAAGCGACAATGCTAGTAAATATTAAATCAACAACACCTATGGAACTTGTCTGCATCGACTACCTATCCTTAGAAAGATCTAAAGGTGGGTTTGAAAACATACTGGTCATTAGTGACTACTTCAGCCATTTTGCACAGGCTATACCTACCAGAAATCAGACAGCTACAACAACAGCTAAAACACTATACGAGAACTTCTTTTTACATTATGGCTTCCCGGCAAAACTACATAGCGATAAAGGAGCAAACTTTGAATCTAAGGTCAAGAAGCTATATGGGATTGCCGGTGTTCTTAAAACCAGAACGACCCCATATCACCCGATGGGAAACGGAATGATTATCACATGCACACACGCACATAATCTTGCAATTGTCATTTTAGCAGTAACTTAATCATATTTGTTTTAATTTGCAGTTAATATCTTTTCAATATACTTCCTGATTTACTATCCGTAATACAATACATTATGCATTATGTAAATGTCGGGACGCCATTTTGCAAAGTGGGGAAGTGTGTCACAGGGATGAAATTTTGTAGGAAATAAAACCAAAACGCTTGACTTTGTTGTTATATTTCGTTTTGTTTCCCTCGATAGTATCCTTCACTGATTGCTCATGGATGCACAGTGTGTTATTTTCTTCTTTCCTCGCTCAGACCTTTGAAATAACGGCACCTGGTTAGTAAAGTCATCCAATATTTGCATGCATGTCTTAAGGGCATGTCACTACACTAATACGCATGATTATTTGCATGGATCACTGCATTCATGATCCAGCTGTTATTTGGTTAAGTTCTACACTTATCTCTGTCATGTAGCCACTGCTAAATTTTATTTTATATATATTTTCCAGGTATGTAAGTCATAATGTATTTTTCATTAGCTGATATTTAGCTTTTGTCACATTTTGATATTTTGCTATTTTAGAAATAGTGAAAATATGAATTGATCATGAAACTGAAAAAACGTTGGGTATTTTAGCATTCATTCATCCATACCATCTTCATTAATATTTCTTGTTAATACTGTTTTATGTGTAATATGTTGTATAAAGATGGCATGGCTCACTGCATTCATGATCTAGCTGTTAGTTGGTTAAATTATACACTTATCTCTGTCATGTAGCCACTGCTAAAATATATTTTATATATATTTTCCAGATGTAATGTTCCAAAATCCAGAGTATTAAAGTTACTATGTTTCCTATCTTCTTGTGTTAATATGTTGTCCGGGTGAAAACCCACGTCGGTGATATATGTACTTACGTATCCTTAGCTATTCCAAGGTCAACACAATTATAGTTATGGTCCATCAGTTGTGCCAGTAGAGTGGTTCGGTTGCTGTCACGGATCTTGCCTGGCACAAGAGGTTCACCTGGCTCTAACAACTGAATACAAAGTTAACAAGAGCTGTCAGAGGACAGCGAGCTCGCCTGCTGGGTACATTTTATATTGTAACATATTTATCATTAAGCCATATAATATAGGTCACACTGACCTAGATGTATTTGTATGTAAATCATTTTGTCACATAGATATAATAATCCAGGTATGATAATTCTCCATGAAATAGTAATAAAAATAAAAGGCAAAATCACTGAAGCATGAAATATAGGTCACAATGACCTAGATATAGTAAGTGGTCATTCATTGGGTCACATAGAACTAATATCCCAGGTGTGACATTTATCCAAGAAATATTCAAGATATAAGGCAAAATCACTGAACCATGAAATATAGGTCACACCAACAGAGATATATTTTGACGTCAATAATCGGGTCACAAGGAACTAATATCCCAGGTGTGACATTTATCCAACTAATAGTATTCAAGATATAAGGCAAAATCACTGAACCATGAAATATAGGTCACAATGACCTAGATATAGTAAGTGGTCATTCATTGGGTCACATGGAAGTAATATCCCAGGTGTGACATTTATCCAACAAATAGTATTCAAGATATAAGGCAAAATCACTGAACCATGAAATATAGGTCACACCAACAGAGATATATTTTGACATCAATAATCGGGTCACAAGGAACTAATATCCCAGGTGTGACATTTATCCAACAAATAGTATTCAAGATATAAGGCAAAATCACTGAACCATGAAATATAGGTCACATCAACAGAGATATATTTTGACGTCAATAATCGGGTCACAAGGAACTAATATCCCAGGTGTGACATTTATCCAACAAATAGTATTCAAGATATAAGGCAAAATCACTGAACCATGAAATATAGGTCACAATGACCTAGATATAGTAAGTGGTCATTCATTGGGTCACATGGAAGTAATATCCCAGGTGTGACATTTATCCAACAAATAGTATTCAAGATATAAGGCAAAATCACTGAACCATGAAATATAGGTCACACCAACAGAGATATATTTTGACGTCAATAATCGGGTCACAAGGAACTAATATCCCAGGTGTGACATTTATCCAACAAAAAGTATTCAAGATATAAGGCAAAATCACTGAACCATGAAATATAGGTCACACCAACAGAGATATATTTTGACGTCAATAATCGGGTCACAAGGAACTAATATCCCAGGTGTGACATTTATCCAACAAATAGTATTCAAGATATAAGGCAAAATCACTGAACCATGAAATATAGGTCACAATGACCTAGATATAGTAAGTGGTCATTCATTGGGTCACATGGAAGTAATATCCCAGGTGTGACATTTATCCAACAAATAGTATTCAAGATATAAGGCAAAATCACTGAACCATGAAATATAGGTCACACCAACAGAGATATATTTTGACGTCAATAATCGGGTCACAAGGAACTAATATCCCAGGTGTGACATTTATCCAACAAATAGTATTCAAGATATAAGGCAAAATCACTGAACCATGAAATATAGGTCACAATGACCTAGATATAGTAAGTGGTCATTCATTGGGTCACAATGAAGTAATATCCCAGGTGTGACATTTATCCAACAAATAGTATTCAAGATATAAGGCAAAATCACTGGACTGTGAAATCTAGGTGACCTGGACCGTAAAATGTAGGTCACCATGACCTTCACTCTCTTACACTTAAACCGATGTCACATAGTTAGCTGATGTATAACCAGTTGTGTCTATAACCTGTAGGCATATAAGATTTTACAAATGTGTCCTAGATTTTGACCCCTAGCCCCACCCCAAGGCCCACCCTGAGGTATGAACCCAGGGGTATGTTCTTTTGGAATCTCAGAAGACTCGTCCAGGTACCCAAATTCTAAATATGAATGCTCTATGAGGAGTGAAAGTCAAGATATAAGAATTTGAAAAACTTTAACACAGTATTACAAAGGTGTCCTAGATTCTGACCCCTAGCCCCACCCAGGGGCATGAACCCAGGGGTTTATTCTCTTGGAATCTCAGATGACCCTCCAAGGTACCTAAGTTCCAAATTTGATGCCTCTGTGAGGAGTGACTGTTGAGATATAAGCATTTGAAAAACTTTAACGCAGTGTGATGGGAACGGGAACGCAAACGCAAACGCAAACGCAAACGCAAACGTGGACGACCGGGGTGACTACAATAGCTCTCCTTGTACTTCGTACAGGCGAGCTAAAAATAAAACTACTAAATTAAACAAGTTTATAAATATACCTGAATAGTTGTAAACGTTTCAAAGCAGATAAAAGTTAGATGAACTAGTACTTGTCCTTTTAAAAAAAGCGAACCAATAGCAATACTGCAGAAGACTGTTGGACCATGCAATTATGTTAAATATGCAAGTCCTTTTTCAAACTTTCTAATTTTAAACAATATACTTCAAGTTTCAATTTTAGGTATGGCAAACTACGTGATTTAGATATTCCTAGAGTAAAATAGCTGAACTATTTGCTAACAGTGGAGACCCAGATTCTGTGGCATCTGATCTGGGTTTGCACTGTTTGCCAATTACCGTTTTGTGGAGTCTTCAGACTATTATGGTTTATGTCAGTTTTATTTGCATACATACAATAGTTTATGCTCTTTTAATCCATGAATACTAACATTTTATGAAATAAACTTGCCTCATTTCCAGTAGACATAACTCCAATCACAGGTTTCTTGTGACACTTGACCTCAGTGACCCCAACAGTTGCTAGGATACCAAGTTCAGATGGTCCTAGTTTCTGACCTTTAGCTAACACCTTCTGATCTTTCCCAATGTCTGAGCCAGTGGGTCTGAAAATGAATGCAGACTGGGTCATTTCCTGAGGATTTTAGTCCAAGGTGGCTACAAAGTATCAGAATTAAACCCTAGCTCATGTGAAACTCATCTGGAGGAAATCAGGAGTGTTGTCCAATAAGGTGACTGGATATATTTGGTAGATTTGCAGTCATTTTTACAAAGGAAAGGAAACAACAACTTCCTGTTTGTTTTCCTGCAACTAAGCCCCTTCTGAAAAGACTCCAAAAGGAATGAATTTGCTATCAGGGGGAAATATTCTTTTGTTTATGAGTTGACCCCTTTTCAGAAGGAGGGTAAAATTCAACTTTGTTTGTTTGTGTTGAGGTTTTACGGCCCAGTCAACTCAATGGGGTCATATCGAGCGCGGTCAGTTTACCTAGCCACACGTTTACTGGGCAGGCTTAGTCCTGTAAGCGGTTAACCAGTATTGTGCACATTCTTTCGCCAGAAAAAAAATTCAACTTTGACAGCACTGTCTTCCCTGTAAGTGCATTCATACTCTTAAAGAGTCCAATACTTATTCGAAACATTCTCTTGTTTCAGTTAATGCTTCAGAAAAGCTGATGGCCTTAAACTACAAAATACTGATCTTTTTTCTCATTTCATTGAGGAAACGTATGCTTTGTGTTTGAATTAGAAGAAGAACCTAAGAACTCAGACCAAACATTTCCCATTATCAGAATTTTTCTGTGATAAAAGTAAAGTACCACCAATGTCCTGGCCTGAACATATAAATATCTCCAGAAAAATGCTAACTGCCTCATGTAGGGGATAATGTTCATAAAAATGGCATATTTTGTTGAAGAACTGGGCAAAGGTATTTTCTCTTACAACAGGCTCAATTATATAAGGGGCTGTCGGTAAATATCTGGATTGTTTGTTCTTACTCAAAAACCATTTAATATTTTTCAAAAATTCTTTTTCAAAGTATTCCCCACATATGTCTATACTTATTTGCCATCTTTAAGGGAGCTTTTGCATTCCGTCTGCAAACAATGAAGCAGATCTACTGTTGAAGTACCGATTTACAGCTGAAATGAATTTAACCCCCTGGTCTTATATTTGTTTCCAGCAAGCCTTTTTTTCCATTCTGAAAACAAAGTAAAGTTGCAAGGGGCAAGATCTGGGCTGTACAGAGGGTGGGACAACAATTGCCAGTTCATTACGAAAACACACCTATTCAAATATATTGAAAACGTTTCCACTGCTTTGCCTCAGCTTTTGTTTCTGGTTCAGCATAACTAACCCACTTTATGAACCCACTTTATATCTTCACTGACAATACAGTTCAAATACTTCCTTTCATCATAGCTGAAATGCCCCAAATGTTCTTTTTCTATGGTCACCCTAGATGTCTTTTAGTCTTCTGTCAGCTGTTTCCGTCCTCATCTAGTATTTACCTTGCTCATAACTATTTTTTTTTTTCATGTTAAGTGATGTAACGATGCTATCCGGATGCTAAACTGATTAGCTACCTCCTGCAACATCACTCTGCTATATTTGTTGACAAAAACCTCAACATTCGCTACCACTGTAGGGGTCACAGCCTTAGATGGCCTCCCTGGCCTAGGCTTGTCCCTCATGCTTGTCCTGCTCTTCCGTAACTGTGAAACCCAGCTTAACAAGGTTGAATGGGATATGCAGGCTATAAGAAAACTTTTCTGCAACCTTTTTAATATGTGCAGGATTTTACACTCTCCAAAAGCAAGAATTTTATGTCAGGTCTCTGTTCCTCCAACTTAGAGTCCATGGTAGCCCTAACACCTACCTTGTTTAACTCTTATCCTGCTGCTCACGACAACCCCTACCTTTACAAACAGTGTAGATCCAGATCAGATGGCTTCTAAGAAGCCATCTGATAAGGATCTACACTGTCATTCCGTTTGTGAATTTGAAGGAAAATGTTATATGATGTAATCTGATTGGCTGAGAGTCAGAAATGGGTGTGGCTAATTAAATTATTCAGCAGGATATGGGTTAAATGCTGAAAACTTTGTGTATACACACTTTTCATTGAAAGCAAACTGACCGATTCATGGACATTAAAAATATCGTTATTGCTCATGTAGATATGTGTAGGTAGCTGCTCAAGGAAAGAGAGGAACATGAAAAGTCTGGATACTCTCCGACCACCCCTTGTATAGTACATTATCATTTGAGGCCCATCAAGCAATAATGTGCCTTTGGGTCATGTGCAGAGAAGGCCCAGATCAGGCCTCGAGGTTTTATAAAACTTTTTTCATGCTCAACTCAGCTGAGCATGAAATTTTCTCTGCTAATAAATATGAAAATGCCAAAAATAGTTGGCATTTTCATATTTATTAGCAGAGAAATTTTCATGCTCAGCTGTGTTTAGCAATAAAAAATTTGCAATCATTAGTAATCTGAGATTTATTAGAAGGACAAATTTCATGCTCAGCTGAGTTCATCATGAAATAAAGTTATTTTATAACCTTGGGGCCTTACTGTGTGGATACTAACAGAATCGTTTGATACTACAGAATGTATGAATGGAGAGCAAAGGCCCAATTGGTACTTTGCACACGTGCAGGATGATCTGAATCTGCCCATTTTGCACATATCTGAAGGCTCTTTTTAACTTGATATGGCCCATTATTCGGCATATTTAAATATTTTCCTTTTTTGACTCTTTGCACGCTGGGTAATTTTGCATGCCCTTTTGTTGTCTGTGGATTGTTTCTTTTTTTTTTTTTTTAAATCAATTTTTTCAAAACAATCTTTCAGGAATACCAACAGTTTGTCAAACAGTTTGAATCCAGATCAGGCCCAACATTTTGTCTGGCCTGATCTGGTTCCAAACTGTTTGCTTAGGTTATCAGCAGTTGATCATTTTTGTCCAACATACAAATAGCTGCAAATTAACTCTTTGCATGCTGGGTAATTTTGCATGCTTTTTAGTCATCTGTGGATTTTTTAAAAAAAAAAAAAAAACTTTTTCAAAACAATCTTTCAGGAATACTATCAGACCATCAGACAGTTTGGATCCAGACCAGACCTGACATTTTGTCGGGCCTGATCTGATCCAAACTGTTTGCAAAGGTTATCAGCAGACGACAAAAGTCGCCACTAGCTGGGAAAGAGTTAAATTTTACATAAGCAAATTCAGCAAATGACAATTAGGTGATATGTTTCTTATTTTTCCCAGAAAATAGTGCCTGATATATTAACCACACAAAGAAGTTTCACACAAAGAAAGGAAATACCTTATATCCTGACCAGGAGTTGGAGCCTTCATTATTTTGATCTCCAGTTCTCTTCTCCCTTCATCAGCAGAGTGTAATAACAGCGTGTCCTCCACCTGTACGACAGCATCCGCCCCACCTGGTACAGGGGCACCAGTGTTGATGCGTACACAGTATCCTTGCACTACTTTACTTCCAGGCTGAAAACAAAATGCCATACTTTCACATCTTATTTGTTTGGTTTGCAGTTTAATGGCCGTCATCACTATTAAGGTCATGTTGAGCAGGTCAGTTTACTTAACCACACTTTTCCTGGGCAGGCTTTGTCCTCTAAGCTGTTAACCAGTACTAATGTGCAACATGGGAAAAAGGCCCTTATGCCATATGCAAACAGTGAAGGTCCAAATGAGTGTGCTCATCCATGCAGTCTGATCAGGGCATTCTCTAATCATCAACATATATCACAATATCCATTAATTCTGTAAGCGGACAATGAAGGCCCTTTGCATTTGCACAGGCTGATCAGGTCCTGTAGTGTCTGCAAATGGTATAAGGGCCCTTTTCATGCCTTGCGCATTATATATAATATGCCTCAAAGAGTAATTTAACTAGACAGGACACACTGTTTCCATATTTTAGCAACAAAGGCCCAGTTGTTCAAAGCTAACGATGTCGTTAGTTAATGATTCGTTAAAATTTACATCAAGTGATACACAAATATGCTGAAATTTTTTGCTGAAAAAATGTGAGTAGCTTTTGCAGTGCAAAAGCTACTCACATTTTTTCAGCAAAAAATATCAGAATATTGTATCTTGAATCCACTAAAACAGTTAACGAAATGACCCTTAACGAGCTCGTTAAGCTAACGACGCTTTGAACAACTGGGCCAAAGTGTCTATGCAGTAATCACAAAAACATACAACCAAAGATGTGAAAGAAAAGTATCATTTTTGGGTCAATAGTTTACAATCGAGCCATAATATACAAATGCCAAAATTTCCTTAACCCTTATCCTGCTGAACCCGGATATACCCTGCCTGTGCAAACAGTGTAGATCCAAATCAGTTGGCTTCTGAAGAAGCCAACTTATCTGGATCTGCACTATTTGCCATTAAGTATGTGAATCTATATCAACAACCTTGATCAAGTGTAGCGTGAAACTGGGTCTTCTACGAAGTCAAGCACTGTGGTCACCCATCCAGGTACTAACCACGATCCCCGTTGCTTAACTTCATAAACTAGAAAAGTGTCTATAGGACACAGATGCCCCCGCCAAAATGCCATTCAGAAAAAGGTTATATATGTAATTGTGACAGGTACAGCATGAAGTTATTATTAATGTTGATATGGCCCACACAGGGTTTACTATATGGAACTTAGTCAAGGGCAGATAATTTATAAACCAAATAAGCAAGAGTTGTTTTCCATGTTCATTACACATCGCTTCAATGTAATGCATGCATCTGTAAATTTTCATAAATATATTTCATATGGTTAGGAGTTATGGCCCACACACAGTTTACTATATGGAACTAAGTCAAGGACAGATCATTCAAAAACCAAACAAGCAACATTTGTCTTTCTTTTTTCATGACACATCGTCTCAATGTCATGCATGCACCTGTAAAATTTCATAAATATATTCCATACAGTTTAGGAGTTATGGCCCACACATGGTTTACTATATGGAACTAAGTCAAGGGCAGATAATTCAAAAACCAAACAAGCAAGAGTTGTCTTCCTTGTTCATGACACATCGTCTCAATGTCATGCATGCACCTGTAAAGTTTCATAAATATATTCCATACGGTTTAGGAGTTATGGCCTGACACGGTTTACTATATGGAACTAAGTCAAGGGCAGATAATTCAAATACCAAACAAGCAAGAGTTGTCTTCCTTGTTCATGACACATCGTCTCAATGTCATGCATCAACCTGTAAATGTTCATAAATATATTCCATATGGTTTAGGAGTTATGGCCCGGACACGAATTGGGACGTACGCTTGTACGTGTGTGCGTAAGTAGTACGTATATACGGGACGGACAGGGGTAACACTTAATGCCCTTCCGCTATTCTTCCAAAAGGCGGGGGCATAAAAAGCCAATCACTCCACCAGTGTCGCCATAAAAGCCAGCTTCCACAGCGAGGCTGTAGAAGTGATATATATACCTATTCCATTACATTTCTCCCCCTCTCTCTTGACTTTGTCCTGAAGTCACACACACCTCACTAGG
This sequence comes from Anodontia alba, assembly GCA_964016985.1. Lineage (NCBI taxonomy): Eukaryota > Metazoa > Mollusca > Bivalvia > Lucinida > Lucinidae > Anodontia > Anodontia alba. Next base: position 52,154,951 of record OZ024823.1, on the reverse strand, counting down.
CCGAATCCCAGGGTGGAGCCTATGCAACACACAAAGGACACTGTCTTCAATCCCACCACTCCCACCAATGTAGCGTGATACCGGGTCTTCTACGAAGTCAAGCACTGCGGTCACCCATCCAGGTACTAACCGTGATCCCCATTGCTTAACTTCATAAAAAAGCCAATCACTCCTCCAGTGTCGCCATAAAAGCCGGCTTCCACAGCGAGGCTGTAGAAGTGATATATATACCTATTCTGTTACTGCTGCCACCAATGTAACGTGAAACCGGGTCTTCTACAAAGTCAAACACCGCAGTCACCTATCCAGGTACTAACTGCGATCTCTGTTGCTTAACTTCGTAAAACAGCCTATCACTCTACCATGTCGCCATAAAAGCAGGCTTCCACAGCGAGGCTGTAGAATCGATTATATACCAAATCCATTACATTTCTCCCCCTCTCTCTTGACTTCATCCTGAAGTTATCACACAGGCCTCACTAGCAAATGCCTTGCTAGGCGAATCAGAAGGTGGAGTCTATGCAACATACTAAGCACACTGTCCCACCACTGCCACCAATGTAGTGTGAAACCGGGCCTTTTTTGAAGTCAAGCACCACGGTCACCCATCCAGGTACTAACCACGATCCCCGTTGCTTAACTTCATAAAAAAGCCAATCACTCCACCAGTGTCGCCATAAAAGCCAGCTTCCACAGCAAGGTTGTAAAAGTGATATATATACCTATTCTGTTACACTAGTAATCGGATTGGCTGAAAATTAGAAATGGGTGTGGCTTCTTAATTTATTCAGCAGGACAAGGGTTAAGGTAGTTATCCACGTGACTATCATTGACCAATACAATCAAACCAGGCTGGACCATCTAGGCCATCTGCTAAATTTTGCTTAGTGCTTTAAGGGTTTATAAACTATGTCACTATAGAAAGGAAATATGAGTGAAAATGCATGCTTGCACTATTATCTGATGACTTCTTTTAGCTAAGAAGGGAAGCCCTATAAAAAGGTCTACATGATTTTTAATTCTTATTTCTCTAGCTCTTAATATCTGATCAGGCCAGACACAATGTAAAATGTCTTTGAGTGTTGTGATTACAAATTAGATAAGCTAATGTTTTAAAAGCAGAAACCACAGAAATACCATACTTCTTATTGAGACACTGCTTATATGAGCCCTCAATACTTAGTATGCTGTAGAGCTGGGTCGATATCATCAATGCATTGATATATCATGATACTTTTTGTGATGATACTGTTTCATGATACTGATGCTTGGTAACATTGGTAACATAAGTTCATGATACCTATAATATATAGGTATCATGTAGTAATGTTACCAAGCATCATAATGCATTTTTGATGTATAAAAAGACTTTTAGCGACAGATTTATGATATTTTTCTTATTTTTCCCAGAAAATAGGCTCTGACATTTCATGCAAATTGTCTCCTGAGGAGACAATTTGCATGAAATGTCAAAGCCTATTTTCTGGGAAAAAAATCATTAAACTATAATACCCCGCCATTTGGGCAGATAACTGTCAATTTGATGAAATTTGCCCATTAGCAATCCCTAATCAGATCTCCACAATACCAATGCATATACCAAGTTTGGTGAAAATCTGTTGCTGTTTACTCAAGTTATCATCCGGAAATGAAAAACAGATGGACAGACAGATAGACAGATGGACAGACGACAGATGGACAGATATATGACAGTCCAAGGTGAAACCAGAATACCCCACCACTAGCATGTGGTGGGGTATAAAAATTTCAAATTGTAACCTGTTGAATTTTTTTTAACCAGCATGCTAAGCAGTAATACAGTACTCATATATTTTGTGGCAAATGTAAAAAAAAAAAGAGGGTTAAAGTATCATGATTCAGCATCATATCTCACACTTGATATCATGATAACATTGTGATACTTTTTTTCTGATGATAGCCAGCTCTATGCCAAGTAAAAATTAAGGAATGACATTTAACACATCAAATTTAGCACATGACAAACTGAAGAAAATTTTCTTATTTTTCCTAGACAAGAATTCTGCGGAAGGCATCATCGCACCTGCTGGGGCAAAAGTCACAGGAGCCACAATCAGAACGTGGTTCTTAAATAAGTTTATTTCATTCTTAGCAGTGCTTAGTTGGAAAACTGGGTTGAAAAAAATGTAGACAAAGTGCCTAGTGGGGCACATATATTCCAGGCCAGTGCCATTCCCTCTAATGGCTATATCTTCAGCACTGACTTTTCGTATTATACAGCCCAATGATAATGGAACGTCGACATAAAATGTGTAAAAGTCACTGGAGCGTGAAATACAGGTCAAGGTCATGGGTCAAGGTACCTGCTCATTCAGTACATCAAGGAGAAGCACTATGCAAGGTATGGTGGTTGTAGGCCTTATAGTTGAGGAGTTATCAAACATCAACGTAAAATGTGTCAAATATAGGTCAAGGTCACCGGGCCAAGGTGCCGAGTCAGTACATCGAGAAGAAGCAATATATAAAGTTTGGTGGTTGAAGGCCTTACAGTTGAGGACATATGGAAGGGCAACGTAAAAGGTTTAAAGTCAATAGAGCAGGAAATATAGGTCAAGGTCACCAAGTCAAGGTACCTGCGGAGTTCGTACATTGAGGAGAAGCACTTTGCAAGGTTTGATGGTTGTAGGCCTTATAGTTGAGGAGATATTGAAAGTCGACGTAAAATGTGTAAAAGGTACTGGAGCGCAAAATATAGGTCAAGGTCACCGGGTCAAGATACCTGCCGAGTCAGTATATCTAGAAGAAGCACTATGCAAGGTTTGGTGTCTAGAGGTCTTACACTTGAGGAGATCTGGAATGTTGACGTAGATTATGTCAAAGTCACTGCAGCCAAAATATAGGTCAGGGTCACCAGGTCAAGGTATCTGCCGAGTCAGTACATTGAGAAGCACTATGCAAGGTTTGATAGTTGTAGGGCTTATAGTTGAGGAGATATTGAACGTCGACGCAAAATGTGTCAAAGTCACTGGAGCGCAAAATATAGGTCAAGGTCACCGGGTCAAGGTACCTGCCCAGTCAGTACATCTAGGAGAAGCACTATGCAAGATTTGGTAGTTGTATGCCTTATATTGAGAAGATCTGGAACATCAACGTAAATTGTGTCAAAGTCAATGGAGCGCAAAATATAGGTCAATGTCACTGGGTCAATGTACCTGCCAAGTCTGGACATCAAGGAGATGTGTCATGCAAGGTATGATGGTTGTTGTAGAATTGTAGTTGATTAGAATACTAACTTTGATGTAAATGTCGAACTTCGACATAACAGAACTGTTAACAGACAGACAGACAGACGGACGGATGAAGAAACAGGTGAATGGAAAAGCGGGCACCTATGTTGCAAAGTCAGGAGGTCAGGGAGATGTTTCATACAAGGTTTGAGGGTTGTTTAGTCTTGTAGTTGATTAGAATACTAACTTTGACATAAATGTCGAACTTCCACATAACAGAACTGTTAACAGACTGACAGATGAACGAACGGACAGACGAATGGAAAAGTGGGCACCTATGTCGCAAAGTCTGAAGGTCAGGGAGATGTTTCATGCAAGGTTTGATGGTTGTTTAGTCTTGTAGTTGATTAGAATACTAACTCTGACATAAATGTCGAACTTCGACATAAATGTTGACAGACAGATGGACGAACAGACAGACAAACGGAAAAGTGGATGCCTATGTCGCAAAGTCAGGAGGTCAGGGAGATGTTTCATGCAAGGTTTGATGGTTGTTTAGTCATGTAGTTGATTAGAATACTACCTTTGACATAAATGTCGAATGTCGACATAAATGTTGACAGACGGATGGACAGACGGACGGACGGAAAAGCGGATGCCTTTATCGCACTCTGCTACAAGCAGGTGCGATAAAAATAGGATCTGACACTTCATGCAAACTGACTCCAAAATGTCATCATTATTATTTTTTATATGATTTATATGCACAGAGTATAACTGGTACAAAAAATTCAGAACTAAAAAAAAATTACATTTCAACCACTCCACAGCCTCCTCCCTGCCCCTTCCATATAGTATGAGCCTGTGAAACAGATATTTTATCTACTTCATAGTTTCAGAGTATTTTGTAGGGTGTGAAAATTTTTATATTTTAGCATTTTTTCTTGGGGTCCAAATTTTAATTTTCATGTTTAGGGGGTCCCAAGAAGTCCAGATATTGTTTTGGGGTTCACTTGACAGGGGGTATTTTGGGGTTAACTTTGAAGTTTGGTATTTTATTTAGATGATTGCATTGGCCCTCCACTTCATCTTGGGCCAATACAGCAATCCTCAGGCCAATACCACTGCCTTGGACCTGTAATAGGGCCAATATGAAAACATCCATTTAACACTTGTCCTGCTGAATAAATTAAGACACCAGACCTACTTCCAATTTTCAGCCAGTTAGACTACTTGATCCAGGTTGTTGATATAAATTAACATACTGAATGACAAACCATGGAGATCCAGATCAGTTGGTTTCTTCAGAAGCCAACTGATCTGGATCTACATGGTTTACAAAGGCAGGGTATATCCCAGTTCAGCAGGACTAGGGTTAATAACATTACACATAAATTTGAATCAGCTTACAGTAAGGAGTGATAAAACATGACATCAAAGTCTAGGAACTAGACTAATATTTTTATAGATGAGATCTTTCTGTTTTTATGAGTCAAACTTGTTTTCTTCATAAATTTGTGTGGTTGATCATTTTGGTTGGTGTTTCTTCATAATTTTTCATTTTTTTTCCCTTGGTATTTTTGTAGTCCAATTTTTTTTCTTGATATTTTAGTGGGGTAACAATTTTGCATGATATTTTTGGAAGAGGTCAAAGAGATTTTTCTGTCTAAGATTGTCAAAGAGATTTTCGGGTGTAAAACAAATTATGGCACTGATGAGCCTAGGTAGCAGTGACGTAGCAGAGTATCTCCTACAATGTGCATGAAATGCCAATGCCAAATCCTGTGTTCTAGGTAAAATAAGAAAAATATTTTGTATGTCGTCTGCTGAAATTTTTACCCAGAATGTAAATTATTAAGATTTCATCACATATACACATTGCATGTAGGATAATTTGATTCTGTTACTTAACGCTCAGCATTCTGGGTAAAAATTTTCAGCAGATGACAGTTTGAAACATTTTTTTTATTTTCCCCAGAAACAGGCTTTGACATTTCATGCAAATAGTCTCCAATGGAGACAATTTGCATGAAAAGTCAAAACATGTTTTCTGGGAAAAAATAAGAAAAAATATTGCCAATTTATCCTTTGCTGAATTAGCCCAGAGAGTGGTTAAGGTAATCATATCAAATTCTTAAAATAGTATGTCTTATTAAAATTATGCTATATATGGAACTATTTGAATGTTTTTGTCTTTTTTTTTTTTTTTTTTTCACAGAATTACTTTAACTGAGAACTAATCTAATTGTTAAGTACATTTGGTGACAACATTTCCTAAGTTTTAAATATCATGTCTACTATAAACTATGCCATATGAAATACATTTTTTTTCTTTAAAATTAATTTAATATAACTATTCTGGCTGACATACTTTACAATCCCAGGGAAATTTGGCAGGCAGCGGACAGCTGAAAATAATGAGTTTAACTTTTTTGTCTATGGTATCATACTTAAAACATTAACCCTTAAAACGCCATGAAAACCTGCATCTAAAAATGTCATCTGTTTATGTCTTCTGCTGAATATTCATGCATACTTTTCAAACCTATTTTTGCATACAGGCAAACAGTGTGGACCCAGATCAGACTGCTCCTTTAGGAGCAGTCTGATCTGGGTCCACACTGTTTGCAAAAATGATTTTTAAAATCAGAAGCAGATGAGAAAGCAGACAACAATTGTTGTGATTGGCAGTTTAAGGGTTAAGTATTAAAACAGAAAAGCATGAGCAAACAGTGTAGACCTAGATCTAAACTGTTTACCACTCATCCAGCAGTTTGTAGATCTTCAACAGGTAATTAATAAATATATAACCTATTCGACCTAATTACAGCACATACCCCTATAAGCATACAGTCAACCAATTCCGTAGTTTTCAAATTACAGCAAGTGTACTTTTTGTCTACTTCTTTATAAAGGCATATATGTTGTGGGTACCCATTTGAATTGCATCCACTTGTTCAAATGAGTACCCACAACATATGCTTTTATAAAGAAAATCAAAGGGAAAAAGATAAAAACATCACATAAGCATCATTTGATAAGTCTTTGGCTGATCTTTTTTTTTTTTTTTTTTTTTTAAAGTGTATTTTGTTTGTGTCAAGGTTTTACGGCCCAGTCAACCCAATGGGGTCATGTCGAGCACGGTCAGTTTACCTAACCACAAGTTTACTGGGCAGGCTAGCCCTCTAAGTGGTTAACCAGTATTGTGCACATTCTTTCACCAGAAACTGACAACTGTCCTTTTTGAGTCAGTGGAAGAGAGAGAATGAACATAATAATTGAACCCGCGACTTCCTGGTTTCCAGTCGGACGGCGCATCCAACTGAGCCACCGAGGCCGGCAATTTTTTTTTTTTAAAGCGTATAAGAAGTACATACAGTTGACTCTCATTATCTCAACCTCACTTACTCACTTATCTCGAATAACCGCTTATCTCAAAGTGAAAATCTGGTCCCAGCCTAAATATGAAAATCTAACAACAGATAAAAAAAAATATTGTGGAAAAGAGGAGAAATTGCTCCTTAGGAGCAATTTCTCCTCTTTTCCACAATATTTTCAATATATCTCTAACTTCAAGAGTACACATATATTTGTTAAATGTGGATGTTCGAATTATTTTTTCCTCAATTCTGCGAATCTGATATACCGAGGTACGGATATCTTGAAATTACATTTTGGAGAGTCCCTTGGAATTCAAGATAACGAGAGTCGACTGTATTTTACCACAAGTCTTCCCAGTGTTTTTTGAAAAACCTAAGCCCACAGTGCAGTAATTAGATCAAGTCAATATGTTCAAATTTTAGGACTAATGTGGTTATGACAGAAGATGTCTGAATATTTAGGGCAAAATCCAATTAGCAGATGATAATTTTTTGTAAAATTTCCATTTTCGTTTTCTTTGAGAAAACAGGGCTTGAAATTTCATTCAATTTACCACCACAGACAACAGTCTTAATGAAATGTCACATTATGTTTGTTTGTGTTGAGGTTTTACGGCCCAGTCAACCCAATGGGGTCATGTCGAGCGCGGTCAGTTTACCTAACCGCACGTTTACTGGGCAGGCTTAGTCCTCTAAGCGGTTAACCAGTATTGTGCACATTCTTTCGCCAGAAACTGACAACTGCCCTTCTTGAATCAGCAGAAGGGAAATGTCACATTATGTATTCAAGGAAAACACTTTTAAAAAACTATTTACCGGTAATGCTCTGGAAAAAAATTCAGAAGATAACATTTTGAAATATTCGTATTTTTTCCAGAAAGCAGACTTTGACTTTCTATGCAAGGCATGACAAGGTTCATTTTCTGGGAAAAATAAGAAATACAATGTATATCAATTTGTCATCTGCTGAATTTGTCCAGAGTGGTAATGTTTAAGAAACCTTTACAATATGAGCCACACTATAAGAAACTAGTAAACAGTGTCTTCAGAGAAAACATTTGTCCCCCACTGTGAATTTTCAGTTTTTCTACTGCTGTGACCCTGAAAATTAAGTGAAGGTCACCAAAATCTAAACAGCCCTTTGTTATGTCCCAATTATATATCCATGCAAAGTTGGTAAAAATCAAAGCACTAGTTCAAAAGATATTGGGGAGACAAGAAAGTGTCACAGTTTTTTTTCAGTTTTTCTTCCTTGTGATGTCCCAATTATACATTCATGAAAATTTTGTAATGATCTAACCACTGGTTCAAAAGATGTTGTGCAGACAAGGAAAGTGTCACAGAATTTTCAGTTTTTTTTTCTACTGCTGTGACCTTGAAAATTAGGTCAAGGTCATCAAATATACCAGTTCTTTGTTATATCCCAATTTGGTATCATTGCAAATTTGGTCAGAATCTAACCACTGGTTCACAAGAAATTGTGCAGACAAGAAAGTGTGAGGCCAACCCTGATGCCGACGCAGACGCCAACACCAGTGCCAAAAGGATCTGCGCTAAAAACAATGTGCCCCCTCATGTGAGGTGGGGGGACATAAATAGTCCTTATCAGATAAATGTGGTTTCAGCATGCCCACTTAGTGCAGTCTGATCAAATCCTTCATTGACTCATTAGATGCTGCAAAAAATCTTGGTGGAAAGACAAGAATTTTTAAACTGAAAAGAATGTGTAGGCTGGTCTGTCTTAGCTGGATGCATATACAAAAAAGACACATGTTCCCAAATTGTGCCACATTTAGGAAATTAACTCAATAAGTGAACCTCTACAAACAAACAAAGTACCTAATAAGTGTTTAATCAACAAACCCATAACAAGCTGCATGCCCACATAGTACAACCAGGCCCTGAGGTTATAAAACTTTTTTCATGCTCAACTCAACTGAGCATGAAATTTTTCATACTAATAAATCTCAAATTACTAACAATGCCAAATTCTATCTTGCTAAACATAGCTGAGCATGAAAATTTCTCTGCAAATAAATATGAAAATGCCAACTATTGTTGGCATTTTCATATTTATTAGCAGAGAAAATTTCATGCTCAGCTGAGTTGAGCATGAAAAAAATTTTATAACCTTGGGGCCAGGCTTTGCACTGTCATGTCACTCAACAAATCCTGTATTATTTATATACGCATGCAATGATCTGACTGCACACATCCAAACAGTTATTTGAAATATTCATGCAATGATCCAATTGCACACATCTATATATTGTGCATCTGAAATATGCCTGCAATGATCCAACTGCGCACATTCATAGTGTCCATCTGACATATGCATGCAACGATCCAACTGCACACATCTAAAGATTGTGGCTTTGAAATAAGCATGCAATGATCCTACTGCACACATACCCAAATACATTACATATATATGGCTGAATGCCATCAGACCATTGCATAGATATTTCAAATGCACAAGTTATGGTTGAGTGCAGTCTGATGATTGCATGCATGTTTCAAATGCGCAATGTCTGGATGTGTGCTGTCAGCCCATTGCATGCATAGTTCGAATGCACAAATCATGGTTGTGTGCAGTCTGATAATTGCATGCACGTTTCAAATACAAAGTGTCTAGATATATGCAATCTGACCATACATATTTCAAATGTAAACTATATATCTGTGTCAATCTGATAATTTCCTGCATATTCAAGATGCACAATGTCTAGATACATGCAGTCTGACCATTTCATGCATATTTCAAATGCACAAATTTTGCAGGATTCCATTTGCAGTAATCAGACTGCATACATACAAACATTCTGCATTTTAAATATGCATGCAATGATTAGACTGCACACCCTACATTGAGAATTTGTAATATGCATGCAATAAGCAAACTGTTCGTGCATTTGAAATATGCATGCAATGATCACTCTGCACAACACTCTGGACATTTTTGCAATTTATCTCATAAGGAGACAATTTACATAAATGTCAAATCTTTTTTCTAGGAAAATATTTAAAAATACCACTTGCTTATATATGAACCTGATGTGTTAAGGGTTTTAGGAAAATGGAATAGAATTACCTCATCACCAGCAGTGGAATCACCACTCACAAAACGGTTCCCTGCACCATCTGAAGCTGTAATAAAAAATATATATTTCTAATTGGGTTCATGCACACATGCTCTTGATCCAGCAAGTTCTTAACATTTTTGGATGGCATAAATGCATGACTGCCATCAAATCTAGAAATAAACATGTGCTTAACCCTTTCACCCCTGAATTTCTGAAATGGACTCTTCCATCTCTGAATGTGGACATATCCATTACTGCAAAAAGGGGCTTCAATCAAAAATCAATAATAGAGTGGCAAACCATGCAGATCCTGATGAGATTGCTTGTTACGGGCTTGTCTAGATCTGCACTGTTTGCAATGGTCTCTGAATAAGTCTGCAGGAATGAAAGGGTTAATTAAGTCATGTTCAAATTAATGCTTAGCACTCTGGGTATAATTTTCAGCAGACAACATATTGAAATATATTTCTTATTTTTCTCAGAAAACGGGTTTTGACATTTCATGCAAATTGTCTCCACAGGAGACAATTTGCATGAAACATCAAAACCTGTGTTCTGGGTAAAGTAAGAAAAATATCATCAGCTGCTGAATCTACCCATAGTGTGGTAAGTGTTAATGGGATTCCATGTTATTATAGGACTTTCATAAGTAAAATTATAATCCGTGTAATTCACTATTTATTAACCTTAAGGTGCCAAGCAAAACCTGCAGCAGACAATATTCTAAATTTTCTTTTTACTTTTCAGAAAAAAATGAGTCTTGATATTTCATGTGAATGGCAGATGATTCACATGAAATGTCAACTTATTTCCTTTCTTTTTTTTTTTTTTTTTAAGTACCTGAAAATGTCATTTTGGAACTTTCTGAGTTAAGTTCAAGCCAGAAGGCATATGTGTAGAATTCCATCTGGGAGAACAGCTATCAAACATCTCATAAAGGTCTTTATAAAGGACTACAATATACACTAATGACTAGATGAATACTTAGAATTAATTTAGATATCAGCAATTTATCTGAAGACAACAAGTGAACTTTGCTACCAAGTACAAATGAGCTCCAACCAGAAATTACCAGAATAATGTCATTTGCAGCAAACACTTTAACAGGTAGCAATGTACTTATCATAGATAAGTTTACAAGCAAACATCACGAAAACATGCCTATATAATTTTGACCCCCTTAAACCCCACTTTTATATAGTAAAACTGGGGTTTACAGGGTTATACATTATTTTTCTTATTTTGCTAAAAAACATAGATTGTGGGTACTCGTTAGAACTGCCTCACCAAGACAGTTCTAACATGTACCCACAATCTATGTTTTGAGCAAAAATATGAAAAATATCAGAATTTTTCATCTGAAAAATTTCCTTTTTTTTGGCTGCAAAATTTTCAATATATTTGAATAGGCGTGTTTTTATGATGACCCTCTTTTCTTCCGTAACCATTACACTGAAGCAGGCAAAAACTAGCAGACGGCAAATGTGGCAAACAAGCAGATGGAAAGAATAAGCTTGCCTTTTTCAATTTTATTATCTTCTTGCCTGAAATCAGAGCTTGACAATTCAGAAAAGAAGAAGACTGAAATGACATGAAATGAAATGTCAAGTTCCATATTCCGAAGAAAAAAAAATAGGCATATAAGAGTTCATTTTTTGCTTGAAACAAATGAACCATTAAAGAATGAGCTAAAAACATTACAGCTGGTGACATTCTCCTTTTTATTACCGGTATTATTATTATTATTTTCCAGAAAAAAAAATAATTCATGGTATCTCATGAGAATCATCTGCTAGGCAGATGATTCACATGAAATGACAACCCTTATTTTCTCCTTAAAAAATAAAAAATGTTGTCTGCTGCAGTTGTGATTAGTACTTTAAGGATTAAAGGTTAATTCATATAACAGATGCTAAAAAGTACATTATCTAGGTCAAGTTTGTTAGTATTACTAATACAGCTGTTTTGTTTTGTTTGTTTTTTTCTTACAACAAATTGTACAATAGATCAATTTTTCCATTATGTTTATCACCTTATGTCATAAATGTCATCATAAATAATGACAAGATACAACATGATTACACCTGACTACCACATTTACCCTAAGAATTTGGACAACTCTGGAGAAACCAACTGATCTGGATCTGCACTGTTTGGCATTCAGTATGTGAATTTAAATCAACAATCTGGACTAAATAATATGATTGGATGAAAATTAGAAGTGGGCTTGGCATCTTAATTTATTTAGCATGACAAGGGTTAAAAACAAGTGTGTACTATAATACAATTGCAGAAAATATTTCAGCTGCATTTTACAAAAAGCTGAACTGGAATAAAAAAAAAGATTTTTTTTTTTTCACAAAAACTGTAGACTCAGGCTGACCTGCATATCAGTGCAATCTTATCAGTGTCTGAAATGTTCACTACCATATTTAAATCTGCTCCTAAAGGGGCAATTTGATCATGGTTTATACTGCTTACATCAACAAAACACCTCAGTAAGAAGTCAAATTGATTTGTTGGTATGATAGGACAATGGTATGTAGGTTCTACAAGGCCCAGAAACTATGTACATGTATGTGAAAGTTACTTTTACACCATCCACAAACTTCCTAATCACCCTCCATATGTGAAATTCACTTGAGACTGTCTACAAACTTTCTGATCACTGCTCATATGTAAAATTCACTTGACATTGTCCACAAACTTTCTGATCACACTTCCCCCCATCCCTCATACATGAAACTTACCTGACAGTGTCCACAAACTTTCTAATCACCCTTAATATGTGAAACTCACTTGACACTGTCCACAAACTTTTTTATCACTGTAAAAATTTGAAACTCACTTGACACTGTCCACAATCTTTCTCATCACACCCAATATATGAAACTCACTTGACAATGTCTACAAACTTTCTAATGACCCCCATATGTGAAACCCACTTGACACTGCCCACAAACTTTCTGATTACCCCTCCAATATGTGAAATTAACTTAACTAAAGGCCCAAGTGGGCCAGAAATCGCTCACCTGGATTAGGCTGATCATGATATATTACATTGTGCCAGAGTGGCCATCTTGGCTGTCAGATCAGATTGCCTTCAGCAATTCAGAGTCTGATGTTGTTTGAAGGGTTTCAAAATTGCCACCATGGCCGTTATCTTGGATATTGACATTGAAAGATTATGAATTCTGAATCTCCATGCTACCCTGATGCCTCCCATCAAGTTTTGGCTCAACCTGACTTACTGTTTGGAAGGAGCTGTGGTTTGAGGAATTTCAAGATGACGGCCATCTTGGACATTGGAACAGAACAATTTTAGAAATTCTGATTTTCCATAGCACCCCAATGCCTCCCATAATGTTTAAGCTCAATCAGACTTACCGTTCAGTAGCTGATGTGATTTGAAGCTTTTCAAGATGGCTGCCATTGTGGCCATCTTGAATATCGGAACGGAACCATTTTAGCAATTCTAAATCCCCATGCTGCCCTGATGCCTTCCATCAAGTTTCTGCTATATCTGGCACTGTTTGGTTGCAGATAACAACTGAAGACTTTCAAGATGGCCGCCATGGATTCTGATGGAGATGTCGAAAATGTGAAATGTTACTGACCAACATACAGATCATGGACAGACCATGGTCAACAGACCATGGCATAACCTGACCTAGCAAAGCTCCAGTGAGCTAACAATAGAAGATCTTCAAGATGGCTGCTGTGAGGGATATTGTAACAAATGTTTTCAGCAATTCTGAATTTCCATGTCACCCCAATACCTCCCATCAAGTTTTGGCTCAATCTGACTTACCATTCAGGAGCAGATGAGGTTTGAAGATTTTCAAGATAGCCACCTTGGGACCATCTCAGGTATCAGACCAGAACTATTTTAGCAATTCTGAATCTCTATGTCACTCTGATGCCTCCCATCAAGTTTGGGCTCATTCGGCATTACATTATGGAAGGAGATGTCTTTTGAAGAATTCAACACAGTCCCCATGGCAGCCATCGATGTCGGATTGGAACAAATTTAGCAGTTCTGAATCTCCATGTCTGCCTAATGCCTCCCACAAAGTTTCAGCTTAATCCCACTTACCACTCCAGAGCATAATTATGTCTTTTCAAGACTTTTAAGCTGGCCACCATGGTGACCATCTTGGATATTGGAATGGAACCAATTTAGCTATTCTAAATCTCCATGTCACCTAAATGCCTCCAACCAAGGTTGGGCTCAATCCGACTTACCTTCGAGAGCAGACACGTTTTGAAGATTTTCAAAGTGGCCACCATGGGGGCCATCCTGGATATCAGAATGGAAAGATTTTAAGCAATTCTGAATCTCTATGTTCCTCTGATGCCTCCCATCAAGGTTCATCTCAATCCATCTTACTGTTTGGGAGAAGATGTTGCTTGAAGATTTTCAAGATAGCTGACATGGCGGCCATCTTGGATACTGGAACGGAATGATTTTAGCATTTCTATATCTCCATGTGGCCCCAATGTCTTCCACCAAGTTTGGGCTCTGACTTAGGGTTCGGGAGCAGATACGGTTTCAAGATATTCAAGATGGCGGTCATCTTGGATAGCCAAATGGAACAATTTAAGCAATTCTGAATCTCTTTGTCACTCCAATGCTTCCCATCAAGTTTCCACTCAATCCAACTTACAGCTTGGGAGGAGATGTCGTTTGAAGAATTTCAAGATGGCCACTATTGTGGCCATCTTTGAGATCGGAACGGAACAATTTTAGCAATTCTGAATCTCTATGTCACTCCTGAATGCCTCCCATAAAGTTTTGGCTCAATCAGACTTACGGTTTGGGAGGAGATGTCCTTTGAAGAATTTCAAGATGGCCACCATGGCAGCCATCTTGAATATAGGAACGGAACGATTCTAGCAATTCTGAATCTCTATAATGCTCCAATGCCTCCTATCAAATTTTGGCTCAATCTAACATATGGTTTGGGAGAAATGTCCTTTGAAGTATTTCAATATGGCCCCCATGGCAGCCATCTTGGATATCAGAACAGAATGATTTTAGCAATTCTGAATCTCTGTGTCACTGTGATGCTTCCCATCAAGTTTTGGCTCAATCCAACTTATGGTTTGGGAGGAGATGAAGTTTGAAGAATTTCAAGATGGTCGCCATGTGACCATCTTGGATATTGGAACAGAACCATTTTAGCAATTCTGCAAGCATTTTGTAAAAAATGAAGTTGCAAAAGGGCCATAACTAAGATAATAATTGACAGATTTTACCCTAAATTGAACTTGACCTATATTATATTTTATGATTATATACATGTACCTGTGTATAAAATATGAATCCAATACACTAATCTTTTCAAAAGATACCAAATGTTTTATTCGTACATATGAACAGACATACATACAAACAGCTGTGATACTAAATGTCCCCCTCCCTCACTGCAAATGGGGGAGTGGGGAGGGGGCATAATTATTTTGCCTCCCTTCTGAAAAAGGGATCTAGAACTGCTCCTCTTGGGAAAGCTGTTTTGTACACCATACATCACGAAAACACGCCTATATAATTTTGACCCCCTTAAACCCCACTTTTATATAGTAAAACATACAGGGGTATACATTATTTTTCATATTTCTGATCAAATTAATAGATTGTGGGTACTCGTTAGAACCGCCTCAGAGAGGCAGTTCTAACAAGTACCCACAATCTATGTTTTGAGCAGAAATATGAAAAATATTGGAGTTTTTTTATCTGAAAATTTCAAGTTTTTGGAGGTGAAATTTTCTATATATTTGAATAGGCGTGTTTTCGTAATGATAGCTGAACGTAGATTTGCTAAGTAGAAGATGTGCGGAGTTGCCAACATCTGCACTTTCAACATTTTAATTTCAACTTTAAGCTTTAGTGGCACAGAAGATAACATGAGAACTGTGTAATTTTGATATACTTAATTTGGTACAGGGACATTTATTTTTGTTAAGACCAATATGCAAATTATATCCTTAGCCCCCTAATAAGTCTGTAAATCCTTAAAGTGTTAGCAAAACTGTAGCAGACAATATTCTATAACTGACTTTGTTATTTTTCAGAGAAAATAAAACTTGGCATTTCATGTGAATTGTCTGCTAGGCAGACAATTCACATGAAATGCCAAGATTTATTTTCTCTGAAAAATAAAAATGGAATACTATCAAGTGTCATCAGCTGTAGTTGTGATAAGCGCTTTAAGAGTTAACAGATGAAGAATAAAAAATGATCTCTTTTTTTTTCTTATGTTTCCATCAACAATAAAGTTTGGTATTCTATGCACAGCTTCTCAAGAAATGATTCAATTAAATACTAAGCCCTGCTAGCTGAGAGAAAAAAAAATACAGGCCATGTGAAGCAAAAATTATTCAGAGAATCAACTTGGGACCTTTAAAGTCAGCTTACGAAATAGATGGATTCTGCTGATTGTATCGAGAGATGGCAAAGCTGTACAGATCTCAATGCAAAAGGATGACACACACACACACACACACACACAGATGCATGCACTCACTGACACACACACACACACACACACACACACACACACACACACACACACACACACACACACATACTTCTGAATTTTTGCTGCTAATTTTTGCTTGTATCTGAGTAATGTTAACTCTTAAGGCACTGAGCAAAACAGATTTAATATTTTTATTTTATTTTTCAGAGGAAATAAGACATGGCATTTCATGTGAATTGTCTGCTAGGCAAATGATTCATGTGAAATGTCAAGTCTTATTTTCTCTGAAATATAAAAACTAGAATTCCAAGAATAGGCTGTGCTGCCTGCTTTAAGTGCCAACTATTTGATATGATAAAAAAAAAAACAAAAAAACAAGAGGCCCACGGGCCACGATTCGCTCACCTGAGTGACATAGTCACTGCAGACATGCAGATGTTATGCAACATTTTTCCAATCCTATCATCGCAACTAATGAAACTATCATCATTTGAGCAGTTCTTAGTTTTGAAGAAGAATATATGGGCCTGACAGTCAATGGAGCATGATCATTTGAATAAACTATCAATCACATTTCAACAGAAGGATCAATGTGAAATTTGGTGGAAATTGGCTAAGTGGTTTCTGAAGAATCATGATTCAGTAAACAGCACAGTGGCAGGGAAATATTATAAATATAAATCAGATGATGGCCATCTTAGATTTCCAATCAGAACAATTTTAACTACTGTTGATCTACAAGTCGCTTGGATACTTTCAATATAAATGTATATGGCCCATACAAATGGGGAAGCAAATTTGACCTTGGAAGTAAAAAGGTCAAATGTCAACATAGAATCATCATTTTAGCAATTTTGGTAGATCTCCTGTCCCCCATAATTTGTGCAAAGATTAGGACCCAGGGCTTATTTGGGTATGGAGAAGAAGATTTTTAAAGGTTTTTACCATATATGGGCATGGCAGCCATTTTGATCAATGGACCATACCCATTTTAGCAATCTTTCATTCTCCTGCCCACGGAGGCTCCGCATGAAATTTGAGCAACACTGGCCCGGAGGCGTCAGAGGAAAAGCCATTTGAAATTATCAACATTTTTTCCATACAAATGTATGGGGCCCATACAAATGCATACAGAAGCAATCTTGACCTCGCCGTTAAAAGGTTAAATGTCAATGTATGACAATTATTTTAGCAACTTTGGTAGACCGTCCGTTCCAGATGATATATGCAAAGATTCAGCCACAAGCCATCCTCGGTTTTGGAGAATAAGATTTTTAAATGCTTTTTCCCATACAAATGCATAAGGAAGCAAACTTGACCTTGCCATAAAAAGGTCAAATGTCAATGTATGACCATTATTTTAGCAACTTTGGTAGACCCCCTGTCCCCAATGATATATGCAAACCTTCAGCCCTAAAGCATCCTCGGTTCTAGAGAAGAAGATTTTTAAAGGTTTTTACCATATATGGGCATGGCGGCCAGCTTGGTCAACAAACAGTGACCATTTTAGCAATCTTTTGTTCCCCCTACCTAAGGAGGCTCCATATGAAATTTGAGTAAAATTGGCCCAGAGGCTCCAGAGGAGAAGTTGTTTGAAATCCTAAACATTTTTCCCATACAAATGCATAAGGAAGCAAAATTGACCTTACCCTAAAAAGATCAAATGTCAATGTACGACCATTATTTTAGCAATTTTGGTAGCCCACCTGTTCCCAAAGATATATGCAGAGATTCAGCCATAAGGCATGCTCGGTTTTGGAGAAGAAGATTTTTAAAGGTTTTTCCCATACAAATGCATAGGGAAGCAAACTTGACCTTGCCGTAAAAAAAGGTCAAACGTCAATGTACGACAATTCTTTTAGAAATTTTGGTAGACCTCCCGTCCCCAATGATTCCTGCAAAGGTTCAGCCCCAAGGCATTCTTGGTTCTGGAGGAGAAGATTTTTAAAGGTTTTTACCATATATGGGCATGGCGGCCATCTTGGTCAACGGACCGTGATCATTTTAGCAATTTTTCGTTCCCTCACCCTAAGGAGGCTCCATATGAAATTTGAGCAAAATTGGCTCAGCAGCTTCAGAGGAGAAGTCATTTGAAAATGTTAACGGACGGGTGCACGGACGGATGGACGGACTAACGGACTGACGGACGCACGGACGGCGGACGAAAAGTGATCATAATAGCTCATCCTGAGCAGAGCTCAGGTGAGCTAAAAACATGGTATTTGTCCTAATAATCTCTCAAGCTCAAGGTTATAACTCCCATACTGTTTGAGATAATTTGATATTATTTGGCACAGACATATATAAGTACTTATTTTAGCAATGCTGAATCTCTATGTCACTCCAATGCCTCCTATCAAGTTTCACCTCAATCCAACATGGTTTGAGATGAGATGTTGTTTGGAGAATTTCAATTGAAAGACTTACCAATGACACTTAAAGATTTACCAATGACACTAAAAGGCTTACCAGTGACAATAAAAGACTTACCAATAACACTAAAAGACTTACCGATGATACTAAAAGACTTACAAATGACACTAAAAGACTTACCAATGACACTAAACGGCTTACTGATGACACTAAAAGACTTGTTTGTTTTGTTTGTGTTGAGGTTTTATGGCCAAATCAACCCAATGGGGTCATGTCGAGTGCGGTCAGTTTACCTAACCACACATTTACTGGGCAGGCTTAGTCCTCTAAGGGGTTAACCAGTATTGTGCACATTCTTCCACCAGAAACTGACAACTGCCCTTCTTGTATCAGCGGAAGGGAGAGAATGATCGTAGAAAATATTTCACTATCAATCTCCATGAAAGACTGTTGACAACCTCGGCGGGGGTCGAACCCGCGACCTCCTGGTCTCCAGTCAGACGCACAACCAACTGAGCCACCGAGGCCATTACTAAAAGACTTACCAATGACACTAAAAGACTTACCAATGACACTAAAAAAAGACTTACCAATGACACTAAAAGACTTACCAATGACACTAAAAGACTTACTGATGACACTAAAAGATTAACCAATTACACTAAAAGACTTACCACTGACACTAAAAGATGACCCAATGACACTAAAAGACTTACCAATGCCACTTAAAGACTTACCAATGACACTCCAGGACTTACCATTGACACTCAAAGACTTACCGATGACACTCAAAGACTTACTATTGATGCTAAAAGACTTAATGATGACACTAAAAGACTTACCAAATGACACTAAAAGACTTGCCAATGATACTCAAAGACTTACTATTGACACTAAAAGACTTACTGATGACACTAAAAGACTTACTGATGACACTAAAAGACTTACCAATGACACTATAAGACAACTTAAGACAAAAATCTTACCAATGACATTAAAAGACTTACCATTGACACTTCTTTTGTTCGTCTGTCATTACTGACAATGACCAATCCTAATCAACTGTGTGATGTGTTATTATTTGTGTGTTCTAAGATGGCTGATGAGACCAATCTTAGCTCTAAACTGCCTGTTGCAGATAGAACAAGAGAGGTCTGAGGAAGAAAGCTCTGTTGGTGATGCCTTAGCTCTGGCTTTCCGCTGTGCACGTTTCTGCTCGGCTTCACTGATTCTTTTTGCTTCGTATTCACCAGCTCCCCTTTTTATGAGGCCTCGCCACTTTGTATGATCTTGTGCAATCTGTTCCCATGACTCTGTTGGTATGTTGAAGTCTTTAAGGGAGGCTTTGAGGGTGTCCTTGTATTGCTTCTTCTGACCACCATGGGAGCGTTTTCCTACTTGAAGTTCTCTGTAGAGGATTTTCTTTGGCAAACGTTCATCAGGCATTCTGGGCCTGTCCATCTTAACTGTGCCAATTTCAGAAGAGTATGTATACTCTGCATCCCTGCCCTTTTCAGGACTTCTGTGTCTGAGATCTTGTCTTGCCACTTGATCTTTAGAAGTTTTCTAAGACAGCTTGTATGGAAGTGGTTCAGTCTTTTGGCATGCTGTTGGTAAACTGTCCAAGTTTTGCATGTGTATAATAGTGTTGGCAACACTACTGATCTATATACTTTCAGCTTTGTGTCAAGTCTGATTCCAATTCGGTCCCAAATACTTCCACATAGCTGATCAAATGCTGCACTAGATTTGGCAATTCTAGCATTGACTTCATCATCAATGTGCACAACTCTAGACAATGTGCTTCCAAGGTAGGTGAAGGTGTCTACCACTTGCACTCATTGACCTTTCACTGTGATGGTAGGCTCCTTGTAAGGCTTTTCAGGTGCTGGCTGATATACTACCTCAGTCTTTTTGATGCTGATTGTGAGATCATAGCTGTCACATGAATCAGATACTTGATCCACACCTTTTTGCATCTTCTCTTCTGTTGGAGCACCCTTTGCCATGTCATCAGCAAAGAGGAACTCGTCTAGCACCTCTGTCTGCACCTTAGATTTAGCTTGCAACTTTCTTAGGTTGAAAAGTTTCCCATCAAACCAATGACACTAAAAGACTTACCAATGACACTCAGAGACTTACCACTGATATTAAAAGACTTACCACTGACTCTCAAAGACTTACCATTGACACTAAGACTTATTGATGACACTAAAAGACTTACCAATGACACCCAAGACTTACCACTGACACTAAAAGACTTTCTAATGACATTAAGAGACTTATCAATGACACTAAAAGACTTACCAATGACACTCAATGACTTACCATTGACACTAAAATGCTTACCAATGACACTCAAAAACTTAACCATTGACACTAAAAGACTTACTGATGACAATAAAAGACTTACCAATGACATTAAAAGACTTACCATTGACACTAAAAGACTTACTGATGACACTAAAAGACTTACCAATGACACTCAAAGACTTAGCAATGATACTAAAACACTTATCAATGACATGAAAAGACTTACCAATGACAGCATACCCATCTTTGATTGAAGCAGGGAATGGAGGCAATGGTTCCTCAGCATAGACATCCTCTGACAGATAGCAATTCAAACAATCTGAAAGTATTGAAAGTATAATAGATAAGACTAGACGTACAATGCAAGGGACAGGTGAAGAATGTCAAGGAATGATTTTAGCAAAATCTGAATCTCAATCTAGCCACAATGCCTCCCATCAAATTTCAGCTTAATCTGACTTATGGTTGGGAGGAGATGTCACTTAAAAAAATTTTAAGATGGCCACCATGGTGGCCATCTTGGATATCACAACAAAACCATTTTAGCAATTCTGACTTTCTATGTCCCTACGATGCCTTCCATCCAGTTTCGGCTCAATCCGACTTATGGTTTGGGAGGAGATGTTGTTTGAAGAATTTCAAGATGGCCACTGTGGCAGCCATATTGGATACCATAACAGAACAATTTTAGCAATTCTAAATCTCCATCTAGCCACAATGCCCCCCATCAAGTTTCAGCTCAATCCAACTTAAGATTCTGGAGGAGATGTTGAAAATGTGAAAAGTTAATGACGGACAGACAGACGATGGACAACAGGCTATGACATAAGCTGACCTGGGGCAAAGTTCTGAGTGAGTTAATATGTTTTCTAGTAACACACTTTATCAGAAGCTTAACCCATTGTAGCATGGAGACCCCTTAAAATGTAAGTGGCAAACAGTGCAGACCCAGATCAGATGCTGCAGAATGTGGCATCTAATCAGAGTCTCCACTGCTTGCAAATAGATCAACCATTTTATTCTAGGAATATCTAAATCATATAGCCTGACATACCTAAAATCGAAATTAGAATCTATCAATATATAGTGTGGGGGAGTTCATTCAGTCTACAATGGGTAAATGTATAAAAGCAAACCTATGGTAATTTATCCTAAATAGTCAAACGGAGGGGCCTGAGCAAACAGTGCAGACCTGGATCAAACTGTGTCTCTGGAGCAGCTTGATATGGTCTACACTGTTTGCCCTTTTATCAATAATGAAGCAATCTGATCAACTGACAATAAGGACATCTCAGAGATACATTTATCACTCATTCATTATGTGAAGGTTTTAAAGGCTCCATATTCCTCAAAAATAGACATTTTTTATCCAAGAAAGATTTAATAACTTGATATATAGTATTAATACTATCATAAAATGTCGCATCTGACAGCCTGTAAAATTTCAGTTTGCCTCTTGTTTTAGAATTGGATCAAAAATGAAATGATTTTTTTTTTTTTTATTGTATTTCTGAATTAATGTTGGTAACATTAATTCAAAGATACGATAAACAATCATTTCATTTCAAGAATGAGAGACTAATTGAAATTTTTCAAGCTGTCAGGTGCCACATTTTATGATTGTATTAATACCATATATCAATTTATTAAACCTTTCTTGGATAATAAAATGTCTATTTTTGAGGAATATGGAGCCTTTAACTGCTTGTGGCAGTCAAAACAAACAGGAGGGCCATGATAGCCCTGTAACGCTCACCTGAGCAACATAGCACTTTGAGAGCCTGATCTAGAACTGATCAAGGCAAACATTCTGATCAAAGTTCAAAATGATTAACAAGTAAGACAATGTAGCATGTCTAATGGACTGTGAAATAAAGGTCAAGGTCAAATATGGATGACTGCTCTCAAGAGGCCATGCTAAGATGTATGCATGTACTAAGTATCACTGGCTGTAGGAGCAATACTTACTGAGAAACTGACCTAAACACAAACACTTCACAAGTACCAAATATCATTCTGTAGGACCAATAATTACTGAGAAACTGACCTAAATGGAAAAACTAAGAGAGTCACTGGACAGAAAACTATACATCACCTTGAAATCATCAAGACAAACATTTTGAGCAAGATTCCTGATGATCACTTCAAAAATGTGGCCTCTAGAGCATCAACAAGGTTTTCCATTGATTTGGCCAGGTGAACTAGCTTTTGATATCAAGTGACCCAGTTTTAAATTAGACCTAGAAATCATCAAGACAAACATTTTGAGCAATATTTATGATGATTATTTCAAAAATGTGACCTCTCGAGTGTTAACAGTTTTCTGCCGATTTGGCCAGGTCACCTAGTTTTTGACCCCATGTGACCCAGTTTCAAACTTGACCTATAAATCATCAAGACAAACATTTTGAGCAAGATTCAAGATGATTGCTTCACAAATGTGACCGGTAGAGTGTTAACAAAGTTTTCTGCTGATTTGGCAAGGTGACCTAGTTTTTGACCCCAAGTGACCCAGTTTCAAACTTGACCTAGAAATCATCAAGACAATTATGTTGAGCAAGATTCATGATGATTGCTTGAAAAATGTGACCACTAGAGTGTTAACAAGGTCTTCTGCTGATATGGCCCGGTGACCTAGTTTTTTACCCCATGTGACTCAGTTTCGAACCTGACCTAAAGATCATCAAGACAAACATTTTGAGCAAGATTCATGATGATTGCTTAAAAAATGTGACTGCTAGAGTGTTAACAAAGTTTTCTGCTGATTTGGCCCGGTGACCTAGTTTTTGACTCCAAGTGACCCAGTTTCAAACTTGACCTAGAGCACATCAAGATTCATGATGATTGCTTGAAAAAATGACCGCTAGAGTGATAACAAATTTTTACGCTGATCTGGCCAGGTGACCTAGTTTTTGACCCCAGGTGTTCCAGTTTCAAACTTGACCTAGAAATCATCAAGACAAACATTTTGAGCCAGATTCATGATGATTGCTTCAAAAATGTGACCGCTAGAGTGTTACCAAGGTTTTCTGCTGATTTGGCCCGGTGACCTAGTTTTGACCCCACGTGACCCAGTTTCAAACATATCTTAGAACTCATCAAGACAAACATTTTGAGCAAGATTCATGATTATGGCTTCAAAAATGTGACCACTAGAGTGTTAACAAGGTTTTCTGCTGATTTGGCCCGGTGACCTAGAAATCATCAAGACAAACATTTTGAGCAAGATTCATGATGATTGCTTGAAATATGTGACCACTAGAGTGTTAACAAGGTTTTCTGCTGATTTGGCCTGGTGACCTAGTTTTTGACTCCAAGTGACCCAGTTTTGAACTTGACCTAGATATCATCAAGACAAACATTTTGAGCAAGATTCAAGATGATTGCTTGAAAAATGTGACCGCTAGAGTGTTAACAAGGTTTTCTGCTGATTTGGCCTGGTGACCTAGTTTTTGACTCCAAGTGACCCAGTTTCGAACTTGATCTAGATATCATCAAGACAAACATTTTGAGCAAGATTCATGATGATTGCTTGAAAAATGTGACCGCTAGAGTGTTAACAAGGTTTTTTGCTGATTTGGCCCGGTGACCTAGTTTTTGACCCCAAGTGACCCAGTTTCAAACTTGACCTAGAAATCATTAAGACAAACATATTGAGCAAGATTCATGATGATAGCTTCAAAAATGTGACTGCTAGAGTGTTAACAAGGTTTTCTGCTGATCTGGCCCGGTGACCTAGTTTTTGACCCCAAGTGACCCAGTTTCAAACTTGACCTAGATTTAATAGAGGAAAACATTTTGAGCAAGTTTCATCAAGATTGGGTCAAAACTATTACCTCTAGAGTGTTAACAAGTTTTTCCTTTGATTTGACCTGGTGACCTAGTTTTTGACCCCAAGTAACCCAGTATCGAACTTGACCTAGATTTCATAGAGGCAAACATCTGACCAAGTTTCACCAAGTTTGGGTCAAAACTGTGACCTCTAGAGTGTTAACAAACTAATTGTTGATGACGAACGACTGACGACGGACGATGACCGACGACGGACATAGGGTGATGACAATAGCTCACCCTGAGCTTATGCTCAGGTGAGCTAAAAAAAAAAGAAAACCATTAAAAATGTACCAGTGACTCATGACTTTTTCCATGACATTCAACTTCCTTTGCCTAACTTTCTCTCAAATCCATTAAGTAACAGCCAAAAAAATTAAAATAAACAAGACAGGCTTAAGAAGAAAAACTGTTCAGAGAAATAAAACTTTAGTGTTCTTAAGGGGTATAAATACTTTTCAAGGGAACTAACTCTGTCAAAATTGTTTTGCCATCTTCTAAAAGAGACATCTACTCTAGAAGGAAAGAATTTGCTCTCAAAGGGAGCAAATTCTTTCCTTTTAGAGTAGACCCCTTCTCACAAGCAGCTGCATACATAAGCAATCAAACAGGAAGTTATAAAAGTTGTCTCCCTTTTTAAAATGGCAGAAAAATTTTAGCAGATGTAGCAATCTACCTTAAGATATCATTAGCAATAAGACAAGGTGTATCAATCTACTTTAAGATATTATTAGCAATAAGTCAAGGTTCAATAAGAGTAATAAGGTATTTGTGGCTTCAGGAGATGCTTTATGAATGCTCAAACTAATGAAATGCAGAATACTGCCACTTCAAACAATATTTTATGACCTTGTTTAACATTTCTGCTACATGAAAACCTTCTGGCTTCTACCTGTTGGGAATATTTTATCTACCCTAAATATTAGGACACCTTACAGGCTCCATATTCCTAGAAAAAAAAAAAAGACTTTTTAGCCAGTACATGACTAAACCTAAATAAGACTTGTGCGACCAGAAAGACTCAAATCAGCATGGCACATGCCCAGTCTGATCAGAGTCTTTGCTGATGGCATATGCTTTCTACAGCCTATGGGCTATCTAAAGAGGGATAAATGAGAATCCTTGCCATACTGGGTGGATGTACAGGCTGATCACCGATTTATTATCTGATGCGTTTGTCATCACTGTACCAAAGGTTAATCTTTTCACCCCTGAGTTTCTGCAATGGACTCTTCTGTGTTTGAATCCAGATGCACCCATTATTACAATTAGAGGTTTTCATCAAAAGTCAAATCAATTGGCAAGTACTATAGTAAAGATCTTTATGATTGGGCAAAGATATCTCCTTTGGTTTGCATGGCTGACAGGATAAATTCTTTGCATGCCTTTGAAAATTTGGTATTTACATCTCTTTCAATGTTATCTAATCCTTGCCATGCTGAATGAATTAAGATGCTACACCCACTTCTAATTTTCAGCCAATCAGATTACTTAATCTGGGTTGTTGATACAAATTTACATACTTAATTACACACAGTGTAGATCCAGATCAGTTGGCTTCTTCAGAAGCCAACTGATCTGGATCTACACTGTTTGTAAAGGCAGGACATAATCTGGGTTCAGCAGGACCAGGTTTAATTATCTGATCACTGGAGGAATAACTGCTTGGCCAACCTGATGTTTCTTTAGATGACTCTGTTGTCTGAATACAAACATTGGCCCTTTTCTTATGACACATCTCAAATGCAGCTGAACCCCCAGTCTCATGATGCAAAACCAGTAAACCATTGGTTTACTCAATAACAGTTCAATACCCATGATTCATTTGTACTGAATTTGAAAAACCTACCGTAATAACCCTAAGAATTGGGACACCCAGATCTGAGCAAACAGTGCATACCCCGATCAGATACTGCAGAATGTGGCACCTGATTAGGATTGATTGTGTTGGGGTTTAACGTCACGTCAACCCTTATCGGTCATTTTGTGTTGTCTCCCAGAGAAAGGGAGGAAAGAGATAGTAGAAGAGATGAAAGAGAGAGACAGGGAAGAAAGAGGAACAGGAATGAAAGTGAAGGAACAGATGAAATAAAAAAAAATTCCCCCTCTACCCTTACCTGCTATAAGGATAGCAGGCCTTGCCCAACTATAAGCCAATATCAGTTGGACCCCCCAGTGACGCAAGATACCAACCACCATCCAACCACACCCTATCTGATCAGGATCACTGTTTGCCACTCATCCAGCTATTTTAGATACATCAAAAGGTAGTAATAAAATGGTTGGTCATATTTTAGGATCAGTATGGTAAAGAGTTAAGGTGCCTCAATACTTTGGATAAAAACCATCATACCCATTAGCTTACAGAAATTCTAGCACTAACCATGCTATGAGCAAATTCAGCAAATGACAAACTGATGATATTTTTCATATTTTTTCCTAAAAAATATGATCTGACACTTCATGCAAATTGTCTCCTTTGCATGAAGTGTCAGATCCTATTTTCTAAGAAAATTAAGAAAAATATTTGAAACTGTCATCTGCTGAAATTTTTACCAAGCATGCAAAATTCTAACACTGATATCCACTTGTTATTAATTAATAATTATTTCAGGTAAATACAAGGTCAGCCTACTAATTTGTTAATGGGATTTCCAGTGGTACCAGGGTCATATAACAGCTACTGTAATGCAGACTAGTTCACAATGTTTAATTAAGTATAGTGACCCCTCCACAAGAGTCACCTCTCAATAAGAGCCACCTGTCCATAGCAGCTACTTTTCCAATTTTCCATGGTGCTGCTTTACTAAATATTTAACCTTAAACTGCCAATCACAACAATTGTCGTCTGCTTAGTCATCTGCTTGTGATTTTAAAAGTCATTTTTGCAAACAGTGTGGACCCTGATCAGGAGCAGTCTGACCAGAGTCCACACTATTTGCCTGTATGCAAAAATAGGTTTGAAATAATAACCAGGAGCAAGCAGACAGCATTTTGTTTTATTTATTATGTTAACATGCCTATTTAAAATATATACTTCTCATCTAAAGATCATTTATTCAACAAAAACTTTTGATATTATTCTTATTTCTCCACAAAAACTTATGCTATGTATTTCCCTAAAACAAACAAAAAAAAAAAACAACAAAAAAAAAAACATGTTATGGGTACTCACTAGAAGTGCCTCAAAGAGGAATTCCTAATGAATACCTATAACATATAATATTATTGGACTTGCAAAACTTCTGACATTTCTTACTTTTAACAGCAATGGTTGGACATTTCACTCAAAATTCACTATTTGAATGATACATCAAGCCTTATTTTTTGTAAAAAATCAACAGAAGAAAACTAAAATGCTCTCTGCCTCCAGCAGGTTAAAGGCTAATTAAACCTTGCTATGTTGCATAAATTAAGTCACCATGCCCACTTCTAATTTTAGGCCTATCCGAGTACTTGATCCAGGTTGTTGATACAAATTCACATGCTTAATGACAAACAGTGCAAATCCAGATCAGTTGGCTTGATCTACACTGCTTGTAAAGGCAGGGCATATCTGGGACCAGCAGGACCCGTGTTCATATATGACACTATTTTTTTCTTTAATTTAAACTGATGAAAAAAAGGCATTGGTAAATTTCCAAAAATATCCCATGTTGTTCAGTATTGAATGACCCTCATAAGAATGTTTTGACAATGGCAGTTCTTCCAGCCTGCCAGTGTTAGTAAGCTTATGTCACACCTGGAGAGGTGTGTTGAAATATGACTTGTTTTCATCCTGGGCTATAGGAAAGCAGGCTATTTAGATGAATTCCTCAACACTTAGCATAATGGGCAAATGTTTCAACAGATCAAATTTTGAAATATTTTTCTTATTTTCCCAGAAAACAGGATGACATTTTATGCAAATTGTCTCCTCAGGAGACAATTTGCATGATACTGTATGTCAATTCCCATTTTTTTTTGGTAAAAATAAGAAAAATATCATCAATTTGTTATCTGTATATTTAGCATGCAAAACATTAGCAATATCAAATAAAAAGGGACCTTAACCCTTGTCCTGCTGAATAAATTAAGATGTCATGCCCATTTCTAATTTTCAGCCAATCAGATTACTTGAATCAGATTGTTGATATAGATTAGATTAACATACTTAATAGCAAACAGTGCAGATCCAAATCTGGATCTACACTGTTTGCAAAGACAGGGTATATCCGGGTTCAGAAGGACAAGGGTTAATATGTGATGCAAAATATATGAGGACTTAATGAGTAACATATTAAATGATGCTTTTGCAATATTATTTTCTGATTTTCTTTATTAAAACATATGTTGTGGGTACTCGTTTGAATTGCCTCAACTTGTCAAAGCAATTCAAATGAGTTCCAACAACATATGTTTTTATAAAGAAGTAGATAAAAGTACATTGACTGTAATCTAAAGGCTACTTAATTGCTTTACTGTGCACTTATAGGAGCATGTGCCGTAATTAGGTCAAATATGGTATCTTTAATTTGTCACCTGTTGAATTAAGCTAGAGAGTGTAGTATTGTTAATGGAAATATCAGAACAGGATATTTACTGAAACTTATGCTATAGCCTTTTTGTTGTTGTTTGTTTTGTTGTTGTTTTTTTTTGTTTTTTTGTTGCTGTTTTTTTTTTTCTGATTTCTTTATAAAAGTTTATGTTGTGGCTACTCATTAGAATCACTTCATTGAGCTCAATACAATACTAATGGGTACCCACAACTTATGTTTTAATGAAGGTCTGGATATATCTGGTATAAGTAGATTTTCTGCCATTTCTTTACAGAGATAATTTTTGTGACTTCATGTTTGCCTCTCCTGAAAAAAAACGGCCTACTTTAAGCTCCATAGGAGAGAAAATTTTCCCTTTTATAGTAGACACCTTTTCAGAAGGAAAGAAAAACAATTTTGAGAGCATTGCCTCCCCTGAACATGCAACCTATCCCCTTAATGTCATAATGGGTTAATGTATAGAAGCAAACTTAGTACTACAGTAGAACTTCAATGGCTCGAACCCCGATGCTCGTTTACCATGGATGAGTTGAACACGTTCTTGAGTCCGCAGGGATTTCCTCCAAATATGATATACAGATAATTTAGGGAGATTTTCTTCTTTTATCTTGCAGATGTGTGCTGTGTGCACTCATTAGAATTGCATCAATGAGGCAATTCTAATTAAGCACACAGCATGCGTTTGTAATATGGAACATCGAAAGGATATCCCACAATTATCTCCATTATGCCTCCTGGTATGGCACTAATAGTAACCCTCTGTGACTTGAACTACCGCTGTCTCAAACAAATTTTCATGGTCCCAAAGGGGTTCGAGCCATCAAAGTTCGACTGTATGTGTTTCCTCTGATGCACATTTCAAGCTTAAAAATAGCACTCTGTTGACTAAATCATCAGGTGAAAATCAGTAATGTTTTCCTTATTTTTTTTCACTGAAATGTCAAGTTTAATCCTTGTCCTGCTGAATAAATTAAGATGCCACACCTACTTCTAATTTTCAATCAGATTACTTGATCCAAGTAGTTGATACAAATTCACATACTTAGTGGCAAAGAGTGCAGATCCAGATCAGCTGGCTTCTGAATACACTGTTTGCAAAGGCAGAGTATATCTGGGTTCAGCAGGACAAGGGCTAATTTTCTGTGAAAAAAATAGAAAAATGTTTTTAAATGAGTCTGCTTTAATTTATTGTCAGCTTTTTAAAGTTCAAGTTATCAACTTTGCAACCTCTCTATAGTACCTGCACAAAGTTAAGTTCTGATCCTTTTCAAATTGAAGTTTGATAAATTAAAGTTTCCAAAATTATTTCTGAGGTTTTAAATACAGCCATAAGAAATGCTTTATTTCAGACTCAAAAGTCTGGTAAACCATTTCATTTAAGTATTTCATACAGAATAAAGGGTCAATTGGGGGTGAGGGGAGTGGGGAGCAGGGGATCAAAATTATGAGGAAGTTCAAATGTCATCTCTAAAATAAAAACTAATCTAGAGCCCTGTTCATTGAAAAAATGAGTAATCACCCCCACATTCCCCCTCCTTATCCATCAGTCTTTCATCTGTTACACAATTCTGGCAAAACTCTGCGAGATCTGTCAGTATCATCGCTCTAATAACCTTTCACAATGTGCCATGCCTTGAATATGGATAAAACACACTTTAATCCATGTCTGCATATCTGCACATTGCCACACATGAAAGCATGCTTGGAAGTGTAGTTCCTTAGATCACCCACTTTGTTATGACGTTTTGTACTGTAATGTTCCGTGATGATGAAAATTTTTATACCTTCTAGTACAAGATGGTCCCTTTACAATGCTATGGTTCAGGTCCATGGAATGACATAGCAGTTACAAAAACATGAATAGCATTATAATGAGGTTAAAACAGGGATACCATATTTGACATAATTACCACACATACACCAAAAAAAGAACTGTCAAGCTATTTCCGCAACTTCAGATTACAGTCCCTGTACTTTTATCCAGAACTCCATAGAAGCATTTTATGTTGTAGGTACTCATTTGATTGCCTTGACTTATCGAGGCAATTCAAATAAGTACCCACAAAATATGCTTTTATGAAGAAAATGAGAAAAAATATCTCATACACATCATTCAATACTCCTTCTATGAAGTCCTCTGCTAATCTTTGTATAAGTGTGCCATTATAAGTAGTTATTTTCCTATATATATTTTTCTATAATTTTGAAAAACCTTAGTACACAGAGCGGTAATTAGACTAAATATGGCAGTTGCTGGCAAGTTTTAATGAATTCTTGATTAATGAAACATCAACCCTTGTTGGTCATTTTGTGTTGTCATTAAGAGACAGGGAGAAAAGAGGCAGAAAAGTGAGTTTGTTTGTGTTGAGGTTTTACAGCCCAGTCAACCCAATGGGATCATGTCGAGCGTGGTCAGTTTACCTAACCACACGTTTACTGGGCAGGCTTAGTCCTCTAAGCGGTTAACCAGAACAGTAAGTGGATGAGAGGAAAGAAAAAAAGATAAGAAGATAAAGTAAATGACAGTGCAAAAACAATGGAAACACTAATATGCCATGATGATGATTTGGTGTTTTACGTCCCTTTCAGCATTATTTAAGTCATATGGAGATGATGGAAGAGTAATAATGAAAGTGCCTCCAGTGGAATTCGAACCTGGGACCTTGTGATAGGATGACAGGAGTGCTAACCACTTGGCCACCTAGATGCTTCACTAATATGCCACACTAAGTGTTAACCTTTAAAAAGCCAAGAAAACCTGCATCTGAAAATGTCGTTTGTTTATGTCGTCTGTTGAATATTCTTGCAAATTTTTCAAACCTATTTTTGCATACAGGCAAACAGTGTGGACCCTGATCAGACTGCTCCTAAACTGCATCCACACTGTTTGCAAAAATGACTTTTAAAATCACAAGCAGATGACAAAACAGACGACAAATGTTGTGATTGGCAGTTTAAGGGTTAAAGCTATGGTATCCTTAGTCATACTAAAATCAAATACACCCTATCTGACAATACAATTAATTAAATACTGAATCACCCATCATGTCATTACACTGGATGCATTTAACAGCTGTTGGGTTCAATTGCATCACAGGGTTCAAAGTTGTTTTTGGTACAAATATGACCAGTCTTAACCCTTGTCCTGCTGAACCCGTATATACTCTGCCTTTGCAAACAGTGTAGATCCAGATCAGTTGGCTTCTGAAGAAGCCAACTGATCTGGATCTGCACTGTTTGCCATTCAGTTTATGAATTTATGTCAACAATCTCTATCAAGGCATCTGATAGGCTGATATTCAGAAGTGGGCATGGCATCTTAATTTATTCCGCATGACAAGGGTTAATGCTTAGTATGCTGGGTAAAAATTTCAGCAGACAACAATACGAAATACTTTTCTTATTTTTTCCCAGAAAATAGGTTTGACATTTCATGCAAACTGTCTCTTCAGGAGACAACTTGTATGAAATGTCAAAGCCTATTTTCTAAGAAAACTAGACATGTGTCCAAAGTACACAAATGCTCTTGTTCTTTGCTCTTTACCCATATGGATGCATAAATTTAAACAACTATGTTTCAAATGCTGAATCTGACCCTGATCAGATGCTGCGATCTACAGTGTCTGATCTAGATTTACACTGTTCACCAATGTCCCTTTTATGGGACACTAGGCATGAATGGGTTGTTATATCAAGACGATGGAAGGATGACATACAATGAAGTGCAATACAGTCATGAGCTGAATTCAACCTCTGGCGCAATTTGATCCTGAGAGCTTGTGATTCAAAGTTGGCAGCAACAACCACAGAGCCACGCAAACACTTCTTATGTACAGTGAACCCTTGTTACAATGACAGCATTTGTTCCCAAAGATGTTGCCATTAAAATGACTTTGCTGTTGTAAAGAATCCTTAATGGACTGAATGATATGTGAGAAAGGCATTGTTTTATTCTTATATCCTCATAGAACGTATGTTTTGGATATTTGTTAGAATTGCCTCAGTGAGGCAATTCTAACAAATATCCAACATGTATGTTGCTTGAAGTTTTAATGCAATATTCATGCATAATTTCTCATTAACTGTCACCTCTTGAGCAAAAGTTTCCTGACAGTCACTTAGTAATGAATTTTGTCGTTGTATCGAGTGTCGGTATATAGAGGGTTGACTGTACTGTCCTTTCGACATCACTTGGAAAGATGTTGTTGTTTTTTTTGCATGGTGTTTTACTTTAAATGAAAATATTTTGTTCTGACTGACCATTTCTTATCAGAAACCATTTGTCATTTCTGTTTGTGTTTTGTTCTCAAATATGTACCCTAAAATTAAATTTACGGCCAACAATTGGTCTGACCTATGCGATTTCAATAGTAATGTGAGTTTTTTTAACTTTTTGTCAAAGAAAATATTTTTTTCTTTTCTTTGCTGAATTGAATTATTGCTGTTTCCAACAATATTATGAAAATTTCAGAAAAATTGAACAAGCAGAACTTGTTGAAAGTCTGCCTGCAATTTACCTACCCTTCAGATTTCTGCATAATTTGTATTCATTTTTACTATTGCAAAAAATGTCAAATATTTGATCATAGCTACAGATAAGACGGGGCATCCACATAATATTTTTCTTATTTCTCCACGAAAACATATGTTGTGGGTACTCATTAGAAGTGCCTCACTGAGGCACTTCTAATGAGTACCCACAACATATGCTGAGGCACTTCTAATGAGTACCCACAACATATGTTTTTGTGGAAAAATAAGAAATATATGTTCCTGATATCCCCTCTTATATGGAGCTTTGTATATGGCCATTGAAACATGAGCTTTCCAAATTGTGTTCTGAAACCCAAGACATTTCTGTATTTCAAAAATCAACATACAGTCTAACTTCAATGGCTCCAACATCTTTGGGACCACTGAAATTTGTTCGAGATATGGGTAGTTCGATGCACTGAGGGTTAACCATGGTGCCTGGTCTGAGACTAAGACTAAGGAAGCAAATGGCGATGATTTAGTAAACTCTTTTCATTTTTCTACATAATAATTGTATGTTGTATGTACTCATTAGAATCACCTTGATGAGGCAATTCTAATGAGAACATACAATATACAATTTCATGATAAAATAGGAAATTCTCTCTAAATATTTGTCTTCTTGAGCTATCGGAAGAATTTTGTAGGGACTCAAAAACAAGTTTGAATCATCCATGGTGAACAAGCCATCAGTGTTCGAGCTATTGAGGTTTGACTGTAAAAAGAAATATCATGATTTGAATCTTTCTATAGGGTCATTTTGATGCAGGCTTACTAAAAGCACATCGCACATTCATGGTCTACCCCATTGTGACTGGAAAGCCCTAAAAGTTAATGATTTACTCCTTACAAAAAGTAGTCCTTTATGATCACAGTGTATAACCGTACAGTGCACCATCGTCTGTACACCCCAAAACTCAATAGCTCTCAAAAAACAAACAGGGAAAGTCAAAGATTATTGCCAGGTAAGAAAGCAACAACGTATCTGTATACAATGCAATTTTTAGCAACCAGGGCCCAGTTGTTCAAAGCTAACGATGTCGTTAGTTAACGATTCGTTAAAATTTACATCGAGTGATACGCAAATATGCTGAAATTTTTTGCTGAAAAAATGTGAGTAGCTTTTGCAGTGCAAAAGCTACTCACATTTTTTCAGCAACAAATATCAGAATATTGTATATTGAATCCGCAAAAACAGTTAACAAAATGACCCTTAACGAGCTTGTTAAGCTAACGACGCTTTGAACAACTGGGCCCAGGAGAGTTTTTTGTTCAGCCAGCCTCAGTGGCTCAGTCATATGCACATCCAACTGGTGATCAGGAGGTTGCTGGTTTGATCCCCACTAGGTCTGACAACATTTTTGCATGGAGATTGATCATAATTCAAGGATACCCGTACCTCAAATTTACGAAAACTACGAACAGTTCTCTTCGTAAATGAGTGGATTCTTTCGTATTTTTGCGTAATTTTGTCCGGAGATTGCATATATTCTTGTAGTTTGTTACGAAGGTTTGCGGAAATCTGCGTATTTACGAACAAATTTCCGTACATCCGTAGAAATATATTCGTAGCTGTCTACAAACAAACAGAGCAATCTCCGCACTCTGAATCGATTACTTCGTAAAACTGTGGACTTAACATTTTTCAGTGCGGAACAGTTCGTAGAATATAGACTTAAACTTATTTCAGTTCGTATATGTATGGAGATTACTGGACTTAGAAATTTCTTAGACCAAATGAGAACATAGAATATAACTTAACCAATTTTTGGTTCGTAGCCTTTCGTAGCATTCGGAGTGTGCTTAGAGACCTTTGTAATTTAATATGCATAACAGATTCACAGAAGAATTTGTTGCCATGGATACAAAATGGTATCAATTAAGATATCATAAAAGTAGTTGCTTTATTGCTTTGAAACCAAAAAGTTCAGTCATTTATAGAGCTACTCTGAGGCAACCTAACTATAAAGCTAGTTCATTAGTGAATTTACATTATGGATTAGAAATACATATACTTGGTTTTTGTGTTTTACATGTAAAATGGAATAGTCTAAATGACTTCAATAGTCCATGGAAATGTGATTGCTGATTTCAGTGGTTTGGACAGAAGGTTGGTGGTCTGTTTTGATTACATGTATTTCAATAGAATATAAGCAAATCAAAGAGTTGAATTCTAAGTCTTGCACTTTTTATTTTTTCATTCACAATACATTGATTATAATGCTTTTCTTCAAAAGAAGTGCTGTAAAATTGCTGTAAAATCTTTTTTCCATCACTGTTAACAGATATACAAAACACACATGTACATGACTTTTTAAGTAGATTCCAATGACTAATAACCTTTTTGTAAATACAAAATGCTTTAATACAAAATAAACTTATGTTATGCTTCATTTTGTGGTAGAAAAAGCATGCTTTATTTATTTATTCATAATAATTTTGTTACTGCCCTACCTTGAAATCCTGGAGGTGCTTGCTATGTTCATTTGGAGGCCAGCCTAGGTGGCTCCATTGGATGCGCGTCCAGCTTGTGATTAGGTTACAGGTTTGACCCTCATCGGGTCAGCAACATTATTTCATAGAGATTTGATCCATGCAAGAAGGGCAGTTGTCAGTTTCTGGCGAAAGAATGTGCACACTCACTTAGCTAAACCACTTAGAGGACTAAGCTGCCAGTAAAAGTGTGGTTAGGTAAACTGACCAGGCTCTACATGACCCCATTAGGTTGACTGGGCCGTAAAACCTCAACACAAACAAATGTTCATTTGGAGACAAATAGGTAGTCATGCGGAGTATTAGGACATTTTCTACAAACCTTTACGCAAGATACTAATGGTAAGTGTGCGTAAGCATGCGGAGCTAGTTACGAACAACTACGCAGTCATGCGGAGGTGATTACAAACCAGCGGAGTATTGGGACATTTTCTACGAAACTTTATGCAACATACAAATGGTAAGCGTGCGTAAGCATGCGGAGCTAGTTACGAACAATTACGCAGTCATTTGGAGATGATTACAAACCAGCGGAGTATTGGGACATTTTCTACGAAACTTTACGCAACATATGAATGGTAAGCATGCGTAAGCATGCGGAGCTAGTTACGAACAATTACACAGTCATGCAGAGCTGATTACAAACCAGCGGAGTATTGGGACATTTTCTACGAACCTTTACCTGAGATACAAATGGTAAGTATGCGTAAGCATGCAGAAATTTCAACCCAATACTCTGCTTGTTAAGAAAGTGCGTAGCTCATTCCGAATGTGGTGGTAATCGTAGAGGTTTACGCATTCTCCGCTCTGTTTTCCATTTTTCAGTAAAAAATTGCTTCTTAGTAAATGTCCCAATACTCCGCACAATATTTTCTTCGTAGTTATTCGTAGTTGTACGGAAGCCTTCGGAAATTTGAGGTACGGGAGGTCAGTTGTCAGTTCCTGGCAAAAGTATGTGCACATGTACAAGGACTAAGCCTGTCCAGGAAAATGTATGGTTAGGTAAACTGACCGTGCTCAACATGACCCTGATGGGATGACTTGGCCCTAAAACCTCAACACAAACAAACAAAAACCTTTTGTCATCCCTCTAAACGGTGATTCCAGGTTAATAACACTGAAATTATACCACTATTTCCACTAAAGTCAGCATCAAATCTTTAAAACACCTTTATTCGCTCAAATCTAATAGCTGCTAGCAACCAAATGTTTCAATTTTACAAGACATGGCCACTTGAATTGCATCTGTTTTTGGAGCGTATAGATCACGGTGCTTCCAATTTAAATCATAGTACAGTTATACACTGTGATGCAGTCAAAGTTTCAACATGGCAAAAAGCTTCATCAGAAATATGAACAATTCAGAAGAAGCTATTTTTCAGTTTCTGAGAAGTTAATGAGTGAACAGGATAAGCTTTACCACTCACTGGGCAAATTCAGCAGCTGACAAATTACAATATTTTTCTTATTTTTCCAAGAAAACAGACTTGACATTTCATGCAAATTGTCTCCTCAAGAGACAATTTGTATGAAATGTCAAATCTTTTTCTTTTCTTGAAAAAATAAGAAAAGTATTTCAAAATGTCATCTGCTGATATTTTTCACCCAGCATGCTTAGCATTAAACTGGTTCAGTGTAACATATTTATTCTCAGTATTCAGACAGTTTTAACCCTTGTCATGCTGAATAAATTAAGATGCTATGCCCACTTCTAATTTTCAGTCAATCAGATAACTTGACCTTGGTTGTTGATACAAAATTCACATACTGAATGGCAAACAGTGTAGAATCAGATAAGTTGGCTTCATCAGAAGCCAACTTATCTGGATCTACACTGTTTGCAAAGATGGGGCATATCCAGGTTCACCAGAACAAAAGTTAAGCTTTACCATACTTAACCTTAAAATTTGAACAGTTTATTTCCATTCCTGTTGATGTGTCTAATCGAAGCACTAAAAGCACTGGTGGGTCGATTGTCTCTGAGTGCAGGCTGAGAAAATGGTCCTGAACAAGGACTTGAGACTGTTTCATTTAACCCTTAACTTCCTGTAATTTAACCCTTAAAGCGCCAATCACAACAATTGTCGTCTGCCTTGTCATCTGCTTGTGATTTTAAAAGTCACTTTTGCAAACAGTGTGGACTCAGATCAGACTGCTCATTAGGAGCAGTCTGATCTGAGTCCATACTGTTTGCCTGTATGCAAAAATAGGTTTGAAAAGTTTGCAAGAATATTCAGCAGACGATATAAACAGATGACATTTTCAGATGGCAGGTTTTCTTTCAACACTGTAGACTCCACATTCTGCAGCTGAACAGACGCCACATTCTGCAGCATTTGATCTGGGTATGCACTGTTTGCCAATGTCCCAGTCCAGGTTTTACAGATAACCCTCTTTTGATTGCACTCTGATGTCACAGGATTTGTGCAGCTATAAATAACTGTTACCTGGATTTTGTTAAATTGTATGGTTGAATTTTATTGGACAATGATAATCACATGGACAACTACCTTAAGGAAAGTATGGCATTTGTATACTATGGCTCTATTGTAAACAACTGACCCAATAAAAACGTTGAACTATAATACCCCGCCATTATCATGTCAGGGGCAGATAACTCTGTCAAACAATGGCAAAGTTTGCCCATTAGCAATCCCAAACAAGATCTCCTTCATATCAATGCATGTACCAAGTTTGGTTAAAATTCCTAGACATTTACTCAAGTTATCATCCAGAAACGAAAATATGGGCATATCTCGGGCAGATAACTCCCGTCAAAATTTGCCCATCAGCAATCCCAAACCAGATCTCCACAGTATCAATGCACATACCAAGTTTGGTGAAAATCCATGATGTTCACTCAAGTTATCATCCGGAAACAAAAATATGGGCATGTCTCGGTCAGGTAACTCCATCAAAATTTGACAAAATTTGCCCATTAGCAATCCCAAACCAGATCTCCACAATATCAATGCACATACGAAGTTTGGTGAAAATCCATTGATGTTTACTCAAGATATCATCCGGAAACGAAATACCGATGGACGGATGGATGGACGTACGACTAACAGCCGGACAGACACACGGACATCCAACGTGAAACCATAATACCACGCCACTATCGTGTGGCGGGGTATAAAAATTGCTGCATGAGTGGCAAATAGTGCAAACCCTGATCAGATGCAGTGTTCTGTGGTTTTAATTTAGGTTTACGCTGTTAGCTCAGAGGTGTTTGCCTGGATACTTCTGGCAAATACGGTAGGTATATCTTTCAATGCTCGTGTCAAAAAAATGCCTCTTTTCACAAAAGCATGCAATGAAGGCATAGATCAAGGCATGTACATTAGCAATCTAATCCAGGCCTTTATTGTCCATTTACAGAATTACTGAACATGGTAGAATAAGTTTACAAACAGAGAATGTCCTGACCTGCTGGCATAGATGCACAGGCTGATCTGGGATTTTGCAGTTCCCATACAGTGAAAGGATCCTTTCCCCACATTACACATCATTTGTCTGCAGTTACAAAAGAGACTTTGACTGCCAAAAAATGTAAATTGAGACAGAACAGCAGAAAACCTACATTATCCCTAATGTAATAGGCAAAGATCCCAACAGCCTATGTACCTGTGCAGACTGGTCAAGCTCTTTCCCTTTTCAGCTGACACAAGTCTGGATCTTCCAGTTTGTATGCAATTAACAGCATGTCAATAAGCACCTTTTTGCAAGCTGGTCAGAGTCTAATTAACATCGTAGTGGTGTAACAGTTTGCAGCAGACGATCGCAGTGCATTTTCTTATGATGCCATTCCATTGTCATGTTTCCTGAGAAAACATGTCTATCATGTCAAAGATGTATGTTCCAGAACAGATAAGACTGATAAGCCATTTAGGCTTTAGCTTTCTCTAGGCAAATTCAGCATGCCAACCTGCATCTTTTTGACAAATTGATTATACTATCAGAGGAATTGTAAAGGAGGAGTATTTGGTGATAATTTTGGGATAATTTTTCTTATTTCTGAATGAAAACATATGTTGTGGGTACTCATTAGAAGCGGCTCGGTAAGGCACTTCTAATGAGTACCCACAACATATGTTTTAATGGAGAAATAAGAAAAATTATCCAACAATTATCACCAAAACTCCTCCTTAACATCTCCTCTGACTACTTATTTTTCCTATAAAATATAGCCTGATCAGGACCTTTAACTCTTTCAACTCTAAAGACAAGAAAAAAATGTTTTGCAAACAGTGTAGATCCAGATAAGACTGATCATAACAAGCTGTCTCATCAGGATCTAAACTATTTGCCTTTTCTCCTTACTGATTAGCACTTTGTTTTTGATTTTTGTCATTGCATCCCTTTTTGAGATGATGGCATCCAAATTCAAAAATGGAAGAGTCCACTTCAGAAAGTCAGGGGTGAAAGGGTTAATGAGCTTTATGCATATCTGGGCTTCATGTATACCAAAAAGGGACACCTTGATCAGGGCCCAGTTGTTCAAAGCTAACGATGTCGTTAGTTAACGATTCGTTAAAATTTACATCGAGTGATATGCAAATATGCCGAAATTTTTTGCTGAAAAAATGTGAGTAGCTTTTGCAGTGCAAAAGCTACTCACATTTTTTCAGCAAAAAAATATCAGAATATTGTGTATTGAATCCGCTACAACAGTCAACGAAATGACCCTTAACGAGCTCGTTAAGCTAACGACGCTTTGAACAACCGGGCCCAGATGTCTGATCTAGATCTTTATTGTTCAGGTATGTGCTGAATAAAGGTCTCTTTCTTCACCATGAGGATCATAATTATAAGCTTGTACCAAGCTAACACACAATAGCATTGTATCGATGTCTCAGCAACATTATGATGTTACATACAAGGTTGACATAACATTGTATCGATGTTAGTACAAGGTTAATATTGACAGGATGAGCCAATGATTACCCTTATGCAAACTGAAGATTTAGAATAGTCTGTGAAGTCAGAAAATGTGTTTTGCTATGATCACAGCTCCAGCCAAGATATTTTTCAGAATGAAAACTATTGGGAGTTTTCTTCTTTCTCCACAAAAATATTTTTCGGTATTACTTATTATAACTAACCCAGTGAAACAATTCTAACGAGTACTCACAACATGTTTTTGTTTTTTTTTGTGGGCAATTATTGTCAATGAACCCTAACCACTCTATGGGCTTGTCAATTAACCTTCACCACTCTATGGGCTTGTCAATTAACCTTTACCACTCTATGGGGTTGTCAATTAACCTTTACCACTCTATGGGGTTGTCAATTAACCTTTACCGCTCTATGGGCTTGTCAATTAACCTTTACCACTCTATGGGGTTGTCAATTAACCTTTATCACTCTATGGGCTTGTCAACTAACCTTTACCGCTCTATGGGCTTGTCAACTAACCTTTACCGCTCTATGGGCTTGTCAATTAACCTTAACCACTCTATGGGCTTGTCAATTAACCTTAACCACTCTATGGGCTTGTCAATTAACCTTAACCACTATGGGCATGTCAATTTACCTTAACCACACTATGGGCTTGTCAATTAACCTTAACTACTCTATGGGCATGTCAATTAACCTTAACCACTATGGGCTTGTCAATTAACCTTAACCACACTATGGGCATGTCAATTAACCTTAACCACACTACGGGCTTGTCAATTAACCTTAACCACTATGGGCATGTCAATTAACCTTAACCACACTATGGGCTTGTCAATTAACCTTAACTACTCTATGGGCATGTCAATTAACCTTAACCACACTATGGGCTTGTCAATTAACCTTAACCACACTATGGGCTTGTCAGTTAACCTTAACTACTCTATGGGCTAATTCAGCAGATGACAAATAAATGATATTTTTCTTACTTTTCCCAGAGAATAGGCTTTTAAATTTCATGCAAATTGTCACCCAGTGGGAGCAAATTTTTTTCTTTTCTCAGAAGAGAGGCAAAACAATTTTGAAAGTGTTACCTCCCTCCCTCCCTGAAAGTGTATTAATCCTTCTAAATTTTTACCAGTAAATTTGATGGTCTCCTCTGGCAAAGGCTGGGCATGTTCCATTACTATGGCAATGGCCTGGTCTACTGTTATCATAGGATATGGTGACTCTCTGGGTCTGTAGGCAACCCGGCTTGCATCAACCTGACCTAAAAAAACATATAAACAGCTATGTGAGAAATAATGTTTGAGCATATGCCCGAAATACAGGCCCATATCAGTGTGCATTTTTCTGGCTGATCTGAATCTCTGCTGGTTATACATACAGTCACTCACATTTCCTCAAACTCCAAGGGACCAGAATTTTTTGTTGAGATATCAGTTGTATGTAATAAAAGGAGTTGAAATGTAAGAAATATCTAACAAAATTAACCTATTGAAGACTGGAGACCCCTAAACTGGTAACTTGCAAACACTGCAGACCCAGAAAATGGTTCAACTATTTGCAATAAGTGGAGACTGATCAGACGCGGCATTCTGCGGCATCTGATCTGGGTCTGCATTGTTTGCCAGTTACCCATTTAGGGGTCTCGAGTCTTCAATGGGTTAACACATATGATAAAATGCCATTTTAAACCTTTACCACTCTCTGGGCATATTCAGCAGATGGCAAATTGATGATATTTTTCCCAGGAAATATGCTTTGACATTTCATGTAAATTGTCTCCTCAAGCAAATAGGCTTTGACATTTCATGCAAATTGTCTCCTAAGGAGATAAATTGCATGAAATGTCAAAGCCTATTTTCTGGAGAAATACGAAAAATATTTGAAAATACTGTATGCTGAAATTTTTATCCAGAGTGCTAAAAGTTAATAACTTTTATAATGCCCTGTTAACTTTCTTGCACACCAAGTCCCTTCTAAAACAGGGCCCACTTCCTCAAAACTAACAATGTCGTAAGTTAACATAGCATTCAAACTTTGATCGGTAAATATTGCATATACGCTAATATTTCTGCTGAAAAAATGTAAGTAGCTTTTGCATTTGCAAAAGATACTCACATTTTTCAGCAAAAATACCTGTGAATCAGATATTCTACTTACTAGAACAGTTAACATTTTGATCACTAATGAGCTTGTTAAGCTAATGATTTGTTGAACAACTGGGCCCAGGTGCATTCTAAAAGGATAAGTGATTCAAATTCATACCCATAACAGGTTTTTTGTGTGGGTTACATGAACAGCAAGGAATCTGGCTTGCTGCACAGGTAGTCAGAGTTCTAGCTGACAGCTTTATAAATTCTAGAAGATAGTCAAGAGAGAAGACTGTTAACAGACTCCATAGCTGCAAAAGGTGGCTTGAATATTTGCTTTATATAATTTACATATCGGAATGCCCCACAGTGCAAAACTTTATGCTGATTTGTTTGTTTAAGTTTTATGTCTCTTTTAACAATCTTTCAGTGGTATCGTGATGGTGTCTGGATGTGGCAAGGAGTTCGATGCTCACTTTTAGAGTGCTGCCTCACTGAAATATCACGTACCAGATACATGACATGATATTGAGGGGGTGGACAGAGGGGTAGGCATTCCCCACTTCCCTCCCCCCTTACCCCCACTTCCTTCCCCCTTTTCAACCACTTCCCTGCCCCCTTTCCCCCTACTTCCCTCCCCCCTTATCCCCACTTCCCTCCCCCAAGCAAATTATTCCCTCCCCTTAATCAGAATTTCTAATATCCCCAAAGCTATGACTATGCAAAATACATTCATGCAGATTTTGACCCCGAACTACACCCCTAATTTTTGCCCCAAAATCGGTATTTCCTTAGCATTTGCACCCCCTTTACAGAATGGGTGCACGACATTTCGTCTAAACCCATTTCGTCGAATAGATACTTTGTCTAATACGACAATTGGTCTAAAAACCCGCCTGATACGACATTTCGGCGAAAAAAATTAAGGATTTTAGATGAAATGTCGCACCTTTGTTATTTTTCGTCTTTTTCGATTTTTCTCACTTTTTATTATTGTGAATAGTTTTCACCATTGTGAATTTTTAAGAGAAATAAAAGAAAAAGAAACTGGTCTTTTGTGTTCTTTGTTTTCTTTCCCATTGTATAGTTTCTTACCT
This sequence comes from Anodontia alba, assembly GCA_964016985.1. Taxonomy (NCBI): domain Eukaryota; kingdom Metazoa; phylum Mollusca; class Bivalvia; order Lucinida; family Lucinidae; genus Anodontia; species Anodontia alba. The sequence continues at coordinate 52,110,627 of OZ024823.1, read as the reverse complement.
TTTGTATAGTCAGTTAATAGTTTGAGCCCAGAACCAACAATATACTTGAAGGATGGCACCGTCGCTTCAACACCATAGTAGCCAAGCACCATCCCAATATCTATGAGTTTTTGGAGAAGCTCAAGGGGGAGCAGGCTCATACAGATACTCTGGTGGAGCAGTTGATCGCTGGACAACAGCCACGTAGATCACTTGTCTTTCCTTACCAGTATATGTGTAAACAAAATTTACACGAAAAAAAAAATTTAGACGAAAAAAATTTAGACAAAAAAATTTAGACATTTTTAGATGAATTTAGACACTTTTCGACAAAATTTAGACGAAATGTCGTATTCGACGAAATGTCTTTTAGACTAAATGTCCTTTAGACGAAATGGGTTTAGACGAAATGTCATGGACCCTTACAGAATAGCTAAAGATTTGCACCCTCCATTTCAAAAGTCTGCGTAAGGGCCTGCATATGAGCCATATGGAAAACAGGTATCACAAGGTGGTGGGCCTTGATCCGGTCCTTAAATGGTCAAGAACAAAATGTGGTGGGCCTAGGTCCGGGCCTTAACTGATCCACATTGGCACAAAAACAGTCCTATTAATTACTGAAATCAAAACTCAAGAATACCATGTAAATCTGCATCTTCTTTTAATATTTTTTTGATAAGCATGGTCCCACACTTAGGGGTCCGTGAGAACAAAAGCTGAGAGTTAAATGTCGAACGTGTGTGGTGGTTGACAAAACATGGACCACTTACGGACACAGACTCATGGACTTACCGACCTACTGACAATACACGGACTGCATAACAAAATATGGACAAATTATTCATGGATAAGGACCTACAATTCACAGACTTGACAAACCACGGACCCTATTATTCATGGACTTGACAAAGCATGGACCGTTATTTAAATTACGAACGCCACTTATGATATATGAAAATCTAGGAGTAATATCAAAATCGGAATAACGTGACCTTATGGATAACGTGACTTTACATTGTCATAGATACCTACATGTACGTTGAAGTAATCCATTTGTACAGATTTGTAATGATGTAGGTCTGCACTGGATTTGTTTCTCCAAATTTAACTGCAACGATGATGTTGTCAACTTGTATGATAGTGCAGGCAGTACTTACATTTCAAGTGCCGCTGAAATGGCAATTGCAAACAAGATGTTTAGCCCTATGCCAAAAACACTTTAAATGCTCTGTACATACAAATACAAATGACTGTGGTTTTACACCATTGCAAATATGGTCAGCATCCTCAATGGAATTGATCCTAGTGGCATAACATATATACTGTCTCTAAAATCAGAGATCATCTTATCAAAGGATTTGAGAATCAAAACATAACAGTTTATTATCAGTTGTGCTTCATTATAGACATTATCTGTGATTTGTTTATTGCCCGTAATGATTAATGGACGAGTTAGAAGACCTTCAAATGGACCGAACAAATATATATATTTTTACATTTTTACCGCTATGTAAGCTGAGAGCAAGGGTTGGGATCCTGTAAAGATAGCTTAAGCTCCCCTCTCCCCCCACCCACACACACATACATGCGCGCCCCCGAGTAATTCATTACTGATCGTTCCGAGGCGGTACTTTCATTGTGGTACTTTTTGTTGAATGTTATGTCGTGTTTCACTTTCTAATGTTTTACTTTTAACAATTATGTATGTTTAAGAAGAAAATTCAATTTATAAGTTTGGGTAACAGAGTTGCCACCATTTGGGGAAAAAAGTTGCCAGCTCTGCTTGCCATCTGTTCATTTTGTGTCTGCTTAATTGTATCTGTCTGTCTTTACCTTTAGTGTTGGGGGTTAGATGTGGATTTGACTGTATCAGACAATCAATTAAAATTATGATTTCTTATTTAGTTATTTTGTAGTTTTCAATTAACTGACCATGTTATTGCTGCTACGGACCATTTAAGGACCAATTTTTGGACCATAACTGACCATTCATGGACCAAGGACTTTTCACAGACAATCTGACTGCTATAACCGACCGATGTACAATGCACCAATTACAGACTAATTACGGACTATTCACGGACCACAGACTACTCACGGACCAATTAGCAGTTACTATATTTTGCAATTAATATAGACTATTCACGACTACGGACATGGAATTTCTATTGGTCTGTAAGTCTATGAATGGTCCCTGTTTTGTCACCGGGCAATGTGTGATTAATTTGATTGAGTTGGGGTTTAACGACACGTCAACACTTGTGGGTCATTTTGTGTCATCTCCCAGAGAAAAGGAGAAGAGAGATAGGAGACAGTAGAGGAGATGAAAGAGAGGGACAGTGGAGAAAGAGGAAAATGAATGAAAGTAAAGAAACAAAAGAAATAAAAATATTCCCCCTCTACCTTTACCTTCTGCAAGAACAGCAGGCCTTGCCCAACTGTAAGCAAATATCAGTTGGACGCCTGGTGACATAAGATACACGACACTTTTGCCTCACCCAATCACCCCACCTGGCAACGTGTATATTCCGTGTTTGGAACACCTATCAGAAAATTCATGTTGGATCTTGAAGTTTTTTGTTTTGTTATATATTTTTTTTTTTACTTTTTTTTGAACAGCGCAAAAGTCCATATCCAACGATGAGCAAATAAAACGATTCTCTACTGCAGAAGGATAATTATTTCTAAATGTGTAGATTACCACCAAAACAACGGCTATTTTGTGAACTTTCTGAATCAAAGGGAAGTAATCAAGTAGAGATAAGCCGAAATCGGATGTAAAGGAAGTCAATGTAAACCACGCTTAGCAAAACACTCCTTGTCGGTGAAGTGAAATCAACGCCGGACTCATTTTTATATACCTGAATTTACTTCAATACGTCTATTAGATACTTCTGATACCCAGTTATTGCATTTAAGTACATAAAAATAGAGTAAAATCAGTAAAATACAACAAATTTTGGTACAACACCCGCCCCCAAAATTTCCGTACCCCTGTCCCCCCTCTTCCCTCGTCTGCTGCCCCCTATTCCCCCATCCCCTGCCCCCTTTATCCCCATCCCCTGCCCCCTTTACCCCCATCCCCCTTATCCCTGTATCCCCGACCCCCCCTGTCCACCCTCTCGATATTCCACTCAGTCACTTTATACTGACACCGGGTCAACTAGTTCTGATTCCTAACTCTAATTTTAAAATGCTGAGAGCCAAGCAAAAGAGCAGTTACAGTAATACCAGTTTTGAAGGCCTTGGTATGACTTGGCCAGGGATCAAGCCCACAACCTCCTGGTCACAAAGCAGTGCTCTACCAACTGAGCCGCAGTGCTGGTAAACTTTATGCTAAACAAATATCTGTACATTACTTAATAAGGGACGTTCATACCTAACTAAGCATGGGTTTTCCCACAGCAAACAAATTCTGTAAACTGTTTAGCAGACTATAAGTTAAATCAGCAGACGACAAAATATATAAAAAAAAAAATTCACAGAAAATAAGGCTTGGCATTTCATTCAAACTGTCTCCTCTGGAGACAGCTTGAATGAAATGCCAAGCCTTATTTTCTGTGAAAAATAAGAATAAATATTTTTAAAATGTTGTCTGCTGCAATTTAAATTTAGCAGGCTAAAAGTTAAGTGCTGAACCAAAAACTTAACCCCTGTCATGCTGAATAAATTAAGATGCCACACCCACTTCTAATTTCCAGCCAATCAGATTACTTGATCTGGGTTTTTGATAGAAATTCACATATTTAATGACAAACAGTGCAGATCCAGATCAGTTGGCTTCTTTAGAAGCCAACTGATCTGGATCTAAACTGTTTGCTAAGACAGGGCATGACATGTTCAACAAGAGAAGGGTTAAATACTCATCATCTCAAAGCTTCAATCATCTTACGTAAAAAATCTCAACAGCTGTATACAAGGAATGCTTTTCACAAAAAAGACTTCAAACAAGACATTCTTTGACTCTAAATTCTCAAAGCTATCATATGAAGAAATTGCATTGCATTTCAGTAGCAAAAAAAAAAAATACAGATATTCTGAAACCTGAAGACATACTGTGTGGGGGTCATATATGTTAACCATCACTTTGTTGCAAATGACAATTAGCAGACTGAAAATGAGTGCTTATTTTTTTATTCTTTTACTTAATTTTTTTTTAATTTTCATTTTTCACTTAACAGTAAGAATACTCAAAGCAAAACCAGCAGACAACAAACCTAATTTTTTTTTTTTTTTTTTTTTGCAAAAAATAGGGTTCGACATTTCATGTCAGTTGTCTCCTCGGAAGACAATTGTCTTCTTGGGAGACAATACAAAATACCAAACCACAAACAACAAAGTGATGATATTTTTTTTTATTTTTTTTTTCCCAGAAAACTGACTTAACATTTCATGCAAATTGTCTCCTCTAAGGAGAAAATTTGCATGAAATATCAAAGACTGTTTTCTTTTTTAGAAAAAATAAGAAAATATTTCAAAATGTCATCTGCTGAAACTTTTATCCAATACACTAAGCATTAAAAAGCACTAAACATATTTTAAAATATCATCTGCTGCTTTTAACCCTCATCATGCTGAATAAATTAAGATGACATGCCCACTTCTAATTTCCAGCCAATCAGATTACTTGATCCGGGATTTTGACAGAAATTCAGATATTTAATGATCTGGATCTACACTGTTTGCAAAGGCAGGGTATATGCATGACAAGGGTTAAAATTCAGCAGATTAGATATTTAATCAAAGAACTGACAGCACTGATGGGTCAATTGTCCCTGAGTGTAGGCTGGGAAAAATGGTCCTGAACAGGGACTTAGGATTGTTTCATTTGACCCTTAACTTCCTGTAATTTATGCAAAAGTGCAGACCCTGATCAGATGCCACATTCTGTGGCATCTGATCTGGGTCTGCACTGTTTGCCACTATCTCAGCACAGCCCAATCAAAGTTTTACAAATAATCATCTTTACATGGCACTCTGATGTCATAGCAGTTTGACTTCATTGGTCAATGATAATCAGGTGGACAACAATCCTAAGGAAATTTTAGTATTTATATACTTTGGGTCGACAATCAACCCAATAAGCACTAAACGTACATGTATTTTAAATTATCATCTGCTGCTATTAAAGTGCAGCAGATTAGAGGTTAAAAAGATTGAAATTTCATTTGACTTGCTGCATAATCAAAATGATAATGTGACTAATACACCAATGAAGCTCTATTTTCCAAACAAATTGGCCATGATGGCCCTGCATTGCTCACCTGAATATCATAGCACTTACAGTACCTGACCTAGAAATGATCAAGGGACACATTCTGACCAAGATTGATGATGATTATACTAACAAGTAAGACAACATAGCATACTGAGAAACTGACTTAAATGCAAAAACTTAATAGTCAGCGGACCTAGAAATATAGGTCAAGGTCAAATATGGATGACTGCATTCAAGAGGCCAATTGCTAAAATGTATGCAAGTGCCAAGTATCACTGCTGTAGGACCAATATGTACTGAGACACTGACTTTAACGGAAAAACTGAAGTAAGTCACAGGACACTGATAGGTCATAAATGACCAAGTTCAAAACTTGACCTGGAAATCATAAGGACAAACATTTTGAGCTGGATTCATGAAAACCACTTCAAAACTGTGAACTGTAGAGTGTTAACAAGATTTTCTTCTAATCTGGCCTGGTGACCTAGTTTTTAATCCTAAGTGACTAAGTTTTGAACCTGACCTAAAAATCATTGAGACAAACATTTTGACCAAGATTCATGATGATCACTCCAAAAATGTGACCTCTAGAGTACTAACAAGGTGTTCCTTTGTTTTGGCCCACTGACCTAGCTTTTGACCCCAAGTGACCCACTTTCAAACTTGACCTAGAAATCATCAAGACAAACATTTTGAGTAAGATTCATAATGATTACTTAAAAATGTGACCTCTAGAGTATTAATAAGATTTTCCTTTGATTTGGCCTAGTGACCTAGTTTTTCACCCCAAGTGATCCAGTTTGAACCTGACCTAGAAATCATCAAGGCAAACATTTTGAGCAAGATTCATAATGATCACTTCAAAGAATGTGACCTCTAGAGTGTTAACAATGTTTTCCTTTGATTTAACCCTGTGACCTATTTTTCTACCCCAAATGACCCAGTTTTGAAATCATCAAGACAAATATTTTGAGCAAGAATCATGATAATTTCTTCAAAACTGAGACCTCTAGAGTGTTAAGAAGTTTTTTCTTTGATTTGGCCCGGTGACCTGCTTTTTGATACCAAGTGACCCAGTTTAGAACTTGACCTAGAAATCATCAAGGCAAAAATTATCAGCAAGATTCATGATGACTATTTCAATAAAATCATAAAGGCATTCTGGTAAGGTTTCATGAAGACTGAAGAAAAACTGTGGCCTCCAGAGGGTGAAAAGGGTTTTAAAGAAATTTGACCTAGTAACCTTGTTTTTGACCTGGCATGATACATCTTCAAACTTGCCCAAGATATCATTAAAAAAAAACAACAAACTTTCTGGTAAAGTTTCATGAAGACTGAAACAAAACTGTGGCCTCTAGAGGTTGAAAAAGGTTTCATAGAAAAGTGACCTAGTGTCCTAGTTTTTGACCCAACATGACCCACATTCCAACTTGACCAAGATATCATCAAGACAAACATTTTGGTAAAGTTCTTTGAAGATTAAAGCAAAACAGTGGCCTCTACAGGGTGAATAAGGTTTCAAAGAAATTTGACACAGAGACCTAGTTTTTGATTCAACATGACCCAAATTCAAACTTCAACAAGATATCATCAAGTCAAACATTCTGGTAAAGTTTCATAAACATTGAAGAAAACTAAGGCCTCAAAAAGGTGAACATGGGTTTAAAGAATTCGACCTAGTGACCTAGTTTTTGACCCAACATGACACAAATTCATTGACCAAGCTATCATCAAGACAAACATTCTGGTAAAAATTTATCAAGATTGAAGCAAAACTTAGGCCTCTATAGGGTGAACAAGGTTTTAAACAAGTCTTACCTAGTGACCTAATTTTAACCTAACATTACCCATATTAGAACTTGACCGAGATATCATCAAAACAGACTTTCTGGTAAAGTTCCATGAAGATAAAAGCAAAACTGTGGCCTCTGGAGGGTGAACAAGGTTTTCTAAGACATTTGACCTAGTGACCTAATTTTTGACCCAACATGACCCATGTTAAAAAACTGACTGAAATCACCAAGAAAAACATTCTTGTAAGAATTTATAAAGATTGAAGCAAAACTGTGGCCTCAAGAGGGTGAACAAGGCTTGAACAAATCTGACCAACATAATCAAGACAAACATTCTGGTATAGTTTCATGAAGATTGAAGCAAAACCGTGGCCTCTAAAGTGTAAATAAGGTAAATATTAATGACCCACGGTGCATGATGCACATATGACAGACAAAGGGTGATCACAATAGCTCATCTTGGAACCTTGTGCAGGTGAGCTAATAAGTGAAAAAAAATTGTGTCATGTTGATTGCTAATTTTCACCTGTTGACCCTAATATGCTTATTTGTTTTTGTTTTTTAATATTTAGAAAAAACAGCATTTAACCTATTTTTTTCTTCAAATCCCATGCAAACTGTCTGCTTCCAGTGAGGAGTCTGCAACAGTAATATTTCTTTTATTTGCACACTACCCCCATTAAATACAGATTTATTTGTTTGTTTGTGTTGAGGTTTTACAGACCAGTCAACCCATAGGGTCATGTGGAGCATGGTCAGTTTACCTAACCACACATTTTTTTCTTGGCAGGTTTAGTCCTCTAAGTGGTTAACGAATACTTGTCTTAAAGAGTCAAGAGAGAGCGAAGGCCCAGCCAGGTGGAGTGGGCAGGTCTTAACGCTTAGCACTCTGGGTAAAATTTTCAGCAGACGACATTTTGAAATATTTTTCTTATTTTTCCCAGAAAACAGGATTTGACATTTCATGCAAATTGTCTCCTCAGGAGACAATTTGCTTGAAATGTCAAATCCTGTTTTCTGGGAAAAATAAGAAAAATATCATCAGTTTGCCGTCTGCTGAAAATGCCCAGAGAGTGGTAAAGGTTAAAATGAGAATGTGTTGATTTTCTTACTGTGACCTTCATTTGTTGTTGGTCAGCTGTCAATACTTCTTTTGATCAAATAGATTTGCAAACCAACATTTTTCATACTTTTTATGAAAAGATATATTATGGGTATTCATTAGAATTGCCTCAAAGAGGCAATTCTAACGAGTACCCACAACATACAAAATTAATAGAGGAATAAAAAAAAAAATCTGGAAACCTTCTTGGCAGGTTTAGTCCTCTAAGTGGTTAACGAATACTTGTCTTAAAGAGTCAAGAGAGAGCGAAGGCCCAGCCAGGTGGAGTGGGCAGGTCTTAACGCTTAGCACTCTGGGTAAAATTTTCAGCAGACGACATTTTGAAATATTTTTCTTATTTTTCCCAGAAAACAGGATTTGACATTTCATGCAAATTGTCTCCTCAGGAGACAATTTGCTTGAAATGTCAAATCCTGTTTTCTGGGAAAAATAAGAAAAATATCATCAGTTTGCCGTCTGCTGAAAATGCCCAGAGAGTGGTAAAGGTTAAAATGAGAATGTGTTGATTTTCTTACTGTGACCTTCATTTGTTGTTGGTCAGCTGTCAATACTTCTTTTGATCAAATAGATTTGCAAACCAACATTTTTCATACTTTTTATGAAAAGATATATTATGGGTATTCATTAGAATTGCCTCAAAGAGGCAATTCTAACGAGTACCCACAACATACAAAATTAATAGAGGAATAAAAAAAAAAATCTGGAAACCTGATTTATCTGGAGCCTTGGTTCAGTGTTAAGAAAACCCTCTAAAATACATCAGAATGTCTATTTTCTGGCAAAAATAACTGGAAAACAACTTTCAAGTGAAGAAAAAACTGTAACAAATGTTTTACTAGAGTGTGTAAACAATTGAAAACACATACAACAGCAATTAGGAGTTCTAAGTGAGCGAGACTGCCTCCAGGTCCCCTGAAAAACAAGCTGTTTGGAGAAACATTTTTCTTCAGAATCTTTAGGAAAACATATGTTGTGGGTACTCATTAGAATCACCTCTTCAGGGCAAGTTTAATGGGTACCCACAACATATGGGTCCATGAAGAAGTAAGAAAATAGTCATTTTTAAAACGTTTCTTATCTCCTGCTCGGTACCATAGCTGCGAGATGCCACCTACTTTGAGGTAAAGATGCTATTTCAGTTGGAAAATTATTTGTTTGTTCTATTTGTATCATGGGTGTAACAGAGCTTCCCTAAGATTCTAGCTAATGCAAAAACCAAAATTCTGGAGCTAGGGCACTGAAAAACCCATGAGATGTCACATGTTAACCCTTAAAGTGCCATGCAAAACAGCAGCAGACGACATTTTTATTTTTTTTTTTCAAAGAAAAAAGTCTTCACATTTCATGTGAATCATCATTCATATGAAATGTCATGAAGTATTTTCTCTGAATAATAATAATAATAAAAAAAAACAAAATGTCATCTGCTATAATTTTTGCTTTCAACTTGGCTCTTTCAACACTACAAATCCAGCAACAGATGTCATTTTCTTTTCTTTTTTTCTTTTTTTTTTTTCAGAAATAAATGTTTGATATGAAATGTCAAGCCAAATTTTATCTGAAAAGTAAAAAAAAAAAAATAAATAAAAATAGAATGTTGCCTGCTACAATTTTGAATGGAGCTAGGGTGAAACAACAATACTGTAATAACCCAAGTACGGTAAATGACTAAAATTTTGAGCATTTTATTCCATCCTTTTTCGGGCCTAATTTTTGCTTTTTGTGCAGTTGTTTCTTAAAATACTTAGTGGAATGATAAACAGCTGAGACCCTGATCAGACTGCTCCTGAAGGAGCAGTTTGATCTTGGTCTACACTGTTTACATATGCAATTTTTTCACACACTTTTGTGTATGAAATTTTGAAAGTTTGGACATTTAACATACTGGGACAGATTGGCCTCAGCAAATAGTGTAGACCCAGATCATATGTCACAGAATGTGGCATCTAATCACGGTCCACACTATTTCCATTCATCTGGCATTTTTCTGATACCTCAAAAGAGAGTAAAAAAGGACTTGTTCAAACTTAAATATATGGTAAATGTCTGAAAATTTCGCACACCCAACTTTCTCACAAAATGGCATGATCATGACCATGACGGTTTGGTGTTTTATGTCCCTTTCAACATTATTTAAGTCATACTGAGACAATGGAAGGGTGATAATGAAAGTGCCATACAGTCATGAGCTGAAGGCAAACACTGAAGACCCAGATCAGACTGCTCCTAAGGAGCAGTCTGATCAGGGTCTGCAATATTTGCCATTCCACCAAGTATTTTATGAAAAAAGTGCATAAACAGCAAAATTTGGACTAAAAAAGTATTGAATAAGGTGTTCAAAATTTTAGGACATTTACCTTATAATAAGGGCTGAAGGTTTCCCAATATTTAGGTTAGGTAAGGTAATTAGCTTCTGTAGCATCAAAATATTACATGAGCAAACAGTGAAGGTCATAACCAGACTGCACACATGCACAGAATGTTGTGGGACAGTGTCACTGACATATGCAGTGGACAGGTTTTCTTTTGGCATGGCACAAATTCTAGTGGCAGTGAATGAGTAACCGCAGACAACATCTTTCATCAATAACTCACTATTCAAGGACTGACAAGGAATTTACACCTTCCTATATCAATAATAATTACATTGATGAAAGCTTAAAAATACCATAGGTTTCATTTGAACAGCACCAGGTATGTCGCGAGGCAACTGATTCACAAGAAATCTCAAACCTTATTTTTGCTGAAAAAATAATAATAAAAACAAATAGTCTGTTGTTTATTACAGTTTTGTTCGGCACTTTAAACGTTGTCACTCTCTGGGCTAATTCAGCAGACGACAAATCGATGATATTTTTCTTACTTTTCCCAGAAAACAGGTTTTGACATCCCAAGCAGATTGTCTCCAATGGAAAAAATAGAAAAATGTTTGAAAATGTCTGCTGAAAATTGTACCCACAGTGCTAAGCATTAAGGAAAAGCTAAAACTATTACTTTAAAAAAAAAAAAAAAAAAAGCAGAAAGGGCAACTTATCAAAAAAACTGAACTGGCCCCGAAGGTTATAAAACTTCATAAAACATCCTCAGCTCAGCTGAACATGAAATTTTCTCTGCTAATAAATATGAAAATGCCAACAATAGTTGGCATTTTCAAATTTATTAGCAGAGAAATTTTCATGCTTAGCTATGTTTAGCAAGAAAAAAAATGACATTTATAAATTTTATTTGCAGGACAAATTTCATGCTCAGCTGAGTTGAGCATGAAAAAAGTTTTATAACCTTGGAGCCAGATAGACATTCACCAACTCGCTTTTCTGAGCAATTAATTTCATATGCTAGGACAAATTTCATGCTCAGCTGAGTTGAGCATGAAAAAAGTTTTATAACCTTTGAGCCAGTAGCCATTCACCAACTCGCTTTTCTGAGCAATTAATTTCATATGCTATGGTCTGATACAGAGCCATTATTTACACAAACGATAGGTGCTGTAGCTATTTTTAAATCAAAGCACCGACAGCACTGATGGGTCGATTGTCTCTGAGTGCAGACTGAGAAAATGGTCCTGAACTGGGACAACCCTTCTCTTGCCAAACATGTCATGCCCTGTCTTAGCAAACAGTGTAGATCCAGATCAGATGGCTTCTTCAGATCTGCACTGTTTGTCATTAAATATGTGAACTTTTATCATCAACCCGGATCAAGTAATCCAATTGGTTGGAAATTAGAAGTGGGCATGGCATCTTAATTTATTCAGCATGACAAGTGTTAAGACTGCTTCATTTAACCCTTGACTTCCTATATTTTAAGCAAACAATGCAGACCCTGATCAGATGCCACATTCTGTGGTGTCTAAGCTCAGTCTACACTGTTTGCCAATGTCCCAGTCTAGGGTAACAGATAACTCCGAGTCCAGGTTTTACAGATAACCCTCTTTACACGGCACTCTGATGTCACAGTGACAAGAATAGTGCAGCTATAAATAACCGTTTCCTGGATTTTGTACAAGCGAGTGGTTCGATTTCATTGGTCAATGATAATCACATGGACAACAACCTTAAGGAATTTTGGTGTATGTATACTTAGGCTTGATTGTAAACAACTGACTCTAAAATAATTTATTTCACTGTTTATTTCTGTATTATTATACTGATTAACTATTTTGCAAGTAACTGAATAACACCACTATTCACCTGTGACATTATCAGTATTAGGCTTATGTAAGGTCATTCCAAAAGACAAAATGGCATCTTACAACATTGAAGTTGCCATTTAAAAATAGGTTTGCAATTTTCTGACTGTTGCCAGGAAAGCTCGAGGAGACAGAGGTAAATTCATACTTTTTTTTTTCTTTCGTTTATAAGTGCTAGATTTGTTATTGAGAACTGCATATTTTTCACACAAGAAGCTGAAATGAATATCCACCCACAAATACGGTGAATTAGACTTAACCCTTGTCATGCTGAATAAATTAAGATGTCACTCCCACTTCTAATTTTCAGCCAATCAGATCACTTGATCCAGGTTGTTGATTAAAATTCACATACTTAATGACAAGCAATGCAGATCCAGATCAGTTGGCTTCTTCAGAAGCCAACTGATCTGGAACTACACTGTTTGTGAAGGCAGGGCAAATCTGGGTTCAGCAGGACAAGGGTTAAGAGTTTTCAAATAGAAACACACAGTGCAAACACATTATATGCACATGCAGCTGTAGATCTTGAAAGACATATTTAGGGCAACTGTTAAAACAATTCAGAATGGTAACATACAGTATTTTCCCAAAATTTATGAGAGACTTGTTCGAGCAGATAGAAATTGGCCCAACTCAAATGGCTTTGAAATGTTTGCCCTTCAGTTAGCACTCTTCAGACACACCATAAGGTAGTTCAATGATTTTTTTTTTTTTTTTTCAAATTTTAGGATAGGTACAACAATGAGTTAACCCATTAAAAACTGAATAAACTCTCCCACACTATATACTGGAAGAGTCCATTTTTGTTTTTAGGTATGTTAGACTATAATTTGACTTAGATATTCCTAAAGAAAAATGGTTGAACTATTTACAAACAGTGGAGACCCTGATCAGATGCCATATTCTGTGGCATCTGATCTGGGTCTGCACTGTTTGCCAGTAATCTGATTAGGGGTATCAAGTCTTCCATGGGTTAAAGTGTCCTACAAAGCTCCAACAAGGGCACATTTTTCAACCAAATAATGTTCATAACTTTCATTTTTTGTTTTTGTTTGTTTGTTGTGTTTTGATTTCTTTCTTTTTTGAGTATGTTAACCCTTGTCCTGCTGAACCTGGACATACCCTGCCTTTGCAAACAGTGCAGATCCAGATCAGTTGACTTCTGAAGAAGCCAACAACTGATTGGATCTGCACTGTTTGTCATTAACTATGCGAATTTATAGCAACAATCCAGATCAAGTAATCTGATTGGCTGAAAATTAAAAGTGGGTGTGGCATCTTAATTTATTCAGCAGGGCAAGGGTTAAATTTTATCGTTATATCATTTTGCTCATTACAAGTTACCTTGATGATACAAACTCTATTTTTCTTATTTGTCCAGAAAAACATATGTTGTGGGCACTCATCAGAAGCATCTGTTGAGGGTATCCATTAGAAGTGCTTCAGTGAGGTGCTTCTAATGAGTATCCACAACATGTTTTGTGGACAACTGAGGCACTTCTAATGAGTACCCACAATATATGTATTTGTGGACAAGAATGGTGATGATTTGGTGTTTTAAGTCCCTATCAACATTTTTCAAAATCATATTGAGACATTGGAAGGATGACACTGAAAGGCTCTGTGCAATAAAGCACCATACAGGCATGAGATGAATTCTGCCTCCAGGGGGATTCCAACCCAGAACCTCATGATCAGAAGTTGGGAGTGCTAACCACTCGGCCGCCCTCACACTTCTAGGAAAAATATGAAAAATATTTATCTGAGCCCAGTTGTTCAAAACTAACAATGTCGTTGGTTAAAGTATTGTTAAAACTTTGATCATTAAATATGGCATATATGCTAATATTTTGCTAAAAAAAATTGAGTAGCATTTGCATTTGCAAAAGCTACTCACATTTTTTCAGCAAAACTACCTGTGATTTAGATATTGTACTTACTAGAACAGTTAACATTTGACCACTAATGAGCTTGTTAAGCTAACGATGCTTTGAACAACTGGTCCCTCTTTTCTGGAGTAAACACCCTAATATTTTGGTTATTTATGGTATTCTGCCAAACAGATGCACAAGGTGCATGAAAATTAGCTGTTTATTCAAGTCATAACGTATCTACCCTAAGTATTGGGACACCTTATCTACTTACCATACTTGTCCTAAAACTGGAAACAGTCCAAACTACCACCTCCTGATGCGTCTACAATATTGCTGTATGTATTGCAAATGGTGTAGACCCTTATCAGATGCTGCATTCGGTGGCATCTGATCTGGGTCTACACGGTTTGCAAAGGCCTATCTGTCCCAATACTTAGGGTTATTACTGTATTATCACATTGCACTAGCAGATGGATTACCTATTACAGGCGGGAAACTCACATCATCAGCACATGCAAAAATAGTGTACTTTTTTAAATTCCATTGTTCAGAATAAGTCTTACCGTATTTAAACCATTGTTCAGAATAAGTCTTACAGTATTTAATCTAAGTATTGGGACAGACAGGCCTGAGCAAATAGTGTGGACCAAGATAAGACACTGCAGAACATGGCATCTGATAAGGGCCCTCACAGTCTGTCACCAATCCAGCAGTGTTAGACCCATCAACAGGTACATGTAGCAAAGTGGGCTTGTTCAAATTTTAGGGCAAGTATGGTAAGGTGTTTAGGTGTCCCAATAACTAGGGTAAATGTGGTATAACTTTATGTATTGTCCCTTAACCCTTAAACTGCCAATCACAACCATTGTCGTCTGCTTTGTCATCTGCTTGTGATTTTTAAAGTCATCTATGTAAACAGTGTGGACCCAGATCAGACTGCTCCTCTAGAAGCAGTCTGATCATGGTCCACACTGTTTGCCTGTATGCAAAAATAGGTTTGTAAAGTTTGCAAGAATATTCAGCAGACGACATTTTCAGATGCAGCTTTTCTTGGCATTTTAAGGGTTAAAGCTCCAGTCATAACTGCAGTAGACAATATTTTCATAGTTTTGTTGCATTTTTCAAAGTAAGTAGGGCTTGACATTTCATGTGAATTGTCTGCTAGGCAGACGGCAGATTATTCACATGAAATGCTTATTCTTATTTTCTCTGAAAAAATAAAAAAAGAAACAAAAATGAGAATTTCATCTACTGCAAATTAGCTTGGCACTTTAACCCTTGTCCTGCTGAACCCGGATATGTCCTATCTTTGCAAACAGTGTAGATCTGAAGAAGCCAACTGATCTGGCTCTGCACTGTTTGCCATTCAGTATTTGAATTTATATCAAAAACCTGGATCAAGTAATCTGATTGGCTAAAAATTAGAAGTGGGCGTGACATCTTAATTTATTCAGCAGGATAAGGGTTAAGGGTTAAATCTTTTCAGCAGAACTACTCAGTGCACTTGTGTATCATATGCACACTTATAATTAGTCCGAGTCTTCTCTTTAAGTGGCTTTTCTTTATTTTGATATTTACCACTTATTGTCAGAGCAACTTAGCTATGAAAATGCAGAATGTCCTCAGCCAGTCCTGACTGGGCACTTTCAAAGAAAATTCTGAATATCATCTAGCAGATACCAACAAAAAATTTTAGAATTTTTAGAAATTTAGAATAAACAAAAGAAACCATTATCCAATAAATAATATAATTTGTTTCATTGGAAATTTGCATAACCAGTGTTTTCTCTATACATGTCAAAGTCTACCCTCTTTGCAATAAAAGTCACTTTGTTACCCCAAAATGTCACTTATTCATTAGGAAATCCAAGTATTATTACATTTTTCAGTCATAAAATATTAGTTTGATAATCTTTGATGGCTTTCTACATTACAAATGAATTTTCATGCCTCTATTTTGATGAAAACCCTCATTTTAGCAGGACAGGAAAATTCCTGATTTTCATAATCATGATAATAGGAATTACTCTGATGTATGAGGCAAATATCAATACAAAGAAAAGCTACTAAAACATCAGAGAAGACTCAGATTAACTTATAATAACCATTTTTGTTCCTGAAGTACAAATACACTTTATAAATGTTTCAACCTATTTACATCAAGTGGGGTCATCTAACCAACTCTTTGGAAAAGATCCATCTCTAATTCAAGGGGTGTCAAATGTCCACTGCCTAGACATAGCCTAAGAGATGTAACTATTTGGTGAATATGTGAAAAAGATAAAGTCAAGTTGTCTTCCTTGTTACATTTGTTGTTTGTTTGCTTCAAGCAATCATTTGCATTTTCATTAGCAGTAGCATAACTGGGCACACTCTTGTATGCTTAAGATTTAATGGTGCAGCCAGAATGGAATCTTTTTTAAGCATATCCAGGAAAAATCTAGAACAATTCTGCCTAATACACCATAACCTCTTTATAACACGATTGTCAGGGTCCATAGCATAAACTGTGTTAGTTAAACAACCGTGATATATCCAAACAAAAATGTATAGATTATATTGAAAAATGATCATAAATGGTCATTTTTCAATATAATCTATGCATTTTTTGGATCCATCTTTGAACCGTGTTATATCCAAAACCGTGTTATAACGAACTGTGTTATAAAGAGGTTGAAGTGTATTGCTTCAATAATATAGGTTACTCTTATAGGAAAGAATTTGCTTTTCAGGACCAAATTCATTCCTGTAAGAGTACCCGTATAACAAGAGGACCATGATGGTCCTATATCGCTCACCTGACCAATATTTACTGTTGAAGTTTCAGCCAAGTTCACTGCTCTAGGATTTATGTATAAACTTTATAGCACTAACCACCCCCACCCCCCTCCACCACACCCCCGGCCATGTTTTTTTACAAATCTTGACGACTTGAACTGAATCTTAAAAGAGGGTCACCAAAGGAACATTTCTGCCAAGTTATATTGAAATTGGTCCAGTGGTTTAAAAAGTTTTATATAGCTATAAAGCCCTACGCCCTAACGGCCATGTTTTTTGACGAATCATGAAAGCTTGAACAAACTTGATAGAGGGTCACCAAAGGAACATTCCTGCCAAGTTATATTGAAATCTGTTCAGTGGTTTCTGACAAGAAGATTTTTAAAGTTTTCTATTTAGATATATAGGGAAAATAAGCCCCACCCCATGGCAGCCATGTTTTTTGACGAATCATGACTGCTTGTACAATCTTGATATAGGTTCACCAAAGCAACATTCCAGCCAAGTAATACTGAAATTGGTCATGGGGTATGTGACAATAAGAATTTTAAAATTTTCTATGCAGATATAGACGAAAAATAAGCCCCGCCCCCCTGGGGGCCATGGTTTTTGACATATCATGAAGGCTTGAACAATCTTGGTAGAAGGTCACCAAAGCAACATTCCTGCCAAGTTACGTTGAACTCGGTCCAACTGTTTCTTACGAGAAGATTTTTAAAGTTTTCTATACAGATATATAGGGAAAATAAGCCCTGCCCCCTAGTGGCCATGTTTTTTGATGAATCATGACGGCTTGAACAATCTTTGTAGAGGGTCACCAAAGAAACATTCCTGCCAAGTTGTATTGAAATCGGTCCATTGGTTTCTGAAAAGAAGATTTTTAAAGTTTTATATATAGATAAATAGGGAAAATAAGCCCTGCCCCCGGCAGCCACGATTTTTGACGAATCATGATTACTTGAACAATCTTAGTAGAGGGTCACCAAGGAAACATTTCTGCAAAGTTGTAATGAAATCAGTTCAATGGTTTCTGACAAGAAGAGTTTTAAAGTTTTCTATAGATATATAAGGAAAATAAGCCCCGACTCCTGGCGGCCATGTTTTTTGACGAATCATGACGGCTTGAACAATCTTGATAGAGGGTTATATAAGAAACATTCCTGCAATGTTACATTGAAATCGGTCAAGTGGTTTCTGAAAAGACTATTAACACTATATAGATATATAGGAAAATAAGCCCCGCCCCCTAGCGGCCATGTTTTTTGACAAATCATAACGGTTTGAACAATCTTGGTAAAGGCTCACCAAGGAAACATTTCTGTGAAGTTATATTGAAATCAGTCCTGTGGTTTCTGAAGACAAGATTTTTTCAAGTTTTCTATATAGATATATATGGAAAATAAGCCCCACACCCTCTAGCGGCCATGTTTTTTGACAAATCATGACGGCTTGAACTGATAGAGGGTCACTAAGGAAACATTTCTGCCAAGTAATATACTGAAATCGGTCCAGTCGTTTATGACATGAAGATTTTTAAAGTTTTCTATACAGATATATATGAAAAATTAACTCCACCCCCAGCAGCCATGTTTTTTAACGAATCATGGCGGCTTGAACAATCTTGGTAGAGGACCATTGAAGAAACATTACTGCAAAATTATATTGAAATCCGTCTAGTGCTTTATGAGAAGAAGATTTTTAAAGTTTTCTATATAGATATATTAGGAAAATAAGCCCCGCCCCCCTGGCGGCCATGTTTTTTGACAAATCCAAATAGCTTGAACAATCTTGCAACAGGATCACCAAAGGAACATTTCTGCAAAATCATATGGAAATCGGTCCAGTGGTTTCGGACAAGAAGATTTTTAAAGTTTTCTATATAGATATATAGGGAAAATAAGCCCTGCCCCCTGGCGGCCATGTTTTTTGACAAATCCAAATGGCTTGAACAATCTTGGTAGAGCATCACCAAAGGAACATTTTTGCAAAATTATATTGAAATCGGTCCAGTGGTTTCGGACAAGAAGATTTTTAAACTTTTCTATATAGATATATAGGCTAAATAAGCCCCGCCCCCTGGCGGCCATGTTTTTTGACGAATCCAAATGGCTTGAACAATCTTCCTAGAGGATCACCAAAGGAACATTTTTGCAAAATTATATTGAAATTGGTCAAGTGGTTTCGGACAAGAAGATTTTTAAACTTTTCTATATAGATATATAGGGAAAATAAGCCCCGCCCCCTGGCGGCCATGTTTTTTGACGATTCCAAATGGCTTGAACAATCTTGGTAGAGGATCACCAAAGGAACATTTCTGCAAAATTGTATTGAAATCAGTCCAGTGGTTTCTGACAAGAAGATTTTTTTAAGTTTTCTATATACATGTAGATGTAAAGGGAAAATAAGCCCCGCCCCCTGGCGGCCATGTTTTTTGACGAATCCAAAAGTCTTGAACAATCTTGGTAGAGGATCACCAAAGGAACATTTCTGCAAAATTATATTGAAATCGGTCTAGTGCTATCTGACAAGAAGATTTTTAAAGATTTCTATATAGATATATAGGGAAAATAAGCCCCGCCCCCTGGCGGCCATGTTTTTTGATGAATCCAAATGGCTTGAACAATCTTGGTAGAGGATTACCAAAGGAACATTTCTGCAAAATTATATTGAAATCGGTCCAGTGGTTTCTGACAAGAAGATTTTTAAAGCTTTCTATATAGATATATAGGGAAAATAAGCCCCGCCCCCTGGCGGCCATGTTTTTTGACCAATCCAAATGTCTTGAACAATCTTGCAAGAGGATCACCAAAGAAACATTTCTGCAAAATTATATTGAAATTGGTCTAGTGGTTTCTGACAAGAAGATTTTTAAAGTTTTCTATATAGATATATAGGGAAAATAAGCCCCGCCCCCTGGCGGCCATGTTTTTTGACCAATCCAAATGTCTCAAACAATCTTGGTAGAGGATCACCAAAGAAACATTTCTGCAAAATTATATTGAAATCGGTCTAGTGGTTTCTGACAAGAAGATTTTTAAAGTTTTCTATACAGATATATAGGGAAAAAAAGCCCCGCCCCCTGCCGGCCATGTTTTTTTGACGAATCCAAAAGGCTTGAACAATCTTGGTAGAGGATCACCAAAGAAACATTTCTGCAAAATTATATTGAAATTGGTCCAGTGGTTTCTGACAAGAAGATTTTTAAAGTTTTTTATATAGATTTATAGGGAAAATAAGCCCGGCCCCCTGGCGGCCATGTTTTTTGACCAATCCAAATGTCTCAAACAATCTTGGTAGAGGATCACCAAAGAAACATTTCTGCAAAATTATATTGAAATCGGTCTAGTGGTTTCTGACAAGAAGATTTTTAAAGTTTTCTATACAGATATATAGGGAAAAAAAGCCCCGCCCCCTGCCGGCCATGTTTTTTTGACGAATCCAAAAGGCTTGAACAATCTTGGTAGAGGATCACCAAAGAAACATTTCTGCAAAATTATATTGAAATTGGTCCAGTGGTTTCTGACAAGAAGATTTTTAAAGTTTTTTATATAGATTTATAGGGAAAATAAGCCCGGCCCCCTGGCGGCCATGTTTTTTGACCAATCCAAATGTCTCAAACAATCTTGGTAGAGGATCACCAAAGAAACATTTCTGCAAAATTATATTGAAATCGGTCTAGTGGTTTCTGACAAGAAGATTTTTAAAGTTTTCTATACAGATATATAGGGAAAAAAAGCCCCGCCCCCTGGCGGCCATGTTTTTTGACGAATCCAAATGGCTTGAACAATCTTGGTAGAGGATCACCAAAGGACCATTTCTGCAAAATTATATTGAAATCGGTCCAGTGGTTTCTGACGAGAAGATTTTTTGAGTTTTTAGTTAAAAAAACTTTTTTTAGCTCCTGTGACCTAGATATGCAATGGACCGGAACCATTTAAACAACTTTGACAGAGGATCAACCAAGGATCATTCCTGTGAAATTTGGTCAAAATCCAATCAGTGGTTTAGGAGGAGATGGTGTTTAAAGATTGTGAACGGACAGACGGACGGACGGACGGACCCACGAATGGGTACATACGTGGCTATGCACTTTGTGGCAAAAATCATTAAGTGGCTACTGATTTTAAGTGCCTATTACTGTCCATCATTATGTGTCTACAAATTACATTTAGCCACATTAGGTATGGATTACCTGTCCATAGCTATTATTCTCTTGTGTGGGTAGCCATTTAACCACATTAGGTATGGATTACCTGTCAGTAGCTACCATTCTCTTATGTGGCTAGCCATTTAGCCACGTTAGGTATAGATTAACTGTCCATAAGGGGCTACTGATTTTAAGTGGCTTTGGATTACCTGTCCATAGCTATTATTCTCTTGTGTGGGTAGCCATTTATCCACATTAGGTATGGATTACCTGTCAGTAGCTACCATTCTCTTATGTGGCTAGCCATTTAGCCACGTTAGGTATAGATTAACTGTTCATAAGGGGCTACTGATTTTAAGTGGCTTTCAAAAGATGTATTACTGCGCAGGCGCATAAAAAAAGATGGTACCCGAGGGTACTTGGATGTCCTTAGGAATGGATGGATTTCTGACCATTATTATGTGCCTACAAATTAAAATAACTTTATTTAGCCAGATTAAGTATGGATTACCTGTCCATAGCTCTCTCTAATGTGGCTAGCCTGGTATGACCATTTTGCCACTTAAGTATCTAAAATGCTGATGGTAAGCCACGCAAGTACCCGCTCGTGGGAACGGACGGACAGACGGACGACGACGACGACGACGGACGGTGAGTGATCACAATACCTCACCTTGAGCCTTTGGCTCAGGTGAGCTAATAAAGGAGAACCACTCTAACATTAGGTGATCTCTCTGAATTGAATATTTATCCTAATGCACATATGTTAAGTGTGCAATATGTGCTATGCATATGTGGATGACTGAATACTAAAAACAAACAGCATCTGTATACATGTATTTTGATTAAATTGATGCAGTTCATTGATGACCTGAGCATTTCAATTTTTCCAGAGCCATATCAAATCCTCAAAACTGAGTTTTGTTTATGTTGACATCATGAGGTCAAAGCGACATGTGTGTTATATTCCTGCAGCTTAATCTGCACAAAATGATCATTAGTTTTCATCATATAAAATTACTACATCCTTCAAGTACATTCAAAATTATAGTGGACAACTTTCATTTTATTTTTTGAGAAAATAAGGCTTGACATTTCATGCAAATTTTACTGTTCTATGGACAATTTGCATGAAATGTTTGTGTGTTTGTTTGTGTTGAGGTTTTACCGCCTAGTCAACCCAATGGGGTCATGTCGAGCGTGGTCAGTTTATCTAACCACACGTTTACTGGGCAGGCTTAGTCCTCTAAGCGGTTAACCAGAATTGTGCACATTCTTTTGCCAGAAACTGACAACTGCCCTTCTAGAATCAGCGGAAGGGAGAGAATGACCATAGAAAATATTTAATGATCAATCTCCACACAACTGCCCTTCTTGAATCAGCGGAAGGGAGAGAATGACCATAGAAAATATTTAATGATCAATCTCCACGACAGAATGTTGCCGACCTCGGCGGGGGTTGAACCCGCGACCTTGTGGTCTCCAGTCGGATGGCGCATCCAACTGAGCCACCGAGGCCGGCTGCATGAAATGTCAAACCTTCTTTCCTTGGAAAAATAAAAAAAGAACATAATGCCATCTGCTGCTGTTGTGAATGGTGCTTTTAGGGTCAATTTTTAAGGTATGTAATAAATACATTATTACTACAGTAACTGCTCTGCATCGTTACCAAATCTCCAGATCACACAAAGCAAGCATCTCAAGTGATCTAGGCACATCCACTTGAAGCAATACAGAGCATCAGATCATACTAATGTTGTAATGTGTATAACATAATAAAAGTAGTATTTATCCCACCTGGCCCCGAGGTTATAAAACTTTTTCATGCTCAACTCAGCTCAGCATGAAAATTTTCTCTGCTAAAAAATATGAAAATGCCAACAATTGTTGGCATTTTCATATTTATTAGCAGAGAAATTTTCATGCTCAGTTATGTTAGCAAGAAAACATTTACAACTGTTAGTAATTTGAGATTTGATAGCAGGACAAATTTCATGCACAGCTGAGTTGAGCATGAAAAAAAGTTTTATAACCTCGGGGCCTGGCTGAATACGAAAGGAACTTACTTCCATGATGATGATGGCAGCCATGATGACTCCTAGGGCTCTGAAGTTGACCTTCCCCATCTCTGTGAATATTCTGTGTGTTGCCATGGTGATGAAGGCTGGAGTCCCCTGGTCTTGGGCTCATAGCAGATAAATTTAACTGTAAATATCAAGACATACACAAGAGTCTACCAAGACTGTAAGGATATTCCACACGGGTTCAAAATGCATTGCCCCAACTCATGAACAGATCATCACATGTAAATTTTGCCAGTCAAAGAAAGCTTCGGAAAGAAACACCAGCCAATGCAGTCATCGAGGGAAAACTAATTCCTCAAGAAAAATTATTATTTGTCTCCCAAATTCAATAAGTTTTTAATATAATATAACATTGATATGGTAAATATTCTAATAACCAGTGCAACTGCAAGTGTGCATAAATTAATGGTCCCTAACAGTCCATACAGCACTCTGTTTTATCATAGTAATCTTTAATACTTAACCCTTGTCCTGCTGAATAAATTAAGATGCCACACCCACTTCTAATTTTTATCCAATCAGATTACTTGATCTCATTGCTATAAATTCACATACTTAATGGCAAACAGTGCAGATCCAGATCAGTTGGCTTCTTCAGAAGTCAACTGATCTGGATCTACACTGTTTGCAAAGGAAGGGTATATCCGGGTTCAGCAAAACAAGGGTTAAAACATTATTTCTAAATCTGAATTTCAAATTCCAAAGGTCTAGATAAGAGAGGGTATTAGGTTAATATTTTTCAGAAGCCAACTGATCTGGATCTACACTGTTTGCAAAGGTAGTATATATCCGGGTTCAGCAGGACAAGGAGATTTTAGAATGATTAATATTTAAATGAGCCACAACATGAGAAAACAGACATTCTGACATATGTGCAAACAAGGACACATATCAGTCTGTGCATCCATGCAGTTTGACCAGTAACCTTGTCTATATGGAGAAACTTTGCATCCTTGGCTATCTAAAATCTACCCAGTGAAGTTTCTGATCAGACTTTGCTAATGCACAGGTTGATCTGAATCTTTGCTGGGTGCATATTTGCGAAGGTACATTTACGTTACAGCTCGAAATAGCTAAATATGGTATATATAATTAGAAAGAAGGGAAATCAGTAGCTACATAGCCAAGATATAAATTCCAATTTCATCAATTTTTTGCATGACTTTTTTTCTGAAACACCTAGAAAATCAGTTATCAAACAGCAGGTTAATGCCAAGCCAAGCACATCAATCAATTAATGTTTACATCATCAAAAAAGGTACATTTATAAATCCAGTATACCCAGCTCAGAAACTGCAGAATTTGGTATTTGCTCATGGTCTGCACTGTTTGTCAAGACATTGGCAATTAGCAATTACAGAAGTAATTAATCCTCAAAGAACTAAGCAAACTTCTGGCATACAACATTCCATTTTTTTTATTACTGAGAGAATATAAGACTTGGCATTTCATGTGAATCATCTGCTGGGCAGAAGATTCACATGAAATGTCAAGCCATATTTTCTAAGAAAAATACAAAAAATAAGTAAAATGTTGTCTACTGCAAATTTGCAGTGCTTTATGGGTGAATGCTTACATAAAAAAAGGACATTAATTTTACAAATCCTGTAAACCCAGCTCAGATGCTGCAAAATTTGTGAATTGCTCAAGGTCTACACTGTTTGTTAAGACAATAGCAATTTAAGCAATAACAGGAGCAATGAAGGGGAATAGATATTCTTGGTAGTTTTCCACCATTTTAACCCTGGTCATGCTGAATAAATTAAGATGCCACACCCATTTCTAACTGACAGCCAATCAGATTTCTTAATCTGGATTGTTGACATAAATTCACATACTGAATGACAAACAGTGCAGCTCCAGATCAGTTGGCTTCCTCAGAAGCCAACTGATCTGGATATACACTGTTTGCAAGGGCAGGGTATATCCAGGTTCAGGAGGACAAGGGTTAACATAAGAGACAATTTTTAAGACTTCCTGTTTGCTTTCCTTCACAACATGGCCCTTCTAAAAACAGATTTTACTCTTAAAGGAAAGAATAGCTCCCAAAGGGAGCAAATTCTTTCCTTTTAAAGTAGACCCTTTTCAGGCAGGAGCAAAATCAATTTCTCAATTTCAACAGTTACCTCCCTCTAAAGTGTATCAGTTCTCCTCAAAGCATTTTCTATACAGCACCCTTATGAATACATAATGAACTGTTCCAATTTCCATGATGGAAGAGTCCAGTGAAGACAAATGGGAGTTTACGGATCTATACCAAATTTAGAAACTGAGTTTGAGAGGAAAGTTCCTTGACTATCTACTTTTCTGAAAACCATTACCATGCTACTGAAATACTTTCCATGCTAAGATGCAAGTAGTACTCTTCATCACAGCCTCACCAGTAAGGTATGGATATACCAGAACAAATGAAAAACAGCAGATCTGACTATATGTTTATTAAAGCAGCCACAAAATTTTACTTTTGAACCCTTTATGGTAATAACAATAAGAATAAAATATAACAAGAAAATCTGTGAAACGGAAGAATGCTCCCCGAAGCTGCACAGTAGTGGGAGGGTTATGTTAGTGAAAGTGTAAAATACTTTAAGAGATATGCTACGGACAAGCTTATTATTGCAATCAAAGCCCTGTAGGTGCTGGTAGCCTGGGCATCAGAAGGCCCAATGACAAATGACTAGAGATCCATCTGAAAGCCTGTAAAATGTACAAAAAAACAAACAAACAAAAAAAAAAACAACTAGAAGTGTGTCCACAGTACATGGATGCCCCCGCATTGGGTACCTCTATAAAACTGTGCAAACCTTGTCAAATTAGCCTACGTCAATGCGGGGGGCCTCTGTGTACTTTGGACACATTTCTAGTTAACAAAGAATCCAAACATAATGAGAAATATAAGGCCCTTTGTCTGCAAAGTCAGTAACTCTTAAACCATGAGACTAAGAAACTCAATTTTGTGTTCTCTAGTAAGTGATTTTCAGCAAAGAATTCAAAAATAATGAGAAATATAAGGCCCTTTGCCTGCAAGGCCTGTAACTCTTAAACCATAAGACTAAGAAACTCAGTTTTGTGTTCCCTAGTGAGTGATTTTCAACAAAGAATGCAAAAATAAGGAGAAATGTAAGGTGCTTTCCCTGCAAGGACTGTAACTCTTAAACCATAAGACTAAAAAAACCTACTGTGCTTTCGACATTTCAGAAAGTTGTTTTTTTGCTTGACGCTTTACACAGAAGAAGTAAATTTGCAAACTTTTGTTATGATTTAATGCAAAACCATTTGTCGTAACTACCTATGTACAAAAAGTTTCATTCTAGTCATTTTTTTTTATGTTCACTTTTTCCCTTTTCCCATAGTAAAAATGAAGCCAAATCATGCAGAAATCTGTAGGGTAGGTAACTTGGAGCCAGATTTTTAACTAGTTCCACTTGTTCAATTTTTCTGAAATTTTCACAATATTGTTGTGAAACATCAATAATCCAAATTCAGCAAAGGAAAGTAAAAAATATTTTCTTAGACAAAAATTAAAAAAAAAATCACTTTAATATAGAAACTGCATAGGTCAGACCAACTTTTAGCCTTAAATTTAATTTTAGTGTAAATATTTGAGAACAAAACACAGAAATAGAAAAGACAAATGGTTTCTGATAAGATATGTCAGTCAGAACAAAAGATTTTCATTTAAAATAAAACACCAAGCAAAAAACGTCTTTCCAAGAGATGTCCAAAGGACAGTAGTTTTGTGTTCCCTAGTAAGTGATTTTCAAAAAAGAATAACGTGTGCATCCAAACTCCAAAGTGCAAGTAAGGGAAATACCCCCAGACAGACAGATGGCCGGACAGACAGTCACTCAGGCACCTTTGCCTGCACTCTGCACTTCCTCAGATGGCCATCTATCAATGTATCGAGTTTCATTTAATTCCCTTCTATACTTTCAGAGATATGCTCAGGACAAGCTTTTTATTGCAAAAATTAAGATGGGAAGTAACTCCGCTAATACTGGTGACAGGGTTATGGTTCTTGTATTCTGCAATTTCATGGCCCTCTATCAGTGTATCAAGTTTCATTTTTTTGTCTTCAATTCTTTTAGAGGTATGCTCCAGACAAGCTTACATTTGCAAAAAATTAGAATGGGAAATAACTCTGTAATTACTTGTGATAGAGTTACAGTTCTTGCACTCTGCACTTCCTCTGATGGCCGCCTATTAATGTATCAAGTTTCATTTAATTCCCGTCCATACTTTCAGAGATATGCTCTGGACAAGCTTTTTACTGTAAAAATTAAGAAGGGAAGTAACTCTGTTAATACGTTAATAGGGTTATGGTTCTTGCATTCTGCAATTCCCCTCATGGCCCTCTATCAGTGTATCAAGTTTCATTAAATTACCTTCAGTACTTTTAGAGATATGCTCCGGACAAAAGTGTGACGGACAGTCAGATGGACGGACAAAGCGGTGACTATATGCTCCCCTTCGGAAAGCATAAAAATCCATTTGTCATGCAGTATTATCAGTAGTTGAATACCTATCCATTTACATACTATCAATAGTTCCATTAATAGATAGTTCCATCAACAGATATACAATCAATAGTTCCATCAATAGATATACTATCAATAGTTCCATCAATAGATATACTATCAATAGTTCCACTATATATATATTCCATTATATATCTATATTATCAATAGTTTCATCCATAGACATACTATCAAAAGGTCAATCATATAGCTATACTATCAATAATTCTGTCAATAGTCATACTATCAATAGTTCCACCAATAGTCATACTATCAATAGTTCAATCATATAGCTATACTATCAATAGTTCCATCATATATCTATATTACCAATAGTTTCATCCACAGATATACTATCAATGGTTTAATCATATAGCTATACTGTCAATAGTTCCATCAATAGTCATACTATCAACAGTTCCATCAACAGTCATACTATAATAGTTCCATCACAGATATACTATCAATAGTCATATCAATAGTCATACTATCAAAAGTTCCATCCACTGATATACTATCAATAGTTCCATAAAAGATATACTATCAATGGTTTGACCCATAGATATACTATCAATAGTTCCATCCTTAGAAATACTATCAATAGTTTCATTCATAAATATGCTATAAACAGATACACTATCAATATATACACTATCAAAATTTCAATAAATAGATATACTATCAATAATTTCATCCGTAGATATGCTATCAATATTTTCAGCCATTAATATACTATCAGTAGTTCCATCAATAGATATACTATCAATAATTCCATCCATAGATATACTATCAATAGTTCGCCGGCCTCAGTGGCTCAGTTAGATGCTCATCAGACTGGTGATCAGGAGGTTGCAGGTTCGACCCCCACCGGGTCGGCAACATTCTTTCATGGAGATTGATCATGAAATATTTTCTACAGTCATTCTCTCCCTTCCACTGATTCAAGAAGGGTAGTTGTTTGTTTCTGGCGAAAGAATGTGCACAATACTGGTTAACCGCTTAGAGGACTAAGCCTGCCCAGGAAACGTGTGGTTAGGTTAACTGACGTGCTTGACATGACCCCACTGGGTTGACTGTGCCTTAAACCTCAAAACAAACAAACTATCAATAGTTCTATCCATAAATATACTATCAATAGTTACATCAATGTATATACTATCAGTAGTTCCATAAATAGACATACTATCAACAATTCCATCTGTAGATATACTATCAAGAGTTCCATCCATTGATATACTACCAATAGTTCCATCAATAGAAATTTCACATAAGTCCTGTATCCCTTCATCCATCTCTCTTTGGAACTCACTTGACAAAGAGATTCCTATCTCCAGAAGCCTATCATGTTTCAAATGTAAATTAAAAAATCTGTGCACTGATTTTAATAATGTTCCACATTATTTTTTATGTGGAGAACGGTATTGGTCAGTTATGCAGGCAAGGATCAGAAACAAATGTAGCAATTTAAACAACGACTTATACCTTAATCATCTAAGCAATAGCTTAGTTTGGTTAAAATCCCTTGTTATTTACTCAAATTATTGTCTGGAAACAAAAATATGGGCATGTCTCGGGCAGAGAACCCCATAAAAATTTGTCTAAATTTGCCCATTAGCAATTCCAAACCAGATCTCTTTAATGTCAGTATATATAGCAAGTTTGGTTAAAATCCCTTGTTATTTACTAAAGTTATCGTCCGGAAACGAAAATATGGGCGTATCTCGGGCAGACAACTTCGTAAAAATTTGACAAAATTTGGCCATTAGCAATCCCAAACCAGATTTCATTAATGTCAATGCATATAGCAAGTTTGGTGAAAATCCCTTGTTATTTAGTCAAGTTATCATCCGGAAACCAAAATATGGGCATGTCTCGGGCAGATACTTCGGTAAAAAATTGACAAAATTTACCCATTAGCAATCCCAAACCAGATCTCCACAATATCAATGCACGTACCAAGTTGGTGAAAATCCATTGATGTTTACTCAAGTTATCATCCAGAAACGAAAAACAGACAGATGGATGAATGGACGGACAGACTGACACACGGCCATCCAAAGTGAAACCATAATCCCCTCGCTACTATTGTGTGGCGGGGTATAATTAGATTGTCATCTGCTACAATTTTGCTTTGCACTTTAAAGGTTAGTATTGAAGCTTGTAAGTACAGTAAATGTAACCTGATAATTTACAATCTAAATCAAGGGTTGAGCGCAAGACTGTAGTAACTCAAACATATTTTTGAAACCCTTGTTTAGGGGCAACTTTGACCCCTTTGTAAACAATGGAAATTTAGGTGCCATTGCTCGCACCTAAATTTCCATTGTTTACAGAAAGAAATGTTGTAATCTTCATAACGCATTCATGGTGAGGAGATTAAGTATGGGGAAAAACAATCATCTGATGTGCTACAGTCTTGCGATCAACCCTTGAAATTTGCTTTACAATATACTAAACAAATGATATTGTGTAAGCTTTATTTTCACACATAATCATGATTTTAAGGTGAATGAATACATTTGGTAGATTTGTTTGTGCTGAGGTTTTACGGCCCAGTCAACCCAATGGGGTCATGTCGAGCACAGTCAGTTTACCTAACCATGCGTTTACTGGGCAGGCTTAGTCCTCTAAGCAGTTAACCAGTATTGTGCACATTCTTTCACCAGAAACTGACCTGCCATTTCAACCTCTGTCAATTTCTGTTTGCTTTCCTCTTTACCAAACACCTTTTGAAAGGGGCTTACTCTAAACAGAAAAAATTTTTTCCTCACAGCTGCAGAAAACTAGAAATGTGTCAGTATGACACAGATGCCCCCGCCCAGGGCCATCCTCATCCACAAAAAATGAAGTTGAAAAAAGGGCCATAACTCTCATAATAATTGGCAGATTTTACCCTAAATCAAACTTGACCATATTTTATGATTATGTACCTAGATATAAAATATGAATCCAATACACAAATCAATCTTTTTTAAAAAAATATTGGTAGGAATACATCTTTTGAAGGTGCAAAAGGGCCATAACTACCATAATAATGGGTTGTTTTACTCTAATTGGAACTTGATCTCTATTTTATTATTATATACCTGTGTGTTCAATATTAATTCAATACACTAACGTTTTCAAAAGATATCAAACTGAAACTATTTTTCACCATTGAAAAGGGGCTGTAACTCCAAATATAATTGGTGGATTTTACCCTAAATCAAACTTGACCTATATTTTATAATTATATGCTTGTGTATAAAATATGAATCCAATTCACTAATCTTTTCAAAAGTTATAGAACGGAAACCATTTTTCAAAGTTGAAAAGGGGCCATAACTCCAAAAATAATTGGTGGATATTATCCTAAATCCAACTTGACATACATTTTATGATTATATACCTGTGTATAAAATTTGAATCTAATACACTAATCTTTTCAAAAGATATCAAACGGAAACCATTTTTCAAATTTTTTTCAACATTGACAAAGGGCCGTAACTCCCAAAATAATTTGTGGATTTTACCCTAAATCAAACTTGACCTATATTTTATAATTATATGCTTGTGTATAAAATATGAATCCAATTCACTAATCTTTTCAAATGTTATGGTACAGAAACCTTTTTTCAAAGTCGAAAAAGGGTCATAACTCCAAAAATAATTGGTGGGTTTTACCCTAAATCAAACTTGACCTACATTTTATGATTATATACCTATGCATAAAATTTGAATCCAATACACTAATCTTTTCAAAAGATATCAAACGGAAACCATTTTTCTACTATTTATCAACATTGATAAAGGGCTGTAACTCCAAAAATAATTGGTGGACTTTACCCTAAATCGAACTTAACCTATATTTAATAATTATATGCTTGTGTATAAAATATGAATCCAATACACTAATCTTTTCAAAAGTTATGGAACAGAAACCATTTTTTGAAGTTGAAAAAGGGCCATAACTCCCAAAATAACAGATGGATTTTACTCTAAATCAAACTTGACCTACATTTTATGATTATATACCTGTGCACAAAATTTCAATCCAATACACCAATCCTTTCAAACGATATCACATGGAAACCATTTTTCAAAGTTGAAAATTTTTCAAAGATGAAAAGGGCAATAACTCCCAAAATAATTGGTGGATTTTACCCTAAATCGAACTTGACCTACATTTTATGATTATATACCTGTGTATAAAATTTCAATCCAATACACCAATCTTTTCAAAAGATATCGCATGGAAACCAAAAGTGTTATGTACGGGACGGACGGGGACGGACGGACGGGGCGGACGTACGTACGGACAGTGGTGATACTATATGCCCCCCCCCACTGAAAATGGCGGGGGCATAAAAAAGGCAGGCAAAATCATTTTGACAGTGCTTTCTCCCTTGAAAGTGCATCAATCCCCCTTAAGGTGAATGGATATACCTCAAATAGAGAGCACTCAGCTGAAAATATTTGCACTCTTAGCTGAAAGCTTTTTGCCAGCCTTTTAAGAGAGAGACCATCCCAGCAGAAAAAAAATGCTTCTATGGTATGGTTTTCTTCTCACAGATGCATAGCTCTAGATAAGATGTAGTATCAGGTAAATGTTTTTCTTATTCCTGCAGGAAAACATGTTATGCTATGTTTTTAAGGAGCAGTTAAGAAGAAATTACCGTATTCAACCTAATTACCGCACTGTGCGCTTAGGTTTTTCAGAATTACTGGGAACACTCAGTTGTGCTAAAATATGAATCTACCTACTAAGGGTACACTATAAAAAATCAGAATAGGATTTATTTGATGATTATAATGCGATTTTTTTTCTGATTTTCTTTATAAAGGCATATGTTGTGGGTACTCATTTGAATTGCATCGACAAATGAGTACCCACAACATATGCCTTTATAAAGAAGTAAAGAAAAAGTACATTGGCTGTAATCAGAAGACTACGGAATTTCTGGACTGTGCGCTTATAGGGGTATGTGCGGTAATTAGATTGAATACAGTAAAATTTTTTTGATTTGGGTTTTACGGCCCTTTCAAGAATATTTCACTTATATAGAGCCGATCGTTCATCGAAGGTGGGCGAAAACCGGAGAACCCGGAGAAAAACCACCTGACCATCCGTAAGCAGAACTTGGCTTTCCCACATATGACCCAAGCGAGGCTCGAACCACGGCGGTGAGAAATCGAATACGGTAAATGCTTTTTGGTTGATATAAGAGCCTTATGTGGAGCTATGACAGGCTTTATCAAACATCAGCAGTGTCAAGAATATAAGTAACAATGAACTATTAAATTCTATTTTTTTTTCAATATTCTGGCTTTTCAAAGTTTAAAAAGAATTGATTTTTTTTTTTTTTTTTTTTATTTCTCCATGATAAAACATCCATGATGAAAAAAACATGTCGTGGGTTCAGCGCAACACTGTTGTATCTGCTTACATCAAAATTTTTCAGGACAGAGAAAAAAACAAATTTCTTGTAAACACTTTCTGAAATTTTAGGAATAGTATCATTTAAAGATAGTTAAAGTTAATATTGTTTTTGAAAGATATCATTTTTTAAAACAAAATAATTGGTACTGCTAAAAAAGATATTTGAAGTTTTTTCACTTAAGTCAGTCTTACCACTGTAAACTTACTTTTCAGTGTAATGATTTCTGTGCAACACTGTCGTATCTTCACTTACTCATTGTAGTGTTTCTAATGAGCATTTACAACGTACCTTTTCATGGAAAAAAATAAAAAAAATATTTATCTGAATATCCCTCCCCTCCATATCTAGAACCATGCCTATGTAGAGTTGCCTTACAGTTTACAAGAATATAAGAATCCATCATGAGTGTCCATGCAGAATAGGGAAATCTCATCAGAGGGTAGGAATTTCAACCAGGGACTCCCTGGTTGAAATTCCTACTCGAGGGTGAGATGTCCCTATGCTGCACAGACTGGCTCATGATAGGTTTTTTTTTTCTTCCATCTTTGTGGATTGTTCCTAGGACCAGGGGCCTATCACATGGTCATGTGCAATAGAAGTCTCTAATGTGGGCAAAAAGCCCATCTCACATAGGCAAAGGAGGGAGAATGTATCATCTTATCAAAGCCTACATCAAGGTTCATACATTTAGAATTGACCAAAATTCCCTGACCTTTCCCTGATGTAAATTCAAATTTCCATGACAATATCAGAGCTGGAAATTTTATAAATTTAGCAAGAAAAACATATCAGTACCAAACATTCTAGCTTCATCAGGCTGAAATGTAAAATTCCCTGACATTTCCCTGACATTTTTGCAAAATTTCATTTTTCCCTGACACATCACAGAATTACCTGACAATTCCCTGACTTGAAAAAAACATTTCCCTGACATTTCCCTGACATGTATGAACCCTGTACATCACATGGGCAATGTCAAGTGAAAAAAATGCCTTCATGAGCAAAATGTGTGGATTCATATCATCCTGCACAGGCACAGTCTCATCTGAGTATTTTTTCTCCATTGAAACATTTTGTCAAATGATTTGTTTGCAGACAGTGAAGGCCTAGATCAGACTGCACAGATGCATAGGCTGATCTGGGCCTTAATTGTTCGCATATGCCCCAAAATATTATGCAAATATGAAATTTCAAATGGATGTCATTACTGCTGTTGCTGCTGCTGTTGCTGACATGCAGCAAAAAGTAAAGCAATATCACCAAAGTCGTGAGGCAACATTTGAACATGATGAGGAACAACCGACAAAGATTCTCCATGGAACACCTGTGGTAGCTGTCCAGCAATAATAGTTCCAGGTGAGGTACCAGTCAGCTGGTTCCCAGACATTACAGCCTGGTTACCAACAAAACCTTGCTCTTCTGGATTCAAAACATGTGACTGAGATGTTACACCTGATTTAAACACATACTCCTGCTGATTTCCACAGGATGGGATTAATTCTTCAGTATTTATGTATATGTCCCTCCCTGTGGCATTATGGTGAATCTGTATGTGAGGAACTGAGGCAGGTGGCAGCATACCAACACCTTGTTCATTCACTACTTGAGGAAGCACACCAGAATTTGGCTGAGGATGAGCAGCTAATGGCAGTGCTTCATAAAACGTTACATCTGAATTTGCACATTCTGTGTTATTCTCAATAACAACTTCATGGTCTGCAACTGGTGCTCTAGTTATTACCTCACTGACATTAAAATTAGTATTCAGTTCAGAACATGAACTTTTAGTTTTACTATCAGTTCTCTTTTTTTCTTTATAGATTTGGTACTTATTCTTGTTTTGCATAAATCTTTTTATCTTAGTCGATGAAGGTACCACTTGACCATATTGACTACCCTTCTTTGTAGCTAACAGATGTTCAATACTAGCAGTATCCTTTTTGTCTTTGTATTTTAGGATTAAATCTCTGGTGTCTTCGTCCAGTCTCTGATGATGTGGTTTTGGCAATTCCCAAGTAAGAGAAGATTCTACTGGGATGTGAGAACCTGTTATATGAATCTGCCACTTTTCAAGGTCACTAAGATACAACTTCCAATTGAGCATCAGTGAGCAATTATGTCTATCTTGTTTATGACGTAATCCAGGACAACCTAGAAAAATACACAATATGTGCTATGTGATAAGAGCACTTACATCATACAAACAGCAAACAAAAAAAAAAACAGGTCAGTCTGTACATTTGCATAGTCTAATCAGGGCATTCTCTGTCAAAATATTTTAACCCTTAAAGTGCCAGACACAACTGCAGCAGATGACAATTTTTTTTTATTTATTAATTTATTTTTTTTTTATTTTTCAGAGAAAACAAGTCTTGACATTTCATGTGAATTGTCTGTCTCTGAAAAATAAAAAAAAAATTTTGACTGACGTCTGCTACAAATTTTGCTTGGTGCTTTAAAGGTTAATGTAAATATATGTAGCCACTGCACAAGCTAAGACATTTTTTCATCCAAGAAGTATCGCTATTTTGTTTTATTTGTTCATGAAAACATAGTTGTGTGTATTCATAGTACTAAGCACCTAGGCCCAGTTGTTCAAAACTAACGGTGTCATTAGTTAACGTATCGTTAAAACTTTGATCATTATATACAATGTATGGCATGTACACTTATATTTTTGCTGAAAAAATGTGAGTAGCTTACTCACATTTTTTCGGCAAAAGTACCTGTGAATTTGATATTGTACTTACTAGACCAGTTAATATTTTGACCACTAACTAGCTTGTTAAGCTAACAATGCTTTGAACAACTGGGCCCTGGAGAATTATGATTTTTTTTTGTCTGGATACTACTCTTACCTGAAGCTATGTACAGTATCTGATCAAACCAATGGAATCTAAAGGCTAACCTGGCCCCGAGGTTATAAAACTTTTTTCATGCTCAACTGAACTGAGCATGAAATTTTTCATGCTAATAAATCTCAAATTACTAACAATACCAAATTTTTTCTTGCTAAACATAGCTTAGCATGAAAATTTCTCTGCAAATAAATATGAAAATGCCAACTATTGTTGGCATTTTCATATTTATTAGCAGAGAAATGAACTGAGCATGAAAACACTTTTATAACCTCGGGGCCTGGCCTTTTTGCTCATCTAAGTGATAAGGACGCCTTTTCACACTGCATGTTCAGGTGGGAGAATCTTTCTATGAAAATACAGCATTCTGTACAGTAAAAGAAGCTGGAACTTGTACTTAACTCTGGTGTTATATGGATTTCATAAACATTTAAAATTCAGGAAATTTTATATAATGTAACATTTATTGCAGAAAAGTAGTAAAAGTACATGTTCTTTTAAAATTTTAGTCTGCTTTTACAGGCTTATTTATTGGATGCAAAGGATATACTGAAATATTAAATGTACAGACACCCAGGAAAGGCCAAAATCACGCTGTCATGAAAAAGCTGAATTAAGTTAACAATCTCAAATAATGCTAACCTTTCCCTCAACCTAATTATTGAAACAGACTTTCTATTTTAGATTTAAATTTAGGGGTAAAAATTATTCTAATTATGATACAATGAAGTATCTGAGGTACCGAAAGAAGAGGATATGATGCCCAAGCAATAACAAAACAAAACAGCACAATTTCAACAAGAGGCACAAGAGCCATGGCTCACTCACCTGAGTGCAAATAGCCACTGTAGACATCACAAAAACATACCTATATAGCTTTGACCCCCTTAAACCCCACTTTTATATAGTAAAACTGGGGTTTACAGGGGTTTGCATTATTTTTCTTATTTTTGCTCAAAACATAGATTGTGGGTACTCGTTAGAACTGCCTCGGTGAGGCAGTTCTAACGAGGATCCACAATCTATGTTTTGAGCAGAAATATGAAAAATATCAGAATTTTTATCTGAAAACTTTGTTTTTTGGTGGTGATTTTTTCAATATATCTGAATAGGCGTGTTTTTGTAATGATATGCAGATGTTATACAACATTTTTCCCATCCTGTCATTGCAACTAATAAAAGGATCATCATTTGAGCAGTTCTTGGTTTTGAATAAAAAAAAAAAATGTGTTGTTTTTTTTTTCTTATCTTTTTACCATATATGGGCATGACAGTCAATGGAGCATGACAATTTGAGCAAACTCTCAATCCCTTTCCAAATGTAGGATCGACATGAAAGCTTTACTCGATCAAAACTCTGCCCTTAATTCCAATGCTTATCCAAATGACAAATATGTGGCCAGTTCACGCAGACGTCCTCTACCTCTTCAATGAAAAATTATAGTAAAACACACCTAAATACAAATAGGAGACTTTTAAAATGGCAATCAGGGCCCAGTTGTTCAAAACTTATGATGTCGTTAGTTAACCATTCGTTAAAATTTACATCGAGTGATACGCAAATATGCTGAAATTTTTTTGCTGAAAAAATGTGAGTAACTCACATTTTTTCAGCAAAAAATATCAGAATATTGTGTATTGAATCCACTAAAACAGTTAACTAAATGACCCTTAACAAGCTCATTAAGCTAATGACGCTTTGAACAACCGGGCCCTGAAGCCAGAGCAAAGTAAAACCAGAAGTACCGGTAGGTCCACAATCAGCCTGACAACACTGACAGTCATGCATCAAATTTGGCCTGGTTTCATATTGAACAAGAGGGACGTGATGGTCCTGGATCCCTTACCTGAGCTCAAGATGCTACATAGCCTGTAGAAGTGATGGAGTCACTGGTTTAAGAGATGTTGACACAAGATGTTTCTTTTGTTTTTTGTTTTTTTGTTTTTTTCTCTCTATTTTTAGCTCTGGGTGCAATCTTGTTCACAGGAGTGGAACCATTTGAGTAATTTTGGTGAATACGCCTAAGAGGAACATTTCTGTAAAATTATTTTGAAAATCATGCAACTGGTCTAGGCGATATCATTCAAATAGTTAACTATTTTTAGCTCTGGCAGCTATCTTGTTCAGCAGAGCAGAACCATTTTAGAAATTCTGCTATAGTGGCATAAGAGGAAGATTTCTGTGAAATTATTTTGAAATCAGGCAATTGGCTTAGGAGAAGTCCTGTAAAGATTTTTTCTCTATTTCTAGCTCTGGTGGCCATCTTGATCAGTGACCAATTTACCAACCATTTGAGCAATTTTGGTAAACTGTCGTGAGTGAAACATTTCTCTTAAAATCATATAAAGGTTTCTCATAGTTTTAGCTCTGATGGCCATCTTGTTCAGTCAAAATGAACCAGTTGAGCAATTTTGGTTCAGAAGCATAAAAGGAACATTTCTGTGAAAACATTTTGAAACTAGAGCTGTCAGAGGATCTGACTATAGTCCCGCTACAGCTCTATTAGAGGAGAAATACATATAGCATTGAAATATTTTTAATTCATCCTTACCAGATAACACAAATGTAGGACATGGTAACATGGTACCGTAAAACCTATCAAAGGATTCTATTCCATGAGTTATGGGCCCTTGGCCCCGATAGCTGAATACAAGATACATCAACCCACTGTGGCATCATGTGTGTACCAGTTTTTCAAAGCCCCCAAGTGTGGTATAAGTTTCATTGAAGTAGGACTAAAAACATAAAAGTTATTGAGCGAAATGCATTTTAATTTTCTAAAAACCTACCAAGGGACATATCTCCAAGAGTTATGGACTCTTGGCCCCTGTTCGGGTATACACAATACATCCAGTCATTGTCCATGTTTATACGAACTTTCAGCTTTCTAGCTTTCATAGTTCCTGAGAAATCTGTTACAAAAATTTTCAAGAATGGCAAAATTTGAAAACCTATCAAGGGACATAACTCCATGGGCCCTAGGCCACCATTCTGCCACTACACCTTCCTTACCTTAGAGACCAAGTGTGGTATAAGTTTCATCAGAATAGGACAACAAACATAAAAGTTACTGAGCAAAATGGATTTTGATTTTCTGAAAACCTACCAAGCGACATAACTCCAAGAGTTATAAACCCTTGGCCCTTATTTCGGTATACAACACATCCAGTCATTTTCCATGTTTATACAAACTTCCAGTTTTCTAGCTTTCATAGTTCCTGAGAAATCTGTTAGGAAAATTTTCAAGAATGGCAAAATTTGGAAACCTATAAAGGGACAAAACTCCAAGAGTTATAGACCCTTGGCCACCATTCTGCCATTACACCTTCCTTACCTTGGAGACCAAGTGTGGTATAAGTTTCATCAAAGTAGGACCACAAACATATAAGTTATTGAGCAAAATGCATTTTAATAATTTTGAAAACCTACCAAGGGACATAACTCCAAGAGTTATGGACCCTTGGTCCCTATTCAGGAATACTCAATACAGTCATTGTCCATGTTTATAGGAATTTACAGCTTTCTAGCTTTCTTAGTTCCTGAGAAAACTGTTTTGAAATTTTTCAAGAATATGGCAATATCTGAAAACATATCAAGGGACATAACACCAAGAGTTATGGGCCCTTGGCCACCATTCTATCACTACACCTTCCTTACCTTAGATACCAAATGTGGTTTAAGGTTCACTCAAGTAGGACCACAAACATAGTAATTATTAAGCAAAATGCATTTTAAAGTTTGACAGCCTACCAAGGGACATAACTCCAAGAGTTATGGGCCCTTGGCCACTATCCTGTGATTACACCTTACTTACCTTAGAGACCAAGTGTAGTATTAGTTTCACTGAAGTCGGACCACAAACTAAAAGTTATTAAGCAAACTGTATTTCAATTTTGCCATCACAGAATCATGGAATGATGGAATGATGGAAGGACAAGAGAAATCCAGTACAGCCCCACTTTTTCAAAGCAGGGCTATAATCAGGTCACTGACTAGGAGGAGATGTCATTTCAGTACCATACTGTCCAGTGGAGCAGAACCATTTGAGCAATTTTGGTAAAGAACCGGAGTGAAACATTTCTGTAAAGTTTAGTAATAATTGGTCCAGTGATTTAAGAGATGTCATTTAAAGAAATTGTTGATGAAGGATGATGCATGATGGACAATGGACAATGGATACAGGGTGATCACAACAGCTCACTTTGAGCTTTTGGCTCAAGTGAGCTAAAAACACACAGACCTAATTTAACAAGCTTCACTTCTTAAAGCTTTAAATTAGGAGTGTTTTATAAAAATAATATTCTCACCTGAGACACAAGATCCATAACCACCACATTTTCTCAGACAATTACCACGTCCTGGGCACCACATATACCAGTTTACAACATATTCATCCCTTGCATTATTTTCATCTATTGCATCCTTTTTCTTCTTTCCCTCTTCTGTATACTCAAACAGGTCATCAATTCTATTCTTGTCATTTATCTTTCCATTTCTGAGGTAGCTACCTTTATCTATTGCATTTTTATGTCTCTTCAGTTTGATCAAACGACGCTTCACTTCCCGCTTTCCTTTATTCAGATAAATGCCATGCAACAAAGGATGCTTCTGTATGAATATTTTGGCTGATTCACCAACTTGAGCAAAGCTTATTTCTGACTCGTTACATTTATGCTTGACTGCCTTTGTAGTTTTCATTTTTCTTTTTCTAATATTTGAATGTTCCACAACTCTTGTCTCTTTTAAAGATTTAACATCAGAATTATCTTCATTTATATTAAAATTCTGGATATGAGAATTCTCTTTTCTTGACAGTGACCCTTGACTAAATTCATAAAGTATCTGAGCACCACTAGTTTCCATTTCTGACACAATGTCAGCAGTGGAATCGTTTTCCTTGTTAATTATTGCAGTACTATTATCAGGCTTTGAGGTATTATCCTTTACACTTTTAAACTCTTGCGCTGCAGAAGTATCCCCTAAGTCACTCTGGGGACAAGACAATGTATACAAATACTCTTTGGTTAGATCATTGCTTTGTGTATCAGAATCACTTTCTACATTCTGTATGTTAGAATCACAGCCCTCTGAAAAATTATTCACATTATCTGCATTTCTTTTATTACTGACTTCATCACTCAAAAGATGCTTATTTGTGCCCAAATTCTTTTCTTCAGATTTCCTAAATCTGTTTACTTTACACCTGTTTTGATCTTTCTTTGAATTGTTTTGAGACTTAGTTGCTTGTTCAGATTTATATTCTAACGAATCATTTTTATTATTAGTATTACTTAACGAAATTATTCTTGTGTCATCTATATCAATGTCTGGGAACATCTCAGTTGTAAAACTTAGAGTTTCAGAATAAGTATCGAACTGTTCTGGCAATTTACTTTTAGTACTGTGACAAGTTTTTCTTGGGTTACTATTTATACTTAATGTCTGGTCATCTGCATTATCCCTTTCACTATTCTTCAAATCTCTTGGAGCCTGTCTCTTTTCCGAATTATCTGAGTCACCTGTTTGCTTTTTCAAATCATGAAACTGCTGTTGTACATATAGCTTTCTCTGTGCCCTGGTTCTTGGCATCTGGTACCATAATCTCTCTGGCTGTGTTTTATTTCTTGGATTACTTTCCAGTTTTTCAGTAGTATTACATTCACTTGATCTACTTTCATTTGATTCATTCATATTGTGACTTTCTTTTTCACTTTCAATAACATTTGGAATTAACTGATCTATCCCAGCCTCAGTTTCTGTCTGTTCTGACTGAAGTGAAGGAAGTGACTGTCTTTTTCGTTTCAACAATTCACTTACTGTCATTCCTGTAGCATGCCACAACTTACTTTTCATATGTAATCCTTGTTGTTTCCTTTCCTCTGCAACAGGTACTTCACTAACATTTTCAGATTCTAAACTGTCTGTGCTCTGTGTCTCAAATGTTGGCTTGTTTAGACTATTCACTCTTTCTTCAACCACCTCTACCTCTGCATCCTCTTCACTATTCTCAGAAATTCTGGTTTTACAAACACTATTGGTCCCAATTTCCATTTGGGATTTCTGGCTTTTAACTACCAATGTTTCCTCACCCTTGCTGACAAGCTTAATCTGCTTGGATGGTGTAGCAGATGCTGTCTTCATTCTCTGAGTCTGTAAAATGTGTTTTAGAATTTTAGTGGTTGTTTGGATAGCATTCATCACATCTGTTATTTGCAGTCCCTATAGTTTCAAATGTCTAAAACACAGCATTCTTGATCACAGTTGGAAAGAACAGAAGAC
This sequence comes from Anodontia alba, assembly GCA_964016985.1. Lineage (NCBI taxonomy): Eukaryota > Metazoa > Mollusca > Bivalvia > Lucinida > Lucinidae > Anodontia > Anodontia alba. Next base: position 52,068,364 of record OZ024823.1, on the reverse strand, counting down.
AAAAGCAATCAGAAGAAGAACTTTCAATCATATAATATATTACAGATACCTGCCAAACAACTTTATCTCTTCATCTGCTTGTTTTGATTCATATATATTTTCTCCAGCAATCTGTACAAACTGAGTATTTAGGAGCTTTGTTTTGTTTGTTACTGTATTAACCCTGTGTATCTGCACACCTAACTCCTTATCATGCTTCTCCAACAGCTTGTACACTCAATGGGTAGCTAAGGACCAAAGCTTTCTTCATGCAGACAGCAAAGACTCTGATCAGACTGGCCGGATGCCCAGGCTGATCTGTCTTTGCTGGATGCACATGCCATTTTGTAGGTTTTGTCATGCGCTGGCTTATATTCCAGTGGCACACAGCATTGTGAAAAGATCAAATCAATGTTGATACAAAGAGTTGATGTTGCATCAACTCTGATGCAACATATAAATGCCATGTGTCCACTAGGATTACTACCTGTTTATGTTATGCAGTGCAAAATGTAGATTAATAATGTTTGCTCAGGCCTGTCTGTCCATTTGTTTAATTTCTTTTTGTTTATTTAAGTTCTTCTTCAATGACACATTAACACTCAAGGATATGACTAATCAACACTCAAGGATCAGTTTGTGTCAATTCCCAGAGAAAGGGAGATAAACAATTCCACATAACATACTTTCTATTGTTAAAGATTCCTGGTACAACAAGCTTCCCCAACATTAAAAAAGGTTTTCATTAGGGACTGTACATATGTGAAGCTGCAAATAGTGTCTAAATAGACAGGTATATAAATGTTATTTTATTTCACATTTTTTTTTTTTTTTTTTTTTTTTTTTTTTTGATTTGGGTTTTACGGCCCTTTCAAGAATATTTCACTTATATCAAGCCGATTGTTCATCGAAGGTGGGCGAAAACCGGAGAACCCGGAGAAAAGCCACCTGACCATCCGTAAGCAGAACTTGGCTTTCCCACATATGACCCGAGCGAGGCTCCAACCACAGCGGTAAGAAACCTAATGGATTAAGAGTCAACTCTCTTATCCACTAGGCTACGGGGGCCCGTACATTCCACATTAGATAAGACTTAAGAAACTGTTTATCAACAGTACTGTTACAGACATAATGGATAAAGATGAAAAATCAATATGGAAGTCACATGTAGAAATATACTTATACGTCATACAAATATATACAGTTAGCCCTTGTCCTGCTGAATCTGGATATACCCTATCTTTGCAAACAGTGTAGATCCAAATCAGTTGGCTTCTGAAGAAGCCAACTGATCTGGATCTGCACTGTTTGTCATTAAGTATGTGAATTTGTATCAACAACCTAGACCAAGCAATCTGATTGGCTGACAATCAGAAGTGGGCATGGCATCTTAATTTATTCAGTCTACAAGAAAAATGCCTAACTGCATTAAGAACGTGTTTTTCAAAAAGGTTAACCAAAAGTTAAACCTCGAACGATGCCCGATGCCTGACTGCCCACCAGTACATCACTATTTTTAAGGATTTTTTTTAAAAACCTATCCAAAACTGGGTTAATTATCATAACAATCTAAATGATTGATTGTGTTGGGGTTTAACGACATGTCAACCCTTTCCGGTCATTTTGTGTCGTCTCCCAGAGAAAGGGAGAAAAGAGAGAGAAGAGATAGTAGAGGAGATGAAAGAGAGGGACAGGGAAGAAAGAGGAACAGGAATGAAAGTGAAGAAAACAGAAGAAATATAAATATACTCCTCTACCATTACCTGCTACAAGGATAGCAGACCTTGCCCATCTGTAAGCCAATATCATTTGGAAGCCTTGTTGATGTAAGATACACCTCACCTTTGCCACACCCGACCAACCCACAACTAAAATTTATGTACAATTGATTTGTGGTACCTCAAAACCTAAGGGACAACAATTTTTACTTTGATAGTAGTTTCTGAGATAAAAGAAGGACAAATATAAATGCTGCATAAGAAGCCCAGATAATTAAGGTGAATGAATACATCTGGAGATTTAGTCACCCTTTTTTACAAGGGAGACAACTTTTGTGACTTCCTGTTTGCTTTCTTGTACACCAATCCTTTTCTGAAAGGACCATAACCAGGACCCAGTTGTTCAAAACTAAGGATGTTGTTGGTTAACGTATCATTGAAACTTCCATCACTAAACATGACATATAATCTGATATTTTTGCTGAAAAAATGTGAGTAGCTTTTGCATTTGCAAAAGCTACTCACATTTTTTCAGCAAAAATACCTGTGAATAAGATATTTTCATACTAGAACAGTTAACATTTTGACCACTAACAAGCTCATTAAGCTAACAATGCTCTGAACAACTGGGCCCAGTATTTTAAACAAAACGTGACTGTATGGAACAGTATCTCTTATACAAAAGAGCATGATTAGATGATAAGGTGAGTGAGTAAAGGGTGAGACTAGCTGTCTCATTTACATTATCCCAAAGGAGAACAAAACTAAACAAGGGACCATAATTACAAACTGAAAGTATATAAGAGAATGATACACTTTCAGGGGAGACAATTCTTTCAAACTTGTTTGGCTCCCTATTGAAAAGGGGTCAATACTAAATAGAAAGAATGCCCTCTAGAGAGCACATTCTTTCCTTTTAGAGTAGACCCTATTTAGAAGGGTCTTAGGGTGCAGGAAAGCAAATAGGAATTTATGTTATCTCCCTTGAAAAAAAATGGTAGAAATTTTACCAAATGATAAGTAATAAGTCCCTTAACAAGACTCAACATATTTAAGTTGGTAAAATTCGAGACCCTGCCTTTACAAACAGTGTAGATCCAGATCAGTTGGCTGCACTGATCTAGATCTGCACTGTTTGCCATTAAGTATGCAAATTTATAGCAACAATCCGGATCAAATTATCCGATTGGCTGAAAATTAGAAGTAGGCATGGCTTTTTAATTTATTCAGCAGGACAAGGGTTAAATTAAATCAATACATTGTCTGGTACTCCAGTATCATTTGTGTATAATGCAGACAAAAACGGTACTACTTGTGCCATACAGAAATCTTCTAATATCAGGTTATATTCAAAATTAGGAGCTGAAAAGTGGGTTCACGTATATTTGAAACATCAATTTTACCAAGAATACTGCTGCTCCCATTTTAGTTACAATAAAACAAAAATGCTATAAAAAAAAAAAAGAAAAAAAAAAAAAGAAGCTTAGTACAAGCTAAAGCCACTGCACACAATTCCTGTAAAATCTTAGAAAACTGTCAAACTGCAAGAAAAAAATAGTATAGAAAATGTCCTACTATACACCACATGTAACAAGAGCTCCACATAGCGGGGCATTATACACACGTGGCAAGTAATAAGATGTAGCACATAAACTGGCTCCTGTATAATTCAGTGCTCCGGACACTGTAAGTGGAATTACAAAATTTTTTTTTTTAAATTTTCATTGGGGCATAGCTCTGCTGATATTTGGTGAACTGTAACCTAAGGGTCCAAGCTGGCCCAGAAATTAAGGGTGAAGTGACTTCTCCCTCCTGGGAAAATAGGGAGAAGTTTGTTGCATCTAGGGAGGAGTGCTTTCGGCCAGAGGACACACGACAGAAGCATGGCTATATTATAAGATCATATGAGCCTTTGGCTGATTTGTTTTTCCTATACTTCAATATCGGACCAAACAATAACAAAATAAAAATAAACAACCAAAAAAAAAATAGCCATCAGAAGAGATAACAAATCCCCCGACCGCACCCCAAATGGACGTCTTTTTCAATCTAGGGCATCAGAGATGTAATTTTATCAAGGAATACACTTGTTTAACCCTGCAGTGGGTGATAACTCCACAACTGTGAATCAGACATAGAACTCTAAAACCGTAAGTTGTGGAAACTGGATTTTGTGTTTTTCAACAAAGAAACTGAAAAGAATAGAGAAAAATAAGGCCCATTGCCTGCAATGATTATAACTCTCAAACAGTAAGTCATGGAAATTGGATTTTTTTTTTTGCTAGTAAGTGATTTTCAATAAAGAATCCAAAAATAATGAGAAAAACAAGGCCTGTTGCTTGCAAAGATTATAATCTTATAATCGTAGAAACTGGATTTTGTGTTCGCTAGTAAGTGATTTTCAACAAAGAATCCAAAAATAATGAGAAATATAAGGCACTTTGCCTGGAAGGCCTGTAACTCTTCAACTATTAGTCTGAGAAACTTAATTTTGTGTTCGCTAGTAAGTGATTTTCAATAAAGAATCCAAAAATAATGAGAAAAATAAAGCCTGCTGCATGCATTGCTGATAAATCTGCATCCACAGTATAAGTAGGGGAGATAACTCCAACAATCCGTAGGTCAGAGTTGTCCTTACATATTGTGACACACCTAGTTTATGTTCTTAGCATCTCTACTAACTATCATTAAAATGTCTCCACTGGTTAAAGAATTATGGCCTGCACAAGATTTTACCACCAGGGGAGATAACTGAAAATAAATGGAGTAACCCATAGCTACAATTTTTAAATGCAACTCTCCTTATTAATGTTCTAAGCATCTCTATTAATTATCACCAAAACATCTCAACTGGTAGAGAAGTTATGACCGTCAGCAAATTTAACAACTATGGGAGATAACTCAAAAATGGAGTCAGACTTGTCTTTTGTGTACATGACATGCCAACTCAATGCCCTCTACAACTTGATGAAGTAATATCTTAAAGGGTTTAAGAGTTATGGCCTGCACAAAATTTAACAACTATGGGAGATAACTCCAGAACTGAGTCAGTTAGAGTTGTTGTCCTCTACACCTTGATCAAGTATCATGATAATATCTCAAAGGGTTATTTAGTTATGGCCTGCACAAGATTTCATAACTATGGGAGATAACTCCAGAATGCACTCAGAGTTGTCATTCTTGTACGCGACACCCCTACTCAATGCCCTCTACCTATTGGTGAAGTATCATAAAAATAACATAGGGTTTTAGAGTTATGGGCCATACAAGATTTAACAACTATGGGAGATAACTCCCAAAACGAGTCAGCGTCAGCTACAGTTGTTGTTTTTTTTTTTTGTATGTGACACACCTACTCAATGTCCTCTACAACGATCAAGTATCATGAAAATATCTCGAAGGGTTATTGAGTTATGGCCTGCACAAGATTTTATAACTATGGGAGATAACTCAAGAACGCAGTCAGTTAGAGTTGTCTTTCTTGTATGCAACATGCCCACTCAATGTCCTCTACCTAAGGTGAAGTATCATGAAAATACCTTAAAGGGTTTTAGAGTTATGGGCTGCACAAGCTTTAACAACTAAGGGAGGTAACTCCAAAACGGAGTCAGCTAGAGTTGTCTTTCTTGTACGTGACATGCCTACTCAATGTCCTCTACATACTGGTGAAGTGTCATGAAAATATCTTAAAGGGTTTTAGAGTTATAGTCCGCACCAAATTTTACAATTTTGGGAGACTATGGGAGATAACTCCTGAACCAAGTCGATTAGAGTTGTCATTTTTGCACGCGACACTCATACCCAATGCTCTCTACAACCTGACAAAGTTTCATGAAAATAGCTCAAAGGGTATAGGAGTTATGGGCCACACAAGGTTTCGTCTACAGACGGACAGACAGACGATCGCTATTATAAAATAACATTTGCACACTATTACCTCTAAACAATATGCTGCTAAAAGTTTACAAAAACTTTCAAAGGGGCATAACTCTGCCAATATTTGGTGCACTGTAACCGCGAAATAATATGCGCTGCTCCACATCATCATGTAGCTATTCATGAAGTTCCAGCTTGATCAGATGTAAATTGTAGGAAGAGTTAGCCAGAAACGAAAAATTAATAGAAATTTTCAAAGGGGTATTACTCTGCTAATATTTGGTGGATTGTAACCTTGAAACAATATGCACTGCTCCACATCATGGTCTTACTACAAACCATGTTTCAGCTTGATCAGATGTAAACTGTAGGAGGAGTTAGCCAGAAACGTAAAGTTTACAGAAATTTTCAAACGGCATAACTCTGCTAATATTTGGTGGACTGAAACCTCGAAACAATATGCTCTGCTCCACATCATGGTCTAACTATAAATGAAGTTTCAGCTAGATTGAATGTAAAATGCAGGAGGAGTTAACTGGAAATGAAAAGTTTACAGAAATTTTCAAAGGGACATCTCTGCAAACTTTTGGTAAACTGTTACCCCGAAACAATATGCACTGCTTCACATCAAAGTCTAACTATATACCAAGTTTCAGCTCGGATGTAAACTGTAGGAGGAGTTAGCTGGAAACAAAAAAGTTTACGGACGGACACCATACCCCGTAACATAATATGTCCTGTTTTTCAAATGGGCGTATAAAAAGCAGCAAGGAATCTCAGCTGACAATATAGGCGACAGCTTGTCCAGGAACATTGCTTGTCCATATAACACAGAATACAGGATTTCCTGTGAACCAGACAAGGCTTTTTTTTTTGTTTTTTTGTTGTAGTTTTTTTTTTTTTCAACCAAAATGTACTGTTATTTGTTTTTGTTTCTCCACTTAAAATATGTTATGGTTACTTATTAGAAGCACCTTGACGAGGCACTTCTAATGAGTACCCACAACATATGTTTTTGTGGAGAAATAAGAAAAATATTCATCTAGTACCATTTCCTATCTAGACCAATGGCTATGATTTCTGTATTCAGGTAAGAGTAGTGTACCTTGGACAAACTCTCCTGTGTCTGAACCATCTTGTGTGTGTCTACTACTTGTTGTTTATGGCCCTTTAAGAGGTCAACAGCATGGGGTAGAGCTGGTAAAACAAATCGGAAGCATTCCTGTAAAAAAAAGGTTTGATAAAATTAGCTTTGAAAGTACAGTAAAAATCTGCTATTATGACCACTCAAAATTAAGACCACTCCACTATTAAAAGCAGCTCTTGCCAATCCAAAATGTTTGTTTGTTTGTGTTGAGGTTTTATGGCCCAGTCAACCCAATGGGGTCATGTCGAGCGTGGTCAGTTTACCTAACCAAACGTTTACTAGGTAGGCATAGACCTCTAAGCAGTTAACCAGCGTTGTGCACATTCTTTTGCCAGAAACTGACAACTGCCCTTCTTGTATCAGTGGAAGGGAGAGAATGACTGTAGAAGCAATCCAAAATAGTTTCTCTGTTATTGCATATTCAATATTAAGTAACACTCTAATGTGACCACTTTTAGGCAATCCCAAAGATGGTCTTAATAATGGAATTTTACTATATTTTAAATTAAACAATTTCATGATTCAGTCAAAGTAACTTAATTAACCCTTGTCCTGCTGAACCCGGATATACCCTGTCTTTGCAAACAGTATAGATCCAGATCAGTTGCCTTCTGAAGAAGCCAACTGATCTGGATCTGCACTGTTTGCCATTCAGTATGTGAATTTATATCAACAACCTGGATCAAGTAATCTGATTGGCTGAAAATTGGAAGTGGGCGTGGAATCTTAATTTATTCAGCAGGACAAGGGTTAAAAGACACTGACATATATTGACTTCTCGATAATTCAAGTCTCAAGAAGTCAAATAAAAGACTATTCCTGAGGACTTTGAAGTACTGAGGTTCTATTTTATTTGACTCAACCACACCTATCAGGTGTTCAGACTATGTAATGAAATTAATGTGGAACGCAATCATAACTGTCCCTTATAATGCGGAAACTGTTTCAACATGGCTGGTTGGTGGCTCCCATTTCTAGAGCAGTTTTTTTCCCAATTTTGAAAGTTTTGCCCTTTTTCTGTGGAACTCTGCAGTCAAAAAAAAAATCAAAAGCCATGACTGTATACTCGGCAATTTACACATTCTGTTTTACCAAAGTTGTCATCAGTATTTTGCCTTTTGGCTTTTTCAGAGTACTTTACATGTGTCATTTGTTTTTCATTCATCTACCTGGTGACCAGTAAAGGATTAATCCTTAAAGCCCCAATCACAACTGCAGCAGAAAACAATTTTCCTTTTTTTCAGAGAATAAAGTTTAACAAAATAAAAAATTCAAAATGTTGTCTGCTACAATTTTTTGCTTGGCACTTTAAGGGTTGTTTAAACTGTAGCTGTCAATCAGCTTTGATCTAGGTGCAATATTGGTTAATGCCCTCATGTCGTTTATGAATGAAACCTGAGCAATATAAAGAATGCCAAAAAGGACTTTGATGTTATCATTGATTCCAAACACAGTTAACCCATATTGTGCCAAGAAAAATTTGTAATAGACGACAATCTTAATTTACATGTATTTTTTTTTTCTATTTTCAGAGAAAACAAGCCCTGACATTTCAATGTCAGAACTTGTTTTCTCTGGCAAATAAAAAAAAATAGTCAAAACTGTCTTCTACTGCAGTTATAATTGCCAGTATAAGGGTTGACTGATACACAGATGAGCCATATTTTGTTTCTTCATCTGCTGATAAAAAAAGCCCAAAGTGTAAAGAGTAACTTATTTATTAGCACAGAAAGTTTCATGCTCAACTATATTGAGAAAGAAAGAATTTGCAGTTGTTAGTAATTTGAGATTTATCAGCAGGACTTTTTTTTAAATGCTCGGCTGTGGGGAGCATGAAAAAAGTTTTATATCCTGGGGGCCAAAAACTTCATAGCTGATCATCAGTTTTGCAAAACCGACTGATCATCGATTAATAGTTGATTTGTAGAATATATATTAACTCTTACTTTAGCCCTCTTCCAGGTACTTATTCACAGTTCCAGGTAATATATAATATTTTTCTTATTGCTCCCTGAATATATATGCAGGGGGTACTCATTAGAAGCACCTTAGAAAGGCTTTACTAATGAGTTACTAAAACATATGTTTTCATGAAGAAAAAAGAATAAAACAAGTGCCTTATCTGGAGCACTGTTTATTTCAGGCTAATTTTTATCAAATCTCTTCACCTTTATTCACCACAAATCTTAAAATGACCCCAACAGACAGCTTAGTATCTCATTTTTTTACAATTTGCCTATTAAATGCAAACAAGAGGCCCACGGGCCACAACTCGCTCACCTGAGTGAAACCGCCACTGCAGATATGCAGATGGCATGCAACATTTTTCCAATACTGTCAAATATTGAAACTTATGACAGAGCAGAACCATTTTGGCAATTTTGGTTAAAGGGGATAACAGGAACATTTCTGTGAAATCATTTTGAAATCAGGCCACTGGCCAAGAAGGAGATGTTTAAAGGTTTTTTTTTTCTATTTTTAGCTCTGGTGGCCATTTTCTTCAGCCAAGCAGAACTTTTTTAGCAATTTTGGTAAAGGGCCATAAGAGGAACACTTCTGTGAAATTACTTTGAAATCAGGACACTGGCTGCGGAGGAGATGTCTTTTAAAGGTTTTTCTATTTTTAGCTCTGGCTACCATTTTGTTCAGCCAAGTGGAGCCATTTTAGTAATTTTGGTTGAGGTCCATTGGTGGAACACTTCTGTGCAAATATTTTGAAATCAGGCAATTGGCCAAGGACGAGATGTTGTTGGAAGATTTTCTATTTTTTAGCTCTGGCGGCCATCTTGTTCAATGGAGCAGAACCATTGTGGCCATCTTGGATTTTCGATTGACACAATTTTAGCTTGTTTCGATCTGGAAGTCATCCTGTTGCTTAAGAGCAAGTTTCAGCTCAGTGATCTAAGGTTTGAGAAGAGATGTCGAAAATTGATTTTCAAGATGGCGGCTGTGGTGGCCATCTTGGATTTTCTATCGGCTCATTTAGCTATTTTGTGTCTCATAAGCACCCTAATGCTCATCATCAAGTTTCAATTCAAATGGATTATAGAAGAGATGTCCAAATGAATTCTCAACATTTTTCCCATATAAATATATAGGGCCCATATAAATGCATGGGGAAGCAAATTTGACCTTGCCATAAAAAGGTCAAACATCAACGTAGGACCATCATTTTAGCAATTTTGATAGATCTCCTGTCCCCGAGGATTTGTGCAAAGGCCCCAGAGCTTATTTGGTTCTGCAGAAGAAGATTTTTAAAGGTTTTTACCATATATGGGCATGGCAGCCATCTTGGTCAATGGACCACGACCATTTTAGCAATCTTTCGTTCCCCCAACCTAAGGAGGCTCCATATGAAATTTGAGCAACAGACATCCCTTATAATGGAAATGGACTCATCCAAAGAAGTGAGGTAGAAGACTGACGCAAAAAAATGTACCTAACAATAGAATTTTGCAACTAGTCAACCATGAAACTTCTTTCCAATCATTAGTCACAAGAGACAAAAGTGAATAATGATTGACTATAATCAATCATTAGGACAACACTAACTGTAACCAAAGTATTCACCTCCCTTTTTTAAAGATAACAAATCTTAAACAAAGCATTTGCAGACTAGTCTGGGTCCTTAGTGTCTGTAGACAGGTTAGTACTGGTTTCTCACAAAAAGACTCACACTTACTAACATTAAAAATGAATGGACATACTTTAAAGGGAAAGCACTCTAAGCTGAAAGGTTTTGCCTCTTTTTTCAAAGGGAAGACACTCTAGCAGCAAGAATTTGGTTTTCTAGTACAAGGGGCTACTTTTAATGGAAAGAATTTACTCCCCTGGGAGCAAATTCTCTCCTTTAAGCATAGCTTTGTTTGAGAAGGGAGACAAATACTTTGTAGTCACAGTGATCTCCCTGTGTATCTATTCATCTAAAAAAGCAACAATAAGGAGAATGATCTGATATGCATGGTTTAAGCAGCAAATGTTGCCAGGCTTATTTTAACCCCTCAAAGTGTCATGCAAAATTGCAGCAGACAAAATTCTCTTTTCTTTTAGAGAAAATCAAAGTTGCCAAGCAGACAATTCACATAAAAAATGTCAAGTTTGATTTTCTTTTGAAAAAATTTAAAAAAAAATGTATTTCAGACTACGGTCTGTTCTGTTGTGATTGTGATAGTAATGTTTAAACTTCTAATTTCTCCAAGCAAAAATTTCCTACCTCGGAACCTTTCTTGCTGCCTGGCAGATTAATAATAACAGTGTTTCCTCTGATACCACAGGTCAGCCTAAACAATAACAATAAGAACAAGTTGCACAACAAGAGAAAAAGCCCTATATCATTATGCTATCATTCCAACTTAACAACCATACAATTATTTGGTGCAATTTGATAGGCCGAGAGCAATTTGAAAACAGGATTTATACGTTGATAAATCCAATGAGCAGGAATTGCAAACTATTTTCTTTGTGTGAATTTCTAAAATATGCTATTTTACCTATATTTCCAATGTAAATATCGCCTAATTGGAATTTTAAGAAATGCATTTTATTTTTGTGGATTTTATCAATGTGTGAATGCCGACAAAAGACTCACAAACTGAAAGTAAGGCCCTCTGGGCAAATTATATTTCATTTCCTTTGGGATCATCGGGCCCATTGTGGTATATTTGAAAATGGAGTTCAGCTCATGTACATGCTAGAGGATGTAAGCAGTGTTGCAAACTTCATAAGTACTTATGAAGAGTCACAATAAAACTGAGACTCCCATTTTCTTACCCGTAGTGTGTTCTTTGTTTCCAAAGGCAATCTTTTTGGCATTTATTTATTCAGTTTGTGAGTGATTTGCTGGCATTCACACATTGATAAAATCCATAAAAATGAAATTCATTCCATAGTAAGTGAACAGCATCTGTACAGTATGATTAGGGCCTTTTCTATTTCTTGATATATAAATGTCATCTGTTTATGTCGTCTGCTGCATCTTCCTGCAAACTTTTCAAATATACTTTTGGCATATAGGCAAACAGTATGGACCCAGATCAGACTGCTCCTCTTGGAGCAGTCTGATCTGGGTCCACACTGTTAGCAACAATGACTTTTAAAGTAACTGGCAGAAGACAAAGCGAACGACAATAGTTCTGTTTGGCATTTCAAGGGTTAAGGTGATACCAGTGAGTTCCCATAGCATATGATGGAGGCAAAAATAATAATTTAACTTATCTGGAGCCATGGAGTACACGTTAAATATTAAATTCTGTATCTAATTCAACAAAAAAGGATAGAAAAAAAAATAGAGATTAACTAAAAGAAAATCACACTGAAAGACATCCTATCTAAATACTGACAAGCAATATTTATAATAACATAATCATTTTGATGGTAATAACATATTTGTTTCAAGAAGAATGTATGCACTTTCAGAAGAGATAACTGTCAAATGTTTTTGCTTCCCTTCTGAGTCCATTCTAAAAGGGCAAAAAAAAAATGCTCCCTTGATAGAGAAGGCCCTTTTCTGAAGAGGCATTTTGTTCAGGAGTGCAAAAGGATATCAAAAAAGCTGTTTCCCTTGTAAAACATGGCAGAATATCTACCAGGGCCCAGTTGTTCAAAACTAACAATATTGTTAGTTAATGTATCGTTAAAACTTTGATCATTAAATATGGCATATATGCTAATATTTTGCTGAAAAATTGTGAGTAGCTTTTGCATTTGCAAAAGCAACTCACATTTTTTTATTAGCAAAAATATCTGTGAATTAGATATTGTACTTACTACAACAGTTAACATTTTGACCACTAACGAGCTCATTAAGCTAACGATGCTTTGAACAACTGGGCCCAGGTGTACTGAGTCCCCTTTATAAAGATTATTTTTTGTATGATTCTTACCAAGGCTATGCTGGATTATTAAAGCATATCTACAGTTTGAACAACAGCATATCAGTGTACAAATGCTATAATTCAGTTATGCTGAAACTTTGACCAGAAACTAGACTTAACTCTTGTCCTGAGAGGGTGGACAGGGGGGCAGGGATACGGGGATAACGGGAGCGGGGGACAGGGGTAAAGGGGGTGGGGGATGGGGGAAGAGGGGGTGGGGTAGGGAAATTTTGGGGGCAGGGGTTATACCAAAATTTGTTGTATTTTACCGATTTTACTCAATTTTTATGTACTTCAATGCAATAACTGGGTATAAGAAGTATCTAATAGACATATTACAGTAAATTCAGGTATATTAACAATGAATCTGGCGTTGATTTCACTTCACCGACGAGGAGTGTTCCGCCAACCGTGGTTTACATGGTTGAATTCGTTTACGTCCGATTTCGGTTTCTCTCTAGTTGATTACTTCCCTTTAATTCCGAAAGTTCATAAAATAGCCGTTGTCGGTGGCAATCCACATTTTTAGAAATAATTATCCGTCTGCCGTAGACAGTCATTTTATTTTTGCTCATTGTTGGATAAGGACTTTTGCGCTGTTCAAAAAAAAAAAAAAAAAAGAAAAACACTTCAAGATCCAACATGAATTTTATAATAGGTGTTCCAAACACGGAATATACACGTTGCCCAGTGGGGTGGTGGGGTGAGGCAAAGGTATCGTGTAACTGATATTGGCTTATAGCTGGGCAAGGCCTGCTATCCTTGCAGCAGGTAAAGGTAGAGGGGCATGCTTTTATTTCTTCTGTTTCTTCACTTTCATTCATTTTCCTGTCTCCCCTGTCCCTATCTTTCATCTCCTTTACTATCTCCTATTTCTCTTCTCCCTTTCTCTGGGAGACGACACAAAATGACACCCAAGGGTTGACGTGTCGTTAAACCCGAACACCATCAAATCAATCACCTGTTGCCCGGTGACAAAACACGGACCATTTACGGACTTACGGACCAATAAAAATTCCGTGTCTATGGTCCGTGAATAGTCTGTATTAACTGCAAAATATAGTAAACTTAACCGCTAACTGGTCCGTGACATCACGTTATTCTGATTTGGATATTACTCCTAGTTTTATTATTTTTATTTTTTTTTTTTTTTTCTTATATCATAAGTGGTGTCTGTAATTTAAATAACAGTTCATGATTTGTCAAGTCAGTGAATAATAGGTTCGTGGTTTGTCGTCTGTGAATTGTAGGTCCGTGATTTGTCAATAGATCCGTGAATAATTGGTCCGTATTTTGTTATGCAGCCGTATACTGTCAGTAGGTCCGTAAGTCCATGAGTCCGTGTCCGTGTTTTGTCAACCACCACACAGTAACACGTTCAACATTTAATTCAGTTTTTGAGAAAACCACAAAAAAGATTATTGTTCTCACTGACCCCCAAGTGTGGGATCATGCTTATCAAAAAATATAAAAAGAAGATGCAGATTTACATGGTATTCTTGAGTTTTGATTTCAGTAATTAATATGACTGTTTTTGTGCCAATCAGGATCAGTTTGGGCCCGGAACTAGGCCCGCACATTTTTTTTCCTTGACCAATTTAGGACTTGATCAAGGCCCACCACCCTGTGATACTTATGCAGACTTTTGAAATGGAGGGTGCAAATATTTAGCTATTCTGTAAACAGGGTGCAAATGCTAAGGAAATACCGATTTTGGGGCAAAAATTAGGGGTGTAGTTTGGGCTCAAAATCTGCATGAATGTATATTGCATAGTCATGTTTAAATTTAATTATAGCGTTGGGGATATTAAAAGTTCTGATTTAGGGAAGGGAATAGTTTGCTTGGGGAGGGAAGTGGTGGTACGGGGGGAGGGAAGTGAGGGAAAGGGGGGGAGGGAAGTGGGGGAAAAGGGGGAGGGAAGTGGGGGCAAGGGGGGAAGGAAGTGGGGAATGCCTACCCCCTGTCCACCCCCTCTGTCCTGGTGAATAAATTAACATGCCAAACCCACTTCTAATTTTTCAGTCAGTCAGATTACTTGATCCAAGTTGTTGATACATATTCGCATACTTAATGACAAAAAGTGCAGATCCAGATCAGTTGGCTTCTTCAGAAGCCAACTGATCTGGATCTACACTGTTTGCAAAGACAGGGTAAATTCAGGTTCAGCAGGACTAGGGTTAATAAATTCTAATTAGGTTACCTTGACAACATAGCCATGGGTGTGACATCAAGTGAGGATTTCAACATGGCAATGGTCAGTCCTGGTGCTTCTTTCTCCAAGATGGATTTTGTTGCCTGTAAAATGAGCAGTGAGATGACAATATTAAACTATTGCCCTGTAAAGTCCTCTTTACTACCGTATTCACCCTAAACATTCAAACACCTTAACAACCTGTTTGTCCTAAACATTGAACACATCAATTTTATAACCTGCTGAAGTGTCTAAAACTGCTGAATGAAAGGCAAACTAAACAAACCTTGATCAGACACCAAATTCTGCGGCATCAGATCTTGATCTTCACTGTTTGCTCAAGCCGGTCTGTCCCAAAACTTAGGGTTATTATGAGATTTTTATTATACAATTGTAGTACATAACTGAAACATAACTCAAAATAAAGATGGACCACAAATATTGATACATGTACGTTTGATAGGGTTTGACAAACAGGGGCCAAAAGGGAAAGGTCCACTAAATGAAATGTATGTCTTAAAGTATCTAGCTTTAGAAAACAAGCATTTTGGCGTATTTGATCAATATTAGTTAAGAAATAAGGAAGATATTATGTTTCATATTTTATGTAACCATGAGCATGGACGGCTGTCATTTAATTAGATATTTCATTTTTTAAGACACAAACAAAAATTGCCTGTTGACAGGATTGTTCTGCATGGATTCCAAATCTTTGAACAATTTTCAGTCAGTATCACCCAAGGATCATTCCTACAAAGTTCTTTAAAATTGGCTTAATGGTCTAGGAGGAGATGTTATTTAAACAGGGGTGAGAACAGCCACTAATAATCAATCCTGAAATCTAAAAATTCAGTCCAAAAACTACTAATATTTTTCTTATTTCTCAATAAAAACATATATTGTGGATACTCATTAGAAGCACTTCGGGTAAATTATTATGTGGATACTTCCTCTTATCTGGAGCTATACAACTAATAATTAGTTTAACCCTTAAAGCGCCAGTCACAACTATTGTCGTCTGCTTTGTCTTCTGCCAATTACTTTAAAAGTCATTTCTGCAAACAGTGTGGACCCAGATCAGACTGCTCCTTTAGGAGCAGTCTGATCTGGGTCCACACTGTTTGCCTGTATGCAAAAATAGGTTTCAAAAGTTTGCAAGAATATTCAGCAGACGACATAAACAGACGACATTTTCAGATGCAGTTTTTCTTGGCGCTTTAAAAGTTAATAACTAGTTTAAAGTTATTTCAGACATGTATTAACCCAAATTACTAAAGGATGGTCGTGTGAACACATGTAAAAGTAAAATTTCATGCTTAAAATAGAAGTTCTAAATCTTGAAATCAGGATTAATCCTGAAGTTTCCTATCCCTGTTTAAAGAAACTGTGGACAAACAGACGAACAACAAGAACACAATAGCCCCCCTCGTGTCTATGGCTCAGGTGAGCTAATAAAAGCAAGGTCAAAACGTTTTGAATATTTTTATCGCAAATCTATTTTTCTTATTTCTCCACAAAAAAAAAATATTGTGGATACTCATCATCAGAACAGTGATGAGGGGCTTCTAATGAGTACCTACAACATATGTTTTTGTGGAGAAATAAGACATATTGACATATTTTGATTGGAAAAAATGACTTATCTGTAGCTAAGTAGCAGAGTACCTCTGGAGTGATATCTCGAGGAGCAAAGCCAGTTCCACCAGTAGTGAAAATAATATTCAGGTGCTCTTTGTCACTCCATTCTGTCAGCTTACTCTGAAAACAGAAATGATGTACAGTGCATGAAAAATATACATTCCTACTACTATAATGTGATCTGGTGCTCTTTATAAAGTCAAGTAGACTTTCCTAGACACATGATCACTAGAGGTAGTTACCACTGATGATCGATTATAATCAATCATCAATCACTTTTGCTTCTTGTGACTGATGATCGGAAAGTTTGTTTGTTTGTGTTGAGGTTTTACGGCCCAGTCAACCCAATGGGGTCATGTCAAGCACGGTCAGTTTACCTAACCACACGTTTACTGGGCAGGCTTAGTCCTCTAAGCGGACAACTGCCCTTCTTGAATCAGCGGAAGGGAGAGAATGACCGTAGAAAATATTTCATGATCAATCTCCACAAAAGAATGTTGCCAACCTCGATGATCAGAAAGATTTTTTACAGTCGACTAATCAGAAAATTGTGTTTTTAGATACATATTATTCTCACATTTTATTTTTATAGGCAAGTTCTAAAGAAATGAAATTCAAAGCTGTCTATTTGGATCATTCAAGATTTGTAGTTAATAAAAGTGGGGGAAAAAAAATAAAAAAAAATACATAAATTAGCCTTGAATAAGTCAAAAGTACTGATATGTTTCTTAATTCTCCATGAAAACATATGTTGTGGGTAATCATTAGAAGTGCCTCGCTGAGATGCTTGTAATGAGTACCCGCAAGGTATGTTTTCATGGAGAAATAAGAAAAATATTATCTGGATACCCCTCTTAGTGGTCTGGAGCAATGAATAAGTACACCACAACCTCTTTATAACACTATTGTCGTGGTCCATAGCATAAACCGTGTTAGTTAAACAACCGTGTTATGTCCAAACAAAAATGTATAGATTATATTGAAAAATGACCATTTATGGTCATTTTTCAATATAATCTATACATTTTTGGGATCCATCTTTGAACCGTGTTATATCAAAAACCGTGTTATAACGAACAGTGTTATAAAGAGGCTGAAGTGTACCTGGAAGAGGGCTAAATTAAGAGTGAATATATTTTCTACAAGTCAATTATTAATTGATGATCAGTCAGTTTTACGAAACCAATAATCGACTAAGAAATTCTGGCCAATTCCCAACACTACCTCTAATGAATACCCACAACATAAAAACAAGAGGCCCACGGGCCATGATTTACTCACCTGAATAAAAGAGCCATTGCATATCTGCAGATGCCATGCAACAGTCTTCCAGTATTGCCGCAGCAACTTGGACAGAAATTTGACTGTACCGTAAAAAGGTCAAAGGTCATCCCAGGATCATCATCTGATCAAACGGTAGACCTTGCATCCCCGATGCTATATACCAAGATTCAGCTTCAAAGCTTTCTTGGTTCAGGAGAAGAAGATTTTTAAGTGTTTTTTTTTTTTTTTTTTTTTACTGTATATGGGCATGGTGGCCATCTTGTTCAAAAGTGCAGAACCCTTTGAACAAATTGACAACACTACTTCGACATAAGGCCCCATGTGAAATCTGGTGAAAATTGATCAAGCAGTTTTAGAGAGAAAGGCATTTAAAGATTACACAATTTTATATAGGTAAGGGGCAAAGGCAGATAACCCCCAGGATATAAAATTTTGATTGTTACTAAAAAGTTATTACTATTTTACTCATGCATTGTAATTTTCAGCCATAAGTCTTTAATACATTTTGAGAAAATGAATTTTCAATATTTTCCCAATACAAAAGTATGGGGATGCAGGGGATGCAAATTTGACCTTGCTGTAAAAAGGTCAACAGCATCCTAGGATCATCATTTGAACAAACTTAGTAGTCACTGAGTCCCCAATGCTATATACCAAGATTCAGCCCATTAGCTTTCTTGGTTATGGAGAAGAAGATTCCTAAGTGTTTTTTACCATACATGGGCATGGTGGCCGTCTTGTTCAATTGTGCAAAACTTTTGAACAAATTGATACCCCTTCAACAGAAGGCCCCATGTGAAATTTATTGAAAATTGATCAAGCGGTTTCAGAGAAGCAGAGAATTAAAGATTACGTGATTCTATACATGTATATAGCCCAGGGTCAAGGGCAGATAACCCTAGGGGACAAAATTTTGATTGTAACTATAAAGGTTTGCTACTTTGATCATACATAAAAGTTTCAGCTATTAGTCTTTAATACATTTTGAGAAAAAGATTTTTCAATATTTTCCCCATACAAATGCACAGGGACCAAATTTGACCTTGCCATAAAAAGGTCAAATGTCAACCTAGGGTCATCACTAGGAACAAACATGATAGACCTCTAGTCCCCAATGCTACAGACAAAAAATCAGACTCAAAGCTTATTTGGTTCTGAAGAAGAGTTTTAAGTGTTTTTACCATATATGGGCATGGCGACCATCTTACTAAACGGACCACGACCATTTGTACAAATTTTCAATCCACCTTTGACAGAAGGCTCCACAGGAAGTTTGAAGAAAACTGGCCCAGGGGTTTCAGATTTCAGAGGAGAAGTTGTTCAAAGGAGTGAACAGACGATGGATGGACAATGGACGGGGAGTGATCACAATTACTTATCCTGAGCCATTGCATAGCAACAGATAAGGCACTTTTTTCATCCGAAAACTGCTGATATCTTTCTTATTTCTCGACGAAAACATATGTTGTGGGTACTCACCGAGGTGCTTCTAATGAGTACCCACAACATATGTTTTTGTCGAGAAATAAGAAAAATATTATGTGGATACCCCCTCTTATCTGTAGCTATGCTTTGGCTCAGGTGAGCTAAAAATTACATTTCACAGGGAAATTTATCTGGATACTCTTCTTGTTCAATTTTTTTTCTTCTTATTTCTTCACAAAAAGAACAACATACATCACAGAATTTGATTAGACTGCCGCATGACTTACTAAGATAGTACATGTTCCTCATTTTGTTTGAATAATTTCACGGACTTTCATCACAAAAACATGCCCATATAATTCTGAGCCTCTTAAACCCCACTTTTATTTAGTAAAACTGGGGTTTACAGGGGTATACATTATTTTTCTTATTTCTGCTCAAAAACATAGCTTGTGGGTACTCGTTAGAACCACCTAGGTGAGGTGGTTCTAACGAGTACCCACAATGTATGTTTTGAGCAGAATTATGAAAAATATCAGAATTTTTATCTGAAAACTTTCAGTTTTTGGTGGTGAAATTTTCAATATATTTGAATAGGCATGTTTCGTAATGATTTTAAAAATAATAACAGGGAAATTTTGTTTTTTCTCTCTCTTTTTGTCCAGAGAGGCAATGTTACATAGAGTTTTGAAAAGAAAAGCACATTCCCAGTTTAGATCAAAGAAAGCAATAGAAGTAAATATAAAAAAAATCAACTGATCCAAGATACAAGAAGAAGAGGTGTTTTCGAGGGAAAATGCAGATTGTAAAGACTCAGATCATTCAACGGATATATATATACATGTATATATATATATATATATTCTGATCAGGAGTTTCGCTATACTTCGTTATGTTCTACAGTACCAAATGATCCTATAAGTGGACAGTGACAGTCCTGATCAGACTGGGTGGATGCACAGGCTGATCTGGGCCTTGGCCATCTGCATATGCCTGAGGACATGTTTTCGCATGGTGCAGCCCAATTAACCCTTGTCCTGAATAAATTAAGATGCCACGCCCACTTCCAATTTTCAGCCAATCAGATAACTTGATCCAGTTTGTTGATACAAATTCACATACTTAATGGCAAACAGTGCAGATCCAGATCAGTTGGCTTCTTCAGAAGCCAACTGATCTGGAGCTACACTGTTTGTAAAGACAGGGTATATCCGGGTTCAGCAGGACTAGGAATAATGTTTGCTGTACCTTGATATCTGATTCTTCATCGGGTACCACTGCTTTTGCCACCACAATCCCATTGTTTCTGTAAATAAAACATAGACAAGGCTACAGATAAGTAAAAGTTATTGACAAGAGGATTTTATTATTTCTCCTTTAAAAATATACAGTCAAATCTGTCTTGAAGGCCACCTGTATTAAGCAATCACTGGTATAAAAAGACCATTTGATTTTTGTTTGTTTTTTTTTTATTCAGGTTTTACATCCATTTCAAAAATATTTTACTTATATCAAGCTGATCGTTCATCATTTTTTTGTTTCTGATGCAAGGTATCCAAAACATTAAGTGCAGATACCCAGGGAATGTCACAATCACGAAGCACAACACTTCCATGGGCAAAAACTGGAGAACCTGGGGAAAAACCACCTGACAATCTGTAAGCAGAACTTGGCTTTCCAACATGTGACCCGAGCAAGGCTCGAACCACAGTGGTGAGAAACCTAATGGATTGAGAGTCAATTCTCCTATCCACTAGGCTATGGGAGCGCACCTTAAAAGACTATTATTTCATATCCAATCTAAGGTAAAGCAGTAGACATTTACCTGTAGTAAACAAGCACTTGTCCTAAGCAACCACTTTTTGGCTTTCCCACAGGTGCTTGCTTAGTACAGGTTTAACAGTATGCTGTGAATACTCCTTTAAATCACCTCACTGAGGCATTCCAAGGAATACAGTCTGTTTTGTGGAAAACAATAAAAAAAAAACATAGATAATATTCTATATTGAAAATAAAAAGCCTCTTTTATAACACTATTTTAAGACAATTTGCATTAATACATGTATATATATATCGCCAAGAAAGGGAGAAGATTGATAGATTGTGTTGGGGTTCAGCGACACATCAACCCTTGTGGGTCATTTTGTGTTGTCTCCCAGAGAAAGGGAGAAAACAGACAGAAGAGATAGTTGAGATGAAAGAGATGAACAAGGAAAAAAGAGGTACAGGAACGAAACGGAAGAAACAGAAGAAATAAAAACATTCCCCACTACCTTTACCTGCTACAAGGATAGCAGGCCTTGCCCAACTAACTATAAGCTAATATCAGTTGGACGCCCTGGTGTCGTAAGATACACAACACCTTCACCACACCCAACCACCATCGGGGAGAAGAGAGATAGAAGAGATAGTAGAGGAGATCAAAGAGAGGGATACGGGAGAAAGGAAAATGAATGAAAGTGAAGAAACATTCCCCCTCTACCCTTACCTGCTGCAAGGATAGCAGGCATTGCCCAAATGTAAGCCTGAATATCAGTTGGACGCCCCGATGACGCAAGACACACGACACTTTTGCCTCACCCTCACCCCACCCCCTCCCGCCCTGCCCCCTTCACACACACACAAATCATATATGACAAAGGGTTTTTTTTCTTGTAAAGTTCTGCATAGCTCCAAATAATAGTATTAATATTGGTATTCATGAAAACATTGCTTTCTTCATGTTCTTGTTCTGTTCTTGCTTTGGCTACCCATTAGAATTGTCTCACTTAGGCATATCTAATGAGTAACATATTAACCACAAATATTTGGACAGACTGGCCTGAGCAAAGAGTACTCCAATTCTTATACAATGAGTAGTTTAACCCCTCCCTTCCCCGTTTTAAAGCCCCACCCCATCCCCCTGGCCTGAGCAAAGAGTACTCCAGTTCTCTCAGTTTTAAAGCATAATGCTGAAATGCTCATCTTAATGCTTAACTCTAAAAGCACCAAGAAAAATTGTAGCATATAAAATTCTGTTGTTTTTTGGGTTTTTTAGGGAAAATAAAGCTTGGCATTTCATGTGCACTGTCTTTTAGGCAGTCAATGCACATGAAATGTCAAGCCTTATTTTCTCTGAAAAATAAAAAAAAAATAGGATGTTATCTGCTGCATTTGTCATCGGCACTTAAGGGTTAAACCCTTTCTCATCTAATGTACCACTCTTGCTCACAAAAGAATAAATGTGTGCTAAAATTGCTTCATAAAGAGAAACTCTCTCTGAAGAATAAATGCTGGGAGTCCAAAATTTTGGTAAACATGATTCATCAAAGAGCAAGCTAAGCTACCCTGACAATGATCATTTTCCTATTAAATGTAAAGATAACTGAAACTATTTACACTGTTATTTGATTTCAATACTGAAATCCAAAATTTCATGAAGTACTTTTTACCCCTCAGCTTCAATTTCAATGCTGATTTTCAAAAAATCAATGTTGAAATACCCTCTACCCCCTCTTATCTGGAGCCCTGAGCTGCTCCTAAGGAACAGTTTGATCATGGTCTACATAGTTTGCTATTCTGTCACAACATTTAAGGCACTACTGCATCATAGCTTCTTCCTATTTTAGGGTAATTATGGTAAAGGTGTATGAATATTTAGAGTATATATGATGCAGGTCTTACCCTTCAACCTTTCTTGCTTAGCTCAAAGGTCTAGATAAGAATCAGTATCAGGTAACTATCTTTGTAATTTCTCCACGAAAACATATAATGTGGGTATTCATTAAAAGCGCCTCGCCAATGCGCTTCTGATGAGTACCCATAACATATGATTTCCTGGAGAAATAAGAAAAATATCAATACTCTTGGATTGAAAAAAAGCATCTTAAGAAGAGTTATGAATTAGCTCCAGATTAGAATGGTATCAGGTAAATATTTTTTTCTTATTTCTCCATGAAATATGTGTTGCGGGTATATACATGTATGCATCAGAAATGCCTCAGTATTGAAAAACATGTAGAGATAAGAAAATGATGTAAAACAAATTCAATATGTTGGTTGAAAAAGTGCCTTGTCTGAATTTATGGAAATATGTATAAATGCATAGTTCTTGACAAGATGGGTATCAAGCAAATATTTTTTCATATTTCTCCACAAAAAAAAAAAAAAAAACATACCATATTCGACCTAATTACTGCACTGTCCGCTTAGGTTTTTCGAAATTACTAGGATAACTTGTGGTAAATTATGTATCTACTTACTAACAGTACACTTTAACAAAAAGATAAGCAAAGGACTTATTTGGTGCTGTTTATTTATTTTTTCTGACTCTCTTTATAAAGACCCATGTTGTGGGTACTCATTTGAATTGCATCGACTTGTCGATGCAATTCAAATGGTTACCCACAACATATGCCCTTATAAACCAGTAGATAAAAAGTACACTGGCTGTAATCGGTAGACTATGGAATTGATTGACTGTGCACTTATAGGGGTATGTGCGGCAATTTGATCGAATATGGTATGTTATGGGTACTCATTAGAAGCACCTTATTGCGCTTCTGATGAGTGCTATAGAAATGACAATGAAACAAATTTCACAAATATCAAAAGTATCAGATTATCTGGGCATATGGCTCAACTGCTTACATGAGTGCCTCTGTGAGATGACACAAGTTTGGTCCACTAGTATCACTGGCCTGTCCAGCATGGCAGCTGTCACTCACTGAAATACAAAACAAACTTCATAATAGTTTGCCAGTAAAGAGTCACTAATTTTTACCCTCAAGTGTTCATGGGGTTACATCTGTGTCATGTATTGTTGATGTACTTAGCAATACATAAGCCATTACCATACAAGCAATACATGTATATGGCTACCGACTATGGCAATCAACAGCAGTATTGGAACTGTTCCAGGAATTAGTGAGGTTTGGCTATTAAAAAACAAAGTTTAAGCCCCACAATATTTTAGTGACGGTTCCAAGGCAGTATTTCTGTTGCTTTTCCTCATTTTTTGCACTGTTTTTTGATGAAATGACGTTTTCTGTAGGTCATTTTATATCATTTAACCCTTGCCCAGTGCCTTCATCATGAAAACATACCTATATGATTTTGAGCCCTTAAATTCCACTTTTATACAGAAAACTGGAGTTTACAGAGTATACATTAATTTTCTTATTTCTGCTCAAAAGCATAGATTGTGGGTACTCGTTAGAACTGACTCGCACAGGCAGTTTTAACAAGTACCCACAGACAGACAGGCAGACAGACAGACAGATAGATAAAAATATTTTGTTCATCGTTATTGTGATGCACCCTTAATTGAAACATTGATTAAACTTGTACTGATTAATGAGGATGTGAAAAATGATAATTGATACAGGTTCTTTAATCTTGTCCTTAATCAAAGACTGTTTTTAATTCCTTTGATTTTGTCGGTGATAGGTGGTTTATGTTTTGGCGAAGTTTAATGATATGCAGGAATTTTAAGGTCAATAATCTTTATATTCGCCCGCATGTAACCTGTTTTGTCCCTTTTACTTGTTCAGTTAACATATCTCTGAAGTAGTCAGTCACAACCTGGCAACATTGAATACTGCGTGATTCATAGTTAATGAGCACTCTTATTTGGGCAATTGTTGCTTGCATATGACATAATTGAGAGCTAGACTGCGAGTGGTAAACAATGCAGACCCTGATCAGATGCTACACTCAGGAAAATACACACTTCCCAAGAAAGTTGCAAATCCAATAAACAAATAAATGAAAGCGCAAAGTTTGTTTCACCCATTGTTGTCTGGAGACCCCTAAAAGAGTAATTGGCATTGAACAGTGCAGACCCAGATCAGATGCCGCAGAATGCTGCATCTGATCAGGGTCTCCACTATTTGCAAATAATTTAACCCTTTTTCTCTAAGGAATATCCAAAGCACATAACCGGTCTTACCTAAAATCGAAATTAGAATCTTCCAATGACAGTGTTGGGGAATTTATTTACTCTATAGTGGATTAAAGTTTTGCAAGTCTCAAAAGAAGTGTTTCCTGTGTACATGCTGAGTAAAAATTTCAGTAGACAACATTTTGAAATATTTTTTCTCCTTACATGCCTTAGGAGACAATTTGCATGAAATGTCAGATCCTATTTTCTAGGAAAAGTAAGAAAAATATTGTCAGATTGTCATCTGCTGGATCTGCCCATAGCATGGTAAGTGTCAAATTAAAGGTATTCAATAACTGTAAGCAAACAATGAACAAAACTCCAGAGGTATTATTTTTCAATCATGAGTTTTAACATTTTCATGTTTTTCTATGAAAATATATGTTGTGGGTACTCATAGAAGTAGGGCCGTTCTAATGAGTACCCACAGCATATGTTTTCATAAACAAAGAAGGAAAATATTTATCTGGATATTCCTCTTATCTGGAGCTATGCAGAATGCATTACAAAATGTGTGTGCAGGCAGATCTGAGCAAACACTGCTGACACTCTCAGCACATGACTCTGCTTAATTACAGCTGGTACGAATTGATTAAGGTACAAGCTGACTAAGGTAGTACAACCAAAAGTAGGTACGAGATAACTAAGGTATGAGTTAACCAGAAACCGGAGCCATACGGTTATTTGGCTAGTTCCAGGTTTTAACTAGTTCCTAATAAGTGAAAAAATCGTCATCAAATACACAATAGCCGTCAAAATTAAAAAGAAAAAATTGGTATGGTTTTGTCATTCGGTTTGTTCTCCTTCATATATCAGAAAATAAATATGGGAAATATAACCTTATTGATTGATACGATCAGATTTCCCCTAGCAACCGTAGGCAGAACATAAATTTTCTAAATGTGTAAATAACATTCGCCTAGATATCCTTAAGTAGATAGTCAATTAAAACATTTTTTTTTTGTTCAACTATTGGGTGGAACATACTTTTCAACATCTGCTTAAATGCTCCCGGCAAGGATTTGCCTGTTTTCAACCATTAATGGATTGCTAATTTGCGCATCCGATTTAGTCAGTTCCGGGTAAGGTGTTAACATGCTGTGTTTAAACGTGTGTAGACACTGATGTAGTGTATGTAAAAGTATCTAACACACATGACAGACGACTGAAGCGAAAATGTGAGCCTCGTCATGAGATAACCTGCTTTATGACATATGCGGACAACAAAGACACATAGTTTGTGCATCTGCACAGTCTGATCAGTGCCGCTCTTGTTCGCTGTCTAGACAGTATACTACCTATCAAAACTTTCAAGACCATCATGAAAACATGTCTGTATAATTTTGACCCCCTTAAACCCTACTTTTATATAGTAAAACTGGGGCTTACAGGGGTATACATTATTTTTCTTATTTCTGCTCAAAAGCATAGATTGTGGATACTCGTTAGAACCACCTCACCGAGGCAGTTCTAACAAGTACCCACAATCTATGTTTTGAGCAGAAATATAAAAAAATATCAGGGCTTTTTATCTGAAAATTTTCAGTTTTTGGAGGTGAAATTTTCTATACACATGTATTTGAATAGATGTGTTTTCATAATGAGCTAATCTGTCGCTGTGGCTAAGTTAGCCAGTCTATGGTTCAGTAGGCCGGTCTGTCTTACTTCATTATAAACCTCGGAGACAGGTTTTCTTGTGTCATGGCTTATATTATCTGCACTTTGACGAAGTACAGGGAGACTTTGTAGGGGAATCACAAGGCGCTAAACACTAGCTACATTGCATTAATGAAGACATAATTTTACTGCAAGCGTTTTTTTCGGGCTTCAGAAGGAGGAAAATAGGACCTTATGTACATACTCCTTTCAACTTCTTAAACCTCACTGAAAAGGGTAGTTTTACATTGAAAAGAGTCTTAAATCCAGAAAATAGGAGCTAAAGTTGGCAGTAAGGAGGGTGTACATGCCGAAAAATCGTTATGCCATGAATTATGCGATTTTTGCTTAAAGGGCCAGTATTAAGGTCTTTGTGAACCTGTCCCTTTATGATGAATGTCTTTATGTTGAATTAATTTTCTCTGTAACACATAATACAAGTTAATAAAGTAATATATAGAGGCTGTTGCATTAGCCGAGGGATTTTTACAGATCCCTCATTATTCGGAACTAGCAAAACTAATCGGAACTAGCCAAATCAGTGGCATACTTCATAGTCATCGCAACGGCAGATAACCTAAGGCGAATGACAAATTCTTTGATGTGGTATTTCAAGGAATGATAGTACTCTGTATCAGCCCAAAAAATCCTAGTTTTGATCAGCCAGTTATTTGGAAATCGTTATAAAGCGGTACGTACAAATACCGGATCGGACCGGATCGGGCTCAATTACCGGATCGGACCCTATTTTGACTATTATTTTGATTTTTTTTTTTTTTTTTTTTTTGTTTTTTGATTTTTTTCTTTCTAGTTGTTGTTTTTAATACTGTATTAGTTTTTTAATTATGTATGTATATGATGCTATTTCATTAGCGTATTCAATACTATCACTCCATCGCCACTTTGCCTCACTCGCAGCATCATTTACATATATCAGTCAATCACTATATTAATTTATCACTCGCAGCATCATTTCCATATATCAGTCAATCACTAATTTTAATCCCCAGCATTAATTAGAAGAAGAAAAAATAGCTCATCATATCATTCAATTAGAAGTGATATGTGTTTTGGATGACACTTGACAGATTGATTGATAAGCTTTTTGAACTTTGTGTTTGATTACTGGTAATGTGATTCTTGCTTTTACATTAAAATTTACCAACGAAATGTAAAAAAAAAAAAAAAAAAAAATAAGATAAAAATTCTGATATTTTTCATATTTCTAGAATCGGGGAACTTGTGAGAACCGCCTCAGCAAGGCAAGCCTAACGAGTACCAACAATCTATGTTTGTGAACAAAAAAAAAAAAAAACGGTCCGGTGTTGGCCGACGGCGATACGACGTAACAACGTATCGCTGTCGGTCCGACGTTGTCCCGCTGTTTGGTGCTGGCTTGTCATCCGAACTTAATGCAAATGCTACAGACTCCTAGCATAGCCTACATTAGCCGTTTGGCTATATGTATATGGGTGGAGTTATGTTTGGTCCGTTTTTTTTATATTGGAATGAAGGTGTGAGGTAAAAATAGTTTTGTATGCTGTAAACCTCTTCCAACTGTGCATAAAGAATAAAATATCGAAGAAAAAATGACCATAGCACAGAAAACCGGGTCCGATCCGGTAATTGAGCCTGATCCGGTCCGATCCGGTGTTTGTACGTACCCGTTATAAAGTATAACCTTACCCGGAACTAGCCAAATGACTGTACCCAAACTGTGGGTAAACTATGGCTTGAACCCAGACTCCTTTCACATTTTTTTTTATTATTTTCAATTGTAAATACATGTAGTGAGACTTTAACAATTTTGGAGCTAACTGTTGTCTTTATCTCTGCAAGGTCAAATTACAATCTGAGAAGGCTATAGGGAAGAAGATGAAGTTACTGGTAGACGTACGAAATCACTTGTTCTCAATCAAGAGACGGCCGAAACACATTACATTGAAAAATCTATTATACTGTGCGGCGTTATGGAAAATGAAAGGCCTTTTAAAGACAAACTAAAACACTCAACAATACTGCATCAACAACTTTAAAAGTGTTTGCACCTGTGAGCACTCCAACACGGATAGGATTCATGACCTATACCGAACTCTGCGTCATCGATGGCTTCCACCGAACTATGTTAAAT
Source organism: Anodontia alba (assembly GCA_964016985.1). NCBI lineage: Eukaryota > Metazoa > Mollusca > Bivalvia > Lucinida > Lucinidae > Anodontia > Anodontia alba. The sequence goes on along the minus strand of OZ024823.1, from coordinate 52,039,525 downwards.
CAGAGTGATCGGCCTTGGACGATCTCGCAATAATTTTGACAACATGGTAAATATCACAATTTGGTTTAATTTTCCCTTTTATACCAAAACAATAAGCTAAAAATCCACTGGAAGTAGTATAAAACAAAATAAATGTATACGGCTGCAGACTAGTAACCATTTATCTGTCTGAATATATGGCCTGTAGCTTTATTATCAAATGTAACTGGTTTTCGTGACCGCTCAGTCAAGGCATGATAATCGAAATCAATAGTCGAAATCCCAACTTCCAGTGACTATCATAATTACAGCATTTTCCGGATTACAGTATGTTTCCAGAATGCCCTCCCATCCAATGCGGCTAATGCTCCCAGTTTGGTACTTTTCAAACAGGAACTCTCCATGGTTTCATTTTAAGGCAAGCAGTACCGATCAGATGTAAATGAATGAATGTCATTAGACGTGCCATCGGTAAAAATTCTGATTCTGAAGTAGATCCTAGTGTTTTCATTATGCTATACTAGCGGGCACCTTTTGTGCCCTGTACCTCCACTGGAAGCTAGATTTGATAAAGAATAAAGGGTTAAAATGTATTTGGCCAAACTTTATTGTTTTATCATTCCATCTTTCCTATTGAGTCTTAGTTTTGTTTCTGGCTTTCCTATTAATTTATTCTTTTTTGTTTAAGTTGCAACTGACCTGCGCTATAATAGTCAAGTATGACAACAGTGTGTACTATATAGATGTAGACAGTAAATGAGAACACTATATGCATATAACATACAGTTGAATGTTTGGATGGGTGTGGACTGTGGAGATAAAAAGCAATGTTATAGGCTGTTCTTGGATGGGTCTCATCGAGAAAGTATAAGTGCAAATTGGTTGGCCAATTTCTTTCAAATCATCCAGTCTTCTGGAAATTGCTAATTGTAAGCTTGAACAGTTTTTTCAGTAATGATAGTTATTTTCCATACCAATAGTTCCTGTATTTTTTTAATCATTCCAAGAAAGGGGCTGTCATTCATGTTTGTCTGTCATCATTGCCTGATAGTGATAATGACCATCCAATTGTTTTATTATACGTGTTAGTCCATGTTTTTACATTCTGAAACTGAAAGTGAAGTCTGTTGCTTAAGAAATATAGATACATTTGATTGCAGCATGTTACCCATTTTACAACAAAACCACAATAAATACCCAGCTTTTATGTTTAGTCTGTTACTTTCAATCATATTCAGAAACCAAAATTGGCCATGATGTTTTCCTAGAAACAAATCCAACTTTTTAGGCATCATGCTGTCCACAGTGGTGTATTTCGATCATACAGCAACAGAATGACCTTGCACATACTAAAAATCTGGAAAATTAGTTGTGATAATGGTAATAGCTATCCTAATGTAAATCATACACTTATGAAACATTGGAGTATTTTGCTTTTATAGTGACATTATAAGTGATGTACCGGTAGTCTTTTTGTCTTTGATGCTGGTGGACTGGGTTCTGTTCCCAGTTCTGATACTTATGAAGCCTGAATTTTTATCCACCTGTGATGTATCAAAAGGCATTCTTTCACCAAGGGCATACAGCAAATAAAATTAGTCCTTAGATATGCATCATCATCATATAACATCACAAACAATTAGGTTGATGTATATTTCAAAAGCAATAGAAGCCCAGTCGTATTATTTTCTCGGTTTTTTGAGCCGGCCCAGTGGCTCAGTCAGATGCGCATCCAGCTGGTGATCAGGAAGTTGCGTGCTCGATCCCTGCCAGGTCCGGCAACATTCTTTCGTGGAGATTGATCAGTAAATATTTTCTATGGTCATTCTCTCTCTTCCGCTGAGTCAAGAAGGGCAGTTTTCAGTTTCTGGCAAAAGAATGTGCACAAGTACTGGTTAACCACTTAGTGGACTAAGCCTGACCCGGAAAAAGTGTGGTTATGTGCAGGTAAACTGATCACGCTCAGCATGACTCTAATGGGTTGACTGGGCCGTAAAACCTCAACACAAACAAACAAAATTCTCAGTTTTGAATAATTTTTATTGTACATTTATTTACCTCATTTCTCCTAAGCAAAGGGATGTTAGAAAATACTGTATTATAAAATAAATTCTTCTGAATCCATAAAGCACCAATTACAGCTGCAGCAGACTACATTCAAAATATTTACTATGCCTTTGCCACAAAGTGGAATAGGGCATATAGTTTTACCCTTAGTAATACGTACGTCAGTGTGTCCATCCATCCATCCATCACACTTTATAGTACTATTCGTGTCTCCACAACTCCTCCTACAGTTTTCAAGGTAATGGTTTGAAACTTGCACCATAATAAGGATATAGAGTGAGCATATGCATAAAGGTCAAAGAACTCTGATCGAATTATTATTGGTAGAGTTACATACACTTGATTTACTTAGAAATTTTGCCTTATATAGCTAGCATTTGTTCTGAATAATAAATCTGCAAAGCCAAACTTGAAGTAGTGGGGCATTCTTTCCCTTTATGGGTCATTTAACTTTAATTATTTTGCAGAGAAAATAAGGCTTGACATACACTTGAATCATCTGCTTAGCACTTTTTTAAAATGATTAACTGTGCTCAGGTATCTTCGGTAAAGCATGGCTGAGACTGGTGCATTTCTATTTGAACAAATGCTCACTGAATTCTGTGTGTTCAATTATGCTCAAATTAGTATTTGATGTGCTTTACTTTAATCATTTGAGCACATTTATGAAAACTGTAATGTATTTCTTAAATACAGTAAAGGTATATTTTAATATATGATGCAAAATCTAATATTTTAGTGCACCGTTAATTAATTGAGGGGCCAAGTTTCCCTTGTTTTGGTTCATGTCCTAAAATTTGGTACACCAAAATTGCCAATATGCAAACAGTGTAGACCCAGATCAGACTGCTCCTGACTCTACACTGTTTGCCTTTCCACTAAGTATTTTAAGAAATAACTGTATAAAAAACAAAATTTAGGCAAAAAAAGATAAGGAGTAAAGTACTAAAAATTTTAGGACATTTACTGTATTTTATTGTAGGGGAAAGTAAAGAAGACAAAGAAGTTTGCGGAGGTGAAACGGAGATTAAATTTGAAAGATTCGAGAATGTAGGTTGTCCTTCATAGCTTAGTTGTTCAGAGCATCGTTAGAGTCATAAAATGGATCTGGATCATGTGAATATTTAACCTTGTCATGCTGAATAAATTAACATGCCATGCCCACTTCTAATTTATAGCCAATCAGAGTGCTTGATCTAGATTGTTGCTATAAATTCACATACTTAATGGCAAACAGTGCAGATCCAGGTCAGCAAACTGATCTGGAATCTACACTGTTTGCAAAGGCAGGATGTATCCAGGTTCAGCATGACAAGGGTTAATTCGGTATGTAAACATTCAAATATACAGACATTTTTTTTGTTTTTTTTTTTTTGTCAAAAACAAAAATGTATCTTTTAGACAGATACAGCTGTGTACATTATTTCATCCAAATATTCAATGTCTGTAGTGGGGAGTAAGGTGAACATGCATGTTACTGCTATATTTCATAGCTACAGATAAGAAGGGGTATCCACATAATATTTTTCTTATTTCTCCACAAAAACATATGTTGTGGGTACTCATTAGAAGCGCCCCAGTGAGGTGCTTCTAATGAGTACCCACAACATATGTTTTTGTGGAGAAATAAGAAAGATATCAGCTTTTTTCGGATGAAAAAAGCGCCTTATCTGTTGCTATGATATTTACTCTAAATATTGGAATACCATAACTCCTTAAAAATACCATACTTGTCCTAATAGATGGACGTCTGATATATCTGTCCATTTTGCTACCTATTGATGTGTCTAAAAGTTGCTCAGTGAATGGCAAATAGTGTAGATCCTGATCAGATGTCATATTCTGTACAGTGTATGGCATCTGATCTGGGTCTACATGATTTGCTGGGGTCTGTCTACCATATTTGCTTCAATATTGAGACACCTTAATTGAAATTGAACAAGTCATTTAATACCTGTTGATGTGTCTAAAATCTGCTGGATGAATGGTGAACAACGAATGTACAGTTGACTCTTGTTATCTCGAAGTCCGAGATATCCATAACTCCACATATCAGAATTGCATAATTGAGGCCAAATAAAAACATATGTGTGTTTAAGGTAACATGTTAGAAAAAAATAGGTAGGGTAGGTAGGAACCCCTTTTTTTATGTAGACTGTTACAGACATATACCATTATTACCAAATATATTTGGACTTCGTATCATAACTCACATAAAATTTTACCAAGTCTGTTTTTGACTGTCCTTCCGTGTATCTAAAAGTACTGACAAAAGGCAAACAGTGTAGACCCTGAGCAGATAGGAGCAGTTTGATTTGGATCTACACTGTTTGCTAATACCTACTTGTCCGAATATTTAGCAAAAATATTTTATCTCAGTAACACCAATTTTTTTTTTTTTTTTTTTTTTTGCAAAAACATGAAAAATAAATGCTAGGTTTCACCAGTAAAATTAGGTAGGGTAGGGTTACCCTAAATACACATATTTTTTTTATTTGGCGTGAGGAAAAAATAAATCAAACAACCACATTTCACAAATAAATACATTGTATGTAATTTGACTCCTGAAGTTAGAGATATAGTTAAAATATTGTGGAAAAGAGGAGAAATTGCTCCCGTGGAGCAGTTTTTCCTCTTTTCCACAATATTTTGTTCCCTGTTGTTAGATTTCCAGGTTGAAATCAGGGCCCATATTTCCACTTCGAGATAAGCGGTTATTCGAGATAAGCGAAGTCGAGATATTGAGAGTCGACTGTATTCAGGGGTGTCTGTTGTAGAACTGCATTGTTTGCTCAAGCCTGTTGTTCCAAATATTTTGGTTAGATTTAGTACCATTACACAACAATGTGAAGAAAAGCAGAGAAAAATGATAGATCATTTTCTTAAAACTTGGATAATCAAAGGGTGGTGGATTGTCTCTGAGTGTAGGCTGAGAAAAAAAGACTATTTCATTTAACCTTTAACTTCCTGTGATTTAAGCAAACAGTGCAGACCCTGCGGCATCTGATTTGTGTCTACACTGTTTGCCAATTTCCCAGTCCAGGTTTTACAGATAGTCCTCTATCAACAGCACTGATGTCACAGCGACAAGAATAGCGCGGCTATAAATAACCATTACATGGATTTCGTCTAACATGCAGTTTGGTTACTTGGTCAGTAATATTCACATGGACAACCACCTTAAGGAAATTGTGGCATTTGTAGACTACATGTATGGCTCGATTGTATACAATCAACCCAAAAATAGAAGTCAGAGAGGAGATCTTGCCCATGATTTCTACTGAATGAATGTCCATATATGCATTCATCCATCTGTCTGCCTATTTGCCTGAAACTCTGGATCCAGTGATAGCTGACATAGTGACGATCCAGTGATAGCTGACATAGTGACAACCCTCTTTATACCGACACTCGATACAACGACAAAATTTGTTATAATGACAATTTGACTGTCACGAAACCTTTGCTTAAGAGGTAACAACTAGTCATAAACTATGCAAGAATAGTGTATTTAATACTTTAAAGAAACATATATTTTGGATATTTGTTAGAATTGCCTCAGTGAGGCTATTCTAACAAATATCCAAAACATATATTCTACGAGGGAATAAGAACAAAACAAGACCTTTCCTAAGTATCATTCTGCTCATTAAGTATTCTGTACAACAGCAAATTCATTTTAATGACGTCTTTGGGAACAAATGCTGTCGTTGTAACAAGGGTTCACTGTATACTGTATTTACCCTAATATTACAGCAGACAGGCCCTGGCTAATAGTGTAGACCCAAATGAGATGATACAGAGCTCTAAGCAGAGCCTACACTGTTTGTTACTCATTCAGCAGTTTTTACTCATCAGCTGGTATCAAAAATTGTTCAAAATTATTGCATAAAAAGCAGTGTCGCACGTTATTAACAGCTGTGCATTAATGGGCAAAAATCTGTGTATTAACAAGGCAATTCATGCACTGTTAATGCACTGCTACACAACTTTCAATATGATCATGCTGGGGCCACAGATTTGCTGCCATTATGAGATGTGTACTGCTCTGCCCTAGAACAAGCATAGTCTGTGGAAATTGCGTTTGTGAGACATCAGTGAAAAGGCGAAACAAAATAGTGCAAGAAGTAAAGTGAAATGTAGCAAATGTTTTCAGTTTTCATACAATAATAGTGACCAAACATGATTTTTCAATGCATTAACATTCGCCAGGTCCCTTGGGAGGTGTTGAAAACTGCGGCCTCTGGCCTCGGTTTTCAACACCTCCCACGGGACCTGGTGAATGTTAATGCATGAAAAACCATTTTTGATCCCTATATTAAGATAAGTATGGTAAGGTTTTCCTATATTTAGGATTAATGCCCTTGTTTGGATACTGTGGTAATAGAATTATAAATCAAAGGGCTGAGGCGCTCTGAAATGACATATTCTATAAGAAACTAACAATTTCCAGAAAATCATTTTGCCCTCCATTTAAGCTTGGGAGAAACTTCTCCGTCGGAAAAAAAAAACAGCTATGGCAAACAACAAAGGCACTGATCAGTCTGCACGGATGCACAGGCTGATCTGCACTGTTGTTGTTTGCGTATTTATTAAAGCGGAGTAAAATTTCTCAGCGGCTCATATGAAGACTTGAACCATAGATCAAGCACAAGTTGCATTACTTTTGTTTGGATATCTCTTCAGTTGTGTACAGCCTGTACTAATATACACACATGAATGCAGAAAACATTAGGTCTGCTAAATACAAAATTATTAGTAGTCAAAGCCACTATCTCTAATAGAATCTGTCATAAAAAAGCACAGAATATATGGGTTCTTTCTTAACTTAAAAGAGAATTAGGGCAATTTCCGCAGGAAAAAAATAGTTAAACATTAAAATAACAAATGTTTAAAATAATCTGTAGGACAAGTAAAACAGTAGGAAAATGTTTTCATGCACTGACAGGGGTCATCCTGGAGCTTTCAGAGAGGGAGAAATTTTGCGACAATTTCAGGATTTCAGGGGAGAAATTTTGGTCCAAATTTAGGATTTCTCTATACATTCTATACATTTTCATTTCTCCCTCTCCAAGACAGGGAGAAGTCAGCCAGCTTAGGGAGACTTTTTCTCCCAAATCGCCCTCTAGGATGACCCCTGTGCTCATCATGTTTCTTTCGTTTTCCTTTTAACAAATGTGTAGTATTTCCCACCATTTTCAGAAAAAAGAAAGACAGAGAAAAAAAGAAAAGAAAGAAACCAGATCCTCAAAACATGAAAATTCGCCAGCTGTAAGTTTTTACTAGCTAATTATTTTATGTGCGATAAAGTTTTACACCTGTGTTTAAAACAGAAAGTAAGACTGATAGCCATTTAGTTTAACCCTTCTCTTGCTAAACACGACATGTCCTGTCTTTGCAAACAGTGTAGATCCAGATCAGTTGGCTTCTAAAGAAGCCGACTTATCTGGATCTGCACTGTTTGTCATGAAATATGTGAATTTTTATCAAAAACCCGGATCAAGTAATCTGATTGGCTGGAAATTAGAAGTGGGCATGGCATCTTAATTTTTTCAGCATGAGAAAGGTTAACATGAAGCATTCTGGGTAAAAGTTTCAGTAGACAACATTTTGAAATTTTTGGGACTAGTATAGTAAGGAGTCACAATGACCCAATATTTAGGCTATATATACCCTGTTGTCTTATTGAGATCTTATTAACATTTGTCCTGCTGAATAAATTAAGATGCACACCCATTTCTAATTTTCAGCCAATCAGAATACTTGATCTGGATTGTTGCTATAAATTCACATACTTAATGGCAAACAGTGCAGATCCAGATAAGTTGAAGAAGCCAAATGATCTGGATCTACACTGTTTGCAAAGACAGGGTATATCCGGGTTCAGCAGGACAAGGGTTAAAACTGTCCGGCAGAGTGTTAGAATACATATTTAAGTAGTCTTGAATCAAGTTGCATGTGCTGTCTATACATTGTCCAGCCTAACTGTCTGTTTGGTTTTACTGTATTTATGTACCCCCACATAGGAAGAGGGGATGGTGGGGGGTATATTTTTTTTTTTTTTGGTGTGGATCCCGTTGGCATTGGCTTGATACTTTCTTGTCTGCACAAATTTTGTGAACCAGTGGTTTGATTCTTACCAAATTTTCATTGGTATATAATTGGGACATAACAAAGAACTGGGATGAGTTGCATAAGGCGAACGTTACAGAGCGCTTTGTAACGCTTCGCTATGCAACGGTACGTTACCAAAAAGCGCTTAGTGGCGCTTCGTAACTGTGTTTGGAGCTGACTCGCTGTCTGAAACAGAACGTTGCATAGCAACCAGACAAAACAAAATGGCGGCGCCTGACATAGTCAGTGCCCGTTTTAAGAAATTAAATGTTTTTTGTTTTTATTTTTTGTTCTTGGACGAAGTGGATTGTGCATAAATGACCACAGAACACAAAACCAATCCCTGAAGCAAGCACCGCTAGTTTTTTACGAGAAATTCCCAGTTGGAAAATCGTTTCATTTTGGCAGCCATTTTAGAAAGCACTCCCATCAAACAAACCGTTGCATAGCAAGAACAAATCCCTACAGAGCGCTATATGAAAGCGCTTTCCTTATGCAACTCACCCCTGGTTAGATTTTTGTGACCTTGACCCAATTTTCAATGTTGAACAATATTCAAAACACATCTTTTTTGTGTCGAATATTTACTGCACTGTCTTTTATTATTGAGAATCTGTCTGTCGGCAATGACTTTGAGTCACACCTTGAAGAATAAAAAATGACATTTTGCCACTTTTAAAGAATAAGTGAAACTTGTTTTTAACATTTAGCATTCTGGGTAAAAATTTCAGCAGAGGACATACTGAAATATTTTTCTTATTTTTCCCAGAAAACAGGTTTTGACATTTCATGCAAATTGTTTCCAATGAAGATAATTTGCATGAAATGTCAAATCCTGTTTTCTGAGAAAAATAAACAAAATAACATTAATTTGTCATCTGCTGGATTAACCCAGAGAGTGGTAAAGGTTAATAGTTGTGTTTCTGAAGGACCGTGTAGATTAAGAGTCATAAAGACTGATTTCTATCTCAGAATGATGATTATCCTTAAAGATTTTTACTGAGACAAAATACATACACAAAAAATGCAGACCCAGATCAGACTGAAGGAGCGGTCAGATCTGGTTCTACATTGTTTTCCACCCAGTGTATGTAGTTAAACAAGCATTTGATGCTATTTTGAAAAAAAAAAAGTGGTTGCTTAAGACAACTGCTCGTTAAATACAGGTATTTATACATACATACGTATTTGGCTTTTAAAAATCAAGAGTTATGGCTTCTTAAGAGAGGTGATTGCTCAGTACAGGTGACCTTTAAGGCAAGTTTGATTGTATTTTGACACATAAAAGTCAAAATCAAGGCAAAATTATTATTAGACAAAGTGCTTGTATTTTTAGCTCACCTGAGCTGAAGGCTCAAGGTGAGCTTTTGTGATCACTCACCGTCCGTCGTCGTCGTCCGTATGTCCGTCCGTCCACAATCTTTAAACAACATCTCCTCCTAAACCACTGATTGGATTTTAACCAAACTTCACAGGAATGATCCTTGGTTGGTCCTCTTTCAATATTGTTCAAATGGTTCCGGTCCGTTGCATATCTAGGTCACAGGAGCTAAAAATAGATTTTTTAACAAAAAATCTTCTTGTCAGAAACCACTGGACAGATTTCAATATAATTTTGCAGAAATGTTCCTTTGGTGATCCTCTACCAAGATTGTTCAAGCCATTCGGATTCGTCAAAAAACATGGCCGCCAGGGGGCGGGGCTTATTTTCCCTATATATCTATATAGAAAACTTTAAAAATCTTCTTGTCAGAAACCACTGGACAGATTTCAATATAATTTTGCAGAAATGTTCCATTCGGAGATCCTCTACCAAGATTGTTCAAGCGGTTTGGATTTGTCAAAAAACATGGTGGCTAGGGGGCGGGGCTTATTTTCCCTATATATCTATGTAGAAAACTTTAAAAATCTTCTTGTCAGAAATCACTGGACCGATTTCAGTATAATTTTTTCAGAAATGTTCCTTTGGTGATCCTCTACTAAAATTGTTCAAGCCATTTGGATTCGTCAAAAAACATGGCCGCCAGGGGGCGGGGCTTATTTTCCCTATGTATCTATATAGAAAACTTTAAAAATCTTCTTGTCAGAAACCACTGGATCGATTTCAATATAATTTTGCAGAAATGTTCCTTCCGTGATCCTCTACCAAGATTGTTCAAGCCGTTTGGATTTGTCAAAAAACATGGCCGCCAGGGTGCAGGGCTTATTTTCCTTATATATCTATATAGAAAACTTTAAAAATCTTCTTATCAAAAACCACTGGACCGATTTCAATATAATTTTTCCAGAAATGTTTCTTCGGTGATCCTCTACCAAGATTGTTCAAGCCACCATGTTTCTCAAAAAAACATGGCCGCTAGGGGGCGGGGCATATTTTCCTTATATATCTATATAGAAAACTTTAAAACTCTTCTTGTCAGAAACCACTGGACCGATTTCATTATAACGTTGCAGAAATGTTTCCTTCGTGACCATCTACTAAGATTGTTCAAGTAATCATGAATCATCAAAAAACATGGCTGCGGGGGCGGGGCTTATTTTCCCTATATATCTATATATAAAACTTTAATAATCTTCTTTTCAGAAACCAATGGACCGATTTCAATACAACTTAGCAGGAATGTTTCTTTGGTGACCCTCTACAAAGATTGTTCAAGCCGTCATGATTCGTCAAAAAACATGGTCGCTAGGGGGCGGGGCTTATTTTCCCTATGTATCTATATAGAAAACTTTAAAAATCTTCTCGTAAGAAACAGTTGGACTGAGTTCAATGTAACTTGGCAGAAATGTTGCTTTGGTGACCTTCTACCAAGATTGTTCAAGCTTTCATGATACGTCAAAAACCATGGCCCCGGGGGGGCGGGGGGGGGGGGGGTGCTTATTTTTGTATATATCTGCATAGAAAACTTTAAAATTCTTCTTGTTGCATACCCCATGACCAATTTCAATATTACTTGGCTGGAATGTTGCTTTGGTGACCCTCTACCAACATTGTACAAGCAATCATGATTCGTCAAAAAACATGGCTGCCATGGAGTGGGGCTTATTTTCCCTATATATCTAAATAGAAAACTTTAAAAATCTTCTTGTCAGAAACCACTGAACAGATTTCAGTATAACTTGGCAGGAAGATTCCTTTGGTGACCCTCTACCAAATTTGTTCAAGCTGTCATGATTCGTCAAAAAACATGGCCGTTAGGGGTAGGGCTTTATAGCTATATAAAACACTTTTAACCACTGAACCAATTTCAATATAACTTGGCAGAAATGTGACCCTCTTTTAAGATTCAGTTCAAGTCATCAAGATGCGTTAAAAAAGCATGGACAGGGGTGTGGTGGTGCTGGTGAAATTTACACAAAAATCCTGTGAACTTGGCTGAAACTTCAACAGTAAATATGCAAATCTGTTTGCTCAGGTGAGCGATATAGGACCATCATGGTCCTCTTGTTTGTACATTTACTGTATTATCACCATATCAGTATATGAAGTTGCTTCTTCATATCTATAATTCAACGATGTCCTTACTCTAAATATTTTTTCATTGATTACTGGGTTAATGATGCCAATACATTTCTTTCAGACCACAAGCTTCCTCAGCGTTGTTCTTCCGCTACAATACTCAGTTAGGACCACCATACCATGTCCTTGTGGATACTAACTTTATCAACTTTTCCATCAAAAACAAGCTTGATATAGTACAATCCATGATGGATTGCCTCTATGCAAAGTGTGAGTTGAGTTTTTTAGTATGCTTAGCCTCAAATAAAGCAGTTTTTCTAACCAGACTCTCGTTATTCGAATTCTAAGGGACTCTATTAAATACTTCAAGAAATCCGTACCTCGACATATAAGATTTGCAGAATTGAGGAAAGATTATTCAGACAACCACATTTAACAAATATATATGTAATTGGACTCTTGAAGTTAGAGATGTATTGAAAATATTGTGGAAAAGAGGAGAAATTGCTCCTTAGGAGCAATTTCTCCTCTTTTCCACAATATTTTTTAACCTGTTGTTAGATGTTCATGTTTAGGCAGGGACCAGAAGTTCACTTCGAGATAAGTGGTTATTCGAGATAAGCTAGGTCGAGATAACGAGTCAACTGTATTGATATTTGAGCCAGCGTATGACAAAACCTACAACAAGACTTGTGCAACCAGCATAGAATCAGATCAGCCTGTGTATCGGCACAGTCTGATCAATCATCACTGATCGCATTTGCCTTTTACAGCCTCCCGGCTCTACAAAGGGAGATAAACAAGAACCTTGCCATAATGGGTGGATGTTTGTTTGTGTTGAGGTTTTACGGGCCAGTCAACCCAATGGGGTCATATCCAGTGAGGTCAGTTTGCCTAACCCCACACTGTTACTGGGCAGGCTTAGTCCTCTAAGTGGTAAACCAGTATTGTGTACATTCTTTTGCCAGAAACTGACAACTGCCCTTCTTGAATCAGCGTAAGGGAGAGAATGAAGGTAGAAAATATTTCATGATCAAATCTCCACGAAAAAATGTTGCTGACCCAGCAGGGTCAAACCCACAACCTCCTGATCATGACATGCATCCAACTGAGCCACCCACATGGATGGATGTACAGGCTGATCTGAGTCATTGCTGGTCACACAGGTCTTATTGTAGGTTTTGTCATGCCCTGGCTCAGATTTCTCCACAAAAATGTATTTTGTGGGTACTCCCTAAAATATGTTTTCATAGAGAATACAGTAAAATAACGCTATTAAGACCACTCCACTGTTAACCCCTTAAACTGCCAATCACAACAGTTGTCGTCTTCTTTGTCATGAAAATAATTTGGTGTGGACCTCATTAGAAGCAGTGAGGCACTTCTAATGAGCACCACAACATATTTTTTGTGGAGAAATAAGAAAAATGTTAATATGTTTTGGTTGAAAAAAGATGCCACCTCTCAGTCATAATTTGCATCAACTGGTCAAATACATTAAAAATACAGGACAAATAAACACATGTGGCTTATTGTGGATATTTGTTTGTAAAATAACCCAGGACTAATTTGAAAGGTAAAGCAATAATCCCTCTAGTGTTTTGTCTATTACCATATATAATTTAATGGTTTAGGCAGTATTACCGTATATAATTTAATGGTATAGGCAGTATTACCATATATAATTTAATGGTATAGGCAGTATTACCGTATATGGTATAGGCAGTAAACCATGATAGATGAAGATGCTTCTGTTTAGGTCTGCATTGTTTGCAGTATTTTGGATACGTTATCAGGCAGTTAAATGGACTAGTTCAACTAGGATAAGTACCATCAGGAGTTATAGTGTCTGAATATTTCAGGGGATACACTCTCATGGAGACAACTCTGTTAAAATGTTTCTGAAAAGAAGTTTATTCTAAAAGGAATGAATTTGTTCCCCTCCTTTGGGGTGCAAATTCTTCCCTTTTAAAGTAAGGGAGGAGAGCAAATTCTTTCCTTTTAGACTTATTTTTGGAAAGGATTTAGTTTGCGGAAAAGGCAAAAGGAAGTCATAAAATTTGTCTCCTTTTTACAAACTGGCAGAAAGTGTACCAGGCCCTGAGGTTACAAAACATTTTTCTTGCTAAACTCAGCTGAGCATGAAATTTTCTTTTCTAATAAATATGAAAATACCAACAATGTTCATGCTCAGCTATGACAGCAAGAAAGCAAATTTCATGCACAACTGAGTTGAGCATGAAAAAAGTTTTATAACTTCGGGGCCAGGTGTGGCCCATCCACTTAAGGTAAATATGATACCTAGTTGCTTTAAAAGTTAAAGCTGACATATTTATTTTTAGCACTTTAACCCTGTCTTCCAGAAGCTTATGAAAGAGTGAAAAATTTGATCCCAGATTCAATTTTTTTGGCAGATGGTGTAATTTTTACCGGTAATATATAAGGAGTTCAGGGTCCAGTTGTTCAAAGCATTGTTAGCTTAATGAACTCATTAGTGGTAAAAATTTTAACTATTCTAGTAAGTACAATATCTAATTCACAGGTACTTTTTCAGCAAAAGTATTAGCATATTATGCCATATTTAATGATCAAAGTTTTAATGATACTTTAACTAACGGCATCATTACTTTTGAACAACTGGGCCCAGATGTTTTGTTTTTTTATATATGGAAAGCTTCAAGCAAAAAGGTGTGTACATATGTGAAATGTACAAGGCCCAGTTGTTCAAAACTAATGTATCATTAAAACTTTGATCATTAAATATGGCATATACACTAATATTTTTGCTGTAAAAATGTGAAAAGCTACTCACATTTTTTCAGCAAAAATACTTGTGAATTAGATATTGTACCTACTAGAATAGTTAATATTTTGACCACTAACGAGCTTGTTAAGCTAATGATGAACAACTGGGCCCTGCACAGCAACACAGTCTCATCAGGACCTTTGCCAACCGTTGATGCATTCTTCAATTTCTGATGAATCTGTAAACAGTTATCAAAAATCCCTGATCAGACTGCACAGATCATAGCTACAGATAATAGGGAGATCCTAAATATATTTTTCTTATTGCTTCACAAAAATATACGTTTTTGGATATAGGGATCAAACATGGTTTTTCATGCATTAACATTCGCCAGGTCCCGTGGGAGGTGTTGAAAACAGAGGCCAAAGGCCGCGGTTTTCAACACCTCCCAAGGGACCTGGCGAATGTTAATGCATTGAAAAAACATGTTCGATTGCTATTATTGCATAAAAACTGTAAACATTTGCTACATTTCGTGTTATTTCTTGCACTATTTTGTTTCGCCTTTTCACTGATGTCTCGGGAACGCAATTTCCACGGACTATGCTTGTTCTAGGGCCGGACACTACACATCTCATGACGGCAGCAATTCTGTGGCCCCGGTATAGGCATATTGAAAGTTGCATAGCCATGCATTAACAGTACGTGAATTGCCTTGTTAATACATGGCTTTTCGCCAGTTAATGCACGGCTGTTAATAACATGCGGCACTGCTTTTTATGCAATAATACTCATTAGAAGCATCTCAGTGAGGCACTTTTAATGAGAGTCCACAAGATACTTTTTCATGGAGAAGAAAAAATCCATACTTTCTGGTTTTCTGGAGCTTTGATAGATACATGGACTAGGGCTGGCTAATCAGAGCTGCAAAGATAATCGATTATCAGTCCTGCAATTGTGATCGATAATCGATTAGTAATCACTGAAGATTTGGTCATATTTTTACTTTTCTGGCTTACCGTCTGAGCATGACTTATACCAAAGGGTATACTTTACCATATGTATTCGGACAGACAGGCCTGAGCAAACAGTGTAGACCCAGATGAGACGCCGCAGAACGCGGCATCTCATCAGGGTCTACACTGTTTGCCACCCCTCCTGCTATTTTTAGACACAACATTGGGTAGTAAATTTCTCTTGTTCAAATTTAAGAAAGCTGAGGTGTCCGAATACTTAGGGTAAATCGGATATATATATCAAACAATCGATTATTAGCAAATTAGTGACGATAATCATTTTTGTGGAATTTATCGAACGATTAATCAATTATCTGATTAATCATGCCAGCTTTAACACTGACTGATCTGGAGCTTTTCTGTCCACATATGCTTGAAGGTACATGTTTGCTTGGCCCCTTCAATATCAAGGGTTTTAATTACAGGTATTCCTTATATAAGTGATTGTGTCATGGCTGAGTTGGAAAAACTGGGAACGAAGTATAGGGTAGCACTAAGGTAAGAAAATAGAAGGAATCTTGTATTTATGGGTTATAGGTCTTACAATTCCCATACAGAGGAGTACGGATTATCAATATATAATCAACAAAGATATGTTCAGTTTCTTTGTAATTGTAATGGTATAAAGGACTGTAATATCAGTGCATGCATTTCCTTAAAAAAAAAATAAGAAAAAATATAAACACAGTTTCTTGTCCCAAATAATGTTATTTGTTTTTTCTAGAGCCCTGAGCCGAGTTGTTCAAAACTTAACGAAGTCGTTAGCTAACGTGACATTAAAATTTCTATCTTCAAATAGGGCAAATACATTGATATTTTTTGTTGAAAAATATCTGAGTAGCTTTGTAGTGCTAAAGCTATTCACATTTTGCAGCAAAAATATCAATTTATTTGAAAATACCTTAGCTACAGTTAATGAGTTTATCATTCATGAGCTCGTTAAGCTAACAATGTTTTGAGGTCTTGAGTGCTAGTTTACCACATCAAACCTAAATATTTAGAGAGTGATGCCTAAGGAAACATTGTAGATTCTGAACCAGATGCTGCAGAATACGGCATCTGAACAAGGTCTGCACTGTTTTGTGTTTACCATGGTATAGATACATCACAGTCAGGTGGACTTAATGAATTTTGAGAACATGTATGGTAAGATTTATAATGTTAAAATAAACTGGATAGGTATTGTAGTCTAAGAATAATGCTTGTAGAACCATGTAAAGGGTGTTTAATTAACTCATAAAGGACCAATCAAATTGCAGCGGACAATATTCTTATCTATTTTTCTTTCTTGTTCTGAGAAAATAAGGCTGAACATTGCATGGGAATTTGTCTACTAGGCAGATGATTCACTTGTAAAGCCAGGCCTTTTGTCTCTCAAAAAATTTAAAAAGAAATGTTTTAGAAAGTTGTCTTCTGTTGACTGGTTCTTTAAGGGTTAAAGTAATGTTTATTATGGAAAAAGTTTGCCATTAGATAGAATAGTTTACAGTAAATGTCCTAAAATTTGGTACACAGTTTCTAACAAAAATGGCATGTGCAAACAGTGAAGACACTGATCAGTCTGCTCCTTCAGGAGCAGACTGATCAGGGTCTACATTGTTTGCCATTCACTATGAATTTCAAGAAACTACTGCATAAAAAGCAATATTTAGGCTAAAAGTATGGAATAAATTGTTTGAAATTTTAGGACATTTGCAGTAAATATCTTCGCAGAAGTATCACCAGCTTCTTCCTTCTACAAGTCCTCATTACGAAAACATGCCTATTCAAATATATTGAAGATCTCACCTTCAAAAACTGAAAATTTTCAGATTAAAAAATTCCAATATTTTTCATATCTCAGCTATGTTTAGCTAGAAAAACATAGAGCGTGGGTGCTAATTAGAACTGCCTCTGTGAGGCAGTTCTAATGAGTACCCACAATCTTTGTTTTTCAGCAGAAATAAGAAAAATAATGTATACCCCTTTACACCCCAGTTTTACTTTATAAAGTGGGGTGTAAGGGGGTCAAAATTATATAAGTATGTTTACGTGATGTAAAAAGGTCCTGCAGTGCTAGAGTATGTCTTGAGAAACCTTAAATTACATATTCAAGTAGGGGAGCTCATACAGCTGTTCAGAAAATTTATTAATGCTCAGCATGCTGGCTAAAAAATCTCAGCCCAAGTCATTATAAAATATATTTCTTAATTTTCCCAGAAAATAGGCTTTGACATTTCATGCAGGTTGTCACCTCAGGAAACAGTTTGCATGAAATAGCAAAGCCTATTTTCTGGGAAAAATATGAAAAAATACCACCAATTTGTCATTTGCTGAATTAGGCCAGACTCATTGGCTCAGTTGGATGCATGTCCGACAGGTAATCAGGAGGTTGCGGGATTGACCTCCGCCAGATCAGCAACATTCTTTCATGGAGATTTGATCATGAAATATTTTCTACCGTCATTCTCACCTTTCTTCTGATTCAAGGAGGGCAGTTGTCAGTTTCTGGCGAAAGTATGTGCTCAGTACTGCTTAACCGCTTAGAAGACTAAGCCTTCCCAATAAATGTATGGTTAGGTAGACAATGCTCAACCTGACCCCATAGGGTTGACTGGGCCATAAAATCTCAACACAAACAGGGCCCAGTTGTTCAAAGCTAATGACATCGTTAGTTAACGATTCGTTAAAATTTACATCGAGTGATATGCAAATATGCTGAAATGTTTTGCTGAAAAAATGTGAGTAGCTTTTGCATTTGCTCTTTGAACAACTGGGCCCTGATCTGCTGAGTTAGCCCAGGGGGTGGTAACGGTTAAAGAAGATTACATGTGTACTTGATGATAACTCTAATATAACTTTCCTATCTTCAAACATATATCAAGGGTACTTATTATCAGTGAGACAGTCCTAGGGAGTATTTACACCATATGTCTTTTATGAGGAGCTGGAGAAAAAATTCCAAGAATTATCGAAATATTATTAGCCATGATGTGAGAAAACATACCTTTAGACATTTGTGCAGTCTGCTCAGAGTCTTCATTGTCTGCATTAGAAAACTTTGCATCCTTGTCTATCCAAGCTAAAATGCACCCAGTGGAAATTCTGATCAGACTGTGTATGATCTGAACCTTCTTTGGGCACACCAAAGGTATGATTTCTGAGATTGCTACTCTTATTATTTGCCTGGCCTCGAGGTTATAAAGCTGTTTTTCTTGCTCAACTCAGCTGAGCATGAAATTTGTTCTGCTAATAAATCTCAAATTACTAACAATTACATTTTTTTTTTTTTTTTTTTTTTTTTTTTGCATGTTTGTAACTGTACAAAGTTTATATTTGGCAACTACAGCAAGAATTTATAAGTATTGTAACAAACACACAGACAAGAACTGGGGAAAACCACGAGCTGGGACAGCCTGGCCCCGAGGCTATAAAACTTTTTTCATGCTCAACTCAGCTGAGCATGAAATTTGCTCTGCTAATAAATCTCAATTTACTTATAACTAAAAATTCTTTCTAGCTAAACATAGCTGAGCATGAAATTTTCTCTGCTAATAAATATGAAAATGCCAACATTTGCAGGGAAAATTTCATGCTCAGTTGAGCTAGAAAAAATTTTTATAACCTTGGAGCCTGGTTTTATTTATTCAGGATAGCTAAAGACCAACGGTTTGAAAGGTTGCCATGTATACATAAAGGGACATACGCAGATGACTGCATTGTTCAGAGAGTTACACAGGTATGCATTTTGTTAACCATTTAAAAAATAGATCAGCAATGGGGAAAAATACGTCATTTTGCCAAAAAAAAAAAAAAATCCAGAGCCCAGTTGTTCAAAGCATCATTAGCATATTGAGCTCATTAATGATGAACTTGTTAAGTGTTGTTAAGTGTTGTAGCTAAGGCATTTTTAAATACATTGATGTTTTTGCTGCAAAAATGTGAATAGCTTTTCATGTTGCAAAAGCAACTCACATTTTTAAGCAAAAAATATCAATGTATTTGCCATATTTCAAGATAGAAATTTTAACGTCATGTTAGCTAACAACTTCATTTTGTTTTGAACAACTCTGATCAGGCTGCATCTGTTTGCTTGATTTTCCAGAAGAGCTGTTGGCTATATTTACACTTAGTATTTGGACAGACAAAACTGGCCCCAAGGTTATAAAACTTTTTCATGCTGAACTCAACTGAGCATGAAATTTGTCCTGCTAATAAATTTCAAATCACTAACAAGTTCTTTCTTGCTAAACATAGCTGAGCATGAAAATTTCTCTGCTAATAAATATGAAAATGCCAACTGTTTCATATTTATTAGAAGAGAAAATTTCATGCTCTGCTGAGTTGAGCATGAAAAAAGTTTTATAATATCGGGGCCTGGATCAGATGCCACAGAATGAAGGCTACTCAAGTTGCAAATCATCTAGTATCATTTGTACACATCAACAGGTAATCAGATGGACATGTTAAAATTTGAAGAGAAGTATGGAAGGAGTTAAGGTGTCACAATATTTATGGTAAATACGGTAATTTTAATAGTGTTCTTAAAGACCCATTTTCACTTTGTTAAACTCAAATGACGTTATAGAATGACAGCCAACTTCTTTTTCTATTCTCCAGCATGAAAATATATTGGACAAATAAGGTAATTTTCATATGCTTAAAAAAGATGTGAAGATCGAAGTAGTAAAGATGCGTTAACACTTTGTGAAAATATGGGTATCTTTGGTATCCTTAAAGACCCATTTTCACTTTATAAAACCCAAATGATATTGTAAAATGACAGCCAGTTTGTTCTTTTTTTCTTCAGCATAAATGTTATATAGTAGCAACCTGTGATAAAGATCTAAAGAGACGAATAAGAAAAATACCTGGAGTACCAATCATGTATCTTCAACAACACAAGTATGTACTTTATGGAGAATGCATACTCTCCCAGGGGAGGCAACTCTGTGAAAATTGTTATGCTTTTAATCTAAAGAGAGGTCTACCCTAAAAGGAAAATTAGTTTTGCTTCCATTCTGAAAAAGTATCAGCTTTGAAAATGGAAAGAATTTGCTCCCCATGGGGAGCAAATTCTTTCCTTTTAGAGCAGACCCCTTTTCAAAAGAGTACTGGTGTGCAGGAATACAAACAGGAAGCCATAGAAGTTGTCTCCCTTATGGTGGAAAGTCTACTAAGTTTATCCAGTCCCTTTACAAACAAGAAATCCGCGGAAAGTGATGTCGCACCTGCGGGGATTAAGTCATACAAGTTCCTATTTGTATTGAAAAAAATCTATTTTGCAGTATTCAAGAAATTGATGGGTTAGTTTGTAAGAAAAATGGACAAAGTAGAAAATTTGGAATATTGGCTTGCAAAATTTGATCTAAACCTGTCCATTATTTCACAAGATATTGATATTGAGCGGATATCATTTTTGCCCATTAATCAAGGCCAGTAACTCAGCTGAAAATTGACGAAATATGTCATGTGACAATCCCAAGCTAGGTATTGTTAACAACAATATGTATGCAAAATATGATCCTAATCCATCAATTCTTTCACAAGATATTGAGCGGAAACCAATTTTGGGCAGGAATCAAGGGCCCCTAACTCTGCTGAAATGAATCTGAGATTTATGTGCACTTCAGACCATGACCTTATCATCTGTGAAGTTTCAAAACTATTGGCCTAAAACTGCAGGAGGAGTTGCGCCCACGAAACACCCACTGACTATAAGGGTTTTAGGTAAAAACTGACTAAATTAACAAAGCCGAAAAAGTTGAAAAAAAAACATATGAGATTTATGTGCAAACAGTATGCAAATCTTCAGACCCTTACCTAATCATCTGTGAAGTTTCAAAACTATTGGCCTAAAACTGCAGGAGGAGTTGCGCTCACAAGACACCCACTGACTATAAGGGTTTTAGGTAAAAACTGACTAAGTTAACAAAGCGGAAAAAGTTGAAAAAAAAAATCTGAGAATTATGAGCAAACAATATGCACATCTACACACCATGGCCAAAACATCTGTGAAGTTTCAAAATGATTGGCCAAAAACTGAAGGAGGAGTTGCGCTCACGAGACACCTACTGACTATAAGGGTTTTAGGTAAAAACTGACTAAGTTAACAAAGCGAAAAAAGTTGAAAAAAAATCTGAGAATTATGTGCAAACAATATGCACATCTACACACCATGGCCAAAACATCTGCGAAGTTTCAAAATGATTGGCCAAAAACTGTAGGAGAAGTTGCGCTCACGAGACACCCACTGACTATAAGGGTTTTAGGTAAAAACTGACTAAGTTAACAAAGCGGAAAAATTTGAAAAAAAAAATCTGAGAATTATGAGCAAACAATATGCACATCTACACACCATGGCCAGAACATCTGTGAAGTTTCAAAATGATTGGCCAAAAACTGTAGGAGGAGTTGCGCTCATGAGACACCCACTGACTATAAGGGTTTTAGGTAAAGCAGAAAAAGTTGAAAAAAAAAATCTGATAATTATGAGCAAACAATATGCACATCTACACACCATGGCCAAAACATCTGTGAAGTTTCAAAATGATTGGCCAAAAACTGTAGGAGGAGTTGCGCTCACAAGTCAATTGTTGACGAACGGACGGGTCACGGCACGCCTATATCACACCTGCGTGCTAACGCAAGTGTGACAATAAAGTAAATACATTTTCACAGAGGCTAGATGTCACACATTTACATGTACATACAGTGAATGAAAATATCAGCAGACAATACCTTGACATATTAACCTTTCCCACTTTCTGGGCTAATTCCGCAGACAACAAATTAGTGATATTTTTCTTCTAACTTTTCCAGAAAACAGGATTTGACATGTAATGCAAATTGTCTCCATTGGAGACAAATGGAGACAATTTGCATAAAGTGTCTTATCCTGTTTTCTGGGAAGAATAAGAAAAAAAAAATCAGAATGTTGTCTGCTGGAAATTTTTCACAGAGTGTTAAGCGTTAAAGAAAATAAGACTTTTTCATGCATATTGTCTAAGAAAGCATTCCTGAGAGAAAGTTTGCATGAATTGTCAGGCTCTATTTTCTGTGAGAGCTTACCAATCTAATGGTTGAAGTAGCAGATTTGTAATTCAGACTCTGGCTCTTTCTCCAGCCAGTAAAGTTTCAGGTCGTTATGTACAAAAAGACCATACTTGACATGCCCTAGATTGTATATAATTGAGTGCAGGGTGTCAGAACTTGACAGCAGCTTTGTAAATGCATGGATCAGTTGTAAACACAAGGCTGTAAAATGCATGCAAACATTCGCAGTGCAGGTCCATTATAACTGAAACATTGTTGAAAAGGCTGTAAAACCTCAAAGTATGGCCCCGAGGTTATAAAACTTTTTCATGCTCAACTCAGCTGAGCAGGAAATTTTCACTTCTACTAAATATGAAAATGCCAACAATAGTTGGCATTTTCATATTTATTAGCAGAGAAATTTTCATGCTCAGCTATGTTAAGCAACAAAGAATTTGCAATTGTCAGTAATTTGAGATTCTTTAGCATGAAAAATTCCATGCTCAGCTTAGTTGAGCATGAAAAAAGTTTTATAACCTCATGGGGAGGGGGGTGCTGTTTTCTGCTAAAGAGACATTTTGCATGAAATGGCAAATCTTGTTTTCTAGAAAAAAAACTATCTAAAAAAAAAAATGACATTGTCTTCTGAATTTACTGACAGTGCATTGAGTTTTCCATTTACACAATAAATGGCAAGCTATCCAAATGCAGCAGCTGCGTTCTAAATTTTTTTTTCAGAGGAAATTAGGCTTAACAATACACATGGACTGCCAAGCTTTATTTTCATTGTAAAAAAATCAAAATGCTGTCTGCTACAACTTTGAATGGCACATTACCCATTTATGTAGTTTTAATCTTTTTATGTAGCTTTATTTTTGTGCATATATCTACTGGTAAAAGTCTTCTCTTTAAAGTGCTGATCAATTTGATGTTCATAGTCTCAGGATCTGAGTGTAAATTTAATTTGTTTAATCCAAGAATATTTAAAAAAAAATTAAAAAAAAAATTTCATGAGGCTTTTGTGAGACATTTTTATTCAGATTCATTTTAAGATTTTTCTTAAACTTTGTTATATGTGAAACCATGCTATAGAGAGGTTCTTCATGCTAAAAGGAACCCTGTTATAGAAATGTTCTTCATGCTATAATGAACCATGTTATAAAGAAAGTCCTGTATGTTCTTTTCTTTTTACAGATACTCCATAGAAAGGATGCCAGATGCATTTGGAGCCCCACGAACTTGATTCAGATAAAAGCTGTGCTGTATCTGAGCCCGGTTGTTCAAAGCGTCATTAGCTTAACAAGCTCTTTAAGGGTCATTTTGTTAACTGTTTTAGCGAATTCAATGCACAATATTCTGATATTTTTTGCTGAGAAAATGTGAGTAGCTTTTGCACTGCAAAAGCTACTCACATTTTTTCAGCAAAAAATTTCAGCATATTTGCATATCACTCGGTGTAAATTTTAATGAATCGTTAACTAACGACATCGTTAGCTTTGAATAACTGGGCCCAGATTTTTAAAACATGGTGTGAAATTCTTTGGCTTTTGTTGACTCCCAGATCTCCTAAATGAAGTTTATTAAATATAACTGAGTTATGGTCATCCTTAAAACACCTTACTCAAAATACCGTGCCTAACTGAACAGAATATTAGCACTAGATTACCTAACCTAACATACCATACTAAAGTACCTGACATGACTTATTTGACCTAATGTTACTTAATAGTTAGATATTTTAGTGTTTTACTAAATTACCAAACTGAGCTTGACATCATAAAGCAGATCCTTTAATAAGAGGCAGACATTTATCAACTGGAGACTTGTGTTGTCACTCAAATTTATGGAATGCTAGCAGCAGAAAAGTAGTAGAGACTGCGGATTGTATGCAGCAGCAAACTCAAAAGAGTTAGTTTTCAACGGAGACCCTTCCACTGATAGTTATGCCAATGGTGACATTATGAGGTTACATCTTATTGAATGCCTTGAGAAGAAAAAAAAGCAATAACAGGTGTTGAAAACCGAGGCGGTCCTGTGGGAGGTGTTGAAAACCGAGGCCTCGGTTTTCAACACCTCCCACAGGACCTGGCGAATGTTAATGCATGAAAAACTATGTTTGATTGCTATTATTGCCTAAAAAGTGAATCTATTTGCTACATTTCTGCATTATTTCTTGCACTATTTTGTTTCGCCTTTTGCAAATGCAGTTAATATGGACTATGCTCATTCTAGGACTGGGCAGTACACATCTCGTGATGCTAGCAATTCTGTGACCCCGGTACAAGCATATTGAAAGATGAGTAGCTGTGCATTAACAATGAGTGAATTGCCTTGTTAATACACGGCTTTGTGCCGGTTAATGCTCAGTTGTTAATAACGTGCGGCACTGCTTTTTATGCAATAATAAATATTGATATAGTGAAAATCAGATGGCTCTATATATCATATATCTATATTTGCATATTCAATGTGCTGTCTGCAGTTGTTCCCTTGCATCTAAAAACCTTAATTATTTTTGGCCACTATGCCTGTACTCAATGTACTGTAGCAAATATCCAATCCTGGAATAATTTACCAGAACCAATCGTACAGGCCCTCGCCCTGAATTGTTTTAAAAGTGGGTTAAATGATTGGTGGCTTAATCACCCATTAAGTTTGGCCCAGCTTGTTACATTCCTGGCCAAACAACCAGAATTCATTATCCAAATATGTCTGGAAGAGTCAGAAATTCCTGATTGATGTCTCTAGCAGTAAGATCAGTAAGTAAGCAAGGACCAAGCCAAAACATTCCCCATACTTGTTATTGTAGGATGCCAGAAGACCATGAACTATTTTGCATGCTTCTCCTGTAAACATGATTTCATACTGCTTGTGAAGAATTGTCCCATCTCTGTAGAATTCTAAAGACAAAAAAATACTGTATACAGTGCTAACTTAAAATAAAGCAGAATAAATAGAAATAGATCGTAGTATGGTATTTTTATATAGCCACTCTAAGTCTTGTCTAACCAAAAATAGGAAATAAAGACCTAACCTAACTTTACTAACCTAATCTGACCTTAGCAAATACTTACCTGACCTAACCTATTTAACAGGCCTAACATTTGCCTAACCCAACTCTATATTTCCCTGCCTTACCTAACATCAACTGGTTTCTTACTGTTACTGAACATAACCATTAATTCCAGCCTAACAGACATAACTTTTGCATGACCAAACATTTCTCTGACGTAACCTAACCTTACTAATACATGAGTCCTTGTCTCACCTAACCTGTTAACTTAACCTAACACTTGGTTGACCATCTCTTACTAAGATGCCTAACTAATTTGCGACTACTTTTATAATCTAGCCTAACATAAACCTAACCCCAGTCAGCATTCTACGTAAATCTATATCGGGCCGTCATCGGCCCGTCAGGGTAGCTGACGGGCCGATGACGGCCAGATGTAGATTTACGTAGAATGCTAGCTGGGACCTTATCTGATAAATAAAACACATTTTGAGTTTGATATTTTGATATTCAGCCTGTGTTACATCATTTTAGGCAAGTCTTCAGTGTTAACAAGTGTGTCTTCATTAAAAATATATACTAGAGTGCTTAACCACATATCCTCAGAGTGAAGACCCAGATTAACCTAGGCCCAGATGTTCAAAACAAACGACGTTGTTAGTTAATGTACATTAAATACGGCTGATACGCTAATATTTTTGCTGAAAAAAGTGAGTAGCTTTTGCATTCACATTTTTTCAGCAAAAATACTTGTGAAATAGATATTGTACTTACTAGAACAGTTAACATTTTGACCACTAACAAGCTCGTTAAGTTAATGACACTTTGAACAACTGGGTCCTGCATATCTGCATAGACTGATCAAGTCCTTTGCTGTCACAAGTAGATGCAGCTAAAGGTTATGTAATTGGAAGGATACATGTTCAGGAATACAGTTATTGTTTTTGTCTCTTATTTTGGAAAAGGGTCTGCTCTAAAAGGAAGAAAAATTTTTCTCCCTGTGTAAGCAAATTCTTTCCATTTTAAAGTAGACACTTTGGGAGCAAATTCTTCCCTTTTAGGGGGTGGTCGGGTGGTGCGAAGGTGCTGTGTATTTTACATCACTGGGGCGTCCAACTGATATTGGCTTACAGTTGGGCAAGGCCTGCTATCCTTGTAGTGGGTAAGAGTAGAGGGGGAATGTTTTTATTTCTTCTGTTTCTTCACTTTCATTCCTGTTCCTCTTTCTTCCCTGTCCCTCTCTTTCATCTCCTCTACTCTCTCTTCTATCTCTTTTCTCCCTTTCTCTGGGAGACGACACAAAATGACCCTCAAGGGTTGACATGTCGTTAAACCCCAACACAATCAATCAATCTTCCCTTTTAGAGTAGACCCCTTTTCAGAAGGGCATTGATAGGCAGATTAAGTGAACAGGAAGTCAAAAAGGTTATCTTTCTCGTACAAAATGGCAGAAAATCTGCCAGGTGTTTTTAGTCACCTTATGTAGGTGAACAGTTTCGCAGGCTGAGCTGGGCCTTCACTGTTAACATATCCATTGAGCACTTATTATACACAACCATTGTCCATATAGTCTTTTGGATGATTGTTTACAATCAAGCCATAGTATACATACACCAAAATTTCCTTAGATTGTAGTCCACATCATTATCATTGACCAATGAAATCTAAACGAGCATTTGTACGAAATCCAGGTAACGGTTATTTACAGCTGCGCAATTCTTTTCACTGTGACATCAGAGTGCTGTGTAAAGAGGGTTTTCTGTAATAACTGTACTGAGACATTGGAATACAGATCAGACCCAGATCAGCTGCAGAACACGGTGTCTGATCAGGGTCTGCACTTTTTGCTTAAATTAAGGAAGTTAAGGATTAAATGAAACAGTTTGAAGTCCCTGTTCAGGACCATTTTCCCAGCCTACACTCAGACAATTCATCACAAAAATACGCCTATATAATTTTGACCCCCTTAAATCCCACTTTTATATAGTAAAACTGGGGTTTACAGGGATATACATTATTTTTCTTATTTCAGTTCAAAACATAGATTGTGGGTATTTGTTAGAACTGCCTCAGTGAGGCAGTTCTATACCCACAATTTATATTTTGAGCAGAAAAATGAAAATTATCAGGATTTTTATCTGAAAATTTTCAATCTTTATGGTGGTAAAATTTTCAATATATTTGAATAGGCATGTTTTCGTAATGTGACCCACAGATGCTGTCAGCGCTTTGAAAAGTGTCAGTTCAGAATGCTGGATAAACCGGTATTTTGGAATAGTAGAACGGCAATATGCTGGTGATGATTTGTAGACAGTATATTTATCATGGGTAGTCCTGCACAGCCAGGACAACATAGCTCTAGATAAGACACTTTATTCAAACAAAAGATGTTGATATTTTTTTTCTTATTTCTCTACAAAAACATGAGTTATGGTACTCATCAAGGCACCTCACTGAGGTGCTTCTAATGACTACCCGCAACATATTTTTAATTTGAGAAATAAGAAAAAGTATTTTCTCGATACTCCATGAACTATGAGAAAAAGGGACAACACAAGATGCCACAAATTTATGAAAAACACTGAAATTCCAGCTCTTATCAAGGAAGTGTGAACATGAAATTAATGTCATTGTGTCTGAGAAAATATTTACAGGCAGAAAATCTGTCACATTTCAGCCCCTGCACACCTGCACAGTTTCATCAGGGCCTTCTTTGTCCACTAACAGAATCAATGGATACTAGACTACATAACAGAATGTATACGAATGAAGAGCAAAATCCCAGGTGATACTTGATGCATGTGCAGGTTAATCTTAATCTGCATATTTTGTGTGCACTCAAAAGCACTTTTTCGCTTGGCACAGCCTATTTGATATTATATGTTGCATTAGAAACAAGCTTCAGTATAACTGAGTTACCATATATTCATCACGAAACACGCCTATATCATTTTGACCCCCTTAAACCCCACTTTTATATAGTAAAACTGGGGTTTACAGGGTTATAAATTATTTTTTTTATTTCTGCTCCAAAACATAGATTGTGGGTACTCGTTAGAACTGCCTCATCGAGGCAGTTCTAACGAGTACCCAAAATCTATGTTTTGAGCAGAAATATGAAAAATATCAGAATTTTTATCTGATAATTTTTATGTTTTGGTGGTAAAATTTTCAGTATATTTGAATAGGCATGTTTTCGTAATGTTATTAACTTACTCCTGCTGTGGCGAGTCTTATAAGAGGAATATTATAAATCTAAAGCATATATAGGTTGTATCAAGAAAAAATGTGTCTTTGGCCATAGGAGAAATGCACAGATTAAGATTATCTTCTAAATCTGCACAGACCCACTTGGGCCGTGTTCTCCATTGATACATTTAACAAAATCCGGTGATTGTAAGTGGATAATGAAGTGATACTGCATAGATGCTGCTTTTGAACCTTTGCTTCTGAATAACCCTCAGAGACATCTTTTGTTTTGACAACATGGTCCATTTGGTATCCATTGTTTATTAACAATATTACACGTTTCATTATATGTCTGTTATAAATTTACATATTGTGCATGTTAAATGTTTTGCTGAATGTACACAATGTTCAAATTAATACATAGTTGCAAACAGAACCAGCTGGCCTCAGTGGCTCAGTTGGATGCACCGTCCGACTGGAGACCAGAAGGTCGCGGGTTCAACCCCCACCGAGGTCGGCAACATTCTTTCATAGAGAGTGATCATAAAATATTTCTACAGTCATTCTCTCCCTTCCGCTGATTCAAGAAGGGCAGTTGTCAGTTTCTGGAGAAAGAATGTGCTTAATATTAGTTAACCGTTTAGAGGACTAAGCCTACCCAGTAAACGTGTGGCTAGGTAAACTGACCATGCTCGACATAATCCCATTGGGTTGATTGGACCCTAAAACCTCAACACAAACAAACAAAGCAAACAGAACCAAGGTAAGTGAAAGTTAGGTGAAAGTACAATGTGGTATGGCTGATAAACAATATCACAGGTGTGTTATTAACCCTTCCAGCCCTGCAGACCAAGACAGATACTTTTGCAAACAGTGTAGATCCAGATGAGATGGTTCGTCTCATCAGGATCTACACTGATTGCCTTTCTGTTCTTGCTTTACAACTGTCACCCTTTTGGCAGCAATGGATGTGTCCAAATGTAAAGATGGAAGAGCCTATTTCAGAAACTCGGTCTGAAAGAGTTAAGTTACTTCTTACTGTCACATTTCAGAAGTGATTTCCTAAACATTCTCTGAAGATTACACTAACATCTGTTATGCAAATGTACCGTAACTCTTTTCACCCTGAGTTTATGCAATGACTTTTCCATCATTGAAATTGGACATGTCCATTGTTGCATATAGGGGCATCAGTCAAAAATCATAGCAGAAAGGCAAACGATGTAGATTTTGATGAGACAGCTCATAATGAACCATCTCATCAGGATCTACACTGTTTGCAAAAGTATCTGTCTTGGTCTTCAGGGCTGAAAGGGTTAATTTTTCTGTTTCTTACAATGTTCCAAAGTCAGAATTTTGTTCAAGTTTCATATCTCACTGCCAACTGGTTTGATTGCATCATGACAATAGTAAGGGTCAGTTTAGGTTTTCTACAATCTGTATGTGCTTTGCACTTTATAATATGCAGTTTATGTAATGAGTTCCTCCTAATCTTAACTGCAGCAGGTGATATTAGCATTTTCCCCAGTTTTCAAAGGAAAAGATTTGCTACAATTTTATATTGTACTTAAAACCTTAAGCCCCTTTATAAGGGGCCGCACTATCATACATATGGACAGATAGACAGGCATGATCAGAGCATAGCTGTAAGTTGTTGATAATAAAAAAAATCCATTAGAGAACACCTACAAAGCAGCAGCAGTTCTATCATCATGTATTTTGTGTCAACACTTTACTGGAACGTTTAGATCTGGGTTTTTTTCCTTAATCGCTTCCCAATTTCTGTGTGCTTCAGCTTTGGTCAGTTAATGCTCATATGGGCAATTCAGGCTCTCTTAACCCTCTTGGTGTAGCTTTCTGACTGTTATATTATACCCATCCTCTTTGATTCTGTTTGATTAACTTCAGCAAGAACATGGCCATAACCATCCGGATTGATCTGATTTCTTTTGCTCAAGTCTGATATTTGCCGATGGATATTTCTTGTACATGCCATTGTCATACTTGTCTTTCATTTCTGTTATCATAGTCATAAACGCCTTTTCAATATTTGCAGATGTTTTAGCACTTGTTTCTATGTACATCATATTATTCTGCTTAGCAAACTCCTGCAATATATTATAATAGATATTATTCCATTTATATTATGTTTCAAGAAATATTGTTGTCATAAATGATTAATTTGGCGACAGAAACCACTGTATAGTACAGTATTTTGTTGCATCGATGTATTTGTTTTTCATTCAAAGTGTCATACCATTTGTTTCATAAAAAGGACATTCAAAGATTTGAAATATTTCTAAATTTACAAAAAAAATAATAGTGGTAGTGTCACTACTCTGTTCCAATACTAACATCTCATTTTAAGCTATATCGTTTGATCATTCCAAAATTCTCAGACTGAACTTGTTAAAAGGAAAAGAAAAAACAGAAAAACAGAAGAAAAAAACAACTCTAAATGCAGATACTATAAACTGTGACCTGGAAATTCCTTAAAAGTTGTTTAGATAATACAAAAGGCAAACGTACACGTTATGATATGAAAGAACAAGAGGCCCACGGGCCACAATTCGCTCACCTGAGTGACATAGCCACTGCAGACATGCAGATGTTATGCAACATTTTGCCAGTCCTATCATCGCAACTAATGAAAATATCATCATTTGAACAGTTCTTAGTTTTGAAGAAGAATATATGAGCCTGACAGTCAATGGAGCATGATCATTTGAATAAACTATCAAACACATTTCAGCAGAAGGATCAATGTGAAATTTGGTGGAAAAGTGGTTTCTGAATTTTAACAGAAGGATCAATGTGAAATTTGGTGGAAATTGGCTAAGTGGTTTCTGAAGAATCGTGATTTTATACATGTAAACAGCACAGTGGCAGGGAAATATTATAAATATAAACCAGATGATGGCCATCTCAGATTTCCAATCAGAACAATTTTAACTACTGTTGATCTACAAGTCACTTCGATACTTTCAATATAAATGTGTAGGGCCAACACAAATAGGGAAGCAAATTTGACCTTGGAGGCAAAAAGGTCAAATGTCAACATAGAACCATCATTTGAGCAATTTTGGTAGGTCTCCTGTCTCCCGTAATTTGTGCAAAGATTAGGACCCAGGGCATATTTGGTTATGGAGAAGACGATTTTTAAAGGTTTTTACCATATATGGGTATGGCAGCCATTTTGATCAATGGACCATACCCATTTTAGCAATCTTTCATTCTCCTGCCCACGGAGGCTCCGCATGAAATTTGAGCAACACTGGCCCGGAGGCGTCTGAGGAAAAGCCATTTGAAATTATCAACATTTTTTCCATATAAATGTATGGGGCCCATACAAATGCATACAGAAGCAAACTTGACCTCGCCCTAAAAAGGTTAAATGTCAATGTATGACAATTATTTTAGCAACTTCGGTAGATTGCCTGTTCCAGATGATATATGCAAAGATTCAGCCACAAGCCATCCTCGGTTTTGGAGATTAAGGATTTTAAATGTTTTTTCCCATGCAAATGCATAAGGAAGCAACTTGACCTTGCCGTAAAAAGGTTAAATGTCAATGTATGACCATTATTTTAGCAACTTTGGTAGACACCCTGTCCCCGATGATTTATGCAAACATTCAGCCCCAAAGCATCCTCGGTTCTAGAGTAGAAGATTTATAAAGGTTTTTACCATATATGGGCATGGCGCCCATCTTGGTCAACGAACCGTGACCATTTTAGCTATCTTTTGTTCCCCCTACCTAAGGAGGCTCCATATGAAATTTGAGCAAAATTGGCCCAGAGGCTCCAGAGGAGAAGTTGTTTGAAATTCTGAACATTTTTCCATACAAATGCATAAGGAAGCAAAATTGACCTTAACGTAAAAAGGTCAAATGTCAATGTATGACCATTATTTTAGCAATTTTGGTAGCCCTCCTGTTCCCGAAGATATATGCAAAGATTCAGCCATAAGGCTGCTCGGTTTTGGAAAATAAGATTTTTAAAGGTTTTTCCCATACAAATGCACAGGGAAGCAAACTTGACCTTGCTGTAAAAAGGTCAAATGTCAACGTACGACAATTTTTTTAGCAATGTTGGTAGACCTCCCGTCCCCAATGATTCCTGCAAAGGTTCAGCCCCAAGGCATTCTCGGTTCTGAAGAAGAAGATTTTTAAAGATTTTTACCATATATGGGCGTGGCGGCCATCTTGGTCAACGGACCGTGACCATTTTAGCAATTTTCTGTTTCCCCACCCTAAGGAGGCTCCATATGAAATTTGAGCAAAATTGGCCCAGAGGCTCCAGAGGAGAAGTTGTTTGAAATTCTGAAAATTTTTCCCATACAAATGCATAAGGAAGCAAAATTGACCTTACCGTAAAATGGTCAAATGTCAATGTACCACCATTATTTTAGCAATTTTGGTAGCTCTCCTGTTCCCACAGATATATGCAAAGATTCAGCCATAAGGCATGCTGGGTTTTGGAAAAGAAGATTTTTAAAGGTTTTTCCCATACAAATGCATAGGGAAGCAAACTTGACCTTGCCGTAAAAAGGTCAAACGTCAACGTACGACAATTCTTTTAGCAATTTTGGTAGACCTCCCATCCCCGATGATTCCTGCAAAAGTTCAGCCCCAAGGCGTTCTCGGTTCTGGAGGAGAAGATTTTTAAAGGTTTTTACCATATATGGGCGTGGCGGCCATCTTGGTCAACGGACCGCAACCATTTTAGCAATTTTTCGTTCCCCCATCCTAAGGAGGCTCCATATGAAATTTGAGCAAAATTGGCTCAGCGGTTTCAGAGGAGAAGTCGTTTGAAAATGTTAACGGACGGACGCACGGACGGACGGACGGACGCATGGACGCACGGACGGACGACGGACGAAAAGTGATCACAATAGCTCATCCTGAGCAGAGCTCAGGTGAGCTAAAAACACAAAACCTCACCACTGCCATGTCTTGGGAAACTGCACGCTTATTTACTAGGTCTGATTTATTGCCAACTAGTAACTTGGCAATTTCGTGTTCTACATGTACGAATTGGTCTATCTCAGTCAGCCATGATGAAATATTGAGAAAAGAATCCTGGGAATTAAAAGAAACAAAACATTTGAAAAATTATGAAATCTTAATGACCTATATGAAAGCCAGTCAAAAGATAAACAGTCTTGTTATGCACACATTAAATGAACAATAATCAGAACAAATACATTATTTCTAATAACGAAGTAATAAATGATATAAATGCTGTCTGGCAAATCATTAGAGTAACATTTTAATATATTGTGTATCTTGACTAGAGGCATTTATTCTTAAGATTTTTATCAGTCTATTAATATAGCAATGCGGCTTATGAGTCTGCCAACTAATAGAATTGTAAAAGTGAGCAAATGCTTAAAGTGGATGCAACCTACTCTCCTTTAAAGAACGAGACCGGTTCCGAATGATTTTATTGTGTGACGTAGTGTTTAAAGTGGTCTATACATTTTGTGTTAGATGAGGGTGCAGGTGGGCGTCTGTATGATTCCGAAATTTAAGCCCCTATCTTACCCTCTCAAGTAGCCCTGCTATCAGTTCAAAATGACCATAACAATGTTGAATGGTCCATATTTCCAAGTTAAAAACTGCTATCACAGGGACACGCGTCATGACTTTTTTGTTTCTGTTGTTTGTTTTCTTTCGATTAAAACAGAAATATACGAAATAGTACCTTCAGGGTAGTTGTGTGGTTGACCAGGTCAGTCAAAAAAAAAAAAAAAAAAAAAAAAAGAAACAACAACGTCCATGACACGTGCCCCTTTGCCTGCTATTGTCGCACCAGGGTAGCCGTTATTTTGCAGTTTTATACATGTCTGTCTGTTCTGTCACTCTCCCGTTTATATTGGGTATGTTATTTGTTACTGGTGACGGAACTGTTCTTGAGTATGTTTTGAAAAGCGTTAAAACAAATTTTTCATCACGAAAACACACCTATATAATTTTGACCCCCTTTAACCCCACTTTTATATAGAAAAACTGGGGTTTACAGGGGTATACATTATTTTTCTTATATCTGCTCAAAACATAGATTGTGGGTACTCATTAGAACCGCCTCGGCGAGGCGGTTCTAACGAGTATCCACAATCTATGTTTTGAGCAGAAATATATAAAATATAAGAGTTTTTTATCTGAAAATTTTCAGTTTTTGGAGGTGAAATTTTCTATATATTTGAATAGGCGTGTTTTCGTAATGTACAGATTGGAGTCAAAAAATGCCTTTCAGAAATACATATAAATTTAATTTGTTTACATTATAAAAGTTATTCTCATATCATTTCGAAACTGTGACAAAAGAGAGGTGGATAGAAAATTTTATAAATACCATCCTTTCAAGACACGGAGAGAACGGAAAAAAGCAAAACTACCAGCACAGAGACATAAAAGATAACTGCAGACACAACTGTAAATACTACAGGAAATGCAAAGTCAAAACTCTGAAGAAAACAGGAAAATCCCACCGCAAAATAGTGTCATTGATGTTTCTTTGTGAAAGGGTGGAAAATGGACGTTATTCAATTTAGTCGTAGTTGTTACGCCACGGACACATTCGGTGATTTAAGGACCATGAACTGAATGCTGTTGAACACTTACTAAGTCTGTGAGATCAAAGACAATGATGATTCCATGAGCACCTCTGTAGAATAAATGTGTCATGGGTCTAAATCGCTCTCTGCCAGCTGTATCCCACTGAAAGACCAAAATGTGTAATACAGTTTTATTAACATTATAAAGACTTAATGTAATGTCAGTGACGTTTCTTTTTTAAACATTTCTCATTCAGCAGTGAAACTATCAACATTAGTACAGCGTCATACATAAAGATCGATATCTGTCGGCCTGTTTTGTAGCTACATCTTATATCTTGTGCTACAGATACTGTTGATTTTTTTTTTAAACAGCGAAGGTAACTAAAACAAGAATAACGCATTACTAAATGGGGGTAGACAATCTAATCGAAACCTTTGCCTCAAAATCTGCATTTAGGTAGGTAGAAATACTAAACACAAACAAGACTATAGTTGTCATTTTACAAATATTAGACAGTTTTTTAGTCTCAAGTATTTTAGCACAAATTGACATTTACTGTTCTGTTTCCTTGTTTGCAGCGAGAATTTGCAACAATGATTCCAACTATTCAGCCACGAAAAAGCGATTTGTTATATCTTATTGACTTACCATACACACTTTCACGACTTTTTCATCCATTTCGATCAATTTGGTTTTCTGAAATTATAATGTATAGCAATATATAGTGGAACTGACATACATGGGGCTCTTAAATTAGAATCATATATCACTAGAAGCATGTATACAGTTTGATAATTCATATTCATGATAACTCTAATGTCTAATCTTTTGGACTTTGAATTATCGAAGCTCGTGTGTGTGTGTGTGTGTGTGTGTGTGTGTGTGTGTGTGTGTGTGTGTGTGTTATAAAATATATTTATAGCAAACCAACTACATTATTTATGATAATGCCATGGCTTATAATTAAGGCACACTTCCAAAAAGTATCAGCATGTGGAAGTATGCGGTCATATTCTCGAAAGCAGCAAGCATGATGCTGGCTATGTTCCCTTGCTTTGGACGAAGCAGTTTTATGTTTATGTTTAGCAGAGGTTTAGTCTCACTTTCGACAATATTTCAGCCGTGGCGAAAGTTTGTGTGATCACATCTGAAATAGTGAAACTTTTTCCCCAAGACAATTTATAAACGATTATTGGCAGTTCTATATGGCAAGCCGTTTTACTATTTATTCCATAAATCAGATATCTCATTTAATATATCAGATATCTGATATATTATATCAGATATCTGATATAAATAAGATATCTTATATGTCACTTAAGATATCTTATATGCTATATAAGATATCTGATATGCTATATAAGATATCTTATACATGATATAACATATCATATTTCTAAAGAAGATATTTATTCAATTAAATAAGATGTCTCATTTAATATATCAGATATCTTATTTAGTATATCAGATTTCTATAGTAAGATATGAGATCTTATTTAATAAATAAGATATCTTATATGGTAAATATAAATAAGATATATATGGAATTAAATAAAATGTCTAATATGATATATCAGATATCTTATATAGGATATAAGATATCTAATATAGGATATAAGGTATCTGATACACTAATTCAGATATCTTATATCCTATATTAGATATCTTATATCCTATATAAGATATCTGATATAATGCATAATAAATAGTAAAACGGCTTGCCAGCTAGCCATTTTACTATTTATTCTATAAATCTGATATCTGATTAAATATATGAGATATCTTATATAATATAGATCTAGCTAGGGGTTTCAGGCGGTCCATCTATTTCGTAAGACCCGAAAGTCAAGGGCAAATGTTTTTTGTATATTACCAAGAGTGCAAACAACGTTTCAATTCTTTGTATGAATTCCAAGTGAACATTAAATGTAAATGACGAGCACAGACGTAGAACATCGTAACAGAAGGCGTCATGAAGCTGAACAATTTAATTTTTGTCTAAAACCGCAATGCATTTAAAACACGATTATTTTCTGTATTCATTATCATCAGTCGTAGGGCATGTAAATACATGTATTGTTCTAAAGTACACATGTAAATACACACATGGTTTTAAAGTGATTTAACTTGTGTCTGAATTAGTCAAAGATATCTGCAGAGAACAGTTAAACAAGTAAAAGTTCTACCAAGTACTGACAGAAAATAAACCAGGAAAATGTCAACAAAAGAGGTTTTAATCAGCATCAGCTGTAATTTATCAACTGCGAAATAACAACAATGACCATCTATTCCATTACTCGAAACAAGAATTCTCAAGGCTTGTCATTCCATACAGAAAACAATTAATGATACTTACATAAGTACATTTT
The DNA here is from genome assembly GCA_964016985.1 of Anodontia alba. Classification (NCBI taxonomy): domain Eukaryota; kingdom Metazoa; phylum Mollusca; class Bivalvia; order Lucinida; family Lucinidae; genus Anodontia; species Anodontia alba. Next base: position 52,001,996 of record OZ024823.1, on the reverse strand, counting down.
AAATCGCCTTTTTCTTTCTTTTCAACATATTAGGTCTTTATGTCACCATACCAGATAAGCAAGAGAGCTAAACTGTATCTCGAGAGGGTGGATCTTATCAATTACCCCTTTCACCCTTGATTTTCTAACATGGACTCTTCCATTTTAAATTTGGACACATTCATTGTTGCAAATAGGGGTTTCAGTCAAACTTCAATAACAAAATGGCAAACAGTGTAGATCCTGATGAGAGGCTTGTAACGAGCCGTCTCATCTGGATCTTGTTGTTTGCAAAGGTATCTGTATTAGTTTGTAGGGATGAAACGGTTAATTATTGCATAAGCACTACAACTTTGTACAATCAAATTGAAAGGAATCGCTGGGCACTACAGCCATCTCTAAATGCACAATAACATGCATGATTACATTTACGATTGAAAATTCACAGATGTAGCCGACATTAACACTCCAGTGTATTCATTGTAAAAGACAAATCTTAATGCTATAGGATCTGCACAATTTATTATTAACTTGCCATAATATGTTGTCGTTTTTGTAGATCGGCAAATGAGAGAAGTGGCATTCATACTTTGTCTTTGTTCGAATGGGTGTTACTCTCATTCTCGTGCTTACTTACAGTGACTTTCTGCCACTGCATTGGTAGAGGTTTTTTTTTTTTTTTTTTTTTGGTTTTTTTCTGATAGTGATTCTTAGTCACACAACACATAAGTGGAGATTCCCATGAAATGCCACAATCAGCACCTTCCCGATGCACCGTAAGGAGAGATGAGAACAAATATTGACAAAACAAACGTCATGCATGAAATCATTGACGCACGAACAAAGAAGAACTGCAATAGAGGAACGCATTGGAATGGTCAGTGGAAACTCTTTTGTAAAGGATTTGGCTACACGAACAACATTCAAGAAATTAAATTTTACTAAAAAGTTTTATGTTAATACGGAGCAAAAATTTACAGAAAACGACACTTAACAGCAACATATCTTGTTTTCCAGAAATTAAATTTTACTAAAAAGTTTTATGTTAATACGGAGCAAAAATTTACAGACAACGACACTTATCAGCAGCATACCTTGTTTTCTAGTGGAGGGCATACTTTTACAGGCATTTAAGATGGAAGTTCGTTCGATAAGTATCTACATTTTCTGACCGCACAATGACTGCAGACGCTAGTACGTTTACTGACCACCGCTTAAAGCGACATCTGTACAGAAAATGTACCAACAATAGAGGAATATACCCCTAAGTATTTGGTTGGTTGGTTAGGTAGGGGTTTAACAGCCACGTCAACTCTACTACTGTACTAAGGTCATGTCAAGCCGGTCAGTCTACCTAACCACGCTTTTCCTGGGCAGGCTTATATTCCTTAAAGGGGGATCTGGACACTTCACTGTTTAGTTTATGAGTATCAGTATGAAACTGACAATCACGGACCTAGATGAACAAAAGCCAATGGTCGTTTTTCTTGTGTCAGAAGCATGTGCTGTTCCACTAGTTGGCGACGTTATTTGTCATTTTTTGAATGTAAAGCTTACATAAAACAGAATGACCCTGTTCATTAACAGGCAGCGCTCAATAAATGTGCATGTTAGATCCGCCCCAAGTTGTTGTTTTCTAAGTGAACTTGGTCACTTTTGGTGACACGTTTTCAATGGGTATAACATGCGGAAACAAAATAAAATAATAAGTTTGGAAATCTTTCTTAATAAATGAATAAATAACTGACATACATGTATAAACTTCGCTAGACGTCTCCTCGTTTGGGCGAATAATGCTACGTCAGCAGCTGTATGTGTTACAGGCAAACGAGCGCAGTTATTAAAGGGAAGCTGAATGCCAAAGAGGAACACTTGAACAAAGATTGCACTTCTTCAGCATTGTATCCAACAAGTGTTTTGTATATGAAGAAAATAAATATTGACATATAAGTTTTTACAAGGTGTTTTTGGAATGAAAGACATCGATTCCATGTTTTGAGAAGCCTTTTCCCTCAAGAAGAGGTTACAGTTTACGTTGATGGAAAGAACTAATGGCTTGTGTAAATAGAAATGGAGTAATTTGCAAAATAAACAGGCGTTTTCTGAGGTAAATTCTTGAATTAGTTTGATTTTTTCTCACAATTTTACCTCTTTGAGGCTTATGATTAAAAATCTTGAATTTTTTTATCTACCTTTCCCCTGCAGCATTTTGTATGCATTTCTATGATATAAATATCATGCAATTTTCGCAAATAGAATTCGAGTTATCCGCAAAATAAAATAGGTGATTTTCAGAGAAAAAATTAATAGTTTTCGTTTTATTTAATTTCGTGCTTGACAATACGTCCTTGGACCTTATTTTATGCGTTTTGTGATGGAATAACATGTTTCCTCACACTCGTAAATGCTTTTAGAATATTCACAATGTTTCTAGAGAAGATTCACAATGTTTTTACCCTTCTCCATATTTCACAAAGTTTGCAGTAATGGCTGACCGTTATCCTTAAGCGTTAACTAGTAATAGTGCATATCCTTTCGCCAGACAATGAGAACTGTCCTAGTTGAATATGGGGAAGGGAGAGAATGACCGTAGAAAGTACTTTATGATCATTATCCACGATAGATGTTACCGGACCCGGCGGGGATCGAACTCGCGACCTCCTGATCGCCAGTCGGACGTGCATCCGACTGAGCCACCAATACATGACTAAGTATTTGGACAGACATGCCTTTGCACCCAGATCAGACACTGCAAAACGTAAGATCAGGATCTACACTGCCATTCATCTAAAGGTTTCATCCGGTAGTAAAATGGAAATTTTCAAGTTTTAGGACAAGAACAGAAAGGGATTATTGTAACCTAATACTTTGGATAAGTATTAGCTTTTTCAAAAAGCTAGCGGGTCGTTTAGTTTCAACAACTGCATGTACGTCTATGACGATTATACCGCACATGATGGGAATCCTCGGCTAGTATTTGCTAATTCGACAATGGAATGCCAGTAAAGATACTCTTAGGACAGACTCATTTCATAGTAAGAGAGGTGTCCGAATTGCTTTGTTTTAAATATTTTCATGTACTATAAAGATTTCTATATATAATACAGTGTAGACCTAGATCAGACGCCGCGTTTTGCGGCGTATGATCTGGGTCTATACTGTTTGCTACTGTCCTTTTTATGGGACGCTAGGCATAAATGGTTTATACATTACCCGATAGAGGTTATCATTGGATATTAAAACATTCTATTCTATTCCTTATCAGATGCACGACTACTATGTCAACAGCCGCTTCCGGTTCGGTATAATTCCCAAATTTGATGTGTGATTAGCTCAACTCCTATATACGAGGGATGTTCGAAATGAATTGCTTATTTCTATCTGGAGACTTCAAATTTCAAGTTAGCCCAAAAGTACTCATTTCATGCTCTCGAAGTACTCCCCGTGGCTAGAAATGCAAAGTTTCAGCCGATGTATCCACTTCTTGAAGGCGTCACGGTACGCTGATTTGGGCACAGTAATAAGGTACTGATGAATGGCAGATCCAAGTGCCTGTCGGGACTGGTATTTCCGCCCAGCAAGGAATGCTTTCAATTTCGGAAACAAAAAGAAATCACATGGGGCAAGGTCTGGGGAATACGGGGCATGGGGGGGGGGGGGGGTGAGGCAAAACAGTTACTTTTTCTTTCTTCAAAAACGCCGTAACTATTGCGGAGGTATGAGCTCGGGCATTGTCATGTAGAAGACGGACATGTTTAAAACCAGTGGCAGGGCGTCGTTTCTGATAATACTTTTTCAGTTTCTTCAGTACTATGTCTTTGTAGTACTTTCCGGTGATGCTTTTGCCCTTTTCACTGGCACTTTTATTGTGACTCCTTCACCAGAGAAGAAGATTGCATACAAAATCTTCTTTGTACTCAAAGAACGTTTGGCAATTATTGGGCGTTTGCTGTGTTTAGTGGCCCAGATCTTATTGCTAACCTTTCTGACGGGCTCAAAATAATGGACCCAGGTTTCATCACCTGTGACGACATTGGCAAACTGCTTTTTGTCATATTTTGGAAACATTTGAAGCAGCTTTTTGGCCACTTTAACCCGTTGCCTCTTTTGCTCGTCAGTCAACAGATGTGGCACCCATCTAGCAGAAATCTTTCTGACTTTCAAATGCTTCTTCAAAATAAGGTGAACCGTTGACAGTGATATGCCTACCTTTCGTGCAATATCACGAACTGTAAATCTGGCATCTCCTTCAATGATTTCCTTTATTTTGGAAACGATTTGTTTACGAGATGCAGATTTCGGTGCATTTTTGATGGACTCTACACCAGAATCAAATTTCCACCGCCGAACTGTGTCAGAAGACACACAAGAAGGTCCAAAAGCAGTAGAAATTTCAGTCATCAGCTTCTTCAAAGAACAACTAAGTTTTGAGCGAGCTTTGCTGTAAGCCCGTATTTCATCTTTTTTGTCGACGCTTCTACCAACCATTTTTGCTGCAGTGGTCAATGACTGCGTGTATTCAAATGGCAAATTTTATGTCTTACACTTAGTCTAACATGTACATTTATACACCATTGTGTAGATATTGAATAGCCCTATACAGGTATGTATTGGTTTTTATCGTGCCCCACGAGGGTATCGAGCTAGAGGACAATAAGCTATTCATTTCGAACATCCCTCGTATGTGGGCCGTCAGGACGACCCGCAATTAACAGTAGTATGCAAAAAACACGACCCGCAATTAACGGTAGTATGCAAAAAACAGAAAGCGCACTTACAAACTCCACTTCCGGTGTATAGTAAAACTCAGTATATCTGTTTTCCTGCAATACATTTTAGTAAGACGTTTACCATATTTACTCTAAGTATCTAGACACTTTAACTCCTTACCATACTTGCTCAGAAGTTTGAACAAGTTCATTTTACTACCTATTAATTTAAATAAAACAAAAAAAAAAAACAAAAAAAAAAAAAAAAACAGATGAGTTAGTGGTAAACAGTGTTGATCCAGATCAGACGCCACCTTCTGCGGCGTCTGATCTCAACAGTGTTTACTTAGGTCTGTCTGAATACTTAGGGTAGATACAGTATCTGTTGACAATGTCGTAACCCAGTAGACACACAATATCGTATTCTAACACTCCTTGCCTATATAGCCAATGGTTAAACTCAGTGATTTATTCTGCAACAAATCACTGGGCGGAAGCGCACGACGCAATCTGGCGCCGTTCCGACGTCATTTGTACAATTTGCTGACGTCAGTCATCGTTTCCACGGCGTTAGACGGTGTAACGTCGTTTTTCTCGCGTCAACAACGTAAGAAATGCATGTAAACAGCAGCGTTACAGTCAAAACTGTTGGCGGGATTTATTTATGTGATGGCGGACAGTTGCAAGAATCTGAAGGATACAATTACTTTTTCGTCGTTTTCTATGTGTTAGAATCGAAATAGATCAGCTCTTGTGCGTGATTTGTTGAGTAATAAATCACTGTTTGTCGGTCAATTGTAAGTAGATAAATTACTCGCGCTCCGCGCTCGTGATTTAATCTACTTTACAACTGACCTCAAAACAGTGATTTATTACTCAACAAATCACTGCTAGAGCTGATCTGTTTCTTAAATAACGTCGTTTCGGCGTTGCTTCGACATGGCGTCGCAGTGACGTCGAAGCGATGTTATTACATCGTTGTGTGTTTGCTGGGATCTCAGCCTTAATACTGTGAAAGAAAACAATGTGCAAAATGCGGCGTCTGATCAGGGTCTACATTGTTTGCCGCTCATCCAGCAATTTTATACACATTCACATGTCGTAAAATTGATTTGTTGAAGAGAAGTATAAGGTAGAGAGTAAGGGCTATGAATATTCAGGGTAAATAAAGGGTATCCGAAATTTATCAACTTTATCCAAAATTTCCCATGAAAATGAAATTTTGAGTTAAAGGGTGGGGTGAGTGGTCAGGCGTGGTCGACTTTCAGTCCTCCTGAATCCGCCCTTCTTCCAAAGTTATAGCCATGCTACTTAATTGTCACCATTTTGATACCACACTGAACGATCATAACACGAGTTTGTAAAAACGATAAATATAGTAAATAGTTATGTGGCATGTAAGGATTACACTTCCGAAGTTAACCCATTTATGCTACGTGGACTCTCCTACCCCAACTTTTTGGACAGGTCCATTTCCAGTAGAAAGGGTGTCTGGGTAGTTTTTATTTATACCATGTTTTTTATAGATTTTTTTTTCTATTTTATGCAAACAATGTAGACCCAGAACAGACGCCGCCTTTTGTGGCGTCTGATCTGGATCTGCACTGTTTGCGAATGTCCCGTTTATGGGACGCTCGGCATGAATCGGTTAATGTAGTTTTAATAAACTTTGTTGCATAATGGCACTCATACAAGTGTCAGAAATTATGTTAATATTTTGACAATTGACTAAACAGAAAGCAGTTTTAGATTGTAGAAGATAACAAAAACGTGATAACCCGCGACAGTCATGTGGCAGGCAGATAACTCTGTCAAAAATTGACGAACTTTGCCCAGTAACAATCCTAAACCAGATCTCAACAATATCAATACACATTCCAGGTTTGGTGAAAATCCATTGATATTTACTCAAGGTATCGCACGGAAACGAAACTACGGACGGTGGCGGGCAGATAACTGTCAAAAATTGACGGAATTAGCAATCCAGAACAAGACCACAATATAAAAACACATACAAAATTTGGTGAAAACCTATTGATAATTACTCAAGTTATCGTCCGGAAACGAAAATGTGGATAGACGGACAAATGCACGGAAGTCCAACGTGAAACCATAATCCCCTGCTACTGTTGTGTGGCGGGGTATAAAAAAAAGAATTAGAGAAGCTTACCGTATACCTGAGAAGCAGACGAGTCTTTCCTACGCCAAAATCTCCAGTTAACAGCAGCTTGAATACCAGCTCACTGCTGAAAGAAACATTATCTAAGCAAAAAGAAGTTACCCTTTCATCCCTGAATTTCTGAAATGGACTCTTTCATCTTTTGAATTGGACATGCACACTGTTGAAAATAAGGGTTTCAGTCTTTAAAGAAATGAATGGCTAATAGTGTAGATCCTGATGAGACGGCTCGTTATGAGCCGTCTCGTCTGGAGCTACACTGTTTGCACAGATATCTGTTTTGGTCTGCAGGGCTGACAGGATAAATCAGATCCAGCTGATTCTATGTTTACTTAATTGGAATGAATACGTTTCCATGGAGGCAACCCTGTTGAAATTTTATCTCCCTTATTATAAAAGCATTTCTCTTTACTTTTAGAATTAAATAAAAAAAATTAAAAGGCTGCCTTTGGAAACAAAGAACATATTACAGATAGAAAATAGGAGTCTTGGTTTTATTGAGTCTCTTCATAAGCAGTAATGAAGTTTGCTTACGCCCTCTAGCGTATACATGAGCAGAACTCCATTTTCAAAGATACAACAATGGGCCCAACGATCCCAAAGGAAATGAAAACATAATTTGCACTACGGTGAAACAAAGCAAAACGATAGTAACAAAAGTTGTCTTCCTTAGAACAAAATGGCGGAAAATCTACAGTCTATTCAACCCGCTTAACCTTTAAAGCGCTAATTACAACTACAGCAGACGACACTTTGAATTTATTTATTTATTTATTGTTCTTTCTTTTGCCTAGCAGCAGACGATTCACATGAAATGTCAGATCTTATTTTCTCTGAAAAAAATAATAAAATGAATTTTAGAATGTCGTCTGCTGCAAACTGGCTTAGTACTTTAAGGATTAAAATGAAGCTTCTGACATCTAAAAATTGACATTACTACATGGTTAATCCATTTATGCCTGGCGTTCCCTTAAAGGGACATTGACAAACAGTGTAGACCAAGAATAGACACCGCAGAACTTGGCGATTGATCAGGGTATACACTGTTTGTATTAAATACATGAATGTCTATTTGGTTGTGTTGAGGTTTTACCACCCAGTCAATCCATAATGGTCATGTCGAGCGCGACCAGTTTACCTAACCACGCTTTTTCCTGGTCAGGCTTAGTCTTCTAAGCGGTTCATTACGAAAACATGCCTATTCAAATATACAGAAAATTTTACCAACAAAAAATGAAAATTTTCAGATAAAAAAGTCTGATATTTTTCATATTTCTGCTCAAAACATAGACGAGGCGGTTCTAACGAGTATCCACAATCTATGTTTTTGAGCAGAAATAAGAAATATAATGTATACCCCTGTAAACCCCAGTTTTACTATACAAAAGTGGGGTTTAAGGGGGTCAATATTATATAGGCATGTTTTCGTGATGTAACCAGTGCATATTCTTTCACAAGAAACCGACAACTGTCTTTCTGGATCTGTCTCTATGACTTTCTATAAAATTTGGTTATACTTAAAGGTAAATAGACACACATTTTTACTGGAAACAGACCTGTCCAAACAGTTGCGATAGCAGAATCCACTCGACGTAAAATGGTTAAAATCATATGAGTCTCATCCGGCCATAGATTAAGATCTGTCAGCAAAAAGTTATAGACTAAACTCACCTGCTTATACAAATGTACAAAATATATAACAATTACCCCACGAATAGGAGGACACATGGGTTGGTGTGAAAATTACCATACGAATGGGAGTGCACATGGGTTAGTGTAAAAATTACCTCACGAATCGGAAGACACATGGGTTGGTGTGAAAATTATCCCACGAATTGAAAGACACATGGGTTGGGTAAAAATTACCCCACGTTTTGGAAGACACATGGATTGGTGTGAAAATTACCCCACGAATATAAAGGCACACGGGTTGATATGAAAATCATCCCACGAATAGGAAGGCACATTGGTTGATGTAAAAATCATTCCACGAATGGGAAGGCACATGGGTTGATGTGAAAATCACCCACGAATAGGAAGGCACATGGGTTGATGTGAAAATCACCCCACGAACGGGAAGGCACATGGATTGATGTGAAAATCACCCAACGAATAGGAATACTCGAAACAGAAAAAGATCGATCGTTTTTTGTTCTAAATGCGGGTATCTTGCATACGAATATGTTTATCTCGGTACACTGATGTAAACTAAACCTGCTGGCCTGAATACAGATATCGATACACTCCAAATAAGGCTGGATTCTTCAAAAAAAAAAAAAAAAAACAGCTGGAGGTGCCTGTGACGTCGTGGAGGTGCCTGTGATGTAAAGAAATATAGTGAAAATCTGAAGAGTTATTGCAGCTGCAAATATTGATATAAATTCTTCTCTAGATTACTGCCTGGAAAGAATCATTCATTCAGCGTCCTTATAAGCTATCATAATGTGTATGCCATGAATTTCCATGTTAAATTTTATAAAACATAGTCTCAAAGATCTTTTAATATGGTGAAGTAATCGGAATCTTATTGTAAATCATGTGAAATTCAGTGTCCAAATAGCCACTAAGTGCATCAAATATGCTGACTAAAGAGCAATTTTCAGACATATTGTTGATTCTGCAAACGTTTCAACAAAATATTTTCACAGTGGCTATTTAAATTTCAAATGATTTACGATTCCGATCACTTCACCATATTTAAAGATGTAATGTCGAGATTATGATTCAAGAAGGGCAGTTGTCAGTTACTGACGAAAGTATGTAGACTTATTACCGGTTAACCCCTTAGGAGGTCTAAGTCTGCCCAGGAATAGTGTGGTTAGGTTGTATGACAGTCCCGCCTGGTTAGATAAACTGACAGTCCCGCCATGATTTTAGTTGTTTACAATGGACGTAAAGAAACAAAACAACAAAACTACAACAATACATACAGCGAGCTTCATACGACATATTCGAGCGATACGAGTTACCAAACTGTTCAACAACGTAGATTACTTTAGGTGTTCCGGTAATGCTCAAATTGCGTCATAATTTACGGTGACAGGTATCGGCATTTTTTTTTTTTTTTTTTTTTTTTTTTTTTTCATTCTTTTGGTACACCATATGTGTAACTGGCATGGCGTGTGATATATGAGCAAAGACAATATTTCCACGAGTTAGAATACCTCCCGATTACAGTCATCACCATTAAAGAAAAAAAAGTCTTACTTCAATGAGAATTCTTTGACAATCTAACTCAAAAGCGCCAATAATTCTTTGAGATTAAGTTATATAACTTTAACATGGAAATTCATGATATACACATTATGACAGCTTATTGCGACACTGAATGAATGATTCTTTCCAGGCAGTAAACTAGAGAAGAATTTATATCAATATTTGCAGCTGCAATAACTCTTCAGATTTTCACTATATTTCTTTACATCACAGGCACCTCCACGACGTCACAGTACCTCCAGCTGCTTTTTTGAAGAATCCAGCCTTATTTGGAGTTTATCGATACCTGTATTCAGGCAAGCAGGTTTAGTTTACATCAGTGTACCGAGATAAACATATTCGTATGCAAGATACCCGCATTCAGAACCTAAAACGATCGATCTTTTTTTTCTGTTTCGGGTACTTCGGGCTGACTTCGAAGCCACTTCAAATGTCGTATCTTTGGTAAGTATGCAAAATTCTGGGGATATGACGTGTGACAAAACTTTATGCCTGTAAGGGTCGAATAGCACTCTTTGATTTTCAGTAAACTCTCTGGTTATTGTGTATTTTATCAGAAAAAAGACGAATACCTAGCTTTTTATGTCTAGTTTTTGACCATCACAGGTAGCTCCGGATATCTGTCACAACCATTTAATCAGTACCTCCGCGGAGATACCTGTGATAGTTTACCAGGCGTGATTTATACGTGCATTCTGGAACGTTTAAAAAGTTACCATTTTTCATCTAAAATGCAGATTTTCTTACACATAACACTCAGTGCTATAAAGCATCCTTGTTTTTTTTTTGTTTTTTTTCAAGCATGGGTAGCAAGTTAATGTACGTTGTCAGGTAATCCCACCCCCGCTCCGACGGGACTGTACAAGTATTCGGACAAAGTTGAATTCTTTATACCAGTAATTATATATATCGGACATTTATGCAACATTCCTATTGTCTTAACCCATTTAAGTCTAGCATCCCATAAAAGGGACATTAGTTAACTGTGTAGACCCAGATCAGACGCCGCAGAATGCGGGTCTACACTATTAAATACAAATATTTAAACAGAAAATTTCTATAAAACATGATAAGAATTTAAAAAAAAAATAACAGACTCCCGTTCTTTGGAAATGGACCGGTCCAAACAGTTAAGGTAGGATAGTCCACTCGGCATAAATGGGTTTAGTAAAGTAAAAGAATAAAACACTTACTTCTCACGGGAAATGTTTGTCATTTTTATATCGTGCATTACAAGATCCACTACACACAGTTTATATAAATAGTTCATTCGTACGATATCGATCAAGGCGGCATTTTTTATGGTCACGTCTAAATATAGCGAGATCTATTTATAAGGTGTATTAAGCAATATCTATATTAAAAAAAATAAATAAATAAATACGAGCACAGATAGCTACTTTCACTGTATTCGCATCGTATTCAAACTGGACAAAGTGCCCAGTGGGGCACATATACCCCCGACCAGCGCTCCGCCACTTCTTAAAGAGCACAAAGTATGTAGCTTTGACTCTGGAGATGGCAGTTGTATGCTATATGTTATAACATTGAAAAAATTCAATCACACATAATATGAAGCCCTTGACCTCAAAGGTCAGGCACAGGTGCAGGGATTGAGCTAAATAAAACTTTAGCCCTATAACTATCACCATATACCAGTGAAATCAGTCTTTATATTATAAGCAAAAATGACATTTGTATGAAACGTCTGTGACCTTGACTTAAAAGCCATGCCCCAGCTTGGGGATGGTGCGGAGAAAAACTTCAGACTTATATATACCATCATGCTTAATATTAATGAAACTAACAAACGGGTCTTCATAATATAGCTATATAAACTTAGATGCAATTTTTTTTTTACTTTTATATGAAATTTCTAAGTCTGTGACCTTGACCTCAAGGTCATACCCCAGGATAAGGATGATGCTGAGTAAAACTCTAGACCTATATCTACCAACATGTAAAATATAAATGAAATTCCTCAAAGGGTCTTGATGGTATAGCTATATAAACATAAACACAAAAATTTTGACTTATTTATGAAAATTCTAAGTCCGTGACCTTGATCCCAACGTTATTCCCCGGGATAGGGTTGGTGCTGATAAAAACTTAAGCCCTATATCTACCATCAGGCCAAACATGAATTAAATCCATTAAAGGCTCTTCATAATATAAGGCCTTATAAACTTTAACGTAAAAACTTTGACCCTAAGACAAAAATAAAGTATGAACGAATAATGCTTCAACGGATGGATGGACAGACAAAAAGATTGCTTGCTGATATCTATATCCGCTCAACCTTTCAATTAGGGGATAATAAAATTTAACAAAAGGTCTGATGATATGGCTATATAAACTTAAAAGCAAAACCTTTTACTTTTAAATGTGGGGATCATGCGGAGTAAGACTCTAGGCCGATATATAGCAAGATGTCATAAATGAAATTCCACAAGGGTCTTGATGATACAGCTATATAAACTTAAACACAAAAATTTTGACATTTTTATGAAAATTGGAAGTCCGTGACCTTGACCCAAAGGTCACCCCCGGGGTGGGGATGGTGCCAATAAAAACTTTAGAGCTATATCTACCATCATGCCAAATATGAATGAAATCCATCAAAGGGTCTTCAAAATATGAAGTCTTATAAACTTTAACGCAAAAACTTTGACCCTGTGACGGAAAGACGAACGAACGGACGAACGAACGAACGAACGTACGAACGAACGAACGGACGAACGGAAAAGCGAAACATATATACCCCCACATACTTCGTATGTCGGGGGTATAATTATTAATCGTTAAAGCGCCAAGCAAAATTTGTAGCAGACGACACTGAGTTTAAAATTTTTATTTTTTTTTTTTCTTTTATTTTTCAGAGAAAACAAATCTTTATATTTCATGTGAATCGTCTGCTTGGCAGACGATTCACATGAAATGTCAAGACTTGTTTACTTCTGGAAATAAAAAAACAAATGTCGTTAGTTGTGATTTGCGCTTTAAGGGTTAAAACATGTTTTACTTCTTAGCCCGCCTACACGAAACAACAGGTAGAGGTAAAGCAGTCATCACGGCGCTTGCGCTGGTGCCGCGCGGTATAGCAGTCATCACGGCGCAGGCGCCGGCGCCGGCGTTGGTTTAAATTTTAGCAAAGCGCTATTAAGGCGAGCTACACTTTCTGCAAGAGTTCTTTCAATGTACATGTGGGTATTTTAACAAATTATTAAAGACAGTATTTTCATATATACCGTGAGTATTCTGACAGACAGATCTGAACAAACAGAGTAGCGATCAGACTCCACATCGTCTACACCGTTTCCCAGTTTTTGATAGTTAAATGTAGTTCAATTTTTAGGTATGAAATTAGGTGTGTGCCTGGCTGACTGCCTGGTAGGAGTGGAAACTTAACAATTACATGTTTGTGAATCTGCTAACTTAACTCCAATGGCCCATAAAAAAGAGAGAAAGAATGAAAGAAAGCGCAGAACAAATATTTACACTAAATACATCTTTATTCGGAAAAAAAAATGCGTAAGTCAAATGAGCCGTGCCAAGTGAAAAAATACCTTCGAACATGCGCAACATGCGCAGATTCAGATCATCCTGCTCATGCGCAAAGCATCATCCGGGCCTTTGTTCTCCATTCTGTAGTATCAGATGATTCTGTTAGCGGACAGTGAAGGTCCTGATCAGACTGCGCGGATGCGCAGTCTGATCTGGGCCTTTGCTGTCCACATATGCCCGGAGACATGTTTTCGCATGGCGCGGCCCTAATAGGGTGACGTCTGATCAGGCTCAACAGTCTGCCTGTCATCGAGCAGTTTTCAGACACGTGTAGTAAACTAGACCTGTTCAAATTTTATGATAAATAAAGTAAGAAGTTCTGAATATTTAGAGTAAATACGGTATATCATTGGTATCACAATATTGCTTCACTGAAAGCGCGCGTAGCTCTCTCATTGCACCTAATGAATCTACAGCACCGAAATTGTGATAGTACGCTGCAGCCTTAATTCGGTAGTTCCCAACGCTGTCCTTCTACATTTACAGTTTGTTTGTGTTGAGGTTTTACGGCCCAGTCAACCCAATATGGTCATGTCGAGCGCGGTCAGTTTACCTAACCACACGTTTACTAGGCAGGCTTACTCTAAGCGGTTAACCAGTATTGTGCACATTCTTTCGCCAGAAACTGACAACTGCCCTTCTTGAATCAGCGGAAGGGAGAGAATAACCGTAGAAAATATTTCATGATCAATCTCCACGAAAGAATGTTGCCGACCTCGGCGGGGGTTGAACCCGCGACCTCCTGGTTTCCAGTCAGACGGCGTATCCAACTGAGCCACCGAAGTCGGCACCTACATTTACAAAAACTGAATCTGTGTATAGAGGTTCAAACGACAGTCTCGGCTAAAATGTGGTGTGTGCCATTTTCTCAGGCGCCCACTATTTTTATTATTCGTCAGAGCGTAAGAAAAAAAATATCATTGCCCCATAGGCTCATATGCCAATAGCCGTGAGACCCGGATAGGCATACGCTTCCGCACAGTCTAATCAAGGTTCGTCAATATTTTCTACCATATCAAACCGCTGAATTCGAAACGAAGGACCTGTTTCGACTGCATGTGTGCAGCTAATCTGTGCCTTCGTTGTTCGCGTATGCAATAAAACATTTGAAGCCTACCATATGCGTGGTTCAACGGCTTCGGACAGTTACTGCAATACAGCAACAAATACCAGTTTTTTTCTTGTTCACGTAGGTGTACAATTCTGATAGCGGTCTCTCAACTTCTGTATTTAGCGTAAATATTCAGACAAATTATATGCCTTGCTCTACCTAATCAGATGTTTGGACAGAATAAAATTGTTCAGGAAGAACAACTATCACAGAACATATTATTATTATTATTATTATTATTATTATTATTATTATGTATAAGAACAAAAGAAAATGTCAATATGTCATATGCTCACAGAGTTGGCACAGGTAACCGTAAGCACGGTCTGGTACCGTAAGCACGGTCTGGTCAGGTGTTGCAAATATTTTTTCTGTAATTTCCAACAAAACTCTAAGTGGACAGAGTAAGACACTGATTCGACTGCGCGCACTCTGTGGGTGCGGGCTTATGCGCACCTTCGTTCGCCGCCTGTCAGAAAAGACCCATTTTTGCATGTTGCTATTTTATTATAAGCTCAAATAGGTGAAAAAGTTTATGTCGTATGCCAACAGTGGCGATTCAGATCATTGTGCGCAATAAAGTCGTGAAAATACGTATGAAAGTACACATGTGTCATATACCAGTACCCAGCAGGCACATGACGTAAATACAACGTCGCCTCAACGTCGATGCAACGTCATGACGTTGCATCGACGTTGAGCCGACGTTGTATAAACGTCATGTGCCCGCTGGGTAGTAGAGACCAAGATCATACTGCGCATCCGCGTAGTCAGATCATCGTTTTCTCTGTCCGCCAACTTATTTAGTATGTTTTATTGTATTCAACAATTCTGTCAGCGGACAACTAAAACCCTGATCAGGATGCGTGGCTGCACAGACAGCTCAGTTGGGTGCGCCGTCCGACTGGAGACCAGGAGGTCGCGGGCTCAACCCCCGCCGAGGTCGGCAATATTCTTTCGTGGAGATTGATCATGAAATATTTTCTACGGTCATTCTCTCCCTTCCGCTGATTTAAGATGGGCAGTTGTCAGTTTCTGGCGAAAGAATGTGCACAATACTGGTTAACCGCTTAGAGGACTAAGCCTGCCCAGTAAACGTGTGGTAAGGTAAAACTGACCGCGCTCGACATAACCCCATTGGGTTGACTGGGCCGTAAAACCTCAACACGAACCAACGCGTCGGACTTATTAGTAAAGTGAAAAACAGAAAACGTATATACGAAATGCTCGTGAACAAAGTAGAAATATGTTCAATATTTAGCTGGTAATAATCAATTTTCTTCTCGACCAGTAGGTGTTCTTTATGTTTACTTGTGTTTGAATGCGGAGAGTGAAGGGTAGCAATTACATGCATTAAACGGAGCACATTCCGAATACATAGTACATACGATTTAGTGTTCAATACTTGACACAACGTATGAGTCTAGTACATGCTCATCTACGTCAAACCGATAATCTGTTGAATATATACTGAAAGGAAAAAGAAACGCAGGGTAGAGTTTTTCCTTCTTATTTTAACCATTTTTTACGGTCTTTACTATAGCCATACACTTTTACAGATTGTCCTGTGAATGTGAACCGCGGGTATACGAGTCTTTGGTCGATGTGCTATCTACCCAGTGTGTGAAATCATTCAACCGTGCACTACACAGTGCATTGCACGGACAATACGGAAAGCCAAAATTTCGTGCAAAACAAGCATGTTTAAACCTTCAGCACAAGATTTCCTCACAACATTTGGTACACTTCAACGATACACAACGCTCTTCGATTCTTTTACCGATTTTTCTTTTCATTTTTACGCTACTTTGAACTTTTTTTCAATCATGGTACGATTGACTGATGTTCAGAGGGGTAGGGTAATTGCGTTGCTGATGCAGGGTCAGAGGCAACAGCAAGTTGCCAATCATTTTGGGGTTAACGTCTCAACAATTGAACGTCTTGTTAGACGTTTAAGGGAGACAGGGCATTTAGCAGACCGACCGCGGTCTGGGCGTCCACGCGTGACGTCGCGACGTCAAGACAGGACAATCCGTCTGGCACATTTGCGGAATCGTCATCTCACTGCTACCGAAACTGCCCTTAATACAGTAGGTACGCATAATCGACAAATTTCTCCGAAGACTGTTGGAAGTCGATTGCGTGAGATTGGTCTTCGAGCTCGTCGTCCAAACGTTGGTCTGCCTCTGACCCAGGCACGTAGGTTGCGTCGTATGGCGTGGTTGACGGCGCATGCGCCCAGGCTATTTCCGACGAGGCAGTGGAGACGAGTTCTTTTTACGGACGAGTCTAGGCTCACTCTCTATCGCGCACATGGTCGACGTCGTGTGTACCGACGTCGCGGAGAACGCTTTGCCGTCGCCTGTGTTGTCGAACGGGATCGGTTTGGGGTGGCTCCGTTATGGTCTAGGGAGGCATTGCTCACGGGATAAAATCACAGTTGATTATTGTTGCGGGCAATATGACCGCAGTAAGGTATAGAGATGAGATCTTGCGTCCTGTTGCAGTCCCGCTTGTGCAACAACGTAATCTGATTCTGCAGCAGGACAATGCCCGACCACATGTTGCCCGAGTTTGTCAGGATTTCTTGGCAAACAATAACATCGCACCACTAGCATGGCCACCGTACAGTCCAGACTTGACCCCAATAGAGCACATGTGGGATGAGCTGGACAGAAGGGTTAGGAAGCGCCGAAATCCCCCCGCAACTCTCGCACAACTAAGGAATGCGTTGATCGATGAATGGAATAACATCCCGATGCGAACTGTCAATGCTTTGGTTAACTATCCAAAGGAGAATTAGGGCAGCAACGGCAGCAAGAGGGGGGCACACCCGATATTGATTTTCAGTTTGATTTTGATTTCAAGATTTGGGGGGTAGCTACCAATGAACTTCAATAACTCGAGACTTGTTGATTACAAACCAATGAAATTTGGAACTTTTGTTCCATACATGTACCGTTTTGTAATCATAGTAAAATATTTAACAAACTTTTTCAAACTTTAGGAATAAAATTTACCCTGCGTTTCTTTTTCCTTTCAGTATATCAGGAAGCTATATCAGGAAGCTAACTAAATCAAATGCTCAATTTCTCTACAGATGTGGCCAGGTTTTGGTTAGAAAATCTATACACGGAAGCCAGTTTGCGCATTATGACTCCCTTGAATTATTATTGTAAATAAAAGTGAACTACATCCTTACATTAACTGATAGTTTAATTTCTTTAACGTAATAACAAATGAAATAGAATGCAGCTTTGAACTAGGTCTGCGGATACTAGACTAATATGTTTCGTATATATTATTTTCTCACCGTTTAATATCGTTAGCTGATCTCCCGTGATCTCCGCATTCGGGTGCGTGTGCTGTTTTGGGTCTTTTCTGTTCGCATGCGGCATATTGCTCTTTTTACATGTTTGAGAGTCTTGATGGGCTGTGGGTTGGAGGTGGGAGGAGGGGGTAAGGACAAATCTGAAATTCTCTAACAAATACCCCATTGTAATAGTCTCTTTCTTTAACCTTTAACCTTTACAACTCTCTGGGCTAATTCAGCAGACGACAAATTGGCGATATTTTTTTCTTATTTTTCCAAGGAAACAGGATTTGAGATTTCATGCAAATTATCAAGCCTGTTTTCTGGGGAAAAATGTGAAAAATATTTCAAAATGTCGTCTGCTGAAAAAAATACCTGGAGTGCTACGCGTTAAAGTTTTAGCTTTTTCTATCTATATATATAAAGAAAATGTCATGTTTAACACCATACAAGTATGAGCTTTTAACAAATAATATTGCCATGTCATGTTCGCACATGCACGCATTTTTTTTTAACATACTTAATCTTTATATATTTATTTCTCAATTTCTCATTAATCAGTGTTCTTGTTTGCCATGCTGTTCTTTACACTGTTTCTTTATTTCTAAGGCTTTGTTTTTGTTTTTTTTTTTCTAATCTGTAGGAGTTTTACTTATTTTGTCTGCAAAGCAATATAGAAAATGACCATTATTATCTTACCAGTAAACCACATCAGATGTCTCATGTTTCGGCATAAAAATGATACCCATAACATAAGAAACTGCATCTTATCACATATGTTAGCAGAAAATCCAGACCATCCTGCATGATTACAAAAATCACATCATTAGGGCTTTTCGCTGTATTGTCTCAGAATTGTTGAAGTAAAAAAAAACACAAGCACCATGTTTATCCTAAGTTTTCGGACTAACAGACCTGGATAATATGTCTAGACCGATATTGGATATAGCAGAATGCAGCTTCTGATCTGGGTCTACACTATTATTCTCTCGTCCAGCACTTCTTGGACACACCAACAGGCAGCCAAATGGACGTTTCCAATTTATTAGGGCAAGTAGGGGAAGACACTAGGAGCTGAAGTGTCTGATTACTTAGGAAAACATCGTCAAATAGAAAATTACTGTCCAGACTGCGCGGATGCTTATATGGTTCTGAGTATTCATTGTTTGCAGGTGCCAGGTTGGCCATTTACTTCTATGTCGATTTAAACTACTGCTATTACTAAAAGCCTGAATGATAATAGCACGAATATGAGAAATAGGTCTTTTCACAATCCTGTATCAGCTACCATTCAGTAATGTAAATACCGTAATAACTTTAAGTATTGAGACAGGCAGGCCACAGCAAACAGTGTAGACGCTGATCAGATACCCCTCTTTCACAGCAACATATGTTAGACATATCAACAGGTAGTAAAATGGTCTTGTTTCAATTTTAGTACAGATATGAGGATGAAATATTCATCATAACTATTATAAAAATATTTTTAATAATAATAATAATAATAATAATAGTAATAATAATAATAATATTAATAACAATGAAAATAATATTAATAATAATAATTATGTACATGTGTGCATGTATGCATGCACGCGTGCGCGCACACACACACACACACACATACACACACACGCACACACACACGTACGCTGGTCCGTGAGCTCTCATGAATTTATGTCCGCATGTAAGTGTGACAGGAATGAATGAATGAATGAACGCACGCGCATACGCATGTATGCATACTTATAGATAGGGCATGCATGCATCCAGGCTTGCACGCTTTCGTGTATGCTAGCGTGCATGAATCTGATTGCTTTCGTCTAATGCATGCATTTACCTGTTTTATGTATACATACATGCATGCGTGTATGTATGCCCAGAACACATGCGCACCTGCGAAATCTCATCTGCGCACTCTGATCAGGAACTTACTTTTCGCATAAAATATACGGGTCCTTTTGTAATTGAGCCGTGCAACATAAAGCGCTACCGTCGCATACGCTTATCACGAGGTCTCAGATCAGTCAGCGCGTCTGCAGTTAAATCTCTGCCTTCATAATGTTGTGGGCAAGTTTTCTAGCCTAGCAACCAATTCATATAAAATGCAAAGCCTGTTGTTCTCAGCAAAACTACTGTCTGTCACAGATTTGAATGGTGAGTTTAGGGTTAAAACATTCCTACTGGTGACAATTCAATCGCAGTGCAAGTCACAGTTTATTGGAAAAACAAGGCTGACATTTTAGCTGATCTTTGTCCTTTATGATTTATGTCCCAGTGAAATGACAAGACATTTTTCTGGGAAAATAAGCAAAACAGTACTCATCCGTCATCTGCCAATTTCATTTTCAGCATGTTAAAGTTTAAAATCGGGCTCAAAACAGAATAAACAATCAGATTAGCAGAAAAGTTTTACAAGTTTTTTATACTTAAGAATAATGGATACAATTCCAGGGGAGGCAACTCTGTTAAAAAGTGTTTGCCATCCCTGTGGAAAATAGGAAAACTCTAAAAGGAATGAATTTGCTACCACAGGGAGTAAATATTTTCGTTCTTCTGATTTCTCCCATTTACAGATAAAGTTTGGTGTATTGGAAGGTAAACAGGAAGACAAAAAGGTTGTCTCGTTTGTCCAAAATGGCGGAAAATCTACGCAATGTATCTATTCCTCTTAACTCTAATATTTGAGACTCATCGTGCGGAAAAGGTGCCTATTGCATAATGTGAACAGCGAATATCCAGATTTGTCTACGCATCGACACAGACAAATCAGGACGGTCACCATGATTTTACCATAATCTAAACATAAAAGCGTCATTCAAAACGTTTTGTTTTGTTTTGTTTTTTTCTTTAAATTATTTTTCTTAGGTAAATAAGGCCTCCATATGGAACTACGGTAATATATGAAAATAAAATGCTAGCGCCTGATTGCTGTAAACGTACATGTAGTCAGATAGTACCGTTGATAGATGGTAATCTTAGTTATTTGTGTATCTATGTCCATATCACGTTGAAACAGCTTAAAAACTTCGAGTCCAGTAAGCACTTGGATCGGTGGCAGCCTATCGGGTGCTATTCATTCCCTCCCAGCACTCTCTCTCTCTCTCTCTCTCTCTCTCTCTCTCTCTCTCTCTCTCTCTGACTTTTTGATTTACAAGATCTTCATCCTATTTTACACGCAAACTTACAGAGTGAACCACTACGTTACGAGTACTGGGAATATGTACCCCTTCTGCCGTCATTTCAGCCATTCTTTCCTTCTATAGCAAATCCGAAAACATGACTATCTTAAGCGTGCCGCAACAACGTCAGATAAGGACTGCAGTACAAGGAATTAATTCTTTTAACTTTCATACTTTTACCAAAACCAATTTCGTCTGTGCGATTCTTAGTGCGGCACTCTCAAAAACAGTATTGACGAAAAATATTCACGAGTATTAGTACCTAATCATATCTATTACGATATTTGGACAAGCCCATAAATTCTGATCAACTACAATTTGATGCACACGAAACTACTAGATTAATGGTAATCTGTGTAGACCCAGATCAGATGATTTATTTTAGGAACTATATAATCTGTGTCCACACTGTTTACTCGCATGTCAACATGCACACTATACGCCCGTGGTCAAATCAGCATTTAGTGGAAAGTGGCAAACCAGCGTCCAAAACTACAGGTTGAATGGCAAACTGTGTCGACCCCAGATCAAATGGTTCAGTTTAGGAACTATTTGATCTGGGTTCATACTGTTTGGTCACGTGACAAAATGCACAAGCTACGCACATGGTCAAATTGGTGTTTAGTCAAAAGCAGCCAACCTACGTCCAAAACTACTGGTTTGAATGGCAAACTGTGTAGACCAATATCAAAAGGTTCATTTTAGGAGCTATGTGATCTGGGTCCGCGCTGTTTACTCACGTGTCAATATACATATTCTACGCAGGTGGTCAAATCAGTGTTTGGTCCAAAACAACAAACTGCGTCCAAAACTATTGGTGTGAATGGCAGACTGTGTAGATAGAATTGTTCATTTTAGAAGCTATGCTATTTTGGTCCGCGCTGTTTTCTTACATGTCCAGATGGACATACTGCGCACGTTGTTAGATCAGTGCTTAGTCGAAAGCAGCGAAATTGCGTCCAAAACTACTGGTTGAATGGCAAACTGTGTAGACCCAGATCAAATGGTTCATGTAATGAGCTATTTGTTGAGGATCTGCTTTGTGTGCTCACGTGTCAACATGCACATTCCAGGCACGTGGTCAAATCAGCGTTTAGTCAAAAGCAGGAAACTTAATATTTGCCGCCTACGCTCCAGTTTATTGATTATATAAACACGGTAGAGATATGCAGACTGCACGATATTCTCGCTGTCTAATGATTAAGGTTATACAGATACTTTGCATTTACTTGAAACATTATATGCTTCTTATGTGAACAAGGTGTAGTTCAGCATTTACAAAGGCGCCTGTGAATATGCATTGGTTGAGAGTCAAATTAACTGTAGTTTTCGTTTAATAATTATTGCGACATATGATAAAATCACTGCAAAAAACTAGCCGCCTAATATTAATGTCCGTTTTCAGGATGAGCTTCTACAAATGACTGCCACACTTGAATATGTGCTTCAGCGCATGTTTGCTTTGTATGAAAAACTCTCAAAGTAAACATCTTATTTAATTCTTGTAAACCACGTTTGTCTGACAACTGCCATGATCCTATATGCAGCAAACTAAGGAGCCTAAAAGAAATGCATGATGATAGAGAACGCCAAATATCAGCAATCATACAATAATGGCGTCTTTAGACATATATGAAGGTTAACTTGAAAGACATTTACATGAAAGCCCATATCACACTATCCTAGTCAAAGGTTTGTAATCTCAAAGGGCATCTTTAGCACTGTTTTTAGTAATAAATATAATGTTTTAGTGTAATTAATGTTGCATAAACTCTACATTATATATAATAACAGGATTTACATTCCCCGAAAGGGTCCTAAAAAAGGTCCCCTACCACCCAGAAAAAAACAACATATAAATAATGAGGAATTACCATTACAGAATCCTCCCCACCTGGAAGGCTTCTGTTTGTGAACGAAAGCGTATGTTTCGTTCAGCGCCCAGGAGAAACCTTGATAGTAACTCTCCAGTTAATTAGAGAAACTAACATTGGGCTTTTTTCACAGAATTGCTGGCTTTAAATATGCACCTTGTTAATATTAAATGATTTTTGGGATCGTGTATTAAAGTTAAATGGTTTTCGTGTAGGTGATGATGTAACATTTATCCTCAAATATGCCCTTTCAGATACCGTTTTCTTAATCAGAAACAAACTAATAGAAATGAACTGTCTATTACTATCTGAATATTAGTACCATAAAAGTTGGGTTGGATATGATGACAAGGTTTTACGCCGTTTTCATCACAGATGACCGGCTGAGCTGTTTAAAATGACTATTTGTCTCCCTTTATCAAACCATTCACTTAATCAGGTTATATGAACGAAATAATAAACACAATTCCTTGGAGCACGGTGCTCGAATGGATTTTTTACTATTTTTAAAGATTACACAGGTCTCATCGTGTGGGTCCGAATCCTTACTTTGGCATTTTTATTTTATCTATATACATATATTTTTTATTCTTATTTTGTGTTAGTTTTCATTGTAGTTATTTTTTGTTTTGTTTCTGTTAACGTTACCAGCGTAAATATTCTCATTAATAGCACCACAGCCTATGTTTGAGTTTGAAAAATGTATGAAGAAAAAATGGATTACTGATTACTATTCATATTTACAGAGCCTACATACATCTCCGTTCCTTGGTATCACAATATTGCTTCACTGAAAGCGCGCGTAGCTCGCTTATTGCACCTAATGAATATACAGCACCAAAATTGTAATAGTACGCTGCAGCCTTAATTCGATAGTTTCCAACGCTGTCTTTCTACATTTACAAAAACTGAATCTGTGTATAGAGGTTCAAACATACCAGAATCTTAAACTGTCTTTAACATGGATTCAGGAAGGCATGTATCAAATCATGTTGTCTTAATGAAGCGTTGTTACGACAAGAATTGTAATAAAAGTGAGAAGTGTAATAAAATGTTACATTTCTCACTTTTGTTACATTTCTTATCGCAATGTCTGAGACGAGAAATGTAATAAAATAAGGTGAGAAATGTACGGTCCTTTACATATAATTTTAGGTAATTCATTCGCCATTTTCTGATCAACTATCACTGCGGTATATATGAGATAACCGTGGAAAGGCGGTAAACCCCAATCAAGAAAATAATTTTACCTGTGCTATTAGTTCATTAAAATGGCCAATCGCTTGCCAAAAGCGATTTAAAAATATTTGAAAAAGTTATTACATTTCTCATATTTTTGCAGACACCATGGGGAAAGTCGAAACAAAAACTCACAATTGCGAGAAATGTAATAATTTTCACTAGCTTCTGATATACGTGAAATCGTATGTACAGGAACATATACTAACAACCCAATTTAAGATCATAAGTGTATTCTCGTGTGTTATGTATTCATCAAAATATCCAAATATATACCAATGCGATGTAAACAAATATAAAAAAAGGTCATTACATTTCTCTCCTTATTTCATAACATTTCTTGTTGCAGACATTGTAACATGAAATTATATGTAAAGGACCGTACTAACAACCCAATTTCAGAAAATATGTGTTTTTCCTGTGTTATGTATTCATCAAAATAGTCAAATACTAACCCAATGCGATGTACACAAATATAAAAGTTATAACATTTCTGAGCTTATTTTATTACATTACATTTCTCGTCTCAGACATTGTGTGTGTGTGTGTGTGTGTGTGTGTGTGTGTGTGTGTGTGTGTGCACGCGTGCATACATGCGTGGCGTGCATGCATGCACGCATGTACATAATTATTATTATTATTATTATTTTTATTGTTATTAATATTATTATTATTATTATTATTATTAAAAATATTTTTACTATAGTTATTATGAATATTTCATCCTCATATCTGTACTAAAATTGAAACAAGACCATTTTACTACCTGTTGATATGTCTAACATATGTTGCTGTGAAAGAGGGGTATCTGATCAGCGTCTACACTGTTTGCTGTGGCCTGCCTGTCTCAATACTTAAGGTTATTACGGTATTTACATTACTGAATGGTAGCTGATACAGGCTTATCTATCCACAATTGTGAAAAGACCTATTTCTCATATTCGTGCTATTATCATTCAGGCTTTTAGTAATAGCAGTAGTTTTAATCGACATAGAAGTAAAGGACCAACCTGGCACCTACAAACAATGAATACTCAGAACCATATATGCATCCGCGCAGTCTGGACAGAGATTTTCTATTTGACGATGTTTCCCCTAAATATTCAGACACTTCAGTTCCTAGTGTCTTCCCCTACTTGTCCTAATAAATTGGAAACGTCCATTTGGCTACCTGTTGATGTGCCCAAGAAGTGCTGGACAAGAGAATAATAGTGTAGACCCAGATCAGAAGCTGCATTCTGCTATATCCAAAATCGGTCTAGACTTATTATCCAGGTCTGTTAGTCCAAAAACTTAGGATTAACACGGTACTTGTTTTTTTTTTTTTTTTTTTTGTTTTTTTTTTGTTTTTTGTTTTTGTTTTGTTTTTTTTTTTAATTCAACAATTCTGAGACAATACAGTGAAAAGCCCTAATGATGTGATTTTTGTAATCATGCAGGTTGGTCTGGGTTTTCTGCTAATATGTGTTGAGATGCAGTTTCTCATGTTATGGGTATCATTTTTATTGGCAGAAACATGAGACATCTGATGTGGATTACTGGTAAGATAATAATGGTCTTTTTCTTTATTGATTGCAGACAAAGTAGGTAAAACTCCTACAGATTAGAATAAAACAAAGCTTTAGAAATAAAGAAACAGTGTAAAGAACAGCATGAAAAACAAGAACATTGATTAATGAACTATTGAGAAATAAAAATAAGAAGGTTAAGTATAATAAGAAAATGCGTGTATGTGCGTACATGGCATGGCATTATTATTTGTTAAAAGCTCATACTCATCATGATCTAGTCAATCCCTACAATGTGGCAGTTTCCAGAATTGTTTCTGATGTTTTTGCCAGTGACGCGCCATAAGTAGACTTCCCAAATCCCGGACATACGCTTCTACCGATATTTCCTTCGTTCAGGCCCATGGGCATGGTGGGCGAAGCTTGCTTACCAAGTAATGCTTACTATCCGCGGACGCCTGATTACACCCTTTGTTCTGGGGTCCATGTCTGTTGGTCTGAACATTCTGATTCGTCATTCGTTTATGGATTTATGATTTTGAATTACGGCTTTGGTACCATGACCGCAACTACTTGTATGGTGTTAAAAAATGACATTTTTTTTATATATATATAGATAGAAAAAGCTAAAACTTTAAC
Organism: Anodontia alba; assembly: GCA_964016985.1. Lineage (NCBI taxonomy): Eukaryota > Metazoa > Mollusca > Bivalvia > Lucinida > Lucinidae > Anodontia > Anodontia alba. The sequence continues at coordinate 51,975,483 of OZ024823.1, read as the reverse complement.
GCGTAGCACTCTTGCTATTTTTTCAGCAGACGACATTTTGAAATATTTTTCACATTTTTCCCCAGAAAACAAGATTTGACAATTTGCATGAAATCTCAAATCCTGTTTTCTGGGAAAAAAAAAGAAAAATTATCGCCAATTTGTCGTCTGCTGAAGTAGCCCAGAAAGTTGTAAAGGTTAAAGAAAGAGACTATTACTATGTGGTATTTGTTTGATTAGAGAATTTCAGAATTGTCCGCACCCCCTCCCACCTCCAACCCACAGCCCATCAAAACTCTCAAACATGTAAAAAAAAAAATGCAATATGCCGCATGCGAACAGAAAAGACCCAAAACAGCATACGCACCCGAATGCGGAGATCGCGGGAGATCAGCCAACGACATTAAACGGTGCGCATTGCGAGAAAATAATATATACGAAACATATGAGTCTAGTATCTGCAGACCTAGTTCAAAGCTGCATTCTATTTCATTCGTTATTACGTTAAAGAAATTAAACGATCAGTTAATGTAAGGATATAGTTCACTTTTATTTACAATAATAATTCAAGGGCGTCATAATGCAAAAACGCACGCTAGCTCCTTAATACATATTGTCAATTTTATAAAATGCTTATTTTCAACGGCGTACACACTAACAGGCATTATCATACTACTCGCCGGCCTCGGTGTCTCAGCCGGATGCGCCGTCCGACTGGAGACCAGGAGGTCGCGGGTTCAACCCCCACCGAAGTCGGCAATATTCTTTCGTGGAGATTGATCATGAAATATTTTCTACGGTCATTCTCTCCCTTCCGCTGCTTCAAGAAGGGCAGTTGTCAGTTTCTGGCTAAAGAATGTGCACAATACTGGTTAACCGCTTAGAGGACAAAGCCTGCCCAGTAAACGTGTGGTTAGGCAAACTGATCGCGCTCGACATTACTCCATTGGGTTGACAGGACCGTAAAACCTCAACACAAACAAATTATCGTACTACAGGAACTGTCACTCAGGTTATCGATATTCCATTTTAGATAGGCTTCGATTAATTCCCTTTGACCGGAGACCCGTAAGCGTCGTCTTACCTGTGTAGCTGGTGTGTAATCAACCCAGTGTCACACACCTACAGTACAGCTACAGGTCAGATAAATGAAGGTCATTGCATGTATGGATGCTCTTTAGAATGGATGAATGAATGAATGAATGAATGAATATTAGCAGATTATTCAGTATGATTTTCAAACGAATATCAATAGTTCAAAATTCCAGAAAGCTACAAAGCCCATGAGGATACAATATGTGCATGCATGATGGCAAAGACAGTACAATTATACATAATATCGCAAATTCTACCACATATTCTTCCAGATACACTACAACTTTTGAGACGTAATAACACTGAGTTGCGGAGAAGTTGCATGATTTGTATACAAATATACATACATATATACATACATACGCACATACATATTTATGCATATGTCCACGCATGTACATGCATACATATATATATATTCATTAGAAATATAACTGATATGCGTATATGCAAATAGGTGTATATGTATATGAGCATATACGTGTGTATGTGCGCACATGTATGGTTATATAGGTTTACACTGATTAGTTGATTATGATTGAGTAAAAAGGAGTAAAAAGGACCATTTTCTGTCCGCTCGCGAAGAGTCTTGTATTTCGTTTCGGCAAGACTTGGTTACGGCGGAGGAAATTGGTAAATGGCTTTTTTGGTCATAAAGTATGTTATTCATTTAAAATCATATATAGATATATTTACTTGGTTCAGTCGATTATGATTGAGTAAAAAGCCTTTTTCTCTCTCTCTCTCTCTCTCTCTCTCTCTCTCTCTCTCTCTCTCTCTCTCTCTCTCTCTCTGCCCGCACTTGAAGCGTCTTGTATTTCGTTTCGACAAGACCTGGGTGGTGGGGAAAAGGAAGGGAAGAGGAAGGAGGAAGAAAAGAAAAGAGAGGCAAGATAAATGGCATTTCTATCTCAATCATTTTCTCATGGGCTAAAAAGACGGCCAGAGTTTGGAATCTAAAATTTAGTTTGTTGTAGTAATATTACGTACTCATTGCATTGTTTTCTTGCCTTCTGTTTTCTTTCTCCCCCCCCCCCCCCCATAGCCCCCTCCACCCCCTCCCCCCCCCCCCCATCCCCCCTTTTTTAATCAATAGATAAAGGATAACAGGCAGTTCAGTTAATGATGTAAAGCATGTGGATATGGGCTGACATAATGGCGGATGAGTGTGGACAGGCCGTACAATTTGCCAGTCAGTCTGTGTCCTCATGATTTATTCATTCTTTGAAAAAAGAAAAAAATGAAAATGCAATTAGTCTAGAAATATTATCTAAGTGAGTACATATATGCAGCACTGTGTAGATGGAATGGCATTTGGCATGTTGGTGTGGATAGGCCATATCGTGTGCCAGTCATTCTGTGTCCTTAGACTGTTAAATACCCGTTTATTACTTGAAAAAAAAAGACCTACTGTGTAAAAAATTCTGATTTCCTTGTTTTGTGAGATATCATCTTCTCCACATAATGTTGATTACCCCATAATGTTAATTATATACACAATGTATTGATTTTTTCAGGTAATAACAGAAATGCTATCTTTAATGACTATGTCATATGCCATTGTATATGTTTGTATTATATCCTCAAGGGCTTTAACGCCTATTGACATTTTGAAATAAATCTATTCTATTCTATTCATAAATAAACACTTTTGTACATATCCTTTGGTAGCTCATGCTCCAGGTTACATAGCAAAAGTATAAAATCAAAGTATAAAATCATTTTAACTGTATACACCTTCTTCGTATGTTACTATTACCTATATTATGTCTTATTAGTGTCTGCAAATATTTTGTCTAAAGGATAGATAGTACGATGCACACAACACAGATTTATACTCTACTGCTGAAAATAGCTACCCAGACAGGTGAACCAAAGTAGGTAGAGACAAGCCCCAATCACTTTGGCTTGTCCTTTCTGGGTAATTATTCAGATAACTATTTTTTTTTTTTTCAAATCATTTGGATTAATACAATTTACTAGTACTGAGCCTTACTACAGATTTGTGTATGTAAAATGCTGTCATTGTGTATATTCGCCATCACACTGTTAAATGTTATGTCCTGATGGGCTTTATAGCCTTTGGAGTTCTCAATAAAGAGCTGTTCTTTTCTTATATATATCATTATTATTATTATTATTATTTCAAATTAAATAAAAAGTGTTGTGTTTAGTTATAGATAATTCAATGTGATTTTTAAACGAATTTCAATTGTTTAACCTAAGAAAACAAAAGTTATTAATAAATTAAAAAAGTGTTATAGTTAGTGAATGGTAATTCAGTAAGATTTTAAAATGAAGAACAATAGTTTATCCAAGAAAACAAATTAGTTAATTAAATAAGGTTGTATTTAATTAATGATAATTCGGTACATTGTTTGAATGAAAAAAAGATCATTTCACCTGAAGAAAACAAATGGGAAAATTTAATTAAATATAAGTAATTTGAAAAATGAATGAATGAATAAAAAAAACAACATTATTTTATGATAACCATTAACTGAAGAAAGAAAGAAAATAAGAAAGAAAGAAAGAAGCATATGGATAATGAATACAGGATCTATGTCACCCACTTCTTAACATCATAGTCTGCGTACCTCTGTTATTAAGTTATCCTAAGATTTTTGTTGTTACAGTACAAAAGAAAGAAAGAAAGAAAGAAGCATATGGATATTGAATACAGGGGAAAGGCCTATGTTTTCCACTTCTTAACCTCAAAGGGCATTCTGCACACCTTTGTTATTAAGTTAGGTTATCCTTAGACATTTATTAGTACAGTAATTAAAGATACCTAATCTAGGTAACCTATTTCTCATCAATATAGTAGTAGAATAGTATATTTCTCATCAATACTATCACCACAGATTAAAGAAACCTATTAATCAGCCGGAATGCAACCAAGTGTGTTTAATCAATGCTCGCCAGACACCATGATATGCGGCGTCTGATCTGGGTCTAAAGTTCTAAACTGTTTGTCAATGTCCCTTTTTTAGCATAAATTGATATTAATTAAATATTACAGTGTTTTAAGCAACCTTCAGGTATGTGTCCTTTGTACACCAAGACCCCATTGCACTTTCTGAGCAAGGTTTATGCTCTTTGCTTAATGTGTGTTACAGATCTAATTGTTAAGATCAGTATGTGCAGATGCTTATGCTAAACAATCCTCCTGGTCATTCTGTGCCTGAGCACAGTTTGGTCTGGGTCTAAAATACAAACAACGCTTGTCATTATTTCCTTTTCTATTAGTATTAGGGTACATGATTAGAACAGAAAAAAACGTAAATTTAGGGGTTTTAATTATTATTGGTAATTTAGTAATTAAGTAGTTTGAAACCAATCCGCAAAGTTCACACAGACCTTCAGCTGGACAGAGGTGTACAAGCAGGACATTTCTTTCAAGACCGGTAACTAAATAGCTTTGGGCTATTTGTTCGCAGCATAAAGACAACTTAATACTTCATAAACTTAGGAAGCATTCGCGGTTCCGCACTTCCGGTTGCCTCGTTTTGACTTTGTCCCTAGATACCCTAGTTACGATGAAAACAAATGACCGCCGTGCAATTTTGTATGCACGGATCTATTTTTCTGACAGATCATTATTTTTTATTAAAAAAATCCAGTACATAATTACATATTACCTTAGATTTGATCAGTAAATTGGTAGTCAATAAACTGACCTAGACTAAAGAAGTTGGAGTGCACTGGGTTGAGGGAGCAGATAGAAATTGGGTGGAAGTAAGAAAAGATAAGAGAAAGGAGAGGGAATGGGAGATAGGCGGTTGGGTAGGAGAAAGGAGAAGATAACGGAGGAAGATATATGAAATAAAGGCAAAAAAAAAAAAGGTGGGAGAAAGGAGACAAGGGTCTCCCCACAGGTTATTTTTGTTAAGCTCAACATCAGAAGGTTTGTTTAGTTTGGTAACTGACGATCAGCGAAGTTTGGTATCTTGGGAGAAATGTTGATCGACTTAAGTTGTTAAGTTGACGACTGGTTGGTGTGTTAAGTTTCGTATGTTTGTCGGATGACTTAAAGTCTTTAAGGTCAATACCAGTCGGTGTGTTCAGTTTGGTAGTTATGTTGGATAGGCTTGGTATCTTTCATTACAAAAACACGCCTATTCAAATACAATGAAAATTTTACCACCAAAAAATGGCAATTTTTCAGTAAAAAATTCTGATATTTTTTATATTTCTGCTCAAAATATAGATTGTGCGTACTCGTTAGAACCGCCTCGTTGAGACGGTTCTAACGAGTACCCACAATCTATGTTTTTGAGCAGAAATAACAAAAATAATGTATACTCATGTAAACCCCAGTTTTACTATATAAAAGTGGGGTTTAAGGGGGTCAAAATTATATAGGTATGTTTTCGTGATGGGAGAAATGTTGATCAGCTAAATTTGTTAAAATCAATATCGGTCAGTGTGTTTTGTTGCTATCTGAATTAAGTATCTTGAGGGGATGTCATTCGACTAAAGCTGTTAAGTTCAATACTAGCCGGTGTGTTTGGTAGGTGTGTCATCTGCATCTGGTATATTAGGAGAAATGTTGATCGGCTAAAGTTGTTAAATTCAACTCCGGCTGCTGTATTTATGTTTTATTTGGTGGGTGTGTCACCTGAATTTGGTATCGTGTGTGTGTGTGTTGGGGGGGGGGGGGGGGCGGAGAGGGGATGGGGTGGTAACATTAGCTGGTGTGTTTGGTAGGTTGGTAGGTGTGTCATCTGCGGTTGGTATATTGGGAGAAATGTTGACCAGCTAAAGTTGTTAAATTCAACACCGCTGCTTTATATACGAGCGTATTTTTTATTTGATACGTGTGTCACCTGAATGGAATAGTGATCAGCTTAAGTTCAACACCGGTCAATGGGTTTTCCCAGCTAGCATTCTTAATAAATCTGTAACCGGCCAATACCGGCCCGCTATAGATTTATGTAGAATGCTCACTGGGTTGGTTGGTATTTCGGCTAGTTTTGGTATCTTTGGAGGAATGTTGATCGATTAAGTTGTTAAGTTCAACACTAACCAGTGTGTTTAGCAGGATTTCTTGGGAGGAATGATGATTGACTAAACCTTTTTCTTTCAACGCCGATATTGAACTAGGACTGGTAAAGTAGAGGTACATTGTATTTCAATAAATATTCTAAGCTATCTACATATTTTGGTTTCCCAAAAATAATTCTAGCAAAATAGTAGATTATAATACTGAGGGATGAATACTCATTTAGAATTGCTTTTAGGATAAGGACCCTTATGCCCTGATGAGCAGCTGTCATTTTGCATTTCATCATTCAGACTCCGACAGTAACCTCAGTAGAATAATCAATGCCTGAAGCCAATGTAAACTTAAATGATCTGCAAGGTTGACAAGTGTAAAATCAATGATACATTTGGTATTTGTAATAACACAAAATTGTTATATTTCTATATAGTTTTACCTTAAAGGATATTTATGTTCCGATTATTTTACCTTTGTGTCGTTATCGAACATTAAAATGACGGAAGATTTCCTAGCAATCGTTCTGTCAAGCGCTAAAAAAGTAGGCAATGTATCAATACTTATACAATCAATGATACTATAAGTGATAATTTACAGAAAGGAAAATGATTTCAATGTAATCAACTCAGAATCGAACAGTAAATCGAGGATAAGAGTTGTTTTAGCCAGCACCCATTACCAGTAATGCTTACTAACGAACTGTTTACACCGTTGTCAAGTATTTGGATCACCTCTGCTGTTTCAGTAGGCGCCGAAATTCGTGACGTCACGGCGGTTCCCCGAATTGGTGGCGCAAATTAGCATAGTACTTATCAGGTAAGCCCTTAACACCTTGGGTAAAATATTTAGCAGACAACATAACCGTGGGATAATTTTCTCCAGTTCTCCATTAAAACATATGTTATAGGTATTCATTTGATGCACCTTGGTGAAGCAAAATCATATGTTATGAGTACTCATTTGATGAGGCTCTTCTAGTAAGTACGCACAACATAAATTTTTAATGAAGAATAAAAAAAAAAAACACAGAATTATCTCCAAATACTTATCCTGAACAATTTCTCTGTATGTTTTATTTTCAAAACAGGCGTTGGCATTCAAATTGTCTCCAATGAAGATCATTTGTATGAAGTGTCAAATCCTATTTTCTGGATAAACTGAGACAGCCCAGAAAGTGATAAACGTTAAGGGGTCAAATATCATCCCCACCCCTAAAAGGAAATGGTTTGACATTTCATGCAAAGCATCTCTATTGCAAACAATCTGCATGAAATATCAAATGCTATTTTCTGGGGAAAATTCAACAAATATCACCAGTTTATTGCTGCTGAATTAGCCCAGAGAGTGGAAAAGGTTAAAAGTTAAACTTTTTAGCCCTCCCCCACCCCCACCAAAAAGGTTTGAAAGTCCATACAAACTGTCTCTGTTGGAGACAATTTGCATGACAAGAAAGCCTACTTTCTGGGAAAAATAAGAATATCATCATCACTTTTCCCTTGTTGCATGAACGTTGTTTCACAATCATTTTTAACCACTTTAACTTAAGAAAAAAAACAATAGACAAACTGTTAAGAAACTTACAAAAAACAATAATGTAGCATTTGTTATTTCATTTTTTATCTTATCATCTCAAGAATTGCAGGACCCGGTGACCTGTCTCAGATAAAAGGCAGTTGTGTCAGATCACGGAAAAAGGGAAATTATGTATTATGTAAACACTAAAGATCCAAATCAGACTGCGCATCTGCACACTCTGATCAGGATTTTAACTCTTAATCAATATATTCTCCAGTAATTAGTGTTTCTTTAGGTACACAGTTAAAGATGGAGCTTTGTTTGCCCATATTCTTAGATCATAGTTATAATGGTCAACAATGTTGATGATCATTTGATGTTTTGATTACTTTGTTTTTATTGATCAAGCTATTAATTTGTCCAGTGGCCTGAGGCTTCTAGTTCCCAGCTGGATAATGATAATAAGAGTAGACAAATGAAACCAGAAAATAAACATGTGCTGTTATTAAACTTGTATTTATATGTGTTTGAACAATTGTTTTTTAATACTAATATAAATGAAAGTAAAATGTTTTGTTGATCGTTTCCAGAACTTTGAAGTATCTTCAAGTAAAATAAGAAACAATTATGATTGAATCTTTTCAAAAACAATGGGCCTTATGAATTATGCAATCAATGTAGACCCGGATTAGTCTGTGTGTCCGCTGAAATATATGGATAAAATGTCGTTTTCCTTGGATTATTACTGTTACTACTACCCTAGGTTTTTAGACAGAGAGGTCTGTGCAAACAGTGTAGACCCAGATAAGCTGTCACATTACATATTGTGTGTTCAGGGTCTACACTATTTTACACTTACCCAGCAATGTTTAGACAAATCAGTTGATTCTATAATGGCCTTGTTAAACAGATAGGGCAAGTGTTGTAAAGAGTAGAATCATCTGGTATCCCAGATGATTTTTGAAACAATTGCCTTTAGGGTAATTTTCGAAAAGGTGTGAAGGTATTGAATCCGACTGAGAAAGTGGTTAATAGTATTCTGATAAACACACCATAACAAAAGGCAATGACCTTTATCAAACATTACATCACAGAGTACCTTATCAAGGTCTACACTGTTTGCCACCCAAATAGCAGGTATAAGCTGTGTCAACAGGTAGCCAAACGGACTTGATCAAATTTCAGTGTGATAGTAATTTAATGTGTCTAATATGGTTTAAACAGTAATTAGCAATATTAATTTTTACCCCTAAATACACATGTAGTATAAACTGTCCATGTAGCTATTTTACAAAAATATTTCGAATATGAACAGCATAATAATATTTATTCTTCGGGATTGTGATGTGCAGTTCTATCACTGTTACTTTAATAATAATAATAATAATAACAATAATGTCATTAGTATCATTATGTTTTTATTTCCTACATAGAGAATCATTTTATGAAACAAATTAGGACCAGCATAGGATTATTTATTTTCCAAATTAAGATATACAGCTAAAGATTACTGCAATAATTATTTCTGAAAATAATAACAATTATCATTTTGTTTCAATGTATTTTTTTTAATGTTATAAATTATTTATTAAATATACACATTTTACACCGCATGTTGAATAGAGATTGCACATTCTATCAGAGAAAAAATGTATGCACGTGCTGATCTGAAACTACAATGGTTGCACGTCATATTTAATACTGCTTTTATCTGGACAGACTCGTGTTATTCACAGATTTAGAGAACAACTTTTCCGTGTTTTATAGTCAATTTTACTTTGTACATGCACGCACTTAGATGAAGCCAAGATTATGAACCATGTACTTTAGTCCTTATTTAGTGTACAGGAATCTAAAATGAGCAAATCGTGTTAATTAAAGTGCTAGTTTATGCACCAAAGATCAAATGTTGGATTTAATTCTATTTGTGCAATTAAAATTGCGCATAAGCATGTATGTCAATTATGTAAACAGTGATTTCGTTGTTTTCTTTCGTCAAGATAAGGACATAATTGACAGTCATTAGCAGTAATTGTTATTAAGAAAACATCGCAAGAGTGGCCGCGCATTTAGGTCTTATTCTGGTATCCTGACAAAGCATTTTTTTCGTCATGTGTTGAACGACCGGAAAGTAAAAACAAAATACGATAGTGGTCAATCACCAGTGTCCCAGACAGGTGTCCCAGACAGGTTCTCTTAATAGTCCTATAGACTTTTGTGGCACCCCCAGTCAGGTTATCGCCATGTCAGCGCAGAGTCAGGGTCAGAGTATGCCTATGTTTTTGTATCAGTCACCTGCTAGCAGTCAAGGTTATGGTCAAATAATGGGACCGGGGATGAGCCCCCTCCACCAATCCCACAGCAGCAATTATCGTTTACCTCCCCAACGTCAAAACCAGAGTGGGTAAATGAACTGTCAGATGATATAAAAGCAATCAAAACAGGAATGAGCAGTATGGAAAAAAACTCTGAACTCTTTTAGTACAAAAGTGAATAATTTAGAACTGAAAACAACCACCATTGATACTGGAGTGACTGAAGTAGAAAAGAGCTGTATCTTTGTTAGTGAGCAATATGAAAACCAGAAATTGGATATCCAGCGTGCTAAAGATAACATTAAAGCTGTACAGGATCAGTGTAAACAGTTGGAAGGTAGGCAGAAAGAGCTTGACAAACACACTGAGAGTATAAGTAAAATCGACAGCAAATTATTAGACCTTGAAAGTAGATCTATGAGAGAGAATCTGATGTTTTTTGGTACAGAGGAAGATGCGCGTGGTAGTGATGATAATGAGAGCTGTTTTGAGAAAATAAATACATTGAGAGAAAATTTGGCGTTTGCAGAAGGAGAAGTAGCTAAAATCGAACTCGACAGAGCGCACAGAATGGGGAGAAAGCATGTTTTGCATTTAATTTGTAGGCAGCTCCAGTAGGCAAGAGCTGCCTATTTGTTGCCCTTCTTGCTGCTTATGGACAGAACAGGCAACCAGTAGGCGGCTCAAAGTAAGTTTGTTTTGTACAACAGGCAGAGTAGGCAACTCCAACTTAATGTATGTTTTATATACAGGCAGAGAAGGCAACTCAAACTTATTTAATTTTCATCAGGAGGCAGAGTAGGTAGCTCTAACTGTATTTTACTTCTTGCAGTACGCAAAGAAGGCAGCTCAAACTTAATTTTCTTTTTCCTATAGGCAGAGTAGGCAACTCAAGCTTATTTTATTTTCTGCAGTAGGCAGAGTAGGTAGCTCCAGCTGGGTTTACTTTGTGTAATTATTAGGCACAGTAGACAGCTCTATCCTTAGTCAGGTGAAATTGGCGGGAAAATATAGCAGCCATTTTGATTGCAAATGTGTATTTAGGATGTTTTAGATTAAACAGAAATTTATTTCAGTGAATGTAAGTAGACTACTTGTTTGTTTATTAGTGAAGTATAGGTAGAGAAACGTTTAATTTACTTAATTTAATTCAATGCCTTTTTCCTGTTACATATCAAAGCAAGTTGATGCCATAAATATGTAAATCTGGTGTAATACTGACTATACATTAAGATACATAGATCTGCTTGCCTAATACATGTACAAGGAGATTTTCACATGATGGGGTTATAATTGTTGCTTGAATTATCAACCTGAGACCCCATTATAAGCCCGAGATCAATTAAGCTTAAGCTTCAGATCCAATAACGCAGAGGGTTGATATTGATATCACTGTTATCAATGCATAACCATAAGGTATCATAGAGGTATAAACCCAGCATCGATTGCTCAGTCGAGCAAATTTGAATTTACTTGTCCATAGTCAAGGGAGTTTTGTTGGAAACATGACTTTGTTTATTATAGTGATTAATTTGATTTTTATGTTTTCGCTTTGATGCATTGACTGAGTTGGGAGCCTTTATGCGAACCGAATTTTTATGTATTTCTGTATTAAGAGTAGCATCGGGACCCAGGATGAAGTTAGTTAGCTGTAAAAGTGCTTTAAACCCCCCGGTGGTTTACTCTACTGACCGTTCTAAGGCGGTGGTCCCGGTGTTAGTCTTACTCTTTGTTGCTTTGTGGTTTATTCTACATGGCGATTTGTTGTATGTCTTACCTTGTGTCATTTTGTTATTGTGTTTTTCATCCTTTTAGTATTGCGATTATCTCGCTTGGGGAAGAGAGAGCTAATCTTAGTGCTTTTCGTACGTTTATTCGATTTGTGCTTGTTTGGATTTGTCGGTTTCCTCTTCCTCTTGGTGTCTGGGAAGGGCTGCAGTTTGTGACTGTGGCACTCCCTGGACTTTTCTCTTACCTTTTTTTCGCTTCCCTGGTTTTCAGTCTCTTTCTAAATGGGAGCAACTCTTCTAGGAAGGAATTTGCTCCCTCCGTGAACATCTTTTTTTCTGTAAAAAAAGAAAAACGTCTAAAGGCATTATGAATGGGTTTTTGAATAATGAAGAAAGTGAGAGTTGCCTCTCTTGCATGGGAAACACCTACTGGTCCTTTTCTTCATCCCTACCAAATATGAAAGCAATCCACTGAAGAATAAAGGTAACATAACTTTGAAAAAAGGTTAACCAAAAGGTTAACCTGGGACGACTCCCGCCCGCTCACCCGACACCCGCCTACCTGGACATCATTTTTTAAGGGACAGATTTTTTGAAAAACCCATCCAAGTAGCCAATGTAGAGCGTGATTAGCTAAGTGGTTAGTGCACTTGCCTCTACTGCTAGAGACACCGAGTTCAATGCCAGCCAATGAACATGTAGTAGGCAGAATGGGCAGCTCACGAGCAGTTCCCACTGAATAGGCAGAGTAGCCAATAAACAAGCACTAGGCAAAATAGGCAGTTCCATTCCAACTGAATAGGCAGAGTAGGCAACTCAGTAGCCAATGAACATCTACTTAGGCAGCTCAATAGGCAGGGAAAGCATTTAAGAGGCAGCAGTAGGCAGCTCAGTGACCAATGACAGACAAGAAAGCTGAATAGGAACAGTAGGCAGCTCCAGATCCCTTTTTAGTCATTGTCTTCATAGATGAGCTGCCTACTCCATATAAGGAGTAGGCCACTCAAAATTTGCATGGCAAATTTCCAGTAGGCAGCCTATGGGCAGCCTATTGCACTTCCTACAGGCTACCTATAGGCAGCTACAATAGGCAGCTCCCAGTGTATTTTGTATTGGAGCTGCCTTGAGGCACAATGTAAATTTCCAGACTATCTTTTTTTTCGTCATTTGATTGTCCAGTAAGGCAAAAGTTAAATGAAGCTGGTGATATAGTTACGATAAAACTGGTATACGAAGACGGTTGCCATCTGTTCCGAATCATAACAGCTCTGGTCAAATCATCATAACACCGAAACATCTGGACTAACAATCTATCTTCACTATTTGTATAGAAGTAAGAAGCGAGTAGAAGAGCTTAACTCATACGGGTAAACCCTAGCTTAATCTGCAGTCAGACACTTTGTTACTACGTCTGCAACTTTTCACACAATGGAGCACTAGACTGCATTGGATATATATTATAAGAGAGAATCTAAATTATCTTCTTATTTTATTGACAGTCAGTTTTAATGTTTTCCTTAAATTCTTCCTTTAAAATGGCTCTTGCTTCCTCAGACTTGCTTTGCTCAGGCGGGATTTTAAATGCATTGTTTCTTTCAGCAATATATGTCTCGGGCAGTAATCACGTCACTCATGGCCAATTGTTTTGCAAAGAAATAAGTGACGTGAATATCTCACTGGCGCTAAGATGCATGGTCCACGCCTTAGCCTTAGTAATGAAAAGTGGCATTAGAATGGGAATTCAATAGCTCGAGTATGTCAAATACATTGTATATCAAAACAGCTTTTTTTGTATTTTTTCGCTGACTGTCCACAGACAGGCTCACGAAGTGTCCAGGATGGATGGATAAGTCCATTATAGGACACGCTTCCAAAGTCGACCTCACAGTGTGTCGACTTTTCTGCAAAATGTCTGCATGTGTTTGATAGTTTATAAATACAATTGCCATTTCCTTCTAGATTTTGGTTTCAATGTTTACATGCATATATTTTTAAAATTTCCCTCCATAACACTTTCTGTCGGTGTTATAATAAACATTATCAAGCCAATTTTATCCAGGTCAGTGTTTCTTATTTGTGATTATGTCTGTGATTTAAAACTTGAACTATGAAGAAAATTAAACAATTCCTAATTAAAAGATGTTGATAATTGAAATAGTTTACCATTCTGTCCATCTTTTTCATTTCTTCTATTGTCTCTTGTCAAGCTTCACAAGCATCAGTTCAGAAAAATTTGAAATCGAATGGTGGGGGTAGGGGTAACAAACTGCTTACTGTTCAATACTGGTTCAATATTTTCAACAGAAATATGATATTTAAATTGGCCTTGATAACTGGTGTGTTGTTTAAATTAAAATGAAGCAAGTGATATCGCTTAAGAAATTTTAGGGAACTTCTGTTTCTTCTAAGTGCTCTATTTTTAGACCAAAAATTGGCCATTTGTCCTCTAATTTTGCTTTTAATGTTTAAATCATGCTTATTTATGTATTTAAATAAAGGGTATTGTCTGTAACAAGTACATATCAATCAAAATATACATTTTGCATGCATACTAGAACAACAAGAAGACAATTTAGGCTTCAAAAGCAGACTTTTAGTATTTGGCGGCCATGTTGGCGGCCATACTGGATTTCTCGGTTCGCCATCATTTATGCCAATTTATGCCGGCAGTTTCAGAAACTACAGAGAATGCGGAACATTTTGGTATATGACACATCTTGTTGTATGGAGGGGGGGGGGGGGGTCCGGGTTCACAATTTTTCAGTCTTGAAAGTCACCCTACCATAATGACATACATACATACGGACAGTGACGATTCTGCCCAGTATGCGCATCCGCCCACTTCGATCAGAGTCTCAAATGTCCGCAATTATAATAACTGTATGTCACAATACATACATACATACATACATACATACATACATACATACATACATACATACATACATACATACGGGCAGTGACGATTCTGACCAACATGTGCATCCGCACACTTCGATCAGAGTCTCTAGTATCCGCATAAAAAATATCTGTATGAATTATAAAGATAAAGACACTACTTACGCTCATAGATTGTCTTTTGTCGGTACATCTGCTACAATACCAGGATACGTCGCTTCCAGCTCTTTGGCGCTTCGTCATGGCACGTAACTTTTTCAGATCAATCCCTGAAAATCCCTGAAAATAGAAACAGATAATTTTGGAAACCCTCCCATTTGATTCACAGGATAAGTAAACTTATAAAAAAAAATGCGTAAAGCACTTTTAATCAATCCGTTTATAGCATAATATATTTAAGTTTAATTTACTATCACTTTTTTTCTTGGACACTGTTTCGCTGTTCGTATAGACTAAATATAATTCATTTAAAAACAAATATATAAAGCTACGTAAACTCAATGCAAGAACATAATATATGCGGACACAGGATGTCTGCGCAGTTTGATCAAGAATTATATGTCATTTTGTGCAACCTATATATGTAGAATATACAGACAAAAAAAAGAAGGCCCTGGTGAAATTTTGTGGATGAACAGGCTCATCTGGCTCAGGACATAAGAGTAATTTCTCACAGCCCATAAAGTTATAAAATAACAGAAACTTACCAGAGTTACAAACCCGATATTGCCATTTATCACAACCATCACACTGAAGAGCATGTTGTCGAGGTTTCACGTCCAAAGAACACACTAAACACAGAGTAGCCTCCATCTTAAGATATACTAAATGTAACGCAATATAGAATTTCACAAGGAAACTAATGTGCTAGATGGATGTCCCTAGACTTTAGGTACCTGCCTGAATACTTGACAAACAAACTGAGTTACTCAAACAATTTGACATTGAGATCGCCCTGTCAATCAGACACGCTAATTGCTTAATCAGCGTGCTCATCAAGCTCATCAAATCAAATGATATAACGAGCTTGAAATGTGATCACAAATAATTGCAATCTTTTGTTTGTAAAAACTGTTGTTGTTGTTGTTGGTTTTGTTTTGTTTTGTTTTTTTCACAATAAATGAATGTTAATTTTTTTTCTGTTCATTTTTTGTTGTTGTTTTGTGATTGGGTTTTGTTTGTTTATTATTTTAATTCTTTCACCGTTTAGACCAATATCAAATTATACAAAATATTACAAAATATTGCAAGTAAAAATGTTTCAACCGTTCATTTACAAGATATTAGGTGAAGATATTGCAGTTTTAAGAAATTCCTTCCCATCATTACCATATATGCATATATATTTTTCTGTCGGTGAACTGTCTTCAAATCTGTCGGTGAACTGTCTCCAATTTTGTCGGTGAACTGTCTCCAAAATACGTGTCGGTGAACTGTCTTGTCGGTGAACTGTCTTGGTCCCTGAATGCTGAAGACACAAACATAGAATAGAACACGTTACATAAAAAAAAAAAGTTCTGACGATTACTCTCTAACTTTAATGCTTTCACTATATATAATGTATAATGTAAAAGAATAACAGTACTGTGCTTTCGACGTCTTTCGGAAAGTCGGTTTTGCCTGGCACTTTACGCAGAAGAAGTAAATTTGCAAACTATTTTTTTTTTTTTATCAAATATTTTCACTCTTTTTCCCCATAGTAAAAATGAATGCAAATTCTGCAGAAATCTGGGTAGGCAACTTGGAGGCAGATTTTCAACAAGTTCCGCTTATTCACTTTTTTCTGAAATCTTCACAATGTTGGTGTGAAACACTAATAATTAAAATTCAGCAAAGAAAATAAATATTTTCTTAGACAAAAATCCAAAAATCACTTTACTATAGAAATTGCATAGGTCAGACCAACTTTTGTCCGTAAATTTAATTTTACTGTAAACATTTGAGAACAAAACACAGAAACAAAACAGACAAATGGTTTCTGATAAGATATGGTCTGTCAGAACAAAATATATTCATTTAAGATAAAACGCCAAACAAAAAAAAGAAAAAAAAAAGAAAAAGAAAAACGTCTTTCCGAGAGATGTCGAAAGGACAATAATATTTATTTGTACCCTGGTAAATGCAGAGTAAGACCCACATTCTGTAGGCTTGGTATGCCTTGATGATTCAATTTTACGAGTTGGATCCATGGGAAATTGGATGTGGAACAGCATGTTTTATGAATTCTGGGCAGATCCTGGATGATTTCTGAAGGGGTTCGATTTGATCAAATCTCCGTACTTACTCTACGTATTCGGACAGACAGGCCTGTTGTCACTCACCCAACAATTTTACACACATTTGCAGGTAGTAAGATGGACTTTTGAAGAGAAATATCACATAAGGAGTAAGGAGTTTGAATATTTAGGGTCAATATGGTATCCCAAACTTTCAAAAATTTAAAATGTATCCAAATTTCCTATGAAAATGAAAATGAAATATTGGGTCGAAACTGGGTTCGACTGAACCCCACGAACTCCCCACTGAATTTGTTTTACAACCTTATTTCTATGTATCAGAGAACAGTAAAATGATAATTCGAGTCCAAATGGTGTATATCCCCATCGAACAGCAAATGTTGTGCAGTTAGATCAGAGTCTACGTCATTTGTTAACTGTCCGTCACGAAGTGGCTAATAAGAATATATGTATACATGTTAAAATAGATAAATATAAGCACTGAGCTCGTTTATATATTAAATCAATGAACGAATACAACCGGAAGTCACCGGGAAGGATGTCCAAACTGGCTCAATCCTGGTAATTCCGGGACAATGCCGGTGCATTCCGAGTCAGTTCTGGACCTTAACCCTATGTCTACCGTGAAAACACTAGTAATCCGGGGTTGTTAAGGAGCATTATTACCTTTCTTGACACTCCGGTATATCTCCGGCGAAAGACGGCATAGCCCATTTTGATACCGGTACTTTTGGAACTGGGATGGGTGTAGCCGGTTTATCCCGGCACAAGGCCGGCTGAGGTTTGTAGATTCCGGCTCGGGCTCGTTTACAGGTATTTACGGTGACAGAGAGGTCGTGTAGTAAATCGTTCGACAATAGTACCAACAATTCCGGGTTCAAACCCCAGTGATAGATAGGTGGTGGTTAGAGGTGAGGCGTCCGGGAATAACCCTCATTTTGGTGCGGGCACTGGTTAAGTATGAGGGAAGCAGAATCTAGAGCGATTAAATTAAGCTGGTTTTTTTTTATTATTATTACTTTTTACAATCAATGTAAAATAAATGAACAAATAATGAGGTTTAAACAAAAACTTACTCTGACAGCATGTTTCGATAGCATTCGAGCTATCTGTGTCTTGAGAAACTAAAAGTTCCTGAGCAGAAACATCCCTGTCCGTTAGGCCTCTGGCCTGTGACGCCAGTTTACCAACTCTGGTCCTCACGGAATCATACCAAGTATTAAGGGACTTTACATGAACTCCAAACCCTGACGTCTTCTTTTCTCACAGACTTTTCTTTAATGCCATATCTTTGTATTCCCGTTTCCCCTTCATATACAGGAAGTCGTCTAACCAACCAGGGCGAGATGTTCCTCCTGTTCATCGATCAGAAGTAGCGATGCCGTCCTTTGGAGTTTTGTTTCTGCGTCGTTGATTCTGACGACAACGCAGGTTATGCGCCCCCACCCCCACCCCTACTTCCCTCTCCCATTTTGAGGTGGAGTTGAGCTATCTGAGTCTTGAGGTTCTTGTCCTTCTAGAGAATCATCGTCGGGTGACTCCTCCATAGACACCCCTTTACTCTGTTTCTTGGTCCTTGCATATTTACTTTCTTTTTCTCTCTTGTTCGTGCCTGCCCCGGTCGTACGCCGCAACCCGTTGCGCCTTATCAGGGTCTACACCATCGCCAGAAAAACCAACAATTCTCAGTAAAACGACCATTTAAATTTCTCTATGTTTAGATGCACCAAATAGTGCATACCAAGGTAAGACACTGCAACTTGCTGCGCCTAGTCAGGGCTTACACCATCCGCAGGAAACCATCAGTTCTCAGCAAAATAACCATACAAATTTATCCCAATGTTGGGACACAGCGAATAATGTCTACCCAGCTCAGACGCCACAACTTGCTGCGCCTAATCGGGGTCTACAAACGGCCTCGCGAGAAACCTACAATTCCAGCAAAACAGCTATCCAAATTTATCTTTTATTTTAGGACGCAGCGACTTATGTCTACCCAGAGCAACTTGCTGTGTCTAATCGGAGGCTACAGCATCCGCCAAGAAACCAACAATTTTCAGAAAATAATCATCCAAATCCTTTATCTACATGTAGGGATCTGGCAAATAGTGCATACTCGGGGCCTACACCATACGCCAGGAAACCAACATTTTTCAGTAAAATTACATCCAAATTTATCTCCATGTTGGGACCCAGCAAATCGTGCATACCCAGATCAGACGCCGCCACTTGCTGCGCCTAATCAGGGCCTACACCATACGCCAGGAAACCAACAATTTTCAGTAAAATTACATCCAAATTTATCTCCATGTTGGGACCCAGCAAATCGTGCATACCCAGATCAGACGCTGCCACTTGCTGCGCCTAATCGGACCATCCGCCAGGAAACAAACAATCCTCAGCAAAATAATCATCCAAATTTATCTCCATGTTGGGACGCTGCGAATAATGTGTACCCAGATCAGACGCCGCAACTTGCTGTGTCTAATCAGGGGTCTACAACCAGCCTCACGAGAAACCTACAAAATTCTTTCTTAGCAAAACAGCTATCAAATTTTTTCTCCATGTTTGGGCGCAGCGAATAATGTCTACCCAGACACCGCAACTTGCTGTGCCTAATCGGGGACTACTTTCTCCACCAGAAAAAACCAACAATTTTCAGAAAATAACCATCAAACTTTATCTCCAAGTTGGGAGCCAGCAAATAGTACATACTCAGATCAGACGTTACAACTTGCTATGTTTAATCGTGCCCTACACCATCCGCCAAGAAACAATTTCAGCAAAATAACCATCCAATTTTATCTCCATGTTGGGGTCCAACAAATAATGCATACTCAGATCAGACGCCGCAACTTGCTGAGCCTAATCGGGGCCTACACAATATGCCAGGAAACCAACAATATTCAGCAAAATAACCATAGAAGCTTATCTCTATGTTGGGAGCCATCAAATAGTGCATACCCAGATCAGACACCGCGATTTGCTGCGCCTAATCGGGGCCTACACCATCCACCAGGAAACCAAGACTTTTTCAGAAAATAACCATCCAAATTTATCTCCATTTGGGACCCAACAAATAGTGCATTCCCAGATCAGACACTGCAATTTGCTGCGCCTAATCGGGCCATCTGCCAAGACACAAACAATACTCAGCAAAATAACCATCATAATTTTATCTCCATGTTGGGACGCAGCGAATGTCTACCCAGATCAGACGCTGCATCTTGCTGCGCCTAATCGGGGTCTACACCCCTCGAGAAAAACCTACAATTCTCAGCAGAACAGCTGTTTAAATTTATCTTTATGTCGGGACGGAGCATATAATGTCTGCCCAGATCAGACCTGCAAATTGCTGTGCCTAATCGGGGTCTACACCATCCGCCAGGAAACCAAGAATTTTCAGAAAATAACCATCAAAATTTATTTCCATACTAAGAACAAGAAAATAGTGCAAACCAAGATCAGATGCCGCCTAATCGGGGTCTACATCATCCGCCAGGAAACCAAGAATTTTCAGAAAATAATCATCCAAATGTATCTCCATGTAGGGACCCAACAAATAATGCATTCCAAGATCAGTCACCGCAACTTGCTACGCCTAATCGGGCCATCCGACAGGAAACAAAAAAATCAGCAAAATATATCTCCATGTTGGGAGGCAGCGAATAATATCTACTCAGATCAGACACCGCAACTTGTTGCGCATAGTCGGGTCTCCACCCCTCGCGGGAAACCAACAATTCTCAGCGACAGCTATCCAAATTTATCTCCATGTTGGGACGCAGCGAATTACGTCTACCCAGATCAGACGCCGCAATTTGTTACGCCTAATCGGGGCACATCCGCCAAGAAATCAACAATTTTCGACAAATAACCATCCGAATTCATCTCCGTGTTGGGACCCAGCAAATAGTATATACCCAGATCAGACGCTGTTACTTACTGCGCCTAATTGGGGCCTACACCATCCGTCAAAAAAAAAATAAAAAATAAAAACACTTTTCAGGAAAATAACAATCCAAATTTATCTTCATGCTAGGATGCAGTAGGTAGTGCATACCCCGATCAGACGCTGCAACTTGTTGCGCCTAATCGGGGCTTACACCATCCGCAGGACGGTTCGGAACATCCGAATAAATGAACTCTCCAAGACGAGTAATCCGGTACTGGCTGAGTTGCAACAAGCAATGCTTGGTTTGAATCGATGCATCAACTCACATGGAAAAGGCGCAGCCTCTGACTAGCAAGCGAATCAGTAATAACTGATGAGGATTTTCGGTTTTCATTGTCCGATCGGCGATGATCTAGGCGGCACTAGGCATGTGTGTGAGACGCCAGGACACTCACTGATCACACTCAACATGAGAATTGATTTGAATCTCAAGTCTGAGCAAAAATTACAGTCGAACTTCAATTGCTCGAACATCTTTGGGATCATGAAAATTTGTTCTGGACATTGGTAGCTCGAGTCACTGAGGGTTAATCACAGCGCCAGTTCAGATGGCAAATGGGGATAATTTAGGAATGTTTTTTACGGTCTTCGGTATTATAATGAGGCGGTTCTAATGAGTACATACAACATACACTTTCATGATAAGATAGCAAATTTTTCTACATTAGCCTTAAATATTTGTTTTTCTTGAGATATCGAGAGAATTTCCTAAGGACCCAAAAGCCACGGTAAACGGGTCATCGTTGAGAGAGAGAGAGAGAGAGAGAGAGAGCACCTCCCAGTAAATATTATTTATAAATCTATAGCGGGCCGTTATCGGCCCGTCTGGGTAGCTGACGGACCGATAACGGCCCGATATAGATTTGTGAAGAATGCTTGCTGGGCTGGTTATATGTCTAGATACAGTTGGGTTTATGGTAGCATGTAGTGCAGACGGAGCAGTTTGATCCGGTCAACAGATTTTGCTGATATGTCCTTCCAGACATTTGGGTTAATATACAGTACTTTTTGGTTAGCCTGTAATGCAGTAAACTTTTTGATCAGCCCATTGATTTCTTGTTGATTTGGCGCTTTACTCTTTAATAGATAAGATACCCTTTTTAACACAAAAAGCGTTTATGCCTTCAAAAAAAACAAAACATATGCTATGAGTAATATTTAGATGCATTCCGCCGTGGTGATTCTATTCAGTTTACACATTGTCAAAAGGTATGTTTTGTTTGGAGTAATATTGTAAGTATTTTCTTTGCCTGGCACCACGCTATGAGTTTTTTCTAATCCAACAAAGGTAAAATACTGCTCCTAGACAATTTTTCTACACATATCATCTTCCCCCCACCCCTCCGCCCCACCCCGCCCCCACCCCCCTTTACCAGTCAGAAACTCATAACTGGTCAGCCAAATCAGAGAGAAGGACGTTCCAAAAGATTGGATTTTTGTAAAATATATATTGATTTATGTATCAGTTAGACGGGAGCCAGTCTAATATTTTCTGTATGCTCACACCTCTTATCTATGCTCGTAGTGGCCGACAAAAGGTGACAAGGAGGTCTTAGACTCATTTACTGATATACGATGTAATGTAGTATATTACATCCTTTTGCACCTGTTTGAATTACTTACACTACCCCACCTCCCCGCCCGGACGCTGATGCAGATAAGAATAAGACAAAGTCTGTAGATTTTTTTTTGCTCTAAATCGGTACTCAACTGCTATCAGATATATTTTATTTTATTTTTTATTTATTTTTTTTTTTATTTATTTTTTTTATTTATTTATTTTTTATTTATTTATTTTTTATTTATTTTTTTGTCAGAAGTAAATTTGATTCTTACAGTATGAGATGAGAAAGTATGTATTTACAAAAAACAACTTTCATAAAATATAGATTCCTGGAACCCCGTAATTCCCACTAACATGGCATTGGTACTTCATCAAATTTTCTTGTTGGTAAATTCTTTAAATCAAACCGAGCCGACAAGAGAAAATGGTGTATATACTAAATAGTTTCTGATTGCTAATATATCTTTTTTGGGGGGGGGGGGGTTATGAAATAATGATAAAATGTCAGAGGAAACGACTTCCATGAAAAATGAATCTAAAATAGCGTTATAGTTAGGGGCTAGGGCCAAGAATGGCAGTGTACAGAAGAATCAGACTTTCTTGTCGGTAATACTGTAGGTGTTCTCACGGACAAAATAACACGATATGTATACTGAATAGTTTCTGACGGTCTATTATATCTCACTGATCCATAAAATTCTGAAAAAAAAATGTAATAGGAAACAACTTATATGAACATTTTTCAAAGGAAAAAATATAAAGGAACGGTTAGGACCTCGTATGTCAGTGTATATGAGCATCAGGTTTTCTTGTTGGTTATTCTAATAGTGTAGGTGTTCCTGTCGACAAGAGCGTGATATTTGATAGATCTGAAGAAAAGCCTCTGCTGGCCAAGTCTAAACTGAAAACTTACTTGTCTAAACCAGTTTTTGGAAATAAAATCAAAGAATATTTTATAAGAAGTTTTTTTTTTTTTTCTTTTTTCTTTTTTTTTTAGTTCTCATAATATGTAATTTGCCAGCCATTTCAGTAGAACACAATTTAGAGAGTCTTGTCTATTTAAGAAAAATTAATAAAATAAAGATAATACAATATAATATGAGCCGTGACACGTGATAATGGTAATTTTTGTCCTCCGTAAACACATTCTTCAAATGCGCATATACAGTCATTTAGCAGTCGCGCCTGAGCCTTTTGCTTTTCACGTAAGTGATAATGGAACCTAATTTTCCTCATCATATGTGCTGGTTCTAATAATATGCACTTAATGGAACTTATAAGCTCTTTCAAAAATGAGAGAGAGAGAGAGAGAGAGAGAGAGAGAGAGAGAGAGAGAGAGAGAGAGAGAGAGAGAGTAACCAACAGAATTAATTATTGGAAACTGGGAATTAAAAACTGATTGTTTAGTGTCATAATATTATACATTTCTCGCGTCAAAGCTATGTTGGCTTATATTGGACGTTTACATTGGTTATGAATTACAAGCGAAGTGCAAGTGACATAATTAGTCAAAGTTATAGTAAGTAAGTAAGTAAGTAAATTCTTTATTTTGAGAGGGTAACCCAATTGGCTGGTAGCCAGTCTTCCTTGGGGCCCTCTTTAGCAACAAATACACAAACAGTACAAGCGTAAACAAATATGCATGGGCATAATATATAAAAATACATTAAATTGAGGTGTGAAGATTAACATACATATATGTATATTTACAAAGATAAAAATCATTGGAGAAATGAATCAATAACAATTGAAATGAATTCATGGCAACAAAACAGCAATAAGAGAGAGAGAGAGAGAGAGAGAGTGACAGAGAGACAGACAGTGACGTGCAATATCAATATTTAATTATGGCGGTGGAGGTATATATAATATTAAATTGCAAATATAATAGAAAATATATATTAATGTTGAATCCAATAAGTACACCTTTTTACAAAAATATCTAACGACTGTGAGTTCTTTATAACAGGAATACTGTTCCAGACAATTACGCCAGAGAATGAAAGACTACCCTTGAATAAGTTGCATTTAGCCTGTGATAATATATAATTCTTCCTAGACTCTCTCTCTCTCTCTCTCTCTCTCTCTCTCTCTCTCTCTCTCTCTCTATATATATATATATATATATATATATATATATATATATATATATATATATATATATATATATATATATATATATATATATATATATATATATACTTTTGAACATTGTTATACACAATAAAATAGCCAAAAGGTGTCTTGTCACCATAAAATATCTCTTGTCGGTAAATGCGATTAATCATCTGAAGAAGAAGTGTTCCCTTTTCCTTCTAAAACCCTTTAAATTTTAACAAAAGGAATTTCTTCTTCCAGACAAAATGGGTTTCTAAGGTAACAAAAGCATCAAAAACATATTTTCAAACAATAAGATGCTCGAAAAAAAAATACAAGAAAGCTTCTTGTCACATTAAATATCTTTTGTTGGTAAATGCAGCTAATTAATCTTCTGAAGATATAGTGGTCCCCTTTCCTTCAAACTCCTTTAAAATTTTTAAAAAGGGGGTTTCTATGACAAAAAAAAAAGTGTCAAAAATATATTTTGACACAATAATATTCTCGAAGACACTGAAAGAAAGCTTCTTGTCACCATATAACTTCTCTTGTCACCTCTTGTCACTTCTTGTCGGTGCTTGTCACCTCTTACCGGTTCTTGTCGGCAAATAGGGAGACCCATAGTGGCCACCTGACTATACTTTATGACAAAGCGTGCATTTCGTGAGTTGTTTTTATAAACGTATAAATCCCATTGTTTATTTAGCTTGGGTCAGAGAGAACAACGACGACATTTTGAATTCTTTGTTATTTGGACTCGTGTAAGTTTATATCTATGTAAATATTTAGTATTGCTAGTACATAATTACGGTTTTTAGGTACAAATACGCTTTTTTTGTTTTTGCTCGGCTTTGTAAAATAAACATAAAATAAAAAAAAAAAATCTAATGAACTTATAAAATAATGGTGCATCCCCGGGTCGTATATGCGTCCTCAGGAAAAAATGGGAGTATCCCCGGGTCGAATAAGCTTCCTCAGTTTGGTCTCCGTACATACGAAAACTAGAAATGAGAAGGACAGCTATGGTGGCATATTTCTGCCACGAGGTAGCTAGATAGGTATCGCGATAATATTCTTAATTTTCCAGAAAATAAAAAGTTTTCCTGAAAACATTATCGCAATAACTTGAATTATCTAGAATATGTTTTTTAATTTCCAGAAAATATTTTAACGCAGAATTTTGTGATACTGCTCGGAACTGACATTAGTATCTAGATAAAATTATCGCGATAATTTTTTCATGGTAGCGAGGTAGCTATAAATAGAACACAAGCGGATATGACATTCTGGGATTTCTACGCATCGATTGGCGATTACCTAGTACAAACTCTTATCTTAAAAGTCGCTGGTAAATACCCTCGGTGAATTTCAACAGTATAAACAAAGGTATTCCGATTTCTGTTTCTATATATAGATAACAGAAAATAAATGGCAGCTCTGGGCACTAATGCAAAAAATATCGCGATAATACTGTAAACTTTCGCGATAATATTTCCAGGAAACTTTAAACTATTAAGATAATCTTTTCAGGAAACTTCGAAATATCACGATAATTATTGAAAGTATCGTGATAGCTACCTAGCTATCTCGTGGCAGAAATATGCCACCATAGACAGCAGCAAGGTGGGTAAAAAACCTAAATACACGGCTGCTTATCTCCACATGCCAGGAGCACTGCTATGGGGTTCATGAATATTTAAGAGGTCTACCCTTCTTGTTTTGGATACGTTCGGACAGAGGAGCTCTTTTACAGGTTGAAGAGCACCTGTACTGGTATCCTTTGCCTTTTACTATGATAAAACAGCACTTCAGAGGAACTCTTTTTACAGGTTGAAGAGCACCTGTAGGGGTATACTTTACTGTAAAACACACTTCAGAGGAGCTCTTTTACAGGTTGAAGAGTACCAGTTGGGGTATATCTTGTCTTAATCCTTAAACTGCCAGTCATATAGCATAAGGAGCACCACTAAAAGAACTAAAAGTATATACGGGTATTGCCTGCTGTATGTGGTTGTGCTAGAAAAGAGCTCTTATACACATTAAGGAGCACCAGTAGGAGAATATCTTGTCTGGGCATACTTTTGTATTGCAAAGGAGCTCGTCTACATGGTAAGGAGAACCAGTAGGAGCATATCTTGTCTGCTATATATGGTTGTACTACAGTGGAGCGCCTCTACAAGATAAGTAGCACCACTAGGAGTATATCTTGTCTGTTATATATGGTTGTACTAAGTGGAGCGCCTCTACAAGATAAGTAGCACCACTAGGAGTGTATCTTGTCTGTTGTATATGGTTGTAATACAGTGGAGCGCCTCTACAAGATAAGTAGCACCACTAGGAGTGTATCTTGTCTGTTATATATGGTTGTACTACAGTGGAACTCCTCTACAGGATAAGTAGCACCACTAGGAGTGTATCTTGTCTGTTGTATATGGTTGTACTACAGTGGAACTCCTCTACAGGATAAGTAGCACAACTAGGAGTGTATCTTGTCTGTTATATGTGGTTGTACTACAGTGGAGCACCTCTACAAGATAAGTAGCACCACTAGGAGTGTATCTTGTCTGTTGTATATGGTTGTACTGCAGAGGGACTCTTCTACATATTAATGAGCACCAGTAGTGGTATTGTTTGTGGTACATGTAGTGCTTCAGAAGCGGTCTACATGATAAGGAGCACCACTAGCAGCACCAGTGGTACCACCACCTGGTGCTCTACAACCCGTACAAGGGCTATTCCGTAGTACTATCCTATAGAAAAGACAAGATATACCCCTTCTTGTGGTCTTCAACCTGTAAAAGAGCTCTTTTGTAGTGCTACCCTAATGCAAAGGCAAGCTATAACCCTACCTGTGCTCTTCAACCTGTAAATTAGTGCCTCTGTAGTGCTATCATACAGCAAAAACAGGATATACCCTTACTGGTGCTCTTCAACATGTAAAATAGCGCCTCTATAGTGCTATCATATAGCAAAGACGAGATAAACCCCTACTGGTGCTCTTCAATCTATAAAAGAGCTCCTCTGTAGTACTACCTAAATCAAAGACACCCCTACTTGTGACCTTCATTTTGTAAAAGCGCTTCTCTGTAGTGCTGCCTTACAGTTAAGACAAGATATACCCCAAATGGTGCTCTTCAACCTGTAAAAGAGCTCCTCTAAAATGCTGTTTTACAGTTAAGACTAGATATACCCTTACTGGTGCTCTTCAACATGTAAAAGAGCTCTGCTGAAGTGCTGTTTAACAGTTAAGACAAGATATACCCCAACTGGGGCTCTTCAACCTGTAATAGAGCTCCTCTGCAGTGCCGTTTTATAGTTGATATACCCCTATTGGTGCTCTTCAACCTGTAAAAGAGCTCTGAAGTGCTGTTTTACAGGTAAGACTGGATATACTCCTACTTGTGCTCTTAAACCTGTAAAAGAGCTCCTCTGAAGTGCTATTTTACAGTTAAGAAATACCGCTACTGGTGATTTTCAACCTGTACATGAGCTCCTCTGAAGTGCTGTTTTACAGGTAAGACTGGATATACTCCTACTGGTGTTCTTCAACCTGTACAAGAGCTCCTCTGAAGTGTTGTTTTACAGTTTTTAAAAGACAAGAAATACCGCTACTGGTGATTTTCAACCAGTACAAGAGCTCCTCAGAAGTGCTGTAATATTGTAAAGGCAAGATATACTCCTACTGGTGCTCTTCAACCTGTACAAGAGCTCTTCTGAAGTGTGTTTTGCAGTTAAGACTAAATATACCCTTACTGGTGCTCTGCAACCTGTGAAAGAACTCCTCTGAAGTGCTGTTTTACAGTTAAGACAAGAAATACCCCTACTGATGCTCTTCAACCTGTAACAGAGCTCCTCTGATGTGCTGTTTTACAGTTAAAGACGAGAAATACTGCTACTAGTGATTTTCAACCTGTACAAGAGCTCCTCTGAAGTGCTGTTTTACAGTTAAGACAAGAAATACCCTTACAGGTGCTCTTCAACCTGTAATAGAGCTCCTCTGAAGTGCGGTTTTACAGTTAAGACAAGATATACTCCTACTGTTGCTCTTCAACCTGTAAAAGAGCTCCTCTTAAGTGCTGTTTTAGTCATGGCAAGATGTACCCCTACTGTTGCTCTCTAATCTGTAAAAGAGCTCCCCTGAAGTGCTATTATATCGTAAAGGCAATATATACCCCTACTGCTGCTCTTCAAAGAGTTCCCCTGAAGTGCTCTTATAAAGTAAAGGCAAGATGTACCCATACTGATGCTCTTCAACTGCTAAAAGAGCTCCTCTGAAGTGCTGTTTTATAGTTAAGACATGATATACCCCTACAGGTGCTCTTCAACCTGTAAAAGAGCTGCCCTGAAGTACTATTATATAGTACAGGCAAGATGTACCCGTACTGATGCTCTTCAACCTCTAAAAGAGCTCCTCTTAAGTGCTGTTTTACGAGGAAAAGGCAAGATGTACCCCAACTGGTGCTCTTCAACCTGTAAAAGAGCTCCCCTGAAGTGCTATTATATAGTAAAGGCAAGATGTACCCCTACTGATGCTCTTAACCTCTAAAAGAGCTCCTCTGAAGTGCTGTTTTAACTTCGTAATACATTAACCTATAGATAATGTGCTATTCTCTTCTGTTTTCACACCTTTCACAGAAAAACGACCTTTCAGTCGTCAATTAAAGTCTTAAACCAGAAGGTCCCTTAGGTAGTTACCTGTGTGACGTAACTCTTTCCGCTCAGTTGATCACGTGTCAGTTTCTTTTCTGTGGACAAAGAAATTCAACAAGGATTATTTACCTGTGAAAGAAATTTGGATTATTTCTTTTCCTCCTGGATAAATTTCTGTATCCTTGTGTTTCTTTTGTTTATTTATCACTCCTTTCACTTCCTATGTTATTATTTAAAATTTTCAATTTTCGATTTCACGTATTTTTTGACTGGCTTTTCTTGACGTGTTTTCGCGACTCTCGCTATTAGGCACAACGCTCGTGCGCGGTCGGTTCAGAAGTCGTGTTTATATATGCAGAATATTTTTTGTTCTTTTCGTTCCAGGTTCTTCAGCATTTACGATATGATTTTCCTGGACTTTTATTTGCAGAGATCTTCGAGTTGGCTAAAGATTCTCATGGTGGAGAAGCTGATTGTAAAGAACTTGTCAACCCTTGATGGGTTATACGACAATTCTTTACTGATGGGAGCCCCACCCCATATGGCTATACTGCCGGGGTAAGACCCATCAAGGTGGCATCTTTGGGTACTTAGTAACCGATTAAGTCTAAGTCCACCAGTCACTGGTAAACCAGTCACCAGTCAACCAGGCACCAGTCAATCAGCTTCACCAGGCACCAGTCAACCAGGCACCAGTCTCCCAGTCTACAGTCACCGGTCAACCAGGCACCAGTCTCCCAGTCTACAGTCACCGGTCAACCAGGCACCAGTCAACTAGTCTCCAGTCAATAATTTAATTATTTTCTGGAAAGACTTAGTTTTTTGACATATTTCACCAGACAAAATAGTCACGTACAGTACAGCTCAGGTTAAAGAACCAAAAAACTCTT
Organism: Anodontia alba; assembly: GCA_964016985.1. NCBI lineage: Eukaryota > Metazoa > Mollusca > Bivalvia > Lucinida > Lucinidae > Anodontia > Anodontia alba. Next base: position 51,945,556 of record OZ024823.1, on the reverse strand, counting down.
TACTCCGAATATCGGCGTTTCGCGAACTTCCCAAAAACACTCGGAATCAAACCGAGTAAATGTTATATTCGGCGGACACCACTCACAAGTCTGCCGAAAAAATGTGTTATGCGAAGTTATGCGAAGTTACTCGGAATGGTAATATTGTACCCGGAGGCAATATTTCTCGCGAAGTGATGCGAAATTCCTCGGAGTAATTTGACTAAATACCTGTCCTATTTTTATATATTTATTTATTTAATAAATAAAGTTACTTAGATATTTCTTTAATAAATATTATTTATTATTTATTTATATCTTTATTTTTCCATCATATAGTACAGTCTGCGTGAAGATTATATCGTCCACGCTCATACGGATGCACAGGTTGATCTGAGTGTGCACTGATCACAAAGGTCTTATTGTCCCAAAAGTGTTTTCCAAATTTCCGCATTCCGATCCCCCAAAATTAGGCCCATTCCCTTGTTTTCTTAAAATATCAACCAATGCTGCCTTGTTCCCTGAATATATTTGGGTGCTCCCTAGGTCCAAAGATAACCCCGGTAGCCCCATTCATTGTTCGAGCACGTAACGTGGGCCTCAACAAAGCTCCATATGAAAATGTACCGGATTCTTTGGTTTAGTCTAGTCCGTCCACACAAATGGGTCCGGCATGGTCATGTTTATTTAATGTGCCGTAAAAAACAAAACAAACACACAAAAATCACAAAGAGAATCAAACATCTGCCCCCAATCGACGTATTACGTATTTATATTTGGTATTCCTGTAACGACCTTTTCCCATGCAACAACCGCACGTGCTCAAAATAAATGACGTACTATGGTAAAAGACCGGGAAACTCTCACTCGCGTGCAGCAACCGCACGTGTCAATATGAATTTACTTAAAGGGGCGCTTCTCCTATCAAAGAGGCATTGAATCAACAAGACAGCACATGTGAAAAGAGTGTGTGTCACACAAAAACACATTTTACGCACACGAGGCTAATGACAATTCAAACGAGTGAGTTTTTTACGCCCTACTAACAGCTAGGTCATACGGAGATGTGGACCTTGGTTTAAAGTCCAATATGAAAGGCTTGAGAAGCCTGGGATCGAACTCATGACCCCTGGATGACAAGACGAGAAGCTTCACACTACACCACCGAGAAACAATTTCCCAATATTTATTACTGTTAAATAGCTAATAAAAGGGCTGCAGACATTTCACCATGCCCCGCCACTGCACTTACATCAAGCAAGTGCCATGACTCTGTTAACAAACTAATAAAGTTTCAAGAAAATATCTCAAATAGTTTTCAAGTTACAGAGCGGACAAAAAAAAAAAAATATATTACAGAAACCACTAAAATAGTTTCGGTTTTCAAAGGGCCATAACTCCAAAAGTAAGCTCTATCTCAAGTATATGAAAGAAAAGAAGGGCAGTTATCAGTTTCTGCTGAAATGATTAATAGCTTATGAATAAGCCCACCCTGGAAAAGACCGAAATAGTGTAGACTGGGGCCGTTTAACTCCAGTTCAAACCAAAATTACGTGGGTACAAAGTTCTGAAATGTCTGAAGTATGATTTACAATGTACGTTCACTGAATCGGACAAAACGTACAATACTACAATGTACATGCAACCAGCAAAGACTCAGGTCAGCCTCTGCATCGACCCACTAGAAAAAGCAAGCTTCTTGGATAGCCCGAAGAAGGTGCATACTGTACGATCAGCGAAGGGTCTGATCGGAATGTGCTGTTGCAGTCGCACTGTTTATCCCGCTTTGGATAGCCTGGCCATCAAAGTTAAATATGACCAGCGAATGACTTTGTCAGAATGTGCAGTTGGCAGATTGACACGAGTCTTCGCTCGTCGCACACGACGTTTTGTTAAACCCAGAGATTGTAGAAGGTAATACGATTAGCGAAGGCTACTGATGTGCAGGCTCAGAGTGTGCAGGCTGATCCGTCTCTTCGTACAAGTTTTATTGTAGGTTTTGCCATGCACAGACCAATGCGCGATTTGTTTGTGCAAACCATAACGCCTAACACTCTGGGTAAAATTTTCAGCGGGCAACATTTTGAAATATTTTTCTCATTCTTCCAAGAAAACAGGATTTGCATTTCATGCAAATTGTCTCCTTTGCATGAAAAAAAGTAAATAGCGATTTTTTTTTTTTTTTTTTTTTTTTTTTTTTGTCGTCTGCTGAATTAGCCCAGATAGTGGTAATTCGATACCCGCGAGCACCAAGTGTTATAACTTAGAATTGGTTTCTAACCAGGAAGACTCTGCCTGGAATGTCCGCGAGGGCATATGACAATATTATGGACAATTTATTTTCCCGCCGATGCTAGGTTTCTACATACGTCACTTTTACTCGTTTAATAAATTACGGTCTTGGTTTTGCATATCACATGTTGAAGACACAAAAACAGAACACTTTACATGGAAACGAAAGTTTTGAAGATTGCTCTATAAACCCATAAAGATAATGTTATTAATGTATATAATGTAAGAGAATAACATAACATAATATTCATTTGTACCCTGATAAATGTGGGGTAACGTCCTAACAACCGCAGGTTGTTACTCTTATTAAGGGAGCTAACTGCAACTGACTATCAGAAGGGAGTTAACTGCAATTGCTTTACGAGTATGGCCCATGCGAAATGGGATTGGGAACAGCATTCTTTATGAATCGCGCCAGTAAAGAGGGGGGCATGCTTATACAATAAGCGGTTAACCAGTACACTGAACCCCATTCCACCAGAAACTTGTAACTGCTAATCTTGAAGCAGTGGAAGGAGCGAATGACGGTAGCAAATACACGTGTTTCATGATAAGTGGGGATCGAATCGCGTTCAATTCCCGCCGGTGCGATATCATTTTTCCAATAAAGTCAGTGCAAACAACTTCTACCTCGAAAGGAGATATTTGCATCTTTGCATGAGGGTAAAAAGAAAGAGCTTTCCAGAGAGAGAGAGAGAGAGAGAGAGAGAGACGGTTTGCAAAACTTGTAAGATTCTGGCTCGTCCATTTTAAGTACATCCGGCTATGAGATTTAGATATTCATAGAGAAAAATGGCTAAACTGTTTTTGCAAACAGTGAATACCCTGACCAGACGCCGCGTTCTATCATCTCAATATGACTTAAATATTTTCTTTTCTTTTCTTTTTTGTTGTTGAAAGAGACAGAAGACACCAAGTCACCGTCATCATTAAGTGGTGACTTGAATGGACTGTCCTAATTTTGGTCCAGTCAGCAGCCGTCCAGGCCTCGATCCGAGCAGTGCAGATACATTCTAGCGTGTCCGTTTCAAATGAAATGTATCACTACTTTAACCCTCGAAGCGCTTAGCACATTCAGCAGACGGCATTTTCATTTTCTTCTTATTTTCCTGCGTAAATTAAGCGTGGCGTAACATGTGAATCGTCTTCTAGGCAGACGATTCACATAAAATGTTCAGCCTTATTTTCACTGTAAAATACTAAAACAGTTAGATCGACATCTCCTCTAGAATTTTCAGCAGTGCTTCGGGGGGTTCAAATTATTTTCTTGGCAGCCGCAGCACGTGCAAAGTGACACGGGGAAAAATGGGCCAGCCTGGATAAAAGTGCGTGTCACATGAAAACGAATGTAGGAAGACTCAGGCGACCATCACCCTTAATCCAAAACTAAAACTGGGCATTTTGAAATCATCCAAGGCTTTGGGCCAAATACGTCACCGGCCTTACGCATTGGGGCTACCAACTGTTGTTCGGATATACCCTTCGATACTCGCAGCTGAAACATAAAAAATCAGTCGCAGAGTTGGTTGTCGGAAGCAGAACTATTTATGTAAGTGGGTACATTTTGCAGTCTGATCCTGCTGCCGCCAGCTGTAGTTATACGGGTATTTATTGTATTCGCAGTTGTAACAATTTTTGTTTGATTATCGTTGTGCGAGAGAATGATCTGAGTGGTCAAACTTACCTGTACAAAATAATCTATCGCCACTCGCAAATACTTGCAAACACTCCGAATATCATGGGTACACTGAGGTCCGCTGAATGTCCTCGGAATATCGAGCGCATAACTTCGAGTAAAATTTTTTCACTCGGAGTGGTTTACTCCAAACCACTCGGCGGAAAATCGCGGATTGTAAAATTAGTCCGCGAAATGAAAAAAAAAATTGGTTCTTTTACCTGAGCCGTACTGTATACTAACTTCTGGTCATTATGTCTAATTATTAAAAAATTTCATCGGGCAAAATATTACTGATACGTATACCTGGTCATTTTATCATATTATCTCTGATTTTCACCAGGCAACTTTTACAGAATAGTGTCTGGTCAATTTTGCCTAATAATTAATTATCACCGGGAAAAAAATTCAAATACTTGTGCTCGGTCAATTTCATATATAATCTCTTTTTCATCGGACTAGAGTTACGAATACTGCTATCCGATCACTTTGTCAAATTATTAGTAACTTTTACCGGGCAACAGTTACGAATACTAGTGTCCGGTCATTAAGTCGGGTAACTAGTGTCAAAATAGTGATCACTAATTCCCAAACAATCTATTATTGTTCATAGAGCTTCATACACAATTAAGTCAATGGATATAGGTTATTATCGCACCTGCTTGTAGCAGGGTGCAATATAGGCGTCCGATTTTCCGTCCGTCCGTCCGTCCGTCAGTCCGTCCGTCCGTCTGTCAACATTTATGTCGACATTCGACATTTATGTCGAAGTTAGTATTCTAATCAACTACAAGACTAAACAACTATCAAACCTTGCATGAAACATCTCCCTGACCTCCTGACTTTGCGACATAGGCGTCCGCTTTTCCGTATGTCTGTCCATTCGTCCGTCCGTCTGTCAACATTTATGTCGACGTTCGACATTTATGTCAAAGTTAGTATTTTAATCAACTACAAGACTAAACAACCATCAAACCTTGCATGAAACATATCCCTGACCTCCTGACTCTGCGACATAGGTTCCCACTTTTCCATTCGTCTGTCTGTTCGTCTGTCAGTCTGTCTGTCCGTCTGTTAACAGTTCTGTTATGTCGAAGTTCGACATTTATGTCAAAGTTAGTATTCTAATCAACTACAAAACTAAACAACCATCAAACCTTGTATGAAACATCTCCCTGACCTCCCGACTTTGCGACATAGGTGCCCGCTTTTCCATTCGTCTGTCCGTTCATCTGTCCGTCTGTCTGTTAACAGTTCTGTTATGTCGAAGTTCGACATTTATGTCGAAGTTAGTATTCTAATCAACTACAATTCTACAACAACCATCATACCTTGCATGACACATCTCCCTGACCTCCTGACTTGGCAGGTATGTTGACCCAGTGACCTTGACCTATATTTTGCGCTCCATTGACTTTGACACAATTTACGTCGACGTTCCAGATCTTCTCAACTATAAGGCGTACAACTACCAAACCTTGCATAGTGCTTCTCCTAGATGTACTGACTTGGCAGGTACCTTGACCCGGTGACCTTGACCTATATTTTGCGCTCCAGTGACTTTGACATATTTTGCGTCGACGTTCGATATCTCCTCGACTATAAGGCCTACAACCATCAAACCTTGCAAAGTGCTTCTTCTCAATGTACTGACTTGGCAGATACCTTGACCTGGTGACCTTGACCTATATTTTGGCTGCAGTGACTTTGACATAATTTACGTCAATGTTCCAGATCTCCTCAAGTGTAAGACCTCTAGCCACCAAACCTTGCATAGTGCTTCTCCTAGATGTACTGACTCGGCAGGTATCTTGACCCGGTGACCTTGACCTATATTTTGCGCTCCAGTGCCTATTACACATTTTACGTCAACGTTCAATATCTCCTCAACTGTAAGGCCTACAGCCATCAAACCTTGCATAATGCTTCTCCTCAATGTACGGACTCCACAGGTACCTTCACTGGGTGACCTTGACCTATATTTCACGCTCCATTGACTTTTACACTTTTTACGTCACCCTTCCATATGTCCTCAGCTGTAAGGCCTTCAACCACCAAACCTTATATAGTACTTCTTCTCGATGTACTGACTCGGCAGGTACCTTGACCTGGTGACCTTGACCTATATTGTGCACTCCAGTGACTTTGACACATTTTATGCTGATGTTCGGTATCTCCTCAAATATAAGACCTACAACCACTAAACCTTGCATAGTGCTTCACCTCATTGCACTGGCTCGGCAGGTACCTTGACCCAGTGACCTTGACCTATATTTGACACATTTTACATTGATGTTTGATAACTCCTCAACTACAAGGCCTACAACCACCATACCTTGCATTGTGCTTCTCCTTGATGTACTGAATTAGCAGGTACCTTGACCCGTGACCTTGACCTATATTTCATGCTCCAGTGACTTTTACACATTTTACGTCAATGTTCCATTATCATTGGGCTGTATGATATGAAAAGTCAGTTCTGAAGATATAGCCATTAGAGGGAATGGGACTGGCCCTGAATATATGTGCCCCACTAGGCACTTTGTCTACATTTTTTTCAACCCAGTTTTCCAAGTAAGCACTGCTAAGAATGAAATAAACTTATTTAATAACCACGTTCTGATTGTGGCTCCTGTGACTTCTGCCCCAGCAGGTGCGATGACGCCTTCCGCGGAATTCTTGTTAAATGAAATGCATAGTAACCTTTTATATAATAAAATTATGTACAGTCTTTCCCGATTCAGACTAGAATCTTTAATATTCCGTTGACTTATTATAGGTGTGTAATTTTAAATTAACTTATGTTTTATCTCTTTCATTCGCTAGAAAGAGGTTAACTTCCGACTCTAACGAAATTTTCACCGGGCAGCAGTTTCGTGGACTAGTGCCAGGTCATTCTAACGAAATTCCACCGGGCAGTAGTTTCGTAGACTAGTGCCAGATCATTGTGTCGGATTACTAGTGACCGAGTAGTAGTCACTAGTCCTCGCTCAATCTATTTTTATTCATTGAGCACTATAGACATGTCTAGTCTTGGGTTATAGGTTATAGAATGACAGCGATGGGTTCTAATACCTACTAGCCCCTTATATTGTTGAATTCTGTCCAGACATTTTTTAACTAGACTTAAAATTCTATATATATATTTATTCTTGAAAATGAATTAAGAATTATCGGTAACGATCAAATTCGCAATTCATTCACTAAGTGTAGAAGATACTTCCATCTATAATTATATAATTTATATCTCTTTTTATTCGCTACAAAGAGATTAATTTCTTAGATATTCACCTTATTCGGCTCTAAGGCAAAGGTGAACTCTATAAAACTATCGTTATTTCTAAGAAGAAAAATATACACGAAATCTAAAATTTTTCTTCTTTCCTCCCCTGTTTTTCTACATGCTCCCGATATGTAATCAGCATGTAATCTAAGGAGTAAATTGACAAGAAAGTAGCAATCGATCCTTTCTACTTTCTATTAATATTTCATTCATAAGGTATCGGAAATCTACACGAATCAGATAAATAAATTAAGAGTTTATTTATTTATCTGCTACCTCTCTAGTTTCCTACGATTAAAAAAAAATTCTAGTTGAGGTACATATTTCCTTTTGCCTTTGTACATGGAAAATAGTTGATCCGTTAAACTATTATTCAATTTTATACTATCTTTTGATTGATTATATAAGAGTCTAGGTCAGTTGTGCTCTGTCTAAACTCTACTATAAAATAAAAAAAATAAGAAGAAAATCTTATATTTAGGTATATATATAGTTCGATATGTCCTTTACTTTGCTTCTTTTATTTTTCTTCTGGATCTTTTAAGACTACGATAACAATATACCAGATAATTTTGTCTCAGTAAGAATCTATTACGCTGAAGATTCTTCATCTGGGAATAATAATTTTATAATGATTACGATTAGAAATTATTTAGGAAGGTTTGAAACTTATAATCACTAGACCCAATTAATCCACGCATATTATAGGTCTACTTTATCCTTATTGAGGAATAGCCTTGCTTCAACTAGCTCTATACCTCTAATATTTTACTTATAACTAGAGTCCATGTCAATCAAAATTTTCTCGCACCCTTGGTATTGACAATGGATACATCTTTAGCAAAGGCATTAATTATTCAGTACATGACCGATTATTATTACCTAAATTAAATATTATATACAATACTTTCCTTTTAATTTTTTTTATTGACTTTGTAACTATTCAGAAACTGCCAAAGTCAATCATTTCCTTCCTCTAAATTTACCGAAGCCTTAGATTATGTTTATATATATTTTTAATATATGCTTAGAGGTTAATTAACGATATTTTACCTCATAATAGCAGATATTATCATTTTCATATTAATCATCCCTTTGTTCTACTATGTACGTTCTAGGCTTAGACAAGAGGGAAAACATCCTTAATTACAAGTCGGTAAAGAATTACGATACACTTCATTATCTCTTTACCCCCCCTTTTTTATGTTACATTTGTTAAAGGGATCATACTTCTTCTCGCTAAGAGTTCAAGTTCAGTTTGCGAGTAATGCAAAGATTAATATCTTGATTTCCAGTTCGCATCAAAAATGGTCTATATATATAGATAAATATCTTTTCCGAAACTGGATATTTATTCTTTCCACAAAATAAGTCATTTCAAGACGTTTCGATGATTTTGAAATACACTGCCTCAATTCATAATATAGAATTTGTTTATACAGTGTAGCTCCAATACATCGCGGTCCGTTATTTCGCGAAATCCAGTATATCGCGAATAGGCCATGACTCCCAAATTTTCCATAAGCGGAAAAAAAAAAAAAAATTAAAAACATAAAATGTTTGTTGTTTTATTTAACTTCAGAAAAAAAAAAAAACGCGTTCCGCCTCCGGTAATTGATTTTTTGCGCCTATCCCGAGGCTAAGTCGCGCGTCAGGTATTATATGATAAACAATCCACTTAGTGTCAATCAGCGCACACGTTGATTATAATTGGCAAACAATAAATTATATCGCCGTAATTGTCGTAATCATTATCATCATTTAGTACATAGATCTACTCAATGCTCAATGAGTCAATGATGCCCACAAACTAATTTTGCTCAGCAGGGGAAAACGGTCCACCTCCTTTTCAACACCAGCAAATTTTACAAGACAGTAGTCTTACGATGTTTCTGTCCAACATACACAGATCGTAGTCCGCTTATTTTACACTTCTGTAGATATAAATATTTTAGAAGAAAACAACTGCGTCCAAAAAACAAAAACAAACAATAAAAAAAATAAATAAAAAGAAATTAACTTTGTTTTTTTTTTGGCGCCCGCAATTTAAGCCAAGGGAAGCAACTCAAGTTATCTTAGCACAATAGAGTAACTTCCCTTCGCCAGAGTATCCAAAATGGCGTCCTAAATTGTCAATCCGATGATTTCTTGTTTTCAAACGTAGTTTATCAGCTGGTTTCGATTGGAATTACTTGTTAGACATAGCGCACCATTGTAAATTATTCCATTGAGCAATTCTAATCCAATTTTAATTAGGAAATATGGTGACAACATAACTGAATGCCATTTATCCGTGATGTCTCAGCAAACTACCACAGCGACAAACCGAGCGAGTTATGCACGCCGTTATACATGCATGGTACATGTCGGGACTTATATCGCGCTCCGACCACATCGCGGTTTCAGGGTTATGGACCCGCAATACCGCGATATATTGGAGCTACACTGTATAAACTTCACAACATAGTAAGTGCCGCACCTACGTTTCTGGTCAGATCTTACTTTTTGTGATATGTTTTCAAACATACTGAAAGTTTTTTCCGATTATACATTTGGTAAATAAACTTTCGAGTAGCATTTATGCTTTTAAACATTCAGATTATTTGATAATAGTTGGAGATAATATATTATACCGATAGTTATATATCTGTCTTCATTATTTATCTTTCTCAACTTATTTTTAAGTTAGATTGATTTTCTCGCTGCGTTCCAGGTCTAAATCTAGCTAACATTATGGACCAGTTACTTTTTTGTTTCAGATAAAATATTTCTTAAACAATATTTTAAAGGTTTTTCTCAGTATTCAGAGCGTAACGACTTCATGAATACTTGAAAATAATTCAATTCTACACTTGTTAAGCTAAGCCTAAAACAAGCTCTAGTTTTTTGAATGGATATTATCCTCTGATTCAGTTCATGCAGATACATCCATTTAGATCCCATTATCTCTGTTTCAATCATACAAAATTCTAATGACTAAGTACTCATTTTCTACGTAAGGATACAGAATAACGAGTCACAGTTGCTGCATATTGGTTAAAGATTAAACGAATTTTATCTTAAACTTATATGACATTAAATTAATAATTACCTATATTATTTCATATTTATACATGTTTTTTTACCCTTGCGTCAGGGATCGTGGTAATAATATTATTATTTTATTACTCTCTATGGTTTACGCATAGATCTCGAGAGTATATATATATATATATAAGGTATATGTATATGTTTTCTTCCTGAATTCTTTTTCTAGTACGTAATTTGATATTTCAGGAATTACCAATTATGCAGAAATAGATTTTATTCTATTAATATTCAATTCTAAAAATTTAATTGAATATTTATCTATAAAATTCCGGGCAGTAATTTTATAACAAGTTATATGTTTAATAATTCCTTGCTTAATAAATAGTTACGCTTAACCTTTTATTTATAGCAGGAATTTGTCCCGTAGTATAATTTTAATTTAGTATTCATATATTTCTTACTATTCTTATATGCGTATAGAATAGTAATACTATCTCTTAACTTATAAATTAAGTGTTTTAGTGATTATTAATCAGTACTATTATATAATCTTTCGTCAGAGATTATCATACCATTACATTTTTCTCAGAGTCCTTCTCTTTTCTGAACATTTGATTCATCATTACAAAGTGGACTTTTTAACATTTCTTGATTTCCATGATTATTTACTCAGGAGTACTTTTCATGGCAATCTTCTAGCATAGAAAGATTCTATCCAGTTTATTTATTATTGCTTAATCTTAGCAATACGGTAAGATTTAGCCAAAATTTGACTGTCTTACAGTTAGCTGTGATCAGCCTTATTCTTATCTCTCTTATTATCTGTCAAACTCTACGTTATGATGTTGGCAGTCTCTTCTTATTATTTTGTCCAGGACATCAAACGCTTTTATATGTCCATGACAAAAGTATTTATCAATGATTTAGGTTGCTTTTTCCTCCCAGCAGTCTTACGCAGCCTCTGTATTATCTTATTGCTTGACTAAAATTCGTAATACAGTTAGTCTAGCAATAACTTTAACCATTATTTTTGTGTATACCTTTTCCTTTTGATGGATAACTGAGTTATAGTTAAGTTAACTCCATCTACTTTTTATTATCTCCCCTCCTTTAGTTTGATCAAAGGGGAATAATTATACCACATTATGATTATTTCAAGTCTATGTCTGTTTATCGGAAATGGTCCTATCGCTCCAATTAACAGACTCTAATTAGTTTATAATTCTAATAGCTTAGACTATTACAATTAGATAGCTTCACATATCTAGAAATTTATCCAAAATATCTACATATGTCAGTTATCTATAGGAAACTCCACCGAGTAGACATTTCCTTATTTAAATCAAGACCCTAGAGAGACTACTTATGGTCTAGGCTTTTGTTTTACAAATTTTCTTTCGAAAATATTATCTCTATATTCCTAGTTTACATTGCAATGGAATATTTAGGTTACGTTTCAATGACTCCTTTTTCTTTTTGGAGCCAATTGTTGTTTCCCAAAAAGAAAAAAAAAGGGGGGGGGGGGGTGGGGGGGCAATGTTAGGTCACTGAGACTTAAGAACTGGCTTCCTCTAGAGTCTACTATTATATATATAAGGTTGTTAGATTATAACACCTTAAAGATATGTTATATTGTGACTCTAGATCATTCTTTCTATTAAATATAGAATTAGAATGTATCTGATTCCTTAGAGTTTCCTGAGTCTTTAACCAGAAGTGGTGAGATATTATTTATTTGGTGTTAGAATTAGGAGAGCACCTCCCTCCTATTCTTCGAATTCTAGCACATTATCTATAGGTTAATGTATTATGAAGTTAAAATGAAGTTTTTTAAAAGTAAACATATTTTAATGAGTAAAACTTAACCTATAGATAATCAATTATCTCCCTCCTACCACCCTCGCTTATCCCTCCTAATTGTTTCTATTGTTCTACACATAAAAGAAACTGACACGTGATCAATTGAGCGGGAAGAGTTACGTCACACAGGTAACTACCTAAGGCACCTTCTGGTTTAAGACTTTAATTGACGACTGTAAGGTCGTTTTTCTGTGGAAGGTGTGAAAACAGAAGAGAATAGCACATTATCTATAGTTAAGTTTTGCTCGTTAAAATACCTTTTACTTTTAAAAAACTTCATTTCACAGTTAAGAGAAGATATACCCCTAATGGTGTTCTTCAACCTGTAAAAGAGCTCCTCTGAAGTGCTATTTTACAGTAAAGGCAAGATGTACCCCTACTGGTGCTCTTCAACCTGTAACAGAGCTCCCCTGAAGTGCTGTTATATAGTAAAGGCAAGATGTACCCCTACTGATGCTCTTCAACCTGTAAAAGAGTTCCTCTGAAGTCCAACTGGGGACCAGGAGGTCGCGGGTTCAACCCTCGCCAAGGTTGGCAACATTCTTTCGTGGAGATTGAGCATGAAATATTTTCTACAGTCATTCTCTCCCTTCCGCTGATTCAAGAAGGGCAGTTGTCAGTTTCTGGTGAAAGAATGTGCACAGTACTGGTTAACCGCTTAAAGGACTAAGCCTGCCCAGTAAACGTGTGGTTAGGTAAACTGACCGCGCTCGACATGACCCCATTGGGTTGACTGGGCCGTAAAACCTCAACACAAACAATTTCCTCTGAAGTGCTATTATATCGTAAAGGCAAGATGTACCCCTACTGATGCTCTTCAACCTCTAAAAGCGCTCCTCTGAAGTGCTGTTTTACAGTAAAGACAAGATATACCCCTACTGATGCTCTTCAACCTGTAAAAGAGCTCCTTTTAAGTGCTATTTTACAGTAAAGGCAAGATGTACCCCTACTGGTGTTCTTCAACCTGTAACAGAGCTCCCCTGAAGTGCTGTTATATAGTAAAGGCAAGATGTACCCCTACTGATGCTCTTCAACCTGTAAAAGAGTTCCTCTGAAGTCCAACTGGGGACCAGGAGGTCGCGGGTTCAACCCCCGCCAAGGTTGGCAACATTCTTTCGTGGAGATTGAGCATGAAATATTTTCTACAGTCATTCTCTCCCTTCCGCTGATTCAAGAAGGGCAGTTGTCAGTTTCTGGTGAAAGAATGTGCACAGTACTGGTTAACCGCTTAGAGGACTAAGCCTGCCCAGTAAACGTGTGGTTAGGTAAACTGACCGCGCTCGACATGACCCCATTGGGTTGACTGGGCCGTAAAACCTCAACACTAACAATTTCCTCTGAAGTGCTATTATATCGTAAAGGCAAGATGTACCCCTACTGATGCTCTTCAACCTCTAAAAGCGCTCCTCTGAAGTGCTGTTTTACAGTAAAGACAAGATATACCCCTACTGATGCTCTTCAACCTGTAAAAGAGCTCCTTTTAAGTGCTATTTTACAGTAAAGGCAAGATGTACCCCTATTGGTGCTCTTCAACCTCTAAAATAGCTCCCCTGAAGTGCTGTTTTATAGTAAAGGCAAGATGTACCCCTACTGGTGCTCTTCAGCTTCAAAAAGAGCTCCTCTGAAGTGCTGTTTTATAGTAAAAGGCAAGATGTACCCCAACTGGCACTCTTCAACCTGTAAAATAGCTCCCCTGAAGGGCTATTATATAGTAAAGGCAAGATGTACCCCTACTGATGCTCTTCAACCTCTAAAAGAGTTCTTCTGAAGTCCTTTTATAGTAAAAGACAAGATATACCCCTACCGGTGCTTTTCAACCTGTAAAAGAGCTCCTCTGTCCGAACATATCCGAAACAAGAAGGGCGGACCTCTTAAATATTCACGAACCCCGTAACAGTGTTCCTTTTCCGTCTACCCCCAACACCGTTTTGTGGAAATGATTGTGGAGTCGTTTTGGTAGCGTTGAAGGTGGGTGTCAGTTGAAATAAGGCTGAAATTTTGGCATGATCACTGATATCCAAAATTGTGCAATGTAATTCATCCTCTTATTTAGCCTCTCATATAATCAGATCCGAATTGTAGTCCTTTAAGTGATTGCGGAACAAAAAATCCTTTTTCTTCTAATGCAAATGTGGTCAGATTTTGTTGTTTTGGCGACTGGCAGGCATGTAAAACTCCAGTTCTTGGAGAGATCACAAAAAAACAATGTGTTTAGCTGTGCCCTAGATAAGGTTTTAAGCAACTAGATATTTTGGGCTATTTTTACCTACCCATTTCTCATTGAACTGGGTATCAGGATTTTTCTTTTGGATACCCTGTTATGTTAATGGGTGCAAGAATTACTGATAATTGGGTATTCACCTCAGATTTAATTCTAATTGCTTTTTAGCTCACCTGAGCCGAAGGCTCAAGGTGAGGCATTGTGATCACTCACCGTCCGTCGTCGTCGTCCGTCTGTCCGTCCGTCCGTTCACAATCTTTAAACAACATCTCCTCCTAAACCACTGATTGGATTTTGACCAAATTTCACAGGAATGATCCTTGGTTGATCCTCTTTCAAAGTTGTTCAAATGGTTCCGGTCCATTGCATATCTAGGTCACAGGAGCTAAAAATAGATTTTTTAACTAAAAACTAAAAAAATCTTCTCGTCAGAAACCACTGGACCGATTTCAATAAAATTTTGCAGAAAAGTTCCTTTGGTGATCTTCTACCAAGATTGTTCAAGCCATTTGGATTCGTCAAAAAACATGGCCGCCAGGGGGCTGGGCTTATTTTCCCTATATATCTATATAGAAAATTTTAAAAATCTTCTTGTCAGAAACCACTGGACTGATTTCAATATAATTTTGCAGAAATGTTCCTTTGGTGATCCTCTACCAAGATTGTTCAAGCCTTTTGGATTCGTCAAAAAACATGGCCGCCAGGGGGCGGGGCTTATTTTCCCTATATATATGTATAGAAAATTTAAAAATCTTCTTGTCAGAAACCACTGGACCGATTTCAATATAATTTTGCAGAAATGTTTCTTTGGTGATCCTCTACCAAGATTGTTTGAGACATTTGGATTCATAAAAAAACATGGCCGCCAGGGGGCGGGGCTTATTTTCCCTATATATCTATATAGAAAACTTTAAAAATCTTCTCGTCAGAAACCACTGGACCAGTTTCAATATAATTTTGCAGAAATGTTCCTTTGGTGATCCTCTACCAAGATTGTTCAAGCCTTTTGGATTCGTCAAAAAACATAGCCGCCAGGGGGCGGGGCTTATTTTCCCTATATATCTGTATAGAAAACTTTAAAAATCTTCTTGTCAGAAACCACTGGACCGATTTCAATATAATTTTGCAAAAATGTTCCTTTGGTGATCCTCTACCAAGATTGTTCAAGACATTTGGATTGGTCAAAAAACATGTCCGCCAGGGGGCGGGGCTTATTTTCCCTATATATCTATATAGAAAACTTTAAAAATCTTCTTGTCAGAAACCACTGGACCGATTTCAATATAATTTTGCAGAAATATTCCTTTTGTAATCCTCTACCAAGATTGTTCAAGCCATTTGGATTCATCAAAAAACATGGCCGCCAGGGGGCGGGGCTTATTTTCCCTATATATCTATATAGAAATCTTTAAAAATCTTCTTGTCAGATACCACTAGACCGATTTCAATATAATTTTGCAGAAGTGTTCCTTTGGTGATCCTCTACCAAGATTGTTGAAGACATTTGGATTCGTCAAAAAACATGGCCGCCAGGGGACGGGGCTTATTTTCCCTTTACATCTATATAGAAAACTTTGAAAAATCTTCTTGTCAGAAACCACTGGACCGATTTCAATATAATTTTGCAGAAATGTTTCTGTGGTTATCCTCTACCAAGATTGTTCAAGCCATTTGGATTCGTCAAAAAACATGGCCGCCGGGGGGGCGGGGCTTATTTTCCCTATATATCTATATAGAAAAGTTTAAAAATCTTCTTGTCCGAAACCACTGGACCGATTTCAATATAATTTTGCAAAAATGTTCCTTTGGTGATCCTCTACCAAGATTGTTCAAGACATTTGGATTCGTCAAAAAACATGGCCGCCAGGGGGCGCGGCTTATTTTCCCTATATATCTATATAGAAAAGTTTAAAAATCTTCTTGTCCGAAACCACTTGACTGATTTCAACATAATTTTGCAAAAAATGTTCCTTTGGTGATGCTCTACCAAGATTGTTCAAGCCATTTGGATTCGTCAAAAAACATGGCCGCCAGGGGGCAGGGCTTATTTTCCCTATATATCTATATAGAAAACTTTAAAAATCTTCTTGTCCGAAACCACTGGACCGATTTCAATATAATTTTGCAGAAATGTTCCTTTGGTGATCCTGTTGCAAGATTGTTCGAGCCATTTGGATTCGTCAAAAAACATGGCCGCCAGGGGGCGGGGCTTATTTTCCCTATATATCTATATAGAAAACTTTAAAAATCTTCTTGTCCGAAACCACTGGACCGATTTCCATATAATTTTGCAAAAATGTTCCTTTGGTGATCCTGTTGCAAGATTGTTCAAGCCATTTGGATTTGTCAAAAAACATGGACGCCAGGGGGCGGGGCTTATTTTCCCTAAAAAATCTATATAGAAAACTTTAAAAATCTTCTTGTCCAAACCACTGGACCGATTTCAATATAATTTTGCAGAAATGTTCCTTTGGTGATCCTCTACCAAGATTATTCAAGCCATTTGGATTCATCAAAAAACATGGTTACCAGGGGGCGGGGCTTATTTTCCCTATATATCTATATAGAAAAGTTTAAAAATCTTCTTGTCCGAAACCACTGGACCGATTTCAGTATAATTTTGCAGAAATGTTTCCTTGGTGATCCTGTACCAAGATTGTTCAAGCCATTTGGATTTGTCAAAAAACATGGCCGCCAGGGGGCGGGGCTTATTTTCACTATATATCTGTATAGAAAACTTTAAAAATCTTCTTGTCCGAAACCACTGGACCGATTTCCATATGATTTTGCAGAAATGTTCCTTTGGTTATCCTGTTGCAAGATTGTTCTAGCCATTTGGATTTGTCAAAAAACATGGCCGCCAGGGGGGCGGGGCTTATTTTCCTTATATATCTATATACAAAACTTTAAAAATCTTCTTGTCATAAAGCACTGGACGGATTTCAATATAATTTTACAGTAATGTTTCTTCGATGATCCACTTCCAAGATTGTTCAAGCCGCCATGATTCGTTAAAAAACATGGCCGCTAGGGGGTGGGGTTTATTTTTCATATATATCTTTATAGAAAACTTTAAAAATCTTCATGTCATAAACGACTGGACCGATTTCAATATAACTTGGCAGAAATGTTTCCTTAGTGACCCTCTATCAAGATTGTTCAAGCCGTCATGATTTGTCAATAAACATGGCCTCTAGAGGGTGCGGGGCTTATTAACCATATATATCTATCTTGTCGTCAGAAACCACAGGACTGATTTCAATATAACTTCACAGAAATGTTTCCTTGGTGACCCTTTACCAAGATTGTTCAAACCGTTATGATTTGTCAAAAAACATGGCCACTAGGGGCGGGACTTATTTTCCTATATATCTATATAGAAAATTTTAATAGTCTTTTCAGAAACCACTTGACCGATTTCAATGTAACATTGCAGGAATGTTTCTTATGTAACCCTCTATCAAGATTGTTCAAGCCGTCATGATTCGTCAAAAAACATGGCCGCCAGGAGTCGGGGCTTATTTTCCTTATATATCTATAGAAAACTTTAAAACTCTTCTTGTCAGAAACTACTGAACTGATTTCATTATAACTTTGCAGAAATGTTTCCTTGGTGACCCTCTACTAAGATTGTTCAAGTAATCATGATTCGTCAAAAAACATGGCTGCCGGGGGCAGGGCTTATTTTCCCTATATATCTATATATAAAACTTTAAAAATCTTCTTTTCAGAAACCAATGGACCGATTTCAATACAACTTGGCAGGAATGTTTCTTTGGTGACCCTCTACAAAGATTGTTCAAGCCGTCATGATTCATCAAAAAACATAGCCGCTAGGGGGCAGGGCTTATTTTCCCTATATATCTATATAGAAAACTTTAAAAATCTTCTCGTAAGAAACAGTTGGACCGAGTTCAGTGTAACTTGGCAGGAATGTTGCTTTGGTGACCTTCTACCAAGATTGTTCAAGCCTTCATGATATGTCAAAAACCATGGCCCACAGTGGGGCGGGGCTTATTTTTCGTCTATATCTGCATAGAAAATTTTAAAATTCTTATTGTCACATACCCCATGACCGATTTCAATATTACTTGGCTGGAATGTTGCTTTGGTGAACCTCTATCAAGATTGTACAAGCAGTCATGATTCGTCAAAAAACATGGCTGCCATGGGGTGGGGCTTATTTTCCCTATATATCTAAATAGAAAACTTTAAAAATCTTCTTGTCAGAAACCACTGAACAGATTTCAATATAACTTGGCAGGAATGTTCCTTTGGTGACCCTCTACCAAGTTTGTTCAAGCTTTCATGATTCGTCAAAAAACATGGCCGTTAGGGCATAGGGCTTTATAGCTATATAAAACTTTTTAAACCACTGGACCAATTTCAATATAACTTGGCAGAAATGTTCCTTTGGTGACCCTCTTTTAAGATTCAGTTCAAGTCGTCAAGATTTGTAAAAAAACATGGCCGGGGGTGTGGTGGAGGGGGGTGGGGGTGGTTAGTGCTATAAAGTTTATACAAAAATCCTAGAGCAGTGAACTTGGCTGAAACTTCAACAGTAAATATGCAAATCTGTTTGGTCAGGTGAGCGATATAGGACCATCATGGTCCTCTTGTTTCAACATTTTAATTGGGTAAATACCCCAAAAACAGCTTATCTAAAAGGTACTGGTTTAGATAACCATCCAATTTACGTCGTATTTTCCCTATGTTTTCTTAAAAAAAAAAAAAATGGTATTACTGGGATAAAATATTTATGCTTCCATATTTATGCTAAATGCTTAGACAAGTAGTTTTGAGCAAACAGTTTGCATTAAGCACATTATTCTAGCAGAATCTTGTTATTTTACCAAAGTGGTGTTTAACAGTCTCTACCCAGCAGGCACACAACATCAAAATGACGTTGTATCAACGTCGATGCGACGTTAATACGACGTCATTTTAACGTTGTGTGCCTGCTGGGTAGACAGTATCTTTGATCACATTATCAACAAAAAAAAAGAGGTTTTGCATGTGCATGACTCTCCTGTGCAATCAAGACTGGCAAAATACTAAAAGTGCCATTGAAAGGCTGATATAAAATAGCTAGCTTTTAATATGGTCAGAATTTTATTTCTTTTCGTTGGTCGCGGTGAAAACCGCCACATGCAAGGTATTTTTCATAGCCAAATACATGTATCAATAAAACATACAGGGATACTTCATGAGTGCATTGATAGCATAGTATAATTGAAATGCAACGGAAAACTTTGAAATTGTAAAATTTTTAAACTGATCTCTGCATCAGAATATCCTTATATTCTTTTCCGTTTGATAAATTTAGGCACAAATTACAGTGGGAAGCACAGCATCAACCTGCCTCATTCTCAGTGCATCAACTTGCCCCCACTACACCACATGCCACACAGCTTATGTGGTTAATTAATCATAGGTCTAGTTAAGAGTGAGTATCGGGTAAATAGTTCTCTTATTACTCCACAAAAAAAAAATGTTGTGGGTACTCATTAGAAGTGCCACATTGAGGCACTTCTAATGAGTACCCACAACATATGTTTTTGTCGAGAAATAAGAAAAATATAGATTCTTTTTGGTGGAAAAAAAGCGCCGTATCAAGAGCTATGTTAATACAGGATAATTGCACTTTTCTGTTCATCTGAATTTAAAGGCGAGTCTTTTCTTTGTACTCGTGCATGCAACTTACATGAAATATAGAACTGTATTGGCAAAATGAAAAATATGAAATTTTATCAAAATTTAGTAATGGAGCTCAAAAACACCTTTTCTTACATGTAGCTCATAGCCACACCTTTTGTCAGAAATCCACAAAACTTCCATGGAAGATGGGAAAGGTAATAAGAAACACGTGGATCTTACATTTGACACTGTATATGAAATGGTGTCCGTTTCATTTGAGGTGCATAAACTTACCCCGGTCTCCCCTACCTATTATTTCACATCCACATCCTCACAAACAAATATTTTCTCAGCTGCCAGTTTTGAAATGTTTTTGTTCTCATTTCAGATGCCTTTTAAATTTCTTGAAGATGGGAAGCCACAGCAGACGTTCCTGTTATGAATGCAAAATTTATCTGACCTATTTGGTAAGTTTATTTTTGTATATATACATGTACTTTAGACATGACACATACATGTATTATAATTGTCCTAAAATTTTGTACATCAGCTCTTTTTAACCCTTGTCCTGCTGAATCCGGATATACTCTGTTTTGCAAACAGTGTAGATCCAGATCAGTTGGCTTCTGAAGAAGCCAACTGATCTGGATCTGCACTGTTTGCCATTCAGAATGTGAATTTTATATCAACAATCTGTATCAAGGAATTTGATTGGCTGAAAATTTGTAAAGGGCGTGGCATCTTAATTTATTCAGCAGGACAAGGGTTAAACATAGCTGATGCTTTTTATCGCACCTGCTTGTAGCAGGGTGCGATATAGGCGTCCGATTTTCTGTCCGCCCGTCCGTCCGTCCGTCAGTCCGTCCGTCCGTCTGTCAACATTTATGTCGACGTTCGACATTTATGTCAAAGTTAGTATTCTAATCAACTACAAGACTAAACAACCATCAAACCTTGCATGAAACATCTCCCTGACCTCCTGACTTTGCAATATAGGTGTCCACTTTTCTGTATGTCTGTCCATTCGTCCGTCCGTCTGTCAACATTTATGTCGAAGTTCGACATTTATGTCAAAGTATTTTATTATCGCACCTGCTTGTAGCAGGGTGCGATATAGGCGTCCGATTGTCCGTCCGTCCGTCCGTCAGTCCGTCCGTCCGTCAGTCCGTCCGTCCGTCTGTCAACATTTATGTCGACATTCGACATTTATGTCAAAGTTAGTATTCTAATCAACTACAAGACTAAACAACCATCAAACCTTGCATGAAACATCTCCCTGACCTCCTGACTTTGCAACATAGGCGTCCGCTTTTCCGTATGTCTGTCCATTCGTCCGTCTGTCTGTCAACATTTATGTCGAAGTTCGACATTTATGTCAAAGTTAGTATTTTAATCAACTACAAGACTAAACAACCATCAAACCTTGCATGAAACATCTCCCTGACCTCCCGACTTTGCGACACAGGTGCCCACTTTTCCATTTGTCTGTCTGTTCGTCTGTCCGTCTGTCCGTCTCTTAACAGTTCTGTTATGTCGAAGTTCGACATTTATGTCAAAGTTAGTATTCTAATCAACTACAAGACTAAACAACCATCAAACCTTGTATGAAATATCTCCCTGTCCTCCTGACTTTGTGACATAGGTGCCCGCTTTTCCATTCGTCTGTCCGTTCCTCCGTCCGTCTGTCTCTTAACAGTTCTGTTATGTCGAAGTTCGACATTTACGTCAAAGTTAGTATTCTAATCAACTACAATTCTACAACAACCATCATTCCTTGCATGACACATCTCCCTGACCTCCTGACTTGGCAGGTATGTTGACCCAGTGACCTTGACCTATATTTTGCGCTCCATTGACTTTGACACAATTTACGTTGACATTCTAGATCTTCTCAACTATAAGGCATACAACTGCCAAACCTTGCATAGTGCTTCTTCTAGATGAACAGACTTGGAAGGTACCTTGACCCGGTGACCTTGACCTATATTTTGCGCTCCAGTGACTTTGACATATTTTGCGTCGATGTTCGATATCTCCTCAACTATAAGGCCTACAACCATCAAACCTTGCAAAGTGCTTCTCCTCAATGTACTGACTTAGCGGATACCTTGACCTGGTGACCTTGACCTATATTGTGCACTCCAGTGACTTTGACACATTTTATATTGATGTTCGGTATCTCCTCAAATATAAGACCTACAACCACTAAACCTTGCATAGTGCTTCACCTCATTGCCCTGGCTTGGCAGGTACCTTGACCCAGTGACCTTGACCTATATTTGACACATTTTACCTTTATGTTTGATAACTCCTCAACTATAAGGCCTACAACCACCATACCTTGCATTGTGCTTCTCCTTGATGTACTGAATTAGCAGGTACCTTGACCCGTGACCTTGACCTATATTTCATGCTCCAGTGACTTTTACACATTTTACGTCAACGTTCCATGATCATTGGGCTGTATGATACGAAAAGTCAGTGCTGAAGATATAGCCATTAGAGGGAATGGGACTGGCCTGGAATATATGTGCCCCACTAGGCACTTTGTCTACATTTTTTTTCAACCCAGTTTTCCAAGTAAGCACTGCTAAGAATGAAATAAACTTATTTAATAACCACATTCTGATTGAGGCTCCTGTGACTTTTGCGCCAGCAGGTGCGATGACGCCTTCCGCGGAATTCTTGTAATCAACTACAAGACTAAACAACCATCAAACCTTGCATGAAACATCTCCCTGACCTTCCGACTTTGCGACATAGGTGCCCACTTTTCCATTCGTCTGTCTGTTCATCTGTCTGTCTGTCCGTCTGTCCGTCTCTTAACAGTTCTGTTATGTCGAAGTTCGACATTTATGTCAAAAGTTAGTATTCTAATCAACTACAAGACTAAACAACCATCAAACCTTGTATGAAATATCTCCCTGACCTCCTGACTTTGCGACATAGGTGCCCGCTTTTCAATTCGTCTGTCCGTTCGTCCGTCCGTCTGTCTCTTAACAGTTCTGTTATGTAGAAGTTCGACATTTACGTCAAAGTTAGTATTCTAATCAACTACAATTCTACAACAACCATCATTCCTTGCATGACATATCTCCCTGACCTCCTGACTTGGCAGATATGTTGACCCAGTGACCTTGATCTATATTTTGCGCTCCATTGACTTCGACACAATTTACGTAGACGTTCCAGATCTTCTCAAATATAAGGTGTATAACTACCAAACCTTGCATAGTGCTTCTTCTAGATGTACAGAGTTGGCAGGTACCTTGACCCGGTGACCTTGACCTATATTTTGCGCTCCAGTGACTTTGACATATTTTGCGTCGACGTTCTATATCTCCTCAACTATAAGGCCTAAAACCATCAAACCTTGCAAAGTGCTTCTCCTCAATGTACTGACTTAGCAGATACCTTGACCTGGTGACCTTGACCTATATTTTGGCTGCAGTGACTTTGACATAATTTACATCAACGTTCCAGATCTCCTCAAGTGTAAGACCTCTAGCCACCAAACCTTGCATAGTGCTTCTCCTATATGTACTGACTTGGCAGGTATCTTGACCCGGTGACCTTGACCTATATTTTGCGCTCCAGTGCCTTACACATTTTACGTCAACGTTCAATATCTCCTCATCTATAAGGCCTACAACCATCAAACCTTGCATAGTGCTTCTCCTCAATGTACGGACTCTGCAGGTACCTTGACTGGGTGATCTTGACCTATATTTCATGCTCCATTGACTTTTACACCTTTTACATCACCCTTCCATATGTCCTCAACTGTAAGGCCTTCAACCACCAAACCTTATATAGCACTTCTTCTCGATGTACTGACTCGACAGGTACCTTGACCTGGTGACCTTGACCTATATTGTGCACTCCAGTGACTTTGACACATTTTATATTGATGTTTGGTATCTCCTCAAATATAAGACCTACAACCACTAAACCTTGCATAGTGCTTCACCTCATTGCCCTGGCTTGGCAGGTACCTTGACCCAGTGACCTTGACCTATATTTGACACATTTTACGTTGATGTTTGATAACTCCTCAACTATAAGGCCTACAACCACCATACCTTGCATTGTGCTTCTCCTTGATTTACTGAATTAGCAGGTACCTTGACCCGTGACCTTGACCTATATTTCATGCTCCAGTGACTTTTACACATTTTACGTCAACGTTCCATTATCATTGGGCTGTATAATACAAAAAGTCAGTGCTGAAGATATAGCCATTAGAGGGAATGGCACTGGCCAAGAATATATGTGCCCCATTAGGCACTTTGTCTACACTTTTTTCAACCCAGTTTTCCAAGTAAGCACTGCTAAGAATGAAATAAACTTATCTAATAACCACATTCTGATTGTGGCTCCTGTGACTTTTGCGCCAGCAGGTGCGATGACGCCTTCCGCGGAATTCTTGTTTCAAACCAAAAATATTGTCAGTTTTCTTATTTCTCGACAAAAACATACGTTGTGGGTACTCATTAGAAATGCCTTGGTGCTTCTAATGAGTACCACAACAAATATTTTTCTGGAGAAATATATAAGAAAAACATAAATATTTTATGCTCCCAACTTCAAAGAAGTTGACGGCAGTGCACTAGGTAGGATTTGAGGGCAGACGGGTGATAGGAAGGGCACTTTTTGCATGGTCATACAAGAATGAGGGCACCATGTTTCATGATATGTACTAAGTATCAAGACATAATACAAAATACAATCCCTTTCTGCAAATACATAAAAAATATAGTACACATAAAACTGACCTTTCAACATTGATAACCTTTTTTTTTTTTTTTTTTTGGACCAGTTTTCGTGAAATTTTCATCAGAATGTAGTGTTTTAATGTCTGCATTTGAAATAAGACAGAAGGTGGCTTTAGAAGGGCAGAGGGGCGGCAGGAGAGGGCAGGAGGGGTTGCCCACCTTGCCAAATAGGGCAAGCTGGAGCACTGTTAATGGCCATATTAGTTTCGGGTTGTGTATCCCGTCCATTCATCAAGAACTTTGCATGACAGGGTTTTGAAATTTCATATATGGATCTCTTAGAATATTTGACACATTTTTAGGATGAGGATGAGCTATAGTGATCACTTTTTGTCCATTGTCAGTGTGTGCGTCCATCCGTTAAAATTTTCAAACGACTTCTCCTCTGAAGTCCCTGAACCAATTTTTCTCAAATTTCATAAGGAGCCTCCTTAGGTTGGGGGAATGAACGATTGCTAAAATGTTGCAGTCTGTTGACCAAGATGGCTGCCTTGCCCATATATGGTAAAAACCTTTATAAATCTTTTTCTCCAGAACCAAGGATGCCTTGTGGCTGAATCTTTGCATATATCATCAGGGATGGGAGGTCTACCAAAGTTGCTAAAATAATGGTCTTACATTTTTACGGCAAGGTCAAGTTTGCTTCTGTATGCATTTGTCTGGGAAAAATGTTCAGAATTTCAAATGACTTCTCCTCTGGAGCCTCTGGGCCAATTTTGCTCAAATTTCATTTGGAGCCTCCCTGGGGCAGGGAATGAAAGATTGCTAAAATGGTTGCCGTCCATTGACCAAGATGGCCACCATGCCCATATATGGTAAAACTCTTTAAAAATCTTCTTCTCCAGAACCAAGGATGCCTTGTGGCTGAATCTTTGCATAAATCATTGGGGATGGGAGGTCTACCAAAGTTGCTAAAATAATGGTCATACACTGTACATTGACATTTGACCTTTTTACCGAGAGGTTAAGTTTGCTTCCCTATGCATGTGTATGGGAAAAATAATGGTTCTACATTGACATTTGATCTTTTTGGAGGTCAGGTATACTTCCCTATGCATTTGTATTGGAAAAATGAATTTCAAACGACTTCTCCTCTGGAGCCTTTGGGTCAGTGTTGCTCAAATTTCATTTGAAGCGTCCGTAGGGCAGGGGAATGAAATATTGCTAAAATGGTTGCCTTCCATTGACCAAAATGGCCGCTATATGGCAAAAATGGTTAAATATCTACTTCTCCTGAACAGAGGATGCCTTATGGCTGAATCTTTGCATAAATTATCAGGGAAGAGAGGCCTTCCAAAATAGCTAAAATAATGGTTGTACATTGACATTTGACCATATTATGGCGAGGTCAAGTTTGCTTCCCTATGGATTTGTATGGGAAAAAATGTTGAGAATTTCAAATGACTTCTCCCCTGGAGCCTCTGGGCCAGTGTTGCTCAAATTTCATTTGGAGCCTGAATGGGGCAGGGGAATGAAAGCTTGCTAAAATGTTTGCGGTCCATTGACAAATGGTTGCTGTCCATTGACAAAGATGGCCACCATGCCCATATATGGTAAAAACCTTAAAAAAAATCTTCTCCAGAACCGAGGATGCCTTATGGCTGAATCTTTGCATAAATCATTGGGGATGGGAGGTCTACCAAAGTCGCTAAAATAATGGTCATACACTGTACATTGACATTTGACCTTTTTACCGAGAGGTCAAGTTTGCTTCCCTATGCATGTGTATGGGAAAAATATTGAGAATTTCAAACAACTTCTCCTCTGGAGCCTCTGGGCCAGTAATGCTCAAATTTTATTTGGAGCCTCCCTAGGACAGGGGAATGAAAGATTGCTAAAATAATTGCCATCCATTGACCAAGATGCTGCCTTGCCCATATATATGGTCCTTTAAAAATCTACTTCTCCAGAACAGAGGATGCCTTGTGGCTGAATCTTTGAAGCCTCTGGGCCACTGTTGCTCAAATTTCATGTGGAGCCTCTTTGGGGCAGAGAAAGAAAGATTGCTAAAATGGGTAGGGTCCATTGATAAAAACGGCTGCCATGCCCATCTATGGTAAAACCCTTTAAAAATCTTCTTCTCCAGAACCAAATAAGTCCTGGGCCCTTATCTTTGCATAAATTATGGGGGACAGAAGATCTACCCAAATTGCTAAAATGATGGTCCTATGTTGAGGTTTGACCTTTTTATGGCAAGGTCAAATTTGCTTCCCCATGCATTTGTAAGGGCCATATACATTTATATTGGAAGTATTGAGGTGACTAGAAGATCAACAGTAGCGAAAATCGTTCTGATTTGAAATCTAAGATGGCCGTCATCTTGTTTATGTTTTTTTTACTTAATTCTACTGACAAGCAATCATTTCCCCCAAAATAAACCAACCTTATGAGAATAACTACCTTTATGAAATGAATTTTAATTTTTATGAAACCTCATTAAATATTCAAAATGGCAACTCCCATTCCACCAATGTTAAAATATTCAATTATCTATAACTTACTCAATTTTCCACTGATTTTAATCAAATTTGTGTCAAAATTCATTGTTTGTAAAGTTCTTTACTTTAAAGCACAATACCTTTTAAGGTTGTGTTTCCCTTTAGAAAAGCTGACCTGTATTTTTTGTTGTCAGTGCATATCAAGAACACATCTTATCTTTTTGGACCCTGAATAACCTTTCACTGTGCCTGAACTGGAAGGAAAGTTGGGTCCAGATGGTTCAAATTATACAGCTGTAAAAATATTAGGATCTGCCTTGCGTTATCTGTTGATTGCGCAATTTTCTGGCAGTGACCAGTTGTTATCTCTTGTTCCCGTAATTAACGAATAGAGTTAAAAAATCAAACTATTTTTAATATTCAACATACATTAATTTAAATCTCAAATACAATATCTACGCAAAATTTTAATTGAAATTGATGTTTTGATCTGTTTTCTATTGGTGATATAAATGATTTTTTGCTGTAAAGAAAATAATGGCATGACGGGAACCAGTTAGGAAAAACGATGTTACTAAGCCGAATCACTCCATCCGCTGCAGTCAAATATAGTCCCGCAGATTTCTAATTATTATTTATTCCAAGCCTCAAATTATGAACAGTAAAAAGTAAATTTACAAATCTTATGTAATTCTAAATGGAGATCAGATGATTGAGTTTTATCTAATTGATTTGTGAACACGTGGTCACGTATTGATACACTGTAACCTCGTTTTAATGTGGGTGTTGGGGTCCAAGAAAGCTGACCGCATTAGCGGTGATTACCGCGTTATAATTTTGGGGGTACCGACAATCATCATATCATCGTCAAATAATGTGTACCCCACCCACCAATACTGTGATCTTTTAAAATGTTGATTTCAGTGCATTTATTGCTGACAAAAAGAAAAATATGTTTTAGATCAATAAAAAGTATTCTAATACAAAAGGTTTTTTATCCATTAAATCCATTTATTATCCTAGTCTGATCAATCAGACAAGTTTTGTCCAGTTTACCGTAAGTTTGTATCGGTCCATATAAATGATTTTTTTTTTTTAAATGTTCTGCTCAGAATCGCGTTAAAGACAAGGAGTGTAAATAAGCGATAATTTCTTGATTTTATTGTTAGAAACATACTGTACAGTTGTATTGTGGGTACTTGTTAGAATCGCCTCGGCAACTTGCTTTGTGTAGAAATAAATTTCCTACATTATTCTCCAGCCATTGGAGCTAGTGGTATTATTTCCTGGTAAAAAAAATCGGTCATCTTCCGCTTGGCTGATTTCTTCTGTGCGTCTGCCTTCGCATCGCGCAGCAGATTGCGGAGGTGAGCTACCTTTGCTGCTGTGGCACATTCTGAAGACTCTAGCCACCTCAGAGTGACTTCTATCCCCTTGATAGCTTCTGTGGCTGTTGGTGGTGGGTCATACACGATCTCGTCATCGTCCTCAAGTGTGTCAGTCTTACTGTTTGTCTCTGTTTCCTGTCTGACACTCTGAATTATCTCGTCGTCTGTCATCATTTCGTATGTCAGCTCGTTGTCATCAACAGTCAGCCAAGCCTGCATTGCTGTCACATCCACTTCTGTCCCTAATACCAGCTGGGCCTGTTGTACGTCTGTGTCAGAAAAGTTGTCATAATCTGCTTGCCTACACTCGGCGTCAATCAGGTCCTGTATATCAAAGCCGTCAAATGATGTGTCACTGTCTGTCTCCTCATTGTCAAATGCTGCTCCAAGGCCTTTCCTCCAGCATCCTCTTATCGTCTTCTCGGTGACACCCTTCCAAGCTTCCCCAACTAGATGTATAGCCTCTTTGATGTTCAGCTGTCGTAGTCAGAAACTGTGACGCTGCTATCCACCATGCTGACAATCAGGTTACACCTGTAGTTCCTTTTAAGTGTAGAAATGATGCCCTGGTCAAGCGGTTGTAACATGGAGGTTGTGTTCTTTGGAAGGAAGACTGCCTTAATCTTTCTGTCAATGGAGGTGAGAGACTCCACCCCAGGGTGTGCAGGGCAGTGGTCCATAAGTAACATGGCCTTTGGTTCCAACTTCTTAAGCCTGAGGTGTCATCTTACTTTGGGCACAAACTCTTCATGGAACCAGTCTTCAAAAATGGCTGCGGTCATCCAAGCATTCTTTGAATGGGAATACAACTCGGGTAGTGTCTTCATGTTGACATGGTGCAGACATCGAGGCTTGCCAAATTTTCCAATCACCAGGGGAGCTAACTTGTGTGATCCTGTCTTGTTGCAGCAAAGTAGCACAATGATCCTGTCTTTGTACTGTTTGAACCCCAGTGTCTTGTTTTCATCACTTGGCAGCGAGAGTCTTGTCAGGAAGCATTTTGTAGTAGAGACCAGTCTCGTCGCAGGTATAGATCTGATCGCCGGTGAAGCCTCCTTCTGCGATTATCTCTGACAGCTTTGTAGGGTATGATGCAGCCGCTTCCTCATCTGCCGAACGCTGTACACCACGGATGATGACCTGGGAAATGGCATGCCGCTCCTTGAACCGCTGTAACCATCCAGCAGTGGCCCTGAAGTTTTCCTCATCCCCTCGAAGTTCTTTGTGCATTTTCAGCACTTGTGCTTGAATGACGGGTCGGGATAGAGGTGTGCCTTCTGAACGAGCTTGAGTAAACCAGGTGAAGACAGCTGTCTCTAGTTGCTGGTCCTGAGCGGTCCTGGCCCTTTTCCTAACCTGTCCACAGTCCTCTAAAACTGTGCTTGCCTCCCTCAGCACTCCATCTTTTAGCCATCCCCGCAGAGTGGACTCTGGAATTCCAACTTCCCTGCTGACCTTGGTCTGCATCTCTACTTTGCGAATTCTCTCCACAACCTGTAGTTTCCCCAAGATAGAATAAGCCTTTCTTTTTCGCGAAACCTGAGCGGTAGCCATCATGAGAAAGTTCAACACTAATAAAATCACTTGAATACACAAAAATCACTGACACCAAAAAATACACAACACTAAAATACCGCGGAAGCGCAAGCGAAGTTTTTGGGGTTTTTTTTTTCAACATTATTAAAATAACTTGAATAAGTCAAACAGAACACAAAAATCACCGACACATAAAAAAGACACAGAAAAAACACGTCACTAAATTTTTTCAACACTAATATAATCACTTGAACACAAAAAACACTGACACCGAAAATAAATACACCACACTAAAATAACCGCGGAACCGCTGTTATTATTTTTAGCTCACCTGAGCTGAAGGCTCAAGGTGAGCTTTTGTGATCACTCACCGTCCGTCGTCGTCGTCGTCCGTACGTAGGTCCATCCGTCCGTCCGTCCGTCCACAATCTTTAAACAACATCTCCTCCTAAACCACTGATTGGATTTTGACCAAACTTCACAGGAATGATCCTTGGTTGGTCCTCTTTCAAAGTTGTTCAAATGGTTCCGGTCCGTTGCATATCTAGGTCACAGGAGCTAAAAATAGATTTTTTAACTAAAAACTTAAAAAATCTTCTCGTCAGAAACCACTGGACCGATTTCAATATAATTTTGCAGAAATGTTCCTTTGGTGATCCTCTACCAAGATTGTTCAAGCCATTTGGATTCGTCAAAAAACATGGCCGCCAGGGGGCGGGGCTTATTTTCCCTATATATCTATATAGAAAACATTAAAAATCTTCTTGTCAGAAACCACTAGACCGATTTCAATATAATTTTGCAGAAATGTTCCTTTGGTAATCCTCTACCAAGATTGTTTAAGCCATTTGGATTCGTCAAAAAACATGGCCGCCTGGGGGCGGGGCTTATTTTCCCCATATATCTATATAGAAAACTTTAAAAATCTTCTTGTCAGAAACCACTGGACTGATTTCAATATAATTTTGCAGAAATGTTCCTTTGGTAATCCTCTACCAAGATTGTTCAAGCCATTTGGATTCGTCAAAAAACATGGCCGCCAGGGGGCGGGGCTTATTTTTCCTATATATCTATATAGAAAACTTTAAAAATCTTCTTGTCCGAAACCACTGGACCGATTTCAATATAATTTTGCAGAAATGTTCCTTTGGTGATCCTCTACCAAGATTGTTCAAGACATTTGGATCGTCAAAAAACATGGCCGCCAGGGGCCGGGACTTATTTTCCCTATATAATCTATATAGAAAACTTTAAAAATCTTCTTGTCAGAAACCACTGGACCGATTTCAATATAATTTTGCAAAAATGTTCCTTTGGTGATCCTCTACCAAGATTATTCAAGCCATTTGGATTCGTCAAAAAACATGGCCACCAGGGGGCGGGGCTTATTTTCCTTATATATCTATATAGAAAACTTTAAAAATCTTCTTGTCAGAAACCACTGGACTGATTTCCATATAATTTTGCAGAAATGTTCCTTTGGTGATCCTGTACCAAGATTGTTCAAACCATTTGGATTTGTCAAAAAACATGGCCGCCAGGGGGCGAGGCTTATTTTCACTGTATATCTGTATAGAAAACTTTAAAAATCTTCTTGTCAGAAACCATTGGACCGATTTCCATATGATTTTGCAGAACTGTTCCTTTGGTGATCCTGTTGCAAGATTGTTCAAGCCACCATGATTCGTTAAAAAACATGGCCGCTAGGGGGCGGGGTTAATTTTCCCTATATATCTGTATAGAAAACTTTAAAAATCTTCTTGTCATAAATGACGCGACCGATTTCAATATAACTTTGCAGGAATGTTTCTTATGTAACCCTCTATCAAGATTGTTCAAGCCGTCATGATTCGTCAAAAAACATGGCCGCCAGGAGTCGGGGCTTATTTTCCTTATATATCTATATAGAAAACTTTAAAACTCTTCTTGTTAGAAACCACTGAACCGATTTCATTATAACTGCAGAAATTTTTCCTTGGTGACCCTCTACTAAGATTGTTCAAGTAATCATGATTCGTCAAAAAACATGGCTGCCGGGGGCAGGGCTTATTTTCCCTATATATCTATATATAAAACTTTAAAAATCTTCTTTTCAGAAACCAATGGACCGATTTCAATACAACTTGGCAGGAATGTTTCTTTGGTGACCCTCTACAAAGATTGTTCAGGCCGTCATGATGCATCAAAAAACATGGCCGCTAGGGGGCGGGGCTTATTTTCCCTATATATCTATATAGAAAACTTTAAAAATCTTCTTGTAAGAAACAGTTGGACCGAGTTCAATGTAACTTGGCAGGAATGTTGCTTTGGTGACCTTCTACCAAGATTGTTCAAGCCTTCATGATACGTCAAAAACCATGGCCCCCAGGGGGGTGGGGCTTATTTTTCATATATATCTGCATAGAAAATTTTAAAATTCTTCTTGTCACATACCCCATGACCGATTTCAATATTACTTGGCTGGAATGTTGCTTTGGTGAACCTCTATCAAGATTATACAAGCAATCATGATTCGTCAAAAAACATGGCCGCAATGGGGTGGGGCTTGTTTTCCCTATATATCTAAATAGAAAACTTTAAAAATCTTCTTGTCAGAAACCACTGAACAGATTTCAATATAACTTGGTAGGAATGTTCCTTTGGTGACCCTCTACCAAGTTTGTTCAAGCTGTCATGATTCGTCAAAAAACATGGCCGTTAGGGCATAGGGCTTTATAGCTATATAAAACTTTTTAAACCACTGGACCAATTTCAATATAACTTGGCAGAAATGTTCCTTTGGTGACCCTCTTTTAAGATTTAGTTCAAGTCGTCAAGATTTGTAAAAAAAACATGGCCAGGGGTGTGGTGGAGGGGGGTGGGGGTGGTTAGTGCTATAAAGTTTATACGAAAATCCTAGAGCAGTGAACTTGGCTGAAACTTCAACAGTAAATATGCAAATCTGTTTGGTCAGGTGAGCGATATAGGACCATCATGGTCCTTGTTTTTTTATGTACACAGTCTACTAATCTGAAAAGCAAACATATGATTAATGGCAAAATAAGAATAAAATATAATGAAAAGAAATACACAAATGAAGCAAGATGCTAAAGAAAGTCTTAAAGAAGGACGCGAACGTACCTTATGGGTAGGAATGTCTTCACTCAGCATTCAATACACTTCTATAAGGGCAGAAAGTTAGGGCAGAAATTGCTCAACTTTGTGACACTGAAATGTGTTCGCGTAATCAAAGCGCTAGTAAATATGTTTGTTGTAACGCTTATCACTCAGTATAGGTAATTGTTTGTACAATGTATTATGTGAAGGTGGTAAAGGTGATTGACAATTACCGTTACATGTGTTCACGTTTGTAGGTCAACAGGTAGATTTAAGTGCAGTGGACCGTTAATCCGCTTAATTGACAGACAATTTTACCGTTTTTTTTTCTCAAAGCTTTGAAACCAATACACATTAATTTTTTACCAAAATTTATGAGATTAAATTGGTTTTTAACTTATTTATGGAGAAAAAAACGGGAGCCATGGAACACCCGCGTTATACTGATTTCCGCGTTCTAACGATCAGCGTTATAACGAGGTTACAGTGTACAGTTTACTTCTGTATTCTGTGTGCTTTACAGGCACAACACAGCTGTAAATTTCATACAGGATACTTTACAGTGTTAGCAAAGTTTCATTTAAATTTCTGTGTTGATTCAGAGAATGGCAAAGTTAACTTATGCATTAAACATTGTGGGCTGCGTCTCCTAGTGATTTTAGTCCCTCAACCTGTAAGACAGGTGTCATTGGTTTGAACCTCATTTGGGTTGGGAAGTGTTTCCCATCATTAGCATATGTATATATGTATAGGATAACTAGATGCAATTCACACATAGGTTGTGTTTCACAAAACAACCTATTTCAGGACAGATAACTCTTCATCCTTCTTGTATTATCTACCATCTTTGTTTTAAAATTCAAATTTCATCTAGCTCTGCAATAATACTGTCTATTTCACTTGCTTCTTCTTGTAAATTAAATTGCTAGCACATTGGTCTGTTACTAAAAGTACTTAAATAATTAGTATCCAGATACATATTGGACAGATAGTTGGTAATCTTAAGATCAACTTACATGACCCGTCGGGGATCTCAAATAAGATACACAATTCTCCCTCAACTACTTTCTTAGTAGTAGATAGAACACAAAACAGAATGAAAAATTCAACAGCTAGAGTGATTAGCTTGATTGAGAATCCAGGTTTCTGTCTTCTCCACCTACTTAAGAACTCTTTTTCACTTATTTAAGCATTCTAGTTCTTTTTTCACTTAT
Organism: Anodontia alba; assembly: GCA_964016985.1. NCBI lineage: Eukaryota > Metazoa > Mollusca > Bivalvia > Lucinida > Lucinidae > Anodontia > Anodontia alba. Next base: position 51,911,132 of record OZ024823.1, on the reverse strand, counting down.
TTAAGCATCCTATCTCTATTTGAAAATGTGAGAGCAGAATAGCAATTCTAGAATATTTGTGTTTGTATAGATGATGCGAAAATTTTTTCAACATAACCATAGAAACATATAGGCAAATCTGATAGCCGGCCTCGGTGGCTCAATTGGATGTGCCGTCTGACTGGAGATCAGGAAGTCGCGGGTTCAACCCCAGCTGAGGTCGGCATGATTCTCTCTTGGAGATTGATCATGAATTATTTTCTACGGTCATTCTCTCCCTTCCGCTGATTCAAGAAGGGCAGTTGTCTGGTGAAAGAATGTGCACAATACTGGTTAACCGCTTAGAGGACTAAGCCTGCCCAGGAAACACGTGGTTAGGTAAACTGACCACGCCCGACATGACCCCATTGGGTTGACTGGGCCGTAAAACGTCAAAAAACATGGCCGCCAGTGGCGGGGCTTATTTTCCGTATATATCTATATAGAAAAATTTAAAAATCTTCTTGTCAGAAAACACTGAACCAATTTAAATATAATTTTGTAGAAATGTTCCTTTGGTGATCCTCTACCAAGATTGTTCAAGCCATTTGGATTCGTCAAAAAACATAGCCGCCAGGGGGCAGGGATTATTTTCCCTATATATCTGTATAGAAAACTTTAAAAATCTTCTTGTCAGAAACCACTAGACCGATTTCAATGTAATTTTGCAGAAATGTTTCTTTGGTGATCCTCTACCAAGATTTTTCAAGACATTTGGATTCGTCAAAAAACATGGCCGCCAGGGGGCGGGGCTTATTTTCCCTATATATCTATATAGAAAACTTTAAAAATCTTCTTGTCAGAAACCAGTGGACCAATTTCAATATAATTTTGCAGAAATGTTCCTTTGGTGATCCTCTACCAAGATTGTTCAAGACATATTGATTGTCAAAAAACATGGCCCCAGGGGGAGAGGCTTATTTTCCCTTTACATCTATATAGGAAACTTTAAAAAATCTTCTTGTCAGAAACCACTGGACCAATTTAAATATAATATTGCAGAAATGTTCCTTTGGTGATCCTCTACCAAGATTGTTCAAGCCATTTGGATTTGTCAAAAAACATAGCCACCAGGGGGGGGAGGGGGGGGGTGGGGGGAGGGGGGCTTATTTTCCCTATATATCTGTGTAGAAAACTTTAAAAATCTTCTTGTCAGAAACCACAAGACCGATTTCAATGTAATTTTGCAGAAATGTTTCTTTGGTGATCCTCTACCAAGATTTTTCAAGACATTTGGATTCGTAAAAAAACATGGCCGCCAGGGGGCGGGGCTTATTTTCCCTATACATGTATATCTATATAGAAAACTTTAAAAATCTTCTTGTCAGAAACCACTGGACCGATTTCAATATAATTTTACAGAAATGTTCCTTTGGTAATCCTCTACCAAGATTGTTCAAGCCATTTGGATTCATCAAAAAACATGGCCGCCAGGGGGCGGGGCTTATTTTCCCTATATAATCTATATAGAACACTTTAAAAATTTTCTTGGCAGAATCCACTAGACCGATTTCAATATAATTTTGCAGAAATGTTCCTTTGATAATCCTCTACCAAGATTGTTCAAGCCATTTGGATTTGTCAAAAAACATGGCCGCCAGGGGGCAGGGCTTATTTTCCCTTTACATCTTTATAGAAAACTTTAAAAAATCTTCTTTTCAGTAACCACTGGCCCAATTTCTATATAATATTGCAGAAGTATTCCTTTGGTGATCCTCTACCAAGATTGTTCGAGCCATTTGGATTCATCAAAAAACATGGCCACTAGGGGGCGGGACTTATTTTCCCTATATATCTATATAATGATCGTCTTGTCAGAAACCACTGGACCGATTTCAGTATAACATTGCAGGAATGTTTCTTTTGTAACCCTCTACCAAGATTGTTCAAGTTGTCATGATTTGTCAAAAAAACGTGGCTGCCAGGGTGCGGGGCTTAATTTTCCTATATATCTATATAGAAAACTTTAAAATAAAAATCTTCGTCAGAAACCACTGGACTGATTTCATTATAACTTGGCAGAAATGTTTTCTTTGTTGACCCTCTACCAAGATTGTTCAAGTTACGATTCATCAAAAAACCTGGCCGCCAGGGGGCGGAGCTTATTTTCCTTGTATATCTATATAGAAAAGTTTTAAAAATCTTCTTGTCAGAAACCAATGGACCGATTTCAGTATCACTTGGCAGGAATGTTTCTTTGGTGACCCTCTACCAAGATTGTTCAAGCCGTTATGATTTGTTAAAAAACATGGCTGCTAGGGGCGGGGCATATTTTCCCTATATATCTATATAGAAAACTTTAAAAATCTTCTCTTAAGAAACTGTTGGATCAAGTTCAATGTAACTTGGCAGGAATGTTGCTTTGGTGACCTTCAACCAAGATTGTTCACGCCCTCATGATACATCAAAAAACATGGCTGCCAGGGGGCGGGGCTTATTTTTCATATATATCTGTATAGAAAACTTTAAAATTCTTCATGTCAGAAACCACCTATCTGATTTCATTATTACTTGGCAGGAATGTTGCTTTGGTGACCCTCTTCCAAGATTGTTCAAGCAATCATGATTCATCAAAAAACATGGCTGCAAGGGGTGGGGATTATTTTCCCTATATATCTAAATAGAAAATTTTAAAAATCTTCTTGTCAGAAACCACTTGACCGATTTCAATATAACTTGGCAGGAATGTTTCTATGGTGACCCTCTACCAAGTTTGTTCAAGCAGTCATGATTCGTCAAAAAACATGGCCATTAGGGGGTGGGGCTTATTTTCCCTATATAGCTATATGAAACATTTTAAAAATCTTTTTTTAATCAACAACTGTTTCCCAGACCCAAAATTTTCAATAGCCCACCTTTGAGGTGGCTTTTTTGAAAGTTTTTTCAAGTAATTTTGGCCATTGTTCAATATTTTCAGTTCAACAAAGTGAAAACAAAAGTAGGAAATACTATTCCAATTGGAAGTTCACTGTTGCCGTTTCTGATTGGATGAAATACAATCGGAAGGTGACTGGTTTACAGTTTTTCAACTGAGCACTCGATTAAATAGGCAACATATCTAAAAATAGGACCCATGTGCTTTTATTTCTCGGAAAATTGTCGTCTGCGCAGACTCCAAAGACAGCACATGCACAGCACGCGCCTATGAGTAGCATTAGAACGAGGCACACAAAGCGAAAATTGTGCAGGCAGCATGCACAGCAAAAGTGAAATTATTGATGAATTTCCTTTTGAAAGGATGGCTCACAGCAATGAAAGGAAGGCTACTTTTGCGGCGGTTTTTATCGCACATTTCTGCAATCGTAAAATTGGGATTCTCATCCATTTTTGGGGGCTTTTTTAGCTGAAAATTGGGAAATTTCACCCTTTTTTTCCGGCCCCAAATTCGGCCTAGGAAAGTCCCTGGATTGACAACTTCTGGTGTTCTATTATCATGGCCCAAGCTAAAGCACTAATTTTTTGGGAAATATTTATTTTTGCACCAAAACATAGCTTGTGGGTACTAATTGGAATCAATTCACTGCCCCTTGCAATTTTAAGAATATTGTTAATGGATGTTTATCAATGGCATAGATCTAGGTAAGAGCGGATCAGAAAAATACTTTTCTTATTTCTCAACAAAAACATGATATATGTTGTGGGTACTTATTAGAAACATCTCACCGAAGCACTTCTAATGAGTACCCACAGCATATGTTTTCATGGAAAAGTAAGAAAAATACTAATACTTTTGATTGAAAAAAGCATATAATCATGATCTGGAGCTGTGATACAGTTTGGATGTTAACCCTTATCATGCTGAATAAATTAAGATGCCACACCCATTTCTAACTGACAGCCAATCAGATTACTTAATCCATATTGTTGATATGAATTCACAGACTGATTGACAAACAGTGCAGATCCAGATCAGTTGGCTTCTTCAGAAGCCATCTGATCTGGATCTACACTGTTTGCAAAGCAGGGTATATCCGGGTTCAGCAGGACAAGGGTTAATGGCACTTTTTTTCAGCCAAAAGGTACTGAGGTACTGTTTATTTTATTTCTCCATGAAAAACATATGCTTTGGGAACTCATTAGAAGCACCTCAGTGAGTAATCACAACATGTATTTCAGGGAGAAATAAGAAGAACTATTCGCCTGATACCTCCTCTCAATTAGAGCTATGGAATCTATTAGTTTTGAAAAGTGCGGGAAGATTGTGAAAATGAAGAAAGTCAGAGAATTGTGAGGAAAATGTCTAAACATGTCAGCAGGCATGTTTTAGAAGGGTAAGGCAGTTTCTTCATTTTTGGCAACGCTAAAGGGTCATATTTCACTAACTTTTTCAGTTATAAGGTATATTTTTGCATAGTACTTTAATTCTTTAACCCTTGTCTTGCTGAACCCGGTTATACCCTGACTTTGCAAACAGTGTAGATCCAGATCAGTTGGTTTCTGCAGAAGCCAACTGATCTGGATCTGCACTGTTTGCTATAAAGTATGTGTATTTATAGCAACAATCCAGATCAAGTAATCTGATTGGCTCAAAATTAGAAATTGGCATGGCATCTTAATTTATTCAGCAGGGCAAGGGTTAATTTGCATAAACTATAATTTCAGTTTCAGTGTTCTTGCAGAAATTGAAACTTCTAAAGTTGTGTCTAGAAGAAGCTGAAAGGGATTTGCACCCCTTGCCTCCTGAACAGTTGTTCAGATGGTGCTTGTGTCTAATGCTTAATATCTTTCCTAACTATGTACTAATTGATCATAGCACATAGCCATTACTTGGTAATGAGACCTCAACACCACAAAAAACAAAGGCAAACTTTAAAAACTTACCATGCAATGGGCAAATTCCTCAGACAACAAACTGATGATATTTTTCTTATTGTTCCTAGAAAATAGGGTCTGACACTTCATGCAAATGGTTGTTTAAGGAGACAATTTTCATGAAATGTCAAATCTTATTTTCTGGGAAAAATAAGGAAAATTACAAGATGTCTTCTGCTGTAATTTTTACCCAGCATGAAAAATTAATTGTTGTTGGAATTTGGAGACATTTTGTATTGGGGCCTGATTATATATATATATATATATATATATATATATATATATATATATATATATATATATATATATATATATTTATAATGATTTTATATATACATACATGTATATAGATAGATAGATAGATAGATAGATAGATAGATAGATGCACCTAGTGTAAAAGGTGGCTAGGGTTGTCAGTAATGAACATGTAGTGAGGTGGTCCAGTTCAAATTCAAGGACAAGTTACAATTTTGCACATTACCTTTACTCAAAGCTCAAAGTGGCCAACTGAAATTTAGAGATATTTTGTCAACAATATGCAAAATGTGTTTCATTGGTTAAATCACAAAATCACAGATGTCATGACAGTCTTCTGTAATATAAGTAATGATATAAAAGCTTTGCATGCAAACCAAAGCCATGGCATAGCTTAGCAAAACTCAGTACATAAAAGAAACAACAGCAAAAATGGGAGAACCTGTGCGAGATAAATGTAAGCAAGTTGTAGGCACGATATAGGAACGCTTGTATAGACCCAGATAAGAAGGGGAATCCACATTTTCTTCTTACTTCATATTCTCTATAAAAATGTATGTTATGGGTACTCATTAGAAGCATCTCATTGAGGCCTTTCTAATGAGTACCACAACATGTTTTCATTGAGAATTTAGAAAAATAACAATATTTTTCAGTTGAAAAAAAAAAAAAAATAAAACACCTTATCTGGATCTGTGACTGGCTTGTCTAGTGGGAGGTTGCACTTCATATGACAGTGCCAAACTGCTACAGGCTGCATAGATGATTGTTGTTCACCAGGGTATAACATATTTCAGCATGTCTACATTACAGCATGAGGCGTCAAGTACAGACATGCCCCAAGAATAAGCAGTCAAGCAGATGACGTCTATGTGAATTGGGGCTGACAGCAAGATGCCCATGCCAGGGCAATATGTCATTGTAATGGTTTTATATGGTGCCAACATCTCCAGTGGATGCAAAATTAGAGAAGGGCAGTCAGGTTCACCAATGAATCTTGATTTTACTTAAACAGGGTGGCTGGGCCACATAGCTTAGTCAGTAGCACATCTGACTGCAGATGGATCACAAGTTCAGATCCCTGCATTGCAACATAAGTTTTGTAGAGGTTGATCATGAAATAATTTCTACAGTCATTCTCCACCTTCCACTGATTCAAGAGGCATAGTTGTCAGTTGCTGGTGAATTTGTGTGCACAAAGTACTGGTTAACCACTTAGAGGGCAAAGCTTGCCCAGGAAAAGTGTGAGTAGGTTAATCAAATAAAAATTGAAAAGATGGGGAAAATCCTATGAAGTATGTAATGTCTATCAAGTGGATTGTTAGTTTAAACATATTTTTATTTATAAATACAGATACAATACATGTCAACATAAACATATTTCAACTGGGATTCAGAAAAAAGTCAAAGACTTATATGAATCTGTCTCCCCAAGTGGATTGTTGGGGCAGAGGTGGTGTCATGGTGTTGATGGATATCACATGACACTACAGAAGTACTCTGGTAGACTTGATGGCAGTCTGATGACAAAGACTTACATTGACAAGGTATTCAAACCTCAAATTCCTCTTCTTCTGTGCCAGCACTCAAACTTCAACCTGTCCAGCAGGATAATGCATGTACACTCTCTGGAAGGTTAATCTTGTAAAGAAACTGTGTGACAAGTTTAGGTCACTGCAACCTTTTTACTGATCTCTGACCTTCATTACAGAAAAAAAAAAAAAAAAAAAAATATATATATATATATATATATATATATATATATATATATATATATATATATATATATATAGGTATATTTCTTGTAGTATATGGCCTGGACCAAACAAATTTGATTTAGAAGCACAGATAATGGATTAAGATTGTACTGTGTTCACTACCAGTAGTTGATCACAGCAATTTATGTGTTAACCCATGATCCTGTGTCCATCTGAGGTTTTGTCTGGGGCATAGCTCCTGTACTCTATGGCCCATGATGCCCAAATTTGGTGTATGGATACAACCGGTTAAGACAGTTTGTCAAATACAGAGCAGATCAGTATGACATACTACAGACTTATATTATAGAAAATACCAGTACTTTTTTCTGAGCAGGTCAGATAGGGCTTAACTGAAAATGGTGCAAATGGTCCCCACTCACTGGGACTTGCAAAATAGATGGAATGCTTAGTTCCTCTGTAGCAGAGTTGCTAGTAACCTTCCTTGCAGGAATTAAGTTTATTAGATTGGATAAAAGTCCCACAGATTCAAGGCAGTGTCTTTCATAGACTCAGATCAAACAAGTTTCAAGATTTAGGTGCTGGGATCTACAGGGCAGTCCATAGTGAGTTGTGTTTAAATCCCAGCTCAGCCTTATAGCTTTCATGGCAATTGATCATGAAATAATTTCTTCATTCATTCTTTCCTTCTGCTGATTCAGCTGGGCTCCGTAGTGCAGCCAGTAATACATCTAAGCAGCAGATCCAGGGGTCTCAAGCTGGAATTCCAGCTCAGCCTCATAACTTTTGCAGAGATTGATCATGAAATCACTTATACAAGTACTGGTTATAACCACTGCCTAAGAAAAGTGTGAGTAGGTTAACTGACCAGCTTTATTTGACCTGAACTGAGTTGACTGCACTGTAAAACTCCAATTCCAACTGAAACTCTGCTGATTTAAGAAGATTATTTGTTAGTTACTGGCAAAAGTTTGTGCCCAAAGTACTGGTTAACTGCTGAGAGGATTAGTCATGCCCAGTAAAAGTGAGTAGATGGACTGACTGGCTAGACATGACTTCAAGATTATTGAATGGACTGTAAAATTTCAAAGCCAAAGTCAAAGTATAGATGTCAACAATTCTTCAGCTGTAGTCTTTGTTTTGTTTCATTTTGTCAGGTGTCAGGATGTTGGAGGGTTTCTTCAGGTCCCACTTTCTTGGTAAGAGGGTTTCAAGGTTTAAGTGCCAGAATGTTGTTTTACTATGTTTAGGTGCTGGCATTCTGTTTTTATCAAACACATTTCATAGATTTGTTTCATATTTCCAGGAGTTCAGGTATCAGAAGGTATTTTCATGTCCTGTCTTTTTGTTTGTAACAGGGTTTTATGGTGTCAGAGATTTGTTTTATTATATTTAAGTGCAGACTCAGCTTTTATCTATGGAGTTTTATGGATATTTTGGTTAACATTTTCAGGAGTTTAAGTATCAGAGTTTGTTTGTCAAGGTTTTGTTGTCAGAGGTTTTCAAAATGTCATTTTGTTTGTCAAAGATTTATTAAGGTCCTGATCAGGTTCTGTCTTTTTGTTTGTTAGAGGGTTTCAAGGTGTCAAGGGTTTGTTTTATTATATTTAGGTGTAGTCTCTCAGTTTTTATTAAAAGGAGTTTTATGGATATTTTGGTTAACATTTTCAAGAGTTCAGGTATCAGAGTTTATTTGTCAAGGTTTTGTTGTTAGAGGTTTTCAAAGTTAACTGTAATTCTGTTTGTCAAAGATTTATTAAGGTCCTGAGTATTTTGTTTGTGGTTTAGTTGTTGGAGGGTTTTGTTATGTACAGTCTGTCAGAGGTTTTAGTATCAAAAGGTTTCTTCAGGTCCTGTTTTTTTTTTTTTTGTTTTTGTTTTTTGTGGGTTTACATGTTCTCAAGAGTTTTTTTGTTGTTTTTTTTTTGTTTTTTTTTTTCAGGTTCTCTATGTTTGTCAGGTTCTCTATGTTTGTCAGAGTTTTTGTGTCAGAAGGTTGTTTCAGGTCCTTTCATTTGGTGTGTCAGAGGTTTCAAGGTTATGTCAGGAAATTTCTTCAGGTTTGATCTTTCAGTTTGAGGTTTGGGTATCAAATGATTCCAAGATTTAGATGACAGAGGTTTTTTTTCAGAGCAATTATTTCAAGTTTTTAGAGGTTTCAGCCAAAAGATACTCCGGTCCAATCTTTGTCAGAGAGGTAAAATAGATTCTTTGTGGCTTATTTCAGTTTTATTTCATAGGTTGGTAGGTAAGTGTTGTTGGGTATGTAATGTTACATAAGTAGGTTAAGGCATCAGAAGGTTTCTTCAAGTTGAGTTTTTTCAGGGTTTCATGGATATTGTATTTCAGTTTGTCAAGTGTTAATAAGGTGTTGAAGTGTTCCTTCAGGTCCTATTCTTTTGGTTTATCAGATGTTTAGGTATCAATAAGTTTGACGGTTTGAGTATGGGAGGATTTCTTCAGGTACATTTTTTGGTTATCTTTCAGCTTGTGACTTCAAACCTTTATCATCTGATTTACTCTCTCTATCCATTCATCTGTCTGTCCATGATGCCATCTCTTTCTACACTGTTACATCGATTTTGACCGAATTTGCTGCATGCCTTTCCCAGTTGCTAGGTTCTTGCAGTGTCGTGTTGATTTTTGGTCCTGAGCAAAGGATCAAAAGGTTAAATGCGTTGATTTTTGTCCTTTACTCTGTGTTCATCTGCACCACTGTGTGCAGGATTTGAAGGTAATTTGTCATTTACCCTCTTCTATGCCAAAGTTGCATATTTAATTGGGTTTTTACTCTGACCTCTAGGGGTTGCTGTCATATTTATTTATCCATATATATATATATATATATATATATATATGGGTTGTGATCAGGAGATCCCGTGTTTTATCTTCACTGGATCCAGCAACATTCCTCTGTGAAGACTGATCATGAAACATTTTTTTACAGTCATTTTCTCCCTTCTGCTGATTCAAGAAGGGCAGTTGTCAGTTTGTGGCAACAGAATGTACACAAATACTGGTTATCCACTTAGAGGGCTATACCTGCCCAGGAAAAGTGTGGCTAGGTAAACTGACCAGCCTGTCATGACTTTAATGGGTTGACTGGGCTGTAAAACCTCAATTAAAAAAATAACTCAGATCCTGGCTTTACATGTGCACTTCTTATGAGTGCCCACAACACATTTTGTGGGGAAATAAGTAAACACTTAGTAGTTAGATGGTTCAATGCAAATTGTAGGAAAAGTTTAGTTATCGTTAAAATAACGTGCTTTATCTGGAGCTCTGGCATGCAGCACTCCATGATTTATTAGTGCTGTGATGGGATCTGATCTTATTCATGAAAGTGGGAATGAAGATGGATTGCCACTGACAAATATACTGATATCTCCCACAGGATGGAAGTGGTCTTGCTGTATTGTTACATGCTCACTCCCTGCTTGACATAGTGATATAGGCTACCTGTAGCATTATGGTAGGGATCTAGACTCATTACTGTTGTTTGAGTACAGTTGAAGGTAGAACAGTCCTACCTTTATCAAACCTACATTACAGCGTTTTCTTTACGATGTCAGTTTCTTTTTGCAAGTGGCTTCATTGTGCAAGACATGCATTACTGATTACACAAGACACAATATCCATGATTTTCATGATTTAGCCCATGGAGGGTGTTTTTCCTTGTTGCAAACAAAATAAAAGTTAGGAATTTTAGTTGGCATTTCTTTAAGTAAGGGTAATATGCAAAACTCAAAAAAAAATAATAAAAAAAAAAATAATAAACAAGAAATGTGTCCACAGTACACGGATACCGCTGTGGGGTACCTGACTATAAAACTGCAAAATTCTACCTGGTACAAATGCCTTAACCTGAGTCTAACAGGATCACGTACATACATACACACATTTGTACAGATGGACGTACATTCATACCCACGTACGCACATACGGAAAACCAAAAAAACTATATGCCCCCAGCATCGTCCGATGGGGGGGCATAAAGTGTGAAACTTTGAGGTATGCATTTAATATCAGTTTATTCTGTGGTGCATTTTCATTAATGGACAGTATAAATTTCAGCAAATTACTTCTTTATCTTGCCTGAATAAAGTTGACCTTGAAAGTGCTTAGCAATAAATTGTTTTTCAGAGGAAAGAAGGCTTAGTATTTCATGTGATTTGTCTGCTAGGCAGACATTTCTCATGAAATGTCAAGCCCTATTTTCTCTGAAAATACCAAAAAAAATTAAACTGTTGTCTGTTCTTTTGTTATCAGCACTGAAAGGCCATACTAATAGAGATGTATTTCTCATCCTAGTGTCAGCATTAGTGTGCCTGTCGTGTTTTGTTAACCCATTTATGTTGAGTGAACTCTTCTCCCATAACTATTTGGACTTGTCTATTTCCAATGGCAGGTGTCTGCTTAGTTTTTATTATTGCTTTGTTTTATAAAAGTTCCTGTGATTAATGCAAACAGTGTAGACCCTGATCAGATGCTTCATTTTGCTGCATTTATGGGTCAGCTTAATTTGTTTACCAATGAACCTTTTGGGGATTTCCCAACTAAGATGGTTAGTTTTACACCTTCATCCCACTATGGGTATTGATTGTGTTGGGGTTTAACGACACGTCAACACGTGTGGGTCTTTTTGTGTTGTCTCCCAGAGAAAGGGAGGAAAGAGATAGAAGAGATAGCAGAGAAGATGAAAGAGAGGGACAGGCAAGATAGAGGAATAGGAATGAAAGTGAAGAAACGGAAGAAATAAAAACATTTCCCCTCCACCCTAATCTGCTACAAGGATAGCAGATCTTGCCCAACTGTATGCTAATATCAGTTGGATGCCCTGGTGATGTAGGATACATGACATCTTTGCCACACCCGACCACCCCACCCCTCTATGGGTAAATTCAGCAGATGACAAACTGATATTTTTTTTATTTTTCCTAGAAAATGGACTTTGATATTTCATGAAAACTGTCTCCTAAATGTCAAATCCTGTTTTCTTGGGACAATAAGGAAAATAGTTGAAAATGTCATCTGCTGAACTCTTTACCAAGCATGCTAAGCATTAGAATATACTAGAAAAAGCCCACACAAGTATGAGAGGAAATGTTTATCTGACTAAATGAAATTGTTAAATAGACATTTCTACTGCAAATTTAACCTTTTACTAAATGGCAAACAGTGAAGAACCTAATCAGAACACCCTTTCAGGAGCAATCTGATCTAGATCAACAGTCATTTGTATAGGCTTTTTGTCTGACTTTTTGGGAAGTTTCCATTTGGCAGAGTGGTAAGTGGTCAGGGGTTAAGATCAAAAGGTTCTGGATTTGAATCCTCCTGAAGGCAGAATTCAGCTCATGACTGTGGTGCTTCATTTCACAGAGCCTATCATTATCACCTTTCCATCATCTCGATGTGACTTAAATGATGTAGAACAGGAAGTAAAATAGCAACCCATCATCATCATCTGACTTTTTTTGTGTCTGCATTTTTAGTGCAAATACAAAATGCTCTATTCCGCTACCTCTAATTTATTAAATTCAGAAAGTTTCTTACCCTCTTATCTTTAAATTAATCTTTGACTTCTCATTGCTGGTTGCCCTGGCAAGCTGCATATATAGGAGCTGTACTAAACACACATCAAATACAGAAGTTATACTGAACCCAGCTTAAGCAGAAGACGGGCCCCGGTAGCCTAGTGGATAAGAGAGTTGACTCTTAATCCATTAGGTTTCTCACCGCTGTGGTTCGAGCCTAGCTCGGGTCATATGTGGGAAAGCCAAGTTCTGCTTACGGATGGTCAGGTGGTTTTTCTCCGGGTACTCCGGTTTTCGCCCACCTTCGATGAACGATCGGCTCTATATAAGTAAAATATTCTTGAAAGGGCCGTAAAACCCAAATCAAAAAAAAAAAAAAAAAAAAAATAGCTTAAGCAGAAAAAACTACTAAGACTGTTGAGGTAGCCTTGCATCTGATACAAATAGAATAGAATAGAATGTTTTATAATTCAAATATGACCTCTTTTGATATTTGCCTACCATACTGATTTTACTCTCAAGTGAAATTATGCTTCAGCAAGTACAAGAATTCATAAAGACATTAAATGAGCAGCTCATAAAGAATTGGTGGCACGTCCAGTCCTAGAGTTAAGGCAGTCTAAGGTTTGGGACCCCAAAGTGTAGTCAGTATGCAAAAATGTGCAGCAAGATTTGTAACACTATTTAGTGATCTGCTGCAGTTCAAATGTTCAAAAACTCCCAGGATAATAGTAACATAGTACATGGCACCTATTATTTATGTACAGTTTGGAGTAAACCCAAACTAGCAAAATAACTAGTCATTTAGGTTAGTTCAGTGAATCTTGATACATATGCCATCATGTGCTGTATAAGTGTACATGCAATTGGTTAAGCCAAACAACCCGCTAGCTTTTTGAAAAACTAATGTTTGTATTTCTATGTTCATTTATAGCAGAAAACAAACTGAGCATGTTTTTGTTTTTTTGTTTTTTCTAATTTGTCTCTAAAAATAGGATTTGACATTTCATGAGACATATGGCGGTTACAGTACACCAAATTTGCTAAGAGTTATAGCTCTTAAAAGATTGTTCAAGCATGATTTCATTTCCAGTTTATTCCTTTTAGTTGTCATCTGATCAAGATGTCAATTTTGTGTTGTTGGATAGAAATAAGATTTAGAGAATTGCAGCCAGGTTATAGTGCATGAAATTTTAGTATTCTTTCAGTGACTTACAGTACACCAAATTTTTATAGTTCTTATATACTAAAGCATTCTCACTTGCTGTCAGGCTAACTCTTCCTGCAGTTATACCAGTACCAGTTGAGACCACGAAGTGACACATCACGTTAATGTGTTGAGCTAAGTACACCTGGTTTTTGCTAGAGTTATTATACATCAAACACAGCCATCTTAAAAACTGGTCCAAAGATTTCTTCAGTGTAAAGCCCAGCCCAAGCAGTGGCCATGATGTCAAGTCATTGGCTTTCTTCTTTAATCATTTAATGGACACTGTGTATTCAGGTGAGCTTTTATTGTCAGTTATAGTTGCATCTTTGCAGCATATTGATATTCTCTCTGACAAAGAACAATCAGTAGTTTACTCTTGCTTAGTGGAATTCTTCATTAAATAAGATGTTAAGGTGCTCGTTATTGTCCATTAACATGTGCAGCTAACATAATGGTGGCAGTGCGTTTAACAAGCTCTAACCATAGTTGCATCTTCACAACTTACATCGACATCATTCTTTCTGATAAGTACTATCAGTAGTTCACTCTTGTACGGTGGAACACCTGAGTAACTAAGATCTGATGGTGCTTGTCAGTGGCCATTAACATGTGCATCTAACAAAATGGTGGTGGAGTAACAAGATCTAATCCTAGTTGCATGCATCTTCACAACTTAAATTATCTTATCTTTCTCTCTGACAAAGAATTATCAGTAGTTCACTCTTGTACGGTGGAAGACCTGAGTAAATAAGATCTGATGGTGCTTGTCAGTGGCCATTATTAACATGTGCATCTAACATAATAGTGGTGGGTTTAACAAGATCTAATCATAGTCACATCTTCACAACTTCCATTAACATCATTTCCTCTAACAAGAATTATCAGTAGTTTACTCTTGTGTGGTGGAAGACTTGAGTAACTAAGACCTGATGGTGCTTGTCAGGGTTCATTAACCCTTGTCCTGCTGAATAAATTCAGATGCCTCTCCCACTTCTAATTTTCAGCCAATCAAATTACTTGATCCAGAGTGTTGATATAAATTCTTAATGGCAAACAGTGCAGATCCAGATCACTTGGCTTCTTCAGAAGCCAACTGATCTTGATCTACCCTGTTAGCAAAGGCAGGACATATCTGGGTTCAGCAGGACTAGGGTTAATGTGCATCTAACAAAATGGTGATGGATTAACAAGGTCTAATCATAGTTGCATCTTTATAGCTCATATTAACAACTTTCCCTCTGGCAAAGAATTATCAGTAGTTTACTCTTGTGTGGTGGAAGACAGAGTAAACCAGACCTGATGGTGTTTGTCAGGGTTCATGCAAATAACATGTTGGAGGTGGATTAACAAGATCTAATCACAGTTACATAGTCACAACTTACATAACATCTTTCTTTCTGTCAAAGAATTATCAGTAATTCACTTTTGTTTGGTGGAAGACTTGAGTGAAGAAGACTGAATGTGCTTTTTGGTTCATTTACATGTGCAACTAACGTGGTGGTGGTCCTTTTAACAAGATCTAATCATAGTTGCATCGTCACAGCTTACAATGTAACATCTTTCTCTCTGTCAAAGAATTATCAGTAGTTTACTCTTGTTTGGTGGAAGACTTGAGTAAAGAAGACTGATGGTGCTTGTCAGTTCATTTGCATATGCAACTAACATTGGTGGTGGTCCTTTTAACATCATGAAAACACACCTATATAATTTTGACCCCCTTCATTGGTGGTGGTCCTTTTAACATCATGAAAACACACCTATATAATTTTGACCCCCTTAAACCCCACTTTTATATAGTAAAACTGGGGTTTACAGGGGTATACATTATTTTTCTTATTTCTGCTCAAAAATATAGATTGTGGGTACTCATTTGAACTGCCTCGCCAAGGCAGTTCTAACAAGTACCCACAATCAATGTTTAGAGCAGAAATATGAAAAAAAATATCAGAATTTTTTATCTGAAAATTTTCCTTTTTTGATGGTGAAATTTTCAATATATTTGAATAGGTGTGTTTTCGTAATGCAAGATCTAAGCATGGTTACATCTTCACAACTTACATTAACATCATTCTATCTGACAGTTACTATCAGCAACTTACTCTTGTATGGTGGAAGACTTGAGTAAATAGATCTGATGGTGCTTGTCAGTGGCCATTAATATTTTAACAAAATCTAATCATGGTTACATCTTCACAACTTACATAAACATCATTTCCTATGACAAAGAATCATCAGTAGTTTACTTTTGTTTGGTGGAAGACTTAAGTAAACAAGACCTCATAGTGCTTGTCAGTGTCCATTAACAAGTGCATCTAACAATTAATTGTGATGGGTTTAACAGTCAGGAGCATAATTTCTATAAGTAAAATTTTTTACTCAAAATTTTGTGTTAACAATTTTGCTACAGTTTTTGGATTTAACTTGTTTCAGTTATTTTTTCAGTTTGTGCCATTTTTTAATCTTCTGATTGTAGTCTTGCAGCAGTTTTCATGAGCAGTTAAGTGGTTACATTGTCTACAAAAGTGTGCACAGGCCCTTTGAAGTTAATGAAAAATATACTTTTTTGAAAATAGTTATGAAAAAATAACCTAAATAAGTTAAAACTTTCAGCCTAAGGAAAGTTAACTCTTTCACTTTGGAAGGGTGGTAACTTAGTAGTTAAATTTTAACTTAACCAAGTTACAAATCATCTCAAAATTTTAACTATTAGAAGTTATACTCCTGACTGTTTAACAAGATCTTCACAACTTCATTAACATCATTCTCTCTGACAAGAATTAGCAGCAGTTTACTCTTGTTTGGTGAAGACTTGAGTAACAAAGATCTGATGGTGCTTGTCAATGACTAGTTGCATTTGTAAGAAATTTTGTGGTAGTATGATCATATCAAGACCTGTCACTTGACATGAAGTCCACCTGAAATTGCACATGTTCATATGAAAAAAAAAATAACATTTGTGATTTGTTTTCAAGGTCACTGCTGGGGCAAGGAGTCTTGTTCTAAACAAATCTTTGGATGAATATCTAGAATCAGTCCTAATATCATTGACATTCCGCCAGGAGATATACATTTCTTAAAACACCTAGAAGCAAAATTTTTATATGAAAACACAGAATTTAACATTTAACCAGTGTCTAACATTGCTCATTGTCTATTTCATCATTCATTTAGGGGATCTTAATCTTTAAAATCTTTTGAAATATAGAAATTAACATCAATATTCTAAGTTGATGACCGTGAGGGTCAAAACTTTTAACCAGTATCTAACATCAGCAACAAGTGGCACCTAAATCCATTAAAGCATTCAGGGCATAGTGATCTTTAAAAACTTTTAACATAAAGGTATAACATGAATCGAGTTACTTCCAACACATTCTGATATAAATTACTGCCATAAAAGGCAAAAGTATTTTTCTAAAAATTTAATTACAAACAGAAATATGGATGTCAGTTGTTTTCTCACCTCTAGATATGAATTTCAGAAAAAATATATATATTTTTGCTTTCGAAAAGTCCAATTAATATTACATTTCCATATTCGGACAACGTCATAAAGTCTGAAATACATTGAAAACAAGCACAGTAATTATATGTAAGCTTGTTTTGTGGATTTTGGATTCATCAATTATTCACAACTGACAGACATGTTTTTGATTTTCTTTTGTTTGGAAGAAGTTGTTATTTTTGTACAGATTTTAAAAAGAAAATATAATTTATCGCTTTATCAGAAGTTCTTAGACTAATATTGTCATTAATCATCAGCTTCCTGTTAATCATAATTCAGTTTCACCCTTAAAGCACCAAGCAAAATTTGAAGCAGTCCACATTCTATTTTTTTTCTTTTTAATCTTTGATAATGTTCTTCATTTATTGATAAAAACATGTTGTGTACCTACATGTTTTCTTCCACAACATGTTTTCTCCTCCTCATTGAGACACTTCTAATGAGTTCCCACAATGTATGTTTTATAGAGAATTAAGAAAAATATCCCAAGAATTATCAAATCCTTAACAAGTCTATGCTGTCTGAATTATAGGCAGTTCCATTAATTCTTAGGTTTGCAGCAGAAGGATTAAACTAAACATATTTTGATTTTTCATAATTCTTGCTTTAACCTACAACAGATGACAAATTACCAATACTTTCATGATTTTTTTTTTTTTTCATAGAAAATATCCAGAAGAGACAGCTTGAATGAAATATCAAACTTTATTTTGTATGAAAAGTGTGAAAAGTACCTGTAATTTGTCTTCTGCTGATTTACCCAATAAAGTAAAAAATAATTTTGAAAGCAAAAATGTACATTGAGATAATCTGATTTTAAGATCATGAAAAATTATTATCTCGAGCAAACAAGAAAATCATTAATTCATTTTGTCATAAATTGTTACTTCTGACAGAAAGGAAAGTTCATCCCCTTGAAAACACACGATTTCAAAGTATATCCTTGTAGGGGTGGAAAGGGAATGGTCGGAGATCAGTGTCCAAGTGAAGTCTGAGCACCTTCTACCACTCCAGCTCCCCATTTGTTTGTAGAAGTCCAATAGAGTGTTAGCAGTTTATTATGTGTGAACCACACAGTCTGCATGTCACAAACCAGTGAATTATAACAGCTACCACATTTTCCCAAAATACAGACACTTAACACTTTGTATGGTGGGTAAATATTTCAGTAGATGACATTTCAAAATACTTTTCTTATTTTTCCTAGAAAGTAGAAGTTGACACTTGATGCAAATTGTGTTCTAAGGAGTCAATTTGTATGAAGTGTCCAATCCTATTTTCTAGGAAAAATATGAAAAATGTAATCAGTTTGTCATCAGCTGAATTTTCCCCATAGGATGGGAAGTGTTAACTCCTTAGCATAATTATCCCAAAATTTGACTGCCAGATGATCGCTCTTTAAAATTTTGTGATGGAATGATAATAATGAAGACACTGATCAAACTGCTCCTTTAGAAGTTTGATTGGTTCACACTGCTTGCTGTCTGACTGCTGAGCCTGTCTGTCTAAATGTTTAGAGTTAATGTGGTACTCATTCAAAATACAGTAGAACCTTGATAATTCAAACTCCAGTATCCCTTCCGCTGATTCAAGAAGGGCAGTTGTCAGTTTCTGGCAAAAGAATGTGCACAATACTGGTTAACCACTTAGAGGACTAAGCCTGCCTAGTAAACATGTGGTTAGGTAAACTGACCGTGCTCAACATGACCCCATTGGGTTGACTGGGCCGTAAAACCTCAACACAAACAAACAAATCAAACTCCAGTAATTCAAAATTCTCAATAATTCAAAATAATTTTGAAGTCCCAAATGAAATATATGTATGCATTTTAACCCTCAATTACTCAAAGTCTCAATAATTCAAACAAAACTGTTTGATCCCTTGGACTTTGAATTATTGAGATTCCTTTGTACATATTTCTACTGACCTTCCTTACAAAATGTCAAGCTTATTTTCTCAAAAAATACATAAAAATACATTGTTGTCTGCTGTTGTTAGATTAGTACTTCAAGAGTTAAATTAATTTTTTCTCAGTGATCCTCCTTAACTTAAAAACCTGGACACCTAGCATCTGGCTGGGCGAGATGACTCCATCTAAGCATAATTTCAAGCCATGGAATCCAGCAACACTTGCATAAGTTATGAAGTTATTTTCTGTTTGGAGTTATTAGACTATCAGACTAGGCATTATGCACCCAACAAAGTAGATGGGCCAACAAAGTAGATGGGCCGCCTTATGCCTCTGTGGCAGAGCTGCTAGTACCTTGATGCAGGACTTGAGTTTGTCACTGGCCCAGGTTGGGTAAAAGTCCCACAGATTCAGAGGCAATATCTTTGACATGACGGCATTACTGAAATGCATATACTGTTCACTGGTACTTTATAACTTGACTAAGTATCATGCCCCAGCCCATCAGGGCCTACGAAATAGATGGGCTGCCTTGTACCTCTGTGGCAGAGCTGCCAGTAACTTAAGTATGTTGTTGGACCAAGTATATCTTTTGAGTATGTCATTGGACCAAGTCGGGTAAAAGTCCCACAGATTCAGAGGCAGTATCTTGACATGACTGAATTACTGTTGACTGGATTAGATAAGAGATTGGATAGTTTAGATTATATTAGATTGATACTGTGTTAGATTAGACGAATAGATACTTAGTAATAGATCAGAATATAAAGTTGGGTAGAATGAAGCATGCCAAAAATCCCATATTCAGAGTCTTGTTTGGGTCTTTGCTCTCCATTGATACATTCTATAGTATCCAATGATTCTGGCATCAGACAGCAAAGGCCATGATCAAACTGCATGAATGCAGTCTCATCTGGGCTTTTGCTGTCTGCACCTTCCCTGAAGGCACATTTTCTTGGCATGGCTCAGTTCAGCATGTATGCATGAAAGTTTGCTGATCAATTGATTTGAAAGTGACTGAACATGAAGATGTGTTCTTGTGTGCAGTTTGCGGTTTCAACTCCATACAGCAAGTCAGTTTGCAATGCTTTCTATTCTATACGTTTGTGATTCATGTCAGTGACTCACAGTGGTGATTGTGATTCATATTTGCAATACATATTGGCGATTTATATTTGCGATTCAGGTTTATTATCATTTTTTTTTGTATTGTCATTAATTTTTTTGTTGTTGTTTAATTCATGGCTTTAAAGGCTCCATATTCCTCAAAAATGTATATTTTTTATCTAAGGAAGGTTTAATAAATTGATATATGGTATAAATACGATCATAAACTATGGCATCTGACAATTCTTAAAACTTCAGTTAGTCTCAAGTTTTTGAACTGGATCAGAAAATAAAATGATTTTTTTTCGTATCTTTGAATTAATGTTGGCAACATTAATTCAAAGATATGATAAAAAAAAATCATTTCATTATTTATCCAGTTTAAGAATGAGAGACTAAATGAAATTTTACAGGCTGTCAGGTGCCACATTTTGTGATTGTATTAATTTTTTTTAACCTTTCTTGGAAAATGAAATGTCTATTTTTGAGGAATATTCAGTCTTTAATCATGCTTCATCTCTGTGATTGTATGAATCCTGTTTGTAATTTATATGTCTGAATTATATGTTCTTGTAATTTATTTGCTTTAATTGTTCTTCTTTTCCAGCATTTGTTATTTATATGCCTAACTGTGCTTCTTTACCAGCAGCTTACCTTATAGCTAGCATTGGTTTCCTCAACTCTATCATTCATGACGAGGGTCCAGAGATTTAATGCCCGCAAGGATTGTTTGGTGTGTATCGTAGGGGTTATAGCCAGTGGCCACTATGATCAGGGAAGAGAGCTGAATGCAAAGCTACATGATCACTTATAATTCTATATTATTTAATGGTTTTGTCAGCAAAGACCGACTTTGATCTGCCTGACTGCACATCAGAATGGATGTTGATGGTGATGATTGTCATTGATAAGGATTGCATAGTATGTTTTTGTTGATGATGATGGCTCTTTTGATGATGATGATGATGATGATGATGTTGATGATGTATAGAATTTCAATAGATGAAATTGTAACGTTTTATGGTTTGACAAAACTGTTCATGTTACATTTAATTATTGATTATATGTACTGAATGTGTTTGAAAGTGATTTTGTATCAGACCTTTGCAAGGATTATGATCATGATTGTAGTGCTAACCTTCTGTAGACAAGGGTCAATGGAACTGGTTGTGATTATGGTTTGACAGTACTGTTGATGAATCATATACTTCTTGATTATAATTATACACTAAATGTAGAAGTGGTTATAATTATTATATGGTTACTCACGATGATGATGATGATGATGATGATGTGGTGGTGGTGGTGAATTATGGAGTTACTACACCTGATTACAATCATAATGTTGGTGCAGATTATGATATTGAAAATGATGCTCTAATTATGCTTCTTAGCCATCTTTTTTAACTTACAATTATGTGCCTTAATTATTTACTGTCTTTTGCAGCATTTCCTTCAGCCATCATTGGCTTCCTCAACTCTACACTTGTGATAAGGCTTTGCCAACCTGATGGTGAGTTTGCTTATACATGTATTTATGATATAACAGTATAGATATAAATAGAACCTTGTTCAGTGACCTGTGACTTCTGGTTTTAGTTTCCTATTTGATATAATGCAGCTGGGCACCTGAGAAGCCTCCGGTCACTAGACAAGGTTATATTTTTTTCCAGAAGTTTACATGTACTTGATTATGATAATACGGTAAATGTCCTAAAATTTCAAACAAAATAGAATAATTTCAGTTCTTGCTGTTCGAAATTTTAGAAATTTTGATTTGCTAAAAAGTTTACTGTTCGAAATTTTAGGACAGATTCACTTACAGCCAAAATTCACCTGGCTATCGGAGGCTTACGGACACCCGAAACGACAAAAAAGGACCTACACGACGAAAGTGTTTTCTTATTTGCTATGTGTGATTGGTAAACTGAATGTGAAATTGTATGAACAAATAAAATAAATACCACACTGATGTTTGTTTTGAATTCCATCCGATTAATTCCATGTCGAATAATGTTTCTCATAACAAAACAATTAATTATCCGGTACACTAATTAATCGCCAGATACGTTTGTTCGGCACTCCAGGAATGTGCCACTTTCTTAAACTAGGCTGGCTTAGTCCACTGTCTTCTTACGTAACAACCCTCTTCACTTTACCACACTGAGATACACAAGCTGACCAAAAAAAAAATACTTCAAAAGGTTACCGCACGTTTGTTCTTGTTTGAGCCACTACAGAAACACAAAAGTCCCTTTCCTCAAAGGTGAAGTGTACCGAGTTAAAATGTGAAAAGCGCAGACTGATTAGAATTTCCGCCGTTTTGAAGCGCAGTATTCACACTGCTTGCTGACATCTGAGGCTGACATAATGCATTCTGTTGGCGATATGCGTAGACCCAGATCAGACTGTCCCGATACATAGACTGCGCGGATGCGCATGTTGATCCTGTCTATGCTGGTCTCAAATGTCATAAGGTCGTTTCTATTGGAAAGGACTCATACATAAACGAACAGTGCAGATAACCAGATCTGAATGCAGCCTGATCAAGATCAAAGATTTTAGCTCTACACCAAACTGAACTACGTATGCCAAACCTGTGAACTGCCATTATCGTTTTTAGCAATATTTCTTTCGTTAAAAAAAAAAATGTATTGTCGTTTAGAATTCGGTAACCAAACTTACTGCAAGAATTATCTGTCATCAATATTAAATCCTTTCATTAGATCCCTGTTCAGGCGAAAATGTCCCTTTGAGTATATGTGTAAGTCAGATCAGAATGCGGGATGCAGTCTAGCGCAGGATGGTGTCCACTCAATTCGCTGATTAGGTCATTGGTATAAAACACTGTAATACATGAGTGGCAGTCTCCAGCAAGTGCACAGACTGATCACATTTGTAACAAATGATAAGGTTCGTTTTGGCTTGTTGGGACCTATCATCTCTGTTGGGACCATTACCTGTTCAAATAGGATGCACTGAGCATATCATGACAATCACACGATCAGACAGGAAATATTTTGCTGGAGGCCAACGTTAATCCCCATGACGAAAACGTTTTCGGCGTGCTTATTGAAACCTTTGGCACGCTAAACTTAAATATTAGCAGATATTATCGAAGGACACAGTATACTCAGGAGCAGGAATGACCCAGATCAGAATGCGCGGATGCACATGCTAATTTACAATTTCGCGTGTAGCGCTTTCTTACTATCTATCGCATGTGCGTCACGCTTTGCAAAAATGATCAGATCAACTTTGGAATTCTGGTTTAGTGGTCACACGACTTACCGAAATACCGGAATACTACCGGAATACCCGTGAAAAATACAGGAATTCCTGTGTAGAACCAATACTGGCTTTAATTAAGAAACGAATATACTCGGAAGACGATCTTGAAAAGCCCAGATTCCCCTAAATTAGTTCCATTCCCTTGTTCTCTGTGGCGTCTGATCTGGATCTACGCTGTTTGCATAGGCCTATCTGTTCCAGCATTTAGGTTCTTTTAATTTTTTAATACGTGCCAGTTTTGTATGCATTTCTGACGAGAAAAGGCTCTATAAAATAAGTTTGTTTTTCTCCCGAAGAGGTTTCCCGCCACGATTTCACGTGACGTACAACTACATGGTTTCTTAATGCGGGGCAAGGGAAATATTCTCAGGAAATGTTGCTTTGTGACTGTTCAGTTTCTGGGTATTTTAATAATTATGATGTTCTCAATATATACATAATGTAAAAGAATTACAGTACTTAAATTTAATTACATCCTGGTAAATGCGGAATAAGGTCCTTATGCACTCTTTTGGTTTTACTGTTTAAAGGGAGCTAATTGCATATGCCTTGATGGTGAATTTTAAGAGTCGGACCCAGCATATTTTTATGAATTAGGGGCGGATCCAGGATGATTTCTGAAGGGATTCGATTTGATTGAATTTCCGTACTTACTCTACGTATCTGGACAGACAGGCCTGAGCAAACAGTGAAGACCCAGATCAGACGCCGCAGAACGCATGTAAAACCTTCACTGAAACGGTGATGTATTTAACCAAAGATTTGAAATCTCTCCAAGAACTGGAGTTTACATGCCTGTTTGTTACCACAAATGGCAAAATCTGACTGCCCTTGCATCGGAAGATGATCAGAGTCTTCACTGGTCGCACGTCTTATTGTCCTAAAAGTGTTTTCCAAATTCCCATGTTCCCTGTTCCCCCTAACTAGTTTCATTCCCTCTTTCTCTGCGGCGTCTGATCTAAGTCTACAGTTTGCATAGGCCTATCTGTGTCAATACTTAGGTTCTATTTTAATACCTACCAATTTCATATGCATTTCTGACGAAAAAATGCTCTATAATTTAACGAACATAAGTGTGTGTTTTCCCTCTTAGCAGTTTCCGCCACGATTTCTTGTGACGTTACCGTTGCGAGCACGCAGTTTCTACATGCGGAACAAGGGAATGTGACTGCATTTTCTGTATTTTCACATATATTAAAAATATTTATCATGTCTGACACAAGGTAACAACAGTTCTAGATCGCCTGCGCATAATCTAACCCTTATCACGCGGACGTGACTGTCACCTGGAAATGGCTAACATTGTGATGGGAGTCTCTTTTTTTTTTTCTTATGAATTTTCAGTCAGTATCTCCTGGTTTTGTATAAAATTAAAATACGGTTCCCGTGCCATTTATGTTCATAAAATTCGTTATGACACTGCTGTGTGCATTTACGTTTTGCGGTGGCTTTCAACACTGCTACTTTAATTTCCGGTTCCGTAACAGAAAAAAAAAATTACCAAAATTAGAATGTGCCGATAAAAAATTAATTGAAGCAAGCTGTGTTCGAAATTTTAGAAATCCTCTTTTTGTAAAACTGCTACTGTTCGTGATTTTAGGACATTTCCAGAAATTATTTTGGGCAAAAATATTAGGTGTTTGAAATTTTAGAGTGTTCGAAATTTTAGGACATTTACTGTAATAGCACTTTAAGTGATGATGATGATGATCTAGAATTGATGCTGGTGGTGTTGATGACTTAAGTCATCAGTGTTTTTTATGCCCCCAACTGCAGGCCCCCATAGCCTGGTGGATAGGTTGCTCTTAATCCATTAGGTTTCTCACTGCAGTGGTTCGAGCCTTGCTCGGGTCATATGTGGGAAAGCCAAGAACCTTGATATTTGGTATACTGATTTGGACTGAGGAGGAGATCACCGGATTAAATTTTCAATTAACTAAATGAAGTGTTGTTGGAGTTATGGCCCTTTGCAATTTTTTTTTGCCATTTAATGTTGTTGCTTTATTGTGCATAGCATAAGTTTAGAAGTATGCATGCTAATGTTTTGAAATTTCATATATGGATTCTTCATGAAAAAATAGGTGACCCGCATTTTTTTTTCTTATCCAATTTATCTCCCATTTTAGAATTATTTCCCTTTTAATAAAATAACATTGAAATCTCGTTAGCAAGATATGTTAAAAAGTTTTTGTTCTAGAGCCTATGGTGTACTGAATTGGAATGAGGAAGCAATCACCTGATTAAATTTTCAACCAATTAAATGAGATGTTGGAGTTATGGCCCTTTGCAATTTCTGGCCATTTAATGTTGTTGCTTTATTGTGCATAGCATAAGTTAACTTTAGAACCATGTATGCTAATGTTTTGAAATTTCATATATGGATTCTTCATGAAAAAAATAGGTGACCAGTATTTTTTTTCCGTATCCAAATTTTCTCCCATTTTAGAATTATTTCCCTTTAATAAAATAACATTGAAATCTTGTAATTTCTGGCCATTTAATGTTGCTTTCTTGTGCATAGCATAATTTTAGAATCATATATGCTAATGCTTTGAAATTTCATTCCTCATGAAAAAATAGGTGACCCATATTTTTTTTTTCTTATCCGAATTTAGAATTATTTCCCTTTTAATAAAATAACATTGAAATCTCATATATTTTAACTGTTGTCACCATTATGGGCAAGCAGTGTTAGAGTCAAGCAGGGTTAGAGTCAGGCAGTTGGGGGCATAGTATTTTACAAACATCAGCTCTAGTTGATGTATTGTAATGTTACCGAGACTGATGATGATGACAGATATGTTAATGACGATGATGATGGTATCTTTCTTATGCTTCTTTTCTTTTTGCATTTTATATGCCTTAATTTTGCTTCTTTTTTTTACAGCTTACCTTGCTGCTTAGCACTTCCTTTCTCAACACTACCATTCATGGTGAGGGTCCAGAGATCTAATGCCAGCAAGGATTGTTTGGTGTGTCTCATTGGGGTGGTCAGGTGGTGCGAAGGTGTCATGTATCTTACATCACCGGGGCATCCAACTGATATTGGCTTACAGTTGCACGAGGCCTGCTATCCTTGTAGCAGGTAAGGGTAGAGGAGGAATATTTTTATTTCTTCTCTTTCTTCACTTTCATCCCTTTTCCTCTCTTTTATCTCCTCTACTATCTCTTTACTCACTTTCTCTTATTATCTCTTTACTCACTTTCTCTGGGAGACAACACAAAATGACCTACAAGGGTTGATGTGTCGTTAAACCCCAACACAATCAAATTGATGTGTATCATAGGGATTATAGCAGGTGGCCACTATGATCAGGGAAGAGGTTCTGAATGCACAGCTTATAATTACCTTTATATTCATCAGTTTTGCCTGCATCTTTGATCTGCCTGACTGCACGTTTACACTGATGTTGATGACAGTGACTGCCATTATGACAGATTTGTTGATGATGGTGATGCTACTGCTGCTGCTGCTGAGCTTGTTGAATGTCCAGTCCTTTGCAAGGATCATGATGAAGATAGTAGTGCTTACCTAATGTAGACAACAATCAGTGACATTGGTAATGTTTATGGTTTGACAATATTGTTTATATTCATAAACATTTTGAAAATGTATACTAAATGTATAAGTGGTTATAATTATTGAATAGTTACTGATGATGATGATGATGATGATGATGATGATATGGTGAATAATGGAATTACTATACCTTATTACAATGGTAATGTTGTAGCAGAGGATGATGTAGATTATGATGAGGACAGGTATGATGATGATGATGATGATGATGATTTATGTCTTAATTATGCTTCTTTGCAGTCTGTTTGTACTTTATCTGCCTTTATTTTTTACCCTCTTTTATAGTGTTTGAGTCAGCTATCATGGGCTTCCTCAATTCTACAGTCCTGATGAGGCTCTGCCAACTTAATGGTGAGATTGTTTATATTTATGATTTAGCAATATAGGTATAAATATAACCTTCCTCAGTGACCTGTAACTTCCAGTTTCACTTTCTTATTAGACAGAATACAGCTGTGAACCAGAAACCTTGGGCAAGGCTCAAGAAACTGAAAATTGCTAGTCAGTCCAGTCATATTTGCCCGCATTTATGGAGTTTGTGGAGTCATTTTCGGCTGCATTTACAGAGTTTAACAAGTGGTGATGACATTATTTTCCATAACCATTGTTAAAGAATTTCCGTATTGCAATTCCCAAATGCAGATGCTGCTTTATTATTAACATACTGAATGACATACCAACATTGCTTACACATGCTCAACTTATATGTGCATAAGTATCGCGATTGATTATATCCAGTAATGTAGCTCAGTATTATCAGATGTGTAATTTAATGTACTTTCACAACAACCAAGCACTCAGTCAGTGAAGAGCACAAAAAAGGAAATAACCAGAATCTCTTCACATTGTTGCAATTAAGTCGGGTTGTGCTGGAGCTGGCCACTTCATTTTTTCTTTCTATGGACCAGTAGAAAAAAATTAAGGAGCACTTTAAATATTACAATGAAGCACATTAAATCAGTCTTAACCCATTGTAGTAGAGAGACCCATAAAAGGGTAATTGGCAAACAGTGCAGACCCAGACCAGATGCCGCAGAATGTGGCGTCTGATCAGGGTCTCCACTGTTTGCAAATAGTTTAGCCATTTTTCTCTAGGAATGTGTAAATCTCCTTGCTGGATGTACCTAAAATTGAAATTGAACTCTTCCAAAATATAATGTGGTAGAGTCTATTCAGTATACAATGGGTTAATATTAAATAAACAAATAAACAAGTGATGTTCTGTTGTTGTTATATATGACCAAGCATGCAGGTATGAAGCACTGTCCCTTATGTACTTACTGTAATAACCCAAGTGTTGGGACTGACAGGCCTGAGCAAACAGTGTAGACCCAGATCAGATGCCACAAAACGCATGGCTTCTGATCCAGATATATTGTCAACCACTCATCCAGCAATATTAACTCTTTCGCTGCCAAATTTCAGACGACATTTGTCGTATGCTTTTTCATTTTAACAAACTATGTTTGGAAAGATGTTTATACGTAAAGTTGATAGACTGAATGTCAAACAGCGTAGACCCAGATGAGACAGCTCATTGAGCTGTCTCATCTGGATCTATGCTGTTTGCAAAAGCCTATTATTATCGCCTGTGGCAGTGAAAGAGTTAAAGATGCATCAAGATGAAGTAAAATAGACATTTTCCTATTTTAGGACCAGTATGGTAAGGCTTTAAGGTGTCCCAATACTTAGGGTAAGTACCCTAACAGCTGTATGGGTTTTTACACATCAATCAAATGGGTAGTTTCTTTATTTTTAAACAGGCACAGTGGCTAAGTGGTAGAGCGTCCGCTTTGTGATCGGGAGGTTGCGGGTTTGATCCCCGAGCGGGTCATACCAAAGACTTTAAAAATGGTACTAGCTGCTCTTTCGCTTGGCGTTCAGCATTAAGAAAGTAGAGCTAGGAATCGGAACTGGTGAGCTCAGTGTCAGTATAATGTGACTGGGTGGAATATCATGTCAAAGTGTCTGGGGTGTGATATTTCAGTGAGGCAGCACTCTAAAAGTGAGCATAGAGCTCCCTGTCACATCCAGACACCGTCGCGATATGACTGAAAGATTGTTGAAAGCGACGTTAAGCCCAAATCAAACAAACAAACAAACAAATCTTTATTTTTGACATGTGGATCAAGCGGCATTGCGATGATGAGCAGATTGCTCAGGGCGATTTCCGGTACATGATTATTAATATGTGTTGATAAAAGATTTGTTTGGTTTTCTAGTCCAAGATAAGGTGTAAATTTTAAAGTCAAATATTAGAGAACATGAATTATTATGGACCTATTTAGGAGTGGTCAGGTGGTGTGAAGGTGTTGTGCATCTTACATCACCTGGCCGTCCAACTGATATTGGCTTACAGCTGGGCAAGGCCTGCTGTCCTTGTAGCAGGTAAGGGTAGAGGGGGAATGTTTTTATTTCTTCTATTTCACTTTCATTCCTGTTCCTTTTTCTTCCCTGTCCGTCTCTTCATTGCCTGTACTGTCTCTTCTATCTCTTTTCTCCCTTTTTTTGGGAGACGACACAAAATGACCCACAAGGGTTGACATGTCGTTAAGCCCCAACACGATCAATGGACCTATTTTTGGATGTCCTTCTGAAGTAAAAATTGGTCCAGCTCTTCAAAAACCAGTTCCAGACCAAAGGACTGGCATCTTCACAGGCCCGGCCTTAAGTCACTGGGTGAGGTTATATTTTTTCCTAAAGTATTATTTGTTACTTATGCTCATTTTATATCATAAAAGCCTTGTCCCAACATTCTGGTGAAAGAATGTACACAAATACTTGTTAATTTGTTAGAGGACTGAGCTTTCCCAGGAAAAGTGTGGTTAGGTAAACTCACCAGCTAGACAAGACCCTAATGGATTGACTGGGCTGTAAAACTTCAACTCAATTAAAAACCTTTCAGTGGACAAGGTCATATTTTTTCCTAAATTGTCACATGAACTTTTTATGCTCAGTATATATGATATCATATTCTAACATTAACGTTAACCCATTGAGCCAAATAGAAAACCTCACCATGATCAGACTACAATAATGCACCTCGTCAACATAGTGCATGCAAAAGGGTGCATTTGATGATGTCATGCCAGCCTTGGTAGCTCATTTGGATGCACATTCTACTGGTGATCAGGAGGTTGCTGGTTCTACTGCCGCAGTGTTGGCAACATTCTTTTGTGGAGATTGATCATGAAATATTTTCTTCGGTCATTCTCTCCCTTCTGCTGATATAAGAAGGGCAGTTGTCTGTTTCTGGGGAAAGACTACACAATACTGATTAACCACCTAGAGGACTAAGCCTGCCTAGTTAAAGTGTGGTTGGGTAAACTGACCATGCTCGACATGACCTCATTGGGTTAACTGTGCCGTAAAACCTCAACACATACAAATTGGTGACTTTGCATGTAAACATTTACTTCTCAAGATATATATGGCAAAAGAGTTCTTTGGAAAACTGCAACAATGTTGCTTTTCCTTCTTTACTTTGAATTATCACAACTAACACATGTTGTTTTGCAGATAAGAATATTAATTTACTCTGGCTTCACTATCTTGAATTAATAGTTCACAATTTTCCCTCCAACACAATGTGTCATTCTCGATAATTCACAGTAGAGAAAAATTATTTCTTAAATTACAGTATTTTAAGTGATGATGGTGATGATGATGTAATTATGATGATGATAATGACCTCGGTATTGATGATGGTGATATGATGTCAGTATTGATGATGATGATTATTTTCATCATCATCATCATCTTAGTATCTATGTTGATGATGATCATGGCATTGCTGATCAAGTTTTGAGCATTATAGAAAGTTTGGCAATGTTAATAATTGAACAATAGTGATAATGCAACCATTTTTGTCCCCCACCTTTTCGAAGAAAAACGAGGGGACATGGTATTCGGCTTTCCGTGGTTCCGAGTTTGTAGTAGGTACCTTGTGAGCGCAACCTCCTACAGGTTTGGACTGATTCGTTTGAAACTTTACAGGTGTTTTAATCATGGTCTGAAGATATGCATGTGTTTTTTTTATAGAATCCTTAGTTTATTTATTTTTTTTTTTTTTTTCATTTTTTTTACATTTTTAACTTAGACTTTTTTTGCATGGTTCAGAGTGTGTAGTGGGAACCTTGTGAGCGCAACTCCTCCTACAGTTTTATACAAATCCTTCTGAAACTTCACAGGTAGCTTAATCATGGTCTGAAGATATGCATGTGCTTTTTACAGAATCTTGAAATAATTGTTTTCAAATTTTTTATTATTTTTAACTTAGACTTTTTTTCATGTTTCAATACTATGAAAGTGTATATGTAGTAGGTACTTTGTGAATGCAACTCCTCCTACAGTTTTATACCATTCCCACTGAAACTATACAGATGTTTTAACCATAGTCTGAAAATATGCATATGCTTTTTACAGAATCTTGAAATTACTTTTTTTTTTACTTTTTTTATATTTTTAACTTTTAACATAGACTTTTTTCATGCTTTAATACTATGAAAGTGCATATAGTAGTAGGTACCTTGTGAGCACAGCCCTGCCCACACCTTTAAGCAAATGCTTCTGAAACTTTACAGGCATTTTGCTTGTGGTCTGAGGATATACATGGGCTCTTGGAATCTTGAAACTTTGTTGTTTTTTTTTTAGTTTTTTTTCCACATTTTTAGCTTCAATTTTTTTCCTGCTTCAATACTTTGAAAGTGGACAAGGGGAAGGTATTTTGTGAGTGCAACTCCTGCTACAGTTTTATTTTTTTGTACATTTTACAGGCTTTCAAATGGATCTTTAGTCATTTGTCATTGGGCCCTCTGATGCCCAGGCCACCAGCGCTTTCAGTGCTTTGATTGCAATAATAAGCTTGTCCTTAGCATATCTCTTAAAGTAATTTACTGTTTCACTAACATAACCCTCCCACTACTGCACATCTTCGGGGAGCATTCTTTGGTTTCACCAATGCTCTTGTTTGGAAGATTTTTAATACGTGGGGGACATAAATTGTCTGAATTTGCTTGTTTTATTTACACTCTATGATCATTTTAAAATGGTATGACTATTAATGATGATGTTGCAGTCAGTGATGACAGTTATGATTATCACACCTGTACAGATGATGATGATGATGATGAAATACAGTGTAGCTCCAATATATCGCGGTCCTCGGGGTCCAGAGTCCGCTGTCGCGATATAAACGGAGCGCGATATAAGTCCCGACATGTACCATGCATGTATAACGGTGTGCATAACACTCGCTCGGTTTGTCGCTGTGGTAGTTTGCTGAGACATCACGGATAAATGGCATTCAGTTATGTTGTCACCATATTTCCTAATTAAAATTGGATTAGAATTGCTCAATGGAATAATTTACAATGGTGCGCTATGTCTAACAAGTACATGTAATTCCAGTCAAAACCAGCTGATAAACTAAGTTTGAAAACAAGAAATCATCGGATTGACAATTTAGGACGCCATTTTGGATACTCTGGCGAAGGGAAGTTACTCCATTGTGCTAAGATAACTTGAGTTGCTTCCTTTCGCTTATATTGCGGGCGCAAAAAAAAAAAAAAAGTTAATTTCTTTTTATTTATTTTTTTTTTTATTGTTTGTTTTTGTTTTTTTGATGCAGTTGTTTTCTTCTGAAATATTTATATCTACAGAAGTGTAAAATAAGCGGACTACGATCTGTGTATGTTGGACAGAAACATCGTAAGACTACTGTCTTGTAAAATTTGCTGGTGTTGAAAAGGAGGTGGACCGTTTTCCCCTGCTGAGCAAAATTAGTTTGTGGGCATCATTGACTCATTGAGCATCGAGTAGATCTATGTACTAAATGATGATAATGATTACGATAATTACAGCGATATAATTTATTGTTTGCCAGTTATAATCAACGTGTGCGCTGATTGACACTAAGTTGATTGTTTGTCATATAATACCTGACGCAACTTAGCGTCGGGATAGGCGCGAAAAATCAGTTACCGGAGGCGGAACACGTTTTTTTTTTTTGTTTTTTTTTTTCTGAAGATAAATAAAACAACAAACATTTTATGTTTTTAAATTTTTTTTTTTTTTTTTTTTTTTTTTTTTTGCTATGGAAAATTTGGGAGCCATGGCCTATTCGCGATATACTGGATTTCGTGAAATAATGGACCGCGATGTATTGGAGCTACACTGTACTTACTTTGGAGAGTGATAATTTTGTAAAAAATAATTCCAAGGGACAAATGATTAGACAATAGTGATTTGATATTATAAGCTCACCTAGCTCCAGGTCAGCTTATGCGATAGCCAATTGTCCATCAACTGTCCATCTGTTAGCTTTCACATTTTCAACAACTTCTCCTGAACTATTGAACAGATTTACTCGAAACTTGGTTTGGGGCATCGGCGTGATTAGTAGATCAAAAACAAGTTAAATTGTTCCAATCAGAAATTCAAGATGGCCACCAAGGCAGCCATCTTGAAAATCTCTTGATCTTCTTCTCCTGAACCAAAAGGCCAATTGACTGGAAACTTGGTAGGAAGTATTGGGGTGACTTGTAGATAAAAAAATAGCTAATATCATTCTGATCTGAAATCCGAGATGGCCACCATAGCCGCCATCTTGAAAATCTATTTTTCACTCTTCTTCTGAACTGAAAGGCCAATTGACTCAAAACTTAACAGGAAGCATTAATTGGGATGACTTGTAGATCAGAAATAGCTAAAATCATTCGATCCGAAATCCAAGATGGCCACCATGGTGGCCATCTTGAAAATCTATTTTTCGCTTTTTCTCCTGAACCAAAAGGCCAGTTGACTTGAAACTTGATAGGAAGCATCGTGGTGACTTGTAGATAAAAAATAGCTTATAATATCCCAATCAGAGATCCAAGATGGCCACCATTGCAGCCATCTTGAAAGCCTGTTTTTTGTTTCTCCTCCTGAACCAAAAGGCCAATTGACTTGAAACTTGGTAGGAATCCTCGGTGAGACTTGTAGATCAAAAATAGCTAATATTGTTTAGATCAGAAATCCAAGATGGCAGCTATCTTGAAAGACTATTTTTGGTTTCAGTTCCTGAATCAAAAGGCCAATTGACTTAAAACTTGGTAGGAAGCATCGGGGTGACTTGTAGATCTAAATTAGCTAAAATCATTCCAATCAGAGATCCAAGATGGCAGCCATCTTGAAAATCTATTTTTTGCTGCTTCTCCTGAACCAAAAGGCCAGTTGATTTGAAATTTGGTAGGAAGCTTTAGGGTGACTTGTAGATCAAAAATAACTAAAATTGTCCAGATCCAAAATCCAAGATGGCCACCATGGTGGTCATCTTGAAAATCTATTTTTCGCTTCTTCTCCTGACTCCACAGGCAATATTGGGTCACTTGTAGATCAAAAAGAGTTAAAATCATTCAGATCCATAGTCCAAGATGGCCTCTATGGCCTTCATCTTGAAAATCTGTTCTGAACTTCTCTAGAACCAAAAGACCAGTTGACTAGAAACTTGGTGGAAGTATCAGAAAATCAGAAATAGCTAAAGTTGTTCAGATTGGAAATCTGAAACGGCCGCCATGGTGGCCATCTTGAAAATCTATTTTGAACTTCTCATGTACTGAAAGGCCAATTGACTGGAAACTTGCTAGGAAATATCACGGTGACTTGTAGATCAAAGATAGCTAAAATTGTTCCAATCAGAAATCCAAGATGGCTACCATCTTGAAAATTTATTTTGAACTTCCTCTCCTGAACTGAAATGCCATTTGGCTCAAAACTTGGTAGAAATATGGGGACAGCTTGTTAAAATTGCTAAAATTGTTCCAACCAGAAATCCAAGATGGCTGCCACCTCTGCCATCTTGAAAATCTATTTTGGAACCCAAAGGCCAACTGACTCAAGACTTCATAGGAATTATCAGGGCATCTTGTAGATAAAAAATGACAAAAATCATTCAGATGCAGAATCCAGTATGGCTGCCATGGCCACCATCTTGAAAATCTGGTTTGAACATCTTCTCCTGAACCAAAAGGCCAGTTAGACTCAGAACTTGGTAGGAAATACTGTGGTGACTTGTAGTTAAGAAATTGCTAAAATTGTTCTGATCCAAAATCCAAGATGGCCATCTTTTGAAAAAATTATTTTGAACTGCTTCTCCTGAATGGAAATGCCGGTTGACTGGAAACATGGTAGAAAGTATCAAAGCGACTTGTAGATAAAAAGTAGCTGAAATTTCTATCAGAAATCAATGTTGGCTGCCATGACCACCATCTTGAAAATCTATTTTGAAATTTCTACTCCGGAACTGAAAGTCCAATTGACTGGAAACTTTGTAGAAGGGATTGTGGTGACTTGTAGATCAAAATTAGCTAAAATTGTAAGATTGGAAATCCAAAATGGCCGCCACAGCAACCGTCTTGAAAATTTATTTTGACCTTCTTCTGAACACAAAGGCTAATTGACTTAATGCTTGATAGGAAGTATCAGGGTGACTTGTAGATAAAAAAAATAGATAGAAATTGTTCTGATGGGAACTTCAAGATGGCAATTGGGCAAGTTGGTCCAGGTGAGCATTTTTGGCCCTAAAGGCCTCCAGTGATATTTATGCACCCTTTCCTCCCCCATCCCCCCCCCCCCCCCCCCCCATCCCACACACACACACACCAAAGGGTGGGATCTCTTATTATTGTTTTTTGGGAGGGATCCCGTTGGTATCAGCATCGGCATAAAACTTCTTGGCAGCTCTGTAACTTGAATACCCTTTGGAATATTTTGATACTTGGTAGAAATGTAGATCAGGAAGGACTAGATGACATGTCGCATACAAGATTAACAACTTTCTTACTTTTGGAGTTTTATTTGAAAAAGATTTCATATCCACTCTATAACTAGAATACCCTTCTGAATATTTCAATGGTACTGGATAGAAATGTAGAACAGGCTGAGACAATATGTCGCATACAAGAATGACAACTCTGCCTGTCTTACTTTTGGCGTTATCTCCCTTTGTTATATTTGACAGTGATAATACATTGATTTTGTGTCCACTCTGTAAGTCAAAGACCCTTTGGAATATTTTTGTGATACTTGGTAGAAATATAGAACAGGACCAGATGACGTGTGGCATACAAGATTGACAACTCTGCCTTTCTTACATTTGGTGTTATCTCCCTTTGTTATATCTGACAATGATTATCCATTGATTTTGTGTTGCTCTGGAAGTCAGACTTTTTGGAATATTTTTATAATACTTTGTAGATATATTTAGAACAGGACCAGATGACATGTCATATATAAGAATGACAATTCTACCTTTCTTACTTATGGTGTTATCTCCCTTTTTTATATTTGACAGTGATTATCCATTGATTTCATGTCTGCTCTGTAAGTCAAAGACCCATTTGAATATTTTTATGGAAGAAATGTAGACCAGGACAGGACAACATGTTGCGTACAAGAATGACAATTCTACTTTTCTTACTTTTGGCATTATCTACCTTTGTTATACTTGACAGTGATTATCCATTGATTTCGTGTCCGCTCTGTAAAATATTCCCTTTGGAATATTTTATGATACTTGGTAGAAATGTAGAACAGGACCAGATGAAGTTGTGTACAAGAATGACAACTCTGCCTTTCTTTTGGAGTTATCTCCCTTTGTTATATTTGACAATGATTATCCATTGATTTTGTGTCCGCTCTGTAAGTCAAAGACTCTTTGGAATATTTTTTATGATATTTGGTAGAAATGTAGTACAGGACCAGATGACATGTCACGTACAAGAATAACAACTCTGGCTTTCTTAGTTTTTGATTTATCTCCCTTTGTTTTATTTGCAATAGATTTCTTGTCTGCTCTGTAACTAGAATACCCTTCAGAAATATTTTGATGGTACCTGGTAGAAATGTAGAATAGGACAAGACGACATGTTGCTAACAAGAATGACAACTCTGCCATTCTTACTTTTGCCATTATCTCCCTTTGTTATATTTGACAGTGATTATGCATTGATTTTGTGTATGCTCTGTAACTCAAATACTCTGGAATATTTTGATGGTACTTGGTAGAAATGTAGAACAGGACAGGATGTGTTGCATACAAGAATGACAACTCTGCCTTTCTTATTTTTGGCATTATCTCCCTTTGTTGTACTTGACTGTGATTATCCATTGATTTCGTTTCTGCTCTGTAAGTCAAAGACCCTTTTGAATATTTTTATGATACTCAGTAGAAATGTAGAACAGGACCAGATGACATGTCACATACAAGAATAACAACTCTGCCTTTCTTACTTTTGTAGTTATCTCCCTTTGTTATATGTGACAGTGATTATCCATTGATTTCGTGTACACTCTGTAAGTCAAAGACCCTTTGGAATATTTTTATGATACTTGGTAGAAATGTAGAACAGGACCATATGACATGTCTTGTACAAGAATAACAAAGCTGGCTTTCTTAGTTTTGGAGTTATCTCCCTTTGTTTTGTTTGAAATAGATTTCTTTTCTGCTCTGTAACTGGAATACCCTTCAGAATATTTTTATGGTACCTGGTAGAAATGTAAAATTGGACAAGACAACATGTTGCTTACAAGAATGACAACTCTGCCTTTCTTACTTTTGCCATTATCTCCCTTTGTTATATTTGACAGTGATTATGCATTGATGTCATGTCCGCTATGTAACTCTAATATTCTGGAATATTTTGATGGTACTTGGTAGAAATGTAGAACAGAACAGGACGACGTGTTGCATACAAGAATGACAACTCTGCCTTTCTTACTTTTGGCATTATCTCGTTATATTTGACAGTTATTATCCATTGATTTTGTTTCCGCTCTGTAAGTTAAAGACCCTTTGAAGTATTTTTATGATACTTGGTAGAAATGTAAAACAGGACCAGATGACATGTAGCGTACAAGAATAACAACTCTGCCTTTCTTACTTTTGGAGTTATCACCCTTTGTTATATTTGACAGTGATTATCCATTGATTTTGTGTACTCTCTGTAAGTTAAAGACCCTTTGGAATATTTTTATGATACTTGGTAGAAATGAAGAACAGGACCAGATGGCATGTCACGTACAAGAATAACAATGCTGGCTTTCTTAGTTTTGGAGTTATCTCCCTTTGTTTTGTTTGAAATAGATATCTTGTCTGCTCTGTAACTGGAATACCCTTCAGAATATTTTGATGGTACCTGGTAGAAATGTAGAATAGAACAAGACGACATGTTGCCTACAAGAATGACAACTCTGCTTTTCTTACTTTTGCCGTTATCTCCCTTTGTTATATTTGATAGTGATTATGCATTGATTTCATGTCTGCTCCAATACTCTGGAATATTTTGATGGATCTTGGTAGAAATGTAGAACAGGACAGGACAAGGTGTTGTGTACAAGAATGACAACTCTGCCTTTCTTACTTTTGGCATTATCTTCCTATGTTATATTTGACAGTGTTTATGCTTTGCGCTCAGTAAGTTGAATACCCTTCTGAACATTTTGATGATACTCAGTAGAAATGCAGATCAAGATGAGATAACACATCACATACAAGAGTGACAGCTCTGACTTTTGTTCTTTTGGAGTTATCTTCCATTGTTTTGTTTTTGAAATTGATTTCATGTCAGCTCTGTAACTCAAATACCTTTCTAATTAGTTTGATGGTCTTTGGTAGAAATATAGAACAGGGTGAGATGAGGTGTCATGTAAAAGAATGACAACCAGCCTTTCTTACTTTTGGCATTATCTCACTTTGTTATATTTGACAGTGATTATGCATTGATTTTGTATCTGCTGTGTAAGTTGGAATATTTTTATGATACTTTGGTAGTATTGAAGAACAGGACCAGACGACATGTCACATACAAGAATGACAACTTTTTCTTGTTTTTTTTTTACTTTTGGAGTTATCTCCCCTTCTTGTTAGCTCACCTGAGCTGAAGGCTCAAAGTGAGCTTTTGTGATCACTCACCGTCCGTCGTCGGCGTCGGCGTCTGCGTCCGTATGTCTGTCTGTCAGTCCACAATCTTTAAACAACATCTCCTCCTAAACCACTGATTGGATTTTGACCAAACTTCACAGGAATGTTCTTTGGTTGGTCCTCCTTTAAAAGTTGTTCAAATGGTTCCGGTCCGTTGCATATCTAGGTCACAGGAGCTAAAAATAGATTTTTTAACTAAAAACTTAAAAAATCTTCTTGTCAGAAACAACTGAACCGATTTCAATATAATTTTGCAGAAATGTTCCTTTGGTGATCCTCTACCAAGATTGTTCAAGCCATTCAGATTAGTCAAAAAACATGGCCGCCAGGGGGCGGGGCTTATTTCCCTATATATCTATATAGAAAACTTTAAAAATCTTCTTGTCAGAAACCACTGGACCGATTTCAATATGATTTTGCAGAAATGTTTCTTCGGTGGTCCTCTACCAAGATTGTTCAAGCCATTTGCAGGGCTTGGGAAAACCGGAAAAATAGCCGGTCTGGACCGAAATTAAGAATTCTGGACGGATTTCAAACACCCCAAAACGCTAATAAATCGGTCCAACAGGTTTGTGCATTGAACCCCATTTTTCCCCAACCAACCAATTTTCATGAATCAATGATGTCTAAAAAATCACAAACGGTCAAGTCTTCCCAAACTGACAACGTCCGCGCACCTTTTATATGCGATATTATGGTAGTTAAAAAGACTCTAAACGGTCATTTGACATGTATATTGGAGAGACAGCTGAATAACGGCAATCTACCGCAGCACAAATTAATTACGTCACTATCCAAACATTGTCAAAAAATCAACACTTCACTGACCTTTGTGCGGTAAACAAGCGATTAACACGAATCATCAGTAACGGTAGTCGGATAATTAATCCGTTTGTGTGACACTTGTGAATACACTGAGACTGCAAAACATCCAGGTGCAGTCGGCGTGTCCAAAAGATCAAAGGTCGCTTTACTGAGAGTGATAAAAGAATGCACCGCTTGAACGCACCCGTTTTCTTCCTCTTCTTTTTTGTTTTGATCAACACGGTTTGTCGGTCCCAGATTCGATAAATGAATTCCCAAACCGTGTACGTCCTGATCAGATGTCGCATACAACGGCGTCTGATCTGGGTATTATTGATTGCTTCTTTTTTTTGTTTTTTTGTTGTTGATTGCCGTCACACGCGAGTATAATTCAAGGTAGATTTCACGGTAAAAATAAGTAATGCACCACTTGCGCTAGACAAGACTGGTCAGTGCTTAAAATTTAAGCAGTCTGATCAAATCTTGAAACATTGAAAACTGCAAAAACCGCCCGTAGCGTAGGCCTTTTTTATTAGACCTAATTAGGTCCATGAAAGTCGTTTCGTTCCGTCTCTCCTGTTCCCGCCGTCTTCGCGCTTATACAAGACGGGAATCAGTTGTTTATAAATAGTTTAGGAAAACCCTGCGGAGGTGGAAATAACAACAAAACCGTTTTTTGTTTTTGTTTTTTTCTTTCTTTTTACATACCTGACTGTATTTATTGATGACGCCAGCTTTGATCATGCTCATTATACCCGGACTTCCGTCATATAACGGAGTTGAGGTATATTATTTAAAAGGAGTTATAGGACTGCCAATTGTCATTAGTTTTCGTGACATGTGATATATACATATTTTTTTTTTGGAAATGGGCTCATTGATGACGTCATCGTCATCGGCTGGACCGATTCAGATTTCAAAATTTCCAGAGCCCTGGCCATTTGGATTGGTCAAAAAACATGGCCGCTAGGGGGCGGGGCTTATTTTCCCCATATATCTATATAGAAAACTTTAAAAATCTTCTTGTCAGAAACCACTGGACCGATTTCAATATAATTTTACAGAAATGTTCCTTTGGTGATCCTCTACCAAGATTGTTCAAGCCATTTGGATTCGTCAAAAAACGTGGCCACCAGGGGGCGGGGCTTATTTTCCCTATATATCTATATAGAAAACTTTAAAAATCTTCTTGTCAGAAACCACTGGACCGATTTCAATATAATTTTTTCAGAAATGTTTCTTTGGTGATCCTCTACTAAGATTGTTCAAGCCATTTGGATTCGTCAAAAAACATGGCCGCCAGGGGCGGGGCTTATTTTCCCTATGTATCTATATAGAAAACTTTAAAAATCTTCTTGTCAGAAACCACTGGATCGATTTCAATATAATTTTACAGAAAAGTTCCTTCGGTGATCCTCTACCAAGATTGTTCAAGCCATTTGGATTCGTCAAAAAACATGGCCGCCAGGGGGCGGGGCTTATTTTCCATATATATCTATATAGAAAACTTTAAAAATCTTCTTGTCAGAAACCACTGGACCGATATCAATATAATTTTTCCAGAAATGTTTCTTTGGTGATCCTCTACCAAGATTGTTCAAGCCGCCATGATTTGTCAAAAAACATGGCCGCTAGGGGGCGGGGTTTATTTTCCCTATATATCTATATAGAAAACTTTAAAAATCTTCTTGTCATAAACGACTGGACCGATTTCAATATAACTTGGAAGAAATGTTTCCTTAGTGATCCTCTATCAAGATTGTTCAAGCCGTCATGATTTGTCAAAAAACATGGCCGCTAGAGGGGGTGGGGGTGTGTGTGTGTGTGTGTGTGTGGGGGGGGGGGGGGGGGGGGGCGGGGGGGCGAGGCTTATTTTCCCTATATATCTATATAGAAAACTTGAAAAAATCTTCTTGTCAGAAATCACAGGACTGATTTCAATATAACTTTGCAGAAATGTTTCCTTGGTGACCCTTTACCAAGATTGTTCAAGCCGTTATGATTTGTCAAAAAACATGGCCGCTAGGGGGCGGAGCTTATTTTCCCTATATATCTATACAGAAAATTTTAATGATCATCTTTTCAGAAACCACTGGACCGATTTCAATATAACATTGCAGGAATGTTTCTTATGTAACCCTCTATCAAGATTGTTCAAGCAGTCATGATTCATCAAAAAACATGGCCGCCAGGGGCGGGGCTTATTTTCCTTATAGATCTATATAGAAAACTTTAAAACTCTTCTTGTCAGAAACCACTGGACCGATTTCATTATAACTTTGCAGAAATGTTTCCTTGGTGACCATCTACTAAGATTGTTCAAGTAATCATGATTCATCAAAAAAC
Source organism: Anodontia alba (assembly GCA_964016985.1). Taxonomy (NCBI): domain Eukaryota; kingdom Metazoa; phylum Mollusca; class Bivalvia; order Lucinida; family Lucinidae; genus Anodontia; species Anodontia alba. Next base: position 51,869,080 of record OZ024823.1, on the reverse strand, counting down.
ATGGCTGCTGGGGGCGGGGCTTATTTTCCCTATATATTTATAGAAAACTTTAAAAATCTTCTCTTCAGAAACCAATGGACCGATTTCAATACAACTTGGCAGGAATGTTTCTTTGGTGACCCTCTACAAGAATTGTTCCTGCTGTCATGATTCGTCAAAAAACATGGCGGCTAGGGGGCGGGGCTTATTTTCCCTATATATCTATATAGAAAACTTTAAAAACCTTCTCGTAAGAAACAGTTGGACTGAGTTCAATGTAACTTGGCAGGAATGTTGCTTTGGTGACCTTCTACCAAGATTGTTCAAGCCTTCATGATATGTCAAAAACCATGGCCCCCCGGGGGGAGCGGGGCTTATTTTTTGTATATATCTGCATAGAAAAATTTGAAATTCTTCTTGTCACATACCCCATGACCAATTTCAATAGTATTTGGCTGGAATGTTGCTTTGGTGACCCTCTACCAAGATTGTACAAGCAATCATGATTCGTCAAAAAACATGGCTGCCATGGGGTGGGGCTTATTTTCCCTGTATATCTAAATAGAAAACTTTAAAAATCTTCTTGTCAGAAACCACTGAACAGATTTCAATATAACTTGGCAGGAATGTTCCTTTGGTAACTCTCTACCAAGTTTGTTCAAGCTATCATGATTCGTCAAAAAACATGGCCGTTAGGGGTAGGGCTTTATAGCTATATAAAACACTTTAAACCACTGGACCAATTTCAATATAACTTGGCAGAAATGTTCCTTTGGTGACCCTCTTTTAAGATTCAGTTCAAGTCATCAAGATGCGTTAAAAAAACATGGACGGGGGTGTGGTGGTGGTGGGGGGTGGGGCAGGGTGGGGGGGGATGGTGGGGGTTGGTGCTATAAAATTTATACAAAATTCCTAGAGCAGTGAACTTGGCTGAAACTTCAACAGTAAATATGCAAATCTGTTTGCTCAGGTGAGCGATATAGGACCATCATGGTCCTCTTGTTTTTGAATTTATTATCTCTGCTCTGTAACAGGAATACCCTTTGGAATATTTTGATGATACTTGGTTCAAATGTAGATCAGAAGGAGATGATATGTTGCGTACAAGAATGACAGCTGTGGCAGGGGTGGAAGGGGGGGGGGGACATTTTTTTTTTTTTGTTTTGTTTTTCTAAAAAATCTTTTCTAGTTGTTGAGTAGTTGTTGGTATTTTTGTACAGTTTTGCTGTTAATTACAGATGTCAGTACCTTAGATGATGGTGAGGAGGAGGAGGAGGAGGATGACTGTCATGAAGACCTCATTACTGACCATGTTGGCAGCACTCTTGACATATGAAAATGTTCATATCAGTGGTAAGATGAACTTGATTTTTTTTTCTTTATGTTTTAACAATATTGTTGATGGAACTTGTTGATTGTACACTACTGATTGATAAAGATAATGATGAAAATATCTTTGTTGAACTTCATGATTACCTGTGATGATAGTAGCACTGTTAAAGTCTGTGGTAACTCTTTTTCTGGTTTTATTTTATACAGTAGATCATTATATAACCCAATTTAAGTGGATCAGGGCATAGTCTCTTAAAGATTAAGAGGTTGTGTGTTTGATCCCCAGCTGGATCCTACCTAAGACTTTCTAAAATTCATAATACCTTGGCACTCAGTAAGAAGAGCTAGGATTAGTCACACCACTTTCAGTATAATATGACTGGTGGTAGTATTATTTCAGTATGTCTGGGTTAGGATACAGCAATGAGCAGCACTGTAAAAAGAGCATCAGTTTTTCAGTAATCATTCTACATAAATCTATAGCGGGCTGTTATCGGCCCGTCAGGGTAGCTGATGGGCCGATAACAGCCCGCTGTAGATTTATAATGAAAGCTAGCTGGGTCCCACCTTTGTCCAGACACAGTCACAACATGACTGAGAAATTGTTGATAGTGATGTATAACGTTAAAACTCAAACAATAAACTTGATGAGTAGTCTATGAAGTATGTTTTTGCCTCCCATTATCAAGGGGACACCACACTTGCAGAAAAGTTTGCTTCTCTGAAAGTGAATTACTTCTTAAATTGGGTAGATGCTACTGTAAAATGAAAGTATTTGGTTTTTGAGGGAGAAAATGTTTTCATTTACGTGAAGCACCCTTAAAAAAAGAGAAAATATTTTTTGATCAGAATGATCTCCCTTGGAGGTGTAACAGTTTTTCTTCATGAAAGCATTGTTAGCTTAACTAACTTGTTAATGACAAACTTGTTAACTATTGTAGCTAAGTTATTTATACCCCTGGCATACAAATAGGCCAAAGGGGTACATAGTTTTCGTCGGTTCTGTCCATCCATTTATCTGTCTGTCCTAATGTCTTTCCATCCGTACGACCGTCCGTCCTTCTGTCCATCCATGCTCCAACAATTTTACCTTAGATTTTGAAGACTATTTCATGGATTAATGTGATACTTGGGATATTGGTTCTGTGTGACACCAAGATTGACATTATAACAAATAAAGGTCACCTTGAGCTCTATTTCAAGGTCCAGTGATTTTTGCCTTATATCTTGAATGTTATTTGATGTATGAACATCATTATTTGGGATTATGAGTCAGTATGATCCGACAGTTGACCTAAAAGTAAATGTAGATCACTGTGACTTATATTTCATGGTCCAGTGGTTTTATGTTACTATAATATATGTATGGGATTATGTGACCTATATTTCATAGCATAGTTGGTATAATGGATCAATGTGACCATCAGATTAACCTCTCAAGTATATGTAGGTCAGTGACCTATATTTTATTATCCAGTGATTTTGCTTCATGTCTTGAAGACTATTTACTCCAGAAAAGTTGTACTTGGGATGATAGGTCAGTGTCACTCAGAGACTGACCTCGTAAACTATATGTGGGGCAGTGACCTATATTTCATGGTCCATTGATTTTGCCTTATATCATTGTCATTGACTTTGAAATATTTTATAATTAAGAAATAACTGGCACAGTAGCTCAGTTGTAGAGCGTCTGCTTTGTGACTGGGAGGTTGCGGGTTCTATCCCCGGCCGGGTCAAACCAAAGACTTTAGAAATGGTACTAGCTGCTCTTTCGCTTGATGCTCAGCATTGAGAAAGTAGAGCTAGAACTGGTCAGCTCAGTGTCAGTATAATGTGACTGGGTGGAATATCATGTCAAAAGCCGGCCTCGTTGGCTCAGTTGGATGCGCCGTCCGACTGGAGACCAGGAGGTCGCGGTTTCAACCCCCGCCGAGGTCGACAACATTCTTTCATGGAGATTGATCATGAAATATTTTCTACGGTCATTCTCTCCCTTCCGCTGATTCAAGAAGGGCAGTTGTCAATTTCTGGCGAAAGAATGTGCACAATACTGGTTAACTGTTTAGAGGACTAAGCCTGCCCAGTAAACCTGTGGTTAGGTAAACTGACCGCGCTCGACATGACCCCATTGGGTTGACTGGGCCGTAAAACCTCAACACAAACAAAATCATGTCAAAATGTCTGGGGTGTGATATTTCAGTGAGGCAGTACTCTAAAATTAAGCATTGAGCTCCCTGCCACGTCCAGACACCATTGTGATATGACTGAAAGATGTTGAAAAGGATGTTAAGCCCAAATCAAACAAATAATTAAGAAATGGCAATGGCCGGGGGTATTCATGACCCTCTGGGCACTTGCTCTAGTTTCAAATACATTAATATTTTTGCTGCAAAAATGTTAGTGCAAAAGCTACTCACATTTTTTCAGCAAAAAATATCAATGTATTTGCCATATTTCAAGATAGAAACTTTAACCTCAAGTTAGCTAACAGCTTATTAAGTTTTGAACAGTGGGCTCTGGTGGGAAGTCAGCAGAAAACAACATGAAATAGTTTGTTTTTCCCAGAAAATAGGCTTTGACAAAAATGCCTCATACCTAAACAGCAGATTAAGATATCACAAAAACTACCTTACACTTAAAATAATGTGACGTTATAAGGTCCATAAATACGGTAGGCTTTGGCCTGTTAGCCATTGCTGGGAACAATTTTTCACGTGAGAAATAAACTAAAAATTGCAAAATGTACGTCCAATATATTGCTGTCCTAGGGGTTCAAGTTTCAATATCGCGATATAACTGGATCGTGATATAAGTATAATTCCTTGTATTGGGCTTCTCAGAGGCACTTTCTCTTCTGCTCTGGATTGTCCATTTCTGATAGAGATCAACTATCATGTCTATCTTCATCTTTCAACCATCCCTTTTGCATGGCCTCAGGAATGCCAAATTTTTTGTCACTGCAGATCTTGATTTTCTGCTGTTGACTTTGTTGATGATGTAGGGGGTGGTTGGGTGAGGCAAAGGTGTTGTGTACCTTACATCATCGGGGTATCCAACTGAGATTGGCTTGCAGTCAGGCAAAGCCTGCTATCCTTGCAGCAGGTACAGGTAGAGGAGAAATTGTTTCTTCACTTTTATTTTTGCTTTTCTCCCCTGTCCTTTCTGGCGAAAGAATGTGCACAATACTGGTTAACCGCTTAGAGGACTAAGCCTGCCCAGTCAATGTGTGGTTAGGTCAACTGACCGCGCTTGACATGACCCTATTGGGTTGACTGGGCCGTAAAACCTCAACACAAACAAACAAATTCTCCCCTGTCCCTCTCTTTCATCTCCTCTACTCTCTTCTGTCTCTCTTCTTTCTCCTTTTCTCTGGTAGACAACACAAAATGACCCACAAGGATTGATATGTCATTAAACCCCAACACAATTTTTATACGCCGGTTTGAAAAACGGAACATATTATGTTACGGGGTATGGCGTCCGTCCGTCCGTCCGTCCGTCCGTCCGTCCGTAAACTTTTTGGTTTCCGGCTAACTCCTCCTACAGTTTACAGCTAATCAAGCTGAAACTTGGTATATAGTTAGACAATGATATGGCACAGCGCATATTGTTTCGGGGTTACAGTCCACCAAATGTTTGCAGAGTTATGCCCCTTAGAAAATTTCTGTAAACTTTTCATTTCTGGTTAACTCCTCCTACATTTGACATCCAATCAAGCTGAAACTTCATATATAGTTAGACCATGATGTGGAGCAGCGCATATTATTTCGAGGTTACAGTCCACCAAATATTAACAGAGTTATGCCCCTTTGAAAATTTCAGTTGACTTTTCGTTTCTGGCTAACTCCTCCTACAGTTTACATCCAATCAAGCTGAAATTTGATATGTAGTTAGACCATGATGTGAAGCAGCGCATATTGTTTCAAGGTTACAGTCCACCAAATATTAGCTGAGTTATACCCCTTTGAAGATTTCTATTAATTTTTTATTTCTGGCTAAATCCCCCTACAGTTTACATCCAATCAAGCTGAAACTTCATGTACAGTTAGATCATGATGTGATGCAGCGCATATTGTTTCGCAGTTACAGTCCACCAAATATTAGCAGAGTTATGCCCCTTTGAAAATTTCGGTAAACTTTTCGTTTCCGGCTAAATCTTCCCACAGTTTACATCCTATCAAGCTGAAATTTTATTTGTAGTTAGACCATGATGTGGAGTAGCACATATTGTTTCAAGGTTACAGTCCACCAAATATTAGCAGAGTTAAACCCCTTGAAAATTTCTATTAATTTCTATTAATTTTTTGTTTCTGCCTAAATCCTTCTATAGTTTACATCCGATCAAGCTGAAACTTCATAAATAGTTACATATTATTTTGAGGGTACAGTGCACCAAATATTTGCAGATTTATGCCCCTTTGAAAGATTTTGTAAACTTTTCGCAGCATATTGTTTAGAGGTAATAGTGTCGCAAATTTTATTTTATAATAGGTATATTTTTTTGCAAATAACTAAAGTTTTGGTCATATGGGCAAGATATTGATTTTTGAGTCTGCTAGCGACAGCTAGCAGGCTCTATGCAATCGCATGGGGTTTTTTACTACGTCACAAGCGGATTTTCATCACAGCTATTTATGCGTATATTTATATGCGCACTACTTCTTAATCAGACGCAATGCGGCACTATTACGGCGAACTGAATGTGAAGCAGGGGAATTTTTTATGGCTTTTCTATTTCGCTAACATAACTCTAACTGAAATCGATTTAGATTGTGCAATTTGAAACATAGACTTCAAAATTCGGTGTAGTAATACACGCGCTACTTTTGTCAAAGCGGTAATCACCCCATGGCACCCCATGGTACCCCATGGCACTACATTATTTCATTGTATTTATTAATTAAATGCTGAAATTACACCAAGGTATTAGTTTTATGTATCCAAATTTGTTTTTGTGATAGTTTAAGACATTAACCTTACTTCAAGCGATTATCTCAGGGCGCCTAAACACTAGATTCAAACTGACGCTAAAATAAGCAAAGAGACCAATGGTGTAAGTTGATAGTCTATCAAAAATAAGTTTTAACTTAAAGTTACATTTTATATTCAAGTTCAAACACAAGTCATCAGTATAAATACTATGTTTATTTAGATCACAGGGACTTGTAGCAATTTATCTTTTATTTTTTAGAATTTGGATATATTGTCTAAGTATTCTGTGACATTGTAGCAATTTATCTTTTTTTTTTAGAATTTGGATATATTGTCACAGAATACTTAGACAATATATCCAAATTCTAAAAAAAAAAAAGATAAATTGCTACAAGTCACTGTGATTTAGATAGAGACAAGTATTACAAAACTTTTACTGGCCATCTAAAACACATATTTTATGGTAAATATACATATATTTTGATGTCATGGGGCACAAAAAATTACGAGAGTTTTAGACATAATATTTTAAACAAACACAAGTCATCATCATCAATATAAATCTCTCTTTATTAAGATGAAGACGAGTATTGCAAAAGTATACTAGGCCATCTATAACATATTTTATGCCGTGGGCTGCCATGGGGTACCGTGGGGTGCCATGGGGTGATTAGTAGGACCGCTCGCCATCTTTGATGTTGTGCTTAGCAACTGAAGCTGAACGAAAAGAAAGGTATCAGTATTTACAAAATCAGAATCTACTTATTCGATATTGAATATAGCAAAAACTCAGGCATTTAATTCATTCCTCCTACATGAAATTACATTATTCACACCTCAGTGACACGGAGTTGTCTGACGACTGCTGGCCCATTTATACGTTATGACCCTTCTTTTGTGGACATCGGAAAATCTCTTGAAAACAGAAAAGGGTAGGCATAGCTGATCGGGCTAATCTGTTGATGCTTAGGTGAAGCACAATCAAATGACAATCAGTTATTAAAGCTAATCTGGATTGAACATAGCCATTTCAAATTTATTTAATCTGCTCTTGTCTTCATAATAAGTTGATAAAGATAAATTTATAAAATTGCACTAGAATAATCGTGGAGCTACATCAGGTGTTGAATTTGTATGATCTGGAGCATATCTAGAGTTGAACATTAATAATTCTAGAAATTGGAAATTGCTGCTGGAGATACACTCATTTGGAATAATCAGGTGGTAAACTTCATTGGAAAATAAAGAGGTTCATTACTCCAATCACTGCATTGGCTTATATATGCAGATAATAAAATGGATTTTTTTTGTGAAGAAAGAAACAAAACAGAAGAGAAATAATTGTATTTAGTTTTTCAGTACATGGTTAGATTATTTATGTATATCTGTTTTACACAGATGCCTCAATAAAGACCCATTCTTATTTATACATTAAAAGAAGTAGAATGCATTTCCATCCGACTGATTTTGAGAAATTAAATTGATAGTGAAAGCATGTAGTACAGAGTGTTCATGTTGGTTGTTTTTCAAGGAATAGTAAATTTTCTCACAAAGCCTTGTCTCTGAATGTAAATTTAATATTGGATGAAGCCACTGGTTGTAAGAAAGTGTGAAAATATGGATATAGAGCAAAATCCAGGTCCATCAAATCATATAAATCTAATTATGTAATTAAGGCAATGCCTTTTTTCGCGACACCGCCTTCTGAACAATTCAGAGTAACTACAGTTGCTATACTGGATGTACATTACTCTGTGGTGGTTCTGAATCTCTTTTAACTACACTTTTATTTAACTTTAACATGCGTAAAGTAACGTTATTATTTACCGGTATTATCAGTTAGATAACACACTTTTTGAATAAAAATTACTGGCATGTTTCTTATTTTTCTTAAGGAATATGTGTTGTGGGTATTCATTAAAAGAGCCCTACCAATGAATGACCTTCTAATAAGTTCCAACATGTTTTTTGTGTTGAAATTATAATGAACTAGAACATGTGTTTGAACAACACTATGACCCCAACTATATGGTTTCCCTTAAACATGCATTGTCCATAATACTGAAACACTAAAAATGGCTAACTTCAAAAGTAAGAATAGGATGGCCGAAATATTCCCATACAGAACTAGTATTTTTACGGCTGGGCAGCGAATAAATTCCAACCACAGTTTCGTCTGCCATTAAGGGGTGGTTGGGTGGTGCGAAGGTGTCGTGTATCTTGTGTTATCGGGGCGTCCAACTGATATTGGCTTACAGTTGGGCAAGGCCTGCTATCCTTGTAGCAGGTAAGGGTAGAGGGTGAATGTTTTTACTTCTTCTATTTCTTCACTTTCATTCCTGTTCCTCTTCATTCTCTATTCCTCTCTTTCATCTCTTCTACTATCTCTTCTATCTCTTTTCTCCCTTTCTCTGGGAGACAACACAAAATGACCCACAAGGGTTGACGTGTCGTTAAACCCCAACTCAATCAATCGTCTGCCATTATAATGAGAGTAAAGCGTAATGCAATTGGCTATCAGTCAAGCGTCATCCAATCAAAATCGCGCTCTGAAAATGTCACTTTGTAGACCGGATTAAAGGATGTAACGAACACAAATAAGCGAATCTGAATAGAAGCGTTCACCATATCGATACTCCATCATGTGTATCGATACATGTATCGTTGTTAAGCGTATCGGGATGCACCAATGCATCGATGAATCGTCCCACCACTAGGCGTAACAGCTAATATTTGGTGGACTGTAACCTCAAAACAATAAGCTCTTCTCTACATCTTGGTCTAACTATAGCATAAATGAAGTTTCAGCTTGATCGGATATAAATTGTAGGAGGAGTTAACCAGAAACTAGAAGTTTAAAGAAATTTTCAATGGGGCTTAACTCTGCTAATATTTAGTGGACTGTAACCTTGAAATAATATGCGCTGCTCCAAATCATGGTCTAGCTATAAATGAAGTTTCAGCTTGATCGGATGTAAATTGTAGGAGGAGTTAGCTGGAAACGAAAAGTTTAATGAAATTTTAAAAGGGGCATAACTCTGTTAATATTTGGTGGACTGTGACCTAGAAACAATATGCACTGCCCCCACATCTTGGTCTAACTATAAATGAAGTTTCAGCTTGATCAGATGTAAATTGTAGGAGCAGTTATCCGGAAACAAAAAGTTTAAAGGAATTTTCAAAGGGCTATAACTCTGCTGATATTAAGTGGACTGTAACCTCGAAACAATGTGCACTGTTCCACATCATGGTCTAACTATAAATGAAGTTTCAGCTTGATCAGACGTAAAGTGTAGGAGTTAACCAGAAACGAAATGTTTTCTGAAATTTTCGAAGGGGCATAGCTCTGCTATTAATCGGTGGTCTGTAGCCCAAAAACAATATGCGCTGCTTCACATCATGGTCTAGCTATATACCAAGTTTCAGCTTAATCGGATGTAAACCGTAGGAGGCGTTAGCCGGAAACGAAAAAGTTTTCTGACGGACGTCATACCCCATAAAATAATATGTCCCGTTTTTCAAACAAGTGTATAATAATTCAAAAAGTATAAATGCAAGAGTTATGGTTCTTGCGCTCTGCACATTGTCTAATGCTGATTGATATTTACATGACTTTTCTTGAAGATATCTTGAACAGGTTTCAAGTTACAGAGCGGACACGATTTTGTGATGCACAAAGTTCCAAGGGAAATAACTCAAAAAGTATAAATGCAAGACGTATGGTTCTTGTGCTCTGCATGTAAGATAATGTTGATTGATATTTATATGAAGTTATGTGGAGACAGCTTGAACCATTTTCAAGTTACAGAGTGGACAAGATTTTGTGACAGACAGACAGACACCCGAGGGAAAAAACAATACACATCTCCCTACCCTAAAGGGAGGAGACATAAATATCAGAATCCTAGCTCAAGCGGGAGGGGGTATATTGCTTTTGGTGCAGATCTTATCAGCACTGGCGTCCCCATCCAAGGGTGTGTGTGTGGGGAGGGGGGGGGGGTGTGGTGGGGGGGGGGGGACAATATTTAGAACAGAATAGATTCAAAAACAGGCATAACTGGCATGCTAGGTCCAATGGGGGGAAAAAAAAAGCAAGAGGACCATGATGGTCCTATATCGCTCACCTGAGCAAACAGCTTTGCATACTTACTGTTGAAGTTTCAGCCAAGTTTACTGCTCTAAAATTTTTGTATAAATTTTATAGCCCTGCACCCCAGTGGCCATGTTTTTTTCATCCAACATTGTGGCTTGAACTGAATAGTGAAAGAGGATCACCAAAGGAACAATTCTGCTGTTATATTGAAATTGGTCCAGTGGTTTCTGACAAAAAGATTTTTAAAATGTCTTATATAGATATATAGGGAAATTAAGCCCCACCCCCTAACGGCCATGTTTTTTGACAAATCATGACAGCTTGAACAAACTTGGTGGAGGGTCACCAAAGGAAAAATCCTGCCAAGTTATATTGAAATCGGTTCAGTGGTTTCTGACAAGAAGATTTGTAAACTTTTCTATTTAGATATATAGGGAAAATAAGCCCCACCCCTAGCAACCATGTTTTTTGACGAATCATGATTGCTTGAACAGTCTTGATAGGGGGTCACCAAAGCAACATTCCTGGCAAGTAATATTAAAATCAGTCAGGTGGTTTCTGACAAGATGAATTTTAAAGTTTTCTATACAGATATATACGGAAAATAAGCCCCGCCCCATGAAGGCCATGTTTTTTGACGTATCATGAGGGCACAATCTTAGTAGGTCACCAAAGCACATTCCTGTCAAGTTACATTGAACTCGATCCAATGGTTTCTTACGAGAAGATTTTTAAAGTTTTCTATATAGGGAAAATATGCCCCGCCCCCTAGCCGCCATGTTTTTTGATGAATCATAACGGCTTGAACAATCTTGGTAGAAGGTCACCAAAGAAACATTCCTGCCAAGTTATATTGAAATCGGTCCATTGGTTTCTGACAAGAAGATTTGTAAACTTTTCTATATAGATATATTTGGAAAATAAGCCCCTCCCAGTGGTGGCCATTGTTTTTTGACGAATCATGATAACTTGAACAATCTTGGTAGAGGGTCAACAAGGAAAGATTTCTACCAAGTTATAATGAAATCGGTCCAGTGGTTTCTGACAAGAAGATTTTTAAAGTTTTCTATAGAGATATATAGGGAAAATAAACCCCACCCCCTGGCAGCCATGTTTTTTGACGAATCATGACGGCTTGAACAATCTTGGTAGCAGGTCACCAAAGCAACATTCCTGCCAAGCTATATTGAAATTGGTCCATTGGTTTCTGACAAGAAGATTTTTAAACTTTTCTATATAGATATATAGGGAAATTAAGCCTCCCTCCCAACCCACCACCCGGCGGCAATGTTTTTTTTGACAAATCATGATAACTTGAACAATCTTGTTAAGGGTCAAAAGGAAAGATTTCTGCCAAGTATTAACCCTTCTCTTGCCGGAAATAAAATGAATCAGGCCTGTAAGAGGGGGTACCTCTACTTGAGAAGTCATTACCCCCTGAATTTTACCTCGATTTTCATGAAATTTTCACGTATAATTTGCCGATCCTAGGTGGGCATTTTACCGGAGAAAGGATGGCCACGTGACTAGAAAGTCACATGACAGTCATGTGTAAACCAAGAACCGTTTAAGACACTTAAAAAAAAAAAAAAAAATTACAAGAGCCCAGCGCCTACTGTGTACTATTGCGAATGAAACGAGTGACACACATAGGTTCTACTGTTATTCCTACTTCTTCCTCACTGGAAATGATTCAGGTGTTATGGGCTTTTTTTCCAGAAAAGCCTGATCAATTTGTTGAAGTGAGTGCTGAAATTAATGGCAGCTTGAAATTTGGTATTCCCGGTCTTTTTTAGTGTGGGTAAAATCCAGCACCTGACTATCTAATGAAAAGTGGCATGTTTGTATGAAAGTAGGTTCACTCCTGTATGAGAACACTTGCTCTGAATGGTTGCATGTGATATATTGTAAGTATGACAGGCTTTTGAGTTGGCAGACCCCCCCAGCGCGACTATTGTTGCGAACGGCAAGATAAGGGTTAATGAAATCGGTCCAGTGGTTTCTGACAAGAAGATTTTTAAAGTTTTCTATAGAGATATATAGGGAAAATAAGCCCCGCCCCCTAGCCGCTATGTTTTTTTGACAAATCATGACGGCTTGGACAATCTTGGTAGAGGATCACCAAGGAAACATTTTTGCCTAGTTATATAGAAATCGGTCCAGTGCTTTCTGACATGAAGATTTTTAAAGTTTTCTATATAGATATATAGGGAAACAAGAGGCCCACGGGCCACGGCTCGCTCACCTGAGTCACTGCAGACATGCAGATGTTATGCAACATTTTTCCAATCCTATCATCACAACTAATGAAAATATCATCATTTGAGCAGTTCTTAGTTTTGAAGAAGAATATATGGGCCTGACAGTCAATGGAGCATGATCATTTGAATAAACCATCAATCACATTTCAACAGTAGGATCAATGTGAAATTTGGTGGAAATTGGCTAAGTGGTTTCTGAAGAATCATGATTTTATACATATAAACAGCACAGTGGCAGAGAAATATATTAAATATAAACAAGATGATGGCCATCTAAGATTTCCAATCAGAACAATTTTAACTACTGTTGATCTACAATTCACTTGAATACTTTCAATATAAATTTATATGGCCCATACAAATGCATGGGGAAGCAAATTTGACCTTGGAGGTAAAAAGGTCAAACATCAACATAGAACCATCATTTTAGCAATTTTGGTAGATCTCCTGTCCCCCATAATTTGTGCAAAGATAAGGGCCCAGGGCTTATTTGGTTATGGAGAAGAAGATTTGTAAAGTTTTTTTTACCATTATATGGGCATGGCAGCCATTTTGATCAATGGACCATGCCCATTTTAGAAATCTTTCATTCTCCTGCCCAAGGAGGCTCTGCATGAAATTTGAGCAACACTGGCCCGGAGGCTTCAGAGGAAAAGTCATTTGAAATTATCAACATTTTTTCCATACAAATGTATGGGGCCCATACAAATGCATACAGAAGCAAACTTGACCTCGCCGTAAAAAGGTTAAATGTCAATGTATGACAATTATTTTAGCAACCTTGGTAGACCGCCCCTTCCCGATGATATATGCAAAGATTCAGCCACAAGCCATCCTCGATTTTGGAGAATAACATTTTTAAATGTTTTTTTCCCATACAAATGCATAGGGAAGCAAACTTGACCTTGCCGTAAAAAGGTCAAATGTCAGTGTACAACCATTATTTTAGCAACTTTGGTAGTCCCTCCGTCCCCGATGAATTATGCAAAGATTCAGCCCCAAAGCATCCTCGGTTCTGGAGAAGAAGATTTTTAAATGTTTTTAACATATATGGGCATGGCGGCCATCTTGGTTAATGAACTGCGACCATTTTAGCAATCTTTTGTTCCCCCAACCTAAGGAGGCTCAATATGAAATTTGAGCAAATTTGGCCCAGAGGCTCCAGAGGAGATGTTATTTGAAATTCTGAACATTTTTCCCATATAAATGCATAAGGAAGCAAAATTGACCTTACCGCAAAAAGGTCAAATGTCAATGTACAACCATTATTTTAGCAACTTTGGTAGCCCTCCCATTCCCGATGATATATGCAAAGATTCAGCCACAAGGCATGCTCGATTTTGGAGAAGAAGATTTTTAAAGGTTTTTCCCATACAAAAGCATAGGGAAGCAAACTTGACCTTGCCGTAAAAAGGTCAGATGCCAACGTACGACAAATCTTATAATAACTTTGGTAGACCTCTTTGCCATGATGATTCTTGCAAAGATTAAACCCCAAGGCATCCTCGGTTATGGAGAAGATTTTTAAAGGTTTTTACCATATATGTGCATGGAGGCCATCTTGGGTCAACGGACCACGACCATTTTAGCAATGTTTCGTTCCCCCACCCTAAGGAGGCTCCACATGAAATCTGAGCAAAATTCGCTCAGCGGCTTCAGAGGAGAAGTCATTTGAAAATGTTAATGGACGGACGAAAAGTTATCACTACAGCTCATCCTGAGCAGAGCTCAGGTGAGTTAAAAAAAAAAAAAACCCCACCCCCCCTGGTGGCCATGGTGTTTGACGTATCATGACGGCTTGAACAATCTTGGTAGAAGGTTACAAAAGAAACATTCTTGCCGTGTTATATTGAAATCGGTCCAGTGGTTTCTAACAAGAATATTTTTTAACTTTTCTATATAGATATATAGGGAAAATAAGCCCCGCCCTCTGGTGGCCATGTTTTTTGAGGAATCCGAATGGCTTGAACAATCTTGGTAGAGGATTACTAAAGGAACGTTTCTGTAAAATTATATTGAAATCGGCCCAGTGTTTCTGACAAGAAGCTTTTAAAAGTTTTTCATATAGATATATACATATAGGGAAAATAGGCTCCGCCCCCTGGCAGCCATGTTTTTTGACGAATCCAGATGGCTTGAACAATCTTGGTAGAGGATCACCAAACAAACATTACTGCTAAATTATATTGAAATCGGTCCAGTGGTTTCTGACAAGAAGATTTTTAAAGTTTTCTATATAGATATAAAGGGAAAATAAGCCCCGCCCCCTGGCGGCCATGTTTTTTGACAAATCCAAATGGCTTGAACAATCTTGGTAGAGGATCACCAAAGTAACACTCCTGCAAAATTATATTGAAATTGGTCATACTTTACTGGATGTATTTGGCCAGACAGTCCCGAGCAAACATTGTAAACCCCATGAGATGCTACAAAATGCGGTGTCACATTAGGGGCTAAACTGTTTGCCACCCACTGAGCTAATTTTAGACAAAACATTCGGTAGTAAATTGTACTTGTTAGCTCACCTGAGCATGAAGTGCTCATGGTGAGCTATTGTGGTCAGTCAATGTCCGTCGTCCGTCGTGCGGCATCAACAATTGATTTAAAAGCCTACTCCTCCTACACCCCTGGGCAAATTGACTCGATACTTGGTAGGAAGCATCGGGGTGACTTGTACATCAAAAATAGCTAAAATTGTGCCAGTCGGAAATCCAAGATGGCCGCCATGGCCACCATCTTGAAAATCTTTTTCACTTCTTCTCCTGAACTGAAAGGCCAATTGACTCCAAACTTTCTAGGAAGCATTGGGGTGACTTGTAGATCAAAAAATCTTGCCAATCGAAAATCCAAGATGGCCGCCGCCATGGCAGCCATCATAAATCTATTTTTAGCTTCTTCTCCTGAACCGTAAGGCCAATTGACTCCAAACTTGCTAGGAAGCATCGGGGTGACTTGTAGATCAAAACTAGCTAAAATCGTGCTGATCGGAAATCCAAGATGGCCGCCATCTTGAAAATCTATTTTTCGCTTCTTCTCCTGAACGGAAAGGCCAATTGACTCCAAACTTGCTAAGAATCATCGGGGTGACTTGTAGATCAAAAATAGCTAAAATCATGCTGATCGGAAATCCAAGATGGCCGCCATGGCAGCCATCTTGAAAATCTATTTTTCGCTTCTTCTCCTGAACCGAAAGGCCAATTGACTCCAAACTTGCTAGGAAGCATAAGGGTGACTTATAGATCAAAAGACGCTAAAATCATTCCAAATGGAAATCCAAGATGGCCACCATGGTGGCCATTTTGAAAATCTATTTTTCGCTTCTTCTCCTGAGCCGAAAGGCCAACTGACTCCAAACTTGGTAGGAAGCATCAGGGTGACTTGTAGATCAAAAATAGCTAAAACCATGCAGATCGGAAGTCCAAGAGGGCCACCCTGGTGGCTATCTTGAAAATTTTTTTTTCGCTTCTTCTCCTAAACCCAAAAGCCAGTTGACTTGAAACTTGGTAGGAAGCATCAGGGTGACTTATAGATTAAAAATGGCTAAAATCGTTCTGATTGGAAATCCAAGATGGCTGCCATGGTGGCCATTTTGAAAATGTATTTTTCAATTCTTCTCCTGAATCAAAAGGCTTATTGGCTTTAAACTAGGTAGGAAGCATCAGGGTGACCTGTAGATCAAAAATAGATAAAATCATTCCTATCAGAAATCCAAGATGGCCTCTATGACAGCCATCTTTAAAATCTATTTTTTGCTTCTTCTCCTGAACTGAAAGACCATTTGACTCGAAACTTGGTAGGAAGCATTCAGGTGACTTGTAGATCTAAAATAGCTTAAATTGTTTGGATAGGAAATCCAAGATGGCTGTCATGGCGGCCATCTTGAAACTCTTTTCCTTTCACTTATTTTCCTGAACCAAAGGGCCAGTTAATTTGAAAATTGGTAGGAAGCATCAGGATGACATGTTGATATAAAAATAGCTAAAATCATTCCGATTGGAAATCCAAGATGGCGGCCATCTTGAAAATCTATTTTTCTTTACTTCTTCTGAACTGAAAGGCAATTTATTGACTCGAAACTTGGTAGGAAGCATCAGGATGACTTGTAGATCAAAAATAGCTCAGATGGTTGCGATAAGAAATCTCAAATTGCGGCTATGGTGGCCATCTTGAAAATCTTTTTTGAACTTTTTCCCCTGAACCGAAAAGGCAATTGACTTAAAGTTCATTGGAAGTAGCGAAGTGACTTGTAGATCAACAGTAGCTAAAATCATTCTGACTGGAAATCCAAGATGGCTACCATCTTGTTTATGTTTATTATATTTCCCTGCCACTGTGCTGTTTACATGTATAAAATCATGATTCTTCAGAAACCATTTAGGCAATAGCAACCAAATTTCATATTGATCCTAATGTTGAAATGTGATTGAGTTTGTTCAAATGATCACGCTCCATTGACTGTCTTGCCATATATAATATTCTTCTTCAAAATTAAAAACTACTTAAAGGATGATCTTTTCATAAGTTGCGATTACAGGATTGGAAAAATGTTACATAACATCTGCATATCTGCACTCACAATGCTACTCAGGTGAGTGGTCCGTGGGCCTCTTGTTCAATTTTAAATAAAGTACATAAGGAGTTGAGGTGAGTAACCGACACAGAAATCAAATTTCGGGTAAGGTGTTTACATGCTGTGTTTAAAGGAGTGTAGATATTGATGTAGTGTATGTACAAGAATCTAAGACATGTGACAGACTATTGAAGCGATATATGAGCCTCTTCATGGGATAAAAAGCTTATGCCATATGCGAACAACAAAGACACGTGGTTTTTGCTATGCGCAGTCTGATCAGCACCGTTGTTGTTCGCTGTCTAGACAGTAAACAACCTATCAAAACTTTCAAGACTAGCTAATCCGGCGCAATGGCCAAGTTAGCCAGTCTACGGCTGAGTAAGCAGGTCTGAGTCTTATTTGGTCGAAAACCTCGAAGACAGGTTTTTCATGTCGTCGCTTATATATTATCTGCACTTTGACAAAGTGCAGGGAGACTTTGTAGCGGCATCACACAGTGCTAAACACTAACTACAATTGGATTAGTGCAGGGAGACTTTGTAGCTGCATCACACAGTGCTAAACACTAACTACAATTGGATTAATTAACGCATAATTTTACTGCAAGCATATTTTATTTTCAGGCTTCAGAAGGGGGAAAATAGGACCTTATGCACATACTCCTTTCAACTTCTTAAACCTCATTGAAATATATTTATATTGGAAAGATTATTAAATCCAGAAAATAGGAGCTAAATTTTGCAGTAAGGAGGGTGTACATGCCGAAAAATTGTTATGCCATGAATTATACGATTTTTGCTTAAAGGATCTGTTTTAAGGTCTTTGTGAACATGTCGCTTTGTGACAAATGTCTTTATATTGAATTAATTTTCTCCGTAACACATAATACAAGTTGATAAAGTAATATATAGAGGCTGTTGCATTATGTGAGGGATTTTTACAGATCCCTCATTTATTATTCGGAACTAGCGAAACTATTTGGAACTAGCCAAATCAGTGGAGAACTTCACATTCATCACAAGGGCAGATAACCTAAGGCGAAGGACAAAGTCTTTGGTGTGG
Source organism: Anodontia alba (assembly GCA_964016985.1). Lineage (NCBI taxonomy): Eukaryota > Metazoa > Mollusca > Bivalvia > Lucinida > Lucinidae > Anodontia > Anodontia alba. The sequence continues at coordinate 51,850,848 of OZ024823.1, read as the reverse complement.
TATTTCAAGGAAGGCTAGTACTCTGTATCAGCCAATAAAATCCAAATTTTGATCAGCCACTTATTTGGAAATTGTTATGAAGCATAACTTTACCTGGAACTAGCCAAATGACTGTATCTGATCAACTGTGCCAGCTTTAGTGTTCAGACAACAAAATTCACTTGCCTACACCTATATGCTTATGTGTGTGCAGGGTTGGAGCATGGGCATGTCACTATGACTTTGAGGATTCAAAATGTTCTTGGTATTTTTGCAGCTAATAAAAATTGTCCAGATAATTGAGGAGTGTGGGTCAAAAATATTTCAGTCATTATAAATAAAGATAAAGAGCCTTAAATAAAAGGTTGCATATAAGAATTTAAGAAATAGACAACATAAGCTGTGTAGAGCTTTTAATGCTTATAAGTTCTTTCAACAGCTAGCCCTACTGGGATGTCCAACAGAACCATGATCAAAATCAAGATTTGTGATCTAGTTTTGCTAAGTTTTTACTATACATATGTGTACAGTATAATAATTACTATATTTTTTTTTATGTCTAGTCCCATGTAATTCATATCTTAGAATTTTTTGCTGTTATTATTTAGCCCGGTTTCATGTATATTCGCGTTACTAATGGTAAAACGTTTCATCATAACTACTTACAGAGACAAATGCTGAAAATAATCCTGAAGTCATCTAAATTATTATCTGAGCATTTATTTTATGTACAAATAATGCAGTTCTTTGGATTTGATTTGTGAAAGCATTTGTGTAAACAAGCCAACCATGTTGCCGCCATTTTGAACCAAAAGCCATGTGACTTCGCGTTAATTAAATTTTTGGCAGAAAATCATCATGTAATTGTAATGTGATTTTTGCAAATTTTGGCCATTTTCAAAATAAAGTACGGATACCTTAGATTTGATATTTTCATAGAAAAAATAAGTTAGTCTTAGCTGTAAAAATTGATTTAATAGATATAGGTGTAAATATCATTAAGGACTGTTATCACCATGGTCAATATATTTCTTTTCTAAGCGGAAATCACAAAACAACAGTGTATTTCTGAAAACAAACCTTGCCCACTAAAGCGTGACTTTGTATCTAAAACATCTAGCAGGTAGGTGGCGCTGCCGTTTATTTTCATTGAGAAATCAGTTTAACGCAATATTGAATTTAACGCAAAAATACATGGAGTATATTACTTTTATTCACACAGACTATTTAGGCCGACAAAATTAATCAGATAATTGATTAACTGATCTATAAATTCCACAAAAATGATTATCATTACAGATGTCTTATAATCAATGAGACGCCACGTTTTGCGGCATCCCATCTGGGTCTACACTGTTCGCTCGGGCCTATTTGACCAAATACATACAGTAAAGTATAACATGGGAAGAGTCCTGCTCAGACAGACAAGTAAATTGACCAAATCTTTTGTGATAAATAATCGATCACAATGACAGGAGTGATAATCGACCAGATTAGCCAGCCTTAGAGTCTATTTATACATTGTATTTGCTGTATGATGATTCTAGAGAATAAAAAGAAAAGAAAAAATGCAACAATGTATCCATTTAAAGATATTGCCTCCAGATTTGTGGGACTTTTACCCAACCCGATCACATGATGAACAGGCCCTGCCTAAGGCAACTCTGCCCTGGAGACTATAGGCAGCCCAACTACTTCGCTGGCCCCGATGGGCGGGGGCCGTGGTCTGCGGGCCGTGATTTCTGAATACCTGATAATCAATGCACGCCGGGAATAGGTACCAAGTTACGCTACACTACCGGTCACAGGAGCTTGACATTGGATAATTTCTACTTATAGGGCCTGTCCTTCAAAGCTTTGATTATTTCATAATCGTAGGGACAGGCCCTATAAGTAGAAATTAGCAAACGTCAAGCTCCTGTGCTACCGGTTGCCTACCTGAAATGCACTTTACGGCATCAGGAATTTTGCTGAAGAACTGAACAAGTATCTGTCGTCGTTTTTCACGAGCGACACACCATGAATTTCAAAAATGCAGGTAAAAGAAGCTTTCATGTCTGTAGCCTCGCGAAAAATAAACTGTTCGACAGCCGGTAGATTCTAGTAAACAAGCTGGTTGTCATACGACAACACACACAGTTGTCGCAACACCCAGAAGGTCGGAAACCAGACACGTATCGCTGAGCACTTTCATTGGCTGACGAAACACTTGGTGTTATTTGCTTTAATCATTGCGACTTTTCAGGCCACGGCAAGGGTCTGTACACACAATTCTGTTCTATTCCATACGTGTTATCATTTGACGCCACCGTCGTGGCTGCTTCTTCGCGGCTGCTTCTTCGCAGCCACGAGGCGGTGTCACTACAAGAAAATGCATCTGTATTATTGCAAGGAAGTATCCATCAAAGAGATGGGATATTTAGCCCTGATTCAAGAGGGCATCAATGCCTACCATGTTGTTTAGTATTATTGGTGAAAGCTGTACAGAAAAGGATCTGTACCAACAAGTTGAATGTCAACAACATGAATGAAATTCTGTTTGCAGGAGATAAATTATACAAGTATGCAAAAAAGAATGCCAAGACATATCATGACTATTTAGAGCCATGTGATTTGCCATCTTCTTTTTCACTTGACAACCAGCATTATCCCTGGAAAGTGAAAAAAAAAAAAAAAAAGAGAGATTTTCAGGAAATTTAAATATCTTATCCTCAGTGGATTATCCTTTCCTTGACTTTCTCATTCAACCCATATGCAGTCTTCATTTGCAACGGCTTTTCTATTGCATTATTGGAACAAGGTGACTGTTTCTACCTTTTTGAGTCACATGCAAGAGCTTCAGATGGAATGCCAAATGTTAATGGCAAAAACGTTTTGTTAAAGAAAACAAATATAACTGGCATTTTCTTTACATTTGCGTAGATTGTTTAGTTCTGATAATTCCATTACTACAACAGCGGTGAGTCAGTTTGATTTGCATTCGCTCTGTATATCTCATGTTTTGCAGGGCGACCATAAAACGATACCAATGAGCTGGGTTTCAAATTTGTGACATAACTACTTATCCTCCTTTACAAGAATGTATTTCATTTGAGTTGTGTCCATCACAGCCTTATGCTTCCTCCCAGCTTGCTAACAGCTTAAATGAACACGGTTCCGCATTACTTGATTCACCCCTTATATGTGAAGAATTGCAAACCTCCCTGAATAAGAAACGTAAGTTAAGTGACACATCAAAAGATGGTTTGAGCAGTAAGAAATTTAAAAACAAAGAAAGTTCTATAGTCACACAGTTTAACAAGTTGGTGTCTTGTGGTCCCCAGTACATATGTACAAGTTGTTGTCAAACATTTTTCAGACATTCTGATGTTAAATTTGATATTCAGGGTCTAAAGCCTCAGATGAAAAGACTCTGTACATTAGGACATAAAAGTGTGGAGGATAAGGAATGGATCTGTCAACAATGTGCTAATAGTTTGAAGAAAAATAACTTGAACAAATATCTTCCTTTTTGTCAAGCCCGCTTGCGCTGAGCAAGACATAGTCACCACAGCTGCATTTAAGTGTATATTAGTGAGTCCATCCGTATTTGTCCGTCCTAGCTAGAAATTTTGCATGCAGAATCATCTTTCAGTGTAGTTTGAAATTTCTCCAAGACTTGGCCTTGAGGTCAGATTTGTCAAAGACATGCACTTACCAGCAGAATTTAAGAGTTTTTAAAGAAAGTCTTCTTTTCAGGAAGTGCAATGCCCAGATGCTTGATATATTCCATAGAGCTCCATCTTATGGTGTAGTATTGGTAGCATTGGAATGTCATCTATCTTCTTTGCATGTATTGTGTAAAATTGCATAGAAGATACACAGCACTCCATTAGTACTTTACAAGCTAGCAGACTCTTAGGACTATCAGTCCTTTGATTTTTTCTTTTTTCTTATTTGCAAGGAAAGGTTGCCATTATTAAATCTTTATGAATACATAATTCTTTTTGGATTTTTTTTTTTTTTAATACTCTTCTGATTTGGCTCCCTTGAAGAACAAAAATAAAATCAGTATTAAACAAGTTAAAGGTTTACAAAAACATTTCTTGCAGCAGCGTCTTTTTTTTGGGTTGTTTATTTTTGTTTTGTTATTGTTTGGTCTGATATTGAAGTTTAGGAAAAACAAATCAGCCAAAGGCTCATATGAGCTTATATACTATTCAAAGTTTGCTAAGGATCACATTTTATAATGTCTACTACTTTTAATAGATTGAAACGACATGAGAAATTAGATCATCTTTGGAAGCGTTATTCATTTAAGAATTCATTTTTAATAAAGTAATGGCCAAGTAAGTGTTCATTGATGCGTGAATATGGCGGATGGAACGTAAGGGTCGAAAATCAACATTTTTAGGATTGCTGGCGGGAATCTGAAAATCAGGAAAATCACTAGTCTGTGAGTTTTAGCTTAGTTGATAGCATGTATGGTGCCCGTGGGAATTGATTACGGCCTGACATCACCGTCGCATGCTACCGATAAGTCTACGGAGCTTATGCTGAGGAAGCTGGGCCCACTCCTCAATGAGAGCCTCTCTGAATTCCCGGACAGTTGCTGGTTGGACCTGGCAAGAAGAAATGGCTTTCTGCAGCATATCCCATGCATGTTCTATGGGATTTAAATCAGGGGATCTCGCTGGCCAATCCAGTCGCACAATTGCAGCTTGCTCAAGGTACCGGTTGGTGATGCAGGCCCTATGTGCACGGGCATTATCATCCATCAGAATGAAATCAGGACCTATAGCACCTGCATATGGGCGAACATGAACATCCAAAATTTCGTTGACGTACCTCTCTGCCGTCAGTGTGCCGTTATCGATGACGTGCAGGTCCGTTTTCCCCCGAGCGCTAATTCCCGCCCACACCATAACTGAACCCCCACCATAATGATCATGCTCTGCAATACAAACTTCAGCAAAACATTCATTTCGCATCCTCCAGACCCTAGCCCGCCTGTCAGTGAAGTCCACACAAAACCTGGACTCATCAGTGAAAAGAATGGGGGTCCAGTCATTAAGGGCCCATGTAACATGATCTTGTGCCCATTCTAAACGCTCCTGAACATAGTGTCGTGTCAATGGGATGCGTATTGCAGGTCGTCATGACCTCAAGCCAGCTTCATGCAACCGATTTCTAATGGTCTGCGTACTTAAACGAACACCGGTAGCGTTCTGCAGTTTGCTAAGTAACGTCGTTGCGTTGTTGAACCGGTGACGTCGGGCTTGTAGAGTGATAAATCGGTCTTGAGCTGGAATTGTTGAGCATTCACGACCTCCTTCGTGCTGATGCATTACATTTCCAGTCAAATGGAATCAAGTCCACATTCTTGAGACAACGCTCTGGGACACCCCAAGAACACGAGCAACCTCCCTCTGTGACAATCCAGCCTCAAGCATTCCAATGCCCCTATTCATCTCTTCTTCGCTTAGATGACGCCTAACTTGTCGGTCTGTCATACCTTACATTAAATTTGATCAAAATTTGACGATAACACAAGCAAAACCTTGTTTCAGGTACACATGTACATGAAGGCAAATGGCCATAAATCAACGATTTTCAAGGGTAGACCTCTTCCCATGCTTCTTGTGCAAAATTTACATGTCAAATCAATAACTGCATTACACGTTTGTGAGGCCCGAACATCGATTTACCTTTAGTAGCAATTTGATTATATATGGTGATAATATGAACAAAATATCTGACGTCAAAAAAGTGATCCTTAGCAAACTTTGAGAAGTATAATAGTCATGCTTCTGTGGTGTGTCCTCCGTCAGAAAGCACTTCTCCCTAGAAGCAGCAAACTTCTCCCTATTTTCCCAGGAGAGAGAAGTCACTTCTTCCTTAATTCCTGGGCCAGCTTGGTTGCTTAGGTTACAGTTCACCAAATATCAGCAGAGATATGCCCCAATGAATTTTTTTTTATTTTTTTTCTTTTGTAATTCCACTTACAGTTTATATCCGGAGCACTGAATTACACAGGAGCCAATTTTTGTGCTACATCTTTTTACTTGCCACGGGCCTATAATGCCCCGCTTGGCGGAACTCTTGATGCTGAACTGCTTCCTCTTGTTTGAATTTTCTGGCATGTTCATAGCTGACATTTTTCACATGGAGGCGTGTAAGGCTGGATAATCGGAGCTAAAAACATAATCAATTATCAGTGCTTCCATTGTGATTGATAATCGATTAGTAATCACTGAAGATTTGATAATAATTTTGCCTATCTGACTGAGCATGACTCTTACCATATGTCATATTTTACGGTATGCATTTGGCCAGACAGGCGTGAGCAAACAGTAGGCGTGAGCAAACAGTGTAGACCCAGATGAGATGCCGCAAATGTGGCGTCTCATCAGGGTCTACACTGTTTGCCACTCTTCCAGCTATTTAAGACACTAAAGTGGATAGTAAATTGTCCTTGTTTAAATTTTAGATTAATATGGTAAAGTGTTGAGGTGTCTGAATACTAAGGTCAAATACGGTAAAGCAACAGACAAATCAAATGATTGATTATTAGCGAATCTGTAATGATAATCATTTTTGCGGTATTTATCAATCGATTATGCGATTAATCGTGCCAGCCTTAGAGGCATGATAGATCATAATGAGGATGCTCTGCTCTGTATGATTACAAGTTAAATAGACAGCAGGTGGACATGTTTTACTGATTTAGCATTAAGTAGATGTACTCAATAATGACACTGGTTATGACAATTACGGTGATTATGACTAATTGTCTGCCAATCATAATCAGCTTATTTACTGAGTGACAATTTGATTGTTTATTATAATGCGAAACATGACTTTAGGTCGGGATAGGCACAAAAAATCAGTATGGGTGTACCAGTTTATCTTGCACCCTGGGCAGCTTGTCCCCCAGCGGGGGGGAGGTGAAGCTGTCTCTGGGCTGCTTGCCCCCTTGGGGGTGAAGATACCCTGGCCTGGGCAGCTTGCCTCCCACCCCCCACCACCAGAAAACCTGACAGAACTTAATGCAGAAAGATTTTATTTTTTTTTCTTAAATAAAAATCCTTATATAGAAACATTGGAAAACTGATTGTTATGTGCATATGCATCTTTTACTGGATAGGAGGAACTTGAGAGCCTTAGAAGCTTGCACTTATGCCAGAAAACCTAAACAGGAAGGGGTGGGGTAAGATACCATGGCCTGGTTGGGAGCAAACTAGCCTTAGAAGCTTGCACCTATGCCAGAAAACCTGGCAGACTCCATTGCAAAAGACAGTTTATCACTTAATAGACTTACCTATGATATCTTTAGGTACACATGTAAATTCTTGAAATTGCTTTAGGTACACATGTAAATTCCTGAAATTGCTATGTCCCACTTAATGTGTTGAAAAATGGGCTTTACAAAGGTATACAGTTCACTTTTTGCTCAAACATTAAGGTTGTGGATACTAGTTAGAACAACTTTAAAGACATTTTTTCTCCTTCTTTGGTTAGATCCCCCTCTCATGATCAGCCCCAATACAGTCCTGATAAGGGAATGCACATCAAAGGCTTATCTTATCTAAAAGATTATGGGGTAATTATAAGGATGTTAAGTCTCCTTAGGTGGGGCCCTATAAGGGGTAATTCATAAAGTAAATAAGAATTCAATTACTTTAGAACCAAATAAATTCATTTGCAAATTACGCATTTATTTTGTTGATTTATTTATTTATTTTATTTTATTTTATTTTTTTTTTTTTTGATAGATTTTCCAAAATACAAAAGTGTTGATCTTTCTTGCATCGTGAAAAAATAAATAAATAAATAAAAAAAATATAAATAAACTGAAATAGAAATATATAATTGAAAGTTTTTCTTATTTATTAAAGTAAATAAGAACACTTCACAAACTGAATCCTAATCCTACTGATGGAGCACTTAATAATAAATCTGATAGGAAATTTAAAAAATAGTTGCGTCCAAAAATGTGAATATTTATTTTCTGCAATTGCACAAACTGAATTTTCTGAAACAGTTATTTCTACAAATTAGTCTGTATGTTTAGTGAAGATTCAGATCAGCCTGCACATCTGCACAGTCTGATCAGTATTCACCACATGCTCTATGAGATATACTGCTTCTTCGTCCACATAGTACAGACTGATCAGGCTGCAGGATGCACAGACTGATCCAATTCTTCACTGAGGGTACATGTTATTTTGCGGCCGGCCTCGGTGGCTCAGTTGGATGCGCCGTCCGACTGGAGACCAGGAGGTCGCGGGTTCAACCCCCGCCGAGGTCGGCAACATCCTTTCGTGGAGATTGATCATGAAATATTTTCTACGGTCATTCTCTCCCTTCCGCTGATTCAAGAAGGGCAGTTGTCATTTTCTGGCGAAAGAATGTGCACAATACTGGTTAACAGCTTGGAGGACTAAGCCTGCCCAGTAAACGTGTGGTTAGGTAAACTGACCATGCTCGACATGACCCCATTGGGTTGACTGGGCCATAAAACCTCAACACAAACAAACATGTTATTTTGCAGAAATTAATGTGTACCTGCCAAAAACTGTAAAATTCTTTTTCTGTTGTAGTTTGCATTTTTATGACACAACATGATTTCCAGTATTTTCAAAAATCAATAATCAATCATTCTTTACTGAAAGCAGACGGACTCTATAATACACATTGAACTGCTGGCCAAGAAAGAAGAATACAGATTTTCTCTCTTATTTTTTACATTTCAAATCATATTTAATGGGAAAAATAAGAAAAAATCTTATTAATTCATTGTGTGCTAAAACTGCCCATTGCGTGATAAATGAAAATTCTCAAATAACTGTGTTAAAAAAAAAAAGTGCTCCAAAATGATGCTTTTCCTGAACAATGGATTGAAATACACCCTTTTCATCTTAGTCTTCACTGGTGCATGTTAAATGTTGAGAAAGTTCTGTGCTCTGGTTCAGTTAAATAAAGTATTACACAAGGATGTGTTTATCACAGTTATATGTCAAAGTTATTGTCATGAAATATTTCTTAGCAGCTATCAATAAATAACTGGCACACTTTCATCTAAGGGGGGATAGCTGTCAAATTGGCAACAAATTCAATATTAACCCTTAAAGTGCCGCAGAAAACTAAGAGCAGACAGCAATCTAATTTCTTCATAAGAAGAAATTATTCACCAAAAATTAGGTTGATATTTCATGTGAAATAATTTTCTCAGCAAACGCATACAATTCACATGTAATGTCAAGCCTTATGTTTGCTGAAATATATATATATATATATATATATACAGTTGACTCTCGTTATCTCGACCCCTCTTATCTCCATCCTATCACTTATGTCGAACTGATTTCTAAGTCCCGATTATTTTCCCTATGTATTTATTGTAGTTCAGCTTCGCGTATGTCGAACTACTTTTATGTCGACACTTCGGCTGTCTCATCCATCATTTTCAGTCCCTGAATATATTTTTCACAGTTTTTACTACCGCGTATCTCGAACTCGGACCATGACGAAGGAAAAAATGTAAGATGCAGCGCCGCCCATCTCTCAGTTAATGAAAATCATAATAGGCCATTGACAAATAAATCAATAGTTTAATTTTCCCTTTTTTCCAGGTAATTACAAACAACACAAACAATGTCTAAAATCCGTAATTATGAAATCACGTGTGTATCGAGTGGAGTTTGACACGCGGCGCTCAACACCGTCTCGTGTCATTGATTTGTAAGATAAAAAAGCGGCTCGGAATAGTGTTATGGAAGATTAATCAACGAAGTTTCTTTAATTTATTGTTTAGATATGCTCTTCACTATTGAGTACTGTCCTTCTGAATGATAAAGCGTCTTCAAGAAAAGTCAGTGCGCGACAGGTTCCGACTCAGATCAGCCTGTATTGATCAGGCTGGCTAAGTCTAAATCTTCGCTTGTTACTCTTTGGTCAGGCGGTGCTCTTTGGTAAGCCCAGATCAGGCTCATGCGTATAATGGAAAATTCGTGGGCGTGCAGGCTGATCCGAGTCTTTGACAGTCGCACAGTCTTCTAATAGGAGTTGTCGTGCACTGCCTCAAATAGACGAATCACACGTGGGTACCGATGTTAACCCTTCCGACCCTGTAGACTGGTATGGATACCCCGCACAAATAGTGTAGGTCCAGATGAGATGGTTCATAACGAGCTTTCTCTGCAGGATCTACAGTTTGCCATGCTGAGATGGTTCGTTTATGCCAGGGGAGATAATCCAAACTAGCTTACAGCTGCCGCTTAACATTGTAAGCGTTTTATGCAAAAGCGGAAACCAGTCAACTCTTTATCGGGTCGTCTATGCGAAGGGAGCTAACCCAAACCAGTTCATAACGTATAGCTAACATAACCCGGAAACCAGTAATTTATTTATAGCTCGTATGGAAATCCAAATTTGAAGGTGTATTAAAAGACAACAAGAGACGTTTGAAATTTATTATTATTAACATTTATTGATGATATTATTCCAAGAGAACCATTGCATCTCCTAAAACAAACAGTAACAATGCAAACTGAAGTACGCGTAAATTATTTAAATTGCCATATACATGTGCCTTCCAAGCACGTTTTGGCGAACAGAGAGGCGAACAGTCGTCATACCTATGACGTCACAATTTGGTTGTCTCGAACTACTGATAACTCGAACATTTTTATCAGGTCCTGTGAAGTTCGAGATAACGAGAGTCGACTGTATATATATAAATGATATATATAAATGTTTGCGGCATAAAATATCCCTACAATTTCATATGTGTGTTCAGTTTATAAATAACAAATGACAAAAAAATCTTCTTGCGGGAACTCATCACTAAAAAACACACTTTTATATAGTAAACTGGGGTTTATAGGGGTGTACATTATCATTCTTATTTTTTTATTTCTGCTTAAAAAAAGATTGTGGGTACTTGTTAAAACTGCCTCACTGAGGCGGTTCTAACAGGTACCTACAATCTATGGTTTGGGCAGAAATATGAAAAATATCATTTTTTTTTTTTTATTTGAAAATTTTCAGTTTTTGATGGTAAATGGTAAATATGCATGCGTATCGAGATTGCTCATGAGAATGACAGCTGTTACTGTCTGGGTAGTAGTAGTGTCCCTTGATAATGGTGGACGTGCTTTTGTCACGGACTGGAATTTGATTTTGAAACAATTATGGGAGTCGACATACAAACTTGGAGACTTAGAATTGGAACTTATGTTCAACCGCGGAAGTGTAGGAATGTTTTGAATAAGCTTTATGTGTCTGGGAAGGCTGTGTTCAGTTTTGTGAGGATGACTTTAGTGTTCTCGCTTTTGCTGATGTTGTGTGGTGACGTGGAGCCCAATCCTGGGCCTTCAAAGCCATTGTGTCAAAGCAACAGGGTAACGACTAGACAGTCAACATTATCTTTCTCTGCGGACAGAAGGGCGTCAGTTGAGCCAACTGGTCCGCCAGTTGGGTCCCCATTCTCGGGAGGTGTTCAAGAATGGCCCAAAAGTGAGTTGTTTACATTCTTGACTCAAATGAAAAAGGACCTTTTATCCCAAAACACCCTTGTAATGAATGAGGTGAAAAGTATAAACACAAAAATTGATGATTTGACTCAAAGAGTGAAGGACTTGAAGTCTGAAAATGAGGAACTAAAGGAGTCTAACAAATCCTTGCAGACCCAGCTCAGTTCTGTAGTTACAAAGTTAGACTATTTGGAGGGTCAGTCTCGGCGAAATAACTTACGCTTCAATGGTTTACACGGCAAGTTTGACGAAGACTGGGAGGTCACGGAACAAAAGGTCAGGTCATTTATAAAAAACGACATGGAAATGCCGGGCTACCAATTTGTTGATATTGAGCAAGCTCACAGAATAAAGTCCAGAGATAGAAATAAATGTACTGTAATAGTGAAATTCACAAAATTCAAAGACCGCCAGGCTATCCTAAAAAGATCCAGTGAAGTATTTGACTCTGATTCGGCCTTTTCTGTGAATGCAGATTACACAAAACGAGTGAAAAAACATCGACGAGAGCTTGGAAAGCATATGATAGCTGCACGACAGGCTGGGCAGGAGGCCAAAATCTCGTATGACAAACTGGTAATCGAAAATAAGGTCTATCGTTACGACGACGAAACTGAAACTGTAATTTTATTACGCGACAATGACAATCCAACACGTGGTGGGCCACATGGCTCATTATACATGGGATCAGCTGACTACTTGCGTCAGCCTTTATCATCCAATCATAGAGACAGCGGCTCAGCGAACGGTGACGACGACCACGTGGATGACAGCGCACGAAATGAAAACGAGGCTATGGGTGGAGCAGTAGGCGGGACTGACGATGGCGAGCACGTGGAATTCTAGGGACATGGCCGAGGCATACCAAATTTAGACAATAACAACGTGTTTACATGTACAAACAATACTATTTATAGAACAGAGTGTTTCTCATGTGTAAATGTCATTACATGGAATATTGAGGGTTTACGGAAATACCACGGTGATGTTGATTTTAAAAACTATTTACAGAAATTTGATATAATTTCACTTGTTGAGACATTTGGCAATTTTGTAGGGGAATTCAATGGTTTTTTATCTGGGTATTCTGTATTTGAGAATGTTAGAAAAAGGATGCCGGGCTCAGGAAGAAATAGCGGAGGTGTTTGCGTTTTCGTTAAAGATTGGCTGATGAAAGCTAATTTGATAGATTTTTCCGGAATTTCAAGACTGCATAATATTTAACTTTAAATCCAGTATGTTTTTAAATATGCAAGATACTATTATGTACTTTGCTTATGTCTCACCTCAAGGATCCCCGATTTATAATAACTTGAATGAAAATAATGGAATTGTCTTTTTAGAGAGCAATATAACTGATATTAAATTTCAATATCTGGATTCCTATTTCTTCCTGGCCGGTGACTTAAATGCTAGATCTAAGGATTTCATTGATTATATACCGAAGGATGATATTCAGTATGTTTTTGGGAAAACGAGTTACGAGTCTGACGAGTTTGATTTGCAAAGGCAGAACAAAGATTCATCTTATAATTTGTTTGGTACAACACTTATAGTGCTATGCTCTTTGTTTGGTATTCATGTCGTCAATGGGCGACTTTTTGATGATTCGGAAGGTAATTTTACTTGTATAGCAAACGATGGGGCCTCCGTGGTTGACTATAACATTGCTTCAAGTAATTTATTTCCGTATATTTCATACTTTAACATTGAAGACCGAGAGGAGAGCGTTCATTTTCCCGTTTACTGCCAGTTCAAATTTTCTCATGAGAATCGTGGAATACATACTGGAGATAAATCTAATACCAACCCTACACATAAGCATACAAATCGTTTAAGGTGGAATGAAGGTCTGAAAGATAACTTCTTACGGTTATTTCGTGAGAAACTAGCTAAGTCTAGACAAAATATTTCCCTACAAATAAACCAAAATGTTGATGTAGCAATTAATTTGATAACCGATATATATACTTCTTCTGCTAAATGTATGCTGAAATCAACAAAAACTAAAGGACTGCCCTCGCAGCCCACGTGGTGGAATGTTACATGTAATGACCTTAAACAACAGAAATATTCAGCACTACGAAGATTTAGAAAATCTAATACCACTTCCGACTTAAGACAGTACAAAGATGCAAGAAATCTGTTTAAACATACTTGCAGGCTTAAGAAGCAACAATACCAAAAGTCCTGTAGGAAGAAACTTATGGAAGCTAGTAATGACCCAAAAAAGTTTTGGAAAACAGTAAAGGTATCTCAAACACCATCAAATCCAAATATCACGGATACCCAATGGCACAATCATTTTAAATCTCTTCTATTTTCACAAAATCAAGTTTTGAACCAAGAAAATGCGGAAAATATTAATTTTGATAATTCGGCCGATATTTTAAATGAGGAAATCTCCTTGAGCGAAGTAACTGCAAGTATTAATTCGTTGGAAACTGGAAAAAGCGCAGGGCCTGACTTGCTTAGTGCAGAATTCTTCAAAAATACTTGCTCTGAGATCGCGCCAATATTAAAAGATCTTTTTAACTACATTTTAGATACTGGCGATAGCCCACAGTCTTTTGGTGAAACTGTCCTATGCCCGATACACAAAAGTGGATCTACCCAAGACCCTAACAATTTCCGTGGCATTGCATTAATTAATGCAATGTACAAAATATTTTCTATTATACTCAATAAAAGGCTTTACTCTTGGGCAGAAGAAAATGAAAAACTCGATGAAGCGCAAGCTGGCTTCAGAGCTGGATACTCAGCAGTTGACAATATATTTTCCTTAAGTGCAGTCTGTCAAAAGTATCTTTCTAAACGTGGGGGGAGGTTTTATTGTTTATATGTTGATTTTCAGAAAGCTTTCGATAAGGTTGAACATGAACAGCTCTTTAAAAGTTTGATGAAAAAGGGAATTCACGGTAAATTTCTTCATACTGTTAAATCCATGTACTCAAACTTACAGGCAACTGTCCACACAGCAAATGGCCAAACAAAAGCTTTCCCATGTAATATTGGTACAAGACAAGGGGACGTAAGTAGCCCGTTACTATTCGCGCTATTTATAAACGATTTATGCACCTTGCTAAGGGAAAAATGTGCCGGTGGTATATTTATAACTGGAGATGTACCAGACTTATTCTGTCTGATGTTTGCAGATGATATTGCGAACTGCGCGGAAACTAGAGTTAGATTGCAAAGACAGTTAGATATTATATTTGAATTTTGTCAAATAACAAATATGACCATCAACCTAACCAAAACTGAAATTATTGTCTTCCGAAACGGAGGCCCACTACGTGTACCAGTCAGAACTACATCAGAATATAAAAACATGGGACTTATATTTACGCCAAAGCTCTCGTGGTCCAAAGCAAAACGAAAGTTGGCAGCTCAAGCGAAAAAAGCTATTTTTTATATAAAAAACTACCAAACAAAATTTGGCTACTTTAAGCACGATGAAATATTTCGGCTTTTTGATTCCATGGTAAAACCCATCCTCTGCTACGGATCCGAAGTCTGGGGAATAGAATATTCTAGTATTATTGAATCTGTCCATTTTGAATTCTGTAGGTACTTTCTAGGGGTAAATAGCTCTGTGAATAATGCTGTTGCAGCCGGCGAGTGCGGGCGTCTACCTATGTGCGTCTCGTATTATACAAATAGTGTAAACTACTGGTGTAAACTTTTACAGATGAATGATGACAGATATCCTAAAAGCTGTTATAAAATGTTAAAAGCATTAGATGATGTAGGAAGAAAGAATTGGGCGTCTAACATTAGGATTTTATTGTTTACATACGGTTTTGGGTACATTTGGATAGCACAAGATGTGGGAGATGTTGCAATGTTTATTTCTCAATTTAAACTCAGGTTAACTGATTGTATGACCCAAAAATGGCATTCTGATATTAATGATTCCTCTCGCTGTGATACATACAAGGAATTTAAAACTCATCTTGATGTGGAAAAATATTTATGTATTGACATGCCTTTTTTCTTGAGGAAGGCTCGTCATAGAGGAATAGACAGGGCTGACAGAATATGTATTTATTGTTTTAACCAGTTAAATAGCTACATTGTGGAAGATGAGTATCATGTATTTTTCATCTGTTCGAAATACAAATCCATACGGGATGAATTCTTGCATACCTGGTATCAGTCTGGTGATAGCATAAATGATTTTTATAATTTAGTTAATACGAACAGTACAATTAAAATAAGGAAATTGTGCTATATATTGATGCACTGTTGAAAAGCAAAGATGCTGAAGCTGAATAAGAATTGATTTTTTTACGATTGTGACATGAAAGGTTTCACTACTACTTGTATTTTACTGTCATGACATGTATTGTATTTTGGGCCGGTGGCCTTTATTTACTTAATAAAATCTTGGTCTTGGTGTTGGTAAAAACATTGAAGTCATTGTCTAGGTGTGAAAATTTATTGACACAATATTGCTAAGACAACACTTCATTTATCTGTGGATTGATTTAATAGGTGGCACTTATTAGAACTTTGCTTGAACAAGACCGTGAAATGGATACCAAGTAAATGTCACTTTTAAGAGGAAAGTTGGTTTTACATGGGCAAACATTATATTCCTTATTTTTGCACAAAAGCATAGATTGTGGGTAATCAATGAAGCGTTCCTCATGGGCGCACACAATCTGTGTTAGATGCAGACATAGAAAAATATCAAAATATTTTAGAATGACTGAATGAATGATTTTGAGAATAAAAGAAAGAGAGGATAAATAAATAAAGGAAGAAATTAAGAATGAAATAAGATAAAAAGAGAAAGAACTTTTTTCTATAAGACAAATATTAACAAGTCAAAGCTTTTCTAAAAAAAAAAAAAAGTGGGGGGAAATGAAAAATGAATAAGAAAGAAAGAAAGAATCATAATAAGAAAGAAAAAAAAAACTTTTTGCATTTGTCTAAAAGAAATATTGACTGTTGAAAAGAAAGAAAAATATATATAATATGCAGAAAGAAAGGCTTATTTTCTTTAATCAGTATTATTTTTCCATTGAATAAGACTACTTTCTAGGTACATGTGTTAAGCAAAGTCCAAAGTTCACTATGAACATCATGTGCACTAGAAATCAAGCTTGACAACAATTAGGCAAGTTGAGCTTCAAGTGCACTAGGGTTTGAGCATGAGTTGCACTTCATTGCTCAAAGTTAGTGCTGTTGTTGTGCACTACAAGTGCAACTGGGTTGCATGAGGGTGTCAAGTTTATCTCTGACCTATCTGTATTAAACAATCATTTGAATATTCATAATACTGACCATGAACTGTTTTTCTATAACTGGAGGTGAGGTGGGGGGTAAGATACCGTGACCTGGGCAGTTTGCCCCCCACCCCAGAAAAACCTGACAGAACTTTATTCAGAAAGATTTTATTCTTTTAAATAAAAATCTTAATGATAGAAACATGGGAAAACTAGTTTTTTATGTGCATAGGAAGAAATTGAGGGCCAGAGTATCTTCTTTAGAAGCTAGCACCTATGCCAGAAAACCTGGCAGACTCCATTCCAAAAGATAGTTTATGACTGAATAGACTTCCCTATTGAACAGTCATTTGAATATTCATAATATCAACCATTAACCATATTTCTCTAAACAGGAAGGGGTCAGGGGATAAGATACTGTGGCCTAATAAAATAAAAATAAAAAAAGTTTGCCCCCCTCCCCCCCACCCCTCCCCCAGGATGATGATACCCTGGTCTGGGCAGCTTGCCCCCCACCCCTGCCACCTGAAGAAAATCTGACACAACTTAATTCAGTAAGTTTTTCTTCTTTTAAATAAAAATGCTTATAAAAGAAACATGGCAAAACTGATTTTTTATGTACATATGCATCTTTTACTGGATAGGAGGAAATTGAGAGCCTTAGAAGCTTGCACCTATGCCAGAAAACCCTAAACAGGAAGGGGTTGGGGGTAAGATACCATGGCTTGGTTGGGAGCAAATTAATGGGCCACAGCATTTTGGCCCCGATCCCCTTCCCCAAAAAGAGAAAAATAGATAAAAGCAGGTATTATTACAGTTCTAATGTGCATGCATTTGAAATTTATGTTTTGAGTTACTAAAAACTCTTTTCTGATCTCAGTTTGCCTAGTTTCCAGGGCTGGGGGCAAGCTAGCTGCCCAGGCCAGGGTATCTTATCCCCAACTCCTTCCTGTCTGAACAGGGATGGTCGGGTGTGGCGAAGGTGTCATGTATCTTACGGCACTGGGGCGTCCATCTGATATTGGCTTACAGTTGGGCAAGGCCTGCTATCCTTGTAAGGGTAGAGGAGGGATGTTTTTATTTCTTCTGTTTCTTCACTTTCATTCTTGTTCCTCTTTCTTCCCTGTCCCTCCCTTTCATCTCCTCTACTGTCCCGTGCTGGTTCCGGCCTTAGAATAGGCCAGACTAAAAGCCGTCTAAAAGAGGCTGCCCGTGACCACCCGGGCCCTCGAAATAGGTGGCTGCCTTCCGCTTCTGTGGCAGTTGGGTAAAACCCCTAACATACAGAGCAACGGTCCGTTCAACCGGTATAATTCCAGACTATAAAATTAAATTTATTGAAATGCATCTTAAATTGGAAAAAACAAATTTCGCGAGATCTATCCTTTTAAACCTTTCCTATCTCATGTTACTAACATGCTTCATTTGTTTGTGTATCATCCTATGCCTGTGGGTCGCACATGGGACGAAGATTATAACCTGTATTTAACATGTGTTTGTCTTGTGTTTGTGTCATTTTTCCGAACTCTAGCATTCTCCACATTAAAAAATAAGATGCATTTAATATTGTTAGATAAAAAACTAAACGTTTTTCAAGGTATGAAAGCTACATATCATTTGAAAGCTACATATCATCTAACACAGCTTGTTTGTTTGACTCTCTTAAAAATGAATCCAAAATGAATCCTTCTTTCTTTAATAAACTGTTTATTTTAAGGATCTCCTAATGTTAAAAATAATCTTTCAATTTCCCAGACGTTTTCGGCCTCCCTCGTCTGTAGGGAATAAAATCTACAGATCACTTTCCTTCTGTAGTGGATAGGGTGTAATCCCCTATTAAAGCAGGAACCACCTGTTTGCCGTGGGTGGCGTCTCGTATGCTGGGAGAGGGGAACCTGATGATTGAGGAAAGCCCAGGGATCTCAAGCTTTTCAACACATCATTTTGGCCCTTATTTCAGATAGAAGAGCGGTCTGGGTTAGATCCAGCCTGGATCAATCGGCTCAGTCGTGCCAAGCTCTAGAAGCGCACAACTTGTTCTTAGCTTCTTTCTCTCTTTCATTCGTATCTTTATGGTACCAACTGGGCTTATTTTTCTCATGTTCCTCTAACTTTAAGTGAGTTTCAATGGGCGGCAGCTGAAGGGTCAATTGGTGGGCTTGTATTGGGGCTTTGGCGAAAACCTCTGTGAGTGGAGGCTGTGGATAGGGGGATGAACTCAACTGTTCATAAATTTTTCATTGGAAATTTAGATGAATAGGTGGGAAATCATCTAAGCATGAGGCCGAGCTTAAGACTCTGATCTTGACACCGAGTATAATAGCAATGTAGCCTTGACGTTAGAAATAGGAAATCCATTTCTGTTAAACGTCCCCTTACGGGCCCCCGTAGCCTAGTGGATAAGAGAGTTGACTCTTAATCCATTAGGTTTCTCACCGCTGTGGTTCGAGCCTCGCTCGGGTCACATGTGGGAAAGCCAAGTTCTGCTTACGGATGGTCAGGTGGTTTTTCTCTGGGTTCTCCGGTTTTCGCCCACCTTTGATGAACGACCGGCCCGATATGAGTGAAATATTCTTGAAAGGGCCGTAAAACCCAAATAAAAAAAAAATAAAAAATAAAAAATAAAAAATAAACGTCCCCTTGTAGGGCTCCATGGAGGGTGGGGCGCATAGCTATCGAATCAAAAATTTCATCACCATGGCCTCTCAAAAACGATTTCTGGCGTTCGACTCTTCGGAGGATGACACGCAACCGACTACCTTTACGTTCAAAGCTAATGAGAACTTCTCAAAATTTTTAGTGATTTCGAGTAAAGAGGACAAACCTATTACTTCACTGTCACCTTTCATTATAGAAAAACAAATAGAATCAATTATAGGCACTCCAAAAAATGTAAAAAAATTAAAAAATGGAACTCTTTTGGTTGAAACAAACAGAAAATCTCAAACTGATAATCTCTTGAAAATTACAAAATTCTTTAACATTAATGTCACTGTCACGGAACATAAAACACTCAATAGTTGCAAAGGCATTATCCATGACAGAATGCTAAAACATGAAACTGAAGAAAATATCACAGAATATCTTAACACACAAGGAGTAACAGCTTGCAAACGTTTTAAAATTAAAAAAGATGGAAACCTTATAGAAACAAATACACTTTTACTAACTTTCAACACCACAACTTTGCCGAAATCACTAAAAAAATTTTACCGAATTATTCCGGTTGAAGTCTACATCCCAAATCCTCTGCGGTGTTTCAACTGTCAGAGGTTTGGACATCATGAAAATGGCTGTCCTGAATTACCTGGATCAGTATGTGAAAAATGTGGTATGGGTGACTTTGATCACCATACAAATGCTTGTAAAAATGAAGCCGTGTGTGAACTGTCACAAAAACCATCAGTCAAAATCAAATCAGTGAAATTTGGAAAAAGAGAAAGAAATAATGAAAATTAAAGTTACACAAAAAATTACTTATTTGGAAGCTAAAAAAATTCAAGAAAACCAACCTGAAATTACCTTTGCTAAAGTTGTTCAATCCCTAAACACTAAACCTGAAACCAAAGAAACTTCCACCCAGTTTAACGAAAAAGATTCTGTCATTAAAGCAAATTCAAAAGTCATTACTCCTACTCAAAAACCTAAACCTAAACCCGCATCTACTCATCAGTCTAGACTACCAACAAAATCTCAAAACAGTTCACAAACACAGCCGACTAAAGCAAGTGGATCACAACAGAGATCCAGGTCCAGGACAGCTGACCAGAAAGGAAAAAATGGAAAAGAAAAAGATAAAGATAAAGAACCAAATCCATACAGTAAAGGGGCGTCGGCCGATCCGATCAAGTTGGTCAATCGGTACGATTCCCTTGAGAACATGGAGTTAGAGATTGACTCCTCCATGTTCTCGCAGTCTCAGAGAAAACAAAAGGATTAAGTTCCTTATTTTAAAATCATCTCTCCATTTATCATGGATAAAAAATCAATTATTCAATGGAACTGTCGAGGACTCAAAGCAAATTATAACGAAATTTTAATTTTAACAACACTACTTTCTCCAACTGTCTTTTGTCTCCAGGAAACCTTTTTAAAAAATACAGATAATATTAATTTTAAAAATTATAGTTTATATAATCATATCGCAACTGAAAATCAGAAAGCATCAGGAGGTTCATCTATCCTTGTAAAATCAAATGTTCCTCATAGACAGATAGATATAAATAGTAATTTACATGCTGTTGCTGTAAATGTCACTCTGTCTAAATCCATAACAATTTGTTCTCTATATCTTCCTCCACACAGTAAATTTTCTAAACATGATTTAGAAAATCTTATAAACCAGTTACCTCATCCTTATTTATTATTAGGTGACTTTAATAGTCACAGCAAACTATGGGGTTGTCTGGATACAAATGACAAAGGAGAAATAATAGAAAATTTTATTGCAGAAAATGATTTATGTTTATTTAACGATAAACAACCAACTTACCTTCATTCTCCTACAAGAAATTATTTTGCTT
Organism: Anodontia alba; assembly: GCA_964016985.1. Lineage (NCBI taxonomy): Eukaryota > Metazoa > Mollusca > Bivalvia > Lucinida > Lucinidae > Anodontia > Anodontia alba. Next base: position 51,829,596 of record OZ024823.1, on the reverse strand, counting down.
TAGATTTGTCTATATGCTCTCCAAATATTTACTTAGATTTTGATTGGTCAGTTCTAGATGACCTTCATGGGAGCGATCATTTTCCAATTAAAATTGAAGAAATTGAATTGACAAATGAAGACCATCCTTTCCGATGGAATCTGAATAAAGCAAACTGGGAGAATTTTATGGAGTTATGTAATGAAAAATTAAAACCTGAAATGTTTAAAACAGCAGATGATATACAAGCGTTTACTGATACATTAATTCATATAGCCGAAAAATGTATTCCGAAGTCCTCGACACGTTCAAAAAGAAATAGACCTTGATTTAATAAAGATGTTAAAAATTCAATAAATAAAAGAAAATCTGCCTTACGAAAGTTCAATAGGCAGCCAACAAAAGAAAATCTAATCCATGCCAAACAAATGCAAGCTAAAGCTCGCAAGACAATAAAAACGGCTAAAAGAACATCTTGGCAGCAATACGTCTCCAAACTTAATTCTAGAACTCCAGCAAAGAAAATATGGGACATGATTCGAAAAATTACTGGCAAAAATAAAAATAACAAGCATGTCCATATTAAATCAAATGGAAATATATGCTCAACGACTAAAGATATTTCCAATGCACTAGGAGAGAATTTTCAGAAAAACACTTCTAGTGCAAATTATTCCGAAACCTTTCAAAACATAAAACAGGAACGAGAAAAAGAGCATCTAAATTTTATGTCACTAAATCATGAAAAATATAATATACCGTTCACAGCTTCAGAATAATTAGATGTTCTTCATAAATCTCACGATACAGCTGCTGGTCCTGATGACATTCATTATCAAATTCTTAAACATTTACCCGATAACGCTTAAAAAACTTTATTAAATATTTTGAATGATATTTGGATCACTGGAAAATTTCCAAAAGACTGGAGTAAAGCAACGATTATACCTATACCAAAATCAAATAAAGATCATACTGAAGCTACTAACTACAGACCTATTGCTTTGACAGGTTGTTTATGTAAAACAATGGAGAGAATGATTAATGATAGGCTGGTTTGGTTCTTGGAATCAAACCAGCTTATAACAAAATATCAAGCTGGATTCAGAAAAAATAACTGTACAAACGATCATTTGATTCGTTTGGAATCTTTTATTCGTGATGCCTTTGTTAAAAAAGAACATGTCGTAGCTGTATTTTTTGACCTTCAAAAGGCTTACGATACTACTTGGAAACATGGCATCATGAAAGATTTACATAAATTAGGCCTTAAAGGCCGATTACCACTTTTTATTCAAAACTTTTTATCAGATCGAACATTTAATGTTCGAATAGGTAATACGTTATCGGACATATTTAAACAAGAACAAGGTGTACCACAGGGAAGCATTTTATCACCTACCTTGTTTGGCATTAAAATTAACGATATTGTTAAATGTGTGAAAGACCTTGATTGTTCACTTTTTGTTGACGATTTTGGAATATTTATTAGGTCGAAAAATATGGAAACCATTGAATTCAAACTACAACGATGTTTAAACGATATAGAAGATTGGGCAACAGAAAATGGTATCAAATTTTCAAAAACAAAAACTCAATGTGTTCATTTTTGTCAAATACATCACCTACATTTAGATCCTCATCTCACCATATACGGTAGTCCCATTCCAGTCGTCAGTGAAGCAAAATTTCTGGGTCTTCTGTTCGATAACAAATTATCTTTTATACCTCACATCAAAGTTTTAAAAGCTAAATGTTTAAAAGCACTTGATATTCTTAAAGTTCTCTCCAGTTCCAACTGGGGAGGAGATCGTACTGTTCTTTTAAATCTTTATAGATCTTTAATTCGATCTAAACTGGATTATGGATCCATAGTTTATGGATCCGCTAGAAAATCGTATTTGAAATCTTTGGATACTATTCATCACCAAGGTTTACGTCTGGCTCTAGGGGCTTTTCGTACTTCCCCCATCGAAAGTTTATACGCTGAATCAAATGAACCATCACTATATATAAGAAGGGACAAATTATCTCTTCAATATGTTACTAAATTAGCTGCCAATCCACGAAATTCAGCCTATGATTGTGTTTTTAATCCTAAATACGAAAGATTTTACAACAATAAATCAACGCCTATTAAACCCCTTGGCCTGAGAATAAAACCGTTACTTGAAGAGGCCAATATTAATATTAAAACTGTTCAGCATTTTTCTTTTCCATCAAAAGAGCCATGGACGTTAAACCCTCCAAAGATTATATTAGACCTTCATAAAAATAAAAAAACAGAAGTCGAGTCGCATATTTTTAAAAATGAATTTTTAGAAATCAAATCAAATTATAAACATTACCTGTCAATTTATACAGATGGTTTGAAACAAGATGAGAAAGTTGCTTGTTCTGTTATTAGTCCAAATTTTACTGATAGTATCAGATTACCTGATAATAGCTCCATTTTTACCGCCGAAGCCAAGGCAATTGATATTGCACTTTACCATATCAGAGATCAGTCTGAAAAACAGTTCATCATTTATTCAGATTCTCTTTCTGTATTAAAATCTCTTAAAGATTTACACCATAGAAACCCATTAATTCAGCAAATTCTTATAAAATATCATTACCTTTTAAATCAAAAGAAATTGTATTTTGTTGGCTTCCCAGCCACGTTAATATTCGTGGAAATGAATTAACCGATTTAGAAGCTAAATCTGCACTATCCTTAGTGATAACCAATTTTAAAATTCCTCACTCCGACTTTAAATCGAACATCCGTCAATACATTAACAATAAATGTCAGTCTGTTTGGGAAACACAAACTCAAAATAAACTAAATGAAATAAAACCAAATTTTAACAGCAAATGCACATTCTCTAATTACAGCAGAAAAGAACAAACAAAAATCACGAGATGTAGAATTGGACACACTAGAATTACTCATTCTTACATATTAAAAAATGAACAAGCTCCATTCTGCATTCCTTGTAACGAACCTTTCACAGTCAAACATTTTCTTATCACTTGTGCTGAATTTAATTACATTCACACAAAGTATTTTAATGTAAAAACTATAAAGGAACTTTTTAATGATATACCAACTCAGAAAATACTCGACTTTCTTAAAGAGACTTTTTAATAAAATATGATCAGTATGTTTAATAACTTAAAATCATTGATACTCTATCTTTTTAAAATGAACACCTCAATCCTATATATTTTTAATTTCTCATTAAATAAAATCATCATATAATATACAACTTATTAGACGCTATATGCCCTTTTAGGGTTGAGCATCTATAAATAAAATATCCGTCCATCCATCTCCTCTACTATCTCTTCTATCTCTTTTCTCCCTTTTTCTGGGAGATGATACAAAATGACCCTCAAGGGTTGACATGTTGTTTAACCCCAACACAATAAAAAAAATCCTGTCTGAAGAAAGACAGGTAATAGTTAATATTGGAATTATTCAAATGTTCTGTTCAATATGAAATTCAAATGAAAAAGATAAAAATAATATTTTGAAACTTTGTTTACAAGATTTTCTGAGGCTGGGAGTTAACGGCTAGGACTACAGTATTTTGGCCCCAACCCATTCCCTTAAAGTGAAAAAATAGATAAAAGCATGTATTACTATCAATCTAATGCCTTTACATTAGAAAGAGAAAAATACTGAAAAACATACATTACTACCATTCTGATAATTGTGCAATATAAATTTGTTATAAGAAAAAATAAATATTGTTTTGAATTGAGTTTGCCAGGATTTCTGGGATTGGTGGGGGGTGGGCAAGTTGCCCAGGGTGGGGGGCAAGATAACCTGGGTTATCTTGCCCCCCAGGGGACAAGCTGCCAAGGGGGGCAAGATAAACTGTTACACCGGAATGAATTACAGTCAGTTATTTTTCTCAAATTAAATAAAGCAACAAACATGTTTTCTCAAATTAAATAAAGCAACAAACAGTTTTAATATTTTGCTTTAATAGGGAAAATGTGGGATCCATGGCCATTTCACAATATACTGGATAATAATGAACTGCAGTGTATTTATCCACAGTGTATTGTATATGTGGAAAGCTACTAAGAAGAAATAATAATGTAAAAGGAGTTGTGACTTCTGCTATAACTAATTTTATAAATGATAATTAAGCATTATTGATGCCACCATATTTGAACTATTCCCTATGAAAACCATAGTCAGTCAGAAAGAAAAAAAGACTATAAAAAAAAACATAACATTTCAAGCAAATTGTCTTCCCTTTGTAGAAAAAAAACAAACTAAAAACATCAATTTGTCATCTGCTGAATTAGCCCAGAGAGTGCTAAATGGTAAGAATCATTTTGATAAATGCTCTTAGTTTTTGTTGTTTTACAGATGGTGTTGCTGCATACAATTACAGATGATGCTACAACCTGAGATGATGATGAGGAGGAGGAGGAGGAGAAAGATGATGAAAGCAAAGAAGATGGGTCCTGATTGAATTGAATGATGCTGGTAATTGCAATACTTATATGAATGCTTAGCATGCTAGGTAACAATTTCCGCAGATGATATTTTGAAGTGTTTTTCTTGTTTTTCCCAGAAAATAGGATTTGAAATTTTATGCAAGTTTGCCGGCCTTGGTGGCTCAGTTGGATGCCCGTCCAACTGGAGGCCAGGGGCTCGCGGGTTCGACCCCAGCCGAGGTCGGCAACATTCTTTCGTGGAAATTGATCATGAAATATTTTCGACAGTCATTCTCTCCCTTCCACTGATTCAAGAAGGGCAGTTGTTAGTTTCTGACTCATATATCATCATATCATAATCGGATTTTTGATTAACATACAGGTACAGGGGCAACATCCACATCAGTGGACCCCCTTCCAGATAGCTGGCTTGCTGCATGCATGGCAGATCTCACACCAGATCTCCACATATTTCTATCATGAGGGTTGATAGCTTCCACTCTCTGCAAACCCTCTCCGTCAGCTGCTTCCATGTCATCTTGGGCCTCCCAGGCCCACACTTTCCCTCAACCAGTATGTGAAAGGCGGTCTTGACTGCACCACTGGAGCGTTCCACATGTCCATACCAGTGGAGCCTTCTCTCCTTCAGAATGAGGTCCAGATCCTCAGTGCCAAGCCGCGCAATTAGTTCTTTGGACCTGGTGATGACAAAATCTTGCGGCCTGACATTGCAGATCTGTCTGATCATTGCCCTGTCATTCCGCTGCAGACGTTGGAGGTTTGGTTTTGTCAATGGCCAAGTCTCACTGGCATGAAGCATTGCGCTTTGCACACAAGAGTTGCACACTTGGCCATGTGTCTTGAAAGAGAGGTGTCTTGAAGAGAGAACTGGTAGCAGCTCCTTGAACTTCTTCCAGGCGGTTTTCACACGTGTTGTGGTTGAAAGTTCACAGCCACCTGCTGATGAGAGCATGTCTGGCAAAAGGAAGCTACCACCTCCAGCTTGTCAGGTCCAACTTGGACTTCCCTCTGTGGTCTGCCATCCAAGGGGTGTGCAGTTCCCTGGCACCCTGTACATCTGTAGTCAGGGTCCTTTGTCAAGCGCTTGAGTGGGGGTGGTCGGGTGGTGCGAAGGTGCTGAGTATCTTACATCACTGGGGCGTCCAACTGATATTGGCTTACAGTTGGGCAAGGCCTGCTATCCTTGTAGTGGGTAAGATTAGAGGGGGAATGTTTTTATTTCTTCTGTTTCTTCACTTTCATTCCTGTTCCTCTTTCTTCCCTGTCCCTCTCTTTCATCTCCTCTACTCTCTCTTCTATCTCTTTTCTCCCTTTCTCTGGGAGACGACACAAAATGACCCTCAAGGGTTGACGTGTCGTTAAACCCCAACACAATCAATCAATCAAGCGCTTGAGCCCTCTGCATTTCTTGTGCACCCAGTGCTTGCAGCCGTTGGAGAAGATGGTGTTGCTGCCCACTAATGGTTGACTGGGTTGTAAAACCTCAACACAGACACAAACAAAACCACTCTCTGGGCTAGTCCAGCAGATGACAAACTGATGAGATTTTTCTTACTCTAACCAATTAACAGGATATGGCATTTTATATTTATTGTCTCAGTTGGAAACTAATTGCATGAAATGTCATAGCCTAATTTCTGAATTTTCTGGGACAATAAGAAAAATATTTAAAAAATTGTGTCTGCTGATATTTTCATTCAGCGTGCTAAGTGTTAAATATATTACAAATCACACAAGTGGAGAAGCATGGTAAAGAGTTCTGTTGATGTGTCTGCAAGCTGCTGATCAGATCCACCATTCTGCCACTTATGATCTGGGTCTACTGGCCTGTCTTTGTTAACCCTTGTCCTGCTGAATAAATTAAGATGCCACACCTTGTTCAGTTTTTCAGCAATCAGATTACTTGATCCAGATTATTGATTTAAATTTACATACTGATTGCAAAGCAGGTGACGAAGCTTAAGCTCGTACTATAGGTAATGTGAGTCTCTATATTATAAGCTCATATGAGCCTTTGGCTGATTTGTTTTTCCTATACTTTTTGCCGGCCTCGGTGGCTCAGTTGGATGCGCCGTCCGACTGGAGACCAGGAGGTCGCGGGTTCAACCCCCGCCGAGATCGGCAACATTCTTTCGTGGAGATTGATCATGAAATATTTTCTATGGTCATTCTCTTCCTTCCGCTGATTCAAGAAGGGCAGTTGTCAGTTTCTGGCGGAAGAATGTGTACAATACTGGTTAACCGCTTAGAGGACTAAGCCTGCCCAGTAAACGTGTGGTTAGGCAAACTGACCGCGCTCGACATGACCCCATTGGGTTGACTGGGCCGTAAAACCTCAACACAAACAAAAATTTTCCTATACTTCAATATTGGACCAAATAATAACAAAACAAAAATAAACAACCAAAAAAAAAAAAAAAATGCTGCAAGAAACCTTTTTGTAAACCTTTAACTTGTTTTATACTTATTTTCTTTTTGTTCTTCAAGGGAGCCAACTCAGAAGAGTATTTAAAAAAAAAAAAAAAAAATACCAAAAAAATTGTGTTTATAAGTTTTGATATTAGTCAAGCTTCTTAATTCTGTATCATTTAATAAATGTAGTTATAAAGACTTAATAATGGCAACATTTCCTTGCAAATCTAATAAAAGAAGATGTAAAAATAATAAATAACATGCCCAAATGGCCATAACTTTAGTTGTTCGCAAAAAATTACCTATTATAAAATAAAATTTGCACACTATTACCTCTAAACAATGGCCTCGGCGGCACAGTTGGATGCGCCGTCCGACTGGAGACCAGGATGTCACGGGTTCAACCCCTGCCGAGGTCAGCAACATTCTTTCATGTAGATTGATCGTGAAATATTTTCTACGGTCATTCTCTCCCTTCCACTGATTCAAGAAGGGCAGTTGTCAGTTACTGGCGAAAGAATGTGCATAATACTGGTTAACCGCTTAGAGGACTAAGCCTGCCCAGTAAACGTGTGGTTAGGTAAACTGACTGCGCTCGACATGACCCCATTGGGTTGATTGGGCCGTAAAACCTCAACACAAACAAACAAACATACATACATACCAAACATCATCAAACTATCTCAAAGTATGTAGGGATGTCATAACTTATATTATAATTCAACCAGCTTGCCGGCCTCGGTGGCTCAGTTGGATGCTCCATCCGACTGAAGACCAGGAGTTGCGGGTTCAACCCCCACCGAGGTAGGCAACATTCTTTCGTGGAGATTGATCATGAAATATTTTCTACGGTCAATCTCTCCCTTCCACTGATTCAAGAAGGGCAGTTGTCAGTTTCTGGCAAAAGAATGTGCACAATACTGGTTAACCGCTTAGAGGACTAAGCCTGCCCAGTAAACATGTGGTTAGGTAAACTGACTGCGCTCAACATGACCCCATTGGGTTGACTGGGCCATAAAACCTCAGCTCAAACAAACCAACCTCTAAACAATATGCTGTGAAAAGTTTATAAAAACTTTCAAAGGGGCATAACTATGCAAATATTTGGTGCACTGTAACATCAAAATAATATGCGCTGCTCCACATCATCGTGTAACTATTTATGAAGTTTCAGCTTGATCGGATGTAAACTGTAGGAAGATTTAGCTGGAAATGAAAAATTAATATAAATTTTCAAAGGGGTTTAACTCTGCTAATATTTGGTGGACTGTAACCTAGAAACAATATGGGCTGCTCCACATCATGGTCTAACTACAAATCAAGTTTCAGCCTGATCGGATGTAAACTGTAGGAGGAGTTAGCCAGAAACGAAAAGTTTATAGAAATTTTCAAAGGGGCATAACTCTGCCAATATTTGGTGCACTGTAACCTCAAAATAATATGTGCTGCTCCACATCATCATGTCACTATTTATGAAGTTTCAGCTTGGTCGGATGTAAACTGTAGGAGGAGTTAGCCAGAAACGAAAAATTAATAGAAATTTTCAAAGGGGTATAACTCTGCTAATATTTGGTGGACTGTAACCTTGAAATAATATGCACTGCTCCACATCATGGTCTAACTATAATTCAAGTTTAAGCTTGATCGGATATAAACTGTAGGAGGAGTTAGAAAGAAACGAAAAGTTTACAGAAGGGTGGTCGGGTGGTGCGAAGGTGTCATGTATCGTATGTCACCGGGGCGTCCAGCTGATATTGGCTTACAGTTGGGCAAGGCCTGCTATCCTTGTAGCAGGTAAGGGTAGGGAGGTGATGTTTTTATTTCTTCTGTTTCTTCACTTTCATTCCTGTTCCTCTTTCTTCCCTGTCCCTCTCTTTCATCTCTTCTGCTATCTCTTCTGTCTCTTTTCTCCCTTTCTCTGGGAGACGACACAAAATGACCCACAAGGGTTGACGTGTCGTTAAACCCCAACACAATCAATCAATCAAAAGTTTACAGAAATTTTCAAGGGGGTATAATTCTGCTAATATTTGGTGGACTTTAACCTCGAAACAACATGCGCTTCTCCACATCATGGTCTTACTATACATGAAGTTTCAGCTTGATCAGATGTAAAATGTAGGAGGAGTTAATCGGAAATGAAAAGTTTATAGAAATTTTCTAAGGGGCATAACTCTGCAAACATTTGGTGGACTGTAACTCCGAAACAATATGAAGCTGTCCACATCATGGCCTAACTATATACCAAGTTTCAGCCTGATTGGATGTAAACTGTAGGAGGAGTTAGCCGGAAATGAAAAAGTTTACTGACGGACGGAGGCCATACCCCGTAAAATAATACGTCCTGTTTTTCAAACGGGCATATAAAAATGGTACTAGCTGCTCATTCACTTGGCGCTCAGCATTAAGAATGTAGAGCTAAAACTGGTCAGCTCCGTGTCAGTATAATGTGACTGGGTGGAATTTCATGTCAAAGTGTCTGGGGCGTGATATTTCAGTGAGGCAGCACTCTAAATGTGAGCATTGAGCTCCCTGCCACATCTAGACACTCGCGATATGACTGAAAGATTGTTGAAAGTGACGTTAAGCCCAAATCAAACAAACAATGACACTTGGTTTGTCCTACATACATACCAAGCCGGCCTCGGTGGCTCAGTTGGATGTGCCGTCCGACTGGAGACCATGGGGTTGCGGGTTCAACCCCCGCTGAGGTCGGCAACATTCTTTCGTGGAGATTGATCATGAAATATTTTCTACGGTCATTCTCTCCCTTCCGCTGATTCAAGGAGGGCAGTTGTCAGTTTCTGGCAAAAGAATGTGCACAACATTGGTTAACCGCTTAGAGGACTAAGCCTGCCCAGTAAACGTGTGGTTAGGTAAACTGACCGCGCTTGACAAGACCCCATTGGGTTGACTGGGCCGTAAAACCTCAACACAAACAAACAAACAAAAATTCAATCAGCCATTCATGCAAAGAAGTTGGTGGAAATGGTCCAGTCTTTACCTTCCACTGAAATACCATTTCCCTTCTGCATGATTTAACTGCAACCCCTATTTCTGAGTCTGATCGATTTTGCAGCCTATGCCATTCCTTTACTACTTCTACATACAGTGCAAAGACAATAAATCCAATCACCACGAGGGCTTTCAAACAAAGCAGGACTCGAGCGAAAAAAAAAAGATCCATAGACACATGTAAGATTTTCCTTTCTACTTATCAGATCTTGTATCACTCGAGCACCCACTCTGCTCCCCTGTGTTTGCCGGTATAAATCTGAACTTCATGCACACAGCCATTTTGCGCAATGGCTTCTTTCCACGTGTTAATTCCAAAAAATGGTGGTTTTGCCTGGAAAAAGTACTTAAACGTAAGTCTGCCCTTAAATGCTATTGTCCTTTCATAAGCTGACTGCTCTCTGTGTCGGATCCCATAGTTATGTAATCTTGACCTTAGAAACTGCATCCAGGAATGTCCTTATACGACAAAGCTTGTCATTACCAGGCTGGTCTATGGGTAGAATTTCATTTGTGCAGTTCTTGGGCATCTATTTTTTTCAAAGTATGTCCTTGTTATTATTTGGGGTATACTTGGAATAGGAAATAGGTAAATGAATGTCACATGTATTAAAGGACGGAAATTCATCCAAACAGTATGTCCAAGTCGAGATATTTATACAGATGAATGAATCTGTTGGACTGTCTGATGCACCCTACAATGACCGTCACATTAAAACCAGCCAATATACTGGCTCTTGGATATAAAAATTATCAAAACTTTGTCTCTTCAGGTGCATTTGACGTATATTTACAATGTTTTGGCTCATCAAGATCTTGAAAATATTACACATAGGTTCTAAGGGAAAGGTTTTTGAAAGGTGGCCGATATTCCCAGGCCCTACTCTCCTTTTTTCGATAGCATGTTTTCTAGTCAGTTCGTTCTCAGAGTAATTGGTTTTACTACTGTAAATATGATAAAAAAACGCAACCACTATGTAATGAAAATAATTATGAAAACGAGAACAAGAAAACATATAACATGAAACATCATGTTATACAAAGGCGTTGCTGATAGTAAATTCATTTTTTTAAATACTTGAAGTATTTGGTAAAATCTACAGTACAGCTCAGGTAAAAAAAAAAAAAAACAATTTTTTTTTCAGTTCTTTGACCAATTTTACAATCCCTGATTTTCCGCCGAGTGGTTTGGAGTAAACCACTCCGAGTGAAAAAGTTTTACTCAAAGTTATGCGCTCAATACTCCGAGGACATTCCGTGGACCTCAGTGGATCTCAGTGTACCCATGATATTCGGAGTGTTTGCTAGTATTTGCGAGTGGCAATAGATTATTCTGTACAGGTAAGTTGACCACTCAGATCATTCTCTCTCATGACAACCAAACAAAAATTGTTACGAATACAATATATACCCTCTAATCTAGTGCTGGCAGCAGTGGGATCAGACTGCAAAAATGCACCCACTTACATAAATATTTCTACTTCCGACCACCAACTCTGCGACTGATTTTATGTTTCAGCAGCGAGTATCAATGGGTGTATCCGAACAACACTTGGTAACCCCAATGCACAAGGCCGGCGACGTATTTAGACCAAAGCTTTGGATGATTTCTAATCGCCCAATTTCAGTTTTGGATTAGGGGTGGTGGTCGCCTGAATCTTCCTGTATTCGTTTTCATGTGACAAGCACTTTTATCTAGGCTGGCCCATTTTCCCCATGTCACTTTAGCAGCAGAAATGTCCCTTTTCAAACTAGCTTGTTGTTTTGTACCAATTTATCATGCTTTTTTTTCCTACGTCGGAAATTTCCACCTTTCAAGTCCTTTTATTTTCAAGCTTAGCACGTGCTGCTGCTGCTGCTGCTGCAAAGAAAATAGTTTGAACCCCTGATGCACTGCTGAAAATTCTAGAGGAGATGCCAATCTAACTGTTATAGTATTTTACAGCGAAAATAAGGCTGAACATTTACACTGGAAAATTCGAAAAAAAAAATGAAAATGCCATCTGCTGAATGTGCTAAGCACTTCATGGGTTAAAGTATGGATACATTTCATTTGACAAGGGAGACAGAAATGGACAGGCTGAAATGTATCTACCCTGCTTGGATTGAGGCCTGGACAGTTGATGATTGGACCTGGGTTAGGGCTGTCCATTTAAATCACCACTTAATGATGATGGTGATTTGGTGTCTTATGTCTTTTTCAACAAACAAAAAATATTTGTCATATCAAGATAATAGAATGCGGCGTCTGATCAGGGTATTCACTGTTTGCAAAAACAGTTTAGCCATTTTTCTCTAGGAATATCTAAATCTCAAAGCCGGATGTACCTAAAATGGATGAACCAGAATCTTATAAGTTTTGCAAACTCTGTCTATCTCTCTCTCTCTCTCTCTCTGGAATGCTCTTTCTTTTTACCTCATGCAAATATGATATGTCTTCTTTCAAGCTATAAGTTTTTTGCACTAATTCTATTGGAAAGAATGATATTGCACAAGTGGGAATCAAACGCGAGACCTGATAGCGGATTCGATCCCCACAGATTGTAGCGCTTTATCATGAAACACATGTATTTGCTACGGTCATTGGCTCCTTCCACTGCTTCAAGATTGGCAGTTACAAGTTCCTGGTGGAAGGGTGTTCAGTGTACTGGTTAACCCCTTATTGTATAAGCATGCCCCCTCTTTATTGGCGCGATTCCTAAAAAAATGCTGTTTTCCATCCCATTTCACATGGGCCCATCTCGTAAAGCAATTGCATTTAACTCCGTTTTAATAGTCAGTTGCAGTTAGCTCCCTTAAAACAGTAAAAAACCTGCAGTGTGAGGACCTTACCCCAAATTTATCAGGGTACAAATGAACATTATGTTACGTTATTCTCTTACAGAATATATATTAATAACATATTTATTTGCTTACACAGCAATCTTAAGAACTTTCGTTTCCATGTAAAGTGTTCTTTTTTTTATGTTTTCAACATTTCATGATTCGATATGCAAAATCAAGACCGTAATTTTTTAACAAGTAAAAGAGATGCACGTATAAAACTAGCATTGTGGGGAAAGCGTCTTCAAAATGGGCTCTCTGGGCTAATTCAGTAGATGACAAATTTTTTTTTATTACCAAGAAAACAGGATTTGACATTTCATGCAATGGAGACAATTTGCATGAAATGCAAATCCTGTTCTCTTGGAAGAATGAGAAAAATATTTCAAAATGTCGCCTGTTGAAAATTTTAAGGTTTGCACAAACAAATTGCGCAGGAGTCTCTGCATGGCAAAGCCTACAATAAGACTTGTACGAAGAGAGGGATCAGCCTGCACTCTTGGAGACTGCACATCGGTAGTCTGATCAGAGCCTTTGCTAATCGTATATACCTTCTATAATCTCTTGGTTTAACAAAACGTCTTGTGCGACAAGCAAAGACTCGGGTCAGTCTGCGCAACTGCACATTCTAATGAGAGCATTCGCTGATCGTATTTAACCTTCGATAGCCGGGCTGTCCAAAGTGGGATAAACAGTGCGCCAGCAACAGCACATTCTGATCAGACCTTTTGCCGATCATACAGTATGCACCTTCTTTGGACTCCGGGCTATCCAAGAAGCTTGCTTTATATATAATAGGTCGATGCATAGACTGACCCAAGTCTTTGCTGGTAGCACGTACATTGTAGTATTGTAGGTTTTGTCCATTCAATGTGCGTACATTGTAAATCACACTTCAGACATGAGAACTTTGTACCAACATAATTTTGGTTTGAACTGGAGTTAAACGGCCCAGTCAGCACTATTTATACCAACCTTGGTATGCCGAAGGGGTATATAGTTTTTGTACGTTCCGTTAGTCCATTCATCCATCCGTCCGTTTGTCCTTCCTTCCATCCGTATTACTTATTAACTCTGCTGCCACTGATCAATACTTTTCATCATCAACATTCAGTTTATCACATCAGCATTCAGTGTAATAAGGTCAAGGTCATTGTGACCTTATTTTCATGCTTCAAATTAATTGGTACAAAACTGTAAGAGAAATTGCGCTCACAAGATTTTCACATATTTTGAAACCTATTTCATGGATTAATGCCTCAATAAAGTAGTATGTTGAAGTTGTTTATACAAACAATGAAGGATGGGCAGCAGACATGTTTATCACATCAACATTCAGTGTAATAAGGTCAAGGTCATTGTGATCATATTTTTGTTGCACCTGTTTTAGCATGGGCGACTTAGGCGTGCAAGTTTCCATCCGTCTGTCCGTCCTTTCGTCTTTCCGTCAATATTTACCCTGGGTGTCTTGTGAGCGCAACTCCTTTTATAGTTTTGTACCAATCATTTTGAAACTTTGCATGTGTTTTCATCATGGTATGAAGATGTGCCTGTGGCTTGGATATAATTGTTAGATTATTTTTTGTTACTTTTTCCACATTATGAACTTGGTCATTTTTCACCTCAATATATAGACAGTGGGTACCTCTTGTGAGCGCACCTCTTCTTACAGTTTTATAATGATTGTTTTGAAACTTTGCATGTGTTTTCTTCATGGTATGAGGGTATGCATGTGGTTTGGGTAAAATTGTTAGAACATTTTTTGTCACTTTTTCCACATTGTGAACTTAGTCATTTTTCACCCTCAATATATAGACAATGGGTACCTCTTGTGAGCGCAACTCCTCTTACAGTTTTGTACTGATTGTTTTGAAACCTTGCATATGTTTTCTTCATGGTATGAAGATGTGCATGTGGTTGGGTATAATTGTTAAAACATTTTTTGTCAGTTTTTCTACATTGTGAGTCCTCGGTGGCTCAGTTGGATGCTCCGTCCGACTGGAGACCAGGAGGTCGCGGGTTCAACCCCCGCCGAGGTCGGCAACATTCTTTTGTGGAGATTGATAGTGAAATATTTTCTACGGTCATTCTTTCCCTTTGATTCAAGAAGGGCAGTTGTCAGTTTCTGGCGAAAGAATGTGCACAATACTGGTTAACTGCTTAGAGGACTAAGCCTACCCAGTAAACGTGTGGTTAGGTAAACTGACTGTGCTCGACATGACCCCATTGGGTTGACTGGGCCGTAAACCCTCAACTCAAACACAAACAAAATCTACATTGTGAACTTAGTCATTTTTCACCCTCAATATATAGGCAATGGGTATCTCTTGTGAGCGAAACTTCTCTTACAGTTTTGTACCAATTAATTTGAAACTTTGCATATGTTTTCTTCATGGTATGAGGATGTGCATGTGGTTTGGATATAATTGTTAGATGATTTTTTGTGACTTTTTCCCACATTGTGAACTTAGTCATTTTTCACCCTTTATATATAAACCAGGGCTCTGGAAATTTTTAAATCTGAATCAGTCCAGCCGATGACGATGACGTCATCAGTGAGCCCATTTCCAAAAAAAAAAAAATATATATATATATATATCACCTATCACGAAAACTAATGACAATTGGCAGTCCTATAACTCCTTTTAATTAATACACCTTAACTCCGTTATATGACGGAAGTCCGGGTATAACGAGGATGATCAAAGCTGGCGTCATCAATAAATACAGTCAGGTATGTAAAAAGAAAGAAAGAAAAAAAAAAAAGACGGTTTTGTTGTTATTTCCACCTCCGCAGGGTTTTCCTAAACTATTATAAACAACTGATTCCCATCTTGTATAAGCGCGAAGATGGCGGGAAACAGGAGAGACGGAACCTAATTAGGTCTAATAAAAAAGGCCTGCGCCACAGGCGGCATTGCAGTTTTCAATGTTTTAAGATTTGACCAGACTGCTTAAATTTTAAGCACTGACCAATCTTGTCTAGCGCAAGTGGTGCATTACTTATTTTTACCGTGAAATCTACCTTGAATTATACTCACGTGTTACGGCAATCAACAAAAAAAAAAAAAAAAAAAAGCAATCAATAATACCCAGATCAGACGCCGTTGTATGCGACATCTGATCAGGACGTACATGGTTTGGGAATTAATTTATCAAATCTGGGACCGACAAACCGTGTTGATCAAAACATAAAAGAAGAGGAAGAAAACGGGTGGGTTCAAGCAGTGCATTCTTTTATCACTGTCAGTAAAGCGACCTTTGATCTTTTGGACACGCCGACTGCACCTGGATGTTTTGCAGTCTCAGTGTATTCACACGTGTCATACAAACGGATTAATTATCAGACTACCGTTACTGATGATTCATGTTAATCGCTTGTCTACCGCACAAAGGTCAGTGAAGTGTTGATTTTTTGACAATGTTTGGATAATGACGTAAGTAATTTGTGCTGCGGTTGGTTGCCATTATTCATCTGTCTCTCCAATATACATGTTAAATGACCGTTTAGAGCCTTTTAACTACCATAATATCGCATTTAAAATGTGCGCGGACGTTGTCAGTTTGGGAAGACTTGACCGTTTGTGATTTTTTAGACTTCAGTGATTCGTGAAAATTGGTTGGTTGGGGAAAAATGGGGTTCAAGGCACAAACCTGTTGGACCGATTTATTAGCGTTTTGGGGTGTTTGAAATCGGTCCAGAATTCTTAATTTCGGTCCAGACCGGCTATTTTTCCGGTTTTCCGGAGCCCTGATATAAACAGTTGGTACCTCTTGTGAGTGCAACTCCTCTTACAGTTTTGTACCGGTTATTATGGAACTTTGCATGTGTTTTCTTCATGGTATGAGAATATGCATGTGATTTTAACTTTAACTTTGTCATTTTCTTAATTATATCATCATCATAATCGGATTTTTGATTAACGTGCAGGTACAGGGGCAACATCCACATCAGTGGGCCCCCTTCCAGATAGCTGGCTTGCTGCACGCATGGCAGATCTCACACCAGATCTCCAGGTACGTCTATCATGAGGGTTGACAGCTGAGAGCTTCCACTCTATGCAATCCCTCTCTGTCAGCTGCTTCCATGTCATTTTGGGCCTCCCAGGCCCACGCTTTCCATCAACCTGTATGTCAAAGGCTGTCTTGACTGCACCATTAGAGCATTCCACATGTCCATACCATCGGAGTCTTCTCTCCTTCAGAATGAGGTCCAGATCCTCAATGCCAAGCTGCACAAGTAGTTCACTGGACCTGGTGGTGACAATGTCCTGCTGCCTGACATTGCAGATCTGTCTGATCATTGCCCTGTCATTTCGCTGCAGACGCTGGAGGTTCGGCTTTGTCAGTGGCCAAGTCTCGCTGGCATGGAGCATTGCGCTCCGCACACAAGAGCTGTACACACAGCCACATGTTTTGAAAGAGAGGTGGCGTGAAGAGAGAACTGGTAGCAGATCCTTGAACTTCTTCCAGGCGGTTTTCACACGTGTTGTGGTTGAGAGTTCACAGCCACCTGCTGCTGAGAGCATGTCTCCTAGGTAGCAAAAGGAAGCTACCACCTCAAGCTTGTCAGGTCCGACCTGGACTTCCCTCTGTGGTCTGCCATCCAAGGAGCATGCAGTTCCCTGGCACCTTGTACATCTGTAGTCAGGGTCCTTTTTCAAGCACTTGAGCCCACTGCATTTCTTGTGCACCCAGTGCTTGCAACCATTGCAGAAGATGCTGTTGCTGCCCACTCCAGTGTGACAGAAGGCGCATGGAAACTCGCCTGAACTCTGCAGGAGGTCCAGTCCCGTACCGCAGATAATGATCTTTGTCTTTCCTGCATTTACTCTGTCCTTTCTTCTCCATGGCTTCTTTCCAAGTCAAGAGCCTCCTGACACATTCCTCAAGTGATTCAGCGATGATAACAAGGTCATCGGCAAAGAGGTCCTCCCAGGGGACCACAGAGCGGAACTCTCTTGATAAGGCTTCAAGCACAATGATGAAGAGCAGTGGGCTGAGTACTGATCCCTGGTGAACACCAACCTTCACTTCAAACTCTTCACTGTACCCCTCACCAACACTGACACGGCTCCGGGCATTTGCATACATCCCCTGCACCAGTCGCACAATCCACTCCTCCACACCAAGTTTTCTTAGCGCCCACCAGATGACCTTTCGAGGTACTCGATCAAACGCCTTCTCCAGGTCTACAAAAGCCATATAGAGTCCCTTATTGGCAGCTAGATACTTCTCTTGCAGCTGCCTGACAACAAGGATTCCATCTGTAGTGCCTCTGCCTGGGACAAAGCCAAACTGGGAATTGTCGATTGACACCAACTGTCTAATGAGGCCGTCCACAGTCTTCTCCAGGATTTTCATAACCTGCTCTGTCAGCTTGAGACCGCGGTAGTTGCCTCTTTCCAGTGAGTCCCCTTTTCCCTTGTAGAGGCAGACAATGAAACTCTGCTCCCAGTCAGAGGGTACCTTGCCATCACGAATGATTGCAACTGCGAGGTCACGGATCATGGAGGTGCCCATGTCACCGGCGGCTCGTATCATCTCCACCACTATACCTGATGGGCCCGGTGCTTTGCCAGCCTTCATCTGGGAGATAGCCTTCTTAACCATATCATTGGTAATTGGGATGGGCGGGCCTTCCACTGGTGGTTGATATGACAGGTGGTCTGGGTCCCAGTCAAACTCAACGTTGAGAAGCCTTTGGTAGTGCTCTAGCCAGGCCTTCTTGCATGAGTCTTCGCTCATTGACATCTCTCCAGCATCATTCTTCACAGTTTTGTCACCAATAATATCAGTGTTCTCTCTTCTAAACTGGTTCGCAAGGCGGTAGACTTCTGAAGACTTGGGGTCAATATTCTCGTAGACCTTCTTGTCGGCTTCTTGACGAGCATGGTGCACTCCATGTCTGGCATTTCGTTTGGTTGCATCGTATGATGCCCTAGTACCTTTACCAGCCTTCCAGGCCTTGAATTGAAAGCTGTCCGCTTGGCAGCAGTGGCCTTTTCCACATGTTCATTCCACCACCAGGTTTCACGACGCCAACGGTGTGGCCGAGTTGTGCACATACCTCCTCAGTTGTCTTGAGCAGTCCAGTCTTGATGTTGTTCCAGATATCCTCAGTGGCCCCATCAGCTACACCTGCAGATGTTCTTGCATGCAAGTTGAAGACCTCCTGGAAATGATAGCTTGTCTGAGGGTCTTTAAGCTTCCAAACTTTGAAGCGAGGGGTGAACTTGCGCTTGGATTTTGGAGGCACATCAATCCTCGTGTCACATACAAGAAGCTGATTTTGCAGAGCTACTTCCTCACCAGGGATCACTTTTACATCTGTGACAAGTCTGTGCATGGTCCTACGGAAAAGGATGAAGTCTATCTGCGTGGCTATGTTTCCCGACTTGTACGTGATGAGATGGCTGTCACGTTTCAAGAAGCAGGTCAAATGCTAGGGCGTACTATAGGATTCTCTCACCCTCAACATCTGGTTCCGGCCTGCCATACCCCATCCCACCATGCACTTCCCTGTATCCAGTGCCTGCATGGCCCACATGGCCGTCCCAATCTCCACATGGAATCAGAAATTCTGATGCTGGGATCCTGGCAGTCTGGGACAGCACGCAGCTGATCAAAGAACAGGTCCTTAACTTCATCACTTAGACCACTCTCTGGGGCATACACAGACAGAAAGGTAACCACACGCTGGCCAACTATGCGTTTCACTAAAATGATCCTGTCAGAGACTCTCTGAACCTCAAAAACTTTCTCTATCCACTCTTCTGCCACAAACACTCCTATACTAGCAGTGCCTTTGTCGTTTCCTGACCAGTAGAGCTTGTACCTGGTGTCCTTGCCCTTGATTGTGCGGCAATTGCCACCACAGTATCTGGTCTCCTGAATGCAGCAGACATCCACTTTCCTGCGGGATAGTGTTTTCACTACCTAGCAAACGCTTCCTCTCAGGGTGTTCACATTGAGTGTTCCCACCCTGAACTTCCTCAGGTGCTTGCTGGATTCGCCGCAGTGGCCTGACCCTGCCTCCCACACCTGCCAGGAGGCCAAGCCGGAGACGTTACCAACAGAACTTTGATGTCTGTTGGCACCGCCTAACTCTGAACCTATTTTTCTGCTTGCCATGTAAGATTTTGGAACAGTTGTTTTTTTTATGGGATCGCCTGTCCTAGCTGACATCCCAACTCAGTTCTTTTACGGCATCTGAGCATGCGCGCCGTTCCCGCACTCGGGCAGTGTGCTTTGCAACTGCCCTTATAAAGAAAGGATCATCCGCCAAACCACAACAGCTAGAACACCAAGCCATCAGTCTGTAGAATATTGCTGCCTAGCTCTGCGTCCTAGGTTGTGGCAGCCTCGTTACCCTGAATGTGGGGAGGCAACTGTGATAGAGGGCAGCCTCACATTCCCACACTCATATTGAGTGTCACAGCTGGATGCAGTTTTACGTCATACCCAGGACTTAACCTCAGATTTTTTTCCACATTCATTTTTCACCCTCAATATATAAACAGTGGGTACCTCGTGAGCACAACTCATACAATTTTATACCTATCCTTTTAAAACTTTGGACATGTTTTCTCCATAGTCTGAAGATGTGCATCTGCTTTTCATATAGTCCTGGTCTTAATTTTTGTCACTTTTCCAACCTAGCACTGCTAAGAATGAAATAAACTTATTTAATATACACATTCTGATTGTGGCTCCTGTGACTTTTGCCCCAGCAGGTGCAACACTGCCTTCTGCGGAATTCTGGTCATGCTCCAGCGATTTTGCCTTATAGCTTGAAGACTATTTCATGGATTAATGTGATACTTGAAATATTGGTTCTGTGTGACACCACAATTGACAGCATAACAAATGTAAGTCACCTTGACCAATATTTCATGGTCCAGTAATTTTGCCTCACATCTTGAATGTTAATTGATGTATGAACATCATTATTTCGGATTATGAATTAGTATGATCCAACAGTTGACCTAAAAGTAAACATAGGTCACTGTGACCTATATTTCATAGTCCAGTGATTTTATGTTACATCATGAAGACAATTTGATGTATTACTATCATATTTTGGGATTATGTGACCTATATTTCATAGCTCTGTGATTTTGTCTTATATCTCCCACTGTTTGATACCTACCATAAATGTCATATTTACATATAATGACACAGTGTGACCCAAACTTTCACCTCAAAGTAAATATAAACAAGAGCTCTGCCAAGGGGGGCATTATACGCCCGTGGCAAGTAATAAGATGTAGCACATAAACTGGCTCCTGTATAATTCAGTGCTGCGGATATAAACTGTAAGTGGAATTACAAAAAAAAATTTAAAAAATTTTCATTAGAGCATAGCTCTGCTGATATTTGGTGAACTGTAACCTAAGGGTCCAAGCTGGCCCAGAAATTAAGGGAGAAGTGACTTCTCCCTCCTGGGAAAATAGGGAGAAGTTTGCTGCATCTAGGGAGAAGGTCTTTCAGACGGAGGACACACGACAGAAGCATGGCTATATTATAAGCTCATATGAGCCTTTGGCTGATTTGTTTTTCCTATACGTCCATATCGGACCAAACAATAACAAAACAAAAATAAACAACCAAAAAAAAAAAATACTGCTGCAAGAAATTTTTTGTAAACCTTTAACTTCTTTTATATTGATTTTATTTTTGTTCTTCAAGGGAGCCAACTCAGAAGAGTTGAAAAAATAAAAACAATCCAAAAAGAAATATAAGTTTTGATATTAGTCAAGCTTCTTAATTCTGTATCATTTAATAAATATATAAAGATTTAATAATGGCAACATTTCCTTGCAAATCTAATAAAAGAAGATGTAAAAAAAAAATAAACAAATAAATAAAAATAACTTGCCCATATAGCCATAATTTTAGTTATTTGCAAAAAATATACCTATTATAAAATAAAATTTGCAGACTATTACCTCCAAACAATATGCTGTGAAAAGTTTACAAAAACTTTCAAAGGGGCATAACTCTGCCAATATTTGGTGCACTGTAGCCTTGAAATAATATGCACTGCTCCACATAATCATGCAACTATTTATGAAGTTTCAGCTTGATCGAATTTAAACTGTAGGAGGATTTAGCCGGAAAAGAAAAATTAATAGAAATTTTCAAAGAGGTTAAACTCTGCTAATATATGGTGGACTGTAACCTTGAAACAATATGCGCTGCTCCGCATCATGGGCTAACTACAAATCGAGTTTCAGCTTGATCAGATGTAAATTGTAGGAGGAGTTAGCCAGCAACGATGAGTTAACAGAAATTTTCAAAGGGGTATAACTCTGCCAATATTTGGTGCACTGTAACCTCAAAATAATATGCGCTGCTCCACATCATCGTATAACTATTTATGAAGTTTCAGCTTGATCGGATGTAAACTGTAGGAGAATATAGCCAGAAACAAAACATTAATAGCAATTTTCAGTTGGATGCGCCGTCCGACTGGAGACCAGGAGGTCGCGGGTTCAACCCCCGCCGAGGTCGGCAACATTCTTTCGTAGAGATTGATCATGAAATATTTTCTACGGTCATTCTCTCCCTTCTGCTGATTCAAGAAGGGCAGTTGTCAGTTTCTGGCAAAAGAATGCGCACAAAACTGGTTAACCGCTTAGAGGACTAAGCCTGCCCAGTAAACGTGTAGTTAGGTAAACTGACGGCACTCGACATGACCCCATTGGGTTGACTGGGCCATAAAACCTCAACACAAACAAACAAACTCTGCTAATATTTGGTGGACTGTAACCTTGAAACAATATGTGCTGCTCCACATCATGGTCTAAGTACAAATCAAGTTTCAGCTTGATAGATGTAAACTGTAGGAGGAGTTAGCCAGAAATGAAAAGTTTACAGAAATTTTCAGAGGGGCATTACTCTGCTAAAATTTGGTGGACTGTAACCTCGAAACGATATGCGCTGCTCCACATCATGATCTAATTATAAATAAAGTTTCAGCTTGATCGGATGTAAAATGTAGGAGGAGTTAACCGGAAATGAAAAGTTTACAGAAATTTTCAAAGGGGCATAACTCTGCAAACATTTGGTGGACTATAACCCCAAAACAATATGCGCAGTACCACATCATGGTCTATCTATAAACCAAGTTTCAGCTTGATCAGATGTAAACTGTAGGAGGAGTTAGCTGGAAACAAAAAAGTTTACGGACGGACACCATACCCGGTAACATAATACGTCCCGTTTTTCAAACGGGCGTATAATCAGTATGACCTATTTTCATGGTCTGGTGATTTTGCTTAATATCTTTTAGATTTTTTAATGGATTAACATTATAGTTGGTACAATGCATCAGTGTGACCATCAGATTAATTTCTCAAGTATATGTAGGTCAGTGACCTATATTTAATGGCCCAGCAAATTTGCTTTATGTCTTGAAGACTATTTACTCCAGGAAAGTTGTACTTGGGATGATAGGTCAGTGTCACTCAGAGACTGACATTGTAAACTATATCTTGCCTTATATCATTGTCATTAACTTTAAATATTATATAATTAAGAAATGGTGCTGGCCAGGGTATTCGTGACCCTCTGGGCACTTGCTCTAGATTGGTTTTCTCGAGCCTGCACACTTTTCCGGGGCGGGCTTATTCATGTTATTAATCATTTCAGCAGAAACTGACAACTGCCCTTCTTTTCTTTCATACACTTTAACAAAAGAGCCTACTTTTGGAGTTATGACCCTTTGAACACCGAAAATATTTTACTGATTTCTGTAATATATTTGTGTAAACTTAATTTTCTAACAGAGTTATGGCACTTGCTTGATGTAAGTGCAGTGGCGGGGCATGGTGAAATGCCTGCAGCCCTTTTATTAGACATTTAACAGTATGAAATATTGGGAAAGGATGCCTCAGTGGTGTAGTGGTAAAGCTGCTCTCCTTGTCGCCCAGGGGTCATGAGTTTGATCCCAGGCTTCTCAAGCCTTTCATATGGGACTTTAAACCAAGGTCTTTATCTCCCTATAATCTAGCTGTCAGTGGGACATAAAAGTTCTCACTCACTCATTTGATTAGCTTCTATGGCCCCTTGTGTGCGTAAAGTGTGTGTTTTGTGTGACAGACACCCTTTTCACATGGGCTGTCTTATTGATTCAATGCCTCTTTGATAGCAGAAGCGCCCCCTTTAAG
The DNA here is from genome assembly GCA_964016985.1 of Anodontia alba. Classification (NCBI taxonomy): domain Eukaryota; kingdom Metazoa; phylum Mollusca; class Bivalvia; order Lucinida; family Lucinidae; genus Anodontia; species Anodontia alba. The sequence goes on along the minus strand of OZ024823.1, from coordinate 51,805,732 downwards.
TAAATTTATATTGACACGTGTGGTTGCTGCATGCCGGTGAAAATTTCCTGGTCTTTTACCACAGTACATCATTTATATTTAGGGTGTACGGTTGTTGCATGGGAAAAGGCAGTTACAGGAATACTAAACATAAATATGTAATTCATAAATTGGGGGCAGATGTTCGATTCGCTTTGTGATTTTTGTGTGTTTGTTTTGTTTTCTGTGGCACATTAAGTAAAAATAACCATGCCAGACCCACTTGTGTGGCCTGACCAGACTAAGCCACAGGATCTGGTACTTTTCATGTTTTTCATGTGGAGCTTTGTTGAGGCCCATATTATGTGCTCAAACAGTGAATGGGGCTACCAGGGTTTTCTATGGACCAAAGGAACACCCAAATGTATTCCAGGAACAAGGCAGCATTGATTAATATTTTAAGAGTACAAGGGAATGAACCTAGTTTGGGGGATCGGAATGTGGCAATTTGGAAAACACTTTTGGGAAATAAGACCTTTGCGACCAGTGCAGGCTCAGATCAACCTGCGTATCCACATGAGCATGGATGTTATAACCTTCAAGCTGACTATACTATATGATTGAAAAATAAATAAATAAATATATTTATTAAATAAATAAATAAAATTTATTTATTAACCCTTAGGCTGCTAATCACGACTATTGTCGCGCTGGGGTGGGGGGGATGGGGTCTGCCGACTCTAAAGCCTGTCAAACTTACTATATACCACATGCAACCATTCAGAGCAAGTGTTCTAATACAGGAGTGAACCTACTTTCATACAAACACGCCACCTTTCATTAGACAGTCAGGTGCTGGATTTTACCCCCACTAAAAAGACCGAGAATACCAAATATCAAGCTGCCATTAATTTCAGCACTCACTTCAACAGATTGATCACGATTTTCTGGAAAAAATGCCCGTAACACCTGAATCATTTCCAGTGAGGAAGAAGTAGGAATAACAGTAGAACCTTTGTATGTCACTTGTTTCATTCGCAATAGTACACAGTAGGCGCTGGTCCCTTGCAATTTTTTTTTTTTTTTTTTTTTTTTTTTTTTTGTCTTAAACGGTTCCCGGTTTACACGTGACTGTCACGTGACTTTCTAGTCACGTGACCATCCCTTCTCTGGTAAAATGGCCACCTACGATCGGCAAATTGTATGTGAAAATTCCATGTAATTCGAGGCAAAATTAAAGGAGTAATGGCGGGCCCCTGTAGCCTAGTGGATAAGAGAGTTGACTCTTAATCCATTAGGTTTCTCACCGCTGTGGTTCAAGCCTCGCTCGGGTCATATGTGGGAAAGCCAAGTTCTGCTTACGGATGGTCAGGTGGTTTTTCTCCGGGTTCTCCGGTTTTCGCCCACCTTTGATGAACGATCGGCTCGATATAAGTGAAATATTCTTGAAAGGGCCGTAAAACCCAAATCAAAAAAAAAAAAAAAAAATAAAGGAGTAATGACTTCTCGAGAAGAGGTACCCCTTCTTACAGGCTTGATTCATTTTTTTCTTAGCAGCCTAAGGGTTAAATAAATAAAAATCGGACAGATATTTTGTTTACTCCGAGGAACTTCACATAACTTAGCGAGAAATATTGCCTCTGGGTTTGATAATACGACTCCCGAGTAACTTCGCGAAGCTGCGCATAGTGTTGTCCGCTGAATGTATGCTTTACTTAGAATTATTTTGAATGTTTTTGGGAAGTTTGCGAACCGCCGAGATTCGGAGTAAAGAGTTTTTTGGTTTTTTTACCTGAGCTGTACTGTACATGAAAAAAGAAACAACAAAAAACTATTTATTAGATATATTAAGGGCAGATAACTTTAGAACCTAAATGACCAGAGTAGTGGCACTTGGCCTTAGTATTCTTTACAGCGTAAAATTTTATTAAGATATTCTATAAAAGAACTTTGGCCAAAACTGATTTTTTTTTTTCATATATATCAAGGGCAGATAGCTCAAAAATCAGAATATTCAACTTATAGTATTCTATACATCTGTGATTTATGCACATTTATTTTAAGCCAACTCAAAAGTTATGCTGATTCAAGAAGGGCAGTTGTCAGTTTCTGGCGAAAGAATTGCACAATACTGGTTAACCGCTTAGAGGACTAAGCCTGCCCAGTAAACGTGTGGTTAGGTAAAGTCTGACCGCGCTCGACATGACCCTATTGGGTTGACTGGGCTGTAAAACCTCAACACAAACAAACAAACATCTGTGAAAATTTATCAAACTATTCCATGTAGTATTCGAGCTACTGGTCAAAATTTATGTTTCATATATGGCTGCCGTGAAAGGAGCCACTGGTTATTCATCTGTCTGCTGGTTGTCTGACACCTTATACATCTGACAGCCATGTGAATATGCACCAGCTGCCGTATCAGTGGCTTTTTACGACAGTGGAAGGGTTTTCCGATTATTCTTGTTTCGAAAGATGTCTGAGCCCTGAAAACGAGGACAAATACAGACTAAAACAGGAATGAGCTTTCCATTCTAAATGGCTTGGGCATGTACGCGTAAGCCAAAAAAAGCTGAAACCTTTCAAGTGTATCTAGTCCCCTTAACCTTTACAACTCTATGGGCAAATGAAGCAGATAACAAATTGATAACTTTTAGTCGGGTTTCTCAAATTTAGTATCGTGCAGAAAAGGTAACCCTAGCATTGGAAAGATATACGGCTGAATTTTTTTATATATATAAAGCTTTTATATTTGGTCATAAAAAAACACTGTATAACAATGCAAACCTAATTGCATTTTGGAGAAACGCATGCATTTTGCCTGATACTGGTTTAGAGTTTAGCCAAGCAACTGTAACTTCTATTAAGCGTATAGTACACATGTATATACTTACAAGTAAACTTCACCAAATATACACCCTACTTGCAATAAATTAGTCTGTACAGTTGATGTCTGTGTATAAATTAGCACTGATTGTTTAAAATTCTTGTCGTATTTGTAAAACGGCATGTATTTTATGGAATTTTGATGAAAATTTTAGTTTGTGGAATTACGTCAGTTATTATGTTTGGCCTTCATACAGTCTTACCCAGTTCAGTTCATCAACAAAGGTTTTGAAAGTACACTGTATGGACATGAAGAAATGTGCATGAAAAAATTGAACATTCTGCTTTCTGTTTCGAGCATTTTTTTCTTTCTTTTTTTATGACTGTAACCTGAAAACACAATGTTTTGTATACTTAGAATTTGTTAAGTATCAACTGGGCCTACATAGAAACTGCAAGTGTTCGCGTAATGCAATGTATACATGTATGCTATACAGTTGTTTTATATACAGACATGTCTAGGCTGTCTTCCTATATCAAAATAAATTGTATATCTTTCTAATGCTAGGGTTAGCAAAAATTGAGTACTAGAGTCCGTACTAATTTTTATTTTCCCCTGAAAACAGGATTTGACATTTCTTACAAATAGTGACAATTTGCATGAAATGTCAAACCCTGTTTGCAGGTTAGGAGACAATTTGCATGAAATGTCAAATATTGTTTTCTGGTAAAAGAAAAATATTTCAAATGCTGTCTGCTGAATTTTTTCCCAGCATGCTAAACATTACACACACAAAAAAAAAACAAAAAAAAACACACTGGTAACAGTTTTGTATTTGTATTGTTTGTGGCATTTTTATACCCAGACACACAATAGTAGTTACGTATTAAGTTTTAATGTTGGTCATCCATACTACTGTCGTACTTCCATCCGACTGCCCATATTTTCGTTCCAGACAGTAACTTGAGTAAATGTCAATAGATTTTTACACAACTTGGTGCATGTATATGCATTGATATTGTGGAGATCTGGTTTTGGATTGCTGGTGGGCACATTTTATCAAGTTTTGATAGAGTTATCTGCCCACCTCACGATAGTGGCAGGGTATTATAGTTTTGTGTTTTTATTCTAGTAGATCTTCCAAGTACATCAGCTGAAAGAAGACAATGACCATCTGCTAGTCTCCCTGTGAAAGTGTTCAAAGGGTGTGTCACGTGCAAAAGAGATAACTCTCACTTTCTCCGTAATGTACTTATCTCCCTTGACATCCCAGGTTTACCTTTTGGTCAACCTTTTTTCAAAGTTACATGTTACCTTTATTCTTCACCGGATTGCTTTCATATCTGGTAGGGGTAAAGAGGAGGACCAGTAGGCATGTAGGGTGCAGGAGAGGCAACTCTCACTTTCTTTGTTATGTATCTATCTTCCCTGAAGTCAAAATCTTGTGCAGGCCATAACTCCCATACTGTTTGAGGTAATTTGATAACTCACATACTGTTTAAGATAATTTGATAATATTTGGTAGGTACATATATCAGGTCAAGTAAAAGCGTTGCATGCAGGAAGGACAACTCTTGCTTTATGTACTTGTCTCCCCTGAAACCAAAATCTTGTACTAAGGCCATAACTCCCATACTGTTTGAGATAATTTGATAATATTTGATGGGAGCATATATCAGGTCAAGTAAGAGTGTCACATGCAAGAAGGACAATATCTTTGTTCTTTTTTTTTCAAGTTATATCCCCTGAATGGATTTCTAAGCCAAATTCTTGTGCACTTCAAAACTTCTAAATGGTTTGAAATATTTTGATAATATTAGGTAACTCTGATTTTCTTTGTTACATACTTATCACCCCTGAAGCTGAAAGCTTGTGCAGCCAAAATTGAATTTTGGATGGGTTTTTCAAAAAGCTGTCCTTTAAAATAGGGATGTTATGGCTGGCAGGCATTGGGTCTCCCGAGGTTTACCTTTTCATTGACCTTTTGAAAAACCCGTCCATAATGCCGTTAGGCATTTTTCTTGTCTTTTGCATGGGAAAGTTTCTTTGTCATATAAGCATAGAAAGTGTATTGCATATGTTGCATTTATAAAAATCTGTATTCCGAAATTTGTCAAAGACACATTGAAACCTCCAGATAAAAAGGGGTATGCACGTAAGTTTTTTCTTATTTCTGCATAAAAACATACCTTATGGGTATACAAAAGCACCTGCTTCAAATGAGTATTTCCCACAGTGAATGTTTTCATGGAGAAATAAGAAAAATATCAGTACTTTTTGGTTGAAAAAGCACCTTATCCAGAACTATGAGCATTGCCATATTTTCTTCCACAAATATCACATTTCTTTGATATGTAAGTGTCTCACTTGTATATATAAGTGACTGAGTGGCTCAGTTGTAGAGCTTCAAAGCTTCTGCCTTTTGGTCTGGAGATTGTTGATTCAATCTTCAAGCAGGACATAACTAAGACTTCTAAAAAGTGGTATTAGCTGCACTTGTCAAGATGCTCAGCATTTGGAAGAAGAGCTAGGACCGGTTGTACAGGTATCAGTATAATGTGAGTGGTGGTAGTATCAGGTCAAAGTGTCTCAGGCATTACGTGATAGTAAGGCAGCACTATAAAAGGGCAAAAATTTGCACCACCATATCCAGATCCTATCACAACATGACAGAAAATGTTTTGTTGACACTTAGCATGCTAGGTAAACATTTCTGCTTTGGGGACTAAGCCTGCACAGTAAAAGTGTGTTTAGGTAAACTGACCACCCTCGACATGACCACATTTGCTTGACTGTGCTATAAAACCTCCACACAAACTCATAAGGGTCTAAATGAGTACCCACAACAAATGTTATTGTGAAGAAATAAAAAAAATATTCATTCATACTGTTTGGTTGAAAAATGTACATTATCTAGAGCCAGGGTCAAGGCCACATTATTTCAGCTGAATTGAATTTATTAGTGAGAGAACAGCATTTATAAAGTGAAAGTTACTTTAAGATATAAATAGTCACAATCAACGAAGACTATGAGCTTTTCTAGGACTCATATAAGTCCGTTTTATGAGATACAAAGTAAAGCACAATGCAGGGAATAATATAACTGAAAAAAAAATTAGCATAAAAAAATTGTTCATTTGCTGACCAGGAATTGAACCATGGACTTTCTGCTTACTGGGCAGACAGGTTAACCACTACACAATTATGGTGTTGTAAGCCAAGCAAACTGCGGATAAATAAGTCTTGCTTAAGGATACAACACTGTGGTAGTAGGGGATTCAAACTTGGTACCTTCCAATCTTGAATCCAAAACGCAACATAGAGAGGTCAAAATGGTTTAGCCCTTCTTACTTTGGACCACAAGGACCCAGGTTTGAATCATTATAGAGGCACAGAATTCATCTTATGACTGTACGGTGCTTCTCTGCACAAAGCCTTTCATTATCACTTTTTCACCATCTTGATTGACTTGACAAACTGTTGACAGAGATGTAAAATGCAAATTATCATCTGTGTTGAGGGCTCCATATCTGCATTCCCTATTATGTAATTGTGATGTAATCATTAATTTTTATACGCCTGTTTGAAAAACCAGACGTATTATGTTACAGGGTATGGTGCCGTCCGTCCATCCGTAAACTTTTTCGTTTCCGGCTAACTCCTCCTACAGTTTACATCTAAGCAAGCTGAAACTTAGTATATAGTTACACCATGATGTGGAGTCACATATTGTTTCGGGGTTACAGTCCACCAAATGTTTGCAGAGTTATGCCCCTTTGAAAATTTCTCTAAACTTTTCATTTCCGGTTAACTCCTCCTACATTTTACATCGGATCAAGCTGAAACTTCATTTATAGTTAGACCCTGATGTGGAGCAGCGCATACTATTTCAAGGTTATAGTCCACCAAATATTAGCAGAGTTATGCCTCTTTGGAAATATCTGTAAACTTTTACTTTCCGGGTAACTCTTCTACAGTTTACATCCGATCAAGCTGAAACGATTTGTAGTTAGACCATGATGTGGAGCAGCCCATATTATTTCAAGGTTACAGTCCACGAAATATTAGCAGAGTTATAGCCCTTTGAAAAGTTCTATTTTTCGTTTCTGGCTAAATCCTCCTACAGTTTACATCTGATCAAGCTGAAACTTCATAAATAGTTACACGATGATGTGGAGCAGCACATATTATTTCCAGGTTACAGTGCACCAAATATTGGCAGAGTTATGCCCCTTTGAAAATTTCTGTAAACTTTTTCTTTTCCGGCTAACTCCTCCTACAGTTTACATCTGATCAAGCTGAAACTTCATAAGTAGTTACACAATGATGTGGAGCAGCCCATATTATTTTGAGGTTACAGTGCACCAAATATTGGCAGAAGTATGCCCCTTTGAAAGTTTTTGCAAAGTTTTCGCAGCATATTGTTTAGGGGTAATAGTGTGCAAATTTTATTTTAGTTAGATCATGATGTGGAGCAGCGCATATTATTTCAAGATTACAGTCCACCAAATATTAGCAGAGTTATACCCCTTTGAAAATTTCGATTAATTTTTCATTTCTGGCTAAATCCTCCTGTAGTTTACATCTGATCAAGCTGAAACTTCATAAATGGTTACACAATGATGTGGAGCAGCGCATATTAGTTTGAGGTTACAGTGCACCAAATATTGGCAGAGTTATGCCCCTTTGAAAGTTTTTGTAAACTTTTCACAGTTTACAGTTTACAGATTTTTAACGCTGCCAGGCAACTGAGTCACATAGAGGCAGCGCCAGATAAATCTGGATTAGTTTTACTGGACTACTGGTTTGGCTTGAAAACTTTTCACAGCATATTGTTTAGAAGTAATAGTGTGCAAATTTTATTTTATTATAGGTATATTTTTTGCAAAAAACTAAAGTTATGGCCATATGGGCAAGTTATTTATTTTTTTTACATCTTCTTTTATTAGATTTGCAAGGAAATGTTGCCATTATTAAATCTTCATAAATACATTTATAAAATGATACAGAATTAAGCAGCTTGTGTAATATAACTACATGTAATAAACATAATTCTTTTTGGATTTTTTTTTTTTTTTTTTAATACTCTTCTGAGTTGGCTCCCTTGAAGAACAAAAATAAAATCAGTATATAACAAGTTAAAGCTTTACAAAAAAAATTCTTGCAGCATTTTTTTTGTTGGGGGGGGAGGGGGGGGGGGGTTATTTTTGTTTTGTTATTGTTTGGTCCCATTATTAAAGTATAGAAGACAAATCAGCCAAATGCTCATATGAGCTTATAATATAGCCATGCTTCTATCGTGTGTCCTCCATCCAAAGGCACTTCTCCCTAGCAGCAGCAAACTTCTCCCTATTTTCCCAGGAGGGAGAAGTCACTTCTCCCTTAATTTCTGGGCCAGCTTGGACCCTTAGGTTAAGTTTATCAAATATCAGCAGAGCTTTGCCCCAATGAAAATTTTTTAATTTTTTTTTTTTTTTTGTAATTCCACTTATAATTTATATCTGGAGCACTGAATTATACAGGAGCCAGTTTATGTGCTACATCTTATTACTTGCCACGGCATATAATGCCCCACTTGGCGGAGCTCTTGTTATTGATGGGACACTTATAGCACATTGTCTACTCCTGTTGAAGCTTTGCCTTTTTCACTGGACTTTGTTTGTTTTTGACAGATACATTCTTTGCCATTATTAGTGAGGCATATTCTGAGGTGAAGAGTGACATTGCAAACCAGAACAAGTTTGAGATTGATGGCTACTTCAAGAGAGTAAGTGGAAATGAGAAAAGCAAAAAAGGATTTCAGTAATATGTTATTAGACTTGTATGATGAAAATATATTTTGTAGGGACAAATTGTTGTGGTGGAGCCAATGAGCATGCGAGTCATTTCGGCCAAAACAATCCCCACAAAATATATCTCCATACAAATCCACTAACTTTTTTTGTTGCGCCTACTTTCAGCATGGCGCGATTTCGGGATCTGGTTTTCCATCCATTTGTCCATCGATTTCGGGATCTGGTTTTCCATCCATTTGTCCATCCGTTCATTTGTCAATTAATCCTTCAACATTTGCATCAGACCTAATGTTCAAGTTATTTCCCAAGGACTATACAGTGATGATACTTGGCACTTAGAGATGACAACTCAATCAGCAGTATCCATATTTGACCTAGATCTATATTTCACGGTTCATTGACTTAGTATATTTGCATTATCCCTAGTTTTGACCCTAATGTTCAAGTTAATTTCTCAAGAACTACAAAACCTATAGTAATGATACTTGGTATAGGCTTACACTCTGGCATGAAAGATAGCAGTATTGATATTTGACCTCTACCTTTATTTCATGGTTCACGGACTTTGTAAATTTGCATAGACTTAACCATCAAGATTTTGCTCCCTCGCAGGTGCAACATAACCTTTAATTTGTGGAATTCTTGTTATTATATATACTTGAGCATTTATTTTCTTATTTTGTTTACAGTCAGAGCTACTATCTTCAAACAAAAAGAGCACAATTAAACTTGCAATGTTTTACTTTGTGCACTGTGTTTCAAAGTTGTGTCATACAGTAATATGTAACAAACCTTGTCACATGATTTACTCAGTAACAACGGTAAATAAACATGGCCTACAAACTTACGTTATGGTCAAGTTTAAACTTGATCTCTGAAATTTAAAAGAACTTTCTCAATAAAGAAAGTTTTACAAGATGATAAGGAAGGACAAGAACAACAGGCTCATCTCAGAAATCAAACTGATGTGCTGTCCTGTTTTGACAGCCTTGGAGAACATACTTGCTACGTACATTGTCAGCCATTTCTACCAAGGGCAACAACTTTTGTGACTTTCTGTTTGCTTTGAAACAACTGGCTGGCCAAGTAGTTAATGCTGGCAAGTTTGAATTTCCTATAGGCAGAGTTCAACTAATGATTGTATAGAACTTCATTGCACAGAGTCTTTCATTATTACCCTTTCATCATCAAGATATGTCTTAAATGATGTTGACAGATGTAAAACACCAAATGGCCAGCCTTGGTGGCTCAGTTGGATGCGCTGTCCAACTGGAGACCAGGAGGTCGTGGGTTCAACCTCCGCCGAGGTCGGCAACATTCTCTCCCTTCCGCTGATTCAAGAAGGGCAGTTGTCAGTTTCTGGCGAAAGAATGTGCACAATACAGGTTAACCGCTTAGAGGACTAAGCCTGCCCAGTAAACCTGTGGTTAGGTAAACTGACTGCACTCGACATGACCCCATTGGGTTGATTGGGCCGTAAAACCTCAACGCAAACAAAAAACAAAACATCAAATAATCAACAGCAGCCTGTTTACTTTACTGCACATCAAGCCTCTTCTGAAAAGGGGTTTGGTCTAAAGGGAAAGCATTTGCTCCTGCTGTTTGTTTGTAGGCTATATTGAGGTAATTGGATACCCCTGAAAGGTTTTGCTACCATTTTAACAAGGGAGACAATTATGCAGAGACAAAGTTGCCTCCTTGTACATGTATTTGAGATCTTTAGAAGGAAATGGGGTTACTCTTAAAGCAAGTAGCATCCAGGTGGCTCAAGTAGTTACTCCTCTTAGAGCTTCTGTTGGATCTTTTCAAAACTTTTCACATACATTACAGACATATTGAAGATGTACATAGGGTCTCCAGTGAGGGAGGATATATGAAGATATGTGAAAGTTGTCTTCTTTAGCAGTTTGAAACTTTGAAAGGATTTCAGCTGTGCATGGTGTCAAACAAAATCCCAAAGTCTGAACTGAATCTTGACTAATTACCTTACTGTCTATACATATGCCACAACCTCCATATACCACTACCTCTTTCCCGGCAGGCACATGACGTAAATATAACGTCGCCTCAACGTTGATGCAACGTCATGACGTTGCATCGACGTTGAGGCGACGTTATATTTACGTCATGTGCCCGCTGGGTTTTATATCACTATTGTTTGGGTCCAAAAGTTAAATAAAGGTGATATAGTCAAACAAAAATTTATAGAGTATACAGAAAAATGACCACTTATGGTATTTTTTCTAGATAATCTATAATTTTTGGGGGTTCATCTTTAAATCCTCTTATATCCCAAAGCATGCTATAATAAACAGTGTTATAAAGAGGTTTATGGGTAGTTTTTAAACATTCCAAATAAATACACAATAATTATAGACTTTACTAACATTAAGGGTACTGTGGGTACATCGGAGTTCCTTTACAAGTTTTTTTTTCTGAAAAGGCACAATTTGTACAGTCTCTATGTTTATTTTTGCAAAGGAGGAAACTACTTTTTAACCAGAGCTATAAAAAAGTTATTTATTGTTGTGAAGACTTTGATACTCAAATAATATTACTTGCTATTATTAAAATAAAAATAATTATATCTGAACCTTGTTATAACACGGAAGTCAGGGTCCAAGCATCAGACACAGTTTGGATCACCTCCAGTTATGGTGTTCTGCAGTGTTTGAATTTGCCTTCTATGTTGAAACTGGCATCCTCTAAAGATAAACGAATCGGTATTCATTATATTATCTTACATAACCTGAATGGGGGTGATTGGATGAGGCAAAGGTGTCATGTATCTTGCGTCACCGGGGCGTCCAGCTGATATTGGCTTACAGTTTGGCAAGGCCTGCTGTCCTTGCAGCAAATAAGGGTGGAGGGGGAATGTTTTTATTATGCCACTGCCATTTTCAATGGGGGTGCATATAGTATCACCGCTGTCCATACGTACGTCCATCCCATACGTCCATCCATCCATCCGTCCCATATGTATCACAAATGTTTCTGTGTGATATCTTTTAAAACAATTGGTGTATTGGATTGAAGTTTTGTACACAGGTATATAATCATAAAATGTAAGTCCAGGGTAAAATCCACCTATTATTTTGGGAGTTATGGCCTTTTTTCAACTTTGAAAAATGGTTTCCTTTCCATAACTTTTGAAAAGATTAGTGTATTAGATTCATATTTTATACACGAGCATATAGTTATAAAATATAGGTCAAGTTCGATTTAGGGTAAAATCCACCAATTATTTTTGGAGTTATGGCCCTTTTTAACGTTGAAAATTAGTTGAAAAATGGTTTCCGTTCAGTATCTTTTGAAAAGATTAGTGTACTCAATTCAAATTTTATACACAGGTATATAATCATAAATCCAGATCGATTCAGGGTAAAATCCACCAATTATTTTGGGAGTTATGACCCTTTTTCAACTTTGAAAAATGGTTTCCGTTCCATAACTTTTGAAAAGATTAGTGAATTGGATTCATATTTTATACACGAGCATATAATTATAAAATATAGGTCATGTTCGATTTAGGGTAAAATCCGCCAATCATTTTTGGAGTTACTGCCCTTTTTCAGCATTGAAAAATAGTTTCTGTTTGATATCTTTTGAAAACATTAGTTATTGGATTCATATTTAATACACAGGTATATAATCATAAAATAGAGGTCAAGTTCAATTTAGGATAAAATCCACCCATTGTTATGGGAGTTATGGCCCTTTTTCACCTTCAAAAAATGTTTTCCTTACGATGCTTTTTTTAAAAAATATTGATGTATTGGATTCATATTTTATACACAGGTATATAATCATAAAATGTATATCAAGGTTGATTTAGGGTAAAATCTGCCAATTATTATGAGAGTTATGGCCCTTTTTTCAACTTCATTTTTATACCCCACCACACACTAGTGTCGGGGTATTATGGTTTCACGTTGGACATCCGGGTGTCCGTCCGTCCATCCATCCGTCCCTCCATCCGTTATACGTCTGTCCATCCGTCCATTTTTCGTTTCCGGATGATAACTTGACTAAACATCAGTGGCTTTTCACCAAACTTGGTATGTGCATTGATATTGTGGAGATCTGGTTTGGGATTGCTAATGGGCAAAATTCGTCAAATTTTTACGGAGTTATTTGCCCGAGACACGCCCATATTTTCATTTCTGGACAATAACTTGAGTAAATAACAAGGGATTTTAACCAAACTTGCTATATGCATTGACATTAAGGAGATCTGGTTTGGGATTGCTAATGGGCAAATTTCGTCAAGTTTTTACAGAGTTATCTGCCCGAGACAGTCCCATATTTTAGTTTACGGATGATAACTTGAGTAAATAACAAGAGATTTTAATCAAACTTGCTGTATATATTGACATTAAGGAGATCTGGTATGGAATTGCTAATTGGCAAATTTTGTCAAATTTTTATGGAGTTATCTGCCCCGAGACAAGCCCATATTTTCGTTTCCAGACGATAACTTGAGTAAATAACAAGGGATTTTAACCAAACTTGCTATATGCATTGACCTTAAGGAGAACTGTTTTGGAATTGCTAATTGGCAAATTTCGTCAAATTTTTATGGAGTTACTTGCTCGAGACACGCCCATATTTTCGTTTCCGGACAATAGCTTGAGTAAATAACAAGGCCTTTTAACCAAACTTGTTATATGCATTGATATTATCAAGATCTGGTTTAGGATTGTTATTTGTCCATTTTCGCAATGATAACTTTAATACATAAACAAATAATTGCTATGGCGGGGTATTATGCTTGCAGTGCTTTTATTTGCAAAATGCCTGCGTGTGGGTGAGGATGGCCATGGGCGGGGGCATCTGTGTCATATTGACACATTTCTAGTTTCTTCTGTTTCTTCACTTTCATTCATTTTCCTCTTTCTCCCCTGTCCCTCTCTTTCATCTCATCTACTATCTCTTCTGTCTTTCTTCTCCCTTTCTCTCGGAGATTACACAAAATGACCCACATGGGGTACCGTGTCATTAAATCCCAAAACAATCATTTTGTCTTCTGCTGAATTTGCCTAAAGAGTAGCAGTAGTTAAAGTGTCAAGCAAAATTGTAGCAGATGAAATTCTCAAGTACTTTTTCTGTTTGTTGTTTAGAAAATCTTGACATTTCATGTGAATTTTCTACCTTGTAGCAAGGGGATTCACATGAAATGTCAAAAATATGAGCGAAGATATGCAGGAAATGCTACAGTCACAAAGCACAGCTTTCCTGGGGAACCACAAGTTGGAGAGATGAGGAACAAGATGGCCTCAGTGACTCAGTCCGATGTGCCTCCAACAAGTGATCAGGTCACAGGTTTTATCCCTGCTGGGTCCTGTAAATTCTGTAAATCCTGTAAATTGATCATGAAATCATTTCTACAGTCATTGTCTCCCTTCTGCTGACTCAAGAAGGCAGTTGTCAGTTTCTGGCAAAAGAATATGCCTATTTACTCTGAAAAGTATACATAAGACAAATATATCAAAATGTAGTATGTTGTAATTTTTGACCTGTATGCAGAGAATTCTAATGAGTACTTCAGTAGTTAATAGCCTTTGGGCAATTCAGTAGACAAGAAGTATTGTGAAAACTAAGTATTAGGATATTTTAACCCTTTACACTTGTTATTCTAAACTTTGAACAAAACCATTTTACTACCTGTAAGATCTGCTCTTTGAGTGGCAAACTGTAGACCCACCCTGATCAGATGATGAATCTGCAGCATTTGATCTGGATCTTATCTCTTTGCTCAGACCTGTCCCAAAAGCTAGGTGATGAAGGAATCACTGGTTCATTCCCCGCTGGGTTTGGCAGCATTCTTTCATGAAGATACCAGCACAGTGGCTCAATGGTAGAGCGTCCGCTTTGTGACCGGGAGGTTGGGGGTTCGATCCCCGGCCAGATCATACCAAAGACTTTAAAAATGGTACTAGCTGCTCTTTTGCTTGGTGCTCAGCATTAAGAAAGTAGAGCTAGAACTGGTCAGCTCAGTGTCAGTATAATGTGACTGGATGGAATATCATTTCATGTGTCCGGGGTGTGATATTTTAGTGAGGCAGCACTCTAAAAGTGAGCATTGAGCTCCCTGTCACATCCAGACACCATTGCGATATGACTGAAAGATTGTTGACAGCGATGTTAAGCCCAAATCAAACAAACAAACGTTTGTGAAGATTGATAATGAAATATTTTCTACCGTCATTTTCTTTCCTTCCATGTGCACAAGTACTTGTTAACCGCCAAGAAGACAAAGCTTGCCCAGGAAGTGTGGTTAGGTAAACTGACCAGCTTGACATGACCTTAATAGTGTTGACTGGTCTGTTAAAACCAAACAACCCAATGCTTAGGGTAAATATTGTACATAAAGCCTGCCAGAAAATAGGGTTTAACTGACATTGTGCCAGATACTATGGGTTTTCACTTCTATAGATTCTTCAGGCCTGAGTGGCTCAGTCTGATGCACATCTGACTGCTGATCAGGAGGTCCCAGATTTGATTCCCACTAGGGCCGGTAAATTTAGATTGTGAAGATTAAGATCATGAAATATTTTTGACAGCCATTCTTTCCCTTTTGCTAATTCAAGAAGGGCAGTTGTCAGTTGCCTAGGAAAGAATGTGCTCAAGTACTGGTTAACCCCTACGAGGACTACATAGCCTACCTAGGAAAAGTGTGGTCAGGTAAACGGACTGGCTTGACATGAACTCAATAGTTTTAACTTGGCCATTAAACTCCAAACCATTTTACCAGCACAGTGTCTCATCTGGTGGAGCATCTGTTTTGTGACCCGGTGGGTTCCATCTGGGGTATTGTCATATCAAAGACTTTAAAATGGTTCTAGGTGCTCATTTGCTTGGCACTCAGCATTGACAGTAGAGGTGGAACTGTAATGGTATAATGTGACAAGTGAAATAACGTGATGTGTCAGGGGATTGATATTTCAGTAAGGCAGCACTCTAAAAGTGAGCATAGAACTCCCTGTCACATCCAAACACTGCTGGGATATGACTGAAAGTTTGTTAAAATTGAGGTAAAACTTGAATATAACTAACAAATTGACATTTTACACAAATTGCCTCCTAATAATGAGCATGAAATTTCTTGTTCTATTTTATGTTTAAAATCAGGAAAAAAAAAAACATTATTTTGAAATGTCCTTCTGCTGACATTTTTTCCCAACATGCTTAACTTTAACAGCTTAATCTTTCCACGCTGTTGGGACAAACTGGTGGGATAATTTTCTTATTTTTCTCAGAAAGCAGGATTTGACATCTCAGTTTTTACAGAAATGTCAACCCTGTCTATCTGGGAAAAATTGCATGACCTCTGTTGAAAATTTTATGCAGCATGTAAATGTAACACAAGATAAGGCTCTTTTTTCAACCCAAAAGTACTGATATTTTTCTTATTTCTTCATGAAAACATGTTGAGGGTACTCCTAGAAATGCCTCGGCAAGGGGCTTCTAATGAGTGCCCACAACATATGTTTCTGTGGAGAAATAAGAAAGAAATATGTGGATACACCCTCTTATCTGGAGCTGTGTATAAACAAACTAAAGATGCTTGGAATAGCTGGTCCATATTGTGGAAGTAATTTAGTTTGTAACTTTTCACTGTACTGTATGATATTATTTCAGGTCCAGTTCTACTTCTTGCTACATTGTTAAGGATGGCAGATGAATGATATCAACGTCTTCCCATATATCCAATTCAGATTTGATACAAGATGGAAGTTATTGTTTATGAACATTATTGCTTAGTATACTCTGGGTAAAAATTCCAGCAGAGAACATTTTAAAATATTTTTCCAATTAAACATTATTTGACATTTCCAAATCCTGCTTTCTGGGAAATTATCATCAATTTGTTATCTGCTGAATTAGCCCAGAGAGTGGTAAATGTTAATGTGTGCAATGTGACTTTGTCTCTGGATGTGAAGCTCAGTGATATAGATAAAGACTACAGAATTAACCCTAAGTTTTGGGACAGACAGGCCTGAATAAATAGTGTAGACCCTGATCAGTGGATGGAACATCTGACCAGGGTCTACACTGTTTACCACATTCAGCAGTTTAAGACACATCAGCAGGTAGTAAATAGATTCGCTCAGTATCTTGGAAAAAATATCAGCAGACAATTTTTTTTTATTTTTCCCAGAAAATATGGTTGGAGACACTTTGCATGAAATATCAAGCCCTATTCTCTAGGAAAAAATAAGAAAAATATCAATTTGCCATCTGCTGAACCTGCTCAGAGAGTGGTAAAGGTTAAGGACAAGTATGGTAAGGAGTAATAAGGATTCCCAATATTTAGGATAAATACAGTACCCAGAGAAATGAGTGACATGATGAGAAAAGGGGTCTGAGGGGTATATGGACAGTAAAGGCCCAGAACAGCTGTGTGAATGCAGTCTGTTCAGGATCTTCACTAGACACAGGATCATTGAATCTAATATATCAACAAACAGAGAGGCCATGGTCAGGCTGTGCAGATAATCAGGCTGATCAGGACCTTTGATCCATTTTTGCCTGTACCCTTAATATCATGCCAAAGCTGAGGCATTTTTATATGTTGCAAAGAAAACATAACCTTATTTACACCAAGTATTTGGACAGTAGGTCACAGCAAACAGTACCGATTCAGATTAGTTGTTGTAGAATGTGACATCTGATTAGGATCTACACTGTTGTAGTGAAATTGTCCTCAAATTTTAGAAATATAGTGTTCAACTATTTAGTGTAAATATATGTTTTAGATGGAATGGATATGCCTCCAAGCGAAATACAGTCGACTCTCGTTATCTCGAATTCTAAGGGACTGTCTGAAATACTTAAGAGATATCCGTACCTCGACATATCAGGTTTGCTGAATTTAGGAAAAAATGAATCGAACAGCCACATTTAACAAATGTATATGAAATTTAACTCCTGAAGTTAGAGATATGTTGAAAATATTGTGGAAAAGAGGAGAAATTTGGAGCAATTTCTCCTCTTTTCCACAATATTTTGTTACCTGTTGTTAGATTTTCATGTTTAAGCAGGGACCAGATTATCGCTTTGAGATAAGCGATTATTCGAGATAAGTGAGGTCAAGATAACGAGTCAACTGTAACTCTGTCATGAAAACTATTATCTCCCTTTTTATTGGAGGTTATCCTTAAAGGGAAGAATATGCTCTAAGCAAATTTATTCCCTTAAGATGACCCCAATTACTTTGAAGGTCAAATTATTTTTTTCTTGGAAAAATAAGAAAAAATTCTAAATGTCATCTGAAATTTTTACACAGCATACTAAGCTGTCAGAACAGTTGCTTCTTTTCTTTTCCTGCATTTCGCTTGAGATAGAGTGGGTATGCAGAACCAGATATATCCAGATATTTTTTTTCTTATTTTTCCAAGAAAACAAGTTGTGGGAACCCATTAGAAACATCTCAGGAAAGGGCTTCTAATTATACCTATGAGTACCTAGAGTATAGCTTTTGTGGAGAAATTAGAAAAATACCAGTTTTTTTTTGGTAAAAAAATGTTTTATCTGGAACTTTGTACTTAAGCTTATAAGCATGGGAACACACACACACACACACACACACACACACACACACACACACACACACACAAGAGCTGAATAGTAAGGCAGGAATACTTTCACAGATTACCCAGAAACAGAGTGTTTGAAGCTAATTTCAGTTCTTTTATCTCTTGTACATACAGTAATCAAGCATTGATCATAAGTGGTTTCTGATAAAATGGACAACTTCAGCCATTGTACAGTCATTCTCTACCTCAACCACAAAGGCTCAACACTCAAAGAGGTCAAGGAGAACATGATGTTCACAGAAGGGGAGGATATCCCTTCATATAAAGCGTGGTGAAAAGGTCAGCTGCCAAGTTGAAATGTGGCAGGGAGACTGGAAGCTGTCTGGGCAGGTCAGTCACCATTACTACTCAAGAGACCATTGCCAAGGTTCTTGTAACATCATTGTAGAAAGGAGAGTACAAAGCATTACATTGTCTCAAGATGTCAGCTCATTGGGTCCCAACGCTCCTTGGATCTAATCAGAAATGGATTCAGCACAACTTGACAGGGGGGAATGACAGCTTAGCATCTTCTGGCAATTTGTGACCACAGATGAAACCATGGTCCATCACTACCAACCAGAGATGAAGTCAGAGCTCTGGAAAGGTTCTCTGCCTTACAAAAAAAGCTAAAACAGTGATGTCTGCAGGCAAGGTAATGGTCTATATTTTATAGGATGCAAAAGGAGTACTGCTGTTGGACTTTAAAAGGGTCACACTATCACCAGGGCTTCCATTGACAAGAAATGTAATCTTCAACCAGAACATTGCTCTGGCACTCACATCCAAAGTGTCCCAGCATGGTTACTTGGTGTATTCCAGCTTGTTAAATGTCATTCTTGATGAAGCTATAAATGATGTGGACCACTTCCTGACGGCCCTAGATGGCGCCTTCTACATTGAAGACATGCATCTGCTTCTTGAAGAGTGGTCTAAATGAGTTCATGAAGGCAGGGACTGTGTTGTCATTTGGAAAATGATTGTTTTTTTTTTCTAAAACTGACACCAAGTGCTCTGGAACATGTTCCAAGAAGAGTAAATCAACTGTTTAATACACCATCATAGCAGCTTATTTGGGGATACAATATTAAGTTGATTGAATTAGAAACTTGAAACAGTGTTATGTATTGGGACATACAGGCCTATGCAAACAGTTTTGACCCATATCAGATGCTGCAGAATGCAGCATGTCATCAGGGTCTATGCTGTCTGCCATTCATCTAGTAGTATTTAGACACATAAAGAGGTAAACAATGGACTTTTTGAAATTTTAGGACAATTATAGTAAGTGTAAAGATGTCCAGATATTAATGCATTTTAGTCGGGAAAGCCTCAAAAGGGTAATTCTCAAATAGTGCAGACCCATATCAGATGCCACAGAATGCAACATCTGATCAGGGTCTACATTCTGCATTAAAATACAGGAATTTCTATAATACAAAGTAGTAATGAAAACTAACTAGACACCCTGCTATTGAAAATAGACCAGTCCAAAGAGTTGTGGAAGAAGAGTCCTCTTGATGTTTATGGGTTAATGGACAAATGGTATTTGAACCCATCAGGAGAAATTCTTTCAACTAATTAGAGAACAATAAAAAGGGAAATTCAAATTTTACTTTGGTAGCTTGTTTCTGATAATTGATTTTGTGTGAGCAACTACTTAGGTGATTTTAGGGTTTTTGAAAACATTCTGCTGAATTTGTATTCTCATTTTTTTTTATTTTTTTCTATTATTCAGAATTTTAGACAACAATTATTCCATGCTTATGTGTCATGGCATGGGAATAGGTTTTGCCTTTTTGTCCTCTTCTTTTGCGCTGTAAAATGCACATAGAACAAAATAACATTTTCAGATATATTGCAAATATATTGTTTCTAATATAGCAGTTTTATGCAGTTACATTGGCATGCAAATATATTGTTTCTTATATAGCCATTTTTATGCAATTACATTTTCATGCAAACATATTGTTCCTAATATAGTAGCTTTTATGCAGTTACATTTTCATGCAAGTATATTGATCCTAATATAGTATTTTTATGCAATTACTTTTTCATGCAAATAGATTGATCCTAATATAGTAGTTTTTATGCAATTACATTTTCATGCAAATATATTGTTTCTTATATAGCAGTTTTTATGCAATTACATTTTCATGCAAATATATTAATTGTTCCTAATATAGTAGTTTTTATCCATTTTTTTTCATTCATTTTAATAGTATAGTCATATTAATTTCCTGGTAAAACAGGTTTGGTATGATGGTTTACCTACCATACTGATACTGGTATGAATCTAGTTAAGTTTTTAAGTCTTCTATGAATAGGATAGGTTTTTAAGATAGTATTTTGAAAAAAAAAAATAGTTTCATTCTTAAAACATTTGTACATCTTACAGAAATTCTCACTGTTACTCATTTTCTGAGATTGCAACTACAGCATCAGATTAACTTGTTATCCATTTAATAGAAAATTCTGTAGTTAAAGTCTATGACTGATTGAATTAAAGCTATCTCCATTTTTTATAAGAGATAGCTTTGATTTAATTTTTTTTAATTTTCTATCAATTTAATAAAGATACCTTTAATTGAAATAAAGATGTCTTTATTTGTGCATGAATATATGTCTTTATTGTAAATAAACAATGATGTCTACAATAAAGATGTCTGTAATTGGGTTATCTTAATGATATCATTAAAGATATCTATTTCCGTTTTACATATCTCTAACCGTATTAGAGACAGCTCTTTTTAATCTTTAATATTGAAATCTTTAATTTGGTTAGAGATATTGAATAAATGACATTTTTATTAAATGGGTAAAACCAAAATGGGATGCCAAATGTTGCGCTTTTGTCTCCTGAAATAGATGATGATAAGGTTTCATCCAGAATCTGCTTCCTGCTTAATAATCACTGGATTAACAGCATGGCACTTAATAACATAATTGGTAATTCTTCAATCATAATAATTATTCACTTTTGGCAGTTGCTGGATGAAAAGACAGTCAAATGTAATCTATAAATGTTTCTATGTCAGTTTGCTTTAAATGCTTCTACAAAGACTTAGCTAGATTCATAGTAGGATGGTATGCAATTCCATAAATCCAAAATTGCCTGTTACTTTTTTTATTTTGTTTTTATATTATTTATTTTTTCATTTATTTACTTATTTTTATTTTATTTCATTTTTTAATTTTTTTAAGGACAACAGTGTGGCTTATGTACAGTTGCATTAAAAATTACACCCATAAACCATTACTATATAATACAGTTTAGTCCAAGGATAAATGAAAATTTGCACTTTAAATAAAACATCACTCAATCTCATTCAAATATTTCTTACTTGTAAATTAAGCAAAATGTTAGAAGTTTTTTTTTTTCTAATGAATTTCTTCTAAAGGGTTCAAATACCATATTGTCCATTAACCTATAAACATCAAGAGGACTCTTCTACCACAGCTATTTTGACTGGTCTATTTCCAATAGCAGGAGTGTCTAGTAGTAAGTTTTTATAACAACCCTGTATTATATAAAAATTACCCCATTTTAATGCAAAGAGTGTAGACCCTGATCAGATGTTGCATTCTGTGGCATCTTATCTGGGTAGGCACTTTTGACAATTACCTATTTGGGGGGTTTCTCCACTAAAATGCGTTAATATCTGGACATCTTTTCATTTACTATAATTGTCCTAAAATTTCAAAAAGTCCATTTTATTACCTCTTCATGTGTCTAAATACTGCGGAATGAGTGGTAGACAGTGCAGACCCTGATGAGATGCTACGTTCTGCAGCATCTGATCTGGGTCGAAATTGTTTGCATAGGCCTGTATATCCCAATACTTAGTATTATAACAATATTTTAGGATTTTTGTTTCTAATTCAATCAACTTAATATTGTATCCCCAAATAAGTTGCTATAATGGTGTATTAAACAGTTGATTTACTCTTCTTGGAACTCGGGCAAGGCCTGCTATCCTTTTAGCAGGCAAGGGTAGCGGGGGAATGTTTTTATTTCTTCTGTTTCTTCACTTTCATTCCTGTTCCTCTTTCTTCCCTGACCCTCTCTTTCATCTCCTCTACTATCTCTTCTATATCTTTTCTCCCTTTCTCTGGGAGACGACACAAAATGACCCACAAGGGTTGACCTGTCGTTAAACCCCAACTCAATCAAATCTTCTTGGAACATGCTGCAAGGGCACTTGGTGTCTGTTTTAGAAAATAAAATAAAACAATCGTTTTCCAAATCACAACACAGTCCCTGCCTTCATGAACACATTTAGACCACTCGTCAAGAAGCAGATGCATGTCTTCAGTGTAGAAGGCGCCATCTTGGGCCGTCAGGAAGTGGTTCACATCATTTATAGCTTCATCAAGAACGGCATTTAACAAACTGAAATACACCAAGTAACCATGCTGGGACACTATGGATGTGTGTGCTGGAGCAATGTTCTGGTTGAAGATTTACCTTTCTTGTCAATGGAAGCCCTGGTGATAGTGTGACCCTTTTTAAGTAGTCCAACAGCAGTACTCTTTAGCATCCTATAAAGTATAGATTGTCACCTTGCCTGCAGACATCACTGTCTTAGCTTTCTTGTAAGGCAGAGAACCTTTCCAGATCTCTGACTTCATCTCTGGTTGGTAGTGATGGACCATGGTTTCATCTGTGGTCACAAATTGCCAGAAGATGCTAAGCTGTCATTCTCTCCTGACAAGTTGTGCTGAATCCGTTTCTGATCAGATCCAAGGAGCGTTGGGACCCAATGAGCTGACGCCTTGAGACAATATAACGCTTTGTACTCTCCTTTCTACAATAATGCTACAAGAATCTTGGCAATGGTCTCCTGAATAGTAATGGTGGCTGACCTTCCCAGACAGCTTCCAGAGTCTCCCTGGCACATTTCAACTCAGCATCCCATCTTTTTCACCATGCTTAATATGAAGGGGTATCCTCTCCTGCTGTGAATATCATGTCCTCCTTGACCTTTTTGAGTGTTGAACCTTTGTGGTTGAGGTAGAGAATGACTGTACAATGGCTGAAGTTGCCCATTTTATCAGAAACCACTTATGATCAATGCTTGATTACATTATGTCCAAGAGATTAATTAAAAACAACTGAAAATAGCTTCAAACTGTTTCTGGGTAATCTATGGAAGTATTTCTGCCTTACTATTCAGCTCGTGTGTGTGTGTGTGTGTGTGTGTGTGTGTGTGTGTGTGTGTGGTTTTCCCATGCTTATAAGCATAAGTACAAAGTTCAAGCTAAAGCATTTTTGTTAACCAAAAAATATTGGTATATTTTTCTGATTTCTCCACAAAAAATACACTCTAGGTACTCATTAGAAGCCCTTCATTGAGACGCTTTTAACCCTTATCCTGCTGAATAATTTAATTAGCCACACCCATTTCTGACTATCAGCCAATCAGATAACATCACATAATGTTTTCGTTTAAATTCACAAACAGAATGACAATCAGTGTAGATCCTGATCAGATTCAGAAGCCATCTGATCTGGATCTACACTGTTTGCAAAGGTAGGGGTTGTCGTGAAGAGCAGGATAAGGGTTAATGAGTTCCCACAACATATTGCATATGATTCACATGAAATGCCATGCATCATTTCTTCTGAAATGTAATTAAAAGACACCTAGACTGTCATCTGCTACAGTGTTTTATATGTTAATCATGTAAGGATAAACAACTCGAGTTGATGCTTTCAAACATTTAAGCATTCAACTGATCAGATATGAAATCATGCATGGACAGCATCATGATCTTCAATGATGTTAATCCACACTATTAAGATTTCTCGCTTTGTTTCCTGAACATATACAGAAAAATTCACATAAAAATTCACAGAAAAATAAATGTCTCAAATATGTTCTTCGGATAAAATAATGCTTGAGATTTCACATGAATTGTCTGCCAAGCAGACATTTCACATGAAATGTCAGATCTTATTTTCTCTGAACAATGATTAAAAAATATAATGTCGTCTGCTAAAAGTTTGCCTAGCTCTTTAGGGTTTAACTCTTTGCTTATGGCTTTATGGATTTTTCCATATCCCAGCTCAGTACTTCCTGGCTCTCTTCATCCTTAAAGCATCAATCACAACTACAGCAGATGACAGTTGTTGTTTTTTTTTGTTGTTGTTGGTGTTTTTTTTTTTTGTTTTTTTTTTTGGGGGGGGGGCGGTTGTGGAAAAAAAAAACCGTAGCATTTCATGTGATTTGTCCGCTAGACAGACAATTTACATAAAATGTTTCTCTGAAAAATTACCAAAAAAGGTTCAAAGTATTATCTTCTGTAGTTGGAACTGTGTTTTAGGGGTTAAAATGTTTTACAGTTTTGGCAGTAAAACAGTCGTAAGAAAATGAATTATTAAATGTTTTTGAATAATAATTGTATTGAAATTAAATTCACTTCTGTGTTTTGTTTGTTCTTTTTTCGCTCATCTGAGCTATGCTCTGGCTGAGCTATAGTGATCAATGTTTGTGTGTCGTCCATCTGTCAGTCTATCCACCTGTTCATTTGTTTAACACTTTAAAATGACATCTCCTCCAAAGTCACTGAAGCAATTTGTCCCTAGTTAGGGAGAAACGTTTCTTGGGTAGGGGGATATAAAAATAGCTAAAATTATGCTCATCTGCCGTTTTGTTTTGTTATGACAACTGAAAGGTCCCATAGACTTATAATGGGAAAATGGTTAAATTGAATTTTCTCCCTAAAGCGTGTAGTAATGTGAACCATATTTGGCAGTTAAGATCAGTTGATGATTGTCTAGCTAGTTTATGTGTTTTATGACCAGTGGTCATTTTGTTTGGTTGTCATGGCAAAATTTTAAAGTAGGATATTTGTAAAGCACTAGCAAGGAAAGAAGACCATTTTACATAATAGCAGGTTGAGCTTCTCTTGTCTGGCCTAGTAAAGAGGTAGGACATGCAGCGAAGGTGCGAGTGGCAACATGCAATTGAAATACCTCTTCTATCATTTATTTAATCATTGAAGTTTAGAGCTTGGCTGGTGAAGATAAATAGATTATAAAAGGAATGACCCCTGACAGCAAGAACACCCAAACAAAGGCAAAAATAGCTGGTGTCTAAAACTTATAATACATGCTTGGAGTAGCAGGAGCTTTAAGTAGCAATCAACATTTTATTCTGGGAGGGTTATCTTCCCCTGCTCCTGTGCTGTATACATGTATAAAATCATGATATTGTTTAATAACTTCTCTCCAGGAACCCACCAAATTTCGTGTCGATCCTACTGTTGAAACGGGATTGGCAGCTTGTTCAAATGGTCATGCTCTATTGACTCCTGCTTATATATGGCAAAAAAAAAAAAAAAAAAAACCCTTCTTATTCAAAACCAAGAACTGCTCAAATGATGAGCCTTTCATTAGTTGCAATGACAGGATTGGAAAAATTTTGCATATTTGCATATATAACATCTGCATATCTGCAGTGGCTATTTCTCTCAGGTGAGCGAGCCATGGCTTGTGGGCCCAGTGCGTGGGCCTCTTGTATTAATATGACATAGCTTAAAAACGCCAACTGGACGTGAAAATTGCCGTCTGGTTTCCATGATTTTATCAAATTTTTCGCAAAACGTCAACTATTATTGTTGTTACCAAGAACGTCAGCAACGTCGCCTAGCAATTATGACGTAAAATCGTTCGAAATGAAATAATTCACTTGGTGAATTATCGATTATAATTCAATGACAAATCCCAGTAAGTCACTGCTGAAAATGTAATAAAAAGATTTCTCGGTGAAATCGAAACCATTAATTTCATGGTTTCAAATAATGAAATTACGACTTTCGGATTTCCACTGTTTTGGACTATTTTTTCATCCAATCAAATTACTCATTTATTCTGTGTCCGAAACCTCGTCAAAGAGTAAAGACGTATTCTAACACTCCTTGCCTATTTAGGCAATAGTTAAATTCAGAGATTTATTATATACAAAGTAATGAAATATAGAGAATTATTAATGAAATAAAATGCATATTTTCACTAGTGAAATATAAGTTTTATATTTTCACTAATGAAAATATAAAACTTATATTTTCACTCCTCTGAGCAGTGAAAAATATAAGATCTGGATCTACTTTTTTCTTATTTACATTAATGTTTTCATTACACGAGATGAAAATTTTTATGGTATTCAATGAAAAAGAGTAAATTTTCTTTTTATTTTATTTTTACACGCCAATGCGCGTTTCTGACGTCATATCTAACGTCACCAAACATAACAAAACATGAACGTCATGGCACCAAGAGACAAAACTGCGTGTCAGACTTTCCCTTGCAAATGCAAGATTTGCATCTCTTCTATCGAAAGTGATGTATATAATAAAAAGAAAATTCAAATGTTTGTCGTGAATATGACTTTTATTTCATCTCTTGAAGTGAAAAAATGTATATTTCATTCGTGCCTTCGGCACTCATGAAATATACATGTTTTCACTTCACTCGATGAAATAAAAGTCATATTCACTCCAAACATTTGAATATCCTCTATTTATTCTGCAGCTAATCACTGGGCGGAAGCGCGCGACGTTATCTGGCATCATTCCGACGTCATTTTGACACTGCTGACGTCAGTCATCGATTCCACAACGCTAGACGGTGTAATGTCGTTTTTGTCGCGTCAACAACGTAAGAAATGCATGTAAACAACAGAATTACAGTCAAAACTGTTGGCGGGATAGCTTTATGCGATGGCGTAAAGTCTGAAGGATACAATTACTTTTTCGTCGTTTTCTTTGTTTGAATCGAAATAGATCAGCTCTTGTGCGTGATTTGTTGAGTAATAAATCACAGTTTGTCGGTAAGCGCTAGTGATTTCATCTACTTTACAACTGATCTCCAAACAGTGATTTATTACTCAACAAATCACGGCTAGAAATGATCTTTCTTTAGGTAAACTTGTCTGAAATTATGTCAAGTGGTAAACGTTTGGTACTCGAAACGCTGACTTTTGTGGAGATTGATCATGAAATATTTTCTACAGTCATTCTCTCCCTTCCGCTGATTCATGAAGGGCAGTTGTCAGTTTCTGGCGAAAGAATGTGCACAATACTGGTTGACGGCTTAGAGGATTAAGGCTGCCCAGTAAACATGTGGTTAGGTAAACTGACCGCGCTCGACATGACCCCAGTGGGTTGACTGGGCCGTAAAACCTCAACACAAACAAACGAAACGTTGACGTCACATTGCCGTTTTTCTGCACGCGACGCCAGGCGGACTATCACCTACTGCTGCATTTTCTCTGTGTTGATTTCTTGCGTTTTATAGCTTTAATGTTTTATTTTCCTCGTTTTCTAGGTACAAAACGTTTTTTATACGCCCGTTTGAAAAACGGGACGTATTATGTAACGGGGTATGGCGTCCGTCCGTCCGTAAACTTTTTCGTTTCCGGCTAACTCCTCTTAGTTTACATCCGATCAAGCCGATACTTGGTATATAGTTAGACCATGATGTGGCGCAGCGCATATTGTTTCGGGGTTACAGTCCACCAAATGTTTGCAGAGTTATGCCCCTTAGAAAATTTCTGTAAACTTTTCATTTCCGGTTAACTCCTCCTACATTTTACATCCAATCAAGCTGAAACTTCATATATAGTTAGACCATGATGTGGAGCAGCGCATATTGTTTCGAAGTTAGTCCACCAAATATTAGCAGAGTTATGCCCCTTTGAAAATTTCAGTTGACTTTTCGTTTCCGACTAACTCCTCCTACATTTTAAATCCGATCAAGCTGAAACTTTATTTGTAGTTAGACCATGATGTGGAGCAGCGCATATTATTTCAAGGTTAGTCCACCAAATATTAGCAGAGTTATACCCCTTTGAAGATTTCTATTAATTTTTCGTTTCTGGCTAAATCCTCCTACAGTTTACATCCAATCAAGCTGAAACTTCATGTACAGTTAGACCATGATGTGGTGCAGTGCATATTGTTTCGCGGTTACAGTCCACCAAATATTAGCAGAGTTATGCCCCTTTGAAAATTTCAGTAAACTTTTCGTTTCCGGCTAAATCCTCCTACAGTTTATATCCTATCAAGCTGAAATTTTATTTGTAGTTAGACCATGATGTGGAGTAGCGCATTTTGTTTCAAGGCTACAGTCCACCAAATATTAGCAAGAGTTAAACCCCGTTGAAAATTTCTATTAATTTTATTTTTTTTTTGTTTCCGGCTAAATCCTATAGTTTACATCCGATCAAGCTGAAACTTCATAAATAGTTACACGATGATGTGGAGCAGCAAATATTATTTCGAGGTTACAGTGCACTAAATATTTGCAGATTTATGCCCCTTTGAAAGTTTTTGTAAACTTTTCGCAGCATATTGTTTAGAGGCAATAGTGTGCAAATTTTATTTTATAATTGGTATATTTTTTGCAAATAACAAAAGTTTTGGTCATATGGGCAAGATACTGACTTTTTTTTTTTCTTTTTTTTCTTCTTCTTCTTCTTTTATTAGATATGCAAGAAAAGGTTGCCATTATTAAATCTTTATGAATACATAATTCTTTTTGGAATTTTTTAATACTCTTCTGATTTGGTTCCCTTGAAGAACAAAAATAAAATCAGTATTAAACAAGTTAAAGGTTTACAAAAAAAATTCTTGCAGCATTTTTTTTTTTTTTTTTTTTTTTTTTTTTGTTATTGTTTGGTGCGATATTGAAGTATAGGAAAAACAAGTCAGCCAAAGGCTCATATGAGCATGCTTCTGTGGTGTGTCCTCCGTCAGAAAGCACTTCTCCCAGAAGCAGCAAACTTCTCCCTATTTTCCCAGGAGGGAGAAGTCACTTCTTCCTTAATTCCTGGGCCAGCTTGGTCGCTTAGATTACAGTTCACCAAATATCAGCAGAGATATGCCCCAATGATTTTTTTTTTTTTTTTTTTTTTTTTTTTTTTTGTAATTCCACTTACAGTTTATATCCGGAGCACTGAATTACACAGGAGCCAGTTTTTGTGCTACATCTTTTTACTTGCCACGGGCGTATAATGCCCCGCTTGGCGGAGCTCTTGTTATCCAATAATGTGTCCCTCAATATTTTCCCGACGTAAGTATCGAAGAGTTGGTAAAAGTTCATTTATTTTGAATAAAAGCATAAAAGAAACAGAAAAAAAATCAAATTTTCTGTTGTTGTTTTTTATGCTTTTATTCAAAATAAATGAGTTTTACCAACTCATTCATACTCATGAACACCAAAATTTGTATTTTCACTCCTGGTTATCGCCATTCGTGAAAATACTACATATTGTGCTCATTCGGTGAAATAAAATTAGATCTTACACTGAAAAAAAAATCAAATATCCTCTATATAAAACGAACGCCCAGATCTGTTTGCCCATCCAGACAGTCTGATCATGGCATACAGTGTCAGAAATTACTATCACCTAAGTTTTACATGTATTTTAACTAATGAAACGGGGGCCTTGTCAAGCGAAGAAATCATGGGCATTGGTGGGGGAATTGGTTTATAATTGACAAGATATCGGTCCGATTTGTTTTGCAATACTCTCTCCCACACCTATAAACTTAACGGCCAAGGTCACGGTCTTGAAACTTTTATGTCACAGTATTGTGCGAACGTTTTTAACAGCTCATATTTTCCAGACCATATGATGGATTTGATACGTTGATAGATATAGATGAATTTGGTTTGTTGATAGACATAGGTCCAAAGTTTGATTCAGCAATACCCCGCCCTTGCTAACGACCCTAAGGTCAAGGTCATGAACAGCTTATATTTCTAGACCATATGATGGAATTGGTTTGTATTTGGTATGATGACAGATAGTGGTCCGAAGTTTTATTCAGCAATACCCCGCCCCTCCATTCTTTGTCCATGGCCTTAGAGTCTCCTTGTCAGGTCAGATATGAGGATTTAACAAATGTCCAAAACCTGTTTCTTTAAAGTATTAAATATAATATTCTTACATAATTTGTAACTAATTATTACCACTTATGCGAAGGTTTCGTGATAGTCAAATTGTTACTATAACGAATTTTGTCGTATCGAGTGTTGGTATGAAGAGGGTTGCCTGTACCGTCTAGTGAGGCAATTCTAACAAATATCCAAAATATATTTTCTGTGAGGAAATAAGAAAACAAGACCTTCCTTAAATATCGATCTGCTCATTAAGGAGTTTTTACAACAGCAAATTCATCTTAATGGCAACGCATTTGGGGACAAATGCTGTCGTTATAATGAGGGTTCACTGTGCATTCCTAGCCTCGCTCGGGTCATATGTGGGAAAGCCAAGTTCTGGTTACGGATGGTCAGGTGGTTTTTCTCCGGGTTCTCCGGTTTTCGCCCACCTTCGATGAACGATCGGCTCGATATAAGTGAAATATTCTTGAAAGGGCCGTAAAACCCAAATCAAAAAAAAAAAAAAAAAAAAAAAAAAACTGCATTCCTGATGGTATGTCTTTGTTCGGGCCCGCCATTGTTCAACTAGTGGATTTGATTAGCTCTGGCTGCCAATGTCTGAGGTGATTGCCATGAGCCATCTCGTTGCACTATAGAAAGATCCCGTAGATTTTACGAATACTGGTAACTGGCTGCCAGTACATGTACATTGTACCGTAAATTTTACGGGTACCTATAGATTACTTAAAGCAATAATTACGCATAATAGTTCAGTGTAGGGCAAGGTGGGTAACATATTGGACGTAGGGATGTAAGCTACCGCACCGTAACTTAAGCTTACACACCCTTGCCACCTTACATAAGAGGAAATTCATGCGAAAGTTCTACGGGCCCCCGTAAAAATTTACGGTAAAGGCGCTGGGAGCCAGTTACCAGTATTTACCATAAAATCTATCGGATTTTTTTACTGTTTCCGCCTGTTTCATCACGGTGATTTAATTCGATGTAGACGTGATCTTGCGCTTATTGCGTTAAAAGCATCTATGAGAGCCGAACAATTATTTTATATATTTTTTACATTTGAACCAAGGGTGAGGAGTTGTTACCAATAAAGTCGGTTGAACCCCACGGTAGTTTTTACTACTGGCCGTTCTAAGGCGGTGCTTCTAATGTTGTTTGGTGTTGCTGCTGCTGCTCTGTGTGTGTGTGCGTGCGTGTGTGTGTGTGTGTGTGTTCGATTGTTGTGTTTAGTGGGTCCTGTCTAGCAAAGTTACTGTCTTGCTGAGGAAGAGGGAGCTAGTTGCTTTGATATTTTTAAGTTTGTGGCTTGTGTACTTTATTTTGGTGTGTGTGTGTGTGTGTGTGTGTTTTTTTTTTTTTTTTGCTCTTCCTCTAAAATTCGGGAAAGACCTAGAGCTGCAATCAAAGACGACAACAAGTACATGTATGTTCATTTGTTTATTAGAATCCAGAAATCGCCGTATTGTTAACATGTATAAAATTGCATTGGCACGTTCAAATTACTACTTGTTGGTAAACATCATACTGTCGAATATACGCAAAAAAGGATATCCTCTCTCTCTCTCTCTCTCTCTCTCTCTCTCTCTCTCTCTCTCTCTCTGCATTCGGTACGACCAAACAGTTCATAATCATTTAAATAGAACTCTGCCTGCAGGGTTAAGTATCTTACCATGACACATACATAACACTGACATATACATTGTACCACTACAAATACGAGCCAGACTACTGCATTTTCTACAAGATTGAATGCGTGCCTAGCACACTCAGATCAGCTTGTACATGCGCAGAGTCTGATAAGTCATTACAGGGCACCCTGTGGGTAGCCAAGGAACCAAAGCGTTTTTAGGCGGTAAAGAAAGACAGATCAGCCTCGCGGATGTGCAGACAAATCTGAGTCTTTGCTGGGCGCACATGCAATCTTGTAGGAAATGCTTGTGCTCCAGCTCACATACTGAAATTTAGAGTTGAAAACACAGCTCACAGCAGATCAACATATCTATTTCTTCAATGGCACACAACATTGCGGAACGCAAGAAAAAGGCTCTGATGCCATATGCTAATGGCGAAAGCCCAAATCAGTCTACGTATCTGCGTACATTATCTTTTTATTCTATTGGTGGCCAATGGTTGCCCTGATCAGACTGCGCAAATGCGCAGTCTGATCAGCGCCATCGTTGCCCACACGTCATATGGACCTTTGTTTTGCATTGCGAATCATTTTGTCTTTAAATAACACACACATACACACATGTAAGACACGAACTATCTACCATTCTATTTGCGAAGAGCGAGATCTGAATTTATTCTGAATAGGGCTTTCTCTTGCCATACATACAATATCATAACCTAGCCAAAATAACGAATAGCGAATGCCCTATTCAGATTGCTCGATTGCAGAAGCAAGTTCGGGACTTCATTTGCTACAAAATTGTACTCCGTTTTTAAGGGAGAGGTTGCCAAACTGCCAAGAGATTTATCATATCACATTTCGACAATCCGTTTTCCTGTTACTAATAACTACCTAACAAATACATGTAGTTCCCTGATAACGCAAAATTTCGCCCCTATTAGCACTCTCGGTGCTTTAATGTATTGTCCGGTTCTATACATCATGTGAAATCGGTAATGACAATTGAGACCAATAAATCGGCTGGTGATGTTCTCCCAAGCGAGATGGAATCTATGGATTTAGAATATTGCACACTCGTACATCGAACGATAACCGCATCAAGTTATAAGCCGTCATTAATGCCTCTGTGAAAGCAGAAGCACAAATAGTCATTAAAATATAACCAAATCAAATGTTCGTATTATAGTCAAAACTAAACAAAGAAATAGCAAATTACATACAAGCCAAAAATGTGTCTTCAAGGCACATGAGGCCAGCGAAGGCCCTGCTTACAAAATTACTGAATACAGACACGCCTTTATTAAACCGACACTCGATACAACAACAAAATTCGTTATTATGATAATTTGACTGTCATGAAACCTTCGCTTAAAAGGTAACAATTAGTCAAGAATACTGTATTTAATACTTTAAATACAACGCGTTTTGGATAATTGTTAGAATTGCCTCAGTGAGGCGATTCTAACAAATATCCAAATACTATGAGGAAATAATAACAAAACAAGACCTTCCTTACATATCAATCTGCTTATTAAGGATTCTTTACAACAGCAAATTCATTTTAATGGCAATGTCTTTGGGAACAAATGCTGTCGTTGTAACGAGAGTTTACTGTACCATTATTTGTATAATCTCATATACATGTACATTTTAATCTTTATTATTCTGGGCCTAGTTGTTCAAAGCTAACGATGTCGTTAGTTAACGATTCGTTAAAATTTAAATCGTGTGATACACAAATATGCTGAAATTTTTTGCTGAAAAAATGTGAGTAGCTTTTGCAGTGCAAAAGCTACTCACATTTTTTTCAGAAAAAAAATATCAGAATATTGTATATTGAATCTGCTAAAACAGTTAACGAAATGACCCTTAACGAGCTCGTTAAGCTAATGACGCTTTGAACAACCGGGCCCTGTATTCTAAATCATCGGATGAAAAACTGATATTTGTTGTTTTTTTTTTTTCTTCTTTTTTTTTTTTTTATTTGCAGAAAATAAGACGACATTTTGTTCCAATTGTCTCCTTTGAATGAAATTTTAAGTTTAATTCCTGTGAAACCTAAGGAAAGTATTTTGAAAAGTCTGGTTGATTTAGAGCTAGCCGGTTAACGTTTAAGCTTTCATCTTCGAAATAGCTTTAATTCTCGAGAAAAGTCAGGCTCCCGTCCTTTTCAGTGGATGATTTATCCCTTGTCATACTGAATAAATTAAGATGCCACCGTGACGCCAATTTCAAATTTTCAGCCAATCAGATAACTTGATCCAGATTGTTGATACAAATTCACATACTGACTGACAAACAGTGCAGATCCAAAGAAGCCAACTGATTTAGATCAACAAACGACAGGGCATATCCGGGTTCTGTAGGACAAGCGTTAATAAACAAAATATTAATTTATTAAGTTTCATGAAATGTTTCTGAGGTTTTGAACAGAACCGTGAAAAAATGCTTCATTAATTCAGAATCCTGGCCAATCCCCTAATTCACTATTTATACAGTGATGAGGGGCAGCCAGTAGGGATGGGAGATGTAGAAATTACTACAAAATTCATATTGTGTGAGGAATATATTCCTGTCAGCAAACGCCACAGGGTAATCTTTATTTGTGCATTTTATATATGACTGAAGACACATTTAAGCTTGACATAACTTATTAACAGTACTGCGTCAAGTTTTGTTATAAGGTACAAAACCATCATGAACGCTTCAAGAAAAAAGAAGCGCGAGCAGTCTGTATTTGTTTGTGTTGAGGTTTTACGGCCCAGTCAACCCAATGGGGTCATGTCGAGCGCGGTCAGTTTACCTAACCACACATTTACTGGGCAGGCTTAGTCCTCTTAGCGGTTTACCAGTATTGTGCACATTCTTTCGCCAGAAACTGACAACTGCCCTTCTTGAATCAGCGGAAGGGAGAGAATGACCGTAGAAAATATTTCATGATCAATCTCCACGAAATTGATCATGAAATATTTTCTACGGTCATTCTCTCCCTTCAATTAGTAAGTAAGGGGACTGAATACACTTGGTGAATTTTCCACCATTTTCACAAGGGAAACAACTTTTTGTGACTTCCTGTTTGCTTTCCTGCACGCAAATGCCTTCTGAAAAGGGTGTGCTCTAAAAGGAAAGAATTTGCTCCCAAAGGGAGCAAATTCTTTTCTTTTAGATTACACCCCTTTTCAGAAGGGAGATAGAAAAAGACTTTACTGAGTTGTCTCCCATGGAAGTAAATTGTTCCCCTTGAATGTGAGTAGAAAAATAATGCTTTGCGTTGAAACAAAACGCATATGATGCTTAAAGTATGAATATAGTCCTTATGTAAAATGCGAACAGCAAAGGCCCGGGTCAGCTATTCATTCGCACAATCTGATCATCGCCTTTGTTGTCCGCTCACAGAATTAATAGATACCGGCCTCGGTTGCTCAGTTGGATGCGCCGTCCGACTGGAGACCAGGAGGTCGCGGGTTCAACCCCAGCCGAGGTCGGCAACATTCTTTCGTGGAGATTGATCATGAAATATTTTCTACGGTCATTCTCTCCCTTCCGCTGATTCAAGAAGGGCAGTTGTCAGTTTCTGGCGAAAGAATGTGCACAATACTGGTTAACCGCTTAGAGGACTAAGTCTGCCCAGTAAACGTGTGGTTAGGTAAACTGACCGCGCTCGACATTACCCCATTGGGTTGACTGGGTCGTAAAATCTCAACACAAAAGAATCAATGGATATTGTAGACTATATCGGCGAAAAGAACAAGACCCTAATAACATTCGCACAGGCTGGTCTGGACGAATGCACCTGCTGGTCTAGAACTTCGCCGTTGGCATGATAATCCACGACAGTTTATTCCTTTAATAGGTGGGCAGTCCGGTTGGTGGCTGCTGTTT
The DNA here is from genome assembly GCA_964016985.1 of Anodontia alba. Lineage (NCBI taxonomy): Eukaryota > Metazoa > Mollusca > Bivalvia > Lucinida > Lucinidae > Anodontia > Anodontia alba. The sequence continues at coordinate 51,770,148 of OZ024823.1, read as the reverse complement.
TCCTGGTGCTAAATTCTATCTCTGTATTTTCTGCACATATATTTATCTTTCTCTGTTTCCATATCTAATGTGAGTGGTTCCTAGTACGGTGCACTTATCCTAACAGTAAATATCCTTATGTTTAAACACTTAGCATGCTTGGTAAAAAATATCAGCAGACGACACTTTGATTTTTTTTCTTTTCCCAGAACACAGGCTTTGACATTTCATGCAAATTGTCTCCTTAAGAGACAAATTGCATGCAAATTGTCTCCTTAAGAGACAATTTGCATGAAATGCCAAATCCAATTTTCCGGGAAAAAATAAGAAAAATACAGTCAGTTTGTCGTCTGCCGAATTTGCCCAGAGCGTGGTAAGTGTTTAAGCTGTAACTAGCAACTGCAAGCCCAAAAGGAGCCGGTCTGATCAACTTTCTTTCCACCGGTAAGTATTGTTGAGGGAGTGGGTTTCTGGTATACACCAACATCAAACTTATTCTTCATTTCAGCTGTCATAGTCATAAAAGCTTGTTCAACATTTGTGGACGTTTTAGCACTTGTTTCTATGTATGTCATGTCGTTCTGGTTTGCAAACTCCTGTAAAGGATTATGTATTAATAGAAAATTCTTGAACGACAGACATCTATAATATTTTAAAATGCAGTAAAATTCAATGACTCGAACACCGATGGACCTTTTACCGTGGCTGATTCGAACCTGTTTTTGAGTCTCTAAGAAAATCTTCCGATATTTCAATGAAACAAACATTAAGGAACATTTTTGGGAAATTTCATTTTATCATGAAACTGTATGCTGTATATACTCATTAGAATTGCCCAATCGATGCAATATTCCAGTGAGTAAAACTCAGCATACCATTATCTTATGGAAGACCCTAAAAACATCCCTAAATTATCCTCATTTGCCTCCTTACCTGGTGTTATGATTAACCCTCAGGATATATATAACCAGGCAGGCCTGGGCAAACAGCAGACCCAGATCAGAGGCCGCGGCGCCTGATCATGGGTCTACATTGTTTGCTATTCTCGTCAGTCAGTTTTCAGACCTATCAACAACAGTGAAATGGACTGGTTTAATTTTAGGACAAATATGTTAAGGAGTTAACCCAGTCAGCATTCTACGTAACTATATCGGGCCGTCATCGGCCCGTCAGGGTAGCTGACGGGCCGATGACGGCCCGATGTAGATTTACGTAGAATGCTAGCTGGGAAGGTGTTCCAGTATTTTAAGTAAATGCGGTACAAATCCAAAATGTGTTTCATGGACGGGTGCTTTCCAATGCTTCAATGCTGTTCTTATTTAGAAAAGATGGCATTCAATATTACCCTTTCAAGCCTCCATTTCTGAGGTGGACTCTCCCATCTTTGAATCTAGTCAGAAGCATTGTTCCAAAGAGGTTGCTCAGTCAAAAATAAAATGAATTGCAAACAGTGCAGATACTGATGAGATGGCTCATGATGATCTGTCTCATTAGGATCTAAACTGAATGCACAAACTGTTTTGGTCTGCAGGCCTAAAAGGGTTAAAGGAAAAAGGGGAAAAAAACAAAACTTTAAGGTAGTTTTTGTCATTTTTGCCTCACTTCAGAAAAGGATCTACTGCAAAGGGTAAGAATTTATTCCCATTGCGAGTAAAGTCTTTCGTTTAAGAGTTGACTCCATTTCTGAATAGGATCTCTTCTAAAGGGCAAGACTTTACTCCCAATAGAAGTAAAGTCTTTACTTTACGAGAAGACTTCTTTCCGAATGGGAGTAAAGTCTTTCCTTTAAGAGTAATTTTCTTTTCTGAAAAGGATCTACACTAAAAGGAAAGAATTTACTCCCAGTGCGAGTAAAGTCTTTCCTTTAAGAGAAGTCTTCTTTTCTGAATAAGATCTACTCTAAAGGAAAGATTTACTCCCAGTGCGAGTAAAGTTTTTCCTTTAAGAGTAGACCTCTTTTCTGAAAAGGAAATACTCTAAAAGGAAAGAATTTACTCCCAGTGCGAGTAAAGTTTTTCCTTTAAGAGTAGACCTCTTTTCTGAAAAGGAAATACTCTAAAAGGAAAGAATTTACTCCCAATGCGAGTAAAGTCTTTCCTTTAAGAGTAGTCTTCTTTTCTGAAAAGGGAATACTCTAAAAGGAAAGAATTTACTCCCAATGCGAGTAAAGTCTTTGCTTTAAGAGTAGACCTCTTTTCTGAAAAGGATCTACACTAAAAGGAAAGAATTTACACCCAATGCGAGTAAAGTCTTCCCTTTAAGAGCAGACATCTTTTCTGAAAAAATCTACTCTAAAAGGAAAGAATTTACTCCCAATGCGAGTAAAGTCTTTCCTTTAAGAGTAGTCTTCTTTCCTGAAAAGGAAATACTCTGAGTGGAAAGAATTTACTCCCAATGCGAGTAAAGTCTTTCCTTTAAGAGTATACATTTTTTCTCAAACGGATCTACTCTAAAAGTCAAGAAGTTATTCCCAATGGGAGTAAAGTCTTTCCTTTGAGAGTAGTCTTCTTTTCTGAAAAGGATCTACTCTAAAAGGAAAGAAGTTATTCCCAATGCGAGTAAAGTCTTTCCTTTAAGAGTAGACCTCTTTTCTGAAAAGTATCTACTCTGAAAGGAAAGAAGTTATTCCCAATGCGAGTAAAGTCTTTCCTTTGAGAGTAGTCTTCTTTTCTGAAAAGGATCTATACTAAAAGTAAAGAATTTACTCCCAATGCGAGTAAAGTCTTTCCTTTCAGAGTAGACCTCTTTTCTTAAAAGAATCTATTCTGGAAAGAAAGAATTTACTCCTAATGGGATTGAATTATTTCCTTTAAGAGTAGACCTCAGAGGATCTACTCAAAAAGGAAACAATTTATTCCTAATGGGAATATTTTTTTCCATTCAGAGTAGACCGAAGAGGATCTACCCAAAAAGGAAACAATTTACTCCCAATGGGAAATTTTTTTTTCCTTTAAGAGTAGACCTCAGAGGGTCTACTCAAGAAGGAAATAATTTACTCCCAATATGAGCAAAGTCTTTCCTTTAAGAGTAGACCTCTTTTCTGAAAAGGTCTACTCTGGAAGGAAAGAATTTACTCCCAATGGAAATGAATGTTTTAAGAGTAGACCTCTGAGGATCTACTCAAAAAGGAAAAAAATACTCCCATGTGAATATTTTTTTTTTCCTTTAAGAGTACACTCAGAGGATCTACTCAAAAAAGGAAACAATTTACTCCCAATGGGAATAAATTCTTTTCTTTAAGAGTAGACCTCAGAGGATCTACTCAAGAATAAAACAATTTACTCTTAATGAGAATAAATTCTTTACTTTAATAGTAGACCTCGGAGGATCTACTCAAGAAGGAAACACTTTACTCCAAATGTGAATAAATTCTTTCCTTTAAGAGTAGTCCTCAGAGGATCTACTCAAGAAGGAAACACTTTACTCCAATGAGAATAAATTCTTTCCTTTAAGAGTAGACCTCGGAGGATCTACTCAAAAAGGAAACAATTTATTCTTAATGAGAATAAATTCTTTCCTTTAAGAGTAGACCTCAGAGGATCTACTCAAGAAGGAAACACTTTACTCCCAATGAGAATAAATTCTTTCCTTTAAGAATAGACCTCAGAGGATCAACTCAAGAAGGAAACAATTCACTCCCAATGAGAGTAAATTCTTTCCTTTAAGAGTAGATCTCTTTTCTGAAGGAGCTTGGTGTGCAGGAACGCAAAGAGGCAGCCAAAAAGTTGTCTCCTTTGTAAAAAATGGCCGAAAATCTACCAAATGTCCCAAGTTGCCTTAACCTTTACCACCCTCTGAGCTAATTCTGCAGATGACAAATTGATGGTATTTTTCTTATTTTTCCCAGAACACAGTTTTTGACATTTCAGGCAAATTGCCTCGATTGGAATGAAGACAATTTGCATAAAATGTCAAAACCTGTTATCTGGGAAAAATAAGAAAATATTTCGACATGTCGTCCGCTGTTACATGTTATTAGTATTGTTTTGAATAGAAAGACTGCTTTAAGTCTAAATGTTAACTTGCCTTGTGTTTTATCATTTTGCTAAAATATTCGGAGACCTTAACGCTTTATCATACTGGGCCCAGTTGTTCAAAGCGTCGTTAGCTTAACGAGCTCGTTAAGGGTCATTTTGTTAACTGTTTTAGCGGATTCAATACACAATATTCTGATATTTTTTGCTGAAAAAATGTGAGTAGCTTTTGCAACTTGCACTGCAAAAGCTACTTACATTTTTTCAGCAAAAAAATTCAGCATATTTGCGTATCACTCGATTAAAATTTTAACGAATCGTTAACTAACGACATCGTTAACTTTGAACAACTGGGCCCTGGTCCTTAACTTTAACCTATTTGTGCTTAGCTGTTTTAGAGCGCTAAATGTTAAAACATAAACAGGTGTACTTACCAGAGCTGCGTCGTATGATACCACACGCTTATTTGCAAGATCGCATTTGTTTCCAACCAGCAACTTTGCAACATGGCCCCCACCAAATTTGTCAATCTCAGTCAACCAGGATTTGATGTTTTGAAATGATTCCTGTAAATATAATAATAGAAAATAATAATAATCTATTATGTTGTAGATGACCATATTGTAATAAAAAAAAAATACATAGTTCCACGGGGAATAGACAATGCTTTACTTCAGATGTATTCTTGTAAAACAAAATTCAACAACTACCACTGTTACTTATTCAGTATGCTCATATCTTTGTATCCGCACAAATCACAGCTTACAAAAGACACAGGATGATAGAAACTGGGATACAGTATTAATTTTTAAATGTCGTAAAACTTTCTTAATGTACAGACTTGTTTCTATACGAATGTTATGTTTGTTTATGTGTTTGAGATAGTTCTACAATTAAAAAGCCTTTAAACTTTTACCACTCTCTGGGCTTATTAAGCAGACGACAAAGCGGTGACATTGGAAACATTTGATATTTCATTGGAGACAATTTGCATCATATGTCAAAACCTGTTTTCAGGGAAAAATAAGAAAAATATTTCAAAATGTCGTCTGCTGAATTTTTACGTAGAATGCTAAGTGTTAAACCAATAATCGAATAATACTTGCCAAGTCTGTGAGATCAAAGACGATGATAACTCCATGTGCACCCCTGTAGAATGTAGAGGTAATCGTTTTGAACCTCTCTTGGCCGGCAGTATCCCACTGAAATAAAGAAATGTTAGTACTATACTGAATTATAAAACGCTGTGGTACATGTAAATATTCATAAACGTCGTTAGGCCAGTATTTTACCTTTGGGTTTACGGGATATTTCCTTGAAAAGTTGCTGTCGGGAGGAAGGAATAAAAAATTTAAAAAAAAAAATGAAAAAGCTTGGATGGATCAAATAAAATAATTTCAAACAAAAATACTTGTAAAAATGCTATATTTTGTCACCAACTTCGAAGGTAGGGACATGAAATAAAAATAAAATTCTAAATGCAAATTTTAATTTTCTGGAGGGCCTAAATCATAGGGTAGACTTTCCCGTACTCCTAAAAAACCCATATTCGACCTAATTATCGCACTGTGTGCCAAGGTATTTCAAAAGCACTGAAAAAAAAACTTGTAGTAAAATATCCACTCAATAAGGGCAAACTTTAATGAAAGATCAGCAGAGGGCTTCATGAGAAATGACAAATGATCCTTGTGCGATTTTTTTTTTTCTTATTTTCTTCATAAAAGCACATGTTCTGGGTTCTCATTTGAATTAGCCTGACTTGTCGAGGCAAATTAAATGAGTAGTCACAACATGTGCTTTTAGAGACATAGATAAAAGTATACTGGCTGTAATCCGAAGACTACGAAATTGCTAGACTGTGCGCTTATAGGGTTATGTGCGGTTAGGTCGAATACGGTAATAATAATAATAATAATAATAATAATAATAAAAACACTGGTCTTAGCATGCAGACCATTTGGAACAGTTGTGAAATGCTGATCAACCCGACTGTATTTGGACATTTACTTATAGCTGTGATAAGAAGGATACATAAGAACCAGAATCATACGAAATACCTGTTGTTTTTAAACTTTATTGTTAGAATGGCTGTCTGATCCGGAACTGTACAATATCTAGAACTGTCAAAGTAACCGTAACTATTCATGTAAGAACTTCGGTTACACCTGTTTGCTTTGAAAATGTTAATAAAACATGATCAACGAAACGTATTTCCATCTAGACCTTGACATTTAATAACGATCCTTGCTCGTGGGCAAGCTTCTCTGAATCTGATTAACCCATTGTTATGGAAGCGTCCTAGTGACAGGTGAAAAAAAATATTTAAGTCCTATGTATGAGATAGTAACTCCTATGTAGGAGATAATAAGTCCTACGTAGGAGGTAGGAGATAATAAGTCCTACGTAGGAGACAGTAAGTCCTACGTAGTAACTCCTACGTAGAAGATAATAAGTCCTACGTAGGAGATAATAAGTCCTACGTTAGTAATTCCTACGTAGGAGTTAGTAACTCCTACGTAGGAGATAATGTCTTACGTAGGAGATAGTAACTCCTACGTAGGAGATAGTAAGTCCTACGTAGCAGATAATAAGTCCTACGTAGGCGATAGTAACTCCTACGTAGGAGATAGTAAGTCCTACGGAGTTAGTAACTCCTACGTAGGAGATAATAAGTCCTACATAGGAGTTACTAACACCTACGTAGGAGATAATAAGTCCTACGTAGGACTTACTTTCTCCTACAAAGATGCTAGTAACCGCATTACAATGCGGAGAAAAACGATGTTGGTCATATTTCATTCCATAAAGTAAATCTATTCAATTGATTATTTATAATATTTAAGAAATTACAATAAAACAAAATGATAATAATAACATTATTGTTGATATAATTTTCAGAATTAATTATAATAGTAATCAAGCTGTATATCATAATTCGGAAAACCCTCTGCTGGTCATTTTTTATCTTATAAAATGGTTTTCTAAGAAATTAAACATAGTGATAATAATGAAAAAGTAACATAGTGATAATAATGACATTATTATCATTATTATTACCATTATTTATTTATTTATTTATTTATTAAAATGATTACTAGTAGTAACAGTGATTTAGCTGTACCTTTGAATTCCGAAGAATAAATATTATTATGTTGGTCATGTTCAAAACGTTTTGTTTTTAAAAGAGCTACGTGGAGCTTTAACAGTTTTTACTGCATGTGTATTTAGGGGTATAATATTGCTAATTATTAAACAACTTAAATCCCTATCATATTGAAATTTGATTAAGTCGTGTTACTACCTGTTGGCATAGCTTATACGTGCTATTGAGTGGCAAACAGTGTGCAGACCTTAATAAGATGCTCTGTAATGTAATGTCTAATCAGGGGCCGCGACTGCTGTTTGTTAAGGTGTGTCTATCAGAATACTTAGGTTAAATACTGTAAACCACTTTCTTCTCTAACCATCATCTGTCAGATTCAATAAATTGTTCACACCTTTTCAAACATTGGCCTAAAGGTATTTGTTTCAAAAACAAACCTGGAATATCAGATGATCCTTAACCACACTTGACCTATATTTTTTACTAGGCCATTATAGTACCCACTGATTTGTCTAAACATTGCTGGCTAAATGTAGAACCGTGTAGACCCTGATTACACAATGTGTTATGTGACATCTGATCTGGGTCTACACTGTAAGCACAGGCCTATCTGTCTAGAAACCTAGGATAGTAACAGTAATAATCTAAGGAAAACGACATTTTATCCATATTTACTAACTACCCAACACAGAAATAACAAGAGTCTCTCCAAATAATAAAAACAGGATTTAATAGTATGTGCAACAATTGTAGTTCCAGATCAGCATGTGCATACATTTTTTTTTCGCTGATAGAATGTGCAATCTCTATTCGCATGCAGTGTAGACTCTGATCATAAAGCGGACGTACAGACTAATCTGGGTCTAGAGTGGTCGCATAATTCATATAGTCCATTTCTTTTTGAAAAGACTCAACCATCATTGTTTCTGATTTTACTTGTAGACACCTCAAAGTTCTACAAAATATCAACAAGACATTCTATTTTTTATTTTTATTTGTACATTGTTTTGAAAAGATTGTTCAAACATATATAAAAACAAGTTTAATAACATCATTGTGTATTTCCAGTATCTGTATCTAGATTTTTAACGCTAACAGGCAACTGAATCCCATAAAAGCAGTATTTCCATGAAGTGTGAACCGGTTAAACACAACCTTCTCCAGGGACCTGTACCTCCTGGTTTCATTTATCTATTAGACATCATAGAAGCCTCAGGCCACTGGACAGTGTTATATTTTTTTATCTATAACCCATGCAATAAAAACAAAGTGGTCCAAACATCAAATAAACCAACATTTGTAAAGGACCATTACGACAATGATCTAAGAATCCGGGCAGACAAATCGGCATCTTTAATTGTGTACCTAAAGAAACACTGGTTACTGTAAAATGCATTGATAAACAGTGAAAATCCTGATCAGAATGTGCAGTTGTGCTGTCTGATCTGGGTATTTCATGTTTGCGTAATACACAATCTCCCTTTCTCATAATCTGACACAAATGTCCTGTATCTGAGACAGGTCACTGCTATTCTTTAATCTGTCAGATCAATAAAAAAAATTAAGTTTGATTGTTAACTGAAAAATGATTGTAAGGCAACATTTATGCATCAAGGACAAACTGATGATACTCTTAATTTTCCCAATGTGTGTGGGGGTGGGGGTTGGGGTGCATATTTGATCCCTTAACCTTTACCATTCTCTGGGCTAATTCAGCAGAAGACAACTTGTTGGTCTTCCTGAATTATCGTTCACTAAATGTATTACTTTTTTAATTAAACAATATGTTTGTTTTCTTAGGTTAAACTATTGATCTTCATTTCAATATCGTATTGAATTATCTATAACTAAATACTATCTCCTACGTAGGACTTATTATCTCCTACGTAGGAGTTACTAACTCCTACGTAGGACTTAGTATCTCCTACGTAGGACTTATTATCTCCTACGTAGGAGTTACACCTCCGTAGGACTTACTATCTCCTACGTAGGAGTTACTATCTCCTACGTAGGACATATCTCCTACGTAGGAGTTACTAACACCTACGTAGGACTTAGTATCTCCTACGTAGGACTTATTATCTGCTACGAACTCCTACGTAGGATTTACTATCTCCTACGTAGGAGTTACTATCTCCTACGTTGGACATTATCTCCTACGTAGGGGTTACTAACTCCTACGTAGGACTTATTATCTCCTACGTAGGACTTATTATCTCCTACGTAGGAGTTACTAACTCCTACGCAGGACTTACTATCTCCTACGTAGGACTTATCTCCTACGTAGGATTTACTATCTCCTACGTAGGACAGGACATATTATCTCCTACGTAGGAGTTACTAACTCCTACGTAGGACTTATAATCTCCTACGTAGGACTTACATATTTTTTTCACCTGGCACTAGGACGCTTCCATACATTGTAGACTGAATGAACTTGCCCACACTATAATACTGGAAGATTCTAATTTCGATTTTAGGTATTTCAGGCTGTCTGATTTAGTTATTCCGAGAGAAATGCAAATAGTGGAGAACCTGACCAGATGCCGCATTCTGCGGCGTCTGATCTGGATCTGCACTGTTTGCCAGCTACCCATTTAGGGGTTTCCCGACTACAATGCGTTAAATGCTTACCATATTTAGCTTTATGATTTTGTTGTCCATTTCAACCGTTCGAATTTTCTGAAATGAAAGATGAAAAATAAATAAAAGCTATCATACCTTATTTACCCTAAGTATTCGGACTGACAGACCTAAGCAAATTGTCTAGACCCAGATCAGACGCAGCAGAATCGGGGACTGCATTAGCTGTTTGTCATTCATCCAGCAGACTTGGGTAAATCAACGTATTGTAAATGGACTTTTTAACTCATGCCGAGTGGACTCTTCTACCTGAACTCTTTGGACCAGTCCATTTCCAGTTTAAGGGGTGTCTGGTCAGTTTTTATTATTACCATGTTTTATTGAAATGCCCTGTTCTGCGGTGTCAGATCTTGGTCCACACTGCTGACCAATGTCCCATTTATGGGACGCTAGGCATAAAAAGGTTTAGGACAAGTATGATAAAGCATTAACCCTTAAAGCGCCAAGAAAACCTGCATCTGAAAATGTCGTCTGTTTATGTCGTCTGCTGAATATTCTTGCAGACTTTTCAAACCTATTTTTGCATACAGGCAAACAGTGTGGACCCTGATCAGACTGCTCCTAAAGGAGCAGTCTGATCTGGGTCCACACTATTTGCAAAAATGACTTTTAAAATCACAAGCAGATGACAAAGCAGACGACAATAGTTGTGACTGGCGCTTTAAGGGTTAAGGTCTCCGAATATTGAGAGGAAAATGGTAAGCCACAAGGCGTTAACATTTAGGCTTAAAGCAGTCTTTCTATTCAAGATAAAAACTAATAAATGATTAAATTCTATAAATATTGCCCCTGAAAAAAAAGAACATACAGCCGAACCTCAATGGCTCGAACATCTTAATTTGGGACCATGGAAATTTGTTCGAGACATGGGTAGTTCGAGCCACTGAGGGTTAATCATGGCACCAGTTCAGGAAGCAAATAGCGATAATTTAGGGAAATCTTTTTCGATTTTCTACACAACGATTGTATGTTGAGTGTAGTCATTAGAATTGCCTCGATGAGGCGATTCTAATGAGTACACACAACATACAATGCCATGATAAAATAAGAAAAAAAATCTTAATATTTGTTTTCTTGAGCTATTGGAAGAATTTTGTAGGGACTGAAAAAAGAGTTCGAATCATCCACGGTAAACGAGCCATCCGTGTTCGAGCTATTGAAGTTATACTGTATAAGAGAATGAAAATCGGAGTCTTGGTTTTATTGAAACTCTGTATAACAGCAATGTCGTTTGCAGGGCTACGTGCGCCTCTTAGGCTTAAGCGGAACTCGATTTTCCAAGATGTATGTACCAGAATGGGCTCAATGATCGCAATGAAAATAATCAAAGCACTGACAGTACTGGTGGGTCGATTGAGTTTAAGCTGGGAAATGGTCCTGAACGGGGACTGTAGACTCTTTCATTTAACCCATAACTTCCTGTAAGCAAACAGTACATACCATGATCAGACGCCGCGTTCTGTGGCGTCTGACCTGGGTCTGCATTGTTTGCCATTGTTCCAGTCCAGGTTTTACAGATGACTCTCTTTACACGGCACTCTGACGTCATAGTGACCAGATAGTGCGGCTATAAATAACCGTTACCTGGAATTCAACAAACGCGCGGTTTGATTTTATTGGTCAGTGATAGTCACGTGTACAACAACTTTAAGGAAATTTTGGTGTTAGTGTACTTTGACTAGTTTATAAACAGTCGACCCTAAACTGCACTATCATGAAGTATTGGGAGACTTTTAACTGCCGTCACTTAAAGACAGCTAAAATGAGATCAAAAGTGGTACCACACACTAATGATTTTATTGCCCCTACATAGGCGCTAGGCAAGACAGATCAAAGGCATGTCATAAAGAAGTGATTATGGCATCCCAGCAGGGGGTGGTAAAGAGGCCTTCTGAGGGATAACAAATATTTTGGATGGGATATTACCTGTGGATCAGATAAATACGCCAGTACAAAATTCCCCTATTGGGCCTTTACCTGGCTATCTTTTATTGACGGAACACTAGGTTTTGTTGTGCCCAGTCTCTTACCAGCGATAAGACTAATGACTGAGACACGTCTTCCGCTTAGAGGACTAAGCCTGCCCAGTAACGTGTGGTTAGGTAAACTGACCGCGCTCGACATGACCCCATTGGGTTGACTGAGCCGTAAAACCTCAACACAAACAAACATGTCTTATTTTTAAGTCTTTAACACCAGCTGCAGTGCAGTTGTCAGATAAAATCTTTTAAGGCTGCGCTTGAAAACAAACACATAAAAGAAGGAAAATCGGAACTCAGGAGATGGTACACAGACTTTCGCTCTTTGTAAAAACATTGGCTAATATAGGGATCAAACATGGTTTTTCATGCATTAACATTCGCCAGGTCCCGTGGGAGGTGTTGAAAACCGAGGCCGAAGGCCGCGGTTTTCAACACCTCCCAAGGGACCTGGCGATTGTTCATGCATTGAAGAACCATGTTCGATCGCTACTATTTTGGAGGGTTTGGGGATAAAGTTCCTTTTTGGGGGGTGGGGGGGCGGTATTGGCCATTTGCAGGTGTGTTTTTTGGGGTCACTGTTTTGAGGGGTCTATAAAAACTCTCGGTATTTTTTGGGGGTATTATAAGACTCGGGGTTAGAACCATCTGTTGAACTGACAGTTGTTTTTATTTAGTTTTAACAGCTCTATTTCTGCTGTGCATCAATTCAGTGCCATTCTACTGTTGGAAAATGTTATATTACTAATACAATCATTATACAGGAAAAATAAATGAAAACCCACAAAGAAATCAAGGTGAATATTTTTGGGGTATGTTAATATCTGCAGATTTCTTTTCTTTTTCTTTTTTTTTTTTTTTTTTTTTTTTGGTATGGCTGATATACTGGATATTTTTTTGGGTATGGCTGATATACCGTATATTGTTTTGGGGGGATAAACACGAGATGCTGGGGCCCAGCCTATGTAGCAGACAAAATTTAGAATACACCCCCTTCCCCCTTTAAAATTTAGAATACACCCCCTTCCCCCTTGGGGAATGACCGCTGAAAATATTTCAAATAGTCTGCACAAAAGAATGTTGCCGGACGCAGAGGGGATCGAACCCGACTGAGCCACCAAAGCCGGCCAATAAGTGTCAAATAAATTATAAGGATAGTCTGCTCTGGAACCACGTATATATTACATGAAACACTTCCTCTATTAGTAAGGTAATACGCATAATTAGAGCCGGCCTCGGTGGCTCAGTTGGATGCGCCGTCCGACTGGAGACCAGGAGGTCACAGGTTCAACACCCGCCGAGGTCGGCAACATTCTTTCGTGGAGATTGATCATGAAATATTTTCTACGGTCATTCTCTCCCTTCCGCTGTTTCAAGAAGGGCAGTTGTCAGTTTCTGGCGAAAGAATGTGCACAATACTGGTTAACCGCTTAGAGGACTAAGTCTGCCCAGTAAACGTGTGGTTAGGTAAACTGACCGCGCTCGACATGACCCCATTGGGTTGACTGGACTCAACACAAACAAACGCGTAATTAGAAAGCCTCTTTCAAATGTTAACCCTTCTCTTGCTGAACACGACATGCCCTGCCTTAGCAAACAGTGTAGATTCGGAAGAAGCCAACTGATCTGGATCTGCACTGTTTGTCATTAAATATGTGAATTTCTATCAAAAAACTCGGATCAAGTAATCTGATTGGCTGGTAATTAGAAGTGGGCATGGCATCAATTTATTCAGCAAGGCAAGGATTAAGGGGACTGAATACACTTGGCAGATTTTCCGCCATTTTTGGCAAGGGAGACAGCTTCTGTGACTTCTTGTTTGCATGCCTTGCACCAAGCTCTCTCTGAAAAGGGTTCTACCCTAAATTGGAAAAAAAACTCCCACTGGGAGCAAATTCTTTCCTTTTTAATAGAGTAGAACCATTTTCAGAAAGTTTAATAAAAACTTAGAGTTGCCTCCTCTGAAAAAAATATCAATTCCCTTTACGATTTGCGAGTATAGTTACATTTGTAGAAAAATGTGTAAGAAAAAGTACTTACAAAATCGACGCCTATGGTACTGATGTAAATTTCTGAAAATTCGTTGTCCTGAAACAAACCAATAAAAATGTATTTGATAAATATTTCCGTGATAACTGTAGAAATATAAACCCCAGAAAGCATTCTTTATAAATCTACAGCGGGCCGTTATCTGCCCTTCAGGGTAGCTGACGGGCCGATAACGGCCCGCTGTAGATGTATAAGTAATGCTAGCTGGGACCTTGGTTAAACTGCATTTTAGAACAACAGACAGTTTTGAAAACTGCATAAAAACACCCAAACTTGTACAGTATATCAATGTATTCGATCGGACAACCTTCTCAAACAGTACAGACCCAGATCAGAACGCATTCAACGAGTTCACATCTACAAGTAGTAACAGCATTTTTTTTCTTCAAATTTTAAGACAAGTATGGTAAAGATTTGAGATTTTCCAATGTGTAAGGTAAATACGGAAATAAAAGTTTAGAATTTGTCGTTTAATCTGTTTTATGAGTCCGATATTGTGAAAAATAAAAGCATTCAATTTGTTCTTGAGTTTATCATACGATAGTTTCTTTAAATCCGTTTCATCCATTAGCACTGCTGCTGCTATTACTGTTACTTTTACTACTGCTTAAATATTCGTTTTTTCCACTACCACTGCTGGTACCACTACTACTACTACTACTACTACTACTACTACTATTTTTTTTAAATATCATTATCGAAAATGTGGGATTGTGATCATTTGAACTAGGGAAATTGGAATTAACAGATTATGATGACTTTATTATACGAATAGAGAAATAGACAAATATTTACAGTCAATAATAATTTCGAAACAAAAATAAAAAGAAAAAGTTATTGTCAAGTCTTTCAGCAGAATCAGTTTACACTATTACCAGGAAAAATCTCAAATTACTTACAATTGCAAATTCTTTCTTGCTAAACATGGCTGAGCATGAAAATTTATCTGCTAATAAATATGAAAATGCCTGCTTTTTTGGCACTTTCATATTTATTAGGAGAGAAAAATCAATGTTCAGCTCATAGAGCATATAAAAATGTTTTATAACTTCGGGGCCAGTTGTCCCTTTCCCGACTATATTTACCCGTCAATATTTTTTATATTGTACAAGATCTTTTTATTTTTGTTAATCACACAAGCTCATACAATCCAAGAAAAATGCACTTACCGAATATCTGAGGAGCAAACAAGATTTCCCAACTCCAGAATCTCCAATTATTAACATTTTGAACAACAAATCGCTGGAAAAAAAGAAGAAAACATTCACCTTTAGTTAGATATGGGTGCATAATATTATAGACACTAATTTATGTAGAGAAAATATATATCTAACCATTAATTCCCTAATTCGATTTGCGACTGGTATACATCTATTATTATTATTATTATTATTATTGTTACTACTATTATTTATTATTATTTTTATTATGTTATTATTATTATTATTATTATTATTATTATTATTATTATTATTATTATTATTATTTAAAGCGATAACATATACATGTGACATGAATAATGTATGCTGTCATTATTATTGTTTGAAAACAAATCGTGAAATACTCTAAATAACCAAATACAAAAAATGCATACTTATCCATCAATGGCTGTTTATTTAAATCCGACATATTGTCTCTTTGTTGTTATTGTTTCTCTATCACAATATTGCAGTCACTTTCTTTTTATATGACTTATCGGCTGTCTGTTTATCAGTTATATTATTAATAAGGTGTATTTTGAGGTTCTGACTACCAGCCCGTATGTAGGTATATGGTTTACTACACGTTAAAGATAGTGACTTGGAAGGTGAGTCATATCTATATTTGATATGATTACATTATTACTAAGTACATTCTTTTGTTTAGTGAGTATAAACTGAACCGATCAAGGAAGTATTCAAATGTTACAATTAATATGATTTATCTTTACCTTATCATCATCATTGTTACTATTATTATTATTATTATTATTATTATTATTATTATTATTAATCACTGTCTGCACATGCTCAGAAGACACGTTTTCACAATGCGCAGCCCCTTTTACTTGCTTAACTCTTTCGGTGCCAAATTTTAGACGACATTTGTCGTCTGCTTTTTTTATTATTATTATTATTTTAACAAACTATCGCTTGGAAAGACGTTTATATGTAAAATTGATACACTGAATGTCAAACAGCGTAGATCCAGATGAGACGGCTCACTGAGCTGTCTTATCTGGATCTATGCTGTTTGCAAAAACTTATTATAATCGCCTATGGCAGTAAACGAGTTAACCAATTTGGGCCTGGCGTCCCATAAATGGGACATTGGCAAACAGTGTAGACCCAGATCAGAACGCAGCGTCTGATCAGGGTCTACACTGTTTGCATTAACTACAGGCATTTCGATAAAATATGGTAATAATCAAAATTGACACCCTTAATCTGGAAATGGACTGGTCCAACGAGTTAAGGTAGGAGAGTCCACTCGGCATAAATGGGTTAATTGTACCCGGGATCTTGTGGGTAATCAATGGAATCCACAAATTAATAACCAAAACTTATCCTAATTTAACTTTTATGGCACAAAGCAAATTTGCAGCAGACGACATTCTAAAATTGATCGTTATTTTCAGAGAAAATAAGGCTTGACATTGCATGTGAATCATCTGCAAGGCAAATATCAACCGAGCGGGCACACAACGTTGACACAACGGCGATTCAACGTCAACCAGCTGGCATACAACATTGAAACAACATCGCCGCTATTCAACGTAGACATTGATTTAACGTTGAATTGACGTTATTTCAACGTTACATGCCAGCTGGGAAGTCTTATTTCTCTGAAGAAAAAAAAAGTCTTATTTTCTCTAAAAAAAATAAAGTTCTTAACCTACAACATGCTAAATTAAGTCATGTTACTGTAAACTACAAATCAATAATTATCCGCGCTAAAAAGAAAAGGACCAACCGGATCAACGTAGCATGCTAGTAGCTACTCATGCTGATCAATCCTAACCATTGTAATCTGGAGACGTTCAAAAGGGCAATTGGCAAACAATGCACCCCCAGATCAAACGCCACTGAACGCGGGGTCTGGTCAGGGTCTACACTATTTGCTATCAGTTTAGCCATTTTTCTCTAGGATTATCTAAATCATATAGCCAGACTATTGGACTCTTCCAATATATTGCGTGGGTGAGTTTATTCAGTGTAAAATGGGTTAAATTGTTCACATATGATCACACACTGAGCAGAATGAGACACCGCTGAACGCGGGGTCTGATCAGGGTCTCCACTGTTTGCTAATAGTTTAGCATCTATTTTTTTTTTTTTTTTTTTTTTTTTTTTTTTCTCTCTCTAGGAATATCTAAATCATATAGCCGGACATACCTAAAATTGAAATCTGACTCTTCCATCCGACTGGAGACCAGGAGGTCGCGGGTTCAACCCGGGCCGAGGTCGGCAACATTCTTTCGTGGAGACTGATCATGAAATATTTTCTACGGTCATTCTCTCTTCCGCTGATTCAAGAAGGGCAGTTGTCAGTTTCTGGCGAAAGAATGTGCACAATACTGGTTAACCGCTTAGAGGATTAAGCCTGCCCAGAAAACGTGTAGTTAGGTAAACTGACCGCGCTCGACATGACCCCATTGGGTTAACTGGGCCGTAAAACATCAATACAAACAATTTCCTATATAAGGGGTGTCTGGCTAGCTATTATTATTGTCGTGCTTTGTAGAAATATCTGAACTTAATGCAAACAGTGTAGACCCAGATCAGGCGCGTTCTGCGGCGTCAGATCTGGGTCTACACTGTTTGCCAATGTCCCATTTATGAGACGCTAGGCATTAATGGGTTAAAGGCTCCATATTAATTCCTCAAAAATAGACATTTTATTACCCAAAAAGAGTTTGATAAATTGACAACTAATGGTATTAATATGATAATAAAAAGTGGCACCTGGCAGCATGTAAAATTTCAGTTAGTCTCTCATTTTTGAACTGGATAAAAAATGAAATGATGTTTTTATCATATCTCTGAATTAATATTGGCAACATTTACTCAGAGATCAATAAAAAAAAAATTCAATTTTGATCTCGTTCAAGAACAAGAGACTAACTGAAATTTTACAGGCTGTCAGGTGCTACGAGGGCGAGTCAATAAAAAAACAGCCTCACTTATTTCTGACTGAGACCGATCTCTTCTTTTTCGATGTAACTGCCCTCTATAATGATGCACTTGGACCAACGGTGTTCCAGTGCCATCAGCCCAGAACTGAAGAAGCCAGGGTCTTTGTCTCTGACCCACTCCTCAACTGCCGTCACGACTTCTTCGTTGGATCGGAAATGACGTCCACGGATATCCTTTTTCAAGTTTGGGAATACGAAATAGTCACTAGTAGATAAGTCCGGAGAATAGGCGGGGTGCGGTATTAGCTCGTACCCATTCCGCTCAACAGCATCCATTGCAATTTTGCAAGTGTGAACTCTCGCATTGTCCTGCGAATCAGAATCCCTTTAGAGAGTTTACCTCGGCGTTTTTTTACGGATCACAATTCTCAGTTAGTCGAGCAAATTTGCATAATACGCACCTGTTATTGTACTTTTCTTTGCTAGAAAGTCCAAAATAATAACGCCTTGTTCAATACAATTGCCATCACCTTGCCAGCAGAGGGTTGCGTTTTGGACTTCTTTGGCCTCGGAGACCCCGGCCCTACACTCTGGCGACTTTGAGCTTTATTCTCTGGCTCATAATAATGGACCCAGGTCTCATCTACAGTCACCAGATGTGAAAGGAAATCATTTTCCTTTGACCTAAACCTCTTCAACAATGCGCTGTATACCGATGCTCTGGTTGCCATTTGCTCGTCGCTAAGGGATTTTGGGACCCAACGGGCTGTTAGCTTGTGCATACCCAAGCGATCATGTAAAGTTGTTGAAACGCTACCATGTGAAATGTGTAATGCATTCGCTATTTCCTCCACCTTAATTCGCCTATCAGAGTACACCAGATCCCGTACTTTGTTACACATTTCTTCATCGGTGGCATCTAATGGGCGTCCAGACCCGGTTTCGTCTTCTAAAGACGTTCTACTGCGTTTGAATTCCCCAACCCAGAATTTAACTTAGGCATACAATGGTGCAGAAGATCCATAAACATTGGTCAACTCGCAATGTATTTCCTGACCTGTTTTCCCTTTCAAATACAAGTACCGAATTACAGCACGGTACTCAACTTTTGACAATCTTACTTTTGCATTGCTAGCCATGTTTGACATTAAATATCTTATGGGTGAATGACACGAGAAGGGTGCAATTTTGCCCTCAGGCCTAAAACATGTATTGAAACAAGGCATGAAAATCTTGGGTGTCTCGGTCAATTGGAAATGGGATAGGCTGTTTACTTATTGACTTGCCCTCGTATATTTTATGATTGTATCAATACCATATATCAATTTATTAAACCTTTCTTGGGTAATTAAATGTTTTTTTGGGGTTTTTTTTTGTTTTTTTGTTTTTTTTTTGGGGGGGGGGTGGGGGGGGGGGGGGGTGGATATGAAGCCTTTAATCCGCCGGTTTCCGGTTTTCCCCTGTTGGTTGGTTTGGAGCTAACGACAACACCACTAAGGCCATGACGAGCTGGTAGCGTTACATACACTTTTCCTGGTCAAGGAGAGAATGGCCGTAGAAGGTATTTCATGATCAGAAATGAACGCTGCCGGGCCTGGCAGGGCTCGAACCCACGACCAGTCAGACCCGCAACCGACTGAGCCATCGAGGCCGTCTTTTACCCTTATTCGGTCTGGAAGGCCTGAGCAAACAATACAGACCCAGATCAGGCGCCACTAAACCCGGCGTCTGATCAAGGACTACACTGTTCGTGATTTACTTTAGAAACTCAGGGGCGAAAGCCTTAATGCGACTGGCTCTAAATGGCCCAGCATCGTGATTGGGTGTCCTCAGTAACCGAACAAATCTTCAATCTTCGGTTCCACTCATCTAAGCCACGAAAACATAAGCAATGGGACATAAAAAAAAAAAAAAACAAAAAAAAACAGCAATCAAAGCAATGACAGTACTGATGGGTCGATTGTCTCTGAGTTTAGGATGGGAAAATGATCCTGAACAGAGATTTAGGCGTTTCATTTAACCCTTAACTTCTTGTAATTTAAGCAGTGCAGGTTTAACAGATAACTCTCTTTAACAGCACGCTGACGTCACAGCGACAAGAATAGCGTGGTTACAAATGATTTTATTGGTCTAAAATCCAATTGCAGGATTATCGCAAAATAAAAAACAAAAACAAGACAAACATTTTAAGCAAGATTCATGATGATCACTTCAAAAAAGTGACCTCTAGAGCGTCCACAAGGTTTTCCTTTGATTTGGCTTGGTGACCTAGTTTCTGACATCAAGTGACCCAGTTTTAAACTAGACCTAGAAATCATCAAGACGAACACATTGAGCAATATTTATGATGATTACTTAAACAAGAGGGTCATGATGGCCCTGTAACGCTCACCTGAGCAACATAGCACTTTGAGAACCTGATCTGGAACTGATCAAGGCAAACATTCTGATCAAAATTCAAAATGATTATATTAACAAGTAAGACAATGTAGCATGTCTAATGGACTGTGAAAGAAAGGTCAAGGTCAAATATAGATGCCTGCACTCAAGAGGCCATGCTAAGATGTATGCATGTACTAAGTATCACTGGCTGTAGGAGCAATAATTACTGTGAAACTGACCTAAACACAAACACTTCACAAATACCAAATATCACTCTGTAGGACCAATCATTACTGAGAAACTAACCTAAATGGAAAAATTTAAGAAAGTCACTGGATAGAGAAATATACATCACCTTGAAATCATCAAAACAAACATTTTGAGCAAGATTCATGATGATCACTTCAAAAATGTGACCTCTAGAGCATCAACAAGGTTTTCCTTTGATTTGGCCAGGTGACCTAGTTTCTGATACCAGTTTCAAACTAGACCTAGAAATAACCAAGACGAACATTTTGAGCAATATTTATGATGATTATTTAAAAAATGTGACCTCTGGAGTGTTAACAAGGTTTTCTGCTGATTTAGTCTGGTGACCTAGTTTTTGACCCTAAGTGACCCAGTTTATAACGACCTAGAAATCATCAAGACAAACATTTTGAGCAAGATTCATGATGACTGCTTGAAAAATGTGACAGCTAGAGTGATAAAGTTTTCCGCTGATTTGGCCAGGTGACCTAGTTTTTTACCCCAGGTGATCCAGTTTCGAACCTGACCTACAAATCATCAAGACAAACGTTTTGAGCAAGATTCATGATGATTGCTTAACAAATGTGACCCCTAGAGTGTTAAAGTTTTCTGCTGATTTGGTCTGGTGACCTAGTTTTTGATCCCAAGCGACCCAGTTTCAAACTTATCCTAGAACTCATCAAGACAAATATTTTGAGCAAGATTCATGATGATTGCTTCAAAAATGTGACCACTAGAGTGATAACAAGGTTTTCTGCTGTTAAGGCCTGGTGACCTAGTTTTTGACCCCAAGTGATCCAGTTTCGAATTTGAACTAGATTTAATAGAGGCAAACATTCTGAGCAAGTTTCATCAAGATTGGGTCAAAACTATGACCTCTAGAGTGTCAAGTTTTTCCTTTGAAACCTGATGTCCTAGTTTTTGACCCCAAGTAACCCAGTATCAAACTTGACCTAGATTTCATAGAGGCAAACATTCTGAGCAAGTTTCATCAAGATTGGGTCAAAGCTGTGACCTCTAGAGTGATAACAAACTAATTGTTGATGACGAACGACGGACGACGACGGATGACGGACAGAGGGTGATCACAATAGCTCACCCCAGGCTTTTGCTCAGGTGAGCTCCTCTTGAGTGGTAACAAGTTTTCCTTTTGATATGGCCTGGTGACCTAGTTTTTGACCCCACGTGACCCAGTTTCAAACTTGACTTAGAAATCATCAAGACAAACATTTTGGGCAAGATGCATGATGATTGCTTAAAAAATGTGACCTTTAGAGTGTTAACAAGGTCTTCCTTTGATTTGGCCCAGTGACCTAGTTTTTTAACTCCAAAAGATCCAGTTTCAAACTTGACCTAGAAATCATCAAGACAAACATTTTGAACAAGATTCATGATGGTTGCTTCATAAATGTGAACCCTAGAGTGTTAACAAGGTTTTACACTGATGTGGCCAAGTTACCTAGTTTTTGACCCCATGTGACCCAGTTTCAAACCTGACTTACAAATCATCAAGACAAACATTTTGAGCAAGATTCATGATGATTGCTTAACAAATGTGACCGCTAGAGTGTTAACAAAGTTTTCTGCTGATTTGACCTGGTGACCTAGTTTTTGACCCAAGTGACCCAAGTTCGAACCTGATCTACAACTCATCAAGGCAAACATTTTGAGCAAGATTCATGATGATTGCTTAAAAAATGTGATTGCTAGAGTGTTAACAAGGTTTTCTGCTGATTTGGCCTGGTGACCAATTTTTGACCCAAAGTGACCCAGTTTCAAACTTGACCAAGAAATCATCATGACAACAATTTGAGCAAGATTCATGATGATTGCTTGAAAAATGTGCCCGCTAGAGTCTTTACAAGGTTTCCGCTGATTTGGCCAAGGACCTAGTTTTTTACCCCATGTGATCAGTTTCAAACCTGACCTAGAAATCATCAAGACAAACATTTTGAGCAAGATTCATGATGATTGCTTCAAAAATGTGACCACTAGAGTGTTAACAAGGTTTTCTGCTGGTTTGGCCCGGTGATCTAGTTTTTGATCCCAAGTGACTGAGTTTCGAAATTGATCTAGAACTCATCAAGACAAACATTTTGAGCAAGATTCATGATGATTCCTTGAAAAATGTGACCGCTAGAGTGTTAACAAGGTTTTCCTATGATTTGGCCTGGTGACCTAGTTTTAACCCCAAGTGACCCAGTTTCGAACCTGACTAAAAATCACCAATACAAACATTTTGAGCAATATTCATGATGATTGCTTCAAAAATGTGACCTCTAGAATTTTAACAAGTTTTTCCTTTGATTTGACCTGGTGACCATGTTTTTAACCCCAAGTGACCCAGTATCAATCTTGACCTAGATTTCATAGGGGCAAACATTCTGGGCAAGTTTCATCAAGATTGGGTCAAAACTGTGACCTCTAGAGTGTTAACAAACTAATTGTTGACGACGGACGACGGGTGATCATAACAGCTTACTCTGAGCTTTTGCTCAGGTGAGCTAAAAAAAAACAACCGCATAATGTGTTATCATAACTAGCACATGCAATTGCAGAAAAGCTACAAAAATAGGATAGTTGAGGTTTGAGATTCATTAAATGTGGTTGTAAACATCCTAAAAATCGGACAAACCAAAAATTTGCTGTAATCTTCCCAAAACGTACAGTTTGGTTTTGCAATTCATAAAAGTGTCTAAATAATGCAAATGGAGAACCGTGAAGACCCTGATAATACTGAAAGAGCAGTCCAATCTGATCTGCATTGGTTGCAAAAACCTGTCTGTCCAAACATTCACGACTGTTACCTGTATGCATATACCGTAAATATACTTAAAATACAGGGAACCTCGTTACAACGACAGTATGTTTCCAAAGACATTGCCATTAAAATGAATTTTCTGCCTTAATGGGCAGAATGTTATGTAAGAAAGACCTTATTTTATTATTAGTTCCTCATAGAACATCTGTTTTGGATATTTGTTAGAATCGCCTCATGTTGCGGCGTCTGATCCTATATTGCCACTGCTCCTTTTATGTGATACTGGACGTAAATGGGTTAATAGTACACCCAAAAGTGGCCTTATTTGGATTATAAAGCAATCTGTTCAACATTCGATGTCAGATACACTATGATTACGTCAACAGTTTTGGTAGTTACTTCCACTTCAGGGTTGGTTTTATTCCCGTATTTGATGTGTGTTGTTCTGAGGATTTTTAACACCACAAGGCATCCGAGGCACGTTGAGGCAGCGGTGATTTGTATGTACATGTATTTGTACAGCCTTGATAGAGATCCCCAGTGACTAAGATACACCTTCGCCACACCCAACCTGCCCACGGACGGACGAACGAACCGGCACACTGACTCGATGTGAAACCATAATACCCCCCCACCCCTCCCCCCTCTTGTGCTATGTTTTGGCTTATTGGTTTAAGGGTTATTTTAGTAGAATTGACAATACTTTTTTCCTGAATTATTAATGGAGATACAAGAAAGAAAGTCACTTTATGAATGTAAATTATATATTTTATTTGTATCCACATTTCCAGATTGAGATGGCTACAAGCCAGCTTGTTTGTTAGAGTTAAGGTATAGACATACATTGAAAGTGTGAAAATATCAAGCAGCATACACAAATCATACAACAAGTAACTTCCAACAAATAATGCATGTGCAGGTTCTCACATGGATATGAT
This sequence comes from Anodontia alba, assembly GCA_964016985.1. Lineage (NCBI taxonomy): Eukaryota > Metazoa > Mollusca > Bivalvia > Lucinida > Lucinidae > Anodontia > Anodontia alba. Next base: position 51,745,977 of record OZ024823.1, on the reverse strand, counting down.
ACACGATACAAGAAAACAGCCTTGATCACAGAGGAATTGTAAAGAAGTATTTCCCGATGATTCTAGAATAATTGTCCCCAGTTCTCCATAAAAAATATATGTTTAGCAGGGGAATTATTAAGGGGGAGTATTTGGTGATAATTATGGGATAATTTCCTCCAGTTCTCCATAAAACATATGTTGTGGGTACTCATTAGTAGAGCCTCGATGAGACGCTTCAAATGAATAACCACAATGTATGTTTTTATGGAGAAATAAGAAAAATTATCGCAGAATAATCACCGAATACTCCTCCTTAACAATTCCTCTGTTTAGGGTACTCATTAAAAGTGCCTCAATGAGGAGCTCCTAATGAGTATCCACACTGAATGTTTTTATGGAGAAATATGAAAAATTATCACAGAATTATCATCAAGTATTCCTCTTCAACAAGACCCATGACCCAACAGCCAAGGACCATATCAACCTGCATTTCCACTCAGTGCAATCAAGATCTATCAGCTGATACGTTCTACAGTAAACCCTCGTTACAACGACAGCATTTGTTCCCAAAGATGCTGCTATTAAAATGAATTTGCACAGAATACTTAATGAGCAGACTGATATGTAAGAAAGGTCTTGTTTTGTTCTTATTTCCTCATAAAACGTTTTGGATATTTGTTAGAATCACCTCAGTGAGGCAATTCTAACAAATATCCAAAATGCATTTCTTTAAAGCATTAGATACAATATTTTTGCACAATTTGTGACTGATTGTTATCCCTTAAGCGAAAGTTTTGTGACAGTCAAATTGTCATAATAACAAATTTTTTCATTGTATCGAGTGTCAGTAAAAAGAGGGTTGTCTATACATACACTGACACTGTAATCTGACACAGAAAACCCTGATCAGAAATGTAAATGTGCAGGCTGACCTGGGTATTCACTGCCCACCAGTCATAAGGGTCAGTCTCTTTACATGAAGCATCATATATCAACATAAATATGAGCCTAATACAGAGAAAACTTTAAATATGCTACAAACAGGTAGTAATGGCCCAATCAGACTGCATATCTGGGCCCAGTTGTTCTAAGCTAACGATGTCGTCAGTTAACGATTCATTAAATTTATCGAGTGATACGCAAATATGCTGAAATTTTTTGCTAAAAAATGTGAGTAGCTTTTGCAGTGCAAAAGCTACTCGCATTTTTTCAGCAAAAAATACCAGAATATTGTATATTGAATCCGCTAAAACAGTTTACAAAATGACCCTTAACGAGCTCGTTAAGCTAACAATGCTTTGAACAACTGGGCCCTGGACGTTTTGGTCAGGGTTTTCTGTCTTCGCTATTTTTAATATGCAGAGGTTCATTTGTGCAAACATAGACTTGCAGCAGCACTTTCAATGACTTTTTCACCAGTACAGTACTATATTTACACAAAGTCTTCAGACCGACAGGCCTGCACAAACTGTGTGGACGCCGATGAACACTGCATCTTATCAGGGTCTCAACTATTTGCCACTCTTGTTGGGGTATTTAATGTTTTGCATGCTGGGAAAAATTTTCTAGCAGATGACAAATAGGTTTCGTATTCTCCCATAAAAAAGGCTTTGGCATTTCATGCCAATTGTCTTCTTTAGATGCAAATTGATGTCCTCTTTAAAATTTGCATGAAATGTCAAAGCCTATTTCCTTTGACACATATCATCAAAATGCCTGGAGAATGGTAAACTTGATGATCAGAAACAGTGTAAGACGATAAGACATCCGAAAACAGGTTGAAAATACAGTACCGACAATTTCCTATTTAAGTCCAGACAAGAGAAACAAGTAAAATACCAAATGTTTTAAGCTGGAAAAAATGCCTTAGCTGAAGCTATCTACATTTTTCATAAAAAAAAAAAACAAAAAAACAAAAAAAAGTGGTTACTAACAAGAATCTCATCCTTTTGATAAAGTTTACTAGTTCTCTCAAAAATTGAGAAAAAATAAGAAAAAATTATCAGAAAAAAAAAAAAAAAAAATTATCAGGACACCCTTCTTATCTAGAATGCTGGCGCGTGGGACTGGGTTCCTCTGCTCTGGTGGTGGGTTTGATGTTTTATGGCCCTTTTAACAATGTTTCAGTTATATTGGGCCTGCATTGTCAATGTTTGCAAGCATTTGTACTGCCTTGCTTCCATAAAATTCACTTGAAACTAATTCTTACTACTTACCACAGGATTCAATTCAAAAGAATTGATTAAAACAACTTGGCCTAATAACTAAATGGATAAGCCACTTGGAAATCTGCTTCAAGAAATTAATAATTGAGCTTTGAACAAATATTCTGATTAAATACAGGTCATATGGCCCCTCTCAGCAGGTTATGAGCGACATGGAAGGAAAACACCCATGTATAATATGCAAAAGATGCAAGCCAGTCTATGTACCTTGCTAAATTAGGTTTGATCTTGATCAACATGGTTTATACAAATATCGAGTGCAAATACTGTATATTTTAGCAAGGCGCTCACTTTATACAAGCATTACCCTTTGTCATGCTGAATTAATTAAGATGCTAAACCGTACCACTTCTTACTGTCAGCCAATCAGATTGCTTGATCCAGTTTGCTGATACAAATTCACAAACTGAATGATAAACAGTGCTGATCCAGATCAATCGGCTTCTGATGAAGCTGACTGATCTGGAGCTACACTGTTTGCAAAGACTGCGCATATCTAGGTTCAGCAGGACCAGGGTGTATGTTGACATGCAAGAAAGCCAGGACATCTCTGTACAGCAGATGGCAGTGTTATCACATTCCAGCTCATTTTTGATTCACACATTCTTAACCAAAAGTTCTATCACAACAGCAGCTGACAACAGTTTGATTTTTTTAAATCATTTTTCTGAGAAAATAAGACTTGATATTTCATGTGAATCTTCCGCCTAGCAGATAATTCATTTTCTCTGAAAAAAAAAAAACAACAAAGAATGCCATCTGCAATAATTTTGCTTAGTACTTTAAGGGTTAACTGCTTTTTGTTTTAACCCTTGTCCTGCTGAATAAATTAAGATGCCACACCCTTTTCAAATTTTCAGCCAATCAGATTAATTGATCCAGATTTTGCATATAAATTCACATAATGGCAAACAGTGCAGATCCAGATCAGTTGGCTTCTTCAGAAGCCAACTGATCTGGATCTACACTGTTTGTAAAGGCAGTATATATCCGGGTTCAGCAGTACAAGGGTTAATAGTTGACATATACCATACTTACCATGCTTATTCAACGTCTTCTCCTTACCATTCCGGTTCTAAAATTTAAACAAATCCATTCAGATGCACAATAAGCTGTCTAAAAAGTATTGATGACATAGCAAACAGCACAGAACCTGGTCAAACTGGATCTACAGTTTGCTCAGGCATTCTTGTCCTAATATTTAGGGTCAATATGGTATTATGTATGGTATACAGGTCTTTCTGCTGCATTGGAAAACACTCATCACTGTTCTTCTAAAATAGACTTAGCATAAACATCATATCTTAACCCTTGTCCTGCTGAATAAATTAAGATGCCCTGCCCACTTCTAATTGTCAGCCAATCAGATTCCTTGATCCAGATTGTTGATAAAATTTCACATAATGAATGGCAAACAGTGCAGATCCAGATCAGTTGGCTTCAGAAGCCAACTGATCTGGATCTGCACTGTTTGTTAAGGCAGGGTATATCCGGATTCAGCAGGACAAGGGTTAACTACATTTGCCATGTTACATTTAAATTTTAGCAAGCCTCTGTTGCACCGCTTTAGGGACGTCACTATTTTTAACCAAAATTGTTGATATTTTTCTTATTTCTTCATAAAAACATATGTTGGGGTGCTCATTAGAAGCCCCTCAGTGAGGCACTTCTAACGAGTACCCAAAACATGTTTTCATGGAGTCTGGAGCTACGAAAAGCTATGATATATACCTTTTTTTGCACCTTGAAACAAATAATTAACAAAAGAAATGAAAATAAATTACAACAATACTATGTACAGCACCAGCTAGTTTAGACTTGCCTACCAAATGACATAGTACAAAAAAAAGTTGCAAGATATGTGTTTGAGATAACATATTCGATGGCAAGATAAAGAAGTATGAAACTGGCAGCTTTCATATCGAGGGTTGAGCGCAAGACTATAGTAACTCAAACATATTCTTGAAACCCTTGTTTAGGGGCAACTTGGACCCCTTTGTAAACAATGCAAATTTAGGTGCCATTGCTCATACGAGCAATGGCACCTAAATTTTCATTGTTTACAGAAAGAAATGTTGTAATCTTCATAACGCCTTCATGGTGAGGAGATTAGGTTTGGGGAAAAACAACCATCTGACTTACGCCAGTCTTGCGCTCAACCCTCGATATGCAACAGCAATCCAGATAAAAGGACCTACCATAATCAACTCATTCCTTAAATGCTACCCCTATCCTATAATTTCTGCAAGTCAATTTTACCACCTGAACCATTACAAGTTGGATCTGGATTTACATTGTCTGCTCAAGTGTGCCAATCGAAATATTCAGGGTAAATATGTTGTTACTTTGTAGTATTTCGAAAAAAAATTAGAGCTAAATAAACCACATCTAAATAAAAATACCCCCAATACATGTGTAAAAAGCAAAAATCAAACTGAAAAAACTAAACAGTATCTCCTGTCATTTTAAGATTTTTAAACTGACCATAATTATACATACAAGAACCTTTTACTTCAAAATATATAGGCAGGCAAGTCTCTTTGACAGAGAATTCCTTAAATGTCTTAACCACTCTGAATATGAAGAAGTGACTTTAAGATATATACAAACCAATCAAAAACAGAACTACACAACTCTAGTTAAGAGGGGTACACTGATATTCTTCTTAGCTCTCCAGGAAAACTAAGGCATTTCTAATAAGTACACACAAAGTAATTTTTTTCTAGAAAAAATAAAGGAAATAACATATTTTGGCTGAAAGAGTGCTTTACTTTGTGCTAAGAAACAAGCAAACAAACAAACAAACAAAAACCAAAGTATTTAATTTAGCTTGGTCATTAGCAAGTAAACTCGCTTTTCTAGCACACACAATTATAGTAAATATACACATAGATACTTTAATATGTGATTACAGTAAATGTTCTAAAATTTAAAACACTTTATTCCATACCTCTTTTGGGCTCAAATTTTGCTTTTTTGCAGTTCTTTCTTAAAATACTTGACGGAATGGCAAACAATGTAGACCCTGATCAGACTGCTCCTTCAGGAGCAGTCTGATCTGGGTCTACACTGTTTGCATATGCCATTTTGTTAGAACTTTTGATGTACGAAACTTTGGGACATTTACCGTATGATATATTTAAAAGAAAAAATGTAAAAGGACAAAGAGGAAAACATATAAGTAACAATAACAATATTACATGAATAACACAATAGCAATGTTATGTCTATGCCCCATCCCTAATATCACATACTGAGTATACTCTTCCATAACTTCAGACTGTTTTCATAAAAAATGTTGCTTTCATATTTTTCTTACTTCTCCTCTACAACCTATGCTGTGATACTCATTATAAACAGCAAGGTACTTCTAATGAGTACCCACTACATATGTATTCGTGGAGAAATAAGATAAATATAATCTGGATACCCCATTTTATCTGGACTATGCAGCCTTCATTAGAACAGTTTCAGTAGAGCACCTGATCTAATATGTGCCATATTTACCCTAAATACACCAAAAACTTGCCATACTTGTCGTGAAAATTGAACAAGTCTGTTTAACCCTTGCAATGCTGAATAAATTAAGGTGCCATGCCCATTTCTGTTCTTCAGCTTATCAGATTACTTGATCCAGAAACATACTTAATGACAAACAGGGCAAATCCAGATAAGCTGGCTTCTTCAGAAGCCAACTGATCAAGATCTACACTGTTTACAAAGGCAGGGCATATCTGAGTTCAGCAGGACCAGGGTTTATTACCGGGTGATGTAACCAAAAAACTGTTAACCCTAATCTGACACTGCACTCTGCAACAACTGATCAGTGTCTACAATGCTCAGGCTGTGTCTGTAGGAAAACTTAGGGAAAATGTGCTTAAGGACTTCCAATCATAGCTCTAGCCAAGACCAAATGGGGTATCCAGATAAAACTTTTTTTATTTCTCTACATGAGAGTGGGAAGTCAATGAGAATTACCTTGCCAAGTCAATTTCCAATGAGTACCCACAACACATTTTTGTGATGAAAAATAAGAGAAATACAGGTATCAACACTTTCCAATTGAAATCTGCATCTTATCTAGATCTCTGGCTGGAGCCCCCTGATATAAGGTGCTTCAAGCCTGATGTTGTCAAGAGGAAGTGTAAACCCAAGTATATTACTATTTACAGAGCCAATATCATGTCTACTCATAATGCAGACATTAAATATACGTTCAAATTATACAGCCAAACTCTAATAACCACGTAAGCTCTGAGAATTCATTCCAATTAGAATCTGCATCAGACAAAAAGGGCATTCTGTCAGATGCAATACTATAGATCCATAGCAGTCTGTACATACACTCTAACCATTAAGGTCTACACATTTCATTTCACTGCTCTAGATAAGGCGTTTTCAAAAAATAAGTATTAACCCTTGTCCTGCTGAATAAATTAAGATGCCATGCCCACTTCTAATTTTCAGCCAATCAGATTACTTGATCCACATTGTTGCTATAAATTCACATACTTTATGGCAAACAGTGCAGATCAAGATCAGTTGGCTTCTTCAGAAGCTAACTGATCTGGATCTACACTGTTTGCAAAAGGCAGGGTATATCCGGGTTCAGCAGGACAAGGGTTAATACTTTTCTTATGTCTTCACTAAAACATAAGCTGTGGATACTTATTTGAAGCACCTTGACATACATTTGTAACGTATCCAAAATATACAGAGAAATGCAGAAGATTTTTATCTGGCTATTCTGCTTATTTAGGGCTATGTCATTTGCCAACAGTTAAGATCTTATTGTAAATGTCCTAAAATTTCAAACACTTTATTCCATCCTTTTTTGGCCTAATTTTTTGCTGTCTGTGCAGCTGTTTCCTAAAAAACTTATATGAATGGCAAACAGTGTAGACCCTGATCAGACTGCTCCTTCAGGAGCAGTTAGATCTGGGTCTACACTGTTTGCATCTGCAATTTTATCAGACACTTTGGTGTACAAAATTTTAAGACATTTACCGTAATCCCACCATTTAGGTGTTTGCGGGCTTATCTGGACCTACAATATATGCATACCTCCAAAGCCTTCTTAACGGGAATGGACACAACTTCAAGGGAAGTAACTATGACATGAAATATTTGCCGCTCTGACTATCTCCTCAGTGAGGAACTGCTCTGAAAGGCAAGAATTTCTTCTGATAGCAAATTGTTTTTTTTTTTTTAATAGTAGCCCTCTTTTGAAAAATTTCAAATACTAGGAAGGCAAAATGACTGAAACATCTTTCAGGTGTATTCATTCCAATTAAAATCTGAAGTAGCTTTGTTCATTTCTCTTCTTTGTATATCATAAATATTTTCGGTCAAAATTTTAGCACTTATAACAGATTTGGCAATTCATGATTTTTCCTTGTTTATTGCCATGTGATATCACAGAACCTTACATATCTATTTGTTTCACAAGTAATCAAGCAGATTTGATATACTTCATTAATTTCCCCCACTTCTACCAAGGGAGACAACTTCTGTGACTTCTTGTTGGCATTCCTGCATTCTGAAAAAGGTCTACTCTAAAAGGAAAGAATTTGCTCCCAAGGGGAGCAAATTCTTTCCTTTTTGAGTAGACTCCTTTTTTCAGAGTAGCCTCCTATTTCAGAAGAGAGGTAAAACAATTTTGATAGCGCTGTCTCACCTAAATGTATCCATTCCTGTTAATGAGCACAGGTCTGCCAAAAAATATAGTGTTTCATACAATTCATAGGAAAGAAACAGAACAGTAAGGTTCTTTTTATCATAAAACAAACTAAACTATTTTTTTTTTTTCAAATACTAATTTCTTTCATTTTACAATCAATGTTTTGCCACAAGTAAACAAGAGGCCCACGGGCCACGGGTCGCTCACCTGAGTGACATAGCCACTGCAGATATGCAGATGTTATGCAACATTTTTCCAATCCTGTCATCGCAACTAATGAAAAGATCATCATTTAAACAGTTCTTAATTTTGAAGAAGCATATATGGCATGCCAGTCAATTGAGCGTGATCATTTGAACAAACTCTAGATGGCAGCCAGCTTGGATTTACGATCGGCATGATTTTAGCTATATTTGATCTACAAGTCACCCTGACGCTTCCTACCAAGTTTCGAGTCAAGTGACTTTTGGGTTTAGGAGAAGAAGCGAAAAATAGATTTTCAAGATAGCTGCAATGGCGGCCATCTTGAATTTACGATCGGCATGATTTTAGCTATTTTTGATCTACAAGTCACCCAAATGCTTCCTACCAAGTTTCGAGTCAACTGGCCTTTGGGCTCAGGAGAAGAAGCGAAAAATAGATTTTCAAGATGGCTGCCATGGCGCCCATCCTGGTTTTACGAATGGCATGATTTTAGCTATTTTTGATCTACAAGTCACCCTGATGCTTCCTACCAAGTTTGGAGTCAACTGGCCTTTCTGTTCAGGAGAAGAAGCGAAAAATAGATTTTCAAGATGGCTGCCATGGTGGCTATCTTGGATTTCGGATAGGCACGATTTTAGCTATTTTTGATCTATAAGTCACCCCAATGCTTCCTACCAAGTTTGGAGTCAATTGGCTTTTGGGTTTAGGAGTAGAAGCAAAAAATAGATTTTCAAGATGGCGGCCATGGTGGCCATCTTGGATTTCCGATCGGCACGATTTTAGCTATTTTTGATCTACAAGTCACCCTGATGCATCCTAGCAAGTTTGGAGTCAATTGGCCTTTCGGTTCAGGAGAAGAAGCGAAAAATAGACGTTCATGATGGCTGCCATGGCGGCCATCTTGGATTTACTATCGGCACGATTTTAGCTACTTTTAATCGACAAGTCACCCTGATGCTTCCTAGCAAGTTTGGAGTCAATTGGCCTTTCGGTTCAGGAGAAGAAGCGAAAAATAGATTTTCAAGATGGCAGCCATCTTGGATTTCCGATCGGCACGATTTTAGCTATTTTTGATCTACAAGTCACCCTGATGCTTCCTAGCAAGTTTGGAGTCAATTGGCCTTTCGGTTCAGGAGAAGAAGCGAAAAAAAGATTTTCAAGATGGCGGCCATGGCGGCCATCTTGGATTTCCGATGGCACAATTTTAGCTACTTTTGATCTACAAGTCACCCTGATGCTTCCTAGCAAGTTTGGAGTCAATTGGCCTTTCGGTTCAGGAGAAGAAGCGAAAAATAGATTTTCAAGATGGCTGCCATGGCCATCTTGGATTTCCGATCGGAATGATTTTAGCTTTTTTTGATCTACAAGTCACCCCGATGCTTCCTACCAAGTATCAAGTCAATTGGCCCAGGGGTGTAGGAGGAGTAGGCTTTTAAAGCAATTGTTGACGCCTCACGACAGACGACGGACACTGACTGACCACAATAGCTCACCATGAGCACTTCGTGCTCAGGTGAGCTAACAATGTGACCCTCACTAAATGTTTAGATGGTCAAGAAGCTTACTCTGACAATGTGAAATAATTTCACTTATCTACTCTAAAAGAACTCCAGATAACATCATGTGATACTCAGTTGTACAAATGAATATGCATGTAGTGGACATTTTGGCTCATTTGTATTTTATAAATTAAATCTGCTCAATGCTCAACCATCCTCACAGTTTATAATTACAGAGCTCCAGGTAAGAAAATTATGCTAACCAATTGTATTGTAGTCTGGAGACTCCCAAAAGCGTAAATGGCAAACAGTGCAGACCCAGATCAGAAGCCACAAAACATGGCGTCTGATCAGGGTATCCATTGTTTGCAAGTACTTCAACCTTTTTTCTCTATGAATATCTTAATCTCATTGCCTGATATACCTAAAACTGATATTAGAATCTTCCAATATCTAGTGTGGGAGAGTTCAATCAGTCTACAATGGTTAATTTCTGTGAAAAATAACAACAACTACCGGTAAGATATAAACATGAGCTATAACATGAGAAAATGTACCTGATCACAACATGCTTAGTGAAACTCGTGCAATCTGGCCCCGTGGTTATAAAACTTTTTTCAAACTCAATTCAGCTAAGCATGAAAATTTCTCTGCTAATAAATATGAAAATGCCAACTATAGTTGGCATTTTCATATTTATTAGTAGAGACGTTTCACGCTCATCTATGTTTATAGCAAGAAAGAAATTGCAATTGTTAGTAATTAGCGAGTTATGAGTAGGACAAATTTCATGCTCAGCTGAATTCAGCATGAAAAAAGTTTTATAACCTAGGTGCCTGATCAGTCTTTGCTAACTCAATGAACCCTTGGCTATCCAGAGATCCCATGAAAACTAACCAGAAAAAGTTAAACTTCAATGGCTCGAACATCTTTCAGACCATGGAAATTCGTTCGAGATATAGGTAGCCACTGACAGTTAATCATGCACACAGGTCAGGAAGCAAATAGTGATAATTTAGGGGAATCTTTTCGATTTTCTACAAAATAATTGAACTCATTAGAATTGCCTCAATGAGGCAATTCTAATGAGTACATACAACATACAATTACATGATGAAATAAAAAAATTTCCCTTGACATTTGTTTTCTTGAGCTATCAATTTTGTAGGGACTCAAAAACAAGTTTGAATTAGCCATGGTAAATGAGCAATTAGTGTTCGAGCTATTGAGGTTCGAATGTATGTCTGATGGTAAATTTTCTCAAGTCAGGGCCGGTGTGTTTTCACAGAAAAGTTAGAATATCCATAATTTTATCCCTAAAATAACGCTTGAACTGGAGCCCTGCAGAAACACAACAGCCATGCCATATGAAAACTACTATTGGGACAGACAGGCCTAAGTTAACTGTGTAGACTTCAATTAGACACTGCAGAATGTGGAATCTGATCAGGGTCTACATTGTACGATTCATCATATCAACAGATAGTCCAATGAAATTTTAAGACAAGTATGATGAGGATTTACAGTGTCTGTATTTTTTCGCAGCAAATCATATATATTTGGCATGAACTCACAAAGTGACAAACAATATACAGGAATGCCTATCACATCTTGATATACATATTAATTACAATGAGTAAATTAAGCCTTATAGTGCCAATCACAACTGCAGCAAACAACATATATATATATAATTTTTTTTTTTTTTTTTTCACAGAAAAATAGGTTTTGACATTTCATATTTATCATCTGCCAAGCAGACGATTCGCATAAAATGTCGAGGACTTATTTTCAATGAAAAAAAAAAAAAAAAATGAATGCCATTTGCAACAAATTTTGCTTGGTCCTTTAAGGGTTTATCATGAAATATACATAGAAAACGACTTGTACCTTTGGATGTACATGTATGTACACATTAAGATACACCAAAATGTCAAAGAGGAGATACTTTATTAATGTTTAAACTAAAACATCAGGGCCCAGTTGTTCAAAGCATCATTAGCTTAACAAGCTCGTTAAGGGTCATTTCGTTAACTGTTTTAGCGGATTCAATACACAATATTCTGATATTTTTTGCTGAAAAAATGTGAGTAGCTTTTGCACTGCAAAAGCTACTCACATTTTTTCAGCAAAAAAATTTCAGCATATTTGCGTATCACTCGATGTAAATTTTAACAAATCGTTAACTAACGACGTCGTTAGCTTTGAACAACTGGGCCCAGGTAAGAGAACAATGCCATTTAAACATGTGTATTCGTTACCTGATAAAAAGAACAAATACATATGTATACTGGTACAGTCCACTCTCAAACATATCATGGGTTAGGAAATAGTACTTAACAACATCCAGATAATCATAACTCAAAGAAAGATGGGTATCCATAGCTCCAGGTAAGAGGGAAATATACATAAAAACTTAAATAACCCTTGTCCTGCTGAACCTGGATATATCCTGCCTTTGCAAACAGTGTAGATCCAGATCAATTGGCTTCTAAGAAGCCAACTGATCTGGCTCCACATATTTTGCCATTCAGTATGCGAATTTATATCAACAATCTGGAACAAGCAATCTGACTGGCTGAAATTTGAAAAGGGCATGGCATCTTAATTTATTCAGCAGGACAAGTGTTAATTTGTGGGTTTTTATTAGAAGCACCTAGATAACTCACTCATATTTAGTACCCATAACACGTTTTCATCAAGAAAAAAATATAATCACTTTTTGGATGGAAAAAAAAAATAGCATCTTACCTGGCAGTATGGATAGCCAGGCAAATATTCTTATTTATCCAAGAGTACAAATGTTTTGGGTACTCATTAGAATTACCTTGGCAAGGTGTAATGAGTACCTATAGAATTAAGTTTTGTATAAAAAAAATTGAATATACTGGATTTGCTATTTTGTATGCAAACAGTCTGGACTCAGCTTGGTCTGTGCAGATCTGCAGGCCACTCTTGAGTCTTTGCCGAGAGCACAGCTTTCTTTATGCCCAAACTAAGTCATTACAACGAACCATTTTCAAACAAATAAAACATACGCAGATATATTCTAACAAACACTCATGTAAGAAATGTCTCCTTTTCACAGTTTGTATGTTTGTAACAGATATGGTATCTTATTAAAGCAAATCTGGCATACCATGAAACACATACCTTCCTCATACTACATCAGTTTATGTCCACGACCGATATAAGATCCATTATCTGTTCATATATATAGCTCCAGTGAAGGAGTAGGCAGAGGATAGTTGTACTTATTCCTCCATGAAAACTACACTACAACCTCTTTATAACACGGTTCATTTGTTTGTGTTGAGGTTTTACGGTCCAGTCAACCCAACTGGGTCATGTCGAGCACGGTCAGTTTACCTAACCACACGTTTACTGGGCAGGCTTAGTCCTCTAAGCCGTTAACCAGTACTGTGCTAATTCTTTCACGAGAAACTGACAACTGCCCTTTTTGAATCAGCGGAAGGGAGAGAATGACTGTAGAAAATATTTTATGATCAATCTCCACGAAAGAATGTTGCCGACCTCGGCAGGGGCTGAACCCGCAACCTCCTAGTCTCCAGTCGGACGGCACATCCAACTGAGCCACCGAGGCTGGCTTACACGGGTCATTATAACGGTTTTGGATACAACACAGTTCAAAGATGGATCCAAAAAAAGTATAGATTATATTGAAAAATGACCATAAATGGTCATTTTTCAATATAATCTATACATTTTTGTTTGGATATAACACAATTGTTTAACTAACACCGTTTATGCTATGGACCCCAACTATAGTGTTATAAAGAGGTTGTGGTGTATGTTGAGGATACTTATCAGAAGCATCCTGACGAGCGACAAAGCAATTTCTAATGTGTACCCCACAATGTTTGTTAACATGGAAAATCAGAAAAAATATCAGTGCTTCTTGGTGAGCAAACACCTGACCTGGAGCCATGTGTTCAGTGCTTCTAATCTGAAAGTGAAGTCACTGATAAAACCTTCAAGATGACCAGGCCTGCCTGGAATTTCAACCTGTGTATATGTTGTAAGGTTGTTTCCTCATGATGACACTTAACACGTAGCCTTGTGCAGATGACAATTATTTCCAATGAAACTAAAGCTTGGAATTTTATTTGACTATTCTGTTAAAATGAAATGCCCAGCTCTATTTACACAGAAAAGCAAAACAAAACAAATCCCCCCCCCCCAAAAAAATCCTACTTAAATACTATGTTGTTATTCTTGAGTTTCTCTGAAGTACAATTCTATAAAACCAACTTCCTCTAAAAAACCTCAGGGCAGTCTGTCCATACTTACCATAATAACCCTAAGTATTGGGAGAGACAGGCCTGAGCAAACAGTGTAGCCCCAGATCAGATGCCTTAGAATGCGGTATCTGATCAGGGTCTTCACTGTTTGACACTCATCCAGCACTAATTTAGACACATCAGTAGGTACACTTGTAGTAAAATAGACTTTTTTAAAAATTTTGGACAAGTATGTTAAGGAGTTAAAGTGTCCAACACTTAGGGCTAATTGCTAAATGGCATAGCTACAGATAAGAGGGGATATCCACATAATATGTTTCTTATTTCTCCACGAAAATATATATTGTGGCTACTCATTAGAAGCGCCTCGGCGAGGCGCTTCTAATTAGTACCCACAACATATATTTTCGTGGAGAAATAAGAAAGATATCAGCATTTTTCGGATGAAAAAAGCCCCTTATCTGTTGCTATGTAAATGGGACAGTATGTAAACTGCATGGCCCCTTACCAATCAGAACCGGCACATTTTCTCTAGATATCATAGTAACAATATACATGTAGAGTAAAATACCACCCCTCAAATGTCACTTGACTGTGACATGTGATAATAAATTTATGCAATCATCTAAATACATGTATGCTACTCAAATGGAAGTGAAACTAATATTTCAAAAATTGTTAGGGATCAAGCTGGGATTTGATGCTGAGCACCCGGGGTAAAGTTTTCAGCACACAGTAGATTGAAACACGTTTTCTTATTTTTTCTAGAAAGCAGGATTTGACATTTCAAGCAAACTGTCTCCAATGGAGATAATTTGCTGGAATGTCAAATTCTATTTTCTGAGAAAACTAAGAAATATCACCAATTTGTTGTCTGCTATATAAGCCAAGAGAGTGGTAAAGTTTAAGGGGCTCTTTCGAATTTTCTTCTCATGGGCATTCACCTGAGCTGCATGGTAAGAAATCTATCTTCAAACATATGATCCCAGAAAAGACTCTGACAATAAGACTGCATCTACACAGTCTGGGCCCAGTTGTTCAAATCTAACGATGTCTTTAGTTAACATATCTTTTGAACTTTGATCATCAGATACAGCATATATGTTATTTCTTTTTTTGTTTTTTTTTTTGAGGTTTTACGGCCCCGTCAACCCAGTGGAGTCATGTCGAGCGTGGTCAGTTTACCTAACCACACATTTACTGGGCAGGCTTAGTCCTCTAAGCGGTTAACCAGTATTGTGCACATTCGTTGGCCAGAAACTGACAACTGCCCTTCTTGAATCAGCGGAAGGGAGAGAATGACCGTAGAAAATATTTCATGATCAATCTCCACGAAAGAATGTTGCCGACCTCGGCGGGGGTTGAACCCGCGACCTCCTGGTCTCCAGTCGGACGCCGTATCCAACTGAGCCACCGAGGCCAAATTATATGTTAATACTTTTGCTGAAAAAAAATGTGAGTAGCTTTTGCAGCTACCCACATTTTTTCAGCAAAAATACTGTGAATTCTATATTGTACTTACTAGACCAGCTAACATTTGATCGCTAATGAGCTCATTAAGCTAATGACACTTTGAACAACTGGGCCCTGATCTTCTTGACTTCCGAGCAAAAATCATAGGTCTAGACAAGAGGAGTATCCTGGTAATTTTTTTTCTTATTTTATAAAGAAAACCTATGCTGTGTGTATTTATAAGAGGCTTCTCATCGGTACCACAGTTCTAGTTTAGAGGTATCAGGTAAATGGTTTTCTTATTTCTCAATGAAAACATACCTTGCTTCTAATGAGTACCCACAACATATGTTTTCGTCTAGAAATAAGGAAAATTTAGATACTTTTTAGCTGACAAAATTGTCTTATCAAGAGCCATGGGGTACCCACAACATAAGTATATGAAATCAATATTCTTTGGTTAAAAAAATTCTCATCTAGATCTATGCGCCGCTATCACGAGTGCCTAGTGAAGAGTCTGACCAGACTGCAATGATGTGCAAACTGATCATAACTATGCTATCGCTTGTGTCAGATTGTACATTTTCTCATATTGGGTTTCACTTAAGCCTTAAAGCGCCAAGAAAACCTGCATCTGAAAATATATCTGTCGTCTGCTGAATATTCTTGCAAACTTTTCAAACCTATTTTTTGCATACTGACAAACAGTGTGGACCAAGATCAGACTGCTCCTAAAGGAGCAGTCTGATCTGGGTCCACACTGTTTGCAAAAATGACTTTTAAAATCACAAGCAGATGACAAAGAAAGCAGACTACTATTGTTGTGATTGGTGCTTTAAGGGTTAATATTTTTATTGAAAAAATGGAAGCTTACATTCAAAATTGTCCTTGCCACTCCAATGTGGCAAAGCAGCAAGAAATCCCTCCATTTATCAGCACCTGATCTAACTTCAAAAATACTTCCTCTGATTATCCTTTCATATATGAGCCAGCGCTCGAAAAAACCTACAATGAGACCTGTGTGACCAGCAAACACTCAGATCAGCCTGTACATCCACCCAGTATGACAAGGTTCTTGTTTATCCCTCTTTGGATAGCTCCAAGGCAGTAGATGGCAAATGCTATCAGCTGACTCTGTTCAGACTGCGCAGATGTGCAGGCTGATCTGAGTCATCGCTGGTCACACAAGTCTTACAGTAGGATTTGTTGTGCGTTGGCTCATTTGTTACCCACCATTTAAGTGAATGGACACACCTCCAAGACAGCTATAGATTACCACATTTCTTGTTTCTCCACAAAAACATATTGTGGGAGCACAGGCCTTGATAAGGCGCTTTTTTCAACCCAAAACCAAAAAGTATCTGTATTTTTTCTTATTTCTCGACAAAAAGGTATGTTGTGGGTATACATTAGAAGCGCCTCAGTGAGGCTCTTCCAAGAAATAAGAATATTTACCTGATACCTACTCTTATCTAGAACTATGGTGGGAGCTCAACATGTAGAATCCATAAACAATATCTATTTTTTTGCTGAATACAGCATCTTATCTGGAGCTTAGACTCCAAGGGAGATCAGTCTGACCCAAAGGCATTTGATTTCTTTCTAAACAGGGGTTACTCTTCAAGAATTTGCTCTTCCTCAACCGGGAGGGAATTCTCTCATCTTTAAGAGTACATCACTTTGAAATTGGATTCATATACCAGGGTATCAAAACAAGTATTTCTACTACAGTGGTCTCCCTTTAAAAAAAGAGGTGTATCCTTAATTTTTAAAACCTTCATGCCAAAGGCTTGTGATACAAATATTTAAAAAAAAAAAAAAAGTGATTCTGAGCTTTTCAACATTTCAATACTACTCATCACTTTTTATTATTACAGAAAGAAGTCATAGTTGAACAAACCAACAGAAAAAGACACAGTGCTAGGAAAGACTGAAGACTCAAAAGCTGGACTATTATTTATTTCTTCTGATGGTCAATGTATGAACACGATTATTTTCCTGCTCTTAACGTCCATCCGTGTCCCTGGTATGAGATAATTTACACATGAATTACACATTCCCAGTGTCAATGTCTCTAAAACTAGGTCCTCTCAACAACACCCACCGCCACTCTGTTTCACAGGCGTACTAGCATTTATTTTAACATTTGGTTTATTCTCCTGTGCGGCTGTTACAGGTCCCATTCTATTCTTGATTTCTGCTGCCATTGTCATAAAGGCTTGCTCTACATTTGTCGCGTTCTTTGCACTGGTTTCCAAGAAGGGAATTCCTAATGAATCTGCAAACTCCTGTAAACGAATACAAAGCATTAGAGATCTCTTTGAGAAAACTGACATTTTCTAAAATGAACCCATCAAGCTAAAAGGTGTTGTATCTTCTAATATACATATACCGTAAAAATCCTGAGAATAAGAGCAGACTGTTCATAGCTCCAGACAAGAGAAAGAACATTTTTCCTTATGTCTCAATGAAAACATGTAGTGAGTTCTCTTTAGAATAAGAATCAGATTTTTGCTGGTGATATGTCTAATGACACTCATTCACCTGGACCTATGATATGGGAAGTTAATCCCTAGCTCTTACCGGAGAGAGGTAAACTTAGCCATACCAGACTTTGCATCTTTAACAGAGGTACCATATTTACCCTAAGTATTCAGACACCTCAACTCCTTACCATATATGTTCTAAAATTTGAACCAGTACAATTCACTACCCGATGTTGTGTCTAAAAACTACTGGATGAGTGGCAAACAGTGTAGACCCAGATGAGATGCCGCGTTCTGCGGCCTCTCATCTGGGTCTATACTGTTTGCTCAGGCCTATCTGTCCGAATATATATGGTAAATACGGTAATTATCAAATCTGGAAGGGAATTCCAATCTCTGATTGTTTGAGGGAAGAGTGAGCCCTTGTCAATATAAAGAGGATTGACTTAGAAGCGCCTCAGCGAGGCACTTATAATGAGAACCCACAACATATATTTTCATGAAGAAACAAGAAAAAGAATTGCACAGGATAATCTAGGCCTCTGCAGCCTGCATATTCCTCAAACTGTTTGGCTTGGTATGGATTTTGTGAACTACACAATCCTGGACAAAGCTTGAAGATTGGCCTCATATACACACAAGACTGACCAGGGGCAGTATCTGTAGCTCCAGAAATGGTCATTTTTTAACTAAGCATGGATACTTTCTGATTTCTCCACTACAACATACAGTCAATCTTCTTTACACTGACATTCGATACAACAACAAAATTCACTATAACGACACTTAGAATGGAACAATTCCTTAGCTCAAGATAATTACATATTATTTAGGAATATTGTATTTAATACTCCAAGAAACATATGTTATGGATATTTGATAACAAACATCCAAGATATGTTTCTTGGAGTGAATAAGGGCAAAAGGGATTTTTATCATCTATTTCGCCTTCTTTAAGGAACTCAAAATACCATTTAAATGTTAAATAAACAAGAATTCCGCGGAAGGCGTCATCGCACCTGCTGGGGCAGAAGTCACAGGAGCCACAATCAGAAAGTGGTTATTAAATAAGTTTATTTCATTCTTAGCAGTGCTTACTTGGAAAACTGGGTTGAAAAAAATGTAGACAAAATGCCTAGTGGGGCACATATATTCCGGGCCAGTCCCATTCCCTCTAATGGCTATATCTTCAGCACTGACTTTTCGTATCATACATGATACAGCCCAATGATAATGGAACATTGACGTAAAATTTGTAAAAGTCACTGAAGCATGAAATATAGGTCAAGGTCATGGGTCAAGGTACCTGCTAATTCAGTACATCAAGGAGAAGCACAATGCAAGGTATGGTGGTTGTAGGCCTTATAGTTGAGGAGTTATCAAACATCAAAGTAAAATGTGTCAAATATAGGTCAAGGTCACCGGGTCAAGGTACCTGCCAAGCCAGTGGAATGAGGTGAAGCACTATGCAAGGTTTAGTGGTTGTAGGTCTTATATTTGAGGAGATACCGAACATCAACATAAAATGTGTCAAAGTCACTGGAGTGCACAATATAGGTCAAGGTCACCAGGTCAAGGTACCTGCCAAGTCAGTACATCGAGACGAAGTCTATATAAGGTTTGGTGGTTGAAGGGCTTACAGTTGAGGACATATGGAAGGGTGACATAGGTGTAAAAGTCAATGGAGCGCGAAATATAGGTCAAGGTCACCCAGTGAAGGTACCTGCGGAGTCCGTACATTGAGGAGAAGCACTATGCAAGGTTTGATGGTTGTAGGCCTTACAGTTGAGGAGATATTGAACGTTGACGTAAAATGTGTAAAAGGCACTGGAGCGCAAAATATAGGTCAAGGTCACCGGGTCAAGATACCTGCCGAGTCAGTACATCTAGGAGAAGCACTATGCAAGGTTTGGTGGCTAGAGGTCTTACACTTGAGGAGATCTGGAACATTGACGTAAATTATGTCAGAGTCACTGCAGCCAAAATATAGGTCAAGGTCACCAGGTCAAGGTATCTGCCAAGTCAGTACATTGAGAAGAAGCACTTTGCAAGGTTTGATGGTTGTAGGCCTTATAGTCGAGGAGATATAGAACGTCGACGCAAAATATGTCAAAGTCATTGGAGCGCAAAATATAGGTCAAGGTCACCGGGTCAAGGTACCTGCCACGTCAGTACATCTAGGAGAAGCACTATGCAAGGTTTGGTAGTTGTATGCCTTATAGTTGAGAAGATCTGGAACGTCATCGTAAATTGTGTCAAAGTCAATGGAGCGCAAAATATAGGTCAAGGTCACTGGGTCAACATACCTGCCAAGTCAGGAGGTCAGGGAGATGTGTCATGCAAGGTATGATGGTTGTTGTAGAATTGTAGTTGATAAGAATACTAACTTCGATGTAAATGTCGAACTTCGACATAACAGAACTGTTAACAGAGAGACGGACGGATGAACGGACAGACGAATGGAAAAGCGGGCACCTATGTCGCAAAGTCGGGAGGTCAGGGAGATGTTTCATACAGGGTTTGATGGTTGTTTAGTTTTGTAGTTGATTAGAATACTAACTTTGACATAAATGTCGAACTTCGACATAACAGAACTGTTAACAGACGGACAGACAGACGGACAGACGAACAGACAGACGAATGGAAAAGTGGGCACCTATGTCGCAAAGTCAGGAGGTCAGAGAGATGTTTCATGCAAGGTTTGATGGTTGTTTAGTCTTGTAGTTGATTAAGATACTAACTTTGACATAAATGTCGAACTTCGACATAAATGTTGACAGACGGAGGGACGAATGGACAGACATACGGAAAAGTGGACGCCTATGTTGCAAAGTCAGGAGGTCAGGGAGATGTTTCATGCAAGGTTTGATGGTTGTTTAGTCTTGTAGTTGATTAGAATACTAACTTTGACATAAATGTCGAACGTCGACATAAATGTTGACAGACAGACGGACGGACGGACGGAAAATCGGACGCCTATATCGCACCCTGCTACAAGCAGGTGCGATAAAAAGGATTTTAGACAACACTTGCTTTATAAATGGCAAAACATGTCATAAAGTTGGAGCTCCTGGGCCCAGTTGTTCAAAGCTAACGACGTCGTTAGTTAACGATTCGTTAAAATTTACATCGAGTGATACGCAAATATGCTGAAATTTTTTGCTGAAAAAATGTGAGTAGCTTTTGCAGTGCAAAAGCTACTCACATTTTTTCAGCAAAAAATATCAGAATATTGTATATTGAATCCGCTAAAACAGTTAACGAAATGACCCTTAACGAACTCGTTAAGCTAACGACGCTTTGAACAACTGGGCCCTGGCTTTTAAACTTTAATATCAAGGAAGTCCCAGAGCAATTTTAGCAAGTCTGACTCCCAGTCGTCCGTTAATGCAAGCATTGTTCTGTTAGTGCATGAACTCAAACATGGTGGATATACATTGGAATCACTCTATCCAATAATTATCTCGATACTCCACTAAATCTAGTCTATGACATATAGCTACTAAAAAAGGTTTCTTAGTTTGCAGATGGGGTTTTGATTACTGGTACAGTGATTCTGTATCAACATGCAGTCACATCTATCATATCTGAGCCACAGGTAAGGCACAATTTTCATTTGAAAATACAGACATTTCTCTTATTTTTCCACAAAAATATATGTTGTGGGTATTCATTAGAAGCACCTCAGCCAGACACTTCTGAGTTCCCATAACATATGGGCGAGAATTTCATGGAAAAATAAGAGTAGGTGAAAAAGGAGTGTTTTGTTTGTTTTGATTTGGGCTTAACGTCGCTTTCAACCTCTTTCAGTCATATGGCGACGGTGTCTGGATGTGGCAGGGAGCTCAATGTTCACTTTTAGAGTGCTGCCTCACTGAAATATCACACCCCAGACACTTTGACATGATATTCCACCCAGTCACATTATACTGACACTGAGCTGACCAGTTCTAGCTCTACTTTCTTAATGCTGAGCGCCAAGCGAAAGAGCAGCTAGTACCATTTTTAAAGTCTTTGGTATGACCCGGCCGGGGATCGAACCTGCAACCTCCCGGTCACAAAGCAGATGCTCTATCACTGAGCCACTGTGCCTGTTACGAAACAGGAGTGCTTCATCCGGAGCTACAATAGAATTTATTTTTAAGGGGGCTGGATAGCTTGGTAGATTTCTACCGTTGTTTACTAGGGAACAGCCACTGCAACTTCCTGTTTGCTTTTATGTGCATGAAGTCCCTTCTTAAAAGGAGTTTTGTTTATGTTGAGGTTTTACGGCCCTGTCAACTGACTGGGGTCATGTCGAGCACAGTCAGGTTACCTAACCACATGTTTACTGGGCAGGCTTAGTCCTCTAAGCAGTTCCCCAGTATTATGCACATTCTTTTGCCAGAAATCTTAAAAGCAGTATTTCTCTTAAAAGAGAGAAGCTGCTCCTAAACTTGCTCCAAAGGGGCATTTGTGACTCCTTTTCAGAAAAAAGGCGAAAACAAATTTAACAGTTACCTCCCCTTGAAAGTGTGTATTCACTCCCCTGACAGTAAATGTCCTGAAATTTCCTGAAACTGTCTGACAAAATGAGCACTAAGCCCCTTCTTAAAAAGAGTTTTTGTTTGTGTTGAGGTTTTACGGCCCTGTCAACCCACTGGGGTCATGTTGAGCGTGGTCAGTTTACCTAACCACGTTTACTGGGCAGACAGTCCTCTAAGCGGTTCCCCAGTATTGTGCACATTCTTTCGCCAAAAATCTTAAAAGGAGTACTTCTCTTAAAAGAAAGATAGCTGCTCCTAAACTTGCTCCAAAGGGGCATTTGGGACTCTTTTTCAGAAAAATGGCGAAAACAAATTTAACAGTTGCCTCCTTGAAAGTGTGTATTCACTCCCCTGATGGTAAATGTCCTGAAATTTCCTGAAACTGTCTGACAAAATGACATATGCAAACAGTGCAGACCCAGATCAGACTGCTCTTGAAGGAGAAGTCTGATCAGGGTCTACACTGTTTGCCTTTCAACTAAGTATTTTAAGAAACAGTTGCATATAAAACAAAACTTAGGCCAAGATAGTATGGGATAAAGTGTTTGAAATTTTAGGACATTTACCGTAACAGGCTGCAACAGCACTAATGATTGCCTTACCTTTGCAGTAGTGTAGTCTACGACTTTCTTTGTTGTTAGATCACATTTATTTCCAACTAACAATTTGTTTACATTTTCACTGGCATATCTTTCTATCTCATGTAACCACTGTTTTACATTTTGAAATGAATCCTGGAAACAAGAAGAAAAGTCAATTGAAAGGATAATGTATGCAGTAACTGCACGCAAATATTAGCCTTGTTTACTGCACCAAGCAAGACTGGCTATGAACCAAAAATCCAGATAATATGTTTGTGTTGAGGTTTTACGGCCCAGTCAACCCAATAGGGTCATGTCGAGCGCGGTCAGTTTACCTAACCACACGTTTACTGGGCAGGCTTAGTCCTCTTAAGCTGTTAACCAGTATTGTGCTAAATCTTTCGCCAGAAACTGATAACTGCCCTTCTCGAATCAGCGGAAGGGAGAGAATGATATGATTTTTGATCATAAATGTTGGTATTTTTCTTATTTCTCCACAAAAACGTATGTTGGGTAATTTCGGTATTTTCTTGCTAAGGCTGGCAAAATACCCCGAAATTACCCAAACTGGTTTCATAAATTTCATATTAAATGACCACTCATGTAAGATCCTCTATATATACTCAGATACCATTCTTATCTGAAGTTAAGTATAAACTGCCTCAAATATTCAAAGTGTCAAAATATTTTTCTATAAAGTTGGTACAGCCGGTTTTTTTTATCTGAGCTTTTGCTTTTTCTATTATCTAGTCAACAGATCTTGCAATACAATCAATTTTAATTGTCAGAGGAACATCCAAATATACGGTAATAGCCAAGTTAGCCCCCAACACGTACAACATATCGGTACAACATATCCATAAGACTAAGTTTTGTTTCAGGGCATCAATTACACTTAAATCTTATAACCCCATCATAACCTTGGAAAGGTGCTTTTTTTTTTCCCTAACATTCTCACCATTAGAATGTATACTGCCATGGATCAAAAAGAGCTGGAAGGGGATTTTTGTTTGTTTGTTTGTGTTGAGGTTTTACGGCCCAGTCAACCCAATGGGGTCATGTCGAGCACGGTCAGTTTACCTAACCACACATTTACTGGGCAGGCTTAGTCCTCTAAGCGGTTAACCAGTATTGTGCACATTCTTTGGCCAAAAACTGACAACTGCCCTTCTTAAATCAGTGGAAGGGAGAGAATGACCGTAGAAAATATTTCATGATCAATCTCCATGAAAGAATGTTGCCGACCTCGGCGGGGTTTGAACCAGCGACCTCCTGGTCTCCAGTCGGGTGCACATCAAACTAAGCCAACGGCTGGAAGGGGATTTAAATTTGTATGAAATGAGCAGCGCCATGCAAAAATATGTCTTTAGAACCCATGCGGACAGCAAAGGCCCAGACCTGCCTGTGTATCTGCACAGTCTGACCTGGGCCTTTGTTGTTCTCTTACAGAATCATTGAATACAGAAGAATATACTGACGTATAACAAAGATCATTATCAGCTTGTGCGGCTTCACTTGCTGATCTGAATCTTAATTTTCTCTTAGGTCTAGATAAGAGTGGGTATCAGGTAAATATTTTTCTCATTTCTCCACATATTTTTTTTTTTTTTTTTTTTTTTGTGAAGAAATAAGAAAACTTTCAGATTAAAAGAATGCATCTTATCAAGAGCCATGGTTCCTATATGCCCCAAAGACACATTTTTCTTGGCACAGCCCAAATGTCATACACTGTTTCCTGGAAAAAAAGAGTAAAAAATTTACCAGTCTGTTATCTCATGAATCTGCAGAGAGAGTGCTAAATAAACAAGTTAAGTTTAAAAGTGATAGTATGAAGTACAAATACACACCTGGTCTGTTACATCATACACTACAATAATACCATGAGCACCTCTGTAATAACTGGATGTTATAGTTCGAAAACGTTCTTGACCAGCTGTATCCCACTGAAAAAATAATTCAATACCCATAGGTCTAGATAAGAGGATATCAGGTAAATATTTTTCTTATTTTCTCCACAAAAACATATGTTGTGGGCATTCGTTAGAAGTGCCTCACTGAGGGGCTTCTAATGAGTACCCACAACGCGTTTTCATGGAGAAATAAGAAAAAATAATCATATTTTTTGGTTGAAAAAAAAAAACAAAAAACACACACTCTTTCAAGAGCTATGAATATCAATAAGTATACATGTATTTTTTCGTTTTGAGTTGAAGGTTAACCCATTTTAATCTGGAAACCTCTAAAAGGGTAATTGGCAAACAGTACAGATCCAGATCAGACTTAGCCACAGCTGATCAGGGTCTACACTGTTTGCATTAATTACAGGTATTTTTAATAAAACACAAAGTAAAAATTTAAAAAAAATAGCGGACACCCTGTTATTGGAAATAGTTATGAAATAGTTATCATAGAAGAGTTCACTTGACACAGATGGAAGTAACATCACAGCCAACAACCTTTCAGTCAGTCATTGTGTCTGGATGTCATAAAGGGAAAACTGATGCCCTTTCACAGCATTGCCTGACTGCAGTATCATCCACCAGTCACAATTTACCGACACTGGGCAATAAGTCCTAGCACCTTTTTCACTTACTGCCAGGCGAAAGAGAACCTACTACAAATTTTTGGTATGACCCAGCTGAGTCCAAAGGCATGCATCATTTATGTGTAATAAATAGGGATAATATTTTAGATTTCTCTTTTTCCCATGTATGTGTATTCTGGTCCAGCAAACCCTCAAGAATTCAAGTACATTTTGATGGGTCACACGAATCACCGAAATACTACCGAAATACCGGAATACCCGTTAAAAATATAGGTATACCTATGAAAGACGCCTATTAAAGACACCAATATTGGCTTTAATTAATCCATTAAGTAATATTATGTCAACCTAATAGAAAAGGGATAATACTTTAACCTAAAATAATTTGCAAATTGTCTTTGCATTTTTTTTTTTTTTTTTTTTTATTTGAAAACATTGTTGATAGTCCGCTAAATCAGAGCCGGAATACGACCGGAATACCCGCGAAAAACGTGAATTACCTACACTTCAAACGAAAAGTACATACAGAACAGCTCAGGTAAAAGAACAAAAAAAAAAAAAAAAAAAACTCTTTACCCCGAATATCGGCGTTTTGCGAACTTCCCAAACACTCGGAATCAAACGGAGTAAACGTAATATTCAGCGGACAACACTCGCAAGTCCGCGCAAAGTATGTGTTATGCAAAGTTGTGCGAAGTTACTCGGATTCGTAATGTTGTACCTGGAGACATTTTTCCAGCATATAGAACAGTCTGCGTGAAGTTATCTCGTCCACGCACATGCGGATGCGCAGGTTGATCTGAGTCTGCGCTGATCGCAAAGGTCTTATTATCCCAAAAGTGTTTTCCAAATTTCCGCATTCGGATCCACCAAAATTAGGTCAATTCCCTTATTTTTTTAAAATATTAACCAATGCTGCCTTGTTCCCTGAATATATTTGGGTGCTCCCTATGTCCAAAGAAAACCCCGGAAGCCCCATTCACTATTCGAGCACGTAACATGGGCCTCAACAATGCTCCATATGAAAAAGTACCGGATTCTTTGGCTTAGTCTACACCGGCCACATAAGTGGGTCCGGCATGGTCATTTTTACTTAATGCTGTAGAAAACAAAACAAACACATGAAAATAACAAAAATCAAAAAGAGAATCAAACATCTGTCCCCAATCGACGAATTACATATTTATATTTGGTATTCCTGTAACTCCCTTTTCCCATGCAACAACCGCACGCGCTCAATATAAATGACGTACTATGGTAAAAGACCGGGAAATTCTCACTCGCGTGCAGCAACCGCACGTGTCAATATTAATCAACTTAAAGGGGCGCTTCTACTATCAAAGAGGCATTGAATCAATAAGATAGCCCATGTGAAAAGGGTGTCTGTCACACAAAAACACACTTTACGCACACAAGGGGCAAGAGAGGCTAATGACAATTCAAATGAGTGAGTGAGTTTTCTTTACGTCCTAGTAACAACTAGGTCATAGAGAAATGTTAACCATGGTTTAAAGTCCCATATTAAAGACTTGAGAAGCCTGGGATCGAACCCATAACCCTGGGAGACAAAGCGAGCAGCTTTACTACTGTAACACACCACCGAGGCACTATTTCCCAATATTTCATACTGTTTCAAGAAAATATCTCAAATAGTTTTCAAATTATAGAGTGGACAAAAATATATTACAGAACAGAAATCACTAAAATATTTTCGGTCTTCAAAGGGCCATAACTCCAAAAGTAGGCTCTATCGTCAAAGTATATGAACTGTTGAAATGATTAATAGCTTATGAATAAGCCCACCCCGGAAAAGTGTGCGGGCTCGACAAGACCTACATAGTGTTGACTATATAAAGCAAGCTTCTTGGATAGCCCAGAGTCCGAAGAAGGTGCATACTGTACGATCAGCGAAGGATCTGATCAGAATGTGATGTTACAGTCACACTGTTATTCCCACTTTGGGCAGCCCGGCTATCGAAGGTAAATACGATCAGCGAATGCTCTGATCAGAATGTGCAGTTGCGCAGACTGACCCGAGTCTTCGCTCGTCGCACAAGACGTTTTGTTAAACCCACAGATTGTAGGCGGAACATATGATTAGCGAAGGCTCTGATCAGACTACTAATGTGCAGGCTCAGAGTGTGCAGGCTAATTCGTCTCTTCGTACAAGTTATAGGTTTTACCGTGCACAGACCCATGTGCGATTTGTTTCTGCAAAGTATAACACTTAAAATTCTGGGTAAAGTTTTCAACGGACATTTTGAAATATTTTTATCATTCTTCCAAGAAAACAGGATTTGCATTTCATGCAAATTGTCTCCATTGCATGAAATGTCAAATCCTGTTTTCTTGGTAATAAAACAAATAACAATTTTTTTTTTTTTTTTTGTCGTCTGCTGAATTAGCCCAGATAGTGGTAATTCGATACCTGTGAGCACCAAGTGTCGTGTCTTTGAGCAAGACACTTTATCCTCATATCTTAGTATTGGTTTCTACCCAGGAAGACGCTGCCTAGAATGTCCGTGAAGACATACAGTACAAGTTTCACGAAGGTTATATCGTTCGCGCTCCACGATAAAAAATTTTGCTCGTTAGCGCGAAACAAGCATGGGTTTAGCGCGGGTTTAGCGTGGGTTTTGCGCGAAGCGTGAAGAATGGAACGCGAGGTTACGTAATCGTAGCGCGAAACATATTACTGGCACGAGCGTGACAAGCGTGGAAAGGATTAACGACAGTAGTAAAATATTTCTATCACAGGTGAGTCTGTGAATAAAGATCGATTCACGGTACTTTTGCAGTAGATTTTGATCCAGAAGTTCTCATTCTGTTGACAGAAAACCACAGCACAATAAATAAAATTGCACATTATCTACATGTATGTGTGGATGCGCAACCTGAGCAGAGTCTTCCTTGTTTTATATCATTTCGCTTATTTGTGATCTCAATGCCTACGCGACAAATACAAATTGTCCGTCGGGAAATTGAGATTCCCCTTCAACTTAATTAATGTCCAGTCAGGGAAGTATTTCACAATCTGGCAATAAAATGTTTCTTTTTTTTTTTTTTTTTTTTTGTTAGCGGTTTAGATGACTTATTGCATATGCGACCAGCATGTACAGCCCGACGTTAACCGGAGTTCCTTGGTGTAATTTGACGAAATACCTGACCGATTTTTATTTATTTGTTTTTCCATCATATAGTACAGTCAGCGTGGAGGTTTTATCGTCCATTCTCATGCGGATGCGTAAGTTGATCTGAGTCTGCACTAGTCGCAAAAGTCTCATTGTACCAAATGAGTTTTCCCAATCGCCGCACTCCGTGTCCCCAAAAATTAGGTTCATTCCCTTGTTCTCTTAAAATATTTACCAAAGTTGCAATGATACGCCACCAGACGACGACACACAATTCTGGGACGTTCGCATTTCCAGTATAGATTACAAAAATACAAGTGGAGATACCAGGAAGATGCAACAGTCACATTCCCTTGCCCCGCATGAAGAAACCGCGTGCTCGTAACGGTAAAGTCACGAGAAATCGAGGCGGATACCGCTAAGAGAAAAACACACTTATGTGCGTTAAATTATAATTTTTTTCGTCAGAACTGCATACGAAACTGGCATGTATAAAAAGTAGAACCTAAGTATTGGGACAGAAAGGCCTATGCAAAGTGTAGACACAGATCAGACGCCGCAGAGAAAAGGGGAATGGAACTAGTGAGGGGGAACAGGGAACATGGAAATTTGGAAACACTTTTAGGACACAAGACGTGCGACCAGTGAAGACTCAGATCATCTTCCGATGCAAGGGCGGTCAGATTTTGCCGGCTGTAGTGACAAAACAGGCATGTACATGTAAACTTCAGTTCTTGAAGAGATTACAAATCTCTGGTTAAATACATCACCGTTTCAGTGAAGGTTTAAATGCGTTCTGTGGCGTCTGATCTGGGTCTA
The DNA here is from genome assembly GCA_964016985.1 of Anodontia alba. Classification (NCBI taxonomy): domain Eukaryota; kingdom Metazoa; phylum Mollusca; class Bivalvia; order Lucinida; family Lucinidae; genus Anodontia; species Anodontia alba. Next base: position 51,716,585 of record OZ024823.1, on the reverse strand, counting down.
CACTGTTTGCTCAGGCATGTCTGTCCAAATACGTAGAGTAAGTACGGAAATTAGATCAAATCGAACCCCTTTCAGAAATCGTCCTGGATCCGCCCCTGATTCATAAAAAAAATGCTGTGTTCGATTCGTAAAGTTCATTATCAAGGCATATGCAATTAGCTCCCTTTAAACAGTAAAACCTAGAGTGAGGGCCTTACCCCGCATTTACCAGGGTATAAATAAATATTGGCACAGTTATTCTTTTACATCATCTATATATTGAGAACATTAGGATTATTAAAATACCCAGAAAATGCAACAGTCACAAAGCAACATTCTTTCCCTTGCCCCGCATGAAGAAACCACGTGCTCGCAGCGGTAACGTCACGTGAAATCGTGGCGGGAAACCGCTTCGGGAGAAAAACACAACTTAATTTATAGAGCCTTTTCTCGTCAGAAATGTACACAAAACTGGCACGTATAAAAATATAAAGAACCTAAGTATTGGAACAGATAGGCCTATGCAAACAGTGCAGACCCAGATTAGACGCCACAGAGAACAAGGGAATGAAACTAATTTGGGGGAACAGGAATCATGACAATTTGGAAAACACTTTTAGGACGATGAGACCTGTGCGACCAGTGAATACTAAGATCAACCTGCGAATCAGTCTTCGCTGTTTGTATGAGCTTCTTTGGCCTCTGTGCTTTTCAAGATCATTCTCCGATTGTATGCTTTTTTTAATTAAAGCCAATATTGGTGTCTTCAGAAGGTGTCTTTCACCTTCAAGCTAATGACAATTCAGACGAGTGAGTGAGTGTTTTATGTCCAACTAACAGTTAGGTCATGGAGAGATGGGGGCATTGGTTTAAAGTCTCATATGAAAGACTGAAGAAGCCTGGGATCGAACTCATGACTCCTGCATGGGTTACAAGGCGAGCAGCTTTACCACTACACCACCGACTCCGAGGCACCCTTTCCTAATATGTCATACTGTTAAATATTTTATAAATGGGTCGCAGATATTGCACCATGCCCCGCCACTATACTAACATCAAGCAAGTGTCATAACTCTGTTAATAAATTAATAAAATTTCAAGAAAATATCTTGAATTGTTTTCAAGTTACAGAGCGAACACAAATATATTACAGAAATCACTATGATAGTCTCGATTTCCAAAGGGCCATGACTCCAAAAGTAGGCTCACTCATCAACGTATATGAAAGAAAAGAAGGGCAGTTGTCAGTTTCTGCTGAAATGATTAACAGCTAATGTCTGCCTGCCCCGGAAATGTGTGCGGGCTCGACAAGACCGAAATAGTTTTGACTGGGCCCTCTACGTCGGTACAAGGTTATTATGCCTGAAGTATAATTTACGATGTACGAACATTGAATATGAGCCCGCGCCGGACAAAACCTACAATACTACAATGTATGTATGACCAGCAAAGACTCAGGTTAGTCTGTGCATCGACCCACTATATAAAGCAAGCCTCTTGGATAGCCCTGAGTCCACAGACGGTGCATACTGTATGATCATCGAAGGGTCTGATCCTCGGGGGCGGGGGTCCTATATATGGCATAGTACGGATGTGCGTGCCGAATAGCCCCCTTTTTCAGCACTGTCAGGTATATGATTGGCCCCCTTTTTTCAACAAAAAGTATATGAATGGCCCGATTTTTCTGGTTTCCTATGTGAAAGGGCCCATTTTTCTGGCATCCTGGTATATGCACATGTTTTTCGCTCAGAGATTTTTCGGGGCTGCTTATCCTCTTGGTATTACATGAATTGACTGTGATATTTGTGTAACAACCAGCAAAAAAGTGGGTACAAAAAAATCAAAGAATAGGTCAACATTTTAGATGATCAAGTATATGAATGGGTCCGTTTTTTTCAAAGGCGGGTATATGAATAGGGTAGGTTTTGAAATACTGGCTCGCACACCCGTACCAAAATTACCCCGAAGTAACCGCCCCCTCCCCCACCCCAAGGTCTGATCAGAATGTGCTATTGCAGTCGCACAGTTGATCCCGCTTTGGACAGTCCGGCTATCGAAGGGTAATACAATCAGCGAATGCTCTGATCAGAATGTGCAGTTGCGCAGACTCACCCGAGTATTCGCTTGTCGCACAAGACGTTTTGTTACATCCAGAGATTACAGGAGGTACATCTGATTAGCGAAGGCTCTGATCAGACTACTGATGTGCAGGTTCAGAGTGTGCATGCTGACCTGACTCTTCATACAAATTTTATTGTTGGTTTTGCCATACACATACTCGCGCGCGTAGTGTTTGTGCAAACCTTTACGCAACACTCATTCTTCAATTTGACATTTCATGCAAATTGTCTCCATTGCATGAAATGTCAAATCCTGTTTTCTATTGCATGAAATGTCAAATCTGCTGTTTTCTGGGAAATAAAAAAAAAAATAACCGTTTATTTGTCGTCTATTGAATTAGCCCGGAGTGGTAATCCAGAAATTTCGTGTTCGATACCCGGGAGCACCAAGTGTTGTGTCCTTGAGCAAGACACCTTATCTTCATAACTTAGCATTGGTTTCTACCCAGGAAGACTCTGCCTAGAATGTCCGCAAGAGTATATAATATATATCATTTTGAAGACGCTTCCCCGCCGATGCTAGATTTATATGTGCGTCTGTTTTATTCGTTAAATACATTGAGGTCTTGGTTTTGCATATCGGATGCTGAAGTCACAAAACAGAACACTTTACATGAGAACGAAAGTTCTGAACAATACTCTGTAAGCCTTTAAATATAATGTTTTAAATGTATATACTGGAAGCAAATAACAAAACATAATATTTATTTGTACCGTGATAAATGCCGGGCAAAGTCCTCACACTGCAGGTTTTACTGTTTTTAAGGGAGCTAACTGCAATTGACTAAAGGGAGCGGGAGCTAACTGCAATTGCTTTACGAGTCGGGGCCCATCCGAAATGGGATGAAGAGGGGGCAGGCTTATTATATTAGCGGTTAACCAGTTCACTGAACACCCTTCCGTCAGAAACTTGTAACTGCCAATCTTGAAGCAGCAGATGGAGCGAATGACCATAGCAAATACACGTGTGTTTACTAATAAACCGCACAATCTGTAGGGATCAAGAATCAAATCCGCGATCAGGTCTCGCGTTCCATTCCCGCCGGTGCGATAACATTCTTTCCAATAAAGTCAGTGCTAACAACTTATAGTTCGAAAGGAGGCATATCATATTTGCGAGAGAGAGAGAGATAGAGATAGAGAGAGAGTCCACCCATTTTAGGTGCATCCGGCTATTAGATTTAGGTATTGCTAGAGAATAATGGCTAAACTGTTTTTTGTTGTTTTTTTTTTTTTTTTTTTTTTTTTTTTTTGCAAATAGTGAAGACCCTGATCAGACGCCGCGTTCTATAATCTCGGTATGACTTAAATAATTTATGTTGAAAGAGACATAAGACATCAAATCACCAGCATCATTAAGTGGTGATTTAAATGGACAGCCCTAACCCTGGTCCAGTCATCATGAGAAACCGCCGAGGCCTCGATCCGAGAAGTGTAGATACCTTTCAGCCTGTCCGTTTCTGCCTCCCATGACAAATGAAATTTATCCATACTCCTTAAGGCCTCCCTTAATACTTGAAGCGCTCAGCACATTCAGCAGACGGCATTTTCATATTTTTTTCTTTATTTTACAGTGCAAATAATGGGGCAAATAAGGCGTGACATTACATATGGACCGTTTGCTGGGCAGACGATTCACATGAAAAGTTCAGCCTTCTTGCTGTAAAATACTGAAAACAGATCGGCATCTGCTCTAAAATTTTCAGCAGCGCTCCAGAGATTCAAGCAGTTTTCTTGGCAGCAGCAGCACGTGCTAACCTTGAAAATAATGGGTGAAAGGCGGGAATTTCCGACTTAGGAAGAGAAGCATGATAAATTGGTAAACAAACAATAAGATGGTTTGAAAAGGGACATTTCCGCTGCTAAAGTGACACGGGAAAAATGAGCCAGCCTGAATATAGAATTTGTCAGGTTTAGGGGAAAACCTGATTGTCGGCATCTGTACATTCTGCTAAGATTCTTCTAGGGACCGTGTAGAATACGTAAGGCGAACAACGAAGACCTTGACCAGATTGTGCAGATTGTTTTGGGGCTTCGCTGTTGGGAAGAATAAAATTACAACTAAAACACTACAAAATCACACATCACTTTGTAGTTTATTTGTGTTCTGACTAAACATAGTAAGTCAATTATAAATCATTATTCTATTTTGTTGTGCATGTATGTTAGGAGAATTGTGCACATACTTTTTTATTTTCAAAATTTTACGTTCAGATAACTCGAGCATTTTTACCTGAGACTGCATAAGGTGAGCCTGGATAAGAGTGGAAGCTAGCGCGAGCGTGATCGTTTTCACCCTGCATGATATCCCAGCGCGAGCTGAGCGCAGATTTAGCGTGGGTTTAGCGCGGGTTTAGCGTGGGATAAGCGCGGGAATAGCGTGGGATTTAATCTTTTCCGCGATCGCGCATTAGAGCGAACGATATAACCATCGTGAAAGCTGTACTGTATGACAATATTATCCGAAGATGCTTTCCTGCCGATGCTAGGTTTATACGTGCGTCTCTTTTACTCGTTAGATAAATTACGGTCTTGGTTTTGCATATCGAATGCTGAAGACACAAAAACAGAACCCTTTACATGGAAACGAAAGTTTTGAAGATTGCTCTATAAGCCATTAAAGGTAATGTTATTAATTTATATACCGTAAGAGAATAACATAACAATATTCATTTGTACCCTGGTAAATGCGGGGTAACGTCCTCACATTGCAGGGTTTTACTCTTTTAAGGGAGCTAACTGCAACTGACTATTAAAAGGGAGTTAACTGCAATTGCTTTACGAATCTGGCCCATGCGAAAAGGGATGGGGAACAGCATTTTTTTACGAATCGCGCCAATTAAGCTTATAAAATAAGCGTTTAACCCTGAGGTTTAACCAGTACACTGAACCCTCTTCCTCCAGAAACTTGTAACTGCCAATCTTGAAGCAGTGGAAGAAGCGAATGACCGTAGCAAAAACATGTGTTTCATGTTAAGTGGGGATCGAATCGCATTCGATTCCCACCGGTGCGATATCATTTTTCCAATGAAGTCAGTGCAAACAACTTACAGCTCGAAAGGAGACATGTCATATTTATATGAGGGTAAAACGAAAGAGCTTTCCAGAGGGAGAGAGAGAGAGAGAGAGAGTTTGCAAAACTTTTAAGATTCTGGTTGGTCCATTTCAGGTACATCCGGCTATGAGATTTGGTTATTCCTAGAAAAATGGTTAAACTGTTTTTGTAAACAGTGAAACCTGACCAGACGCCGCATTCTATCATCTCAATATGACTTTTTTTTTTTTTTTTTTTTTGCTGTTGTTGTTGTTGAAAGAGGCATAAATAAGACACCAAGTCACGGTGATTTAAATGGACGGTCGTATCCCTGGTCCAATCATCAACCGTCCAGGCCTCAAGCAGTGTAGATACATTCCAGAGTATCCGCTTCTGTCTCCCTTGTCAAATACTATACTTTAACCCTTGAAGCGCTTAGCATATTCAGCAGACGGCATTTACATGGGGCAGACGATTCAAAAGAAATGTTCATCCTAATTTTCACCGTAAAATAACCAGTTAGATCGACATCTCCTCTAGAACTTTCAGCAGTGCTTCGCCCACACACAGATTGATGCAAAGATTCTCATATTTATAAAGGTGTGCTGCTGGAACACATTATTTATATTAATATATTTATATTATATTTAAAAGAATATTCATACAAGCTACATGGATGTAAGGATGACGTTACTCATCATGACTGCATTGGTTGTTTAATCTGCGTAACTTTCAAACATGCGTAAATGATTAACTTTCGGTGTGTCGTGTTTGAGACTTACTACTGGCCATATATATTTTTTTATATACATCATACATAACTAAATCAATCGGAAGAAATTATTCACTCAATTGATAAATATTTTATACAAAAAGTCGTATGTACTTTTCGTTTAAAGTGTAGGTAATTCACGTTTTTCATGGGTATTCCGGTCGTAATCCGGCTCTGATTTAGCGGACTATCAACGTTTTCAAATAAATAAAAAAAAAAAATAAAAAAACACTTCAAAGACAATTTGCAAATTATTTGAGGTTTAAATATTATCCCTTTTCCATTAGGTTGACATAATAATACTTAATTGATTAATTAAAGCCAATATTGGTATCTTTAATAGGTGTCTTTCACAGGTATACCTATATTTTTCACGGGTATTCCGGTATTTCGGTAGTATTCCGGTATTTCGGTGATTCGTGTGACCGCATTTTGATTATTCGTCTGACCCAGGTAATTCATCTCTTGCTAAGTTAGGGCATCCAAACAGACAAATCTGTTGAGTTTAAAGCAATCCAAGGGCAAAACCCTGTGTCGCAGGCAGACAACTCTGTCAAACTTGACGAAACTTACCTGTTAGCAATCCCAAATCAGATCTTCACAATATCAATACACATACCAAGTTTGATGAAAATCCATTGACATTTACTCAAGATATCATCCGGAAATGAAAATACAGACAGACTGATAGACTTATGACAGACAGACAATCAACGTGATACCATAATACCCTGCCACTAATGTGTGGCGGGTTAAAAATCATCGTAAGTTTCACAGATTGTCACTCATCAGTTAAGTATTAACCCATTGTATACTGAATAGACTCTCTCACACTATATATTGGAAGACTCCATTTTCAATTTAAGGTATGTCCGGCTATGAGATTTACATATTCCTAGAGAAAAATGGCTAAACTACCTGCAAGCAGTGGAAACCCTGATCAGACACCACATTCTGTAGCGTCTTATCTGGGTCTGCACTGTTTGCCAAGTACCCTTTTACGGGTCTCCCGACTACAATGGGTTAATAGCTCAGGGCCTTCAATATGTTGAATATGTTAATTGAAGGGATAAAACTCGGGCATAATTATGACAAAACTTCATGGGCACATTAATGAGTACTTTTCAACACATTTCCATCATCGGTTACTTACATGTAGATATGGCTGCAGACGGAAACGAAGGATGGAAAGACGGATGAATAAATAATGCCAAGACTATATCCCTCATTCTTTGGTGGGAAATGATTGTGTTAGGGTTTTATGACACATCAACCCTTGTGGGTCATTTGTGTTATCTCCCACTGAGAAAGAGAGAAGAGATAGAAAAGACAGTACAGGAGATGACAGTGAGGGACAGTGAAGAAAGAAGAACAGGAATGAAAGTGAAGAAATATAGGAAATAAAAACATTCCCCCCCGCCCCCCCCCCCTACCCTTACATGTTACAAAGATAGCAGACCTTGCCCAATTGGAAGCCAATATCAGTTGGACGCTCTGGAGACATAAGATACCTGACACCTTCGCGACACCAAACCACCCTCGTGGGAAATAATAAAACACATCAAATACAGTATACTTACTATCTGAAGCTTTATAGTTTTGCCATCTAGTTCTATTGTTCTTATTTTCTGAAAGAAAATAATTCACTTACGAACTAAAGAAAGAAAATACAAAACATCAACATGAATGAATCCACAAAAGGGTTTTCCCTGACTCACATTTTGGCAGTTTTTACCCCGAAAACCTTGTTCGGACTTTTAAAAACTAGGGGAAAAAGTTCTATATGATGCAAATAGAATCAAATCCAAAATTAATCTTATTTATCTATGGCTTTGTATTTTAATCTATTCGTGATCTAAAGGCCAGGCATTGTCAACTGTTTGTTTGTGTTGAGGTCAACCCAATGGGGTCATGTCGAGCGTGGTCAGTTTACCTAACCACACGTTTACTGGGCAGGCTTAATCCTCTACGTGGTTAACCAGCACTGTGCACATTCTTTCGCCAGAAACTGACAACTGCCCTTCTTGAATCAGCTGAAGGGAGAGAATGACCACAGATAATATTTCACGATCAATCTCTACGAAAGATTTGTTTGTGTTGAGGTTTTACGGCCCAGTCAACCCAATTGGGTCATGTCGAGCGCAGTCAGTTTACCTAACCATACATTTACTGGGCAGGCTTAGTCCTCTCAGCGGTTAACCAGTATTGTGCGCATTCTTTCAGAAACTGACAACTGCCCTTCTTGAATCAGCAGAAGGGAGAGAATGACCGTAGAAAATATTTCATGACCAATCTCCATGAAAGAATGTTGCCGACCTCAGCGGGGGTTGAACCCGCGACCTCCTGGTCTCCAGTCGGACGGCGCATCCAACTGAGCCACCGAGGCCGTCGACGAAAGAATGTTGCTGGCTTCGGCGGGGGCTGAACCCACGGCCTCCTGGTCTCCAGTCGGACAGCGCATCCAACTGAGCCACGGAGGCCGGCAATATCTGAGCAATAGTTAACCCATAAAGCACAACACATTTTGTAGCAGACAACAGTCTAGAATTGATTTTATTTTCAGACAAAATAAGACTTGACATTTCATGTGAATTGTCTGTTAAGCACAGGAAATGTCAAGCCTTACTTTCTCTGAAAAAAGTAATTTAAAGTGTTTTCTGCTGCAGTTGCAATTAGTGCTCAAAGGGCCCTCTTTAAAACAATAAAACCCGAACCTAAATCTTATTAAAGGACCCCTTAATGCCACATAAGGGAGTCCCTGGCACCCTCACTTAAAAACCCTGAAGGAAAACCATGCACACATTAATTTTTGCAGTCTTTCAGTATAATAAAAGCAATATAGATGTGTATCATGACTGTAAGAATTCTAATTTTTAAAACAGTGGCATCCCGACATAACGTTTTTACTTGAAAAAAAGAAAAAAAAAAAAACATTAATCAATATTGGCTCAATTTCCGCTCAAATATTTCCCCCAAATAATCAATTTCCTCTCATGACACCGCTTATATATTGGGAACTTCTGGTACAGTGCTTCAGCTAGGATACGAGGGCAGAGAGGTGCAGGGTAGGGCACTTTTTGTGCGGTCATACAAGAATGAGGGCACCATGTGTCATGTGATGTGCTTAGTATCAAGACATGTTACAAAATATAATCCCATTCTACAATAAATACCTCAAAAATATATAAAACTGACCTTTAAACATTCATAACTTTTTTTAAATTTTGGTCCGATTTTCATGAAATTTTCACCAAAATGTAGGGTTTTATGTCAGGAGTTGAAATAAGACAGAGGGCAGCTTAAGAAGGGCAGAGGGGCGGCATGAGAAGGCAAGAGGGGTGGCCCACTCCTCCATATAGGGCTAGCTGGAGCACTGTGGTAGATTTGCCACATGACAGTTAATGCTTTTTAACTAGTGATAAATTCAATCTACTTACAAAATCAACACCAATTGTGCTTATATAGCTTTCTGTGTATGTGTCATCCTGGAAGAAAAATAATTGTGTCATTAATATTATTTAAAAATTTAAAAACAAGAAAAATATTTAGCTGTGCATAGACTATTATCTTACATAGAGTTTGCGCCGTATCACCTACATACAAACATACATTAAATGAAAAAAGCCCTTGGCAGACAGATTTATGCTGAAGGTGTCCCAGAGCCTCAGCCTTGCGGCAGCTGCAGACAAAATAACTATCTTGGTCACAGCTTGTAAAAACCAGAGCCCAAATTCCTTTGCTACCTTTCCTCTGAAGGGTACCTATTCAGAGCTGGGTCAAAAGAGAGTTCTCAGTTAAAGGTCCGAGTCAGACTTTAGACTGAACCTTGAGCATTGCAATCACATGCTCTAACAGCTTGACTACAGCGCCTATCAGCACATAATGTGTAGTCTAGTAAAACCATTTTCAGGTGGTGGAACTCATTCGAAGTTGGGCTAGAAAGATTAATCTGATTTTTATAGGATATACAGTTTACAATGTACAGTCGGCTCTCGTTATCTCGAATTCCAAGGGACTCACTGAACCACTTCGAGATATCCGTACCTCGACATATCAGAGTTGAGAGAGTGGGGAAAACAATAAAATGAACAACCACATTTAACAAATGAATATGTAATTTGACTCCCGAAGTAAGAAATATATATATAAAATAATGTGGAAAAGAGGAGAAATTGCTCCTCTTTTCCACATTATTTTGTTACCTGTTGTCATAGTTTCATGTTAAAACAGGGACCAGATTTTCACTTCGAGATAAGCGGTGATTCAAAATAAGCGAGTTCGAGATAACGAGGTTCGACTGTATATAAATTCGGGCTAGTGATGATAAATCTTAATTTTGATGACAGAATGAGTACCAAATATAGAGACATACACACACACACATTTCTATGCACAAGTAGAACCTGCAAATATTTGAGTGACATATTAACAGATGAATGTTTACTGATCATTACATAACATGAATACTGAAATCTAAATGCTGAGCTTGGCAATTCCATGCTATGTATTGTCAGTAAACAGTATTATTATGTGTGTGTGTGTGTGTGTGTGTGTGTTTTCCTTATTTTTCCATTTTTTTTAACCCTTAAACTGCCAGTCACCACAATTGTCATCTGCTTGTGATTTTAAAAGTCATTTCTGCAAACAGTGTGGACCCAGATCTGACTGCTCCTGTAGAGTTAGGTAACCTGACTGAGCTTCACATCACTTTCAACAATCTTTCAATCATAATGTGACAGTATCTGGATGTGGCAGGGAGCTTAATGCTCACATTTAGAGTGCAGCACTGATTGCAGCATCATTGAAATATCATGCCTCAGACACTTGACATGATATTTCACCCAGGCACATTATACGGACACTGAGCTGACCAGTTCTGATTCTTAGCTCCTTTTCTTAATGCTGAGCACCAAGCTAAAGAGCAGCTAGTAGCTTTTAAAGTATTTGGTATGACTCGACCTGGGATTGAATCTGTAACCTCCCAGTCACAAAGCGGACGCTCTACTTACTGAGCCACTGTGCCGTTTGCATGAACAAAGTCTTCACCAGACATTCAACGGATGAGCAAGGACCCAAGTATTCTTCAGACAGACAGCGAAGACTGATCAGACTACACCAAAGGACTTGGTATGGAGACATGGTGATCTTTCTGGGATAATTTTCTCTTATACTCCATAAAAACAAATGTTGTGGGTACTCAGTAATGACAACATATGATTCGAGCCAGTGCACAACAAAACCTTCAATATGACTCGTGCCACCAGCAAAGACTCAGATCAGCCTGCTCAACCACGAAGTCTGATCAGTTGTCACTGATCACGTGCCTTCTACAGCCTTCGGGTGATCCAAAGAGGGATGAATGAAAACCCTTGCCATACTAGGTGGATGTACATCTGTCTTTGCTGGTCTCTCAGTTCTTACTGTAGGTTTTGTCCTGTGCCGACTCATTTTATGGATATAGGAAAAAAATATCCCAAAATAATCACCAAATACATGTAGTCCTTCTTAACCTTTCCTGCTGGTCCCAGATATATCCTGCCTTTGCAAACAGTGTAGATCCAGATCAGCTGGCTTGTGAAGAAGCCAACTGATCTGCATCTGCACTGTTTGCCATCGAGCATGTGAATTTATATCAACATTCAACAATCTGAATCAAGCAATCTGATTGGCTGAAAATTAGAAATGGGCATGGCATCGTCAGCATGACAAGGGTTAAGTTCTCTGTTACTGATGTACTTTGTCTCACTTTGTGGCTCAACGTCTGTCGGCTGCACACTTTTAACACTGATTAATTGTAACACTGCTCTTGATAAGGTTACAATTTAGGACAATTATTGACTTTTTTTTTTTTCAATAAAATTATACTGACTTGACCCACCCAAGCCAGACAATTCCAGTGACTAAAATTCATAGAGTACTTACTTTAAGTTTTGGCACAGAACAAAAATTATATTCAGAACAGGCTCCTTTTCCTGAAACTATGATTAAGCTATAATAACTACAGTAAGTGTCCTAAAATTTCAGACACCAAAGCATCTCACAAAATGGCATATGCAAACAGTGCAGACCCAGATCAGACTGCTCCTGAAGCAGCTGTCTGATCAGGGTCTACATAGTTTGCCATTCCACTAAGTAATTTAAGAAAATTTAGGCCAAATATGTATGGAATGAAGTGTTCGAAATTTTAGGACATTTACCGTAGTACCAATATCTGACCCTACAATTCTATGGTTTTAATACTCTGTTCAATTACCAAACAATATGATATTACTCACTGCAAATCTGAGCAGCAAACAGGACTTTCCCACTCCCGAATCTCCAATCAGCAACAGCTTGAACAGGTAGTCACTGAAAATGACACATATATTTAGGTAAATAATATCATACGCAATGGTGTCTCAATTGCTCGAACATCTTTGGGACTATGGAATTTATTCTAGATATGTGTAGTTCGAGCCACTGAGTGTTAATCATAGCGCAAGGTTAGGAGACAACTGGGAATTATATATGGCTGCCTTTTCTATTTTCTATAAAATAATGCGTTATGTGTATTCAATAGAATAGCCTTGATGAGGCAATTCTAATGAGTACACACAACATACCTTTTCATGACGAAATAGGAAAAATCCTAAAATATCCCTAAATGTTTGTTTTCATGAGCTGTCGGAAGAATTTCCAAGGCACTCAAAACTGAGTTTTTTTTGTGTGTTTTTTGATTTGAGTTTTAAGGCCCTTTCAAGAATATTTCACTTATATTGAGCCGATCGTTCATCGAATGTGGACGAAAACCGGAGAACCCGGAAAAAAACCACCTGACCATCCGTAAGCAGAACTTGGCTTTCCCACATGTGACCCGAGCGAGGCTCGAACCACAGTGGTGACAAGCCTAATGGATTAAGAGTCAACTCTCTTATCCACTAGGCTACGGGGGCCCGCGAAAAATGGGTTTGAATTAACCATGGTAAATGAGTCATCAGTGTTCGAGACATTGAGGTTTTAATGTAGGGATTCCATTAAGCGGTAGTACGACGTATATTACGCCCTGAGATTGCCACCAAATTGAACTTCAAAGACATACATGAATACATGGTTTAATTTTTCATATTTTAGTGCAGCTTATAATCACAATGTTTCTCTCATTGCATGGGAAGTCAAATTTATCCAGCAAAAAACGGCCCATAACAGCCAGTATTAAAAACTCTGCTACTATAAACCGCCGATCTACCAGCCTTAAAACGGAATTTTTCGGATATTTTCTCTAATTTTTGGACACGGCGTTTTTTTTTAAAATTATATTTTCCTAAATATTCAGACAAAAAAATAAAATAATTATTTCAACATGTCCGAAAATATATGGTAAATACGGTAAAATAAATAATATTTCCAGCGCATCAGTTTAGCAAGAAGACAGATTATTTTTGTTAAACAAAGACAAGAAGCATTAATAAACTGAATTTAGAGAGAGGATTTTCCCGGTCACACGAATCACCGAAATACCGGAATACTACCGAAATACCGGAATACCCGTGAAAGACACCTATTAAAGACGCCAATATTGGCTTTAATTAATCAATTAAGTAATATTATGTCAACCTAATGGAAAAGGGATAATATTTCAACCTCAAATAATTTGCAAATTGTCTTTGAAGTGTTTTTTTTTTTTTTATATTTGAAAACATTGTTGACAGTCCGCTAAATCAGAGCCGGAATACGACCGGAATACCCGTGAAAAACAGAGTAGCCGTGAAAAACGTTAATTACCAACACTTCAAACGAAAAGTACATACGTCTTTTTGTATAAAATATTTATCAGTTGAGTGAATAATTTTATATAAAAAAATATATGGCCAGAAGTAAGTCTCAAACACGACACACCGAAAGTTAATCATTTACGCATGTTGCAATCATGATGAGTAACGTCATCCTTACATCCATGGAGCTTGTATGGATATTATTTTAAATATAATATAAATATATATAATTATCACATAGTGGCCTAATTTCCCAACATTCAGCATGAACTATCTCGCGATGTAGATGGTCTACATTCATGCAAATGTGATAAATCAGTTATACCATGGTTCTGCGCATGTACGTGCGATAATGCACTCGCTCACGCTCGTGCATTATCACATCGTACATGCGCACGAACCATGGTATAACTAAGACTTAACCAATGGATGTTCCATTGTCTCTATGTAAATAAAACTAAGGTTAAATCTCAATAACCGAAAATTATACCATAGCTGGACCATGGGATAATTTTCAGATTTGAAAATTAACCCATGGTTTTATTTATAGATCTCACAGGTGTACTTTAGAATGACTGCACCTTAACCTTTTTCACTCTCTGGGCTAATTCTGCAGGCGATGACAAATTGATATTGTCCCCAAATAACAGGTTTTTGTTTTCTGGGAAAAATAAGAAAAATATTTCAAAATGTTGTATGTTGAATTTTGTTTCAGCAGACAATTTGTACATTTTCGTATTTATTCCTAGAAAACAGAATTTGACATTTCATGCAAATTGTCTCTAAATGTCAAATGTTTATTGGAAAAAAATAAACTATCACCAATATGTTGTCTGCTGAAAATGTCCAGAGTGCTAACCATCAATTTTCAGCAGATGACATTTTTACATAGTTTTCTTATTTTTTTCTCAGGTAACTGAATTTGACATTTCATGTACATTGTCTCAACTAGAGACAGTTTGCATGAAATGTCAAATTCTGTTGGCTGGAAAAACTAAGAAAGTATCATCAAATATATTGTCTGCTGGTATTATCCAGAGAGTGGTAAAGGTTAGAGGAACTTCAAATTTACTTCTGCACTGAGCAACTTTCTATTTAAAAATGACATTTTTGTTGAATAAAACCCATGAAACCAGACAGTCTGTCTGGAGTATATTATAATGACCAAAGCTACAGCTGACCAACCAGATTGCGACAAAGTTTGACCAAATTAAGATGCTGATGTAATTTCTTGTGATTGACAAGATTGCAACCAATCAGATTTTAGCAGTAGTGCCTCAGTTAGTTTAATTCAAAAAAGGTGGGGTGTTTCATCATTTTTAGTACACAAGGTCAATTGGTGCAGCATTTCATCGGACTGCCTGTTACCACTTTACCATAAAAATATAAAAAAAGAGAAATAAAAGTAAAAAAGTAGAAAAAGATATACTAAATAAATAAAAGTATAGTTTTTGTAAGAAAAAAAACAAAAACAAAAACAGTCCCATACATTGGTTAAAACAGATAAACCATGTTATTGTCTCGGTTTTGGGAATACTGTAAATTATATCATAATTTGGTGACCTTTCACTGTCTGACCCAAACTCGGCTCCGCCTCGTTTGGGGTCAGACAGTGAAAGGTCACCAAACTACGGTATAATTTACAGTATACCCAAAACCTCGACAATAACCATGGTTTATCTATAACATATACATGTATTAATATAAATAATGTGTTCCAGCAGCACACCTTTATAAATATGAGAAACCTCGACAATAACCATGGTTTATCTATAACATATACATTTGTATTAATATAAATAATGTGTTCCAGCAGCACACCTTTATAAATATGAGAATCGTTGCATCAATCTGTGTAAATATTACCCCGAATACACCGCGCAAGTTTATATATAGCGCTCTCCCAGCAAAAAAAATAAAAAAATACTTTGCAGGTACTGCTGCTGCCAAGAAAATAGTTTGAACCCCCGAAGCACTGCTGAAAGTTCTAGAGGAGATGTCGATCTTACTGTTTTAGTATTTTACGGTGAAAATTAGGATGAACATTTCTTTTGAATCGTCTGCCCCAGCAGAGGATTCACATGTAATGTCACGCTTAATTTACACAGGAAAATAAGAAAAAAATGTAAATGCCGTCTGCTGAATATGCTAAGCGCTTCAAGGGTTAAAGTATGGATACATTTCATTTGACAAGGGAGACAGAAACGGACACGCTGGAATGTATCTACACTGCTCGGATCGAGGCCTGGATGGTTGATGATTGGACCAGGGATACGACTGTCCATTTAAATCACCGTGACTTGATGTCTTATGCCTCTTTCAACAACAACAGCAGCAAAAAAAACAAAAGTCATATTGAGATGATAGAATGCGGCATCTGGTCAAGTTTCACTGTTTGCAAAAACAGTTTAGCCATTTTTCTAGGAATAACCAAATCTCATAGCCGGATGTACCTGAAATGGACCAGCCAGAATCTTACAAGTTTTGCAATCTCTCTCTCTCTCTCTCTCTCTCTCTCTGGAAAGCTCTTTCGTTATACCCTCATATAAATATGAATATGACACGTTTGCTTTCGAGCTATAAGTTGTTTGCACTGACCTCATTGGAAAAATGATATCGCACCGGTGGGAATCGAACGCGATTCGATCCCCACTTAACATGAAACACATGTATTTGCTGCGCTCATTCGCTTCTTCCATTGCTTCAAGATTGGCAGTTACAAGTTTCTGGAGGAAAAGGGTTCAGTGTACTGGTTAAATGCTTATTTTATAAGCTTAATTGGCGTGATTCGTAAAAACAAGCGCTGTTCCCCATCCCGTTTCGCATGGGCCAGACTCATAAAGCAATTGCAGTTAACTCCCTTTTAATAGTCAGTTGCAGTTAGCTCCCTTAAAAGAGTAAAACCCTGCAGTGTGAGGACGTTACCCCGCATTTACCAGGGTACAAATGAATATTGTTATGTTATTCTCTTACGGTATATACACTTATAACATTATCTTTAATGGCTTATAGAGCAATCTTCAGAACTTTCGTTTCCAAGTAAAGTGTTCTGTTTTTGTGTCTTCAACATTCGATATGCAAAACCAAGACCGTAATTTATTAAATGAGTAAAGGAGACGCAAGTATAGACCTAGCATCGGTGGGAAGGCATCTTCACATAATATTGTCATATGTCTTCGCGGACATTCTAGGCAGCGTCTTCCTGGGTAGAAACCAATACTAAGATACGAGGAGAAAGTGTCTTGCTCAAAGACACAACACTTGGTGCTCGCGGGTATCGAATTACCACTGTCTGGGCTAATTCAGCAGACGACAAAAAAAGAAAAAAAATCGTTATTTGTTTTATTACCAAGAAAACATGATTTGACATTTCATGCAATGGAGACAATTTGCATGAAATGCAAATCCTATTTTCTTGGAAGAATGATAAAAATATTTCAAAATGTCTGTTGAAAACTTTACCCAGAATGTTAAGCGTTATGGTTTGCAGAAACAAATCGCGCATGGGTCTGTGCATGGTAAAACCTATAATAACTTGTACGAAAAGACGAATTAGCCTGCACACTCTGAGCCTGCACATCAGTAGTCTGATCAGAGCCTTCGCTAATCGCATGTACCGCCTACAATCTGTGGGTTTAACAAAACGTCTTGTGCGACGAGCGAAAACTCTGGTCAATCTGCGCAACTGCACATTCTGATCAGAGCATTCGCTGATCGTATTTACCTTCGATAGCCGTGCTGTCCAAAGCGGGATGAACACTGTGACTGTAACAGCACATTCTGAACAGATCCTTTGCTGATCGTACAGTATGCACCTTCTTCGGACTCCGGGCTATCCAAGAAACTTGCTTTATATAGTGGGTCGATGCACAAACTGACCCGAGTCTTTGCTGGTCGCACGTACATTGTACTATAGTACGCTTTGTCGTCTGGTTCATTGTAAGAACATTGTAAATCATACTTTTGTACCGTTTAAACTGGAGTTAAAAACGACCCAGTCAACACTATGTAGGTCTTGTCGAGCCCGCACACTTTTCCGGAGTGGGCTTATTCATAGGCTATTAATCATTTCAACAGTTCATATACTTTGACGATAGAGCCTACTTTTGGAGTTATGGCCCTTTGAACACCGAAAATATTTTAGTGATTTCTGTAATATATTTTTGTCCACTCTATAACTTGAAAACTATTTGAAATATATATATGAGATACTATATGACCTAGCTGTTACTGGGACGTAAAAAAACTCACTCACTCATTTGAATTGTCATTAGCCTCTCTTGCCCCTTGTGTGCGTAAAGTGTATGTTTTTGTGTGACAGACACCCTTTTCACATGGGCTGTCTTATTGATTCAATGCCTCTTTAATAGCAGAAGCGCCCCTTTAAGTTGATTAATATTGACACGTGCGGTTGCTGCACGCGAGTGAGAATTTCCCGGTCTTTTACCATAGTACGTCATTGCATGGGAAAAGGCAGTTACAGGAATACCAAATATAAATATGTTATTCGTCGATTGGGGGCAGATGTTTGATTCTCTTTGTGATTTTTGTGATTTTCATGTGTTTGTTTTGTTTTCTACAGCATATTAAGTAAAAATGACCATGCCGGACCCACTTATGTGGCCGGAGTAGACTGAGCCAAAGAATCCTGTACTTTTTCATATGGAGCGTTGTTGAGGCCCATGTTACGTGCTCGAACAGTGAATGGAGCTACCGGGGTTTTCTTTGGACCTAGGGAGCACCCAAATATATTCAGGGAACAAGGCAGCATTGGTAAATATTTTAAGAAAACAAGGGAATTGACCTAATTTTGGTGGATCGGAATGCGGAAATTTGGAAAACACTTTTGGGATAATAAGACCTTTGCGACCAGCGCAGACTCAGATCAACCTGCGCATCCGCATGAGCGTGGGCGATATAACCTTCACAAAGACTGTTCTATATGGTGGAAAAATGTCTCCGGGTACAACATTATGATTCCGAGTAACTTTGCATAACATATACTTTGCGCGGACTTGTGAGTGTTGTCCGCCGAATATTACGTTTACTCGGTTTGATTCCGAGTGTTTGGGGGAAGTCCGCAAAACGCCGATATTCGGGGTAAAGTTTTTTTTTTTTTGTTTTTTGTTCTTTTACCGGAGCTGTACTGCATGTACTTTTCGTTTGAAGTGTAAGTAATCCACGTTTTTCACGGGTATTCCGGTCGTATTCCGGCTCTGATTTAGCGGACTATCAACTATAAACAATGTTTTCAAATAAAAAAAAAAAAACACTTCAAAGACAATTTGCAAATTATTTTAGGTTAAAGTATTATCCCTTTTCCGTTAGGTTGACATAATATTACTAAATTGATTAATTAAAGCCAATATTGGTGTCTTTAATAGATGTCTTTCACAGGTATACCTATATTTTTCACGGGTATTCTGGTATTTCGGTAGTATTCCAGTATTTCAGTGATTCGTGTGACCCGATTTTCCTTCTCTAGAAATAGTTAAATTCAGAGCCAGAAATAAGCATATAAAAAATGTGTTGACACGAATGATCTTTGGAAGAAAACAATGAAATTATATGAAGTCATTATTTTTTAATATTCAGGTTTTAAAAGCTTAAATTATAATTTTGCTTAGTATGTGTGCCCTCTTAAAACATCTCAACACTTCCAGGAGTTACCGAGTGAAATTCAATAAATAAATAACAATTATGCACAAAAAGAAAATTGAAATCTTTTCAAATTGAGAACCTTATGCTTGCCTTACGATGCTATGACAACAAAAGCAATTTTACAAATGAAAACATATTTTTCGTCAACATTTTCAGAAAACCTGTTTCTAAATGCGTAGCCTCGTTCCGAGCTTTGAAACGTATGTAAAGTTGTACCAATGTTGATGCCTTCTCTAAGGTCTGATATACAAGTACAGGCTTTCCAAAAAGATGGGACTGAACTTTAATAAGCGATAAGGACGTTTTTAAAACATATCTGAAAGAATTATAGATCATGATGATTCTGTGCGACACTGAAATAAGAACATATGTTCTGCTAAACAAAGGGCAGCCAGCTGCAGCACGGAAAAGTGGGACTTCCTAGATTTTCCTGTGGGACTTCCAAATCTGAGGGATAGGAAGTCTGGGACTTTCTGAGTCTGAAAGTTAATGGAAGCCCTGGTAATGTACTTATTAGGATTAGTTTTGCACCTCTACAGAGTTTAAATGTGAAAAGCGCAGAGTGATTAGAATTTCCGTCGTTTTGTAGTGCAGTATTCACACTGCTTGCTGACATCTGAGGATGACATAATGCATTCTGTTGGCGATATGCATAGACCCAGATCAGACTGCCCCGATACAAAGACTGCGCGAATGCACATGTTGATCTTGTCTATGCTGGTCTCAAATGTCGTAAGGTCGTTTCTATTGGAAAGGACTCATACATAAACGAACAGTGCGGACAACCAGATCTGAATGCAGCCTGATCAAGATCAAAGATTTTAGCTCTTCACCAAACTGAACTATGTGTGCCAAACCTGTGAACTGCCATTATCGTTTTTAGCAATATTTCTTTCATTAAAAAAAAAATAAAAAAATGTATTGCCATTTAGAATTTGGTAACAAAACTTATTGCAAGAATTATATGTCATCAATATTAATCCTTTCATTACAGGGATCAAGCTACAGGGCGACTGGGGCGAAATAGTCACCCTAGAGGGCTCAAAGTCGCCCTGGGAAGCCCAGAGGGCGACAAAAACTTCGCCCTCTGTTTTTGCAACTTTTGAAAAAGCTAGTACTTGTGCAAAACGAACTTTTTGTTGGGAGAAATCCAGTGAAAAATGAGCAAACCTGCAAAGGTAAAAATCTGTTGAAAAATGTTGTTAGATGTATCAGAATTGCCACTGAATGAAAGTCTGATGTGATTTAACAAGTTTTGGAGGAAAACTGTTCGCCTATTAAGTGACCAAAAGATCGTTTTCATCAATGTCATTAGTTTTCGTGGGTGTGCGTTTTTTCATAAATGAACCATTTACATGCTGAAAATTGGCCAGAAACAGCATTAAAAGTGCAAAAAACTAAGTTTAGAAGTTGGCAGACACTTTAGTTTAACAAATTTATTATTATCATTATGTTTATAGCTTACTACCAAGCCACAGACCTTGATGTTTTGACTGTATCTACTCAAAAGAATTGTCAGTTTCCAAAAAGATATGAATGAACTTATGTGTCCAGATATAATGTATTTGCCCTACTCATGTCTGTGTTACTTTGCATCATTTAATTGGTTTAGAAGTAAGAATGAACAGGTCTACAGTAAAATTTGTTTCCTTCTTTGTTAATTCCCAAGACAATATGGTAAAAATTCCCAAGACAATGCAGTAAAGTGGGTCGAGAGCCCTAAATTGTCGAGCTTTCAGTAAGGCTATAGGTGAACCAAGTCTTGACTTCTCCCTCATCCTATAAAACTTCTCCCTGTTTTGTCTGGAGGGAGAAGTCACTTCTCCCTAAATTTCTGAGCCAGCTTGATCCCTGCATTAGATCCCTGTTCAGGCGAAAATGTCCCTTTGTGTATATGTGTAAGTCAGATCAGAATGCGGGACGCAGCCCAGTGCAGGATGGTGTCCACTCAATTCGCTGATTAGGTCATTGGTATAAAACACTGTAATACATGAGTCGCAGTCGCAGACTGATCACATTTGTAACAAATGATAAGGTTCGTTTTGGCTTGTTGGGACCTATCATCTCTGTTCAAATATCTCCATTACCTGTTCAAACAGGATGCACTGAGCATATCATTACAATCACGCGATCAGACAGGAAATATTTTGCTGGAGGCTAACGTTAATCCCCACGACGAAAACGCTTTCGGCGTGCTTATTGAAACCTTTGGCACGCTAAACTTAAATATTAGCGGCATATATTATCGAAGGACACAGTGTATGGATGAGCAGGAACTACCCAGATCAGAATGCGCTTTCTTATTATCGCATGTGCGTCACGCTTTGCAGAAATGATCAGATCAATGTTGGAATTCTGGTTTAGTGGTCACACGACTTACCGGCATACTACCAGCATACCCATGAAAAATACAGGAATTCCTGTGAAGACACCAATACTGGCTTTAATTAAGAAACGAATATACTCGGACGACGATCTTGAAAAGCCCAGATTCACCCAAATTAGTTCCATTCCCTTGTTCTCTGCGCCGTCTGATCCAATATTTAGGTTCTTTTAATTTTTTAATATGTGCCAGTTTTGTATGCATTTCTGACGAGAAAAAGGCTCTATAAAATAAGTGTTTTTCTCCCGAAGAGGTTTCCCGCCATGATTTCATGTGATGTACCGCTACGAGCACGTGGTTTCTTAATGCAGGGCAAGGGAAATGTTCCCAGGAAATGTTAGTTTGTGACCATTCAGTTTCTGGGTATTTAAATAATTATGATGTTCTCAATATATACATAATGTAAAAGAATTACAGTACTTATATTTATTTACATCCTGGTAAATGCGGAGTAAGGTCCTCATGCACTCTTTAGGTTTTACTTTTAAAGGGAGCTAATTGCATAAGCCTTGATGATGAATTTTACGAGTCAGACCCAGCATTTTTTTATGAATCAGGGGCGGATCCAGGATGATTTCTGAAGGGATTCGATTTGATGGAATTTCCGTACTTACTCTACGTATCTGGACAGACAGGCCTGAGCAAACAGTGTAGACCCAGATCAGACGTCGCAGAACACATGTAAAACACTCACTGAAGCAGTGATGTACTTAACCAAAGAATAGGAATCTCTCAAAGAACTGGAGTTTACATGCCTGTTTGTTACCACAAACGGCAAAATCTGACTGCCCTTGCATCAGAAGATCATCAGAGTCTTCACTGGTCGCATGTCTTATTGTCCTAAAAGTGTTTTCCGTATTTCCATGTTCCCTATTCGCCCTAACTAGTTTCATTCCCTCTTTCTCTGCGGCGTCTGATCTGAGTCTACAGTTTGCATAGGCCTATCTGTGTCAATACTTAGGTTCTATTTTAATACCTGTCAGTTTCATATGCATTTCTGACGAAAAAATGCTCTATAATTTAACGAACATAAGTTTGTGTTTTCCCTCTTAGCGATTTCCGCCACGATTTCTCGTGATGTTACCATTACGAGCATGCGGTTTCTACATACGGAACATGGGAATGTGACTGCATTTTCTGTATTTTCACATATATTAAAAATATTTATCATGTCTGCCACAAGGTAACAATAGAACAACAGTTCTAGATCGCCTGCGCATAATCTAACCCTTATCACGCGGACGTGACTATCACGTTAAAATACGGTTCTCGTGCCATTTATGTTCATAAAATTCGATATGACACTGCTGTGTGCATTTACGTTTTGCGGTGGCTGTAGCATTGTTTTCAGGTCATGCCTGCAACTGACACTTCCTATGAACAAAAGCCTATTTGAACACAGAAAATTAATCTGCTATCTCTAGGCCTGATCCAGGTACCTATTTTTCAGAGAGAGATTTATCTAGAGGCCAATGTACTCACCCCTAAATTACCATGCTTCCATAGCATTATACAAAGGAAAAGAAGAAAGCCTGTTCAAGAAAATTTCTCATCCTGGGATCAAACCCTGGACATAGCTACCAAACCAACTGTTCAGGTAAAAGATCCAACAACTGAGACAAACTGCTCTTTTTTTTTAGTTGTTCATCTGCAAAACCAGCTTCCTAAGCGGAATGGTAAAAATGAGCGACAGCAGTATAAACTGTATAAGGAAAAAATGATTTTTCTGTTTCTCAGTATTCCTGATGGGTGGGGGAAACATCAACAATACCTCATTATTTCCGAAACTAGTTCACCTAAACCAAGATACATAAACTATATTAATTCGGACAAACATAAATTTGTAATAAATAGGCCTTGCAGGTTAGACTGGTTTGTAATGGGTTTATTAAAAGCCATGCCAGACACGGAGAAATTGACAGCAACAAACATGGTTTTGCGACTTTTCGCTGATGACGTTGCCATTAGTCATTCTCTACTTTTCAGGCATCTTACATAATACTTACTATTCTGGATTCATTTTGAATACGTATTTCTATATATGTAACACTTCAATAGAGAGTCTTTGTTTCAAAGTGGTCACAAAAGCCTAAAATATCATCAAATAAATACACGGTGTCTGCCCTCTTATTTCCAAGATGGCTTCCTTCTTCCGATTTTACAATAGCGCAGTAGAGGGATAGATAAATTTTGATTCATGACGTCACCCCACAACGTGGCATCACGCGATACAAATTTCCAGTTCCGGAAACTAAAATGGAATTCCAGCAAAAAGGGATTTCCCAATTTGCCCTGGATCTAGTTTTTGCAAAGGGAGGGATGGGGTGCAAGCACACCTCCTTTTCAGGCAAAATATTCCATGAGCAGACATTTTTATTACTATTGTATTATTAAAAAATAGAATATAATGATTTTATTCAACCAATGAGGCCCTCCCAGGGGTTATGGGGAACAGAGGAATGATTTCATTTATTTCAGGGGACCAGGGGAACAAAAGTCTAAAAATAAAGAGAACATAGGAGGAAATGTAATTTGGGGGAGCAGGGAACATAGAAGTTATGATTTTGATTTTGAAGGTTAAGAGAAAATGCTGAAATATTTCTGGGGAACAAGGGAACAGATACCCACCCCTTCCTCCGCGGGAGAACCTCACCAATCATGGCCATTTCTTGCATACATAACAACAAAATTCAATCAAAGCACTGAGAGTGCTGATGGGGGTGGTTGTTTGAACTCTTGAACTGGGAGTTGCGTTCAAATTTAAAAAACAAAAACAAAAAAAAACAATACATAAATCACTACGAAGATATGCCTATTCAAATATAATGAAAATTTCACCAGCAAAAACTGAAAGTTTTCAGACAAAAATTCTGATATGTTTTAATATATATATATATATATATATATATATATATATATATATATATATATATATATATATATATATATATATATATATATATATATATATATATATATATATATATATATATATATATATATATATATATATATATATATATATATTTCTCGCCGAGGCGGTTCTAACGAGTACCCACAATCTATGTTTTTGAGCAGAAATAAGAAAAATAATGTATACCCCTGTAAACCCCGGTTTTACCATATAAAAGTGGGGTTTAAGGGGTCAAAATTATAAAGGTATGTTTCCGTGATGAATACTCAATAATGGCAACCCGTTTGTGGTTTTGCCTAGTTAATGCAGATATCTGCATTTCAAATACAGATATCTCCTTTAAAAGATACATATATCTGTAATTTTTGGAATTACAGATATCTTTAATTGAAATGCAGATATCTGTAATTGAAATGGAGATATCTCTTACTGAAATGCAGATATTGGTATTTTAAATACACACATCTCTATTTTCGAACATAATATAGATATGTGCATTTCAATTAGGGATGTCTACATTTCAAATACAGATATATACATTTCAATTGGAAGATATTTCTCCTTTTTGAAAAAAAGCATATGTTCGTAGCTTCCCTGTTGTGTTTCATTGCAAATGGCTAAATAAGTTGTGAGATTTGTTTTGAAGCGATTAATAAGCTTACATTTAACCACGTACGGAAAACTAGGAAGACAAGCTTGACTGGAAGACACTCCTATCTGTTTTCTTACAAACTCTACACAAGACACCCAACTCATTTTTTTTTTTTTTTTTTTTTTTTTTGTCTTTTCGAAATGTCACAGCTTTCTTTAAACGCACTCTGTAATAAGTTAGAGCTGCTTGTTCAATAGTCTATGTAGATATTTACAGATATTTACGAGAACATTTAAGTACAAAGGATACCTGTCAAAATCATTCAGTACAGCCATATTTGACGATTTCTTATTCATGGGAGAAATGTACTTCAAAAATTTCAGTTGTAACTTATCACATAAAAACTTTTCGACTAAGTCTTCCAGTTTAAAATCTGCCTTATTGATCTTAGATGATAAAATATTTACTGTGCCCCATATTTCGCTACCATATAAGAGTTTTGGCTCAATTGTGTGTTTTTAAACAAATGCAGTAACGTATCAAGCTTTGGGGTCATACAAACAAAACATTTTGTGAGTTTAAACTGGGCTAGCTCGATTATACAAGTCAGTCTGGCAGTAAGAAAATGTTCCTGATGAAGAAAATATGATGCCCAGATACATACAGTGATTTATTTACAATTTTTTTTTATCACGAGTCCCATTGACTCACTGTGTCCCAAATCTATGAGCCCCACTGCAAAATTATGAGCCTACAGCATTCTATTCTTTGAATATTTCAAATTATAATGAGTCCTGGGTCTAGTAAAAATGAAATTTGTGAGTCCTACTGAGAAGTTATAAATATCTGAAGCGGGACTCGAAGGTAGCAACGAAAAACAAGCGACATACTCCAATCTGCTTGCGTGACTGCTAGCCGCCCGGAGTTACATTGCTTAGTGGATAAATTGATACAGAAGTCTATTATCATCGCCTGTCAATTATTGATTACATGCTCGGTAGTTTCCGCCACTGGCGATTGTCGGAAATACGAGAATTTCTTAAGAAAAAAGAACAATACCACTGATAGAAATGTCAAAAAAGGACCAAAAAGTTTTTATTTGATTTTAATGAAACAAGAACCAAATTTTTCAGCAGGCTTTTCTGCAAAAAATGCCACCAGCAAAAATATTCCAAATTGTAATTTAAATGAATTATTTGTAAGTTAGAAATTCAAACAGCGAAAAAAATCGTCGTTATCACTATACATTGTATTTTTAATCATTTGAAGGGTGCCTTTAAAAAAACCTGAAAAAGGACCAAAAAGTTTTCGTTTTAAAAACATGAAAAAAGTGTCAGCGTATTCCTGAAAAAAAAAAATGGAATCAAAAGCTACCAGCAAAAATATTGTATTATTTTTCATACTTTCAAAAGTTGATGTATAATATAGCTTTCCTATATAAGTCTTTACATTTTACTGTAGCGGTTCGCACAGGTAAATCTTGGGCTACGGTTTTTCAAAGTCGGCTGTGGAAGTACTTTTCTCTACTTCTGTGCTATATTAATAGAACTTTTCCACAGTTAAACACCCACTTTTGCAAAATACATTTTTTTTTCAGATTAACATTTAAACATTTATTTGCACAGTAAGTTTTTTTCTAAACAACGTTGAAGGCCTTGTTGTGAGGTTGACAACAATATAAGGTCATCTGCATAAAGAAGTGAGTTGATGCAAATGTGGTCTAACTGAACGGGGTCATCTCCTTTATCAAGCATATTCGATTAATCATTTATACATATCTTAAATAGATTTGGGCTTAAGTTGTCTCCCTGTCTCACCCCTAATTGTGGAGCAAATGCATCCGTCAGACTGTCACGTATGCGCACGTATAATAAGTTTTCAAGATACATATTTCGTAAAATATCATAAAAGGTCCCTTGATATCTAATTGTGTCAACTTATGGAGCAAAGCCGAATGTAAAACTGAATCGAATGCCTTTTTAAAGTCAACAAAACAGGCATACAGTTTTGACTTATTACTAGCATATTTTTCGATTAAAGTTCATAAAATAAACATATGATCTGTTGTCCTTAAAAATGACTCATCAGTTTATTTGTTGCTCCAAACTTTAAGCTTCCTACGCATTTCATCCCGCTTTTCTCAGATACACCAGCTCATGAAAGCAGGTGGCACGAATCCTCCCAAAATCTCTTATTTTGCCAAAAGTCTCTTAAATGTTATCCAAACCGCCCATTTCTACCACAAAACCGTTTCTGGGGATATTATTGCATATTGTGATCGATTTAATGCAATGTGTAAATACGAAAAAAAGAAGTGTTTTCTTTTTCTTTTTTGTTTTTTTTTTTTTTTTGTTTGTTTGTTTGTTTGTTTGTTTGTTTTATAGGTTTTGTTTGTTTGTTTGTTTTATAGGTACTAGAAAAGGACCCGCACAAGCGCAATATAACATATAATTTTGATTCGTCGGACAGATTTCAATCCAAAAAAAAAAAAAAAAAAAAAATGAGAGTTCGAAGGTTTATTTTCACTATATTCGCTTCCAACAATCTTTCACTTATATTACAATGGTGTCTGGATGTGGCAGGGATCTCAATGTTGTCTTTTCAAGTGCTGTCTAATGTGGAAATATCACGCCCCAGACATATGACGTCACCATCGGATACTCAACCCAGGCACATTATACTGACACCGGCCCGACAAGTTCCGATTTCTAGCTGCTGAGTGCCAAGCGAAAGAGTTGTTGTTGTTGTTCAGTTAATACTTCGGCGCAGGGGTCCCAAGGTACGAAACAGACACAACACCTGCACCTGCGTCCGTGTGTCGTCCGTTTTTAAAAAAGTACCATTTTCAAATCTTTGGTATGATTCGGCCGCGGCTCTAACCCACAACCTTTCCGGGACGCAAAGCGGGCGTCGCTCTAGCAACTGAGTCACTGCGCCGGTAGGACCGAAGGTAATCGGCTGCTGATTTCAAACGGTTTTCATATCCCGCCACACCGTATAATGGCGTTATATTATGGTTCCACGTTGGTCGTCCGTGTGTCCGTCCTTGTATCCGTCTGACCGCCTACCGAACATACGTCTGTCTGTCGTACGTCCGTCCGTATTTTCGTGTCCGGGCAATAACTTGAGTAAATATCAATGGCTTTTCACAGAACTTGGTATGTGCATTGATTTGTGGAGATCTGATTTGGGATTGCTAATGGGCAAATTTAATCAATTTTCGACTGAGTTACCTGTTCGCCACACGATAGTGGCGGAGTATTATTGTGGAAAGTTTGTATTTTTTTATTTTTACCCTTATGAGCAGCGCTTGCACTAACTTTCTGAATCAGGCCGTCTTGACTTCCTCATTGTCAGATTTAGAAGTACTGGGTCTGAAACTTGGAATTCCTGGCAATCTGCTTCGTATGGTGCTTTAAAGATTTTTTTAGAAACGCCAAAGTCAAAATATAGCCATCAGAAGCGATGGCAAATCCCCCGGCCAAACCGCCATTTCTAAATCTGGTGTATATATCAATCAGATATCATGGAAATATTGAAACAGAAAAAAATAAAAAGATGCAAAGATAATATGAAATGTGACCAAAATAATAAGTGAAAATAGTAATAGGTGTACTGTAAATGATTTTATATTTGCACGTTCTTTTATTTTTGTCAAAATCATCTATTAGTGACTTCTGTTTTGATTATTTGTACAGGATACACAATATTTGCAAATACTTTGAAGTTGTGAGTGTACATGCTCAGAAATAATAGCAAAACAAAATGTCTTGTAAAGAAAAGGTATTTGCTGTATGTACGAGGGTAAAAAATCAACAGAGCAAAAGTTGCCCTTCTCGCATGGGCCACGCCTGCTTGACCTTATATATATGTCCCTACCAAAATTATCAAGTTACCTCAGACTATGCCTGCACAAGATTTCGGCATCCGGGGAGACAACTGTATAATGGATAAAGTGAGAGTACTCTTGAAAACGACATGCCTACTGGTCCTTATCTATGCCCCTTTCCAAATATCATCAACATATTTCAAACCACATACACAAGAATTTGACTTAGAAATTCATTCAAGGGAGGTAACTAGAAAAACAACCACAGCAGAGGTTGTCCTTCTTGCACGTGACACGTCTACTGGTCCCTAATTATGCCACTTCAATATATTATCAAAATATTTCAAACCATAAAGAAGTTATTGAGTGCACAAGAATTTGGCTTAGAAATATATTCAGTGGAGTGTACAGAAAAAGAACAAAGCAATAGCTGTCCTCCTTGCATTTGACACTACAACTTGACCCAATATATGTCCCACCAAAATATTATCTAATTACCTCAGACAGTATGGGAGTTATAGCCTGCACAAGATTTCGGCTTCAGGGGAGATAGGTGAGGGTTGTCTCTCTTGTATACGATACGCCTACATGTCCTCATCTATGCCTCTACCAAATACATGTATTATCAAACTATTTTAAACCATTAAGAAGTTATGGAGTGCACAAGAATTTGACTTAGAAATATATTCTGGGGTGATAACAAGTAAAAGCACAAAGCAAGAGTTGTCCTTCTTGCATGTGACACTTCTACTTGGCCTGATATATGTCCCACCAAAATATTATCAAATCTTACACAGTATGGGAGTTATGGGCTACACAAGATTTCAGATTTTAGGAGACATTAGTACATATCAACAAAGTGAGAGTTGTCTCTCTTCCACGTGACATGCCTACTGGTCCTTATCTATGCCTGTAATCAAATATTATCAAATGTTTCAAACCATTAAGAAGTTATGGAGTGCACAAGAATTTGGCTTAAAAAAATTGTTCAGAGGAGATAACTAGAAAAAAGAACATGTGACACTCTTACTCGACCTGATATATGTTCCTATCAAATATTATCAAATGATCTCAAACTGTATGGGAGTTATAGCCTGCGCAAGACTTCGGTTTTAGGGGAGATAACTACATAATGAAGAAAGTGAGAGTCGTCTCTCTTGCACGCGACACCCCTTTCTGGTCCTTATCTATGCCTCTACCTATTATTATCAAAATATTTCAAACCATAAGAAATTATGGAGTGCATCAGAAGTTGGCTCAGAAATTCGTTCAGGGTAGATAACTAGAAAAAAGAACAGATCTAGAGCAAGAGTTGTCCTTCGCTCTAGCGCCAACATTTATTGATGGATTTTGGTATGACATATCTCAAAAAAGTTCGACTTTCAAGGTCCTGGGCTCAAGGTCAAGGTCACTGTGGGTTTTTTTTTTTTTTAAAACTTTGTCATCGCTCTAGCACCTACATTTATTGATGGTTTTTAATGTAAGATCTCACAAATACTGAGCTTAATTGATTGTTATCTCTACATCGACAATGGAAAGCTTACCACTAGGCTTTACGACAAACGGGATGACATCAATTTTCCCATCGTTAACTTTCCTTTCCTGAGCAGTAATATCCCTTCTGCACCGGCATACGGCGTTTACGTTTCACAGTTAATCCGTTATGCCAGAACCTGTTCAAATTATCAGGACTTCATGGAGCGTGGGAAAGTGCTCACTCAAAAGTTGTTGAGCCAGGGGTATCAAAAAACCAAACTGGTAGCAACAGTTAAGAAGTTCTATGGGAGACATCATGATCTAGTCAATCCCTACAATATGACAGTTTCCAGAATTGTTTCTGATGTTTTTGCCAGTGACGCGCCATAAGTAGACTTCCCAAATCCCGGACATACGCTTCTACCGATATTTCCTTCGTTCAGGCCCATGGGCATGGTGGGCGAAGCTTGCTTACCAAGTAATGCTTACTATCCGCGGACGCCTGATTACACCCTTTGTTCTGGGATCCATGTCTGTTGGTCTGAACATTCTGATTCGTCATTCGTTTATGGATTTATGATTTTGGATTACGGCTTTGGTACCATGACCGCAACTACTTAAGTCGTTGTGGCTATTTTAAGAAAAAACTTTGTCATCGCTCTAGTGCCTACATTTATTGATTGATTTTAATATAACTTCATATAAATGTTGGTTATCATTACATCTCAAGACAGTTCAACTTTCATGGTTGCTGGGTTTAAGGTCAATGTAACTGGCTATTTTTAGAAAAAAAAAAAAAAAAAAAAAAAAAAAAGAGAAAAAGAAAACACACACTTTGTCGTCGCTTTAGCCCCTGCATTTATCAATGAATTTTAATGTATCTTCACACAATTGTTGGGTATTATAATATATCGAGCAAGTTAAACTTTCAGGTTGCTGGTCTCTAGGTCAAGGTCACGTGGCTAATTTTAGAAAAACTTTGTCATCGCTCTAGCACCTACATTTATCAGTTGGATTCTGTGATTTCTGCAGCACCCCGGATTGGATTCTGTGATTTCTGCAGCACCCCGGACAGACAAACTCATTCTCCTCGGGGACTTCAATGCCAGAGTGGGCATAGACCACCAGACCTGGAAAGGAGTGATTGGATCTGAAGGTGTAGGGAAGTGCAACAGCAATGGACTCCTCCTTTTAAGGAAGTGTGCAGAGCATGAATTACTGATCACCAACACAGTCTTCCGTCTACCAACTCCCAGTAAGACAACACGTATGCACCCTCGCTCCAAACACTGGCATCTCATTGACTATGTCATAGTGCGAAGGAAGGACAGACAGGATGTCAGAGTGACAAAGACTATGTATGGTGCAGACTGTTGGACAGATCACAGGCTCGTTGTCAGCAAACTCAACCTGCGCATTCAGCCTGTACGACGACCACAAGGCAAGAAGGTGCCAAAGAAATTAGATGTCTCCAAGCTGAAACAAGACAGCAAGAGGCAAGCATTCGTCAACGATCTCTGCAGCCGTTTAGATGCACTGGAACACAGTTCAGAAGATGTAGATGAGAGCTGGACAGTCTTCAGAGACACCGTTCACTCTTCAGCAATGGATTCCCTAGGACCAGTATCTCGCAAACACCAAGATTGGTTTGATGAGAATGACAAAGAAATTCAGGGACTCTTTGAAGAGAAACACCAAAAACACAAGGCTTACCTCAGAAATACCAGCTCAGTATCTAGCAAGACTGCCTATTCAAACATATGCAAGACAGTTCAGACGAGGCTCAGAGATATGCAAGACTCCTGGCTGAGAAAAAAGGCTGATGAAATCCAGTCCTTTGCAGACAGAAAGGACATGAAAAAGTTCTTTGATGCACTCAAGACAGTATATGGTCCCCAGAGCTCAGGAACCACCCCACTCCTTAGTGCAGATGGATCTAGTCTTCTGACTGATAAAGAAGCTATCTTGAAAAGATGGGCTGAACACTTTGATGGTGTCCTTAATCGGCCATCATCTATCAATGATGAAGCTATCAACAGACTACCACAGGTGGAATGTAATCCGCTGCTTGATGAGCTCCCAACCGTCTCTGAAACAGTGAAAGCAATAAAACTCTTGTCATCTGGCAAGGCTCCAGGATCAGATGAAATACCTGCAGAGATCTACAAAGCAGGAGGTCCTCCAGTTGCAGAGAAACTGACAGAGTTATTTCACATTATGTGGAGAAAAGAAGCCATCCCTCAAGAATTCACGGATGCAACAATTATCCACCTATTCAAAAGGAAAGGGAATCCTCAAGTCTGTGACAATCATCGAGGCATCTCTTTATTGTCAATTGCTGGGAAGATTCTTGCTAGGGTCCTACTGAACCGATTGAATGAACACCTGGAACGGTCAGGGCTTCTACCGGAAAGCCAGTGTGGATTCAGGAAAAACAGAGGAACAATAGACATGATCTTCACAGCACGACAGCTTCAAGAAAAATGCCAGGAACAGAATGTGGACCTCTACATGACCTTTGTCGACCTTACCAAAGTATTTGACACAGTCAGTCGTGAGGGACTTTGGAAAATTATGGCAAAGTTTGGTTGTCCAGCCAAATTCATAGCAATGGTGCGGCAGTTCCATGATGGTATGCTTGCAAGGGTCCAAAATGATGGCGAGTTTTCTGATCCATTTCCTGTAACAAATGGAGTTAAGCAAGGCTGTGTACTAGCTTCAACATTGTTCAGCATGATGTTTTCTGCCATGCTTACAGATGCTTTCCAGGATGGTGACAATGGCATACCTATTAAGTATCGCTTTGTTAAGAAACTTTTCAACCTAAGAAGGTTGCAAGCTAAATCTAAGGTGCAGACAGAGGTGCTAGACGAGTTCCTCTTTGCTGATGACATGGCAAAGGGTGCTCCAACAGAAGAGAAAATGCAAAAAGGTGTGGATCAAGTATCTGATTCATGTGACAGCTATGATCTCACAATCAGCATCAAAAAGACTGAGGTAGTATATCAGCCAGCACCTGGAAAGCCTTACAAGGAGCCTAACATCACAGTGAAAGGTCAACGATTGCAAGTGGTAGACAAGTTCACCTACCTTGGAAGCACATTGTCTAGAGTTGTGCACATTGATGATGAAGTCAATGCTAGAATTGCCAAAGCTAGTACAGCATTTGGCCGGCTACGTGGAAGTATTTGGGACCGAAGTGGAATCAGACTTGACACAAAGCTGAAAGTATATAGATCGGTAGTGCTGCCAACACCATTATACGCATGCGAAACTTGGACAGTTTACCAACGCCATGCCAAAAGACTGAACCACTTCCATACAAGCTGTCTTAGAAAACTTCTAAAGATCAAGTGGCAAGACAGGATTCCAGACACAGAAGTCCTGAAAAGGACATACTCTTCTGAAATTGGCACAGTTAAGATGGACAGGCCATGTTACCAGAATGTCTGATGAACGTTTGCCAAAGAAGATCCTCTATGGAGAACTTCAAGTAGGAAAACGCTCCCATGGTGGTCAGAAGAAGCGATACAAGGACACCCTCAAAGCCTCCCTTAAAGACTTCAACATACCAACTGAGTTATGGGAACAGATTGCACAAGATCGTACAAAGTGGCGAGGCCTCATAAAAAGGGGAGCTGGTGAATACGAAGCAAAAAGAATCTGCGAAGCCGAGCAGAAACGTGCACAGCGGAAAGCCAGAGCTAAGGCATCACCAACAGAGCTTTCTTCCTCAGACCTCTCTTGTTCTATCTGCAACAGGCAGTTTAGAGCTAAGATTGGTCTCATCAGCCGTCTTAGAACACACAAATAATAACACATCACACAGTTGATTAGGATTGGCCATTGTCAGTAATGACAGACGAACAAGGACATTTATCAGTGGATGTTAATAGTTCACATTTATTGTTGTATTTTAATGTGACATCACACATTTGTGGGTATAATATTATCTTGAGCGTTCGACTTTCAGGTCCTGGGCTCAAGGTCAAGGTTGACGTGACTGAAATATTTTCTATTATGTGAGATCTAATTTCTCCCAACCTGAAAATCTGAATGTTTATAATACTGTAGCTTAATGTCAATGTCATTTATGACCTTTACAGTAAGGTCGCAGGCTTTTTAATT
The DNA here is from genome assembly GCA_964016985.1 of Anodontia alba. Lineage (NCBI taxonomy): Eukaryota > Metazoa > Mollusca > Bivalvia > Lucinida > Lucinidae > Anodontia > Anodontia alba. The sequence continues at coordinate 51,681,946 of OZ024823.1, read as the reverse complement.
CTGCATTCATATAACTATTATATGTCATGAAATTTCCCAGTTCAGAGTTTGCCCACACCAAGTAGTCTTGTGCGAGGGGATTTGTATCGCCTGCGATGCCTTGTTTTATTTTATTTTGACACGGCTGCTTATCTCCACACGCGCAACATCGTGTTGTGAAAAGAAAATCGTAAGGAGATCTTCCGGAGGTGGTTGCGGGGAGTCAGATCAGGTAGCGTTGCAGGTGGGTGTCAGCATTTTGGCACGATCGCTGATATCCAAAACCGGGCGATGTAATTCAACCTCTTATTTAGTCACCCATATAAACAAAGCGGAATTATAGTCCTCTAAGCGAAAACGGAACAAAAATCATTTTTCTCCCGATGCAAGGGTAGTCAGATTTTGCCATTTTGGTGACAGACATGAATGTAAAAAAAACTCCAGTTCTTGGAGAAATTACAAATCTTTGGTTATATACATCACCGTTTCAGTGAAGGTTTAACATGTTACTGTGTACTTCAAAAGAAAATATATCGCTTTCTTTTGCTATTGCACAGAAACTAGGCATTTTATTGACGGGAGAGCGGTGGAGAGTAAAGGGATAGGTGGTGATTGAGAAGACAATGGTTTTTCAACAAGAAAGAAAGAAAACGGATAATAATGGCACTAGTGTTCAACCCGGTTGTAAATAGGCTTCAGGAACACATTTGCCGTAACTGGATCAGAAAGCGTACGTAAAAGGCGACCAGTAGTATGAAATATGATGTTGAAATACCACGGTCTTCTCAATCACCACCTATCCTTGTACGAGTACAGTCGAACTTCAATGGCTCGAACACCTTTGGGATCATGGAAAATTGTTCGAGGCATGGATAGTTCGAACCAATGAAGGTTAATCATGGCGCCAGATCGGGAAGCAAATATCGCTAATTCTGGGAAATCTATCTTCTACACAATAAGTGTATGTTGTGTGTATCCATTAGAGATTCTAATGAGTACACACAACATACAATTTCATAATGAAATAAGAAAGCCTTTAATATTTGTTTTCTTGATCTATCGGAAGAATTTCGTAGGAAGTCAAAAATTATCCATGGTGAACGAGCCATCGGTGTTCGAGCTATTGAGATTCGACTGTAGTAGTTTTTCTACTGACCGTTCCAAGGTGGTTCCCTAGACTGGCTCCAGTCTCCAGTGACTAAATATTTTTCTCATAACCCTATTTGATAATCCACTAAAATAAAACCAAAAAACTATCATGACTATCGTCACTAGTGACCAGCCTTTATAGTCATGATATTACTTTGGTTTTATTTTAGTGGAATATCAAACAGATTATAAGAAAAAATATTTTGTCACTAGAGACTGGAGCCAGTCTAGGTGGTTCCCCTGATGCAGCTCTTCTTTGTTCATACGTAGGTGGTTCCTGGCCTTTTTTCATAATTCCGTTCACCCCCATAACTCCGTTCACTCTCTTCTTAGAATAATATGAAAACAAATCTTTCTTAAATATATGTCACATAAAAAATTATAAGAAATAACTAACATCACAGTTGATTTTGAAGAAAATCAGTTTTCGCTTACAATTTTATGCATAAAAATCAAAATTTGTCACAAAATGCTAAATATTTAGGGGGTATCCCAAAGAATCACTAACCAGTGACATGCATGTGAATGAATATAAATAGTATCAACAATGTAGAACAGTTAATGTCTAAATTAAATGCTCATTTTATATAATATGCACAGAATGAATCTGGTTGCCTGTGATAATCAAAGAAATTTGAGTGAACGGAGTTATGAGAACATGCCCAAAACACCCCGTTTCATTTTCTGAAGATTGTAGAATGTAAAGTTTTATTTCTTTTAATATTAAGATTCTCGTAGGTATTTAGTCAAATGTATAAAATATATGTACAGAAAAGCATTCTTGCAATAAAAAATGATAGCAGGATTGCTGAACCTTAGGTGAACGGAGTTATGGGTTTCCAGGCTATGTGATGTTTGTTTTGTCGCTTTTTTTTTCCTCATCTCTCCTTCTTTTGGTACCTCGGGAAGGCGGTGCTTCGTGATTGTGGCATTTCCCGGGCATCTTCACTTACATACAGTGAACTAAGGCTGGCTAATCAGGGCTGAAAAGATAATCGATTATCAGTCCTGTCATTGTGATCGATAATCGATTAGTAATCGCTGAAGATTTGGTCATAATGTTACTTGTCTGAGCATGACCTTATTATATGTTATACCTTATTGTATATATTTGGTCAGACAAGCCTAAGCAAACAGTGTAGACCCTGATGAGATGCCGCAAACGCGGCGTCTCATCAGGGTCTACACTGTTTGCCACTCATCCAGCTATTTTAGACACAACAGTGGGTAGTAAATTGTACATGTTCTAATTTTAGATAAAGTATGGTAAGGAGTTGAAGTGTCTGAATACTAAGGGTAAATGCGGTAAAGTAACAGACACAGAAATCAAATGATCGATTATTAGCAAATCTGTAATGATAAGCATTTTTATGGAATTTATCGATCAATTAATCGATTATCCGATTAATTGTGCCAGCCTTACAGTTAACCCTCGTTACAACGACAGCATTTGTTCCCAAAGATGTTGCCATTAAAATGAATTTACTGTTGTAAAGAATCCTAAAGGGACAGAATGATATGTAAGAATGATTTATTCTTGTTTCCTCAAAGAACAAATGTTTTGGATATTTGTTAGAATCGCCTCAGTGAGGCGATTCTAACAAATATCCAAAATATATGTTGCTTGAAGTTTTAATGCATTATTCTTGCATAATTTCTCATTAACTATCTTTCTTAGGCGAAAGGCTTGTGACATTCATATTGTCATTATAACGAATTTTGTCTTTCTGAAGCGTGTCAATGTAACGAGGGTTGACTGTATATATTTTTGTTATTTTGCTTTTCTAGTCCTGTTCACCAGTTTAACGCTGTTGAAGTAGTGTATAGTTTGAAAGCATTTTTAAGTACATGTATTGTATTATCACAGTACAGCAGCCCGTGATGAAGCCAAGCGTTGCCAAAATGTATGTTCACTAAATATTATACTGAATGTCAAAAGAAACGACCACAACTCTAATCGTTTCTGGTGGATTGTAAAATCTAACTGCAATATTTAATGAAACCCGGTTTCTAAGCGGGACAAAAGAGCTGTCACTTTTGTTCCGAAAATATTAATTTTCACTGTAAGAGATAGCCTTCCCTTCCCTTTCCAACAGAATAAACCTCATGAAACCTTTACCACTCTCAGGACTAATTCAGCAGATGAAAAACTGATGATATTTTTCTTATTTTTCACCATTACGAAAACATGCCTATTCAAATATACTGAAAATTTTACAATCAAAAAATGAAAAAAAAAATCAGATAAAAAATTCTGATATTTTCATATTTCTACTCAAAACATAGATTGTAGGTACTCTTGAGAACCGCCTCGACGAGGCGGTTCAAACGAGTACCCACAATCTATGTTTTTGAGCAGATATAAGAAAACTAGTGTATACCCCTGTAAACCCCAGTTTTACTATATAATAACTGAAAGCAGGATTTGACATTATTATACATGAAATAAACATGCAGCTGTGTCAAGTAAATGAATAGCCTTTTAAGTTCGATTTTTAGCCGTCGAATTTGCTTAAAATGTCGCGACATTGCGGAGACGTTGAAACTACATTAGCCTAGTGGCTTAATATTGATCCAAATGTAGAGAAAACATGAGTCGATTTCAAGCCCCAACGCCCATTACATCTTATCAGGTTGTCCCAAGACATTCAGAAAATCACAAAAGAAGAGAAACGAGAAGCTAAACTCAACTCATAAAAATAGCATTTTGTGTCATGAAAGTTGTTTTGCAGCATTATTCTGAGACGCAACGTCTGAAATGTACCTCCGGATATGTGCGCCCAGTGAAGATTCAGATCAGACTGCGCGAATGCGCAGTCTGATCAGAATCATCACTGGGCGCAGTTTACGAGAGCCAAGGATCATGAGGTGCAATTTTTTTTCAGGCGGACAAAGAAGACTTTGATCAGACTGCGTGGATGCGCACATCAGAAGGTACGTTTTCTCTCGTTGCGGTTCTTATATTGGCAGCCATGACGGCCACAAACCTATTCATTTGCTGAATAAATTAAGATGCCACACCCACTTCTAATTTTCAGCCAATCAGATTACTTCATCCAGGTTGTTGATACAAATTCACAAACTTAATGACAAATAGTGTAGAGACGGATCAAGAAGCCAACTTTCTTAATGACAAATAGTGTAGATCCAGATCAGTTGGCTTCTGAATCCAACTGATCTGGAGCTACACTGTTTGCAAAGTCAGGGTATATCCGGGTTCTACAGGACCAGGCTCAAAACCGTTTTGAAAACCATATAGGTTTGCATTTTTTTTTTTTTTTTTTTTTTTTTTTTTTTTTTTGATTTGGGTTTTACGGCCCTTTCAAGAATATTTCATTTATATCGAGCCGATCGTTCATCAAAGGTGGGCGAAAACCGGAGAACCCGGTGAAAAACCACCTGACCATCCGTAAGCAGAACTTGGCTTTCCCACACGAGACCCGAGAGAGGCTTTGCCTCAAACCAAAACTTGAAACCTAAACTGGTTCCCTGAGAACAAACAGGCCTCTTCGTGCCCTTGCGATTGGCATCTTTGCATTGGGTGGCGCGTGAACTTCAAGATATCAACGCATTAGAATTGGTTTCCAGACATCAGCCCATTTGTCCATAGACAGTCGCTCTTAAAGTGTTTGCCTGATTTAAAACCTTTACGCTATATTAAAAGTGGGGTCTATTTAAATGTTGCGAATAACATATAAACGTTTTATGTACCGCTTTGGCTTATACAAGAAGGAGAGAGTTGAACACTCGTCTTCATAGCAATGAATTTGGAAGACTACGACAGGTATAATGAAGTTACCCAGGATGCCACAGTCTCAAAGGCACCGCGCTCAGACAGAACATTGACAAGGCACAATGGCAAAGTTTCAATAACTGACATAAAAAAAAAACTGCAACTGAAATTAAATACAGTACAACCGCAATGACTCGAACGTCGATGGCTAATTCGAACCCATTTTCTAGATGAGTCCCTAGGTCCCTCTCTTAATAGCCGAAGAAAATAAAATATTTATGAATATTTAAGGAAAATTTTCTTATTTTGTCATGAAATGTATGTTGTGTGTACTCATTAGAATCGCCTCATCGAGTCGATTCTGATGAGTACACTCAACATACCATTTTTTTTATAGAATATCGAAAAGACATCCATATATTATTCCCATTTGTCTCCTAACCTGGCGCTATGATTAACCCTCAGTGGTTCGAACTACCCATATTTAGAACAAATTTCCATGGTCCCAAAGATGTTCAAGGAGGTTCGACTGTAGAAAGAACTGCAACAGGGAAACCGTATTGGAAGGGTCAGCAAGAGCTATTGTTGGGAATACCGATTAAGGCCATAGTCACAGAACACTGCTCTCCCAGTGCACCGACGCTTTGACTGACATGAAACGACACTACAAAACAGGCCCCGAGGTTATAAAACTTTTTCATGCTCAACTCAGCTGAGCATGAAAAGCCCTGCTAATAAATCTCAAATTACTAATAATTGGAAATTCTTTTTTGCTAAACACAATTGAACCTTTGTGATAATTGAGCCTATTCCGGTAGTTTTGAAAATTTATACATGGTTACTGGTGAGCCTAACTGGCCGAAACTAGCTAGTTTGGCCCAAAACGACATTTAATCTATTTTCATTCACTATAGCTGCTATATCACCTCTATCTATCCGCGTTCTCTGGCCCAACACAAACCTCTACCGGCTTTCGTGAATAAATACTAGTTGAACTCGTCATGCAATTCGTTTTGATATGCTACTTGTCAAATAAGTCTATGTTCCGAAAATGCGAGTCGCTAGCTCTTTGATTGTGGCATTCCTCCTAAACAAGAAAGAAAGAAAGAAAGTAAAGAAAGAAAGAAAGAAAGAAAGAAAGAAAGAAAGAAAGAAAGAAAGAAAAAAGAAGGTAGGAAGGAAGACAGCACGTGTTCCGACAAGTGTACTTTTTTTTTTTTTTTTTTTTTTTTTTTTTTTTTTAAATTTTAGCACTCTGTAGACTTAATCATCAAATGAAAATAAATGATATATTTCTTATTTTCAATGAAAACACATAAAAATAATAGTTGTAAATGATATCTGTTTTACTTATAATCAGTAGGTTAAAGTTTATGCTTTCAGCTTTGGCGCCTCACTTTTGTGCTTGCGCAGTTAGGTTCGTCCCTTTCTTTTCAATTGGCGATTTAATAAATAAAAAGGTTTCACAAAGTATTTATGAGGTTTCAAACATGCTATGTGTTTAATAAGCAGCAGCCTTGGTCTCTACTGTTTATGCGAAAATTTCTTCGGAGAAAACCAAGCATGTTATTCGCTTTCTTGGTGGTTGTTCCATGATAAGTTATTGGACAAGTCCACTCCGAGATACTTGACTGTTGACGGCTTACAAGTCCTGATCCTTAACAAGCTTAACGAATGCGTAAGCACCGGTTAAGAACGTGAAACAATTAGATCGACATCCGGTTAGGGATAAGATTACTCAAAAAGGTAAACAAACTTTGCATTTTCTGTGTTTCATGAGCGATATAAATGTTTTGAGGAAATTATTTTTAAAAAACGGGGATTTACATTCAATAGCCCATTGATACTGGCGTCTGTGGAGTAAATCTCAGACCACCTACTTCACGCATATTGGCTGAATAATTTTTCGCGTGCTGAAGGTGTACCGAAAGGCGTAGAAAACACATGATAATTCGTGGAATTTTTGTCCTTTATTTAATTTTGCGCTTTGCTAGAAGAGCAACATATCATCACGCATACACGATAGACACATGTGGTTATTTGTGTTATGGATATTTTGGTTGTTAATGCAGCATTGTCGAAAATCGCCAAGGGAAGGGTCGGAAATAGCTGGTTTTTTCTATGATTTGTAAGTTGTCGTGAAATCATCAGATGCAGAAAGTCATGGTGAAAAAAAAAAAAAGGTTTTCTGGACAAGCCCATTGAAATACTGGATTTCAAGCTTATCTGACCGAATGGAGCATCGATTCATATATCAGAGGTCATTTGTTTGCTTCTGTAGAAAACAAAAAGGCCAGTTTGCGTTTCATAATGGCGCATAACCTTATATCATTTTTCTATGGTTAAGCATTGGAGAACCCGGTTAAGCATTTGAAACGCGATGAATGTGTAGAAATGCGGCAAAGTGAAGTACAAATGATAATATATTTGCAATATCATAGCGTGCCTGTTTGACAAGTCTAGCTTGTTCTGACATTTTGCCATGTGATGTAGATGCTAGATTTGAGGTCCAAAGGTTTCTGGTTCGATCGCCGGTCAGGGCAATCGACGGGAATACTTTCTTAGCAGGTTTAAGTCACTCCATACTACACTTGAAAACAAATTATTTGTATCGCTGTCTGTAAAAGTGACGGTTTATTTAGCCTCAGCTATTGTAATTCGTTTGATCTGTGCATATTATGATTATTTTGTACCGAGTTCGGGTTTACTGTTATTCGTTGCCTATTACAGTTAGTTGATGAGCTAGAAGACTTTCAAGCAAACTCAACAACTAATTTCAGACAATTGCAGGGCCATTGAATTGGTGTGAAATCACAAACAAAGTCATTATACACTATGATTCTGGAGATTGAAGATGTTTGCATTAAATACTATGTTAATTATTTCCCAATCAATAGTGCACTGCTTATCAGGTTGGCTAAAAATGGTTCCGTAGAACAAGCTTCGTGTGTTCCTGGAGACGTGGAGGTGAAATCAGACCCGCTTTATAGCTGTAAGTTTTGTCATTATTGATATAGATCTTATGCGTAACCAGCATTTCCGACCCTTCCCTTGGCGATTTTCGACAATGCTGCATTAACAACCAAAATATCCATAACACAAATAGCCACATGTGTCTATCGTGTGTGCGTGATGATATGTTGAACTTCTAGGAAAGCGCAAAATTAAATAAAGGACAAAAAACACCACGAATTACCACGTGTTTTCTATGCCTTTCGGTACACCTTCAGCACTCGAAATATAATTAAGCCAATATGCGTGAAGTAGGACTCCACAGTCGCTAATATCAATGGGCAGTTGAATGTAATTCCCCGTTGTTGTTTTTTTTTTTAATAATTTCCTCAAAACATTTATATCGCTCATGAAATACAGAAAATGCAAATTTGTTTATCTTTTTGAGCCATCTTATCCCTAACCGGATGTCAATCTAATTGTTTCACGTTCTTAACCGGTGGTTACGCATTTATTCGTTTGGTAGGCGTGCTTAAGGCGCTGTAACTGTAATGTAATGGGTTACGTGCTCTTGATACCCGCGGAATGTTACACTTATCGGAGTGAAATGACATGTCCCACCTTAGGCCGCATGCTTGTCTAGGTCGTCTTGTAGTGCTCGGGCCAACGTTGAATAATGGCTGTCCATTTCGTTGGCCCAACGTAGACATTCAACGTTGGCCCAACGTAAGTCTGCTCGTTGGGCCATCGTTGGGCCAACATGTAGGCATTACGTTGGGCAAACGTGTGTCAGTGTAAATCACAACGCTGGCCGACGTTGGACCAACGTTAGCCCTGCATAATTTTAACGTTGGGCAAACGTAGAAATAATGTATGAAGCCAACCAATATTTTGCCAGTGAAAAGGGTCTGTTCCGACAGCAAATCAACATGTGCGTATAATTATATTATATATTCGTTTCTAATTTAGGCAGCAATAATGAATTACATGATGCGGATATGAAAGCCTCTTATTACCGTGCAGTTATGCTGACGTGAGTCTTTGCTGGGTGCACATGTGACACTGTAGGTTTTGCTGTAATCTGGCTCTGGCTCACTTGTGAGTTTGACATTTTTACAGCACAGTACTATATTTTATAACTGTAAAACAGTATTTCACTTAAAAGCAGTGGTTTTAAAATATATATTTTTTGTGTCATCACGAAAACTTGCCTATATAATTCTGATCCCCTTAAACCCCACTTTTATAAAGTAAAACTGGGGTTTACTGGGGTATACATTATTTTTCTTATGTCTGCTTAAAACATAGATTGTGGGTACTCGTTAGAACCGCCTCGACGAGTTCTAACGAGTACCCACAATCTATGTTTTTGAGCAGAAATAAGAAAAATAATGTATACCCCTGTAAACCCCAGTTTTACTATACTGAAAGAAAAAAGAAACGCAGGGTAAATTTTATTCCTAAATTTCATTCAAGTTTGAAAAAGTTTGTTAAATATTTTACTATGATTACAAAACGGTACATGTATGGAACAAAAGCTCCAAATTTCATTGGTTTGTGATCAACAAGTCTCGAGTTATTGAAGTTCATTGGTAGCTACCCCCCAAATCTTGAAATCAAAATCAAACTGAAAATCAATATCGGGTGTGCCCCCCTCTTGCTGCCGTTGTTGCCCTAATTCTCCTTTGGATAGAGTTAACCAAAGCATTGACAGTTCGCATCGGGATGTTATTCCATTCATCGATCATCGCATTCCTTAGTTGTGCGAGAGTTGCGGGGGGATTTCGGCGCTTCCTAACCCTTTTGTCCAGCTCATCCCACATGTGCTCTATTGGGGTCAAATCTGGACTGTACGGTGGCCATGCTAGTGGTGCGATGTTATGGTTTGCCAGGAAATCCTGACAAACTCGGGCAACATGTGGTCGGGCATTGTCCTGCTGCAGATTTTTTTACGTTGTTGCACAAGCGGGACTGCAACAGGGCGCAAGATCTCATCTCTATACCTTACTGCGGTCATATTGCCCGCAACAATAATCAACTGTGATTTTATCCCGTGAGCAATGCCTCCCCAGACCATAACGGAGCCACCCCCAAACCGATCCCGTTCGACAACACAGTCGTCGGCACAAAAGCGTTCTCCGCGACGTCGGTACACACGACGTCGACCATCTGCGCGATAGAGAGTGAACCTAGACTCGTCCGTAAAAAGAACTCGTCTCCACTGCCTCATCGGAAATAGCCTGGGCGCATGCGCCGTCAACCACGCCATACGACGCAACCTACGTGTCTGGGTCAGAGGCAGACCAACGTATGGACGAAGAGCTCGAAGACCAATCTCACGCAATCGACTTCCAACAGTCTTCGGAGAAATTTGTCGATTATGCGTACCTACTGTATTAAGGGCAGTTTCGGTAGCAGTGAGATGACGATTCCGCAAATGTGCCAGACGGATTGTCCTGTCTTGACGTCGTGACGTCACGCGTGGACGCCCAGACCGCGGTCGGTCTGCTAAATGCCATGTCTCCCTTAAACGTCTAACAAGACGTTCAATTGTTGAGACGTTAACCCCAAAATGATTGGCAACTTGCTGTTGCCTCTGACCCTGCATCAGCAACGCAATTGCCCTACCCCTCTGAACATCAGTCAGACGTACCATGATTGAAAAAAAGTTCAAAGTAGCGTAAAAATGAAAAGAAAAATCGGTAAAAGAATCAAAGAGCGTTGTGTATCGTTGAAGTGTACCAAATGGTGTGAGGAAATCTTGTGCTGAAGGTTTAAACATGCTTGTTTTGCACGAAATTTTGGCTTTCCATATTGTCCGTGCAATGCACTGTGTAGTGCACGGTTGAATGATTTCACACACTGGGTAGATAGCACATCGACCAAAGACTCGTATACCCGCGGTTCACATTCACAGGACAATCTGTAAAAGTGTATGGCTATAGTAAACACCGTAAAAATGGTTAAAATAAGAAGGAAAAAACTCTACCCTGCGTTTCTTTTTCCTTTCAGTATATATAAAAGAAGGGTTTCAAAATAATATAGGCATGTTTTCGTGATGCATTACTGTCGTAGTTAAACAATGTTTGTGCTGTAAGAATGCCAAAATCACAAATGAGCCAGAGCACAGCAAAATCTACCATGTCACATGAGCATCAAACAAAGACTCAGAGCAGCCTGCACAACTGCGCAGTCTGATAAGAGGCTTTCATACCCGCCGCATGCAGTTCATTATTTTTTCCTGAATTAGAAACGAATATATCATATAATCGTACTCACATGTTTAAAAATGTTAATCCTTATACTTTAAATCACAGCTTGAGATCTTTATTGATGCAGTCAGTCAAATGGTGTAAAAGCTAGCTTTATTAGTAGTCTAATATGGCAAGCCGTTTTACTATTTATTCTATAAATCAGATATCTGATTTAATATATCAGATATCTTATATAATATATAAGATATCTGATATATTATATTAGATATCTTATATAAATAAGATATCTTATATGTCAATTTAGATATCTTATATGCTATATAAGATATCTGATATGCTATATAAGATATCTTAATTGGCATATAAGATAGTTTATATGCTATATAAGATATCTGATATGCTATGTAAGATATCTTATATAGGATATAAGATATCTTATTTACTAAAGAAGATATCTCATTTGTTCAATTAAATAAGATATCTCATTTAGTATATCAGATATCTTATTTAGTATATCAGATATCTATATTAATATATTAGATATCTTATTTAACAAACAAGATATCTTATATGGTAAATAAGATATCTTATATATGGAATTAAATAAGATATCTAATATGATATATCAGATATCTCATATCGGATATAATATATCTTATATAGGATATAAGATATCTGATATACTAATGCAGATATCTTATATCCTATATTAGATATCTTATATCCTATTTAAGATATCTGATATAATGTATAATAAATAGTAAAACGGCTTGCCAGAAAGCCGTTTTACTATTTATTCTATAAATCAGATATCTAATTTAATATATCAGATATCTTATATAATATATAAGATATCTGATATATTATATCAGATATCTTATATAAAATAGATATCTGATATGTCAATTAAGAAATCTAATATGCTATATAAGATATCTGAATTGACATATAAGATATCTAATATGCTATATAAGATATCTGATATGCTATATAAGATATCTCATATAGGATATAAGATATCTTATTTACTAAAGAAGATATCTCATTTATTAAATCAAATAAGATATCTCATTTAGTATATCAGATATCTTATTTAGTATATTAGATATCTATATTAATAAATAAGATATCTTATTTAACAAATAAGATATCTTATATGGTAAATTAGATATCTTATATGCGGAATTAAATAAGATATCTCATATATTATATCAGATATCTTATATAGGATATAAGATATCTAATATAGGATATAAGATATCTGAATTAGTATATCAGATATCTTATATCCTATATTAGATATCTTATATCCCATATAAGATATCTGATATAGTATATAAGATATCTATTTTGCTTAATAAATAGTAAAACGGCTTGCCATAGTCTAAAGTATTAAAAAAACCTTGGGTAGATGGTAACAATAATGAACAAGATTACTCCAAGTATTGGATTACAAATTAATATAGCAAGTTTTATTGGTCACCTTGCCGCTGGACCAGGAAGCCAGTAATAAAGACATTACGAAAACGCGCCTATTCAAATATACCGACAATTTTGCCACCAAAAAATGAAAAATTTCAGAAAAAATATGATATTATTCATATGTCTAACATAGATTGTGGGTGCTCGTTAGAACCGCCTCGACGAGGCGGTTCTAACGAGTACCCACAATCTATGTTTTTGAGCAGAAATAAGAAAAATAATGTCTACCCTTGTAAACCCCAGTTTTACTATATAAAAGTGGGGTTTAAGGGGGTCAAAATTATATAGGCATGTTTTCGTGATGTTATCTCATGCTGTTTTTGTGCTTTATGCAACATGCAGCATATGGTACATTAATATGCTAATTAAATTGGTATTTTGTATTAATGACCTGCAATTAGTTGATAAAAGATGTTTTTCTTTTTTTTTTCTTTTTTGTAGATGGTTTTTTTTATGATACAAATATATACATCTTATCCTTTTCTTTAACGGATTTGATAAATTCAGTAATACATGAGCACTCATATAAGATCCTTTGTGTAGTCCTATTATTCCGGGTATGTTGGGCCAACGTTGGCACACCGTTGATCTAACGTTTACCTCTTTGGATTTACAGCCTTAGTTATTAATCCACACCACCAGCTAAATCTGGATTTAAAACATGGAAATCAAAATTATGCATACCTGTTGATATATGAAATCACATTTTGGCAACATTTTTGTCAATTTCTTTCTTAGCAGAACCAGCAATAAACAAATTGCTGACGTTGGCCCAACATTCTACAAAGGAGTGCATGATTCGCATGTTTTGGTAACGTTGGGTCAGCCTTACACCGCATATCAAATAAAACTATTTATAGCCAGTATTTTGTATAATGTTGGCCCATTATTGTGCCAAATATGGCATTATCTTGGACTTTAAACTAATTCATTAGATTGATATCATGGTTTGCCCAACATTGGGCCAGCAATGGGCAGCCAACGGATAACCATCAGCCAACGATACAACCCAATGCCAACGTTGGGCCAACGTTGTCATGCTATCTGGGAATAAACTGGAGAGAGGGTCCCAACAAACGCTTTCTCACAAATAAAAAATCCATGGTCGGGCGGGTCACTTTAAAATACTTTTGGTTCTGAGCTTGTAAAGCGGACAACAAATAGGAATATAAGAAAGGAAAACCAGTTTCTTGCGGTCACGTGACTAATGTGTTATTATGCTGTTCTGTTAAAAAATCCTCACCATTTACAGATAGTTTATTTTTTAATGTGAAAAAAAGAAGCAGTAAATATGTTTTGAATAACTATCCATTACAAGATCGAAATACATTAAACATAAATGTACGAAAACAGCTACTCTGTGTTGTCTTTTTCCTACATTAAACAAGTATTTAAATATGATTATGTTAAAGTAATGTAAAAGCCAAGAAAATGGCGACGATGTAAACCGGCGAAAGTTAAAATTTAGAATTTTACTGCTTTCTGTCGTCTTTTTGACTGCATAAATCATATGCACTTGTGTAATCATACATGGTACTCAGAACTTCTATTATCCATAATGCCCCTTGTCAATGTCGGACGGTTTCCTGTGTGAAACATGCATGATTGTTCAGCGTGGGTTTTAGGAATACCCCACCCACCTATTTACTTGCTGGCTAAGCATATTTTGTTCATTGTATTTACAGTTGTTCACGTGTTCAGAAAATAATCAGCCCCGAACAAACTAGGGGCACCTTTTAAAGCCATTGGCAGAATAATGATGCTTCAAAAAGATAAAAGGCGGAAAATATATTTGAAAAAATATTGAAAGCCTACTGACAAGCTTCTTGCCATTGGGTGGTGGCATCCTATTTTTGACTAGTGCAGGCCTTCAGGAAAAGCTTGTCATGTGGTTTTTGGACAAAATTTCACTGGCTCGGGCTGATTTTAATTCTTGAAAACCGCACTTCATCATTTCTGGTCATTCGGACCCCCTCGGTTAATACTTCAGCTTAGCGATGGTCAACAAACATAACTACTGTCCTTTCGACATCACTCGGAAAGAAGTTTTTGTGCTTAGCATTTTATTTCAAATGAAAATATTTTGTTCTGATTGACCATATCTCATCAGAAACCATTTGTCTTTTCTGTTTCTGTGTTTTCTTCTAAAAAAATTACCCTAAAATTAAATTTATGACCAAAAATAGGTCTGACCTATGCAATTTCTATGGTAAAGTGATTTTTTGGAATTTTTGTCTAAGAAGATACTTTTTACTTTTCTTTCTTGGATTGAATGTTTCACAACAATATTGTGAAAAAATCAGAAAAAATGAACAAGCAGAACTTGTTGAAAATCTTCCTAGAAGATACCTACCCTACAGATTACTGCATAATTTGCATTCAGTGAAAATATTCGATTTTTTGAAAACCAATGACTAGAATAAAACTTTTTGTACATAAGTAGTCATAACTACTGGTTTTACATAATACATGACAAAAGTGTGCAAATTTACCTCTTCTGGGTAAAGCGCAAAGCAAAAAATGACTCTGAAAGATGTCGAAAGCACAGTAGCAACAAACAGCAGCGTAGCCGCTAATCCAATGACATAAGGAGAATCGACATTTGTGATATTCCAGATCATCATGCCTTGCGCGAATGTGACATCCGCTTTAACCGAAAGTAGGGAATTGCATATGAAATCCAAAACATTCCACAAATTAATGCTATAATTGGCCATCCATATATCATAATTTGTAAAATCTAAATGTATTAACACGACTAAATTATAAACAAATATTAAAAGAAATCCCCTTTTCTTGACAGTAACTAAACAGATGAACTGACACATTATTGATGGGTGGGTTCCTTTGTGGGTGGAAAGTTTAAACAGTGGGATTAAATCTTTCTATTCCTCTTTATCCATTTTAGAAATAAAACTGTCTTCAACATTGAAACATGCAATTTTTATTTGAACAAGCTTTTCTGGTAGGTAGTGTTGGTGGTGGGAGTGGGTGCATTCCAGCTGTCAGATTCAACACTGGCTGAGTAGACCTTTTATGATGATCTTATTCAATCCAAGTACTTTTAACTAACACAGGGATTATTTTGGGGTCGTGCAATGTTCCATATGCGCATTAAAATCTAATAAGGCTCAATAAAAATAATGTTCTGGGCCTGTGCCAGAAGAGGCACATTGAAGTTAGTTTGGCCCATCAGTTTTGTACGATCGGCGCCGGGTCCCAGTCCGAGCCTCGTAGTGCGGGTTTTAATCTGTTGTTATAAAGGGAGGCTAGTCTTACAATCAGAATACGAATCAATAAGACATTTTCAGCGAATCAGTTTAACATGCGTCTTTGTGAGTGGCGTTGTGATCGCCATGCCTCCAAAGAAACAAGCAAAATTGACTGTGTTTTTCGGCGATTCTAGCACCGAAATTACGGCAAAATTATGGCTTATCCTTTTGTTCCTGGTTACGATTTGACGAAGCTGCCGACAAAATGTATTGTCAAATTTGTTAAGTGCTGGCAAAAAAAAACAAGCACTCTCACAAGACACTTGAATGTGGGGGATCAAAAAAGGGCTGTAACAAAGTTTAACTTGTATACACTGGCCTTTGTTGGCTAGAATCTCTATGGAACTAACATGTGGAATTTCAGAAAAGAAGATCTTATCAGACCATGATAGTGAATAAAATTTATTAAACACAGACTAATCTGCTATTTCATATTGATCTGCAGCTGTGACATCCCTAATATTGTAATAGGGAGTTAACTTGTCTTATCTTGTCTCAAGTGACTGTGATAGTGTCATTTTTCTGTCTCCATGTTTCTCCTTCTCATGTCTTGTTCTTTCATTCCTCAGTTCTATCTTTCTTTTTCTCCTCTGTGACTTCTCATCTGTTAAGCCAAATTAACTGATTCTGGTAAGCTGTAGTGAAGAACTGAAGTAATCTCAATCAGTATTTTGTTTATTTAGGTTGACCACCACCCTATACTAAGTATAGGGTGGTGGTCAGCCTAAATAAACAAAATACTGATTGAGAGTCTGAGAATCAAAACAGCATTAAATCAAAATGACATTTTGAAGAGAAAATACAGAATTGAAGCTCCTTAAAATTCATAAATTTTCTATCAGGAAATAGCTCCTAGACACCCTCAAAAATGCTGAAATTTGGCCATCAACCAGAATTTCCAGAATAAACCCTACTAACACACAGATTTATTTTTTTTTAAACAATCATCACTAAACATAACTTTCCACAAATAACAATGTTTCAGGCCATACTTATAAATATATTGATACTCTAGCATAAACTCCAGACCTTCCATACCCTGCATCATTGACTGATGCACAGAACGATACTCTGGGGTACTCAATATCAGACAGGTTTTCATATACTTTGTCACGGACCGATATTCCAGAAACATTCCGCGCAACAAGCCGTTGTATCCTGGGTTACTGACTGATACACCGGGGAACATTGAGCTGACAGGTCTTCATATACTTTGTCACTGACCGATATTCCTGTATAACTATACACTGATATTCCTGTATAACTATACACTCCAAGTGTATACCCCGGTTACTGACTGATACATCGGGGTACAATGTAGCAGGCAGGTCTTCATATATTTTGTCATTTAGACGTTGACTGATATTCGGGTGCAGGCCGCTATACCCTGGTTTAGGCCAAAAAATACCTGTGTTTCCTATTGCATGCCAAATAAAAATAGGGTCGGTAGGCAGGCTTTTTTTTTTTTTTTTTTTTGATACACCCAGATTAGACTGTTCTAGAAAGAGCATTCTGATCAGGGTTTATACTGTTTGTTAGTCTCTCTCTAATCTTTCTAAAGGTGTAATAAAAAAGTAAAGATGAATATACCATGCTGTGCTTACTTGCATCTTCATCACTAAATAAACCAACCATTCAACTATGTCAAGGTGATTTCCGGACATTCTCAAATTTTGAGTCAACACCAGTGAAGTGACAGATTTTCCCCAATTTAATAAGGATGACAGGAGCAGGCCATATCCTTTGGGATCGGCTTATTTTAAGCTCAACTGTCTTTACAGTCACAACTTCATATATATTTCGAAGTATATTCGAGCAATTGAGTATTAGTTTAGTCTGAATCAGAGACTTTTGTCTACTCACTTTCCCTTCCTCTGTCTGGACAAAAACCGACAAGGTTTGTGGTTCTGGATAAAATCGCAGCCAAATGTTGCGGTCACATGACACTGAAATACCAGAATACCCGTGAATAATACAGGAATACCCGTGAATAATACAGGAATACCCGTGAATAAGGCAGGATTACCTGTGAAAGACACCTACTGAAGAAAGCAATACTGCAAGAAACGCATATACTCAGAGGACGATCTTGAAGAGCCCAGGGGCCAAAGAAGCTCATTCAAACAGCAAAGACTGATTTGCAGGCTGATCTGAGTATTCACTGGTCGCACAGGTCTTATTGTCCTAAAAGTGTTTTCCAAATTTTCATGATTCCTGTTCCCCCAAATTAGTTTCATTCCCTTGTTCTCTGCGACATCTAATCTGGGTCTACACTGTTTGCATAGGCCTATCTGTCCCAATATTTAGGTTCTTTAAATTTTTAATATGTGCCAGTTTCGTATGCATTTTGTTACGAGAGAAAGTTTTATAAATTAAGTTTGTTTTTCTCCCGAAGCTGTTTCCCGCCACGATTTTATGTGACCTTACCCTGACCTTACCGCTTCGAGCATGTGGTTTCTTCATGCAGGGCAACGGAATTAATGTTGCTTTGTGACTGTTGCATTTTCAAGCATGTGGTTTCTTCATGCAGGGCAACGGAATTAATGTTGCTTTGTGACTGTTGCATTTTCTGGGTATTTTAATAATCATGTTGTTCTCAGTATATAGATAATGTAAAAGAATAACAGTGCTAATATTTATTAAACCCTGGTAAATACGGGGTAACGCTCTCTGTCTTTAGGTTTTTTTACTGTTTAAAGGGAGCTAATTGCATATGCCTTGATAATGAATTTTACAAATTGAACACAGCATTATTTATGAATCAGGGGCGGACCCAGGATGATTTCTGAAAGGGTTTGATTTGATCAAATTTCTGTCCTTTAGGTATCAGGACAGACAGGCCTGAGCAAAATTGTATAGACCCAGATCAGATGCCACAGAACACACAAACCTTCATTGAAATGGGTGATGTGTTTAACCAGAGATTGTAATCTATTAAAGAACTGAAGTTTACATGCCTGTTTGTCACCACAAACAGCAAAATCTGACTGCCCTTGCATCGGAAGATGACCTGAGTCTTCACTGGTTGCACGTCTTATTGTCTTAAAAGTGTTTCCGCCGGCCTCGGTGGCTCAGTTGGATGCGCCGTCTGACTGGAGACCAGGAGGTCGCGGGTTCACCCCGAGGCCCGTTCACCCTGAGGTCGGCAACATTCTTTCGTGGAGATTGATCATGAAATATTTCTCCAGGCTTGCCCAGAGAATTCTGGCTAACGTGTCACCCCAAGTCTTGGATGTTACTCTTAATGCAATAATGCTAAGGCCCTGGTATTTTCCTCGGTGGCTCAGTTGGATGCGCCGTCCAACTGGAGACCAGGAGGTTGCTGGTTCAACCCCCTCCGAGGTCGGCAACATTCTTTCGTGGAGATTGATCAGGAAGTATTTTCTACGGTCATTCTCTCCCTTCCGCTGATTCAAGAAGGGCAGTTGTCAGTTTCTGGCGAAAGAATGTGCACAATACTGGTTAACCGCTTAGAGGACTAAGCCTGCCGAGTAAACGTGTGGTTAGGTAAACTGACCGCGCTCGACATGACCCCATTGGGTTGACTGGGCCATAAAACCTAAACACAAACAAATAAAAGTGTTTCCAAATTTCCATGTTCCCTGTTCCTCCTAACTAGTTTCATTCCCTCTTTCTCTGCAGCATCTGATCTGAGCCTAAAGTTTGCATAGGCCTATCTGTCCCAATACTTCGGCTCTATTTTTAATACATGTACATGCCAGTTTCATATACATTTCTGTGGAAAAATGCTCTATAATTTAACAAACATCAGTGTGTTTTTCTCTCTAAGCTGTATCCCCCACGATTTCGCGTGACGTTACCATTACGAGCATGCAGTTTCTTCATGCAGGGAAAGGGAATGTGACTGTTGCATCTTCTGGGTATCTTCACTTATATTTTTGTAATCTATACTTGAAATGAGAATGTCCCAGAATTGCATGCCATTGCCTGGTGGCGTATCTGAGCAGATCCATGAAAATCTACATAGGGATACTAAATAGGTTCTGTTGGACTTAAAATCATGAACTGCTGTTTTGATGCGCTAACTCGCAAATTAAGCACTATTAAGGTACTGAAATGTTGGGCATAGAAAGTGTATGGGGATTTTAGCTCAAGCATTTAATGCCCGCAAAATGTGGACATTAGTTAAAATTAACTGAGAGGATGACAGCGGCCATTTTGTGGTATAACAGTCTACGGAACAGAATTACACTAATAAAGCACGGTATCTCTTTTTGCGGTTGCAGTGAAGGACGAGCAGTGCTGAAACTTACGGAAAGGACAAGTAACACTTTTGCCATTTTTGTGCCCCGTTTTTGTGTGAAATTCATGTGTAAGGTAGCTTGACTTTTACCAGTTCACATGAGCACAATTTGAATTTAACGACGACATATAGAGTCACGTGACTTCCAGTTTTATTGTAAGAGGGTGTTTATAGAGGTCTGTCGACCCGAGTTGACATATTAGATAAAAAAACAATGACTATACACACTTCTGGAGTGATTAAAGCATGCTCATATTGTGATCCATGCCTTCCTTATCATGTGACAAAATTAAATAATTTTTATTATAGCACCTGCTTATAGCAGGGTGCGATATAGGTGTCCGATTTTCTGTCCGTCTGTCTGTCAACATTTATGTCGAAGTTCGACATTTATGTCAAAGTTAGTATTCTAATCAACTACAAGACTAACCAACCATCAAACCTTGCATGACACATCTCCCTGACCTCCGGACTTTGCGATATAGGTGCCCGCTTTTCCATTCGTCTGTCCGTTCGTCCGTCTGTCTGTCGGTCTGTTAACAGTTCTATTATGTCGAAGTTCGACATTTACGTCAAAGTTAGTATTCTAATCAACTACAATTCTACAACAACCATCATACCTTGCATGACACATCTCCCTGACCTCCTGACTTGGCAGGTACATTGACCCAGTGACCTTGACCTATATTTTGCACTCCATTGACTTTGACACAATTTACGTTGACGTTCCAGATCTACTCAACTATAAGGCGTACAACTACCAAACCATAATGCTTCTCCTAGATGTACTGACTCGGCAGGTACCTTGACCTGGTGACCTTGACCTATATTTTGCACTCCAGTGACTTTGACTCATTTTGCATCGACGTTCGATATCTCCTCAACTACATGTATAAGGCCTACAACCATCAAACCTTGCAAAGTGCTTCTTCTCAATGTACTGACTCGGCAGATACCTTGACCTGGTGACCTTGACCTGTATTTTGCACTCCATTGACTTTGACACAATTTTGACATTCCAGATCTTCTCAACTATAAGGCGTACAACTACCAAACCTTGCGTAGTGCTTCTCCTAGATGTACTGACTCGGCAGGTACCTTGACCCGGTGACCTTGACCTATATTTTGCGCTCCAGTGACTTTGACACATTTTCAATATCTCCTCAACTATAAGGCCTACAACCATCAAACCTTGCAAAGTGCTTCTTCTCAATGTACTGACTCGGCAGATACCTTGACTTGGTGACCTTGACCTATATTTTGGCTGCAGTGACTTTGACATAATTTACTTCAACGTTCCAGATCTCCTCAAGTGTAAGACCTCTAACCACCAAACCTTGCATAGTGCTTCTCCTACATGTACTGACTCGGAAGGTATCTTGACCCGGTGACCTTGACCTATATTTTGCGCTCCAGTGCCTTTTACACATTTTACGTTGACGTTCAATATCTCCTCAGCTATAAGGCCTACAACCATCAAACCTTGCATAGTGCTTCTCCTCAATGTATGGACTCCGCAGGTACCTTGACTGGGTGACCTTGACCTATATTTTGCGCTCCATTGACTTCTACACCTTTTACATCGCCCTTCCGTATGTCCTCAACTGTAAGGCCTTTAACCATCAAACCTTATATAGTGCTTCTTCTCGATGTACTGACTCGGCAGGTACCTTGACCTGGTGACCTTGACCTATATTTTGCACTCCAGTGACTTTGACACATTTTACGTTGATGTTCGGTATCTCCTCAAATATAATACCTACAACCACTAAACCTTGCATAGTGCTTCACCACATTGCACTGGCTTGGCAGGTACCTTGACCTGGTGACCTTGACCTATATTTGACACATGTTACGTTGATGTTTGATAACTCCTCAACTATAAGGCCTACAACCACCATACCTTGCATACTGCTTCTCCTTGATGTACTGAATTAGCAGGTACCTTGACCCGTGACCTTGACCTATATTTCACACTCCAGTGACTTTTACACATTTTACTTCGACGTTCCATTGTCATTAGGCTGTATAATACGAAAAGTCAGTGCTGAAGATATAGCCATTAGAGGGAATGGCACTGGCCTGGAATATATGTGCCCCACTAGGCACTTTGTCTACATTTTTTTCAACCCGGTTTTCCAACTGAGCACTTCTAAGAATGAAATAAACTTATTTAATAACCATGTTCTGATTGTGGCTCCTGTGACTTTTGCCCCAGCAGGTGCGATGAAGCCTTCCGCAGAATTCTTGTCTATCGGAAAACTTTAGCTATGTGTTAAAATATAGGTGAAGTTACATATTGCGAAATTATGTTTTATTACTGTTTTTATTAGCTCGCCTGAACAATGTTCATGGAGAGCTATTGTACTACCCCGGGGGTGTTGGCATTGGCGTTGGCGTCGGCGTCCACCAATGTTAAAGTTTTCGTTAAAGATTTAAAGACCGCATTATTTCCTAACCTTATCACCGATTTGATTCATCTTTGATATGATGATACATATTGGTCCAAAATTTTGCGGAGTACCATCCGCACCACTCTAGGTCATGTCAAGGTCAAGGTAACAGACTTAGAATTTTCATGTTAAAATTTTACGTCAAAGTTTTTAGGATCTCATTACTACTAAACTAAATGATGGATTTATTTCCTATGCGGTATCGTGATAGATACTGGTCAAAAGTTTTCAGCAGCACCATCAGCACTCATGACCGTACTTGAGGTGGAGGTCACAGACTTAGAATTTAAATGTTAAAAGTTTTCGTTAAAGTTTTTAAGACCTCATTAAATTCTAACCTTATCACAGATTTGATTCATCTTTGGTATGATGATACATATTGGTCCAAAATTTTGAGCAGTACTATCCCCACCACCCTAGGTCATGTCAAGGTCAAGGTCACAGACTTAGAATTTTGACTTTAAAATATTACGTCAAAGTTTTTTAGTACCACCTAGGTCATGTCAGGGTCAAGGTCACAGAATTTTGACGTTAAAATATTACGTCAAAAGTTTTTTATTATCTCATTACTTATAAACTACATGATGGATTTAGTTCCTATTTGGTATCAAGACAGATACTGGTCAAAAGTTTTTATTAGCACCATCAGCACTCGTGACCATGACCTTGAGGTTGAGGTCACTGCCTTAGAATTTTAAAAATGTTAAAGTTTTCGTTTGAGTTTTCAAGACCTCATTATTTCCTAACCTTATCACTGATTTGGTTTGATGAAAATTTTGTTCAGTGCAGTCCCCCCCCCCCCCCCCCCCCCCCCCCACACACACACACACGCACACACACGCACACACACACACACAAACCACAAACACACACACCACACACATCAAGGTCATGTCAAAATCAAGGTCGCGGACTTAGAATTTTCCAGAAACAAAATGTGCAATATCAGGCGAGCTATCCTGTCTGGCGACAGGATTATGGTTCCGAGTAAGCAAATACAACAACTGATGTGTCGTATATTTAACATGCCCATGTACACCATCGCGCATTTGGAAGTTATGGGTGCTCGTAGTTGTAAATATTTAAGAATACATAAAGCGGTACTGATTTATATTTGACCTTGACTTTTCAATTGCATGGAGTATCTTTTTGGAGATAATATACCATACGAATACCATCATTATACACATTCAGATTTTCAGGTTGGAAGGGATTAGATCTCACATGATAGAAAATTATTTCAGTCATGTCAACCTTGACCTTGAGCCCAGGACACTGAAAGTCAAACTTGCTCAAGATATCATACCCACAAATGTGTGAAGATATATCAAGATCCATTGATAAATGAAGGATCTAGGGTGATGACAACGTTTTTTTTTCTTCCGAAAATAGCCACAGTTGCCTTGACCTTGAGCCCAGCAAGCTGAAAGTTGAATTTGTTTGAGACAATTGTGTAAAGATATATCAAAATCCATTGATAAATGCAGGGGCTAGAGCGATGACAGTTGTTTTTTTTCTAAAAATAGCCACAGTTACCTTGACCTTGAGCCCAGCATCCTGAAAGTTGGATTTTGCTCGAGATACTAGATACCCAACATTTATGTGAAGTTATATTAAAATCCATTGATAAATGTAGGCACGAGAGCAATGGCAAAGTTTTTTTGTGTTTTTTTTTTTCTGAAAATAGCCATAATGACCTTGACCTTGATCCTAGCACACTGAAGGTAGAACTTGCTCAAGATATTATACCAAACATTTGTATGAAGTAATATTGAAATCCATCAATAAATGTAGGCACTAGAGCCATAACAAAGTTTTTTTTTGCCTGAAAGTCCATTTTAATTCCCAACATTTATATGAAGTTATATTAAAATCCATAGATAAATGTAGGCACTAGAGCGATGACAAAGTTTTTTTTTTTAAATATAGCCACAGTGACCTTGACCTTAAGCCCAAGACCCTGAAAGTCAAACTCGCTCGAAATATTATCATACCCAACATTTCATTTGTATGAAGTTGTATTAAAATCCATCGATAAATGTAGGGGCTAGGGTGATGATAAAAGGTGTTCATACATACATAGTACGTGTACGTATGTTATGTACATACGTTATGTACATACTTTCATACGGGACAGCCCTATATCCCTCGCCACTTCGATGTGCGAGGGGAATAAAAGGCAAGGATCAATAGGGCTGAAAGTAGGCAGCCCTGCTTGATTCCTTCAATGCAAGGTCCACATCAATCATCCCTCGTACAACATCCCAGCTTGCATACCTGATGTAAGACAAAAATGGTGGGAATAATATAGCATAAATCCACTCTTTGAGATTACACCTGACTAAAGTTCAGTTTTGAAGCAGATTCCAGCATTTCAAGTACCCTTACAAATGTACAGTGATGCAAACTTGCCAACTATGGATGTTTTATTCTGTCCATATGTTGAAATACAATCTTGTAGTCCCTTCAGTACTTTGATACGCATAAGTTCAATAGTAATAAAAATGCCGAAAAAGTCTTTTTACGGTATCGTCTATATTTGGAACGGATTGTCTGTTGCCACTATAAGGTGTATAATTCTCTTCTTAATAAAATGAAAAGAATTTGTTTCTGGTTCCAAATATGGACATGTATGCAATCATGCCCTGAGCTGCACGATGGTGTTACAGTTTGCCATAGACTCAATGTTAAACATGATCGATAGGCATGTATGTCACCAGTAGCTTAGTTATGCAGCGTATTTGCGTATTCATCTAATTCAAAATATTAAAAAACTCAATTAAAACCAACCTACAGCGTAACAAAAGGCAAATAAAATTTCCGATACGCGAAACGGATATTTTCCGGTGC
Source organism: Anodontia alba (assembly GCA_964016985.1). NCBI lineage: Eukaryota > Metazoa > Mollusca > Bivalvia > Lucinida > Lucinidae > Anodontia > Anodontia alba. The sequence continues at coordinate 51,656,597 of OZ024823.1, read as the reverse complement.
GTACCGGGTTTAATCAAAGCTGCCAATCGGCAATTTCCGCTGGAATTCATAGCAAAGTATATCCGGTTCTCGGATTCAGAAATCACAGGCAAACTTGCGGGAAACCAATTTGGACGTTCCCAAAATGGCGTCTACACATGGCAGAGGAGAAAAAAACTATCTCTTGAGCCCCAGATTAATAAAATAACAGACTACCTAAGTGCCAAGTTTGATGCAACATCAATTATAATGTTACCAGCATTCTTGAAGAGTTGATTGACATATGCAATCCAGCGCATTGTGCAGCACGTCAAATCTTGAACAAACTCAGTACAAATTTCGAAACCGAAAGTAGCGATCATTCCAGCGAAAATGTGACAGAAAAGTTAATAAAATCATGGTCCAAAAAGTATCATACATATGAGATATTCAGTTACATATTCTGGGGCACTATATACTCTAATATACTATATAACCCAGCCATGAAAATCAGTCCACAGATCTCTACAGTAATATGGCTAGGTACTGCCAAAGGAAGTTTGCAGCATCCAGAATGGCTTTAAATGTCTTTACCCTATCAAAATTATTGAATACCCAATGCATTGGACTAAGAACTGTTAAATACCCAATTAAAACTCTGATTACCCAATTCAAAGAAAAAATGGTGGGTTTTACCCAATAAGTAAAAAAATTAACTAAGGTACTGCTCACCTGAGCACTAAGTGCTCATGGTGAGCTATTGTGGTCAGTCAATGTCCGTCATTCGTCGTGCCACGTCAGCAATTGCTTTAAAAGCCTACTCCTCCAACACCCCTGGGCCAATTGACTCGATGGTAGGAAGTATCGGGGTGACTTGTAGATCAAAAATAGTTAAAATCGTTCCGATCGGAAATCCAAGATGGCCGCCATCTTGAAAATCTATTTTTCGCTTCTTCTCCTGAGCCGAAAGGCCAGTTGACTCCAAACTTGGTAAGAAGCATCAGGTGACATGTAGATCAAAAATAGCTAAAATCGTGCCGATCGAAAATCCAAGATGGCCGCTATGGTGGCCATCTTGAAAATCTATAATTCGCTTCTCCTAAACCCAAAAGCCAATTGACTCGAAACTTAGTAGGAAGCATCAGGGTGACTTGTAGATCAAAAATAGCTAAAATCGTTCTGATCGGAAATTCAAGATGGCCGCCATCTTGAAAAGCTATTTTTCGTTTCTTCTCCTGAGCTCAAAGGCCAGTTGACTCGAAACTTGGTAGGAAGCATTGGGGTGACTTGTAGATCAAAAAAAGCTAAAATCGTGCCGATCGTAAATCCAAGATGGCCACCATGGCGGCCATCTTGAAAATCTATTTTTCGCTGCTTCTCCTAAACCTAAAAGCCAATTGACACGAAACTTAGTAGGAAGCACCAGGGTGACTTGTATATCAAAAATAGCTGAAATCGTTCCGATCGGAAATCCAAGATGGCCGCCATCTTGAAAATCTATTTTTCGCTTCTTCTCCTGAACTGAAAGGCCAATTGACTTGAAACTTGGTAGGAAGCATTGGGGTGACTTGTAGATTAAAAATAGCTAAAATCATGCCGATCGTAAATCCAAGATGGCTGCCCTCTTGAAAATCTATTTTTTGCTTCTTCTCCTAAACCGAAATGCCAGTTGACTTGAAACTTGGTAGGAAACATCATGGTGACTTGTAGATCAAAAATAGCTAAAATCGTTTCAATCGGAAATCCAAGATGGCCGCCATCTTGAAAATCTATTTTTCTCTTCTTCTCCTGAGCCGAAAGGCCAATTGACTCCTAACTTGGTAGGAAGCATCAGGATGATTTGTAGATTAAAAATAGCTAAAATCATGCTGATCAGAGATCCAAGATGGCTGCCATGGTGGCCATCTTGAAAATCTTTTTTTTGCCTTTTTCTCCTGAACCCAAAAGTCAATTGACTTGAAACTTGGTAGGAAGCATCGGGGTGACTTATACATTAAAAAATGGCTAAAATCATTCCGATTGGAAATCCAACTCTTGAAAATCTATTTTTCACTCCTTCTCCTGAACTGAAAGGCTTATTGACTTTAAACTAGGTAGGAAGCATCAGGGTGACCTTTAGATCAAAAATAGCTAAAATCGTCCCTATCAGAAATCCAAGATGGCTTCCATGATAGACATCTTGAAAATCTATTTTTCGCTTCTGCTGAACTGAAAGGCCATTTGACTCGTAACTTGGTAGGAAGCATTCGGGTGACTTATAGATCTAAAATAGCTTAAATTGTTTGGATCGGAAATCCAAGATAGCCATCATGGCGGCCATCTTAAAAATCTTTTTTTCGCTTATTTTCGTGAACCAAAGGGCCAGTTGATTTGAAAATTGGTAGGAAGCATAGGGATGACTTGTAGATATAAAAATACCTAAAATCGTTACGATCGGAAATCCAAGATGGCGGCCATCTTGAAAATCTAGTTTTCCCTTCTTCTGAACTGAGCCAATTGACTCGAAACTTGGTAGGAAGCATCAGGGTGACTTGTAGATCAAAAATAGCTCAAATCATTGTGATCGATAGGAAGTCCCAAATTGCGGTCATGGCGGCCATCTTGAAAATCTATTTTGAACTTTTTCTCCTGAACCGAAAGGGCAATTGACTTAAAGTTCATTGGAAGTATCGAGGTGACTTGTAGATCAACAGTAGCTAAAATCATTCTGATTGGAAATCCAAGATAGCTGTCATCTTGTTTATTTTTATTATATTTCCCTGCCACTGTGCTGTTTACATGTATAAAATCAGGATTCATCTGAAACCACTTAGGCAATTGCCACCAAATTTCACATTGATCCTACTGTTGAAATGTGATTGAGAGTTTGTTCAAATGATCACGCTCCATTGACTGTCATGCCATATATAATATTCTTCTTCAAATTAAGAACTGCTTAAATGATGATCTTTTTATTAGTTGCCATTAGATGACAGGATTGGAAAAATGTTGGCTGCATATCTGCAGTGGCTATGTCACTCAGGTGAGCGACTTGTGGCTCGTGGGCCTCTTGTCTCAGAAATTTGGCAATAATAGTTAGATTTGTTTCTTTGTCAAAGATATCAGTGACAAATGACATAAGTTCATTTATACAATAGCCACATGCCATGTTAAAATAGTAAGGGCAAACTCATTTGTTTAAGTGTAACTTAATGTAGTTAATTGCCGATGTTGTATCGCAGAATGCAGAATTTCAAGAGAAATTTCATGAGTTATCTCCCCATGTGTCCCCCCTATTCAACTACTTCATCATGAAACACTAATGATCTTAACTGCACATTAATACAAGTCATAATGTGACCCATATTTATCATATCCATTTCTTATACCAAAGACAAGAAGGCAATGATTATCCCTACCCCATATTGTTATGGTTTCAGCATAAGTCTAAGAGTTATCTCCCTTTTATGGCTTAATACCTGCTGATCAAACTTCCTGTTGACTGATGTTTTTTGCCAGTACCACAATGATATCTGTTTATTATCTTGCTTATATATTACTTTGTATTAAATTACTAACTCAAATATACCCCTACCCCCAAAACTAACTACTTCCATGTACAAAATATAAGAAATTGGAAATTGCAGTAACTTCTAAATAAAATGCAGGGACATCACCATTTTTTGTTTTTAAGCTAAGCATGAGGAGAGAATTTGAAAAAAAAAGCGATTTGGTGAACTAAGAGGGGTCCAAATATGGCCCAAATTACAGGTATACCTGGCCCTTTGTGGTGTAAAATTAGTTTATGACAACTTTCACCCCTGAATGGCTTATGTATGTAGCATTGATTTGACCCATGTCATAGCTACAGATACAGTATCCACATATTATTTTTCTTATTTCTCCACGAAAACATATGTTGTGGGTACTCATTAGAAGCGCCTTGTCGAGGTGCTTCTAATGAGTACCACAACATATGTTTTTGTGGAGAAATAAGAAAAAATATTAGCATTTTTTGGATGAAAAAAGCGCCTTATCTATTGCTATGCCATGTTTCATTTCTGTTTTATCTTATAGATACTGAAGAATGGAAGAGAAAACTGAAGCTCATGAAGGGAAGGAGCAGTCCAGGGCAAAGGTATGATACTTTCACAAGACAATTGACTAGACTCCTCATTGTATCTGCTGAATTGTAAGACTGGCTAATCAGAGTTGAAAAGATAATCCATTATCGGTCATGTCATTGTGATCAATAATCGATTGGTAATCACTGAAGATTTGGTCATGGTTTTACCTGTCTACCTGAGCATGACTCTTACCATATGTTATACTTTACTGTATGTATATGGTCAGACAGGCCTGAACAAGCAGTGTAGACCCAGATGAGACGCCGCAAATGCAGCATCTCATCAGGGTCTACACTGTTTGCCACTCATCCAGCTATTTTTAGACACAACATTTGGTAGTAAATTGTACTTATTCAAATTTTAGATAAAGTGTGATAAGCAGCTGAGGTGTTTGGTTACTAAGAGTAAATATGGTAAAGTAACAGCCACAGAAATGAAATGATCAATTACTAACAAATCTGTAACGATAATAGTTTTTGTGGTATTTATCAATCAATTAAACGATTATCCGATTAATTGTACCAGCCTGACTGAATTGTCCTAAAACTTGGGATATCTTAACCCTTGTCCTGCTGAACCCAGATATACCCTGCCCTTGCAAACAGTGTAGATCCAGATCAGTTGGCTTGGATCTACACTGCAGAATTTTGAGTTATTTCCCTTGGACTCTGTCACAAAACTTTGTCTGCTCTTTAACTTGAAAACCATTCAAGCTATCTAAAGGAAACTTCCTTTAGATATCAATCAACATTAGCTAACGTGCAGAGCGCAAGAACCATGTAACTCTTGCTTTTATACATTTTGAGTTATTTCCCGTTGAACTTTGTCCATCACAAAATTGTGTGCGCTCTGTAACTTGAAACCTGTTCAAGATATCTTCAAGAAACTTCATGTAAATATCAATCAACATTAGACAATGTACAGAGGGTAAGAACCATAACTCTTGCATTTATACTTTTTGAATTATTTCCCTTGGAACTTTGTCTGTCATAAAAAAACGTGTCCACTCTGTAACTTGAAAAGCCTTCAAGATACCTTCAGGAAACTTTATATGAATATCAATCAACATTAGACGACGTGCAAAGTGCAAGAACCTACCAGCCTCAGTGGCTCAGTTGGATGCACCGTCCGACTGGAGACCAGGAGGTCGCGGGCTCAGCCCTTGCCGAGGTTGGCAACATTCTTTCGTGGAGATTGATCATGAAATATTTTCTACGGTCATTCTCTCCCTTCCGTTGATTCAAGAAGGGCAGTTGTCAGTTTTTGACGAAAGAATGTGCACAATACTGGTTAACCGCTTAGAGGACTAAGCCTGCCCAGTAAATGTGTGGTTAGGTAAACTGACTGCGCTCGACATGACCCCATTGGGTTGACTGGGCCGTAAAACCTCAACACAAACAAAAGTGCAAGAACCATAACTCTTGCATTTATACTTTTTGATTTATTTCCCTTGGAATCTCATAAGTTAATATAAATGTTCGCTGAATGTACAATACAATATGACACCAAAAGGGGTGGGGGAGACATCTATGTTTTTATAAAAAAAAAAAACAAATTCTAATTATGGTATAATTCTACATAAAATAATGTAAAAAAGAAAAAAAAAAAGTTCCTACTTATGATACCCTACCTATTTTTATCTAATTAGTTACCCTAAACACACATTTTTTTTATTTGGCTCACCAAGACTGCAGACTATACTGCTACAGGGTAGATAAGACACCTCTTACCAAGAGACATTTGTCTTGCCATTAAAATCTAACATATTTACTGTTAATATTTGAATACTTTAAAATTATTAAGTTACTAGTTTTAAAGATTAACTACCTGGTGAGTTGGTGGAATGGCAATCAATGCAGACTTAGAATCTGCCTCTGCACTTTAATATAGTAGGATGTTTTGTTCTTATACGCCAGTTTGAAAAACGGGATGTATTATGTTACAGGGTCGGGCATCCGTCCGTAAACTTTTTCACTTCAAGCTAACTCCTACATTGGATCAAGCTGAAACTTGCTTTATAGTAAACCATGATTGGAGCAGCACATATTTTTTCCGTGGTACAGTCCACCAAGTAACTTTCCAGGTAACTCCTTCTACAGTTTACATCTGATCAAGCTGAAACTTGGTTTATAGTTAGACCATGATGTGGAGCAGTGCATATTGTTTCAGGGTTATAGTCCACGAAATATTAGCAGAGTTATGCCCCTTTGAAAATTTCTGTAAACTTTTGGTTTCCGGCTATTTCCTACAATTTACATCCAATCAAGTTGAAACTTGATTTATAGCTAGACCATGATGTGGAGCAGCACATATTGTCTCGAGGTTAGTCCACCAAATATTAGCAGAGTTATGTCCCTTTGAAAATTTCTGTAAACTTTTAGTTTTCGGCAAACTCCTCCTACAGTTTACATCTGATCAAGCTGAAACTTTATTTATAGCTAGACCATGATATGGAGTAGCACATATTTGTTCAAGGTTACAGTCCACCAAATATTAGCAGAGCTATGCCCCTTTGAAAATTTCTGTAAACTTTTTGTTTAGAGCTAACTCCTACAGTTTACATCAGGTCAAGCAGCACATATTGTTTCGAGGTTACAGTCCACCAAATATTTGCAGAATGATGCCCCTTTGAAAAGTTCTGTTAACTTTTTGTTTCCCCGGGGGTGGTCGGGTGGTGCAAAGGTGCTGTGTATCTTAGATCACCGGGGCGTCCAACTGATATTGGCTTACAGTTGGGCAAGGCCTGCTATCCTTGTAGTGGGTAAGGGTAGAGGGGGAATGTTTTTATTTCTTCTATTTCTTCACTTTCATTCCTGTTCCTCTTTCTTCCCTGTCCCTCTCTTTCATCTCCTCTACTCTCTCTTCTATCTCTTTTCTCCCTTTCTCTGGGAGACGACACAAAATGACCCTCAAGGGTTGATGTGTCGTTAAACCCCAACACAATCAATAAAAAAAAAAAACTTTTTGTTTCCTCCAACAGTTTACCTCCAATCAAGCTGAAACTTGATTCATAAGTAGACCATGATGTGGAGCAGCGCATATTGTTTCGAGGTTATAGTCCACCAAATATAGAAGAGTTATGCCCCTTTGAAAACTTCTGTAAATTTTTTGTTTCTGGCTAACTCCTTCTACAGTTTACATCTGATCAAGCTGAAACTTGATTTGCAGTTAGACATTGATGTGGAGCAGCACATATTTTTTAGAGGTTACAGTCCACCAAATATTAGCAGAGTTATGCCCCTAAGGCCCTTTGAAAATTTCTGCAAACTTCTCATTTCCAGCTAACTCCTCCTACAGGTTACATTCAGTCAAGCTAAAACTTGAGTTCTCATGATGTGGAGCAGCGTATATTGTCTCTAGGTTCCAGTCCACCAAATTTTAGCAAAGTTATGCCCCTTTGAAAATTTCTGTAAATTTTTTGTTGTCTGGCTAACTGCTCCTAGAATTTACAACTTTACATCCAATCAAGCTGAAACTTGATTTATAGTTAGACCATGATGTGGAGCAGTGCATATTGTTTCGAGGTTGCAGTCCACCAAATATTAGCAGAGCTATGCCCCTTTGAAAATTCAGTAAATTTTTCTTTTCCGGCTAACTCCTCCTATTGTTTGCATTGGATCAAGCTGAAACTTTGTAAATAGTTACACCATGATGTGGAGCAGGGCAAATTGTTTCGAGATTATAGTCCACCAAATATTAGCAGATTTATGGCCCTTTGAAAATTTCTGTAAACTTTTAGTGTCCGGCTAACTCTTATAGTTTACATTGGAACAAGCTGAAACTTGATTTATACTTAGACCTCAGGGATTATTCTGGAAATTTGGGTTGATGGGCCCAAATTTCCAGGGGCCATAATTTGGCCGGGGGTATGGGGGCTGAAAACGAATTTAAGCATTTCTGAGCTCAAAAAATGACCTCTCCTGGAAGCTGTTGCTGCTATCTGAGACTGCAGTTTTGAGGAAGAATATCAATAAATTGTGCAGCTCAACTTGTTAACACCTCATTTCTTCCAATTTTCCAACTGGCTACTATTGTGACATATTCTGAATCAAGTCAAAGTGCGCAAAACATTTTCTTTTTGTCCCCCGCCTTTTCAAAGAAAAGTGGAGGGACACTGTTTTTGGTTTTCCGTGGGGCGTGGTGCGTGGTTCCGAGTTTTTAGTAAGTACTTTGTCCCCTTATCTCCTCCCACAGTTTTTGTCCGATCCTTTTGAAACTTTACAGGTGTTTTAAGGATGGTCTGAAGATTTGCATGTGTTTTTTTCAGAATCCTGAAATAATTTTTTATCACTTTTTCCGCATTTTTAACTTAGACATTTTTTTAGTTCTAATATTACAGAAGTCTATAGGGAGTAGGTACCTTGTCCCCTTAACTCCTCCCACAGTTTTTGGCCGATCCTTTTGAAACTTTACAGGTGTTTTAAGGATGGTCTGAAGATTTGCATGTGGTTTTTTCAGAATCCTGAAATAATTTTTTATCACTTTTTCCGCATTTTTAACTAAGACATTTTTTGAGTTCTAATTTTACAGAAGTCTATAGGGAGTAGGTACCTTGTCCCCTTAACTCCTCCCACAGTTTTTGGCCGATCCTTTTGAAACTTTACATGGGCTTTTAGGATGGCCTGAAGATATGCATGTGGTTTTTTCAGAATCCTGAAATAATCTTTTATTACTTTTTCCGCATTTTTAACTTAGACATTTTTTGAGTTCTAATATTACAGAAGTGTATAGGGAGCAGGTACCTTGTCCCCTTAACTCCTCCCACTGTTTTTGGCCGATTCTTTTGAAACTTTACAGGTGTTTTTAGGATGGTCTGAAGATGTGCATGTGGTTTTTTCAGAATCCTGAAATTAATTTTTATCACTTTTTAGACATTTTGAACATAGACATTTTTTGAGTTCTAATATTAGAGAAGCGTATAGGGAGTAGGTACCTTGTCCCCTTAACTCCTTCCACAGTTTTTGGCCGATCCTTTTGAAACTATACACGGGCTTTCAGGATGGCCTGAAGATATGCATGTGTTTTTTTCAGAATCCTGAAATAATTTTTTATCACTTTTTCCGCATTTTTAACTTAGACATTTTTTGAGTTCTAATACTACAGAAGTATATAGGGAGTAGGTACCTTGTCCCCTTAACTCCTCCCACAGTTTTTGGCCGATCCTTTTGAAACTTTACAGGTGCTTTAAGGATGGTCTGAAGATATGCATGTTTTTTTTTCAGAATCCTGAAATTATTTTTTATCACTTTTTACACGTTTTGAACTTAGACATTTTTTGAGTTCTAATATTACAGAAGTCTATAGGGAGTAGGTACCTTGTCCCCTTAACTCCTCCCAGAGTTTTTGAAACTTTATGTGGGCTTTTAGGATGGCCTAAATATGCAGGTGGATTTTTCAGAATCCTTAAATATTTTTTTATTACTTTTTCCGCATTTTTAACTTAGACATTTTTTGAGTTCTAATATTACAGAAGTGTATAGGGTGGAGGTACCTTGTCCCCTTAACTCCTCCCACAGTTTTTGTCCGATCCTTTTGAAACTTTAAAAGTGTTTTTAGGATGGCCTGAAGATATGCATGTGTATTTTTCAGAATCCTGAAATAATTTTTTACCACTTTTTCTGCATTTTTAAGTTAGACATTTTTTGAGTTCTAATACTACAGAAGCGTATAGGGAGTAGGTACCTTGACCCCATAACTCCTACCACAGTTTTAAGCCGATCCTTTGAAATTTATCAGGTGCTTTAAGGATGGTCTGAAGATATGCATGTGATTTTTTTCAGAATCTTGAAATTATTTTTTATCACTGGTTTCCTGCTTCAATACTTAGGTAATTGATACAGAACCAATGGTCCTCTGGTTAACTTTACCATTTTTAACACCTAAAATAAAAATAAGGCGGGGGACATAAATTCCCCATGGAATTTGCTTGTTACATTTGTCATATTGCAGCCAGTGATGCTGCTGGAGCCATCGATACTGAAAGTCGCGTTTCTCTCCTTGTTTATCCGTAGTTACGGGTGCAGAATCGCCGTCATTGTCGACGATTTCTGGCACTTCCTGATCTGAGATATCCTGGGGCCTTGACGTGGTTTTGGCTGGGCCGATTCGGGTTTGCCAAATGCAAAATCAGTTATTTTCCGCTGACTGTCAACTGTTTTTAACCATTTAGTAGCCATATTGCCATTTCGCCAATCAGTGTCATAGAAGCGGTCTCCAGTAAAAATACCGATAATTACGGTAGAAATAAAGCGTCTGACCAGTACAGATATATCATCCATTCAGATTGCACATCCGGCTTTTATTCTTTTAATTTGGTTTACCTCCTTTTGCGGCGCACCCAGGTAGAAATACCGCGCCATATGGAAAGACTATGGGCCAAAACGGCGCGGGGGCTTATTTTAAAAGCGCCATACATAAATTGCTTGCGACTATGGCGCAATGGCGCGGCCGAAAATGATCTCTGAGACCTGGATGTGGAGCAGTGCATATAACTTTGCGGTTACAGTATACTAAATATTAGTAGAGTTATGCCCATTTGGAAATTTTAGTAAACTTTTCGTTTCCGGCTAACTCAAACAGTTTTCAAATACAGTTTACATCTGATCAGGCTGAGACTTGATTTATTGTTAGACTATGGTGTGGAGCAGCGCTTACAGTACATCAAATATTAGCAAAGTTATGCCCTTTTGAAAATTTCTGTAAATTTTTCGTTTCCGTCTTACTCCTCCTATAGTTTACATCCAATCAAGCTGAAACTTTGTAAATAGTTACATCATGATGTGGAGCAGTGCATATTATTTTGAGATTACAGTCCACCAAATATTAGCATAGTTATGCACCCCCTTTGAAAATTTTGGTAATTTTTTGGTTTCCAACTAACTCCACCTACAGTTTACATCCTGAGCACTGAATTATACAAGAGTCAGTATATATGCTACATCTTATTACTTGTCAAAAGCATAGAATGCCTCCGCTTGTGGAGCTTTTGTTGAGCAGAAGGTATTTGCAGTTTTTGAACAAAAAATATTTTGATTTTTCACTGAGATTTGTGGAGTGCCGGTAAGCTATCTGTATTTGTGGCGGAATGAGAACATACTCTCACTGGACTGCTACTATGCACATGAGAGCTTAACCCTTGTCCTGCTGAACCCGGATAAGCCCTGCCTTTGCAAACAGTGTAGATCCAGATGAGTTGGCTTCTGAAGAAGCCAACTCATCTAGATCTACACTGTTTGCCATTAAGTATGTGAATTTATATCAATATTCTGGATCAAGTAATCTGATTGGCTGGGCGTGGCATCTTAATATATTCAGCATTACAAGGGTTGATATAAGAGATGAATTCAGTTAAATATTTTCAGGCCTCCTAGCGAAACCTATAAAACCTATAATAACCTATTATTTTGTGTCAAACCTATAAAACCTTTATTTTGTTCATAAAACCTATAAAAAGCCTGTATTTTCATGAAAAAAACCTATATTTTTCACTTTTTGAACCTTCTCGCGACTCAACCCTAACTTTTCTTCAAAATGCCCTACTATTTTTACTTTTTAGTCCCAAAAAAGTGATGAAAACTGTCAAGAAATTGTATTTTTTTCCTTGCTGGCTTCGCTCGCTCGGGCTATGTAAAATTCAGATCAACTTTATCTGAATAATTGTGGTGCAAAAATTCATTAAATATTTTTTCTTCAGTTTTAAATTTCTATGTGAGTTTGGAAGAACCTTTTTTTAACCTATTTTTTTTATTGAAAAACCTGTAAATAACCTATATTTTGAGTAAGAAGAACCTACATAAAAACCTATATTTTCAAAGTGGGCCACTAGGAGGCCTGTATTTTTCTTATCTTCCCAAGCAAATATGTTGTGGGTACTTATTACATCACTAATGAGTACCACAACATATGTTTTCAAAGAGAAATAAAAAAAACAACAATACTGATAAGGTGAAATAGGTGCCTTGTTTAGAGCTGTTTAGAATTCACATTAATTCTTTTGCAGAGGAAACGTAGTGCTCCATCTCCGTCTGTTGAGCCTCGTACACCTTTAAAGCGCCAGAGAGTGCCTGTGCAGAAGTTTCAGTCTCCTGCTGAGGAGATTATTCCGATTCCATCAACTTCAAAAGCTAGGACAAAAGAAGATACTGAATTGATACACAAAAAGGGGTCATTCTTAGCTGTGAGAGGAGATGAAGGTTTGTATTTAAGGTTAAAAATAGTCTTGTTTTCATTTTCACCCTTATTTAGAGTTTTCCAGTACACATATATTGGCATAGCTCCAGATAAGAGGGGGTATCCACATATTTTTCGTATTTCTGCATAAAATCATATGTTGTGGGTACTCATTAGAAGTGCTTTGGCTTCTAATGAGTACCACAACATATGTTTTCGTGCAGAAATAAGAAAAATATCAGTACATTTCAGATGAAAAAAGTGCCTTATCTAGAGCTGTGGTGGCACTCTCGTATGTAACGTGACAGCTGATTGGATAACATCCAAAATTTGCAATGGTTTATTTTGCAATATACTGTCGGAAATCTGACATCATCATGTAACGTCACTTTTCATTGGCTGGCATTTGGTTTTATGCAGCTAACAAAGCTTGCTGCTTTGTGCGAAAAGTACATTTGTTTTATTAAAATATAAAAAAAAAAAAAAAAAAAAATTTAATAAATGCATTAGAATGGGGATAATTGCATGTAAAATTGTCATTTGAGGAGGCAAATCGTCGGATTTATGGTCGCAGATTACCTTTAACGGCTCCGCTGGCCATAAAATGAAATTTCTGACTGTAAAACCACTTATTTACCTCCCCAAATAACAATTTTGAATGCAGTTATGCCCTAGATAACAGAGTTATGTGGGACCAATTTGATTGTCATCAGGTATCTTGATTCTTGATAAAATAATGTTTATTAGGGAGGGCAGCTACTTGGGCTGAATGGAGCCATATTTGAATGAATGCATGAATGAAAAAAATCCAGAATTGATTTTCTTAAATATGGTCAAATGATTGATACAGATACAAAGTAGTGTTGCCATATAGTCGGTCGTCATTTTTTTTTTTTTTTTTTTTTTGGGAGAGGCAGAAAAATTGAATTTAAATGGTCAGTTGGGAAATCGGAAATATGACTATTTTTTAGTCCTGACAGATAGCTTGCTGGGTAGAAAATTCAGTGAAAGTCTTTTTGAAATATTTTTCTTATTTTGTTTTGTTTTTTTTTTTCCAGAAAATAGGGGTTGACATTTCATGCAGATTGTTTCCTTTAGTAGGGAAAATGTGACATGATATCTATTTTTTCTGGGAAAATTGATTTGCTATCTGCTTAATTTGCCTAGAGTGTGTTAATAAAGTTTATCTTCAAGAGTATTTGAAATTGTACTGATCTGGGTTTGAAAGTGTTTAAAAATCATTAAAAAGTCGAGATTCTGTGATCAGTACTTGAATTTCTATTTTTGTCAGTTCACTGCAACAGAAATTTTAGAGCTAAGATTGGTTTCATCAGCAATCTTAAGAGCACACAAACTGTAGCACTGCATGCATTTGATTAAGATTGGTCATTGTCAGTAACGACAGACTATTATGTCGGTTCACTGTAATCTGTTAGATGCAGACTTCAAGGAAAAGTCTGATAAAAAAAATTGACAACTATTACATGTATATTGTGAGTGAACATCAGAGCTCCACACAGAAAATATGTGATAATGGTATTGAAATATTAAAAGTAAATGCATGTTTCTGAGTTAATTTGAAATCTGAAATTAATATCACAGTGCAAAAAGTATGAGATCAGTCTGATGGGTACACTTCCAGTCGAGAATGCTAGCCGTGAGTGATATAAACTGATGAAAAGTGTGAAACCGTCTGTGAAGCATGTAAAAAGTTAACTGACGGTTGGCACTTTTTGGGCTAATTCAACAGTTGACAAAATTGATATTTTTCTTATTTTACCCAGAAAATAGGCTTTGACATTTCATGCAAAATATTTCCAAAGGAGACAATTTGCAAGGAATGTCAAAGCCTATTTTCTGGGAAGGATGAAAAAAAAATATTTCAAATTGTTGTGTGCTAATTTTTTACCCAGCATGCTAAGCTTTAAGGGGAATGGATACACCTCCAAGAAAAGTTACGTTGCTACAGAAATATTTTGTCTGTTTTATTAGGGACTGTGGAAGGAATTTGCTACCTCTAGGAACTGATTCTTTCCTTCGCCTATTCAAATATATTGAAAACTTCACCACCAAAAACTGAAAGTTTTCAGGTAAATATTCTGATATTTTTCATATTTATGCTCAAAACATAGATTGTGGGTACTTGTTAGAACTGCCTTGCCGAGGCGGTTCTAACAAGTACCCACAATCTATGTTTTTGAGCAGAAATAAGAAAAATAATGTATACCCCTGTAAACCCCAGCTTTACTATATAAAAGTGGGGATTAAGGGGGTCAAAATTATATAGATATGGTTTCATGATGAAAGGGTAGCCTCAATGAGAAAGATTTCAAATACTAGGGAGGTAACTTCGTGTCTGCAAAATTTTGTCCCTCTGCGAAACAGTGCTAAAAACTTTCAGGGTCCCTTAAGTTCTTTGCAGTCTGTTGTAAAGGAAGAAAGTATTAAAAAAAGGAAAAGTCAGTGACTAGCTTCTTTATCCATTAATTCATCATAGCCATACACAGTCAACACATGATTGATAGATTGTTGACAGAAATGTTAAATCTGATCTCAAACAAATCAGTTCCTTCAGTAATGATACTCCAAAAATTTATCAGAAAAATAATCTTATAAATTTAATAGATAGTCCCTCCACCCACCCATCTTCTTCAACTAAGATAGTTCTATTGCATCTGGTACTGGGAGTGTGTCTATCATGAAGTAATTTGTTAACTGGATGTCTTTAAAAATTTAATACACAGATATTGAATAATCTTTGAATTTTACCTGACCATACAGCTATTTGTTTTTCTTGGTTCTTCTACAAAAAATATCAGTTTGTTGTCTTGGGTATTCATTAGAATCGCCCCACAGGGGCAGTATCTGAATCCACAGGAAGTTGGTGGGGTTTCATCAAACAATGGCGGAAGGTTGGGAGAATCTGAAGGAATCAACAGCATTTTTGTCGATCTTTAGTTTGTTAGAATCGAAATAGCACAGCTCTAGTGCATGAATTGTTGAGTAATAAATCCAGTTTGTCGGTCAGTTGTAAGTAGATAAATCATTCGTGCTATGTGTGGTCATGATTTGATTTGATCTACATTACAGGTGACCTCCAACCTTTCATGGCTAGAGCTGTTTTATTTCTTAAGAAGTATTTTTTTTTTTTTTTTTAAAAAAAAAAAAAAGATTTGTTAGAATGTTTTTTCTTTCTCTCTCAAACAGGGTCCTTCTACTTGTGCCGAACAGCCCAGAATTTCTTTTCTAACACAAGAAAATTCAAGATCCAGTGGCTAGACCTAAACGAACCTCCCAGCACTTACAAGTTAGATTTCCTTGACAGTACAGATGCTGACTGCGTCCTGACTAATATCAAAATGGAGAGAGTTAGCAGGGATACTTTCAGGTATATATATAAGGTGGTCAAAGCTCAATTAACCCAGAGGACTTGTTAAGGAGAAGTATTTAATGAGAATTCTGGGATGTTTTTTATGCCCCTGCCACAAAGCGTCATATGTGTGTGTGTCCATAAGGATACAGACTGAGCCTGGCATAAAGGTCACAGAACTCTGATTGAATTATTATTGTTACAGATACATATCCTTGATTTACTTAGAAAATTTGTCTTATACGCATGGCATAGTAAGGTTCGTGTCTCTGCAGTTCCTACAGTTTTCAAGATAATGATTTGAAACTTGCAGCAAAGTAAGGATATAGACTGGGCATGTGCATAAAGGTCACAGAACTCTGATCAAATTTTTATTGCTAAAATTACAAACCCTTGATTTACTTAGAAATATGGCCTTGTACACATGGCATTGTAGGGTTCGTGTTCTCTGCACTCTGCCTCCACTCTTGAACTACGGTTTCAAGATAATGATTAGAAACTTGCAGCAAAATAAGAAAATAGGCTGGGCATATGCATAAAGCTAACAAAACTCTGATCAAATTTTTAATGCTAGAGTTACATACCTTTGATTTACTTTGAAACATATCCTTGTGCACATGGCATAGAAGGGTTTGTGTTTCCTCAACTCCTCCTACAATTTTCAAGATAATGATGAGAAACTTGCAAGAAAGTAAGAATATAGGCTGAGCACGTGCATAAAGGTCGCAGAACTCTGATCAGATTTTAATAGCTAGAGTTACTTATCCTTGATTTACTTTGAAATATGGTCTTGTACACATTGCATAGTAGGGTTCGTGTCTCCGCAACTCCTCCTGCAGTTTTCAAGATAATGATTACAAACTTGCAGCAAAGTAAGAATATAGGCAAGGCATGTACATAAAGGTCACAGAACTCTGATCAGATTTTTGTTGCAAGAGTTACATACCCTGGATTTACTTAGAAATTTTGCCTCATACACATAGCATAGTAGGGCTGTCTCAGCAACTTCTACAGTTTTCAAGATAATGGTTTGCAATGCAGCAAAGTAAGTATATAGGCAGGGCATGTGCATGAAGGTCACAGAACTCTGATCAAATTTTCATTGGTAGAGATACATATCCTTGATTTACTTAGAAGTGTTAATAAAATCATTCTTTTGCTTTTTTGTTCAGAATAATAAATCTACAAAGCCTAGCTGGCAGTATCTGGGCCATTCATCCCCTTTAGGGATCTTCTATTTTTTTTTTTATTTCTCCATAAAAATGTATGTTGTGGGTACTCATTAGAAGCACCTAAATGAGGCTAATTAGTACCCATAACATGTTTTTATGTTGGTACAAGGTTGGGAAAGATGTTTTAAAAAACTTTTCCTATTTCCATAGGCATTAATGGCACCTTTTCTGTTTCTTACCCCAAAAGTGAGACAAAATGTAATTGGATGAAAAAATCAATGCCAGTTATCTGCTGTGCACTAGTTGAAGACATATTTGATGTAAAAATATTAATTTTGTTATAATGAACATTTATTAGCTCACCTGGAGCTTTGCTCCTTTGCTCCAGGTCATGCCATGGCCTGTTGTCCGTCGTTAGCTTTTCACATTTTTGACATCTCCAGAACTGTAAGTTGGATTGAGCTGAAACTTAGTGGGAGACATTGTGGCAACATGGAGATTCAGAATTGCTAAAGTCGTTCCGTTCCGATATCCAAGATGGCCGCCCTGACAGCCATCTTGAAATTCTTCAAACAACATCTCCTCCCAAACTGTAAGTCTGATTGAACTGAAACTTGATGGGAGGTATCACAGTGACACAGAGATTCAGAATTGCTAAAATCATTCCGTTCCAATATCCAAGACGGCCACCATGGCGGCCATCTTGAAATTCTGCAAACAACATCTCCTCCCAAACAGTAAGTCAGATTGAGCCAAAAACTTGATGGGAAGCATCACAGTGACACAGAGATTCAGAATTGCTAAAATCGTTCTGTTCCGATATCCAAGATGGCTGCCATCTTGAAATTCTCCAAACGACGTCTCCTCCCAAACTGTAAGTCAGATTGAGCTGAAACTTGATGGAAGGCATCAGAGTGACATAGAGATTTAGAATTGCTAAAATTGTTCCATTCTGATATCCAAGATGGCTGCTATGGCAGCCATCTTGAAATTCTTCAAACGACATCTCCCAAACCGTAAGTTGGATTAAGCCAAAACTTGATGGGAAGTATCACAGTGACACAGAGATTCAGAATTGCTAAAATTGTTCCGTTCAGATATCCAAGATGGCCGTAACAAGGGCCATCATGAAATTAATCAAACGACATCTTCTCCTAAACCATGAGTCGAATTGAGGCGAAACATGATGGGAGGCATTGGAGCGTTATAGAGATTCACAATTTGCTAAAATCGTTCTGTTCCGATGTCCAAGATGGCCGCCATGGCAGCCATCTTGATATACTTCAGAGGACATCTCATCCCAAACTCCAGTTGGATTGAGCCGAAAATTGATTGGAAGCATTGGAGTGACATAGAGATCCAGAATTGCTGAAACGTTCCGTTTGGCTATCCAAGATGGCCGTCTGGGCGGCCATCTTGAAACCACATCTGCTCCCGAACCCTAAGTCAGATTGAGCCCAAACTTGGTGGGAGGCATTGGGGCCACATGGAGATTTAGAATTGCTAAAATCATTCTGTTCAGATATCCAAGATGGCCGCCTTATCAGCCATCTTGAAAATCTTCAAACAACATCTCCGGCCATCTTGAAAGTCTTCAATTGTTATCTGCTCCCGAACAGTGTCTGATCGAGCAGAAACTTGGTGGAAGGCATCAGGGCAGCATGGAGATTTAGAATTGCTAAAATGGTTCTATTCTGATATCCAAGATGGCCACCATGGCAGCCATCTTGAAAATCTTCAAATCACATCTGCTACCGAACAGTAAGTCTGATTGTCCCCCCGCCCCCTACCAAAAGGGAAGGGGATATATTGTTTTTGGGACGGATCTCGTTGGCATCAGCGTCAGCGTAAAACTTCTTGTCCACTCTGTAACTTGAATACCCTTGGAATATTTTGATGATACTTGGTAGAAATGTAAAACAGGACTAGAATGACAACTTTGCTTTTCTTACTTTTGGAGTTATAATTCTTTGTTTTATTTGAAAAAGATTTTGTGTCTGCTCAGTAACTCGAATACCCTTTGGAATATTTCAATGGTACCTGGCAGAAGTGATTATCCATTAATTTCGTGTCCACATTGTAAGTCAAAGACCCTTTGGAATATTTTTATGATACTTGGTAGAAATTTAGAACAGGACCAGACGACATGTCACGTACAAAATGACAACTTTGCCTTTCTTACTTTTGGAGTTATCTCCCTTTCTTAAAACGACATCTTCTCCGAAACCATGAGTCGAATTGAGCCGAAACTTGATGGGAGGCATTGGAGCATTATAGAGATTCACAATTGCCAAAATCGTTCTGTTCGGATATCCAAGATGGCCGCCATGGCAGCCATCTTGAAATGCTTCAGACGTCTTCTCATCCCAAACCCTAGGATGGATTGAGCCAAAACTTGATGGGAGGCATTTGAGCTACACAGAGGTTCAGAATTGCTAAAATTGTTCCATTCTGATATACAAGATGGCTGCCATGGCGGCCATCTTGAAATTCTTCAAACGACATCTCCTCCCAAACCTTAGTTGGATTGAGCCGAAAATTGATTGGAAGCATTGGAGTGACATAGAGGTTCAGAATTGCTTAAATGTTCCGTTTGGCTATCCAAGATGGCCGTCTGGGCAGCCATCTTGAAACCACATCTGCTCCCGAACCCCAAGTCAGATTGAGCCCAAACTTGGTGGGAGGCATTGGGGCCACATGTTGATTTAGAAATGCTAAAATCATTCCGTTCAGATATCCAAGATGGCCGCCTTATCAGCCATCTTGAAAATCTTCAAACAACATCTCCGGCCATCTTAAAGGTCTTCAATTGTTATCTGCTCCCGAACAGTGTCCGATGGAGTGGAAACTAGGTGGAAGGCATCAGGGCAGCATGGAGATTTAGAATTGCTAAAATGGTTCTGATGGCCACCATGGTAGCCATCTTAAAAATCTTCAAATCACATCTGCTACCAAATCGTAAGTCTGTCTGATTATGCCCCCCCCCCCCTTCCCCCCACCCCCGCCCTACCAAAGGGGAGGGGGATATATTGTTTTTCAGACGGATCTCGTTGGCATCAGCATCGGCGTAAAACTTCTTGTCCGCTCTGTAACTTGAATACCCTTTGGAATATTTTAATGATACTTGGTAGAAATGTAAAACGGGACCAGACAACGTGTCGTGTACAAGAATGAAAACTTTGCCTTTCTTACTTTTGGAGTTATAATTCTTTGTTTTATTTGAAAAAGATTTTGTGTCCGCTCTGTAACTCGAATACCCTTTGGAATATTTCGATGGTATTTGGCAGAAATTTAGAACAGGACCAGACGACGTGTCCCGTACAAGAATGACAACTCTGCCTTTCTTACTTTTGGCATTATCTCCCTTTGTAATATTTGACAGTGATTGTCCATTGATATTGTGGCAGCTCTGTAAGTCAAAGACCCTTTGGAATATTTTCATGATACTTGGTAGAAATGTAGAACAGGACCAGATGATGTGTCACGTACAAGAATGACAACTCTGGCTTTTTTACTTTTGGAGTTATCTCCCTTTGTTTTGTTTGAAATAGATTTCTGGTCTGCTCTGTAACTGAAATACCCTTTGGAATATTTCGATGTTACTTTGCAGAAATGTAGAACAGGACCAGACGATGTGTCATGTACAAGATTGACAACCCTGCCTTTCTTACTTTTGGCGTTATCTCCCTTTGTTATATATCACAGTTAAAGCCATTGATTTTGTGTCCGCTCTGAAAGTCAAAGACCGTTTTGAATATTTTTATGATACTTGGTAGAAATGTAGAACAGGACCAGAAGACATGTTGGTACAAGAATGACAACTCTGCCTTTCTTACTTTTGGCATTATCTCACATTGTTATGTCTGACAGTGATTATCCATTAATTTCGTGTCCACTCTGTAAGTCAAAGACCCTTTGGAATAGTTTTATGATACTTGGTAGAAATGTAGAACAGGACCAGACGACTTTTTGCGTACAAAATAACAGCTTTGCCTTTTGTACATTTGGCGTTATCTCCTTTTCTAATGTCTGACAGTGATTATCCATTGATTTCGTGTCCGCTCTGTAAGTCAAAGACCCTTTGGAATATTTTTGTGATACTTGGTACAAATGTAGAACAGGACCAGATGACGTGTCACGTACAAGAATGACAACTTTGGCTTCCTTACTTTTGGAGTTGTCTCCCTTTGTTTTGTTAGAAATAGATTTCTCGTCTGCTCTGTAACTGGAATACCCTTCAGAATATTTTGATGGTACCTTGTAGAACTGTAGAATAGGACAAGACGACGTGTTCCTTACAGGAATGACAACTCTGTCTTCCTTACTTTTGCTGTTATCTCCCTTTGTTATATTTGACACTGATTATGCATTGATTAATGTCCGCTGTGTAAGTCGAACACTGGAATATTTTGATGATACTTGGTAGTAATGAAGAACAGGACCAGACGACATGTCACATACAAGAATGACAAATTCAGCGTTTTTTTTACTTTTGGAGTTATCCGAGTTATCTCTCCTTCTTGTGTTTGAATTTTATTTCTTGTCTCTGTTCAGATACCTACGGAATATTTTGATGATGCTTGGTACAAATGTAGAACAGGAAGAGATTTTGTGTTGAGTACAAGAATGACAACTGGCAGGATTGAGGGGGACATTTGTTTTTTTTTTTTAAAAAACCTTTTCTAGTTGAGCTTAAACAAGATGGGAGGCATTGGGGTGCTGGAAATTCAGAATTGCTATAATCCTTCTATGCCAATGTCCGAGATGGCCCTTCAAACCACATCTCCTCCCAAACAGTAAGTCAGGTTGAGCCGAAACTTGATGGGAGGCATTGGGGTGACATGGAGATTCAGAATTACTGAATCTTTCAGTTCCAGTATCCAAGATGGCAGCCATGGTGGCACTTCAAACAACATCAGATTCTGAATTGCTAAAAGGCAATCTGATCTGATAGCCAAGATGGCCATCATAGCACAGTGTAACATATCATGATCAGCCTAATCCATATGAGCGATTTCTGGCCCACTTGGGCCTCTAGTTTTTATGCCCTGTCACAGAGCGGCATATAGTTTTACTTTCCATCATACGTCTGTCCATCCATCTGTCACACTTTACAGTACTGTTCTTGTCTCCGCAACTCCTGCAGTTTTCAACATAATGCTTTGAAACTTGCACCATAGTAAAGATATAGACTGAGCACATGCATAAAGGTCGCAGAACTCTGATCGATTTATTATTGTTAGAGTTTCGTACCCTTGATTTACTTAGAAAATTTGTCTTATACACATAGCATAGTAGGGGGTGGTCGGGTGGTGCGAAGGTGCTGTGTATCTTACATCACTGGGGCGTCCAACTGATATTGGCTTACAGTTGGGCAAGGCCTGCTATCCTTGTAGTGGGTAAGGGTAGAGGGGGAATGTTTTTATTTCTTCTGTTTCTTCACTTTCTTTCCTGTTCCTCTTTCTTCCCTGTCCCTCTCTTTCATCTCCTCTACTCTCTCTTCTATCTCTCTTCTCCCTTTCTCTGGGAGACGACACAAAATGACCCTCAAGGGTTGACGTGTCGTTAAACCCCAACACAATCAAAAAAACAATCATAGCATAGTAGGGTTAGTGTCTCAGCAACTTCTCCTACAGTTTTCAAGATAATGATTTGAAACTTGCAGCAAAGTAAGAATATAGGTTAGGCATGGGCTTAAAGGTCAAAGAACTCTAATTAAATTTTTATTGCTAGAACTACATACCCTGGATTTTCTTTAGAAATTTTGCCTCTGACATACACAGGTCATAGTAGTGTTTGTGTCTCTGCAACTTCTACACTTTTCAAGATAATGATTTGAAACTTGCAGGAAAGTAAGAATATAGGCAGGGTATGTGCATGAATGTCACAGAACTCTGATCAAATTTTTATTGCTAGTGTTACATTCCCTTGATTTACTTAGAAATGTAAATAAAATCACTCTTCTTTTGCTTTTTGTTCAGAATAATATCATCATCATAATCAGATTTTTGATTAACATGCATGTACAGGGGCAACATTGACATCAGTGGGCCCCCTTCCAGATAGCTGGCTTGCTGCACGCATGGCAGATCTATCTCACACCAGATCAGCACTTATTTCTATCATGAGGGTTGATAGCCGAGAGCTTCCACTCTCTGCAATCCCTCTCTGTCACCTCCCAGGCCCAAGCTTTCCCTCAACCTGTATGTGAAAGGCTGTCTTGACTGCACCATTGGAGCTTTCCACATGTCCATACCAGCTGAGCCTTCTCTCCTTCAGAATGAGATCCAGATCCTCAATGCCAAGCCGTGCAAGTAGTTCATTGGACCTGGTGGTGACAACAAGAATAATAAATCTACAAAATCAAACTGGCTGTAGTGGGGGCATTTATCCCCTTTAGGGATCTTCTAGTTTCTGAAAATGTTAGGAAATACATCAAAGAAGTTGTCTTAGGTTCTTAGAAAACAATTTATCTGATTCTGACACGTATGTTCAGGCTTGTCTTTCTGAATATTTGGAGTTGGTATGATGATTCGAAACTCCTAGAATTTATGTATATGGAAAAACAACATAGCTCTTGATATGATGCTTTTTTTCAATCCAAAAGTATTGATATTTTTCTTATTTCTCCATGAAAACTTATGTTGTTGGAACTCATTAGAAGCGCCTCACAGAGGCGCTTCTAATGAGTACTCACAACATATTTTTCGTCGAGAAATAAGAAAAAAAATTTACCGGATACTCAGTTATCTAGACCTATAAACGAGATATAAAGTGTTTTGATGGTTGTTCAGAACTCTGTAAACATTAGGTGATATTTGTCTTTGATTTTAACAGATTACCTCAGAAAGAGCAGGACCGTGTCGAGGAAATTCTTGCCAAGTCTCTCAAGAAGGAGCGTGGGGAACCAGTAGAAGATTTAATCCCTGTTGAAGATGAGGAGGAATCTGATGAAGGTAAACCAATACAATACTGTGCTTTTGACATCCTCTGGAAAGACGTTTTTCATTTGGTATTTTATTCTGAATAGAAATATTGATTTGTGATTGACAATATCTTATTAGATACCATTTGTCATTTCTGTTCCTGTGCTTTATTTTCAAATATTCACTGTAAAATCAATTTATGGCCAAGAAACGGTCTGACCAATTTCTATAGTAAACTGGCTTCACTGGTTTTAAATTATTAACCCATTTACCATGTTTAATATAATTCTTGTATTTAATGCAAACAGTGTAGACCCTGATCAGATGCCTCATTCTGCAGCGTCTGATCTGGGTCTTCACTGTTTGCCAGTGTCCCTTTTATGGGACGCTAGGCTTAAATGGGTTAATGTTACATAAGAATATTGTGAAAATTTCAGAAATTTTGGACAAGTGGAACTTGTTGAAAACCTGCAACCAAACTAACTACCTAAATGTGAATTTTTGTATATTTTCCAGCCATATTTACTGTGGTAAAAATGGATTTTTTTTACTTTTAAAAATCATTGAATAGAATAAACTTCTGGTGCATAGGTATTTATGACATGGTTTTTCATTGAATTATGACACAGCTTTGCAAATTTACTTCCGAGTAAACCACCATGAAAAACGATTTTCTGAAAGATGTAGAAAGCAGACTAGCTAGGTCTGTAGATCTAGCTAGTCTGCTTTTCACATCTTTCAGAAAATCTAGATCATTGTTACTGACATTTTTTTTTTTTGTATTTCTAGATCATTGTTACTGACAGTTGTTTTTGTAGTGTTAGAATGTATGTATATACATGTCATGTTTTCTTTTTTGGTCATGGGAGTGTGTGTGTTCTTTGTATACCAATCAGTCCAATCATTGTAATCATTGTACTAAATTACATTGTTTAATTACAGTCGAACCTCAATGGCTCGAACATCTTTGGGACCATGGAAATTCATTCGAGACATGGGTAGTTCGAGCCACTGAGGGTTAATCATAGCACCAGTTCAGGAAGCAAATAGCGATAATTTAGGGAAATCTTTTCGATTTTCAACACAGTGATTGTATGTTGAGTGTACTCATTAGAATTGCCTCGATGAGGCAATTCTAATGAGTACACACAACATACAATTCCATGATGAAATAAGAAAAAAATCCCTAAATATTTGTTTTCTTGAGCTATTGGAAGAATTTTGTAGGGACTGAAAAAAAGAGTTTGAATCATCCACGGTAAATGAGCCATCCGTGTTCGAGCCATTGGGGTTATACTGTACTCTGCTCTTATGGGCGCTTTGATTAGCAAATGAAAGATTTGTATTTGTAGATAAGAGGAGTGTTCAGATAAATATTTTTTTTATTTCTGCACAAAAACTTATGTTGTATATAGTCAGTAGAAGAGCCTCATTGAGGCAGATATGGTCTGGATAAGGTCTTGTGTATTTAGAATTCTGGAGGAAGTTTGTTTTTCCAGGAAACATGCATTGTGGCATTTCAGAATATATATTTTTCTTGTTTCTTCGCTTTAAATATATTTTTATGCATATACATTAGAATCACCTCTGAAGCAGTATGCTGAGGGTACTTGTTAGGTTTGTGCCACTGACCATATGATTTTGGAGACAAAATAGTTGTATTGAATACTCAGTGTGGCATTTGTAATGATTACAGAAAGCATCTGTTTTTGTAGAGAAATAAGAAAAAGGAAGTACCTGTAATATTTAAGAAAAACACAGCTATTTTGTCTCCTCAACCAACAGATGACAAATTTGATATCTTTCTTAGTATACCCCCATTTGCCTCCCTATAAACTGTGTTTGTCAGGAAGTATTCTGTTTTTACGTCCGTCCATCTGTCCATCCGTCTGTCTGTCCATTACGTTTTGGTTTCTGCTTGCGGGGTATCTAATAAGCACTGCTAATTGATACTTCTTTTTTATGCCTCCACTACGAATTGGAGGAGGACATATAGTTTTACCCTCCATCTTACACGCGTGTGTCCGCCAGTTGTGTGTCCGTCCATCACACTTTATAATACTGTTCGTGTCTCCACAACTCCTACAGTTTTCAAGGTAATGGTTTTAAATTTGCACCATAGTAAGAATATAGACTGAGCATGTGCATAAGGGTCACAGAACTTTGATTGATTTATTATTGCTAGAATTACATACTCTTGATTTACTTAGAAATATGGCCTTATTTATACACATGGCATAGTAGGGCTCATGTCTCAGCAACTTCAACAGTTTTCAAGGTAATAGTTTGAAACTTGCACCATAGTAAGAAAATAGACTGAGATGTGCATGAATGTCACAGAACTCTCAGCGAATTATTATTGGTCAAGTTACCCTTGATTTACTTAAAACATTTGTCTTATGCACATGCTATGGTAAGGTTCATGTCTCCGCAATGTCTCCTTCAGGTTTCAAGATAATGATTTGAAACTTGCAGCAAAGTACTAATATAGGCTGGGCGTGAACATAAAGGTCACATGAGTTGCATACCCTGAATTAACTTAAAAAATTTGCCTTAATCACACGACATAGTAGGGTTGATGTCTCCACAACTTCTACAGTTTTCAAGATAATGATTTGAAACTTGCAGCGAAGTAAGAATATAGGCAGGACATGTGCTTAAAGGTCACAGAACCCTGATCAAATTTTTTATTGCTAGAGTTACATTCTCTTGATTTACTGAGAAATTTTGCCATAAAAAGCCAAAGTGGCAGTAGCGGGGGCATCATCGATCATCGAGTGTCCAGTGAAAAAGCTTTGACTTTTCATGCAAATTGTCTCCATAGGGAAAAATAAGAAAAATATTTCAAAATGTCGTCTGCTGAAAATTTTACCCTGCACACTATTAAAATGTTAATAAGCCATTAATTTTTGTACTTATGTGATCCTTTACAGAATGGGAAGATGAGCCATCTCCTCCTCCTAAAAAGTCCAAGAAAGAGAAAGAAAAGTCTAAACCACAGCCTAAGTCAAGAAAAGCTATAGCAGTTCCTTCAAAAGGTAAAATTTTCATGTATTGATATAAAATATGCCAGTCACACGGCTCCATAGCTCAGTCTGTTGTGCTTCTGACTGCCGATCCAGTGGTCTCAAGTTCAAATCCCACCTCGGCCACATGACTTTCTTGGAGATTCATAGGTCTAGATAAGAGTGGGTAGCAGGTAAATAGTTTTCTTATTTCTCGACAAAAACATACATTGTGGGTACTCATTAGAAGCACCTCAACGAGGTTGAGGTGCTTCTAATGAGTATCCACAATATATGTTTTTGTCAAGAAGTAAGAAAAATATAGATATTTTTATGTTGAAAACAGCGCCCTATCAGGAGCTATTACTAATTGATTGTGAAATCATTTCTATAGTCATTCTTGCACTTCTGTTGATTCTGTCATTTACAGAAGACGGTACTTGTTAACTGCTTAGAGGATTAATCCCAAGAAAAGTGTGAGTAGGGTACTTGACAGGCTCAACATGACCTTAACAGTATTTACTTGGCCATAAAACTCCAATTTGTAAACAAGATGTAAACAAGAAGCAACAAAAGGTATTCCAAACAACTTCTTTTCAAAGAGTGAAACATGTCAAATTGGCAAACCTGCTTTTTGCCCTTTGCCTTTGTATTTGTGTAGGTATAGATATACATTTATATATGGTTTGGCTTTTTCAGCTGCCATATGTCTCCCATATGTTTCAAAATGGTTGGTTTTGATCAAAGTTTGTACATAAAATTATATGTATCCTTCACTAAAAATCACCTGTCAGAAAACTAGATCACTGTCTGAGAAAAGTACCCAATTTTGCAAATGTCACTTATTTTTGGTAAAAAAGAAAACAAAATAAACATGGTGGAGTCCTGATATATTACAGCAGCCATGTATCTCAGTGTCAGCAGACTTGATTAACCTAAAGTAGCATGCAGCTTGTTGTATGACAAATGTTTGGTATTTATGTCCCGAAGATTGAAGTTGGGAGGGCATATTACTTTTGGGCTTGTCCCTACGCTTTTGCGAACTTTCATATCTTTGCAACCATGTATGCTAGGATTTTGAAATTTTATATATGCATTGCTTATGAAAAATGAGCTTTTCAGACTTATGCATTTTAGCAAAAGAAAATCTTGCAAGCAAAATATCTGAGGAACCACTTTAGCTAGGCTTGTGAAATTTTGCAAGCAATTTGAAACCAATGTGTAGATAGCCTGACCAAATTTTGCTGAACTTTATAAATATTTGATCAAATTGTGCTCCCTTTTCAGACTTAGGTATTTTAGCATAGGAAACTCTTGTAAGCAAAATATTTCAAGAATGCTTAGAGCTAGGTTCATGACATCTTGCAGGTAACCAGGTATCATTTTGTAGATGACCTGATTAACTAATAACTTTGATGAAATTTCTTAATATTTGTCCAGAAATGCCCCTTTTCAGACTTATGGCATTTTAGTGCTTCTGCGACCTCTCATTTGTTTGGAACGGTGTATGCTAGGGTTTGAAATTTCATATATGCATTGCTTATGAAAAAATAGCAGACCCATTTTATTTTCTTTTCCTTTGGATTCTTCATTCTTTGGAACTTGTTAGCTCGCCTGAGCCTTTAGGTGAGCTTATAGTATAGGCATGATCTGTCCTCTTTGATCCATCGTCCACACTCATCAAACATCTTCTCCTCAAAAACCACTGGGCCAATCAAAGCCAAATTTCATATGGAGCCTCAAAGGGTAGGTGCTTTTTTCAACCAAAAAGTATCTATATTTTTCGTACTTCTCGACGAAAACATATGTTTTCGTTGAGAAATAAGAAAACTATTTACCTGATACCCACTCTTATCTAGACAAGGAGAACGAAAGTTTGTTTGCAGCAACAGGGTTACATTACTAAGATGGCTGCCATCCCCATCATTATGTCATATTATAATCGGATTTTTGATTAACATGCAGGTACAGGGGCAGCATCCACATCAGTGGGCCCCCTTCCAGATAGCTGGCTTGCTGCACGCATGGCAGATCTCACACCAGATCTCCAGGAATGTCTATCGTGAGGGTTGATAGCCGAGAGCTTCCACTCTCTGCAATCCCTCTCTGTCAGCTGCTTCCATGTCACCTTGGGCCTCCCAGGCCCACCCTTTCCATCAACCTGTATGTCAAAGGCTGTTTTGACTGCACCATTGGAGCGTTCCACATGTCCATACCATCGGAGTCTTCTCTCTTTCAGAATGAAGTCCAGATCCTCAATGCCAAGCCGCACAAGTAGCTCATTGGACCTGATGGTGACAATGTCTTGCGGCCTGACATTGCAGATCTGTCTGATCATTGCACTGTCATTTCGCTGCAGATGCTGGAGGTTTGCTTTGTAGTGACCAGGTCTCGCTGGCATGGAGCATTGCGCTCCGCACACAAGAGCTGTATACACAGCCACGTGTTTTGAAAGAGAGGTGGCGTGAAGAGAGAACTGGTAGCAGATCCTTGAACTTCTTCCAGGCGGTTTTCACACGTGTTTTGGTAGAAAGTTCACAGCCATCTGCTGAGCCGGCCTCGGTGGCTCAGTTGGATGCGCCGTCCGACTGGAGACCAGGAGGTCGCGGGTTCAACCCCCGCCGAGGTCGGCAACATTCTTTCGTGGAGATTGACCATGAAATATTTTCTACGGTCATTCTCTCCCTTCCGCTGATTCAAGAAGGGCAGTTGTCAGTTTCTGGCGAAAGAATGTGCACAATACTGGTTAACCGTTTAGAGGACTAAGCCTGCCCAGTAAACGTGTGGTTAGGTAAACTGACCGCGCTCGACATGACCCCACTGGGTTGACTGGGCCGTAAAACCTCAACACAAACAAACAAACAGCCATCTGCTGCTGAGAGCATGTCTCCTAGGTAGCAAAAGGAAGCTACCACCTCAAGCTGGTCAGGTCTGATCTGGACTTCCTTCTGTGGTCTGCCATCCAAGAGGCATGCAGTTCCCCGGCACCTTGTACATCTGTAGTCAGGGTCTTTTGTCAAGCGCTTGAGCCCACTGCATTTCTTGTGCACCCAGTGCTTGCAGCCATTGCAGAAGATGCTGTTGCTGCCCACTCCAGTGTGACAGACGGCGCATGGAAACT
Organism: Anodontia alba; assembly: GCA_964016985.1. Lineage (NCBI taxonomy): Eukaryota > Metazoa > Mollusca > Bivalvia > Lucinida > Lucinidae > Anodontia > Anodontia alba. The sequence continues at coordinate 51,626,770 of OZ024823.1, read as the reverse complement.
CGCCTGAACTCCGCAGAAGGTCCAGTTCCGTACTGCAAATCATGATCTTTGTCTTTCCTGCATTTACTGTCAGTCCTTTCTTGTCCATTGCTTCTTTCCAAGTCAAGATATATGGTAAAATCCCTTTTAAAACCTTCTTCACCAGAACCAAAGGGTCAAAGGCCCTGGGGCTCCGTATGCAACATAGGGGAAATGGCCCAATGATGTTTGAAAAAAATGATAACCTTGACCTTCATCTTGTGGATCTTAACGAAGAATCTTCAAATTATCACCCTGGGGTAAAAAATGGCCCTGCCCCAGAGGTCACTTGTTTTACATAGACTCGTATCGGATAAAAACTTTAAAAATCTTCTCTGAAATTAGATAGTCCATGCCTTTGATGTTTGGTATGTAACTACATCAAATGGGCCTGTACCAAGATTGTTCAAAATAAAGCCTCGGGGTCATAAGGGGGTCACTCTTTTTTATGCTCCCCGAAGAATTTCGGGGGAGCATATAGTCGCCGCTTCGTCCGTGCGTCCGTGCGTCCGTCCCGCTCTTGTCCACGCAAATTCTCGGAAACTGCTTGTCGGATTTCAATGAAACTTCATGGGAATATTAAGTATCAAAGGTGGATGCGCATATCACCTGCGTGTTCTGGTTCGATGATTTTTCCAAGAGTTATTGCCCTTTGATGAGTTCTGCATGAATATATAGGGTACTGTTCGTGTCCACGCGAATTCTCGGAAACTACTAGTCGGATTTCATTGAAACTTCATGGGAATATTAAGTATGGAAGGTGGATGTGCATATCACCTGCGTGTTCTGGTTCGATGATTTTTCCAAGAGTTATTGCCCTTTGATGAGTTCTGCATGAATATATAGGGTACTGTTCGTGTCCACGCAAATTCTTAGCAAATACTGGCAGAAATTCAACGAAATTTTAATGGAATCTTAAGCAGCAATAGGGGATGCGCATATTGTTCAATCTTTCTGGTTAGATGATTTGTCACAGAGTCATGCTACTTTGTTTAAAGCTGCAGTGTAAGGTCACTGGCTATTTTTAGAAAAGAATTTGTCAACACTCTAGTGCCTACATTTATTGATGGATTTTGATATAACTTCAAACAAATGTTGGGTATGATAATATCTTGAGCATGTTTGACATTCAGGGTCCTGGGCTCAAGGTCAAGGTCACTGTGGCTATTTTTAGAAAAACTTTGTTTTTGCTCTAGTGCCTAGATTTATTGATGGATTTTAATATAATTTCACAAAAATGTTGAGTATGATAACATCTCAAGCAATTTCAATTTCCAGTGTCCTGGGCTCAATGTCAAGGTCACTGCAGCTTTTAAATATCTTGAGCATGTTCGACATTCACCTGAGAGTAAGTCTTCAATAAATTGTATTAAACCTTTTTACCCAATAAATATAGCTAAACTACCACCTAGAATCTTGGGGTATGGAATCGTACCTGAAGACACTTCCTTTCATTTATTCCAACTTTTATGTTGCTGATGTTTGTATGACAGTGCCTTCAGGCAAGCTTATCTGTCCACCAACAGGTTTTGTGATACTCCATTTTGAAGTACAGTGAGTATACACAGTATACCGCTCTTTATCTAGGATAATGTTTCCTGTTCCGACTATTGCATGTTCGGGGAGCATTCATCGGTTTCACCGATATTCTTGTTTTACATAGACCCATGTAAGAAGAAAAACTTAAAACTTTTCCTGTGTGAAACTAGATGCTCAGGCCTTTAATATTTGGTATGTAGCTTCAACTAGTAGGGATTTACTTAGATTGTTAAAATTATTGCCCTTGCATAAAAAAATTGCGGGGGTCACTTGTTTTACATTGACACATATACAGAAAAACGTAAAAATCTTGCCCAGGCCTTTGATATTTGGTTGCAAATTTCTTATGTAGCTTCATCTAGTTGACCTCTATCTAGATTGTTCAAATTATAACCCTGGGGTCAAAAAATGGCTTCACCCCAGGGGTCACTTGTTTTACTTAGTCTCATTTAAGGACACATTTAAACAATCTTCTTGCCTGGAAATTAGAAGGCCCAGACTTTTGGTATTTGGTATGTATCTTCAGCTAGAGGGCCTTTACTAAGATTGTTCAAAGTATGGCCCGGGGATCAGAATGGCGCTGTCCTAGAAGTACTTGTCTTACATCGACTTGTATGGGGAAAACTTAAAACTCTTTTTGTATGAAACTAGAAGGCCTAGGCCATTGACATTTGGTACTTAATTTTATCTAATGGACCTAACCAAGATTGTTCACATTATAGCCTTGGGTCAAAAATGGCCATGCCCCTGGGGTCATTTGTTTTTCATAGACTCTTATGGGGAAAAACTTTAAAAATATTCTGGTGTGAAACTACAAGGCATAGGCCTTTGATATTTGTTTATTTTATGTTACTTGCCAGGTGACCTTAGAATGGATTTATGTGACCACAGCTATCAAGAATTAACCCTTAAAGGGCTAATCACAACTGCAGCAGACAATACCTTGATATTTTGTGCATTTTTCACAGAAAATAAGGCTAGGCATTGTGAGTGAATCACCTAAAATGCCAAGTCTTATTTTCTTGGAGAACATCTGCTATAATTTTGCTTAACACTTTAAGAAATTCAATTGAGCCAGCACATGACAAAAAGACATGTGACCTGTAAAGTCATGTCAGCCTGTACATCCACCCAGTATGGCAAGGGTACATCCCTCTTTGTATAGCCTGGAGGCTGTAGAAGGCACATGCAGTCAGCAAAATCTCTGATCAGACTGCGTGAATGGGCTGGCTGATCTGAGTCTTCACTGGTTGCACAAGTTTTATTTTAGGTTTTGTTGTGCACTGGCTGAATTGTAAAACTAGATTTTAGAAGCTCAAATGGAGAGAGATACCAAAATATTGTGAATTGAGACCTCAGAACCTTGATTTTCCTAGAGTAATATATTTACACTACATTCTTGAGAGGGTGATAGTAAGAATGTTCATCCCGAAAAAATGATTATTGGCCGAGGCAAAGCAATCATGTAACAGTAACATTCAAATGCAGCCAAGTAAGCATGCAATATCAAATAAGCGTGCCAATATTTAGTGATAGCTCATAGCTTCAGATAAGGATCTTTTTTCATCGGAAAAGTACTGATATTTTTCTTATTTCTGCATGAAAGCATATGTTGTAGGTACTCATCAGAAGCGCCTCGCTGAGGCGCTTCTGATGGGTACCCACAACATTATGTTTTCGTGCAGAAATAAGAAAAATTGTCTGTGGATACCCTTCTTATCTGGGGCTATGAATATTATCTGCACACATGTTCCTTGAATTTTATCTCACATTTGTAATCATTTAATATTTTTAGTTGTATAATAATAAAAAATACACATCTGATTATTTTTTTTTTTTCAGGGAAATCCAGCAGCAAATCATCGACAAAGAAATCTAAAGGTATAGTTTTTATATCAAGTTTACCAAGTTGCTAAGTATGACTAAGGAAATTACACTTGGGTCTTATGTCCAAGTCCAAGGTTATGACTGAGTTTTAGTTATCAAAACTTGCAGTTATTTTAACAGACTTTTAACACTTGAAAAGTAATGCCAAAGCTTTCGAAGTTGGATACGAAATACTGTATTCCAGCATTTTTGTGTGGGAATTCATTATGTCCCCCAACCTATGGGGAGGGAGACATATTGATTTTGGTGCAGATGGCATTGGCATTAGCGTGACCATTTCTTGTCTGCACAATATCTTGTGAACCAGTGGTTGGATTCTTACCAAATTTTCTTGGATATATCATTGGGACATAACAAGGAACTGATTAGATTTTGGTGACCTTGACCTAATTTTCAAGGTCACAGCAGTAGAAAAACTGAAAATTCATGGTTGTGGGACATCTGTTTTCTCTGAAAACACTGTTACTAGTTGGAATTGTCTTGCTGAGGGAAGTGTACCCACAACATTTGTTCTCGCTGGAATATAGTAAATATGTATTTATCTTGATACCCTTCTTATGTAGAGCTGAGCTTATCATAGCTCCAGATAAAGGGCTTTCTAGCTCACCTGAGCATGAAGTGCTCAAGGTGAGCTATTGTGATCGGTCAATGTCTGCTGTGTGTTGTCCCACGTGTGGCATCAACAATTTGCTTTAAAAGTCTACTCCTCCTACACCCATTGGCCAACTGACTCAAAACTTGGTAGGAAGTATCGGGGTGACTTGTAGATCAAAAATAGCTAAAATTGTTCCGATCGGAAATCCAGGATAGCTGCCATGGCTGCCATCTTGAAAATCTATTTTGCGCTTCTTCTAAACCCAAAGGCCAATTGACTCGAAACTTGATAGCAAGTATCGGGGCAACTTGAAACTAAAAATAGCTAAAATCGTTCCAGTCAGAAATCCAGGATAACCGCCATGGCTGCCATCTTGGTAGGAAGTATAGGGGTGACTTTGTAGATCAGAAATAGCTAAAATCGTTCCAGTCAGAAATCCAGGATAGCCATCATGAAAATCTGTTTTGAGTTTCTTCTCCTGCACCGAAAGGCTAACTGACTCTAAACTTGGTAGAAAGTATTGGGATGATCGAAAATAGACTAAAATCCTTCTCATCTGAAGACCAAGATGGCTGCCATTGGAAAATCTATTTTGTTTTTCTTCTCCTGAACCGAAAGGCCATTTGACTTGAATCTTGGTAGGAAGTCTCAGAGTGTCTTGTAGATCAAAAATAGCTAAAATCCATCTGATTGGAAATGGAAATACAAGATAACGCCATGGCCGCCATTTTGAAAATCTATTTGGTCCTTCTCCTAAACCGAAAGGCCAATAGACTTGAAACTTGATAGAAGTATCGGGCTAACTTGTAGATCAAAAATAGCTAAAACGTTTTGATTAGAAATCCAAGATACCTGCCACAGCCACCAACCTGAAAATCTATTTTGAGCTTCTTCTCCTGAACTGAAAGGCCAATTAACTTGAAACTTGGTAGGAAGTATTGGGGCCTCTTGTTGTTAAAAAATAAGCTAAAATTGTTCAAATTGGTAATCCAAGATGGCTGCCACGGCTGCTATCTTGAAAAGTGGCAGCCATCTTGAAAATCTACTTGGAAATACTTCTCCTTAATGGAAAGGCCAATAAGCTCGAAACAAGACAGGAAGTGCCGTGGTGACTTGTAGATCAAAAATAGCTAAAATCATTTTTATCATAAATCCAACATGGCTACCATGGCTGCCGTCTTGAAAATCTATTTCCAAAATTTTTCTCCTGAATCGAAAGACCACTTGACTCGAAACTTTGACATTTCGAGGCTACTTGTAGATAAAAAATAACGAAAATTGTTTTGATTGGAAATCTAAGATGGCAGTCATCTTGAAAATCTATTTTGAACTTCTACTCCTGAACCGTAAGGGCAATTGACTGGAAACTTGGTACAAACTATTGGATGACTTGTAGATCAAAAATAGCTGAAATTGTTATGATCGGAAATTCAAATTGACCATCATGGACGCCTTCTTGAAAATCCATTGTGAGCTTCTACTCCTGAACTGTGAGGCCATTTGACTCAAAACTTGATAGAAAGTATTGGGGCGACTTGTAGATCGAAAATAGTTAAATCGTTTCGATTGGAATCAAAGATGGCCGTCATGGTTGCCATCTTGAAAATCTATTTCAAACCTCTTCTCCTGAACCGAAATGCCAATTGACTGAAAGTTTCATTGGAAGTATCAAGTTGACTTGTTCAAATTACAGCCCTAGGGTAAAAAAAAGATCCCACCTCAGGGGTCACTTGTCTGGTACTCAGGTGAGCGATATAATGCCATCTTGGCTCTCTTGTTTCAATAGAAAAGTATTGATATTCTTATTTCTTCATGAAAACATATGTTGAAGGTACTCATTAGAAAGTCAAGGTGCTTCTGATGTGTACCAACAGTTTATGTTTTCAAGAAGAAATAAGAATAAAATGATGCGGCTACCCTTTCTTATCTGGAGCTCTGGCTTATACTTCAGAGTTTAGACAATAAGTTGCAAACATATCTTTAATCATCCCAGCGGGCACACAATGTTGAAAGAACATTGATTCAGACTGAACATCTTGACATTGACTCAACATTGTTTCAACTTTGTGTGCCTGCTTAGATCAGCCTGATGCTTGCTATGTTAGCAGACATTAACCCTTTCATTCCTGAGTTTCTGCAGTTGACTCTTCTGTCTTTGAATTTGGACAATATCATAGGTCTAGATAAGAGTGGGTATCAGGTAAATAGTTTTCTTATTTCTCAACGAAAACATATGTTGTGGGTACTCATTAGAAGTGCCTCCACGAGGCACTTCTAATGAGTACCCACAACATATGTTTTCGTCGTGGAGGCGCTTCTAATGAGTACCCACAACATATGTTTTCGTCGAAAAATAAGAAAAATATAGATACTTTTTTGTTGAAAAAAGCGCCTTATCAAGAGCTGTGGACATGTCCATTGATGCAAACAGAGATGTCAGTCAAAAATATAGAAATGAATAGTAAATAGTGTAGATCCTGATGAATGTTTTTCATTTATGATATTTGAAGTCATTCAGAAATAATTATACCCCCAGCATACTTGTATGCCAGTTGGTATTATAGTTTTTATGCCCTGCCACCAAAAAAGTGGCAGGGTATTATGTTATACCCTCTGAAATTTTGAGTGTCCGTCTGTCCGTCAGCGCCCCCAGCATTCGTCTGCCCGCAACTCTTCCTACAGTTTTAGGCCAATCCTTTTCAAACTTTACAGGCACCTTTAGGATGGTCTGAAGATATGCATATTATTTTTTCAGATTCTTGAAATTATTTTTTGTCACATTTTTTTCATTTTTAACTTAGACATTTTTTCGAGCCCTAATACTACAGAAATGTATAGGGAGTATGTACCTTCTGCCCGCAACTCCTCCTACAGTTTTAGGCCAATCCTTTTCAAATTTACAGGCGCTTTTAGGATGGTATGAAGATATGCCTGTTTGTTTTTCAGAATCCTGAAATTATTTTTTATCACATTTTCTTTCATTTTTAACTTAGACTTTTTTCGAGCCCTAATATTACAGAAATGTATAGGGAGTATGTACCTTGTACGCGCAACTCCTCCTACAGTTTTAGGCCGATCCTTTTGAAACTTTACAGGCGCTTTTAGGATGGTCTGAAGATATGCATATTGTTTTTTTTTCCAGAATCCTGAAATTATTTTTATCACTTTTTATTGCATTTTTAACTTAGACTTTTTGGTGTTTCTTTCTTTTTTTTTTTTTTTTTGGAGTTTTGAAATAACTGTTTATAGCTTCTCTTCATGTTTAACTTAGATTGTTTTCAGCCCTTATACGACAGAAGCGCATAGGGAATATGTCCCTGTGTGGCGGGGCATGGTGCATGGCTTGCAGTTTTATTGCTTTTCCATTCAAACTTACCTGTATATTCATTTGTCCTTCCACAGTGTTAGTGGACATCTGTGTAAAAGTTTTTGCATCAGAGTTTTTAAGACATAAAATTAACATGGCATGTTAATGGATTTAGTTAATGTTTTGCCACATGCGCTACAAGTAGTTCCTAAATTATTTCCCTCTACCTACGGGTAGGTGGATGTATTGCTTTTGGTGGAGATTCCATTGGCGTCGGTGTTGGTGTCAGCGTGACACTTCTTTGGCATTGGCTTGACACTTTCTTGTCTGTACAATATCTTGTGACCCAGAGTTTGGATTCTTACCAAAGTTTCATGGATATATAATTGGGACAAAACAAAGAACTGGTTAGATTTTGGTAGTGGTGGGACATCGGTTAGAAATCATAATCGATCATCGGTTGGCATCGGCTGCTGCTGCCGATGCGATTTTCTGATTATAATCGGTTCCTGAATCATTCGCTTTGACGTGCATGTTTCACTGTTAATCTTTGTTCATGGTCATGTGTTTACAAGTTCATTCAACTGTACTGCTTAATAACTGAACTCTACATTTACAAAGCATTTGTCAGTACTATTTTTCAGAGATTTGGTGGCCTATGTTTAGCATGTTATTAATAATTTAAACAGATTTATTTATTTATTTTTTTTTTTCAGATTCAAATAGTAATAATAAAAAAAACTTAACATAAAGAGAAAGCATATCTATGATGTTTTAAAATGCTGTTTAAGACATTGTATAAGTTTCAACCCATATGTATGATTCAGGAAGAATTAAAATTAAAATGTCCGACTACTAGTCCAGTGTCAGGTACTAGTGTGCAATCGGTAAATTTCAGCATTGCTTTATTGATTTTAAATGAAAAACTGGGTGAAAAAAAAAAAAAAAAACCAAAAAACAGATACACTAGTCTGAAGAGCTGAAGCTGTTTTACTAGTGCTATGACACTTTTAATTCATAAACTTTGAAGAATTTGTTCCATTCAGAAATTTTTAGCGGCAAAAAATACATCAAAACGGACATTTGTGTGAGTCAGAACCAGGTAACTTAATCTTAGGGAATATGAACTATCAATACATTTGACTTTAACAGTTTACATTCTATTTCCACCATCTATTGTACAGAATGATTCTGTTAGATCAATTTACATTAAATCAACCGTGAACCAGTCGGCAGGCTTGGTGAATCTGAATGACACATCATAACTACACACTAGCCAATAAAGGAAACTTGCTCTGCTCCGCCTTCTACTGCGTAGTTTTGCAAATCAAAAGCAGCTGCCTATTGTCACAAATCTTTATGGTCAATGAGTTGTGTTATCAGTGACAGATGTCATCATACACTGTGAAAACACTTCCGTGAATACTCAAGTATAGTCTCTGAGTACATCAACAGGTAACTGTTTGTTTTACCCCAAGTGGTTAATTGAAACCATGCAGCGTCAGTCAGTTTTGCCGATGATCGATTGTGAGAAAGTTCAATCGATTATCGGAATCGGGAGCTTCCAGCATGCCGCTAATCGATACCACTCGATCATCGGTACACCGCTAGATTTTGGTGACCTTGAGCTAATTATCAATGTCACAACAGTGGAAAAACTGAAAATTCATGGTGGGGGGAATCTCTGAAAACGCTGCTAGTTTTATTATGTATACAGCCAGAAGTGTTACCAAAAATGGAAGGTCAAGGTCATAGGGAAAGACTGATACTTTTAGTGATGGTGACAGCTGGGCCTATACGTGACCCATGGTCACCTTGTCTAGTTTAAATGAAATCATTTTGATGTTTGCATTTTAATTGAAAAAGAAATGTAGACACATTATGCAAGATATCTGGGCCCAGTTGTTCAAAGCTAACGATGTCATTAGTTAACGATTCGTTAAAATTTACATCGAGTGATATGCAAATATACTGAAATTTTTTGCTGAAAAAATGTGAGTAGCTTTTGCACTCACATTTTTTCAGCAAAAAATATCATAATATTGTATATTGAATCTGTTAAAACAGTTAACAAAATGACCCTTAACGAGCTCGTTAAGCTAACGAAGCTTTGAATAACTGGGCCCAGAGGACTTGTTAAGGATGAGTATTCGGTGATAATTCTGGGAAAATTTTTCTAAGGCTCTATAAAAACATATGTTGTTGGTACTCATTAGAAGCACCTTGCCAAGGCCCTTCCAATGAGTACCCACAACATAAGTTTTTATGGAGAACTGGAGAAAATTATCCCTAAATCAGCATCAAATTCTCCTCCTTTAACAAGTCCTATGAGATACTAAGTTGTCAATAGCTGCCAATAAGAGAGGGTATCAGGAATTTTTTTTTCCAGGAAATTTTTTTTTCCATGAAAACATACAGTGTGAGTACCCATGAGAAACAAGGTGTTTATAATGAGCACCACGCCATATATTTTTGTGGAGAAATAAAGAAAATATCGGTTCTTTTGGGAAAAAAACAGAATTTTATCTGGAAATATGTGTTGTATTATTTTCTTTGAACAGATAAAGATAAAAAGTCCTCCAAACAGAAAGAGAAAGACAAAAAGAAGAAAAAAGAAGCCAAAGAGAAGAAAAAAGGTCCCGACAGAAAACTAAAACCAAATCCAAAGATAAAGGTTCTGGAGAAGGATCCTTTCTTTGAAACAAAGTGAGAAATTATTTCACCTTTACATATGAACTATGCCATGAGAACGGCCTCGGTGCCTCAGTTGGATGCGCCGGCCGACTGGAGACCAGGAGGTCGCGGGTTCAACCCCCGCCGAGGTCGGCAACATTCTTTCATGGAGATTGATCATGAAATATTTTCTACGGTCATTCTCTCCCTTCCGCTGATTCAAGAAGGGCAGTTGTCAGTTTATGGCGAAAGAATGTGCACAATACTGGTTAACCGCTTAGAGGACTAAGTCTGCCCAGTAAACGTGTGGTTAGGTAAACTGACCGCGCTCGACATGACCCCATTGGGTGACTGGGCCATAAAACCTCAACACAAACAAACATGCCATGAGAAAAGGATTCCTTTTAACCCTAGTCCTGCTGAACCTGGATATTTCCTCTTTGCAAACAGTGTAGATCCAGATCAGTTGGCTTCTAAAGGAAGCCAACTGATCTGGATCTGCACTGCTTGCCATTAAGTATGTGAATTTATATCAACAATCTGGATCAAGTAACCTGATTGGCTGAAAACTAGAAATAGGCATGGCATCTTAATTTATTCGGCAGGACAAGGTTAATAAGTACCCACAACACATATAAGAAAAAAAAAATATCAGTACTTTTTGGTTGAAAAAAAAAAAAAAAGTGTCTTATCTGGAGCTGTGTACACTGTTTGCACAGGCCTTCCTGTTCATATACCTTAAAAGCCTCCTAGTGAAACCTTCTAGACCTATACAAACCTATAATTTTGTGTCAGTTTGTGTAAAACCTATATAACCTTTATTTTGTTCATAAAGCCTATACAAAACCTTTATTTTCTTAGAAAGACCTATATTGTATTGCAGAAATACTTCAAAGTGTGAACATAAGTCAAAAGCCCCTATATGGAACTTTCATACTACCAATGAAGATGAAAAAAGACATTAGGTGCAAGGACTGATTGAAAAAAAAAACTACGTAAAAGAAAAAAAAAAAAAAAAGTAAAGAAACCTCAAAAGGACCATGGTGATCCTTAATGGTCACCTGTGCTGAAAAATACATCAAGATCACCCAATGTCTACAACATTCATTAATCTGGAGGACATAACTCTTAACATAGCAGTTTCCTCCTCATCTCCAAGTTTAAGGAAGGTCCAATTTAAACCGATAGAGCTAATCCAAAGATAAAGTCATAGCTCCAGATAAGATGCTTTTTTCATCCAAAAAGTACTGGTATTTTTAGCTCACCTGAGCACAGTGCTCATGGTGAGCTATTGTGGTCAGTCAATGTCCGTCGTGCGTCGTCCGTCGTGCGGCGTCAACAATTGCTTTAAAGCCTACTCCTCCTACACCCCTGGGCCAATTGACTTGATACTTGGTAGGAAGCATCAGGGTGACCTGTAGATCAAAAATGGCTAAAATCGTTCCGATCGGAAATCCAAGATGGCCACCATTGCCGCCATCTTGAAAATCTATTTTTCGCTTCTTCTCCTGAACCAAAAGGCCAATTGACTCCAAACTTGCTAGGAAGCATCAGGGTGACTTGTAGATCAAAAATAGCTAAAATCGTGCCAATCGGAAATCCAAGATGGCCACCATTGCAGCCATCTTGAAAATCTATTTTTTTGCTTCTTCTCCTGAACTGAAAGGCCAATTGACTCCAAACTTGCTAGGAAGTATCAGGGTGACTTGTAGATCAAAAATAGCTAAAATCATGCCGATCAGAAATCCAGGATGGCCGCCATCTTGAAAATCTATTTTTCGCTTCTTCTCCTGAACCAAAAGGCCAATTGACTCCAAACTTGCTAGAAAGCATCGGGGTGACTTATAGATCAAAAAATGGCTAAAATTGTGCCGATCGGAAATCCAAGATGGCCACCATGGCAGCCATCTTGAAAATCTATTTTTCGCTTCTTCTCCTAAACCCAAAAGCCAATTGACTCCAAACATGGTAGGAAACATTGGGGTGACTTATAGATCAAAAATAGCTAAAATCATTCTGATAGGAAATCAAAGATGGCTGCCATGGCGGCCATCCTGAAAATCTATTTTTTGCCTCCTTTCTTGAATCGAAAGGCCAAACTTGCTAGGAAGCATCGGGGTGACTTGTAGATCAAAAATGGCTAAAATTGTGCCGATCGTAAATCCAAGATGGCCACCATGGTGGCCATCTTGAAAATCTATTTTTCGCTTCTTCTCCTAACCCCAAATGCCAATTGACTCAAAACTTGGTAAGAAGCATTGCGGTGACTTATAGATCAAAAAGTAGCTAAAATCGTTTCAATCGGAAATCCAAGATGGCCGCCATCTTGAAAATCTATTTTTTGCTTTTTCTCCTGAACCGAAATGCCAATTGACTCCAAACTTGGTAGGAAGCATCAGGGTAACTTGTAGATCAAAATAGCTAAAATCATGCTGATCGGAAATCCAGGATGGCAGCCATGGTGGCCATCTTGAAAATCTTTTTTTCACTTCTTCTCCTAAACCCAAAAGCCAATTGACTTGAAACTTGGTAGGAAGCATCGAGGTGACTATAGATTTAAAATGGCTAAAATCGTTCCGATTGGAAAGCCAACATGGCCGCCATGGCGGCCATCTTGAAAATCTATTTTTCACTTCTTCTCCTGAACCGAAAGGCTTATTGACTTTAAATTAGGTAGGAAGCATCAGGGTGACCTGTAGATCAAAAGTAGCTAAAATCATCCCTATCAGAAATCCAAGATGGCTGCCATGACAGCCGTCCTGAAAATCTATTTTTCGCTTCTTCTCCTGAACTGAACGGCCATTTGACTTGAAACTTGGTAGGAAGCATTCCGGTGACTTGTAGATCTAAAATAGCTTAAATTGTTTGGATCGGAAATCCAAGATGGCCGTCGCTTATTTTCCTGAACCAAAGGGCCAGTTGATTTGAAAATTCGTAGGAAGCATCAGGATGACTTGTTGATATAAAAATAGCTAAAATCGTTCCGATTGGAAATCCAAGATGGCGGCCATCTTGAAAATCTATTTTACCCTTCTTCTTCTGAACTGAAAGGCCAATTGACTTGAAACTTGGTAGGAAGCATCGGGGTAACTTGTAGATAAAAAATAGCTCAAATCGTAGTGATAGGAAATCCCAAATTGCGGCTATAGCGGCCATCTTGAAAATCTGTTTTGCACTTTTTCTCCTGAACCGAAAGGGCAATTGACTCGAAGTTCATTGGAAGTATCGAGGTGACTTGTAGATCAACAGTAGCTAAAATCATTCTGATTGGAAATCCAAGATGGCTACCATCTTGTTTATGTTTATTATATTTTCCTACCACTGTGCTGTTTACATGTATAAAATCATGATTCTTCAGAAACCACTTAGGCAATTGCCACCAATTTCACATTGATCCTACTGTTGAAATGTGATTGAGAGTTTGTTCAAATGATCATGCTCCATTGACTGTCATGCCGTATATAATATTCTTCTTCAAAATTAGAATGATCTTTTCATTAGTTGCGATGATAGGATTGGAAAAATGTTGCATAACATCTGCATATCTGCAGTGGCTATGTCACTCAGGTGAGCGACCCATGGCCTGTGGGCCTCTTATTTCTTTTACAAAAACATATTTTGTGGGTATTCATTAGAAGCGCCTCGCCAAGGCGCTTCTGATGAGTACCCACAAATATGTTTTTGTGAAGAAATAAGAAAAATAATATGTGGATACCCCCTCTTATCTGGAGCGATGTAAAGGGGGACATATTGATTTTGATGTGGCTCAGGTTGGCGTCGGAGTCGGCAAGACACTTTCTTTGGCATTGGCATCTGCGTGGTACTTTCTGGTCTGCACAATATCTTTGGAACCAGTGGTTGGATTCTTTATACCAAATTTTCATTGATATATACTTAGGACATAACAAAGAACAGATTAGATTTAGGGCCGGCCTCGGTGGCTCAGTTGGATGCGCCGTCCGACTGGAGACCAGGAGGTCGCGGGTTCAACCCCCGCCGAGGTTGGCAATATTCTTTCGTGGAGATTGATCATGAAATATTTTCTACGGTCATTCTCTCCCTTCCGCTGATTCAAGAAGGGCAGTTGTCAGTTTCTGGCGAAAGAATGTGCACAATACTGGTTAACCGCTTAGAGGACAAAGCCTGCCCAGTAACGTGTGGTTAGGTAAACTGACCGCGCTCGACATGACCCCATTGGGTTGACTGGGCCGTAAAACCTCAACACAAACAAACAAACAGATTAGATTTTGGTGACCTTAACCTAATTTTCACGGTGGTGGGGTTGGGGGGGTGGGTAGGACATCTGTTTTCTCTGAAAACACTGTTACCAGTTTTCCTTATTATGTTTGCAGGGACAAGGTGGAATTTATCTCGAAGAACGTCCATGGTAAACTGGCAATACGTGCTGTTCTGAATCGTGACATGAAGTTGATGCAGTCCCTGATGGAAGATAAGGAGGAAATCTATAGGGTTAAGTATAATAAGAACCACTTCAGTAAACCATTATGCTATGTGTATGTTTGTGGCACTGAACCTGGATATACCCTACCTCTGCAAAACAGTGTATATCCAGATCAGTTGGCTTCAGAAGCCAACTGATATGGATCTGCACTGTTTGTCAATTAGAATGTGAATTTTTATCAACAACCTGGATCAAGTAATCTGATTGGCTGAAAATTAGAAGTGGACGTGGCATCTTGATTTATACAGCATGACTAAGGTTAATGTTTTTTAGCATGTTGGATAAAAATTTCATTCGTTCATCCGTCCGTCTGTCTGTCCATTTTTTGTTTCCGGATGACAACTTGAGTAAATATTGATGGATTTTCACCAAACTTGGTATGTGCATTGATATTGTGAAGATCTGGTTTGGGATTGCTAATGGACAAATTTCGTCAAATTTTTACGGAGTTATCTGCCCGCGACACTGATGGCGGGGTATTATAGTTTAATGGTTTTATTAGAGATGTAGCCATGCTTCAGTCATTGAAATCTCCCAATACTGATCTGTGTTCTCCTATACTTAATCCTTGCCATGCTGAATAAATTAAGATGCCACATCCATTTCTTATTTTCAGCCAGTCAGATTACTTGATCCCAGTTATTTATGCAAATTCACAATGACAAACAGTGCAGATCCAGATCAGTTGGCTTCTGAAAGTTGGCTTCTTAAAAAGCCAACTGATCTGGATCTACACTGTTTGCAAAGAAAGGGCATATCTGGGTTCAAAAGGACCCGGGTTGAGACTTCAAGATTGGTACTAACTGCTCTTTTGCTTGGCGCGTGGCATTAGGAGGAAGAGGAAGCAACCCCCTGTCTGTGCAGTTAACACTTCTGGCTTCACATCCAACTAGAGGCAGAATACAGCTCATGCACTTTACTGGTTGACAGCTTAGAGGACTGAGCCTGCCCGAGAAAAGAGTGGTTAGGTAAACTGACTGGCTCAACATGACCTTAATAGTATTGACTGGGCTGTTAAACTCTAAACCAAAACTGATGATAGTATAAAGTGACTTGTAGCAGTATCATGTCAGTGTGCCAGGGGCCTGATACTGTAGTACTTTGGCACTATAAAAGAGCATCAGGCCCAGAGGTTATAAAACGTTTTTCATGCTCAACTCAGCAGAGCATGAAATTTTCTCTGCTAATAAATATGAAAATGCCACCTATTCTTTATTAGCAGAGAAAATTTCATGCTCAGCTATGTTTAGCAAAAAAAAAAATTTGGAATTATTAGTAATTTCAGATTTATAAGCAGGACAAATTTCATGCTCAGCTGAGTTGAGCATGAAAAAAGTTTTATAACCTTGGGGCCCGTTCTCACCATCTCATCCAGAGACTGTCACAACAAGACTGAAAGATTGTTAGCAGTGGCATTAAACCTCAGTTCAAACATAAAACCATTTCTTTACTGCATATCTCTAGATAGGACACTTTTTCCAATTGAAAATTATTGATATTTTTCTTTTTTTTTATCCACAATAGCACATGTAATGCAGCATGTGTTTACTAGGAGAAATGCAAAAAATCTTTGATACCCTTATATAGACTTCTGAGTATTTAAATCTAATTTTATTATGTGTTGTCATTTCAGCTGGATGGGTTTCGGTCTGTGGATGTAAAGAAAAACGCTCTTCATTATGCACTGGAACAAAACAATCATGAGGCTATTAAATTATTGGTGAACGATTTCTTCAAAGAAGAAAATCCACGACTTAAAGACAATATGCCGCAGCATGTCTTTTTGCATACAGGAGATACTGGAAGGTAATCAGAACTCCTCCTTTCTTATCAGCCTTTACCACTTTAATGGCTAATTCAGCAGACAACAAATTGGTGATATTTTTCTTATTTTTTTTCTCAGAAAACTGATTTGACATTTCAGGAAAATTGTCTCCAGTGGAGACAATTAGCATAAAATGACAAAAGCTGTTTTCTAGGAAAAATAAAAAAATCCATTTCAATATGTCGTCTGCTGAAAATTTTACCCAGAGTGCTAAGCGTTAGTTTAAAGATCACCATAGCTATCAATTTTTCTCATATCTGCCCAAAACATATTGTGGGCACTCATTTGAAGTGCCTCGAGCACTCTAATGAGAACCCACTATATGCTTTTGGGGAGAAATAAGAAAAAAACATCTATACTTCTTTAATTGGGAAAAAAACCCACTTTATCTGAAGCTCTAAATAAGGCCTTTTTTCATACCTAAAATTGAAATTGGACTCTTCCAGTATATAGTGTGGGAGAGTATATTCAGTCTGTAATGGGTTAACCTGTGACAAGGAAGACATCTGAGCCAGCGCACAAGAAAACCTACAAAATGGCATGTGCGCAAAGACTCAGATCAGCCTGGGATGGCCTAGTCTGATCAGTGCTGTGCACTCAGTTGATAGTTAAGGACCAAAGCTTTCTTCATGGGGACAGGGAAGACTCAGATCGGACTGGGCAGATGCCCAGGCTGATCTGAGCCTTCGCTGGGCACACATGCCATTTTTTAGGTTTTGTCATGTGCTGGCTCATATTGTGTTTACTTATTTTTCATTTTTCTGTCATCAGACCATTTTATATTTACAAAATCAGCCTACTGCTACAATCTGTTTACGTCGTGTGTACAGGTAATCCGAGTTCTGATCTTAACTACGTCCATGAACATTTCTTGTATCAAAACAATGTTAAATAATTGATTTTTGATTAATTGTGCTATTTAATTAACACTTCATCAGACACAAATTCACTCCATATAACATGCACCAAATGAGATCTGAGACCTAGAATAAAAGCTTATACATAGATGATACAGTTTAGAATGATGCATTTTATCTGTTTACTAGATTTGTCTGGGTTGTCTACTGTTGTGTTTTAGCTCTACAGAGGACTTGTCAAAGGCTCCATATCTCTCAAAAATAGACATTTTTTATCCAAGAAAGTTTTCATAAACTGATATATTGTATCAATACGATCATAAAATGTGGCATCTGACAGCCTGTAAAATTTCAGTCTCTTATTTTTGAACTGAATCAAAAATGAAATGATTTTTTTTTTATCATATCTCTGAATTAGTGTTGGCAACATTAATTCAGAGATCCGATAAAAAATCATTTCATTTCAAATACGAGAGACTGACTGAAATATTACAGGCTGTCAGGTGTCACATTTTATGATTGTATTAATATCATGTATCAATTTATTAAATCTTTCTTGGGCAATAAAATGTGCTATTTTTGAGGGATATGGTGCCTTTAAGGAGGAGTATTTTATGATAATTCTGGGATATTTTTTCAAATTCTCCATAAAGCCATATACTCCTTTAACCTATTATAGTCAGGAGACCCATAAAAGGGTAATTGGCAAACAGTGCAGACTCAGATCAGACGCCACAGAATGCTGCGTCTGATCAGGGTCTCCACTGTTTGCAAATAGTTTAGCCATTTTTCTCCAGGAATATATTAATCTCATAGCCGGATATACCTACAATTGAAATTGGACTCTTCTAATATATGGTGTGGGAGAGTCTATTTAGTCTACAAGGGGTTAAGAACAAGTCCTGTGCAGGGTTTAAAAAACAATAAAAGTAAATACGGTGTATTTGTGTTTTAGTTACAACCCTATGTCATTGGGTATCAGAAACATTCGTGCAATATCACAGAGTCGTGGCAGCAGGGAAGGAAATGATGCATTTACTAAGGTATGTCATTTTGTCTTTGTATTCATATGTATTTCTTGGATGTTGGAGGGTGTTGTTTTCTTGCTTGAAAAAGGATAATTGGCAAAGAATGTAGCATCTGATAGGATTTCCATTGTTTGCAAATAGTTTAGTCATTTTAGCCTGCCTGGATGAAGTCCAGGAAGAGCTATTCCACTACGCCCAGCGTTGGCATTGATGTCGAAGTCATCGTCCACATTTATGTTTTTTAAGAGCTTATATTATATTTTTAAGAGCTTATATTTCCCAGACCATTTGATAGATTTTGTTCATATTTGGTATGATGATAGGTATAGTTCCAACATTTTATTCAGCAATACCCCGCCCATCACCTCTAAGTCAGGTCAAGGTCATGGACTTAGAAAGTTTTAATGTTAAAGATTTTTAAGAGCTCATATTTTCCAAACTATATGATAGATTTTGTTCATATTTAGTTTGACGATAGATACAGTGTCAGAGTTTTATTCAGCAATATCCTGCCCATGCCTATGACCTTAAGGTCAAGTCAAGACTTAAATAAAGTTTATATTAAAGTTTTTTAAGAGCTCATATTTTCCAAACCATACAGTGGATTTTGTTAATATTTGACATGATGATAGATACAAGTGGAGATCTCATTTGGGATAGCTAACTGGTAAATTTCGTCAACTTTTGACAGAGTTACCTGCCCACGACACGATAATGGCGGGATATTATCATTGAATGTTTTTATTCTCTTTGAATATCCAAATCACATAGCCTGACATATCTAAAATTGGAATTCGACTTCCAATATATAGTGTGGGGGAGTTTATTCAGTCTAAAATGGGTTAAACAGCAACATTTTTCCTTTAAAAATGGTTGCTGTTATTGTTGTCAGTTTCAACAAAAACTATGAGAATTATTTGGCATGTCAGATTCAAGCACAATTACATCATCAAAAAGTGATAGATTATCCATCTTGTATCGATCATCTGTGTCACTTAAACAGTTGGTCTTTTTCATAAATGTTTACTGTGCTATAGATCAAAATATATTCAAACACAAAAGAAAGTGTGCACTCTTTTCTTGTTTATTTTCTGAAAATCCAAGGATGGAATATAATCATGTGTGATTTCATTTTTTAGCCTAGACAAGTACCTTTCTGATCAAAATGATTATGTGATTGTTTTGAATCTCTTTAAAACTTAAGGCGCGTCCATGTGCAGCAGGAGTCAAAATAAAAAATATACAAAATGCCAACAATAGCAGAGTGAGGTCAAGGCACGCCTTTAACAATTTACATGATCTAGGCAATGCCTTGAATAATATTCCAGCACACATCATCAAATGTTACGTAACTTCCATACGGTGATATACTTGAAGTCATTACACAAAGTAGTGATCATACTGTATATTTACACCATTTACATTATTTTGCAGCAAATTACAATGAATTCTACCAAGGAAACAACCCTTTTGCTATTTGTGTATTTTTTTTTATTTTGAACCCTGCTGCACATTGACGCGCCATAAGACTTCAAAGAAATCACAACAAGAACATAGTCATATTGGTTTGGAAAGGTAACTGAATTAAGCTAAAACAAGACACCACACTTGATAACATTCCATCATTGGAAAATCAACAGTAAAGAATGCACACTTTCTTTTGCATTTGAGTATATATCCTTGTCCTATGACCTGAGGTTTCTAGCTATTAAGTCAAATAGAAAATTGAAATCAGCAGTCACAAGTCACCGGACAGGGTTATATTTATACCTATAACAGGAGACATGAATGTGTAAACATGTAGACCAAATGGCAACCTTGTTTTTTTGTTATAAAAATGCTGGCCCATCTAAATTACAGGTGACCACTTTGGAAAATTTTTGTGTGTCACCTTGCATTATAGCTCTCCTTTAGAAGAAAAAAAAAAATAAAATAAACTTACTATCTCGTAGCTCCAGATGGGGTGCTGTTTTTAGCTCACCTGAGCTCTGCTCAGGATGAGCTATTGTGATCACTTTTCGTCCGTCGTCCGTCCGTGCGTGCGTCCGTCCGTGCGTCCGTCTGTTAACATTTTCAAACGACTTCTCCTCTGAAACCGCTGAGCCAATTTTGCTCAAATTTCATATGGAGCCTCCTTAGGGTGGGGGAACGAAAAGTTGCTAAAATGGTCGCGGTCCGTTGACCAAGATGGCCGCCACGCCCATATATGGTAAAAACCTTTAAAAATCTTCTTCTCCAGAACCGAGAATGCCTTGGGGCTGAACCTTTGCAGGAATCATCGGGGACGGGAGATCTACCAAAATTGCTAAAAGAATTGTCGTACGTTGACGTTTGACCTTTTTACGGCAAGGTCAAGTTTGCTTCCCTATGCATTTGTATGGGAAAAACCTTTAAAAATCTTCTTCTCCAAAACCGAGCATGCCTTATGGCTGAATCTTTGCATATATCTTTGGAAACAGGAGAGCTACCAAAATTGCTAAAATAATGGTCGTACATTGACATTTGACCTTTTTACGTTAAGGTCAATTTTGCTTCCTTATGCATTTGTATGGGAAAAATGACCAGAATTTCAAACAACTTCTCCTCTGGAGCCTCTGGGCCAATTTTGCTCAAATTTCATATGGAGCCTCCTTAGGGTGGGGGAACGAAAAATTGCTAAAATGGTCACGGTCTGTTGACCAAGATGGCCGCCACGCCCATATATGGTAAAAACCTTTAAAAATCTTCTCCTTCAGAACCGAGAATGCCTTTAGGCTGAACCTTGGCAGGAATCATCGAGGACGGGAGGTCTACCAACATTGCTAAAAGAATTGTCGTACGTTGACGTTTGACCTTTTTACGGCAAGGTCAAGTTTGCTTCCCTGTGCATTTGTATGGGAAAAACCTTTAAAAATCTTCTTCTCCAAAACTGAGCATGCCTTATGGCTGAATCTTTGCATATATCTTCGGGAACAAGAGGGCTACCAAAATTGCTAAAATAATGGTCGTACATTGACATTTGACCTTTTTACGTTAAGGTCAATTTTGCTTCCTTATGCATTTGTATGGGAAAAATGTTCAGAATTTCAAACAACTTCTTCTCTGGAGCCTCTGGGCCAATTTTGCTCAAATTTCATATGGAGCCTCCTTAGGTAGGGGGAACAAAAGATTGCTAAAATGGTCACGGTTCATTGACCAAGATGGGCGCCATGCCCATATATGGTAAAAACCTTTATAAATCTTCTTCTCTAGAACAGAGGATGCTTTGGGGCTGAATATTTGCGTAAATCATCGGGGACAGGGGGTCTACCAAAGTTGCTAAAATAATGGTCATACATTGACATTTGACCTTTTTACGGCAAGGTCAAGTTGCTTCCTTATGCATTTGCATGGGAAAAAACATTTAAAAATCTTATTCTCCAAAACTGAGGATGGCTTGTGGCTGAATCTTTGCATATATCATCTGGAAGGGGCGGTCTACCAAAGTTGCTAAAATAATTGTCATACATTGACATTTAACCTTTTTACGGCGAGGTCAAGTTTGCTTCTGTATGCATTTGTATGGGCGCCATACATTTGTAGGGAAAAAATGTTGATAATTTCAAATGGCTTTTCCTCTGAAGCCTCCGGGCCAGTGTTGCTCAAATTTCATGCGGAGCCTCCGTGGGCAGGAGAATGAAAGATTGCTAAAATGGGTATGGTCCATTGATCAAAATGGCTGCCATGCCAATATATGGTAAAAACCTTTAAAAATCTTCTTCTCCATAACCAAATAAGCCCTGGGTCCTAATCTTTGCACAAATTATAGGGGACAGGAGATCTACCAAAATTGCTCAAATGATGGTTTATGTTGACATTTGACCTTTTTACCTCCAAGGTCAAATTTGCTTCCCTATTTGTGTGGGCCATATACATTTATATTGAAAGTATCGAAGTGACTTGTAGATCAACAGTAGTTAAAATTGTTCTGATTGGAAATCTAAGATGGCCATCATCTGGTTTATATTTATAATATGTCCCTGCCACTGTGCTGTTTACATGTATAAAATCACGATTCTTAGAAACCACTTTTTCCACCAAATTTCATATTGATCCTTCTGTTGAAATGTGATTGATAGTTTATTCATGATCATGCTCCATTGACTGTCAGGCCCATATATTCTTCTTCAAAACTAAGAACTGCTCAAATGATGATATTTTCATTAGTTGCGATGATAGGATTGGATAAATGTTGCATAACATCTGCATGTCTGCAGTGGCTATGTCACTCAGGTGAGCGAATCGTGGCCCGTGGGCCTCTTGTTTTTTTTTCACGAGGGTGGGGGGCTGGGGTGGAAAGTATTGATAGTTTTCTTTTTTCTTGACATAAATGTATATTGTGGCTACTCATTAGAAGTGTCTCACAGAGATGTTTCTAATGAGTATCCACAATATAGGTTTCTGTCGAAAAATAAGAAAAATAATATTTGGATACTCCTTCTTAGCTGTAGCTATGCATCTTAAGTAATAGTTATGTGTATGTTTGTAAGGTCTGCTGTCCTTGCAGCAGGTAAGGGTAGAGGGGTAATGTCCTTGCAGCAGGTAAGGGTAGAGGGGTAATGTTGTTATTTCTTCTTTTTCTTCACTTTCTTTCATTTCCGACTATCTTCCCTATCCCTGTCTTTCATCTCCTCTGCTGTCTCTTCTATCTCTTTTCTCCCTTTCTCTGGGAGACACACAAAATGACCCACAAGAATTGACGTGTCATTAAACCCCAACACAATCAATGTGTATGTTTGTTTTCTGTTAGGATGAGCAGGAAGGATATGAACTTGAAGATTATGTAGAAGATGCACTTAAGCTGGGAGTTACTTCTGAGACACTTGAGGTCCTTATGACTTGTTTACCAACCGCTTCAAGAGAGTGCTTGGTATGTATCATCTCCATTCTCTTACTGAAACAAGCTATGAGTACATTTTTACTGATCTGTCTGAAAATGCCAAATTCTTTTCAGCCAGAGCATGCTTCATTCCACCAATCTCTCAGCAAAAGAGTATGTTTATATTGGACACAGTTTACCATATGTACTGGATGTTGGTTTCTCCTCAGTTTTCTGGGGATGGTTGGATGAGGCAAAGGTGTTTTGTATCCTGTGTCACCAGGGCATCCAACTTTGTGGAGATTGGTCATGGAATATTTTCTAAGTAAAAGAATCCACCAATTTGTAACGGGAAATTTAATTGTCCAGTGCACAACAAAACTTACAATAAGGCCTGTTTAACCAGCAACGGTTCCCTGCTGGGTTGGCAACATTCTTTAGGGCAGACTGATCATGAAATATTTTCTACGGTCATTCTCTCCCTTCCCTGATTCAAGAAGGGCAATTGTCAGTTTCTGGCAAAAGAATGTGCACAATACTGTTAAATGGTATAGAGGACTATGCCTGCCAAGTAAATGTGTGGTTTGGTAAACTGACCACGCTTGACATGACCGCATTAGGAGTATCTGGTCCCCTTAAAATTGAGATGATTTGATCAGAGGTAGTATGTCACTGGGCTGTGACAGCTCACATAGACAAAACTAGTTAGACTACCTTGCGAGAAATTAGCATTTTTTTCCCTTTGAATCCACTGAAATGGTTACTTGTGTATAACACATTTGCATACGTCATCTGCAGTTCTGATACAAGTCATCCAAATCATTTGCCCACTTGGGACTAGCACACAAATGTTGTGCTGTGGTTGATAATTGAAAAATCTGGAGCCTATGAAAATTGGGCCTCTCCCCATTCTGGCAATCATTTTGTCGGCAATCATTTTGTCGTCAAACATAAGCAAGTTGAACCTCAGAGGAAAAATGCTGATGGCTGGAACATGTCTCCACACCTCGCACTGCTGTCACGCTCCCATGTCATGACAGTCTCGTGTAAGTAAGTGTCTGGAATGTCAGATTCTCATTTTTGTCTCCAATCAGTTGAAATTTAGTTTCATAGGTTACCAACCCCTCACAAAGTTGTCTCACATTTCTTGCACTCTCTGACCGAGGGAAACAAAATTGAAAAGAGTTCTAGGTATGTTTGAAGCACCAGCGTAACTCTGTGATATTTTGACAGAAAATTTGTCACACAAAATTTTTGAACAGGTTCAAAATTCAAGCCTTAAAAGAGCAAACACTGACTCATGTGAGGAAACAGAGAACCCTTGCAAAAGCTTTGACACATTTTAGAAACACTCTTGCAGTTACTGTTCCTGAGTTGTCACCAACAGTTGCAGCCCAGTGAGCTAGGGGCTTAATTGTATGCCCTTAGTATTCGGAGACACAAAAAAGGGTGATTGGGAAACAGTGCAGACCCAGATCAGATGCCACAGAATGCAGGGCCTGATCAGAGTATCCACTGATTGCAAATAGTTAAGCTGTTTTTCCCTAGAAATATCTAAATCACATAGCCTGACATTCCGAAAATTGAAAATTGACCCTTCCAATATGAAGTGTTTGGGGAATTTATTCAGTCTCAAATGGGTTAGTAGGTAAATGCAATACATCCCAATTCTTTGAATATAAGAATCTTAGATGGGTGTGAGGGGTGGATAGAGAAATCTATCCCAAGGATCACTGTCTGGCATCACTATGCTTGCCAAATGATGCCAGACTATGATCCTGAGGGATGCATTTTTCTGTCTACCCTCACACCCATCTAAGATTCTTTTTCATGTATACCTTTCATTTCTGAATGTTGATTTTTGATAAAGCAGTCACTTCCATTGCTGATGTCACCCATATTATGATGACATCACTGAGCTGGCCTCGATGGCTCAGTTGGATGTGTTTCCATTTGGTGATCAGGAAGTAGTGGGTTTGATCCCTACCAGGCTGGCAACATTCTTTCCTAGAAATATTTTCTGTGGTCATTCTTTCCCTTCCGGTGATTCAAGAAGGGCAGTTTGTCAGTTTCTTGAAAAAGACTGCACTAATACTGTTTAACTGCCTAGAGGACTAATCCTCCCCAGGAAAATGTGGTTAAGTAAGTTGACTGGGCCGTAAAACATCAACTTAATCAATCATTGACATTACTGAGCTGTTTAGTGATGTTATTACGTTCGGTGACATCAGTCTTTACCATGGGATACGTGATGAACTATATAACCAGTGTACATCAAACACCTAGAAGTTATTGATTTTTTTCTTACCCTGGGTAGGATAACCTGGGTAGGATAAGAACCTCTATCTCAGGGTAAAATACAGGATTTCCTTATCTGGTGTACAAGAATATCTCTCCTAACCGCAGATGTTCTATTTCAGCTGGACAGAGCCATGAACAATTTGTACCAAGCAGTATTATGTGGTAACAGAAAGTTGGCAGGCTATTTAATAGGAGAATGTGAAAAAGCTGGTGAATCAGGCTTCAATTTCCTACATAAAGAAGTAAGTTAGCTTGTTCTTCTGTCACTTTTAGACAGGAAATGTAATTATTATGTATCTGTAAATATTAAATGATTAGAAATGAATGATAAAATTCGAGAAACAATAATGCAATGTTTCTCAATACCAGCACGCAATATCCATAGTGCTTGTTTGTCTCAGACTTTACCATTGTGGACTGTTGATGTTTTATGATGTCAAAATTGCTGATGACATTTTCACTTTATGTTGTGAAATAGTCACTCTGGACCAAAATGTCATATAAATTATTCTTTTAAGTTTGAAAGTCGCAAGTGAAGCTACAAAACTGATTTTTGCTCAGATAATTTTTTACAACTAGATTTGCTGCAAAACAGCAACAGTGCAAAAATAATATCATGTTGATATAGCACTAGTGCAAACAAAATATCGGGGTGGTCGGGTGGTGCGAAGGTGTCATGTATCTTATGTCACCGGGGCGTCCAACTGATATTGGCTTACAATTGGGCAAGGCCTGTTACCCTTGTAGCAGGTAAGGGTAGAGGGGGAATGTTTTATTTCTTCTGTTTCTTTACTTTCATTCTTGTTCGTCTTTCTTACCTGTCCCTCTCTTTCATCTCTTCTACAATCTCTTCTATCTCTTTTCTCCCTTTCTCTGGGAGACGACACAAAATGACCCACAAGGGTTGACGTGTCGTTAAACCCCAACACAATCAATCAAACAAAATATCACTTTCTGATATCAGTTTTGCCCCGTTACAGAAAGTGCTACAGTCAAAAATCCTGAATCGACCACCTCTTTAAGAGCACCACTTGCATAAAAGTGCCAGCTTTAACATTCCCAATCAGTTTCTCTATGGTTTTGTTCTCTATAAGAGTGCCATCTTTACGCCATCAGCTAGTAAATTTATTCCCAAAACGTATATTGTCCTCCGTATGATGGCCATATATTACCTGTAAAAATTTAAATTACCCATAACAGCGGCAGTTAACTTCAAATGTCAAAAGAAGCTAATCGTGTGCGCGCGAACTTGTGAAATTACAGGTAACTACCCTGGGGAAACCAGTCTGTTGTCATTTGTCAACATGTGCTCACTAGCTCTCGTAGTGTCTCGCATAATCTCGTGTGTAAAGCTAAGTTTTTTTTTTTTTTTCTTAGAAATATTTGTATGCATTCTGGGGAAAGGATTTTCACATTGATATGAATTTAGTGATCTCTGTTTATCAAAACTAATTTAGTAATGGTAGTTCATAATAAAATTTCGAAAGACTGCAAATGAACATTGGAACATACTTCTTGTGGAAAGAAACTTATTTTTTGTCATGATAAAATAGTCACTTATCTTCGGAGAGGATCAGATGTGAGTAGAAAATGCAAAAACTACTCAACATTTTTTCAGCAAAAATACCTGTGAGTTAGCTATTTTACTTACTAGAACAGTTAACATTTTGACAACTAGCAGGCTCGTTAAACTAATGATGCTTCAGAGGACTTGTTAAGGAGGAGTATCTGGTGATAATTCAGGGATAATTTTTCTTATTTTTCCTTAAAAACATACGTTGTAGGTACTCATTAGAAGTGCCTCGACCTAATGAGTACCCACAATATATATTTTTATGGAGATCTAGGGAAAATTATCCCAGAATTATCCTCAACAAGCCCTCTGTGCTTTGAACAACTGGGCCCAGATATCATTGAAAAATTGTTGAAAGTAATAAAAGCAAGCACCAAAATCCACAAAAAAATCTGTTGTGTGTACATATTGAAATTGCCTTGACGCAAAGCTTACCACAAAAAGGTTTTCACGGAGAAATGAGAGAAATGACAACATGAATACAGAGGCATCTGAGTACTCACATTTTTTCAGCAAATGACAACATGAATACAGAGGCATCTGAGTACTCACATTTTTTCAGCAAAAAATATCAGAATATTGTGTATTGAATCCGCTAAAACAGTTAACAAAATGACCCTTAACGAGCTTGTTAAGCTAACGACGCTTTGAACAACTGGGCCCTGGTCAACTGCTCAGAGGACAAAGCCTTCCCATGAAAACATGTGGTCAGGTAAACTGACTGGCTCAACATGACCCTAATGGGTTGACTGGGCTGTAAAACCTCAACTCAATCAATTTATGGATACAGAACTGATAAATTTTATGCAGGATTAAATTTACTTCTGCATTTACTTTTAGGTTTTGTTGTTTGAGAAGGAAGAGCTGAGACAAACCATATTATCTGCTTCAGTGAAAAAGAAACCCTGGGCAAATAAATCGGTATGTAGGAGTATATGAGCCAGGGCATAGCAAAACCAACAAAATGGCATGTGCGCCCAGCCAGACTCAGATCAGCCTGGGCTTCCACCCAGTCTGATCTGACTCTTCGCTGTATGCATGAAGAAAGCTTGGGTCCTTAGCTTCCCTTTGAGCATGCAGCAGACTCTGATCAGACTGGGCAGTTGCCCAGGCTTATCTGAGTCTTCACTCGGCACACATACCATTTTGTTGGTTTTGTCATGTGCAGGCTCATGTTTTTTTTTATGGCACATTCCCTTAACTGGTCACTGTCTAATACTGACACATCATTGTTGGATTGAAGTAAAGCAAAGATAGATGTAGTAATAACCGGAAGGAAGATATATTGCCCAGTATTTTTTATTTTTCGTGGCTTCTTTTGCAGATGTTGCATATGTTTCATCCTGGCTTTTATATTTTCTGAGTTTACTTTTCTTTCAGCCAAAATGCCAGGTTATTTCCTCGATTATAATGCTAAGTATTAGGGCGGACAGGCCTGAACAAACAGATTAGACCAAGATCAGAAAATGCAGCATCTTAACAAAATCTACACTGTTTGTTCCTTATCCAGCAGTTATTGGACACGTCAATAGGCGATCAGGTGGAAGTTATTCAAACTTTAAGACAAGTGTGATAAGGAGTTAGGGTTTCCCAATATTTAGAGTAATTAGAGTAAACAGGGTATTTTTTTCCAGAATTATAAACATGAGCCAGTGCGCTACAAAACCTACAATAAGACTTGAGTGACGAGCAAAGACTCAGATCAGCCTGCACTTCCATGCAGTGTGATCATAGTATTTGCTGATCGCATGTGCCTTTGACAGCTTCCAGGCTATCTAAAGAAGAAAAACAAGAACCCTTGCTATACTGGGTGGATGTACAGGCTGATCTGAGTCTTTGCTGGTTACACAGGTCTTATTGTAGGTGCCGGCATCGGTGGCTCAGTTGGATGCGCCGTCCGACTGGAGACCAGGAGGTCGCGGGTTCAACCCCCGCCGAGGTCAGCAACATTCCTTCGTGGAGATTGATCATGAAATATTTTCTACGGTCATTCTCTCCCTTCCGCTGATTCAAGAAGGGCAGTTGTCAGTTTCTGGCGAAAGAATGTTCACAATACTGGTTAACCGCTTAGAGGACTAAGCATGCCCAGTAAACGTGTGGTTAGGTAAACTGACCGCGCTCAACATGACCCCATTGGGTTGACTGGGCCGTAAAACCTCAACACAAACTTATTGTAGGTTTTGTCGTTAGCTGGCTCATATATTGTATGAGATGGGTACCAGAAATGCCTTGCTGAGTCCACTTTAACCCATTGTATACTGAAATAGACTCTCCCACACTATATGTTGGAAGAGTCTAATTTCAATTTTAGGTAGGTCTGGCTATGAGATTTACATATTCCTACAGAAAAATGGCTAAACTATTTGCAAATAGTGGAGACGCTGATTAGACGCCGCATTCTGGGGTGTCTGATCTGGGGCTGCACTGTTTGCCAGTTACCCTTTTATGGGTCTCCCGACTACAATGGGTTAAGAAGTACTCACAATGTCAAATTGTTTTAACCTCCATTCTGAAAGGAGTCTACTCTTATGGAAATAATTTGCTTGCTATGGGAGCTATGGGAACAAATTCTTTCCTTTAAGGGTAGGCATTCTTTCCTTTTAAAGTGGACACCTTTTCAAAAGGGGCAAAACCAATTTGGCACAGTTCCCTCCCCTGAAAGTGTATCATTTCTTGAAATGACAGCATTTTCATTAAGGTTTCTTTTTTTTTTCTTTGTAGATTACACCACTACATTGTGCAGCTATCAACCCTAATGTGAGCTATCTGACTCGTCTGTTGGGGGTGGAACCAAATATCAACTTAGAGGACAGGGATCACCGACGACCCATACATTTCGCTGCTGTATCAGAAGGTGTAGCTCCTCTAGAATTTTTGCTTCAAAGGTACATTGTTTGAAAAAGTTGAAAGGAAGTCTTGCTTTTTTTTTTGTTCACCCATTGGTTTGTTCATTTGTTTTTCCACTTTTCTCAGATATCCATGCATATGGGGGCGAGAAATCCCTGTGTTTTCTTGTCAGATGCGAAATCGATCAGGTATCCGTGCCCATGTGGGAAAAGCTGCTATAAACGGGACAGTTGACACACCACGTTGTTATATACGAGACAGCTCACACACAATGTTCACATCACGGCATTCCAAATTATTATCGGATGACGTCGTGTTTCTACGTTTGCAGCATTAGGTTGTGAAACGCCAATTCAATTTTTCAGACCCTTGTAGCTTCTTTATTTGTGAACAAAAAACATCAAGTGTGAGTATCCATTGTCATAGTTGAAATAAAAGGAACATTTTGGAAACAAAATTAGTTGGTTTTGCTGAAATTTTATTTTTTTGCCATTTTGTTTTGGCATTTCCATGTGAGCAATGAGAGGAGAGGGCTCTGTTTTCTTGATTGCATGTGAGAAAAAGAATTGATCAGTGATTTTCAGTGACAACAGGAAAATGCCAACCCTCGGGTCCATTGTTCCAGTGAGATAGGAGGCTTACGATGGACCCGAGGGTTGGTATTTTCCTGTGGTCACTGAAAATTCAACGCTTTTGTTCACTAATGAAGAAGTTTCAGGTCCACCGCTCCAGAGGGGAACAATTGCTTTTGCTTTGTTCAACCATTTGTTTATTCATTAGTCCATTTGTCAGACTTTACATTGTGTACAGAATATCTCTGAAAGTGTTTGAGCTAAAATTTTGACAAACTTATTACCTTATTTACTTTTGAAAAAAAAAAAAAAAAAAAAAATCAGATTAATTCTGCATTCATAACTGGTTTATGGTTTATGAGGGAGATCAGTTAGGACTCAGTTACATATTTTATACCAAATCACATCATTTGCTTGTGCTACTGTGAATGTTGTCATGTATAAATCAGAAATATAGTATTTGACCTAATTACTGCACATACTTCTATAAGGGTGCAATCAAGGAATTTCTTAGGCTTCAGATTGCAGTCCTTGTAATACCGTCTACTTCTTTATAACAGCATATGTTGTGGGTACTCATCTGAGTCGAGGCAATTCAAATGAATACCTGCAACATATGATTTTGTAGACTTGTCAAGGTCATTCAAATGAGTACCCACAATATTTAGACTTGTCAAGGTAATTCATATGAGTACCCACAATATATGCTTTTATGAAGAAAATCTCCTTTATTAGGAAGATATTTTACTATATTTTTTTTCCAGTGATTTTGAAAAACTTAAGCACAGTGTGGTAATTAGGTCAAACATGGTACATTAGATACCCTTTTTATACCCCGCCACACAATAGTGACGGGATATTATGGTTTCACTTTCGATGTCCGTTTGTCTGTCCGTCAGTCGTCCTTCTGTCCGTCCGTTTTTCGTTTATGGATGATAACTTGAGTAAACATCAATGGATTTTCACCAAACTTGGTGTGTGCATTGATATTGTGGAGATCTGGTTTGGGATTGCTAATGGGCGAATTTCGTCAGATTTTTATGGAGTTATCTGCCCACAACACGATAATGGCAGGGTATTATAGTTTAACGTTTTTATTAGTGAGGGTATCAGGTAAATATTTTTCCTATTTCTCCACAAAAACTTGTGGGTACTCATTAGAAGCACCTCATTGAGGCGCTTCTAATGAGTACCCACAACATAAGTTTTCGTGGAGAAATAAGAAAGAGACCAATATTTTTTGATTGAAAAAAGCTCCTTATCAAGGGCTATGCTTTATGTTGAGTGGTGTTTTGACATGGTGACTGATGTTTTTGTTTTCTACAGAGGAGCTAGTCCTATAGAAGTAGATAACCAGGGAATGACACCGTTACACTATGCCTGTTCTGCTGGTAGACCCAGAAATGTTGATATTCTCCTTAAAAAGTCAAAAGAAGGTAATATTACCTACATGTACGTGGGCCTTAACACATTTTAATCTGGAGACCTCTCCATGTTTGTGTTGAGGTTTTAAGGCCCAGTCAACCCAATGGGTTCATGTCGAGTGTGGTCAGTTTACCTAACCACACTTTTACTGGGCAGGCTTAGTCCTTTAAGCGGTTAACCAGTTTTGTGCACATTCTTTCACCAGAAACTGACAACTGCCTTTCTTGAATCAGCAGAAGGGAGAGAATGACAAGAGAAAATATTTTTTGATCAAATATAGAAAATATTTTTTGATCAAATCTCCACAGAAGAATGTTGCCGATCCGGCAGGGGTCGAACCTGCAACCTCCAGATTGCCAGTCAGCAGTGCATCCAACTGAGCCACCAAGGCCTAAATGGGTAATTGGCAAACAATGCAGAGCTAATCAGACACCACAGAACGTGTCATCTGATAGTCGCGCTACACTGTTTGCATTAACTGCTGGAATTTTTATAAAACATTGTGATAATAAAAACTAACCAGACACCCTGCTATTGGAAATAGACCAGCCTAAGGACTTGTGGTAGAAGAGTCGTCTTGCTGTAACTGGGTTAAACAGATCTCTGGAAGAGGCAGTTGTTTTTCAATGAATTTGAACTTATATTTTTCCACAAGTGCATGTACATTGTGGCTACTAATTTGAATTGTCTCAGTAAGTTTTCAGGTAATAATTTTGTAGTTATTCATTAGAAATGTCGCAGATTAATTCATGAGGTTCTTCTAATAAGTACCCATCAGGTATGTTTCATGTAGATGTAAGAAACAATATCTATCTTTTTTCTTCCTAAAATGAAAAATGAAACATCTTATCTAGTCTTCTTAGTAAGGAGATTATGTGAAATGATAAGCCCTATTTTCTGGAACCAGATTGACATGACCTTATAGTGTTGACTGGGCCATTAAACTTTAACCAAAACCAGGCCAAATCAGAGCATGGCCTCTTGAGTGCAGTCATCTTAGCATGCCCTCTTTTAAGTCCTTTAAGCGGTTAACCAGTTTTTTTTTTCTGGAAAAAGATATTTTAAATATTTTAAATGGTTGGCATCATAAAGCTTTCATTAGGAAAGGCTGAAGTACATGTATAGCAGAATCCTCTGAAGTTCCAGACTTTCTTTAACCCATTTATGCTGAGTGAACTCTTCTACAACTCTTTGGACAGGTCCATTTCCTATTTAAGGGGAATCTGGTTAGTTTTTATTATTGTCACGTTTTATAGAAATATCTGAACTTAATGCAAACAGTGTAGACCCTGATCAGAATCCGCATTCTGATCTGGGTGTACACTGTTTGCCAATGTCCCTTTTACAGGATGCTAGGCTTATATGTATTAAATAGTTAGACTGAAATTATATCTTGGACCCTGGACATATCCTGACAACTGTCATGTTGTAGCCTAAGTTTCAAACTAGCAAGTCATGTTGCTCTGTCAGCAAATTTACCCCGTTGCTTGGATTGGGGAGTGAGGCATTGGGGAGGAGGAGCTGTGAGGGATGAGGAATTAGAAGATGAGGGGGTAAGGATGAGAAGGAGGAATGTTGACAATTAAGTTTTAAAACATTCACCTTGGCAATTGTTAGAGAACAAGTCTCGTTCTTATGACTAGAATGATTTTGAGCTTGCCTTTTATGTGAGTAGTCTTCAAGTAGAAAAGTACATGTAAATTGACTAAATATGAAATATTTTTGCTTTAGCTATCCTATTTTTGTGTACATTTGATTTTGTTGCATTTGCAAGGAGCCTTATGATTTTGAATTGTTTAACCCATTTTAGTTGGGAGATCCTCAAAGGGCAATTGACAAACAGTGCAGGACCAATTCAGATGCTGCAGAATGCAGCATGAGATCAGGGTCTCCATTACTTTTAAATAGTTTAGCCGTTTTTCTTCAGGAGTATATAAAGCACATAAACCTGACATACCTAAATTGAAATTTAACCCTTCCAATATATAGCATGGGGTGAGTTTATTCAGTCTAAAATGGGTTAAACTGGATTATTTGCATACTTGCAAATGCATTGCAGTTGCAGTGGCTGTTGTCTTGTTGCAGAATGCAATGGAATATTTATTATCCAACACTTTTTGGAAAAAAAAAGAGTAGATGCTGTTATTATCCCTGTTTGTTCATCTCTCTGTGATGCCATTTCCTATGCTCTTGGATGAATTTTTGGACAGATTTCTAACAAATTTACAATATGCATTCCTATAGACAGGAGCTGTGCTACATCACAGTGATTATTTGAGCCAGCGCATGACAAAACTTACAAAATAGCATGGGCCAGCAAAGACTCAGATCTGCCTGGGCATCTGAGTCTTCGCTGTCCGCATGAAGAAAGCTTGGATTCTAACTATCCATTGAGGGCACAGCGAAGATTCTGATCAGACTAGGCAGAAGCCCAGGCTGATCTGAGTCTTCGGTGGGCACACATGCCATTTTGTAGGTGCCGGCCTCGGTAGCTCAGTTGGATGCGAGTCCGACTGGAGACTAGGAGGTCGCGGGTTTGACCCCCGCCGAGGTTAGCAACATTCTTTCGTGGAGATTGATCATGAAATATTTTCTACGGTCATTCTCTCCCTTCCGCTGATTCAAGAAGGGTAGTTGTCAGTTTCTGGCAAAAGAGTGTGCACAATACTGGTTAATCGCTTAGAGGACTAAGCCTGCCCAGTAAACTTGTGGTTAAGTAAACTGACCGCGCTCGACATGACCCCATTGGGTTGACTGGGCCATAAAACCTCAACACAAACATTTTGTAGGTTTTGTCAAGTGCTGGCTCATTTATCAGATTTCTAGCTAATTTGAAGAATGCATTCCTATAAACAGGAACGATGATTTTTTTCCCCTGATCTATGGGAGCTAGGACAATGCAAAAAAGGCTAAAGTCTGGTTACATTTTAGTCCTTTCTTCTTGACACTGTATGCATCTCCTCCCATATCATTGGATATAATCTAGGCAGGGTTG
Source organism: Anodontia alba (assembly GCA_964016985.1). Taxonomy (NCBI): domain Eukaryota; kingdom Metazoa; phylum Mollusca; class Bivalvia; order Lucinida; family Lucinidae; genus Anodontia; species Anodontia alba. Next base: position 51,592,029 of record OZ024823.1, on the reverse strand, counting down.
TGGAATTACCAAATTTTATTACTTGTTCATGGACAAGTAAATTGTCAAAATCAACTTGTCCAACCAAGATTTACTTGCCCGAAAATTGTCATTATGCTTAATTCTCTGAACATGTGGGTACTCATTAGAAGTGCCTCAGTAAGGCACTTCTAATTAGTACACACAACATATTGTTTCTTCCAAAAATAAGAAAACATATCCCATAATCTGGATACTCTATTTAGCTGGAGCTATGAAGTCCTTGTCCTAGGACAAGTAAATTGAAATTTCTTGCTTGTCCTGAGGGAAAGGGACAAGTTGGACAAGTCAGGTATGGTATTTCCATAGCCGTGTTTTAAGTGTATTCACTTTGTTCCTTCTCATATGCTACAGTCACACTGCATCTGTGTTTTTGACCCTGACATCTGGTTCTAAAAGTACTTTATCAGATGCTATTATAAACTTGAAAGTCACATAGCACTAGTTAAGGCGCTTTTTTTCAATCCAAAATTATTGATATTTTTCTTATTTCTCCATGAAAACATATGTTGTTGGTACTCATTAGAAGCGCCTCCGAGGCGCTTCTAATGAGTACCCACAACATATGTTTTCGTGGAGAAATAAGAAAAATATTTACCAGATACCCTCCCTTAACTAGACCTATAGAAAGAGAAAACTTCATTTGAAATGTCATAAGCAATTTGTAATTTACAAGCAGTGTGACTGACAGATGGACAAAAGAACAAAGGGATGTACCAGTTTTTTTTTTAAAAGGCTGGTATAGTGATACAGTAGGTCCAGATGAGGAACTTTTTTTTTTTTGTCACCATTGCTTAGCAAGCAGGAGTGTCATAGGAATCACTTTCCGCTGGTGGCATTGGTGCCATTGTCGGCATCACAATTTTAAGCCTGTGCATTTAGCTCTGTTTCTCAAACTCCAAGGCTTCTAGGCTAATGAAACTTCGTACACACATCCACCATAATGCACCTTGCCCACTGCCGTCAACCGTTACTGACCTTGGCTTGCTTTCCACCCTTGGTTGAACAATGTTTAGTCTGTCTGTTTAGCTCCATTTCTTGAACACCAACAGCAGTGGCGACATAGCCATTCAGCAAATTTCTTGTTTAAAAGAAAAAGTAATGATATTACTTCTCCACAAAAACATGCATTTTAGCAGTTCCCCACTGAGGCACTTATAATGAGTACTGAGATACTTTAATGAGTATCCACAACATACGATTTCCTGGCGAAATAAGAAAAATATTCATCTGCATATCCCTATTATCTAAAGCTATGGGTAAATAGTCCCAGAGGAATTGTTAAGAAGGAGTATTTGGTGATAATTCTGAGATAATTTTTGCCAGTTCTCCATAAATACATGTTGTGGGTACTCATTAGAAGCACCTCGCTGAGGTGCTTCTAATGAGTACCCACAACATGTGTTTTTATGGAGAAATAAGAAAAATACCCCAGAGTTATCACCAGTTACTCCTCCTTAACATTTTCTTTGAGTCCCATAGTGGCTTCGAAGCAATGATGAGATAAATGTCTCGTTCGTATGAATAAAATGATTTTAAAGTTTTATCTCTGAGCTTTGTTCCCTGAGTTTGTGAATATTCTGCATGGTCAAGTGGTTAGCCTTTCCGATGTCCGATCACAAAGTCCTGGGTCGAATCCCACTAGAAGCTGAATTCAACTCATGACTGTACATTGCTTCATTGCGTAGGGTCTTCATGATCAGCCCTTCATCATTTCAGTCTGACTTTAATAGTGTTGAAAGACATTTAAGCCTTGTCATGCTAAATAAATTAAGATGCCAAGCCCTCTTCTAATTCTCTGCCAATCAGATTATTTCTTCTGTTTCTTCACTTTCATTCATTTTACTCTGTCTTCCCTGTCCCTCTTTTCATCTCCTCTTCTGTCTCTTTTCTCCCTTTCTCTGGGAGATGACACAAAATGACCCACAAAGGTCATTAAACCCCAACACAACCACATAAACCTTTCTTGGATAACAAAATGTCTATTTTTGAGGAATATGGAGCCTGTTAAGATTGACCCCAAAAATGTATCAAAAACAAAATATATATAAATTATGTAAAAAAATGACAATAAATTGTCATTTTTGGATGGGTTTTCAAAAATCCTTCCTTTAAAATAGCAATGTCCAGGTGGGCAGGGAGTCAAGTGGGTGGGCGGGTGTTGGGCATCGTTCAAGGTTTACTTTTTAGTTAATCTTTTTGAAAAACTTGTCCGTAATGCCGTTAGGCTTTTTCTTCTTCTATAAAAACTATATGAGCAAGGCAAAACCTATAATAAGACTTGTGCGACCAGCAAAGACTCAGATCAGCCTGCGCATCTGTGCAGTCTGATCAGAGTCTTTGCAGATAGCTTGTGCCTTCTACAGCATCCAGGCTATTCATACAGGAATAGACAAAAACCCTTGCCATACCGGGTGGATGTACATGCTGATCTGAGTCTTTCTTGGTCACACAGGTCTTATTGTAGGTTTTGTTTTGGACTGGCTCATACAGTCAACCCTCTTTATACCGACACTTGATACAAAGACAGAATTCGTTATAATGACAATTTGAATGTCATAAAACCTTCGCTCAAGAGGTGACAGTTAATGAGAAGTTATGCAAGAATATTGCATTAAACCTTCAAGCAGCATATGTTTTGGATATTAATCGCCTCACCACGGTTCTATCAGATAACCAAAACATATGTTTTATGAGGGAATAAGAATAAAACAAGGTCTTCTTTACATATTATTCTGTCCATAAAGGATTCTTTACAACAGCAAATTCATTTTAATGGCAACATTTGTGGGAATAAATGCTGTCATTGTAACGAGGGTTCACTGTACATTTTTGTTGGGATAAAACATCTTTGTTTAGCTAACACAGCTAATGCTTTGGATCCCAGCAAAAATGTTATGAAGTGATTGTAGTGTATCTTTATATTCTGGATTCATCTGGAACTACTTTTTGTATGCTTGTTTCACTTGGTCTACTTTTTCTTTCTTTTTAATAGCTAGTGCTAAGCAAGGTGATGTGTTCCAGGCCAAATGGGGCCCAGGTGGTGTAGATAGGCCCAGCAGGTCCTCTTACTGCCCTATACATATTGCCATCAGTTATGGTCATGTGGTAAGATTTTATATTGTCTCTTCTGGTATACTTAAATTAATAATCCAGGGCCCAGTTGTTCAAAGCGTCGTTAGCTTAACGAGCTCGTTATGGGTCATTTCGTTAACTGTTTTAGCGGATTCAATATACAATATTCTGATATTTTTTGCTGAAAAAATGTGAGTAACTTTTGCACTGCAAAAGCTACTCACATTTTTTCAGCAAAAAATTTCAGCATATTTGTGTATCACTCGATGTAAATTTTAACGAATCGTTAACTAACGACATCGTAAGCTTTGAACAACTGGGCCCAGAAGTAAGCAGAGGACAGATGAGTGATACATATGTACTTTAATGAGCCAGCTTGCTGAGTGTGAGAGACATCTGCTTGGTGTTGTAATATTCCCAACATACAAAGTATTTGAGGGGATCCGATATAGTTTTCCTCATTGCATCGTTCTTTCCATTCATCCATACATTGAAGTTTTATGTTAATTTTGTTATCTTTACTTATATTTCTGAAAATCTTCACTTGAAGTTATTGATATTTGATTTGCCGGCCTCAGTGGCTCAGTTGGATGCGCCGTCCGACTGGAGACCAGGAGGTCACGGGTTCAACCCCTGTCGAGGTCGGCAACATTCTTTCGTACAGATTGATCGTGAAATATTTTCTATGGTCATTCTCTCCCTTCCACTGATTCAAGAAGGGCATTTGTCAGTTTCTGGCAAAGGATGTGCACAATACGCCAGTCTCGTTGGCTCAGTTGGATGCGCCGTCCGACTGGAGACCAGGAGGTTGCCTGCTGTGGTCGGCAGCATTCTTTCGTGGAGATTGATCGTGAAATATTTTCTATGGTCATTCTCTCCCTTCCGCTGATTCAAGAAAGGTAGTTGTCAGTTTCTGGCGAAAGAATGTGCACAATACTGGTTAACCGCTTAGAGGACTAAGCCTGCCCAGTGGTTAGGTTGTGACCATGCTCGACATGACCCCATTGGGTTGACTGGGCCGTAAAACCTCAACATAAACAAATGTGCACAATACTGGTTAACCGCTTAGAGGACTAAGCCTGCCCAGTAAACGTGTGGCAGGGTAAACTGACCGCGCTCAACATGACCCCATTGGGTTGACTGTGCCGTAAAACCTCAACACAAACAAACAATTAGCATTACTCCTGGATGGATACAGATCAGTAGTCATTATCTTGTTGCTGCTGCTGACCAAAGGTCAAGATAATAGTCTTGGAATGTTTTGTCAGCATTGTCACTATGTTTTGCATTAACTTTTTGTCTTTGCTTATATTTCTTAAAATCTTCATTTAAGTGCGATCCACTTACTGCACATACCCCTACAAGTGCCCAGTCAAGCAGTTTCGTAGTCTTCAGATTACAGGTCATGTATCTACTTCTTTTTATAAAAGCATATGTTATTGGTACTCGGTTGAATTGCATCAAGTTGAGGCAATTCAAATGAGTTACCAACAACATAGCATATGTTGTTGGTACTCAGTTGAATTGCCTCAACAAGTTGAGGCAATTCAACTGAGTACCAACAACATACGCTTTTATAAAAAGAAGTAGATACATGACCTGTAAAGAAAGAAAAATATTGCATAAGTGTCATTAAATACACCCCTCCTGAAGTTCGCTGCTGATCTTTTTTTTAAAGTGTACCGGTATTAGGAGGATATTTTACTGCAGAGTCTTTGCTGATCGCATGTGCCTTCTACAGCCTCTCGGCTATCCAAAGAGGGATAAACGAGACCCATGCCATACTTGGTGGATGTACAGGCTGATCTGAGACTTTGTTAGTCACACAGGTCTTATTGGAGGTTTTGTCATGTGCTGGCTCATTTATCTTATTTTGATTGTTGTTTTGTTGACAGGATGTTGTGAAAATCCTAATAAAGCATCAGGTAGATGTAAACAAACAGCTCTCAGCAGGCAAAAACAGGGTCACCCCTCTCATGATAGCAGCTAGTCACGGCCACCTAGACATAGCCAGAATATTGGTACAGAATGGAGCCACTATTGAACAACCAGGTTTGTACAGTTGCATCTGGGCCCAGTTGTTCAAAGCATCGTTAGCTTCACGAGCTCGTTAAGGGTCATTTCGTTAACTGTTTTAGGGGATTCAATATACAATATTCTGATATTTTTTGCTGAAAAAATGTGAGTAGCTTTTGCAGTGCAAAAGCTACTCACATTTTTTCAGCAAAAAATTTCAGCATATTTGCGTATGACTCGATCGAAATTTTAACGGATCGTTAACTAATGACATCGTTAGTTTTGAACAACTGGGCCCTGGGAAATACAAATGACACATCGCAGTGTTTCTAGTTATTGGAGATTATGTAGTGTTTTCTTCCTTGTGCCCATCTCTCCATCAACAGATCTATCAAAAAATCTGGACCTGTATATTCAAGGCTCCAGATTATATGATAATTTATGCTTGAACCAAAACATATCTTGTGGGTACTTATTGGAGCTTCAGTATAAAGCTAGTCATCTATAACTCTACAAGTATTTTATCCCATGGATCTAGTCTTAGAATTACAAAGGGACTGTCATATACATGCATATTTGGGAATTTTAGCTCACCTGAGCCGATTAGGCACATAGGTGAGCTTATAGTATAGGCATGGGTCTGTCGTCCATCAACATTTTCAAACGACTTCTCCTCTGAAGCCATGAAGCTGATTCTTACCATATTTCACATGTAGCATCTAAAGGCAGGGGGAATGAATAATTGTGTTTTTTGTTTCAATCAGTTAAGAACTCTGGTTGCTATAGCAACTTATAGTTGTCATTGATGTAATGGGGAAAAGTGGAAATTGTCATTTATGGCTGTCTCACTGCAGATATTTTGACAAACGGTTCACAGAACTGTTTCTTGAGTTGTCCTCTACATTACATATGTATTTTGTCCAAACTGCTGAGGGGGTGGTTGGGTGTGGTGAAGGTGTCGGGTAGCTTATGTCACCTGGGGGTCCAACTTATATTGGCTTCCAATTGGGCAAGATCTGCTATCCTTGTAGCAAGTAAGGATAGAGGGAGAATGTTTTTATTTCTTCTGTTTCTTCACTTTCATTCCTGTTCCACTTTCTTCCCTGTCCCTCTCTTTCATCTGCTCTACTATCTCTTTTCTCCCATTTTCTGGGAGACAAGACAAAGGTCCACTAGGGTTGACATGTTAAACCCCAACACAATCAAAAATCAAACTGCTGAATTTGATTAGTTGCCATGGCAACCTAAAGGTTAAATTTGCGAAAAAAAAATATGTTTAAAAATCTTCTCAGAATCCATAAGGGGATGAAGCTGAAACTTCTAAGAAATGTTCTTTACATTAGCCTGTACAAAAAACATGTTTTTTTATTATAGTTACTCATGTGCTTTTATTGCTATGGGAACTTAAAGTTTCCATATGCTTATAATGGGAAAAGTGAAAGTATGTCTTATTTTTCTTCTCATTGGAGATATTTTGACAAAAGTTTTACAGAAATTTTCCTTGAGTAATCTGCTGTGTTACATATGAATTTTGTTCAAACTGCTGATTTTGATGGATTGCCATGGCAATTTAAACATAAAATTTGCAAAAAATATTCAAAATTAAAAAATAAAAATATTCAAAATTAAAAAATAAAAAAAATGTCATCTCAGATTCCATAAGGACGATGAAAGTGATACTTTACAGAAATGTTCATTATATTTTCCCTACAAAAATAGTGGTTTGAATTGCCCTTGCTAGTGCAGTTAAGTAGTTGTGGCAACTTAAAGTTTCCATAGACATATAATGGGAAAAGTAGAAGTAGGCCATTTTTCTCTATCTTCAGATATTTTGACAAAAGTTTTACAGAAATGTTCCTCGAGTAGTCCTCTAACTTGAATTCTGTCTAAGTGGTTGAATTTGATTGGTTGCCATGGCAACCAAATATTCTAAAAAAAAAATAAAAAAAAATAAAATAAAAAAAAATAACTCCTCAGAAGCTGTAAAGAGGAAAACTCACACTTTGCAGAATAATTCAAAATATTAGCTTTTACAGCAGTTCACTCAGATGAGCATTGTGGCTCATGCAGTGCGTAACATTTAAAACACCAAGCAAAAATGTAGCATACAAAATTCTTTTCTTTTTTTTCACAGAAAATAAGGCCTGGAATATCATGTGAATTGTCTTCCATGCAGACAATTCACATGGTATTCCAGGTCTTATTTTCTCTGAACTTTGGATAAATATAATGCCCCATCAAAGAGGAAGCTAAGTTACTCTGACAATGATCATTTTCCAATAAAATTTTACTTTCTGAATTTGATTTCAGTGCTGAAATCCAAAATTTCATTGAGTATTTTTACTCCCTCAATTTCAAAAAATAATGCTGATTTTAAAAAAAAATCAATGCTGAAATAACTTTTACTTCCTCTTACCTTGAGCACTGTATTTTTCTGGCTATCCTGATATCTAGAACTATACCATTCACTTTGAGACAAGGAAAACAAGATTACTTGTTCACTTTCAGATATGGGGGTGGTCGGGTGGTGCGAAGGTGCTGTGTATCTTAGATCACCGGGGCGTCCAACTGATATTGGCTTACAGTTGGGCAAGGCCTGCTATCCTTGTAGTGGGTAAGGGTAGAGGGGGAATGTTTTTATTTCTTCTGTTTCTTCACTTTCATTCCTGTTCCTCTTTCTTCCCTGTCCCTCTCTTTCATCTCCTCTACTCTCTCTTCTATCTCTTTTCTCCCTTTCTCTGGGAGACGACACAAAATGACCCTCAAGGGTTGACGTGTCGTTAAACCCCAACACAATCAATCACTTTCAGATAAGCTCAAGAGAACAGCACTAACTCACGCAGTTATGAATGGCAATACAACTGTAGGGTCTTATTTGTTATACCTCGGTGCTGACCCAAACAAAGCCGACTCCTCAGGAAACACCATGGTACATTATGCAGCAGCATATGGTTGGCAGTATTGTGTCAAACTTCTGTTAGATGCTGGTGCCGATCCGAAGAAACCCAATGACTGGAAGGTAAATATTACTGTTTTAATCCTTTCACCCCAAAGTTTCTGACATGGTCTGCTGGTTACGAGCCATCTCAATTGGATCTACACTGTTTACAAAGGTATTTGTATTGGTCTATAGGGATGAAAAGGGTACAAATTTCTTGGAAATTTGAAGCTTTGCACAAACTGTTAACCCATTTTAGACTAAATAGACTGTACCCATCCTGTATATTGGTAGAGTCCAATTTCAGTTTTAGGTATGTCAGGCTATGTGATTTAGATATTCTTAAAGAGAAATGGCTAAACTATTTGCAAACAGTGGAGACCCTGATCAGACGCCACAGAATGTGGCGGCTGATCTGGTTCTCCACTGTTTGCCAGTTACCCTTTTGGGGGTTTCCCCGATTAAAATGGGTTAAGATGCTTGTGACAAAAATTAAAGTGAGCAGATGATGGATTAATGACATCCCCATTCCTCCAACCTTGCTTAATAATTCCCCTCCAAAGAAATAGGTTTAAAATTTCATGTATATCATTTATTGCCCCTGTTTAAGTAAGCAACCATAGTGTTAAGCTCCGTGTCTGACAGTGTCACAAACTATAAGACTTAGAAGACCTGAACAGGTGCGACACTCTTCTGCAGAATTCTTATTTTTTTGTCACATCTGAAAGATGAACTAGAAAACCATGATGAGATAAGCTCTACCTGTATGATTACTGGGATTACTGATGTCTTTGACTGTCACTGAGCTCTAGTTTGATTTACCATGGTAATAGATCGCAACTGAAATTTATGTTCCTGAAATTACACTGAGTCAGCTGTGATTAAAGTCACCTTACATACTGTCACCTTCTAAGATTCCATTAATGTGTCATAGATAGATTTAAGATGAGTGAATACATGTAGATTTTCTGCCATTTTTGACAAGGGAGACAACTTTAGTGACTTGTTGTTCATATTCGTGAACATATGTAGGTGTCAAATATCAGAAAATTCAGAAAATCTGATCTCTTTGCAGACCACAGCTGTAGGAATAGCATTCCTTAAGGGTCATATTGGTATGGTAGACTACTTATTGAATCAGCCAGGTGTGGACATCGACTTCAAAAATGATGAAGGTAAGTGATAAGGAAGTCTGTAGTGTGATAAATAATGTGGGACACCTTAACCCATTATAGTCGGGAGACCCATAAAAGGGTAATTGGTAAACAGTGCAGACCCAGATTCGATTCTGCAGCGTCCGATCAGGGTCTCCACTGTTTGCAAATAGTTTAACCATTTTTCTCTAGGAATATGTCAGTCTTATAGCTGGATGTAGCTAAAATTGAAATTGGACTCTTCAAATATATAATGTGGGAGAGTCTATTCAGAATACAATGGGTTAATTAAGGATCCTTACCATGCCTTGCTCCATAACCCAGTTGGTAGTGCATCTAACTGCAGATCCAGAGGTTGCCAGTTCAAATCCCAGCTCAGCCACATAAATTCCATGGAGATTATAAAAAAAAAAAATTATGGTGATTCTTCCCCTTCCATTGATTCAGTGAGGGCATTTGTCAGTTAATGGCAAAAGTTAAATGCACAAAGTATTGGTTAACCACTAGGAGGAGAAGGCCTGCCCAGGGAAGGTGGAAGTAGGTTAACTTAACAGCATCTCGGTATCACCTAAAAGGCCCCATATCCCTCAAAAATAGACATTTTATTATCCAAAGAAGGTTAAATAAATTAATAGATAGTATTATTACAATCATAAAATGTGGCACCTGACGGCTTGTAAAATTTCAGTTAGTCTCTCGTTCTTGAAATGAAATGATTTTTTATCATATCGCTGAATTAATGTTGCCAACATTAATTCAGAGATACAATGAAAACACATTTAAGTTTTGATCCAGTTCAAAAACGAGATTTTACAGGCTGTTAAATGCCCTATTTTTTTGTCATATTAATACTATATATCAATTCATTACATCTTCCCTTGGATAAAAAATGACTATTTTTGAGGAATATGGAGCCTTTAACAGTATTGACTGGGCCGTAAAACTCCAAATCAAATTAAATCACATAGGTCTAGATAAGCGTGGGTATCAGGTAAAAAGTTTTCTTATTTCTCCACAAAGTCATATGTTGTGGGTACTACCTCATGTTTTGCTCAGGCCTGTCTGTCCCTCTAAAAGGGGTTATTATACTATTTGGTTACATTTTACTTTGATATGGTATCATCTATTGACAATGCCACATCACCAAAGGAAAATAGAACAGTATTCTTTTTCTGTCTGCAATTTTTTCCTAAGTATAATACTTTTTCAAGTTTTATTTCTCTTTTATTCTTGAGTTTGATTTTTCAAAATAATAGCCCCAATTTGAAAACTGGGGCTACACTGGATTTGCCATGTCCTTCTGTGATTCTGTTTCTCCCTGATTCAGTGACTTTGCATCATGAAAACATGCCTATATAATTTTGACCCCCTTAAACCACTTTTATATAGTAAAACTGGGGTTTACAGGGGTATACATTATTTTTCTATTTCTGCTCAAAAACATAGATTGTGGGTACTCGTTAGAACCGCCTCGTCAAGGCAGTTCTAACGAGTACCCACAATCTATGTTTTGAGCAGAAATATGAAAAATATCAGAATTTTTCATATGAAAATTTTCATTTTTTTGCTGGTAAAGTTTTCAGTATATTTGAATAGGCATGTTTTCGTAATGGACTGCAAAATAAAAATGCATTTTGCTGAAATAACTTTACTGTTTGTAGTCCTACTTCAGTGAAACTTATACTGCATTTGATCTCAAAGGTAAGTAAGTTGTAGTCGCAGAAGTGGCCAAGGGCCCATAACTCTTGGAGTTATGTTCCTTGATAGGTTTTCAAAAAACTAAAATGCATTTTGCTCAATAAACTTTATATTTGTGGTCCTACTTCAATGAACCTTATACCACACTTGGTCTCTAAGGTAAGGAGGATGTAGTTGTGGAATGGTGGCCAAGGGCCCCAAACTCTTGGACAAGTCCCTTGATAGGTTTTCAAATTTTGCTATTTCTGGAAATTTTCATAACAGATTTCTCATAAACTATGAAAGCTAGAAAGCTGAAAGTTCGTATAAACATGGACGATTGGATGTATCATATACACTGGAATAGGGGATAAGGGTCTATAACTATTTGAGTTATGTCCCTTGTTAGGTTTTCAAAAGGCGGGGCCCCCATAGCCTAGTGGATAGAAGAGTTGACTCTTAATCCATTTGGTTTCTCACATGATATTCCAGGCCTTATTTTCTCTGAACTTTGGATAAATATAATGCCCCATCAAAGAGGAAGCTAAGTTACTCTGTCAATGATCATTTTCCAATAAAATGTTTACCCCCTAAATTTGATCACTGTGGTTTGAGCCTTGCTCAGGTCACATGGGAAAACCAAGTTCTGCTTCCGGATGGTCAGGTGGTTTTCCCCGGGTTCTCGGGGTTTTCCCCCACCTTTGATGAATGATAGGTTCAATATAAGTGAAATATTCTTGAAAGGGTCGTAAAACCGAAATAAAAAAAAAAAAGCAACTAGAAATGTGTCAATATGACATGGATGCCCCCGCCCAGGGCCATCCTCATCCACATGCAAGCATTTTGCAAAAAATGAAGTTGAAAAAAAGGGCCATAGCTCTCATAATAATTGGCAGATTTTACCCTAAATCGAACTTGACCTATATTTTATGATTATATACCTGTGTATAAAATATAAATCCAATACACCAAACTTTTTTTTAAAATAAGCCTGTGACCTTAACCCTTAGGTCATGGGCATGGGCCGGGTATCATTGAATAGAACTCTGAACCTGTATCTATCATCATACCAAATATGAACCAAATCCATCATATGTTTTGGAAAATATGAGCTTTTAAAATGTGAAGAATCAAAATTTGTAAGTCTGTGACCTTGACCTTGAGGTCATAGGCATGGACACGGGTATTGCTGAATAAAACCTTTGACCTGTATCTATCATCAAACAAAATATGAAGCAAATCCATTGTATGGTTTGGTAAATATGAGCTCTTGAAAACTTTAACATCTAAATCTGTGACCTTGACCTTGAGGTCAGGGTCAGGGGTATGCCTGAATAAAACTTCAGACCTGTAACTATCATCCTACCAAATATGAAGCAAATCCATTATATGGTTTGGAAAATATGAGCTCTAAACATACTTCAAATTTAAAATTTCTATGTGTGTGACCTTGACCTTTAGGCATGGGTTGGTGTATTACTCGTATCTCTTTGAACCTGTGTCTATCGTCGTATCTAATGTAAACCCAATCCATCGTATAGTTTGGAAAATATGAACTCTTAAAAACATTAGCGTTAAAAAATTTTTTTTTCAGCTAAGTCTGTGACCTTGACCTTGAAGTCATAAGCATGGGTGGGGGTATTGTCGAATAAACCTTTGGACCTGTATCTATCATCATAGCAAATAGAAAGCAAATCCATCATATGGTTTGGAAAATATGAGCTCTTTAAAAACTTCAATATTAAAAATAAATTTCCAAGTCTGTGACCTTGACCTTGGGGTCATAGGCATGGACGAGTGTATTGCTGAATATCACTTTGGAGCCTGTATCTATCATCATAACAAATATGAACCAAATAAATCATAAAAGTTCAGGTTCTACCTGGTACAAATACCTTAACCCAAGACTTTAACATTAAAAATTTCTAAGTCCATGACCTTGACCTTTAGGGTGGGGTATTGCTGAATAAAACTTTGGACCTATATCTATCATCAAACCAAATATGAACCAAATGTATCAGATGGTTTGGACAATATGAGCTGTTAAAAGTGGTACAAATGCCTTAACCTGAGTCTAACAGGATCACGTACGTACATAACATATGTACGTACACACATTCGTACAGACGGACGTACATTGGTACACACTTACGGAATACTGAAAAACTATATGCCCCAGGCATCATCCGATGCGAGGGCACAAGAAAAAAAAACAAAAAAAACAGGATTTGCAAAAAATTGAAGTACATTTTGCTCAATAACTTTATGCTTGTGGTCCTACTTCAATCAAACTTAAGCACTCTTGGTCTCTAAGGTAAGGAAGGCGTATTGGCAGAATAGTGGCCAAGGGCCCATAACTAGGTGTTATGTTCCTTGATAGGTTTTCAAATTTTGCCATTCTTGAAAATTTTCATAACAGATTACTCAGGAACTATGAAAGCTAGAAAGCTGAAAGTTAGTATAAACATGGACAATGACTGGATATATTGTGTATACTGAAAAAAAGGGCCGGGGGTTCATAACTCTTGGAGTTATGTCCCTTGGTATGTTAAATTAAAATGCATTTTTGCTCAATAACTTTTATGTTTGTGGTCCTAATTTGATGAAACTTATACCACACTTGGGGGCTTTGAAAAAGTGGTACATGCAACAACAGTGGGTTGATTTATCATGTATTCAGGAATCAGGGCCAAGGGCCTATAAATCATGGGTTAAAATCCTTTGATAGATTTTTAGATGCCATGTTACTGTGTCCAACAGTGGTGTTATCTGGTGAGGATGAATTCAGAATATTTCAACATTATATGTATTTCTTTTCTGATAGTGCAGCAGCGGGGCTATAGTCAGATCCTCTGACAGCTCTAGTTTTGCTTATGTTTGTATTTTCTAAGGTATGACATTAGCCAGTGTGGCAGTAAGCAGTGCCCTAGAGCCTGGGTTGTATGGTCAGATGTTATACCTTATCGATGAACAGAAGGCTGACCCTAGAATAACAGATGCTAATGGACTAGATGCTTTACACCACCTTGCCTCCAACAGTATTAGAAAGACAGAATATAACAAACGGGTAAGCTGTAGCTCCAGATGAGGTGGGTTTTTTTTTTCAGCCAATCAATATTGATATTTGTCTTGTTTCTCCATGAAAATATATGTTGTGGTACTCATTAGAAGTGTCTCTAGTGAGTACCCACAACGTATGTTTTTGTGGAGGAATAAGAATAATGTTTATCTGGCTACTCCTCTTATCTGGAGCTATGTTAGAAGGAAATACATATTTGCCATAATTATTTAAACACTTCACTACTTGCCATACTTAGCGGGACTGTGACATTGGTAGAATGTCCGCTTTGTGGTTTTGATTACCGGCCAAGTCGTACCAATGATTTTAAAAAAGGAACTAGCCACTCTTATGCTTGGTGCTCAGCATTAAGAAAGTAGAGCAAGGACTGGTCAGCATGGTATTAGTATAATGCGACTGGAAGGGATATCATGTCGTGTCTGGGGCATGATATTTCGGTGAGGCAGCACTTTAAAAATGAGCGTTAAGCTCCCTGCCATATCCAGACGCCGTCAGGATATGACTGAAAGATTGTTAAAGTAAAACCTAAAGAAAACAAGGGGGTGGTTGGATGTGGCAAAGGTGTCGTGTATCTTACGTCACCGGGGAGTCCAACTGATATTGGCTTACAGTTGGGCAAAGTCTGCTGTCCTTGTAGCAGGAAGTGTAAAGGGGGAATGTTTTTATATCTTCTGTTTCTTCTTTTTCATTCATTTTCCTCTTTCTACCCAGTCCCTCTCTGGGCATCATTGACTTACTGAGCATTGAGTAGATCTAGGTACTCAATAATGACGCTGATTATGACAATAATGGTGATTCCAGTTTATTGTTTGCCAGTTATAATCAGTGTGTGTGCTGTTTGATGCTAAGTGGATTGTTTGTCATAATGTGTGACGCAACTTAGCCGGGGGATAGACATGAAAAAATCAATACCGGAACATGCCCTTTTTATGCCCCCGCCATTTTCAATGGGGGGGCATATAGTATCACCGCTGTCCGTACGTACGTCCGTCCCGTCCGTCCATCCCCTCCGTCCCGTACGAAACACTTTTGGTTTCCGTGTGATATCTTTTGAAAGGATTGGTGTATTGGATTGAAATTTTATACATAGGTATATAATCATAAAATGTAGGCCAAGTTCGATTTAGGGTAAAATCCACCAATTATTTTGGGAGTTATGGCCCTTTTCAACTTTGAAAAATTTTCAACTTTGAAAAATGGTTTCTGTGCGATATCTTTTGAAAGGATTGGTGTATTGGATTGAAATTTTATACACAGGTATATAATTATAAATGTAGGCCAAGTTCGATTTAGGGTTAAATCCACCAATTATTTTGGGAGTTATGGCCCTTTTCAACTTTGAAAAAATTTCAACTTTGAAAAATGGTTTCCGTGCGATATCTTTTGAAGGATTGGTGTATTGGATTGTAATTTTGTGCACAGGTATATAGTCATAAAATATAGGTCAAGTTCGATTTAGAGTAAAATCCATCTATTATTTTGGGAGTTATGGCCCTTTTTCTACTTTGAAAAATGGTTTCCGTTCCATAACTTTTGAAAAGATTAGTGAATTGGATTCATATTTTATACACAAGCATATGATTATAAAATATAGGTTAATTTTGATTTAGGGTAAAATCCACCAATTATAATTTTGAGTTATAGCCCTTTTTCAACATTGAAAAACAGTTTTAGTTTGATATCTTCTGAAAACGTTAGTGTATTGAATTCAAATTTAAAACACAGGTATATAATCATAAAATAGAGGTCAAGTTCCAAGTAGGGTAAAATCAACCCATTGTTATGGGAATTATGGCCCTTTTTCACCTTCAAAAGATGTTTTCCTTCAGATATATTTTTTAAAAAAGATTGATTTGTCCCTTTTTTCAACTTCATTTTTTGCAAAATACCTGCGTGTGGTTGAGGATGGCCCTGGGTGGGGGCATCTGTGTAATACTGACACATTTCTAGTTCTAAATAAAGCAACAAACATTTTATAAGTTTTAAATATTTTGCTAATGGAAAACTTGGGATCCATGGCCTATTCGCCATATTCTGGATTTCGTAAAATAACGGACCGCGATTAATTGGATCTACAGTGTATACACTGATTAGATGCCCGACTGTTTGCTCAGACCTGTATGTCTAAATACTTAGGATACATACTCATGGGTGAAAGTTTTCACCATTAATACTCTTACAACATGAAAGTCATAATAAAGGAATGAAGCATAGCTAAATAAAATCCCACATATTGTGGGATTCAAAGCCAATCTGCCCGGATAAAAATTCAGTGGTCTAACCATTGAGCCAAAGAGTCGACTCCCTGACGCATTTGTCAGAGATTGAATATATAATCTGCTAAGGCAGATATAAAAGGTAGGAATGATAGGCCATAACACTTTCCTCCCCCCCCCCCCCCCCCCCCACACACACACACACACACACACACACACACACACACAGACACACACACACACACACCCTTTTCAAGGAAGTCATCGTTTAACATGATGCAAAGCTATTTTTTTGGATGCTTGTCTGACTGATGATCTGGAGGTTGCGGGCTCAACTCCCATTGGGTCGGCAACATGGAGATCATAAAATATTTTCTACGGTCATTCTCTCCCTTCTGCTGATTCAAGAAGGGCAGTTGTCAGTTTCTGGCGAAAGATTGCACACAATACTGGTTAACCGCTTAGAGGACTGCGCCTGCCCAGTAAAAGTGTAGTTAGATAAACTGACTGCTCTCGACATGACCCCATAGGTTAATCGGCCGTAAAACCTCAACACAAACACAAAGTCCAATCTCGGATGAGCCCCCATCTTATAACATGAGTCTTAACAAAGGAATGAAGCATAGCTGAAAAAAATTCCTACCTATTGTGGGATTCGAACCTGGTCTGCCCTTGTAAAAAGCCAATGCTCAGAGGCTAAGAGTCGACTCCCTGATACAGTTGTCAGAGAATATATATCTACAAGCTATGCGTAATCTGCCAAGGCAGATTATCAAAGGTAGGTGTGATAGGCTGTATCAATACTGAAGTCAGTGTTGAGAAGATTTTTGGTCCTTTATAGAATATAGGGAAAAGAATTTTCTGTATTGGAAAAGTGGGTTTTCAATATTGAGGATTTCTGGGACTTTTATCTGTGTATGCTGTAGTCATGTAAGATGTTTATTTTGCCACAGAACGAGATAGATGAGGAGAAAATGGAACTAACAGTGAAGATTGCCAAACTGTTACTGGAAGCTGGTTGTGATCCGACTTGTAGAACAAAAGAGGGAAGAACTGCTCTCATGATGGCAATTGAACAGGTAATGACAAGTTCATGATTTCTGGAGTGAGGTAATATTTGGACATGGCTCTTGATAAGAGGAGTATCATTCAATGTTTTTTCTTATAGCTCCACTAAAATATAGGTTGTGGGTACTCATTAGAAGCATTTTATGAGGTACTTCTAGTGGGTACCCACAGCATAAGTTATTTTAGAGAAATGCATGTTTAAATTTTGTGATTAACATTAATATCCCATCTTCGCTTTAAGTTCAGAATAGCCGGCAGTGATTTTTTTTACCAATGAGACCCCTTCATATACTCATACTTTTTCTCTGGGACTCAAAAATTTTGTATATGCAAGTCCGTGGACTGACAAAATACAGTAGAAAACTGCTCTAAAATATGTTAGAGATTCATGACTTTATCATGGGACTCAATGAATTTCAATCATGTGAGTCCTTGGAACTCAACAGAACCAAATTGTAAATAAATCACTGAGCCAGCCTAGGTGGTTCAGTTGGATTTGCGTCCGACTTGTGATCAGGATGATGCTGGTTTGACTTCCCTCCAGGTCGGCAACATTCTTTCATGGAGATTGATCATGAAGTATTTCCTAGGGTCATTCTCTCCCTTCCACTGATTCAAGAAGGGCAGTTGTCAGTTTCTGGTGAAAGAATGTGCACAATACTGGTTAACTGCTAGGTAAACTGACCATGCTTGACATGACCCCTTTGGATTGACTGGGCCATAAACCTCAACACAAACAAAACAAATAAAACCTCAACACAAACAAAACAAATAAGTTCAGAATATATTGTGTGGTTACCCTCAGTGTCTGCAAATATAAGGACTCTTCTCTCATAACATCTCATATATACAATGTGTAAGCTATATCAACCCTGTAGACCAAGACAGATATTTTTGGTGAGCCCCTGTAGCCTAGGTGATAAGAGAGCTGACTCTTTAATCCATTAGGCTTCTCACCACTGTGGTTTGAACCTCGCTCGGGTCATGTGGGAAAGCCAAGTTCTGCTTACGGATGGTCAGGTGGTTTTTCCACGGGTTCTCCGGTTTTCGCCCACCTTCGATGAACGATCGGCTCGATATAAGTGAAATATTCTTGAAAAGGGCCTTAAAACCAAAAAACGGGTACCTTTGCAGTGTAGATCCAGATTAGACAGCTCATCATGAGCCGTCTCATCTGGATGTACACTGTTTGCCATTCTGTTTGTGATTTACAACTGTCAACCTTTTGGCAACAATGAATGTGTCCAAATGCAGAGATGGATGAGTCTGTATCAGAAACTCAGGGTTGAAAGGGTTAATGAGCAAAGGTCACAGCTGGTTATGTTGGGAATTGGCTAGAATTTCATAGTTGATTGTGAGTTTTGTTAAACCTGACTGATCATCAACTTATAGTTGACTTGGTAGAAAATATATTCATTTTTATTTTAGCCATCTTCTAGGTACTTATTTCGGGCTATTTTTTGTCAAATTTCATCCCTTTTATTAACCAAAAAATCTAAAATTGCCCAAATAGACAGTTTAGTATTTAGTTTCTAACAACTTGTATATTAACATAAAGAGTGGCTGATGATTGATTTTGATTGGGCATCATGACAACACTAAAAAGTAGTACATTTATTTGATGTGGAAATCAGTTCTGAGAAATTTTTTCCATACTGCCTAATTATTTTGGCATTTAGAAATTTATACCTTATTGCCTAATTTGGCATTTACAAAATCATTTAACCCTTAAAGCGCCAATCACAACAATTGTCATCTGCTTGTGATTTTAAAAGTCAGTTTTGCAAACAGTGTGGACCCAGATCAGACTGCTCCTCTAGGAGCAGTCTGATCTGGGTCCACACTGTTTGCCAGTATGCAAAAATAGGTTTGAAAAGTTTGCAAGAATATTCAGCAGATGACATAAACAAGACATTTTCAGATGCAGTTTTTCTTGGCGCTTTAAGGGTTAAGATGAACAACTGGATGCATGGTAAGTCAGGCAGACAAGTCTTTTTTATTATAAGACAGACTGTCCTTAGTAATTACCTGAGGAAATTTCATTTCTCACATCTTTTTTGATTAAACATATATGTTTTAAAGGCTCCATATTCCTCAAAAATAGACTTTTTATTATCCAAGAAAGGTTTAATAAATTGATATATGGGAATGGATACAATATCTAGGGCGGCAACTTTTTCAAAATTGTTTTCCTTCCCTTATGGAAAGGGGTCTGCTCTAAAAGGAAAGAATTTGCTCCCAAAGGGGAGCAAATTTTTTCCTTTTAGGGTAGACCCCTTTTCAGGAGGCACTTAGCATGCAGTAAAGCAAACAGGAAGTCACAAAAAATGTCTCCCCTGGCAGAAATGGCAGAAAAATCAACTAAATGTGTCTAGCTCCCTTTATAGAGAACACCTCCAGAATTGTAGCATCACCGTGTACATGTACGTTTCAGGTGAACCTCAAGCTGGTTAAGCTGTTAGTTGAGGCAGGAGGTAGTGTGACATCACACAAGTCGGATGAAGGCAAGACAATCTTACACATGATGGCAGAACAATGTATGGAAACTGATCTCAGCGAAATACTCAGGATTCTCGTGGAACAGGTAAAGCTGAAAATAATAATTAATGTTTTTGTTCTTTTCTGTACTCCGCTCCATAGCACAGTTGGTAGCAGTTAAGTTCAAGTCCTAGCTAGGCCACATAACTTTCATGGAGATTGATCATGAAATAACTTCTATGGCCGTTCTCCCATTTCCGCTGATTTAAGAAGCGAAGTTGTCAGTTACTGACGAAATTATGTGCATGAAGTACTGGTTAACCACATAAAGGACTTAGCCTGTCCAGGAAAAGTGTGAGTGGAAATGTGAGGGTCTCTGCTAGATGATCATCATACCTCCAGGTAAGGCATTTTTCTCTGTGGAAAAGTGGAAGCAGCCAAGTGGTCCTGACTTAGTACCATAAGGACATGGGTTCGAATCCAGCTAGAGGTGGTGTTCAACTCATGACTGTACGGCACTTCATTGGACAGAGCCTTTTATCATCACTTCGTCGTCTGGATATGACCTAAAGAAAGAGCTGTTAAACACCAAATCATCATCATCAATGAAAAAAAATATTGATCTTTTTCTTATTTTTCCATGAAAAGAAAATGTTATGTACCCACAACATATTTTTGTGGAGAAATAAGAAAAAATAAGACAGCACATGGCAAAACCTTCAATAAGACTTACGCGACCAGCAAAGCAGTCTGATCAGAGTCTTCCCTGCTCCTATGTACCTTTACAGCCTCCAGGCTACCCAACGAGGGATAAATGAGAACCCTTGCCATACTGGGTAGATGTACAGGCTGATGTCTTTGCTGGTGACACAGGTCTTAATGTAGGTTTTGTCATGCTCTGTCTAATATCACTTTTAAGTGATATTATGCAAGCACAGTATGAAGACGCTTAGTGGAGGCAGATTCTTGGATATTTTTTTCAGTTTACCTTAACAGTTGTCCTGCTGAGCCCGGATATATCCTGCTTTGCATACAGTGTAGATCCAGGTCAGTTGGCTTCTGAAGAAGCCAACTGATCTGGATCTGCACTGTTTGCCATTAAGTATCAGAATTTATATGAACAATCCAGATCAAGTAATCTGATTGTCATGTGCTGGCTCAAATACAATAAAACCTTTATGACTCGAACATCGATGGCTCATTTAACTTGGATGATTTGAACTTGTTTTCCAGTCTTACGAAACTCTTCAGCTAGCTCAAGAAAACGAATATTTAGGGAAATTTTCTTATTTTATCATGACATTGTAGGTTGTGTGAACTCGTTTGAATCACTTCATCAAGGTGATTGTAATGAGTACAGTCAACATACTATTATTATATAGAAGATCAAAAAGACTTCCCTAAATTATCATCTTTTGTTTCCTAACGCGATGCCATGATTAACCCTCAGTAGCTCAAACTGTCTGTGTCTCAAATAAATTTCCATGGTCCCAAAGATGTTCGAGTTTTACTGTTTTATGTGGTTACATCTTCTTACCTGGAGCTATGCCATCATTCTGATATGAGCCAGTGCACAACAAAACCTACAAAATGGCATGTGTGCCCAGCAAAGATTAAGATCAGCCTGGGCATCTGCCCAGTCTGATCAGTCTTCTTCTCTTTCCACACGAAGAAAGTTTGGGTCCTTAGCTACCCATTAAGTACACAGTGAAGATTCTGATCAGACTGGGCAGATGCCCAGGCTGATCTGAGTCTTTGCTGGATGCATATGCCATTTTGTTAGTTTTGTTGTGCACTGGCTCATATAACTACCTATTTACAGAAACACGAACCAAAAGCAAACAAGAAAGAAAAGCAGAGGGCAGCATCAGAAGAAAAACCCAAACAGCAGGTAAACAGCCTGGATCATGGTATCAAAGAGAATAACATAGAAGAGGGAGAGGGTGGGGACAGTAAGATGGATGTAGAAGAAGCAGGGGCCAAAAAGGAGCAGGATGAGAAAGGAAGTGGTGATACAAAGATGGATGTGGATGGAGAAGGGATGGACAAGAAAGAGCCAGCAGAGAACGGGACAGTTAATGGTATGGATACAGAGACCCCTCCCCCAGAGTTAGAGAAGTACACGGATGGGGAAGCTGTGGAAGAATCTCAGGAAGATGTGTGGCCAGTGATGGCAGCTGAGGTTGATAATGAGGGATATACACCATTGCTGAAGGCCTGTTTCATTTATAGAAACTTCAAAGTAAGTACCTCATAACATTCTTTATCAATGTTGAGTGAAGGCGTGGCAGAACTTAGAGATTGACTTATGCAAACCATAAAAATAAAGACTTGGAATTTCTTTATAGCTCTAGATAAGGTTTATTTTTCTGCCAAAAGGCATTGATATTATTCATATTTCCTCACACAATCATATGTTGTCTGTACTATTTTTTAGTATTCTCCATGAAAACGTGGGTACTGGTTATAATGGCCTCACCAAGGTGTTTCCATTAAATGCCCCAACATACGTTTTTGTGGACAAATAAGAAATATGAGAGAGGGATGAACGAGAACCCTTGCCATGCTGAATGGCTGTACATGCTGATCGGAGTCGTCGCTGGTCACACAAGTCTTACTGTAGGTTTTGTCGTGCTCTGGCTCAACTATATTTATGTGGATACCCCTCTAGAGCTGTGTTTCTTGCACATCTGCACAGCCTCACAGTATATGGACCTGCTAGAAAGCATTAACCCTTGTCCTACTGAACCCGGATATATTCTGTCTTTGGAAACAGTGTAGATCCAGATCAGTAACTGATCTGGATCTGCACTGTTTGTCATCCAGCATGTGATTTTATATCAGCTAGATTAAGTAATCTGATGGGCTGACAGGTAGAAATGGGCGTGGCATCTTAATTTTATTCAGCATGATAAGGGTTAACAGAGAATCAGCAGTCTAGATTAAGTAATCTGATTGGCTGACAAATAGAAATGGGCATGGCATCTTAATTTATTCAGCATGACAAGGGTTAACAGAGAATCAACAGTCTAGATTAAGTAATCTGATTGGCTGACAAGTAGAAATGGGCATGGCAATTTAATCAGCATGACAAGGGTTAACAGAGAACATGCTCACCAGACTACCAGTTTTGCAGACTAGTTGGCTCCTTTCCATAATCTATTTTTGCATACAGGCAAACAAACAGTGTGGACCCAGATCAGACTGCTCCTAGAGGAGCAGTCTGATCTGGGTCCACACTGTTTGCAAAAATGACTTTTAAAATCACAAGCAGAGCTTTTTAAGGCTGAGGCACTGCTGAAGAGTACCCAAACTCTGGGAGGTCCTTATCGTATTCATGGAGAAATGAGAACATTTTTTACCCAATACCCACTCTTATCTAGACCTATGAGGCTTTCACTGTTAATGAGGCATTGCATAGAGTTTGCTGTACTCAGCTCAGTTGGATGCGTGTCTGACTGGCAATCATGAGATTGTGGGTTAGACCCCGCGCCAGGTTGGCAACATTCTTTCGTGGAGATTGATCGTGAAATATTTTCTATGGTCATTCTCTCCCTTCCGCTGATTCAAGGAGGGCAATTGTCAGTTTCTGGCAAAAGAATCTGCACAATACTAGTTAAATGCTTAGAATAGAGGACTAAGCCTGCCCAGTAATAGTGTGGTTAGGTAAACTGACCATGCTCGACATGATCCCATTGGGTTGACTGAGCTGTAAAACTGCAACACAAACAAACCCAGCTCATTTAGATGTAGACTGAGATTGGATGATACAGAATGCAGCATTTGATACAGGTCTTTGTTGTTTGCCATTTTTTTTTCTTTTTAGAATGCTAGTACAAACAGATTAACAAGCACTCTGGGAGTTCTTGAAAAATACTGCACTTGTGTGACCTTAACCTACAGTTCAATTTTATCTTCAAATGTTTTTATTTCATGAAAGTTTGACAGAAAAATAGAAACATGGTTGCATGCAGCTTGACAGCTTTCATTCCAAAGTTACAAGCTGAAAATTGAATATTTTCATTTAATCCTTTAGGTAACAAGTGAGCCAGTGCACAACAAAACCTGCAATAAGACTTGAGTGATGAGGGAAAACTCAGATCAGCCTGTGCATCCATGCAGTCTGATCAGTCTTTGCTGATCGCATGTGCCTTCTACAGCCATCAGGCTATCCAGAGATATAAACGAGAACCCTTGCAGTACTGGGTGGATGTACAGGTTGATCCGTCTACACTGGTCACACAAGTCTTATTGTAGATTTTGTCATGCACTTATTCAAATTTAACACATTGTAGCCTGAGATTCCTAAAAGAGTAATTGGCAAACAGTGCAGTCCTAGATCAGATGCCACAGAACATGGCATCTGATCAGGATCTCTACTGTTTGCAAATAGTTTAACCATTTTTCTCTATGAATATCTAAATCACTTAGCCTGACATACCTAAAATCAAAATTAGAATCTTCCAGTTGCTAGTATGGGGGAGTATATTCAGGCGAGAATCGGTTTAGTATTAGCATTCAGGTAGCTGACATAAAATGAGCCGTAATGTCAGAAAATGTACTTTTGGACATGTTGGTCCTGCGATGATTCAGATCAACATGCACATGTGATGTGCAGTCTGATCAGACTGGGCACATTTTGGGTAGCCAAAGATGCAAAGTTTCCTCATTCGGACAAGAAAGACTGATCAGACTGTGCAGATGCAGTGGCTGATTTGAGTTTTTGTTGGGCATACATGCCAGACAGTATGTTTTTCATGTTGTGGCTTCAATATGTTTGTATTTTTCTGAGATATTTCAAGTCAGTTGTGTCCTGTAATGAAATCAGTTTGCATTCATTTTATAGTGACCTATATAGTGATCACTTTTTGTCCGTCGTCCGTCTTTCTGTGCATCCGTCCGTTAACATTTTCAAACGACTTTTCCTCTAAGCCACTGAGCCAATTTTGCTCAAATTTCATTAGGAGTCCCCTTAGGTTGGGGGAATGAAACATTGCTAAAATGGTCTGTTGACCAAGATGGCCACCATGCCCATATATGGTAAAAACCTTTAAAAATCTTCTTCTCCAGAGCCGAGGATGCCTTGGGGCTGAATCTTTGCATAAAAATCTTCTTCTCCAGAACCGAGGATGCCTTGGGGCTGAATCTTTGCACAAATCATTGGGGACGGGAGGTCTACCAACGTTGCTAAAATAATGGTTGTACATTGACATTTGACCTTTTTACGGCGAGGTCATGTTTGCTTCCCTGTGCATTTGTATGGGCACCATACGAGGGGAGTTCAATAAGTTCATAGAACTTGGGGGTTTAATTCACAGATTGGAAGATGGGTTCAACATTATTTTTCAATATAATCCCCCTTTACTTCAACGCATTTGGCCCACTTTTCTTTTAAGCAATCTATGCCTTTGAAATAAAAGTCGTCTATTTGGTCCTCAAACCAAGCCTCTGTAGCAGCCTTGAGCTCATCATCGTCCTGAAATCTCGTTCCACGCAAATGGGACTTCAAATTTCGAAACTTGTGCACAGGGGCATTATCATGCAAAAGAAGGTCACCAGCAGCTAGCTTTCCCCTTCGTTTTTCTTTAATAGCAACCCTTAATTGTTTAATGACATTGGCATAGTATTCTCCTATAATTGAAGTACCAGCAGGCTTGTAATCTATCAATATAATCCCTTTGGAGTCCCAAAACACCGTGGCCATTACCTTGCTGGCTGATGGTTGGGTTCGAAATTTCTTAGGTGGGGGTGAGCCAGGGCACTTCCATTGCATGGACTCTTTTTTTAGTATCTGGGCCCCAGTGGTGAAGCCAAGTTTCATCTCCTGTTACAAGACAAGTGTGAAAGTCTTCTGGATTGGCATTGTACACTTCCAGAAGTTCTTGACTTGACTCCACCCTTTGCTGACGATCTTGCATGTTCAGGTTTCTGGGTACCCACCTGGCAGATACTTTTGACATGCCTAAATGTTCATGGATTATAATGTAAACACTTCCATTAGAAATACCACATTCTGAAGCAAGTTCGGCAACTTTGATTCAGCGATTGTTTAGCACAAGTCTCCTAACATGGTCGATCATCTCCTGGCTGATGACATCAGCAGGGCGACCTGGCCTTGGGTCATCTTCTAAGGAGTCTCGCCCACATTTAAATTCTGCTGACCACTTTGCCACTGTGGAATACTTTGGGCTACTATCACCATACACATCAGCCATGTGCCGATGGATTTCTTTGGCCTTTGCACCCTCCTTAGTGAGGAACTTTATGACTGCTCTGAACTCAATATTCTGACTTTCCATTTTTGCCTATGGGTATAGGTTTTCAAACAAAAATTAAGAGCAAAAAATGTACGTGTTGACTGAACAGCTGTTATCATTCAGCTCAAAAATGAAAAAAGAAATCTTGAATTGTATAGAAAAATACCAAGTTCTATGAACTTATTGAACTACCCTTGTACATTTGTATGGGAAAAATGTTGAGAATTTCAAATTTCTCCTCTGAAGCCTCAGGGCCAATGTTGCTCAAATTTCATTTGGAGCCTCCTGATGGCAGGGGAATGAAAGATTGCTAAAATGGTTGCGATCCATTGACCAAGATAGCCACCATGCCCATATATGATAAAAACCTTTAAAAATCTTCTTCTCCAGAACAGAGTTTCAATATTTGACAGTATTGGAAAAATGTTGCATGCCATCTGCATATCTGCAGTGGCGGTTTCACTCAGGTGAGCGAGTTGTGGCCTGTGGGCCTCTTGTTTGTATATGGCATTAACCTTTTGCACTGTCTGGGAAAATTCAGCACACAGTTTTGTTATACCTGCTAATGTAATGTGTGATATACTTACAATCATCTTATCTAGCATACAGTTTCTCCCTGACATGGATTTGAACGTGATATTATTTTATGACCATGACCTTTTAACAACTAACAACTTGACCATCATCAGGTTCCTCCCTAAAATTAGCTCAAACACTGCAGTATCATTTTATGACCCTGACCCATAGCTCTTGATAAGATGCTTTCTTCAGTCCAAAAGTATTGATATTTTTGTTATTTTTCCATGAAAACATATGTTGTGGGTACTCATTAGAAGTGCCTCTAATGAGTTCTCACAATGTATGTTTTGGGAAAAAATAAGGAAAATAATTACCCAATACCCACTCTTATCTACACCTATGCCTAGCCTATATTTCATGGTCTCAAGGCCAATTGACTCAAAACTTCATTGGAAGTATCGAGGTGACTTGTAGGTCAAAATAAAGCTGAAATTGTTCTGATTGTAAATCGAAGATGGCTGCCATCTTGAAAATCTAGATTTTACTTCTTCTCTTGAACCAAAAGGCCAGCGGACTTGAAACTTTTTCTGGTAATCAGTTGACCGAAACTGTCATACAGAGCCATCTTGTCCCACTTGTTTATAATAATGTCAGTCTTCCACAGAATTCTTGTTCTTATTTTCCCCAGAAAATAGAGTTTGATAGAGTTTGACACAAATCCTATCAAACTATATTTTCTGGAAACCAAAAAAATGAAAAAAAAAAAAAAATTAAATATGTTGTCTTGAATTTTTTACTCAGCTTCTGAGTGTGAATTGTGTAGTTTTGCTGTGCACAGAGTATAATTTTAATGTTTTGTTTACAACAGGGAACTGCAGTAAGTACAAAGAGATGTGGCCCAGTAAAGTTATTCCTGCTTAGCTGAATCATGCTTTTTTTGGTCTGTAAGATGCTCAATATTTTCTTTTATTACTGAACACATATTTTACTTTATTTGGGGTATATTCCATGGAAAATCTCTTAGTTCTTAAGGCTGCCATCATGGGACATTTAACCCTTAAAACACCAAGAAAACCTGCATCTGAAAATGTTGTCTGTTTATGTCGTGTGCTGAACATTCTTGCAAACTTTTCAAACCTATTTTTGCATACAGGCAAACAGTGTGGACCCAGATCAGACTGCACCTAGAGGAGCAGTCTGATCTGGGTCCACACTGTTTGCAAAAATGACTTTTAAAATCGCAAGCAGATGACATAGCAGATGACATTTGTTGTGATTGGCAGTTTATGGGTTAATGAAATCATAGCTCCAGATAATGAGCTTTTTATGCCCCTGCCAGAAGTAGAGGAGGGCATGTATATAGTTTTACCCTTCATCATACATTTGTGTGTCCATAGCACTTTATAGTACTGTTCACGTCTCCACAACTCCTCCTACAGTTTTCAAGGTAATGGTATGGACCTTGCACCATAGTAAGCATATAGACTGAGCATGTGCATAAAGGTCACAGAATGGTAGAGTTGCATACCCTTGATTTACTTAAAAAAATTGTCTTAAACACATGACATAGTACACATGTCCCTGCAACTTCTTCAGTTTTAAAGATAATCATTTGAAACTTACAGCAAAGTAAGAATATAAGCTGGTTATTGCTAGAGGTACATACCCAGGATTTACTTAGAAATTTTGCCTTATGCACATGGCGTAGTGGTATGCGTGTCTCTGCAACTTCTCCTACAGTTTTCAAGATAATGATTTGAAACTCGCAGGAAAGTAAGCAAATAGGCTGAACATGTGCATAAAGGTCACAGAACTCTGATCAAAGTTTTGTTAATAGACTTACTTACCTGTAACTTTTTAGAAACTTTGCCTTATACACATGGCATAGTAAGGTTTGTGTCTCTGCAACTTCCGTAGTTTTCAAGGTAATGATTTGAAACTTGCAGCAAAGTAAGAAGAGCATGTGCATAAAGATCACAGAGCTCTGATCATTTTTTTTTATTGCTAGAGTTACATACCCTTCTTTTACTTAGAAATATGCCATATTCACATTGCATAGTTTTCATGATTGTGGTTTGCAATACAGAAAAGGTATTGGTTTAACATATACATGAAGGTCAGAGAACTCTGATTATATATTGCAAGGATTATATGCGCTTGATTTATAAAATAATTTTGCCTTATAACTATGCCATAGTAGATTTCATTTGTCTGCAACTCTTTTAAAGATTTCAAGGTCATGTTCGGAAACTTGCACCATTGCAAGAATACAGGTTGAGCCGGTGCATAAAGCCCACATGACTCTGAAAACAGTTAAATGATAGCCAAACTGGCAGGAGCGGGGGCATTCATTCCTTTTAGGGATATTCTAGTTTTCAACCAAAAATTATTGATATTTTTCTTATGTCTTCATAAAACTTGTGGATACTCATTAGAAGTGCCTCACTGAGGGGCTTCTAATGAGTACACACAGCATATGTTTACGAGAAGAAGCCGCCTTTGGAGGCTCAGTTGGATGAGTACCAGACTGGTTCTCAGGAGCTCGCGGGTTTTATCCCCTTTAACTCGGCAACATTATTTTGTGGAGGCTGATCATGAAATATTTTCTACAACCATTCCCTCCCTTCCACTGATTCAAGAAGGGCAATTGCCAGCTTCTGGCAAATGATGAGCACAAGTACTGATTAACTACTTAGAGGACTAAGTCTGCCCAGGAAAAAGTGTGGTGAGGTAAACTGGCCAGCTCAACATTTATAATGTTGACTGGGTCGTAAAACTCCAAACCAACCAACCAACAACTACCAGTAGAACATTAATCCCCAATCAGGATTTTTTATTCATGGACTAGCCTTTATTGAGCCTGGTCAAGCATATAAAATAGTTTTATTCATAGATGCAGATGAGATGACTATGAATGAGGATAATGTTTTAGTCATTTATTTCTTTTTTATAACATTTTGCTGTTAATCATTTACGCCCCATAAATAGTCTGATGATACACCCCAGTATTCCATTACAAAACAGTTTGGCCAAGTACCTTTGTACAATTTGTGAAAATCGTGCCTCTTTCAGCAAAAAAAATGATTAGTGCAAGATAGATTTTTTTCAGTGTTTGTTGTCCATAGTTAATCCTTGTCCTGCTGAACCCGGATATACCCTGTTTTTGCAAACAGTGTAGATCCAGATCAGTTGGCTTCTGAAGAAGCCAACTGATCTGGATCTACACTGTTTGCCATTAAGTAATGTGAATATATATCAACAAACCAAATCAAGTAATCTGATTGGCTGAAAATTAGAAGTGGGCGTGGAATCTTAATTTTATTCAGCAGGACAAGGGTTAAATAACTAAAGTCCCATTGAGACTGCTATGACACAGTCTGACATGGAGCATCTGTAAGACAGAGTTTTGCTTGACATGTTTCATGTTATCATATTTACTCCAAATATTGGGAAAAACAGGATTGAACAAACAGTGTAGATCCAGATCAGAGGTAACAGAACATGGCATCTGATCAGGCTACACACTGTTTGCCATTCATCCAGCAGTTTTTGGATGCATTTTTCGAAACGTCCGTCCTTTAAAATAGCGATGTTTGGGTGAGCATCGTGTGGCGTGCTAGGTTTACCTTTCGATTAACCTTTTGAAAAACCTGTTCGTATTGCCGTTAGGCATTTTTCTTGTTTGACATATTAAGTAGTAAGCTGGGGTTGTCGAAATTTTAGGACACGTTTGATAGGAATCGAAGTGTCCCAGTATTTGGGGTAAAAAGGGTTTGTTATCTCATTTGAATCCCATACAGCAATTATGTTTAATGTCATCTTGGTCAGTATGTATTGAGACTGTTACTTGTTAAAAGACTTTTCCAAAGCCATGGTGGCAGGCTCCCGTAGCCTAGTGGATAAGAGAGCTGACTCTTAATCCATTAGGTTTCTCACCGCTGTGGTTAGAGCCTCGCTAGGGTCACATGTGGGAAAACCAAGCTGCTTATGGATGGTCAGGTGTTTTTTTTCCCAGGTTCTCCGGTTTTTGCCCACCTTTGATGAATGATCAGCTCAATATAACTGAAATATTCTTGAAAGGGCCGTAAAACCCAAATAAAAAAAGCCATGGTGGTGGTAGTTGTTTTATTTTGTTTTTAAAATTTTATTATTTATTTGTTTTTCTTTGTGATAAGCTTTTGAATGATGCTAATTTTGAAGAAAAAAAAAAAAAACAAAAAAAAAAAACATTCTTTGATAAAAAGTTTCCAGGGCCCAGTTGTGCAAAACTAATGATGTCGTTAATGTATTGTTAAAACTTTGATCATTAAATATGGTATATATGCTAATATTTTTGCTGAAAAAAAATGGGAGTAATTTGCAAAAGCTACGCACATTTTTTCAGCAAAAATAACTGTGAATTAGATTGTGCTTACTAGAACAGTAACATTTTGACCACTAATGAACTCATTAAGCTAACGATGCTGTGAACAACTAGGCCCAGGAGAACTGATATTTGAATGGTTTAATTTGATGCATTGTCTGAGGTGAAATTTGAGAAAATGTACCTGACAGCATGTGTCAGCCTCTACGTCATTGGAGTCTAATTACTCTTTGCTATCCATATGTTGAAGCCTTTGCTATCAGCGAAGCAATCAGTAACATAGCGCCACATAAGGCAGTTTGTTTTTTTTTGTTTTTTTTTTTTTAATTTTTTTTAATTCCAGAAAAAAGTGTTGACATTTTTCTCAGCTCTCCAGTGAACATGTGTTGTGGGTTCTCATTAAAAAGGTTGGTAGTCATTAGAAGCATTTTTCCAGGGAATTTCTAATGAGTACTCACAACATACCCTTTTGAACATTTTTTTTCCCTGATACCCCTTTTTGCCTTGAGCTATACAGTGAAGACTGAGCCAACCATAGCTCTTGATAAGATGGGTTTTTTTTTTTTTTCAATCCAAAAGTATTGATATTTTTCTTATCTCTCAATGAAAACATACATTTTGTAGGTACTCATTAGAAGTGCCTTGCTGATGCACTTCTAATGAGTACCCACAACATATGTTTTTGTGGAGAAATAAGAAAAATATCCATACTTTTGGATTGAAAAAAAAAAAGAAATCTAATCAAGCGCTATGATGAGACATTTTTTGCAACCAAGTTGCAAAAAATATCTCATCATAGCTCTTGAACCCACTCTTATCTAGACCTATGCTGACCATAAACACACATGCTAATCAGAGGCTTCACTTGGCACAGGTCATAAAATACATTCTCTCAAATTGCAGCTCATCTGTGCACACTGTTCCTATGCATCCTGAGTGTCCTTGCTTGTTCATACACCACACTCACACTGAGGGTCATTCAGAATATAAATGTCCTACCCCACCCCGCTCCTATTTTATCAATGGTTTTCAAGGTAAATATAAATCATCTAATCAGTTTGCACTGTTGTTGCCCCTGACTAGGTGATTTCACACCGAACCTCCCAAGGCCTGTCCCCCAACACCAGCATACAAGGGATTATTTTCAGGCAATATTTTAAAAGATTTGCTTATTTTTGCCAAAAAAGTTTGTTGAAATTTGCTTAATGGGAAGTAAAATCTGATAGTAAAATATAGTCGTGTCTTAACCCAGTGAAGATTAGAGACCCCTAAACGGGTAACTGGCAAACAGCGCAGAACCAGATCAGATGCCACAGAACATGTCACCTGATCAGAGTCTCGACTGTTTGCAAATTGTTTAACTATTTTTCTTTAGGAATATCTACATCATATATTGTGACATACCTAAAATCGAAAATGGACTCTTCCAATATATAGTGTTGAAGAGTTTATTCAGTCTTTAATGGGTTATTGGGTAATGGGTACTACAAAATATGTATCTGTGGTGGAATAAGAAAAAAAATATCCATACTTTTTGGCGGTTAAAAAAGTTTTTCCAGGGGCTCGGTGGCTCTGTCAGATGTGCATCTGACCGGAGAGCAGGAGGTCGCAGGTTCGATCCCCGCGGGGTCCTGCAACATTCTTTCGTGGAGATTGATCATGAAATATTTTCTAAGGTCATTCTTTCCCTTCCACTGATTTAAGAAGGGCAGTTGTCAGTTTCTGGCAAAAGAATGCACAGGCACTGGTTAACCGCTTAGAGGACTAAGCCTGTCCATGAAAAAGGGTGGTCAGGTAAACTGACTGTGCTGGACATGACCCCAATGGTTTGATTGGGCCTTAAAACCTAAACACAAACAAACAATCAAATTCATAGCTCCAGATATCCACAACATATGTTTTCATGGAGGTATAAGAAAAAATATAATGAGGATACCCCAATATATCTGGAGCTATGCTTCTTGAACTAAAACATTTTCCTAGGAGACAGTACAGTTGAACTTCAATAGCGCGAACGCCGATGGCTCATTTACCATGGTTAATTCGAACTCGATTATAAGTCCCTACGAATTTTTTCGGATAACTCAAGAGAACAAATATTTAGGGACATTTTCTCATTTTAACATGAAATCGTGTGTTTTGTGTACTCATTAGAATTGCCTCATTGAGGTAGTTCTAATGAGTACACTCAACATACTACAGTGGAACCTCGATAATTCAAAGTCCAAGGGACCAAACAGTTTTGTTTGAATTATTGAGACTTTGAATAATTGAGAGTTGAAATGCATACATATATTTAAGTTGGGACTTCAAAATGATTTTGAATTACTGAGAATTTTGAATTATTGAAGTTTGAATTATCGAGGTTCTACTGTATTATTGTATAGAAGATTGAAAAGACTTCCCTAAATTATCACCATTTGCTTCCTGTTCTGGCACCTTCAGTAGCTCGAGCTACCCATGCCTCGAACAGTTTTCCATGGTCCCAATGATGTCCGAGCCATTGAAGTTCGAGGTGCAGGTCTTGATAAGGAGGTTCAGATAGATCTGAACTTGTGTCGCTAAGATGAATCATAGCTCTTGATTTGATGCTTTTTTCAATCCAGAAGTATTGATGTTTTTCAAATTTCTCCACGAAAATTTAATACTATTTTGTCGGTACTCATTAAAAGATCCTCAGCGAGGTGCTTCTGATGAGCACCCGTAACATACGTTTTTGTGGAGAAATATGAACAAATATTTACCTGATACCCACCCTTATCTAGACTTAAGATAAATACGTACATATCTAAGGGAGATCACTCTAAACTGAAAGTATTAACATCCTTCTCAAAGCGGCAACTGTTAAAAGAATAGAATTTTCTCCCTCCAGGAGCAAATTCTTGTCATTAAGAGTAGCCCCCTTTGAGAATGGACTCCTGTGCCAGGGGAGCAAAGTGTTTTGGGCGGGATTGTTCTCCAGTTGAAAAGGGAGGCAATAAATTTCAACCTACAGAAGTCTCTCTTTGGGACCAATAACTTTAACAGTAATGTATAAGAAACAATTTCTTTTGCACTTCTCATGTTTAATTTGGTGGCTGCATGATTAGATATGATTTTCTGAGTCAGTTAAAATAGTTCTGTTGCATGGCCAGTGCAGTATGTAGTCTTCTTGTTTTATACAGTAATAACCTTAAGTATTGAGACAGACAGACAAGCCTGAAGATTCAGTGTAGACCCAGATCAGACACTGCAGAATGCAGCATCTGATCAGGGCCTACACTGTTTGCCACACATCCAGGATTTTATACAACTGAGCAAACAGTGTAGACCCAGATAAGACACTGCAGAATGTGACGTGATGTGGGTCTACACTGTTTGCAACTTGTCCAGAATTTTATACACCCAAGCAAACAGTGTAGACCCAGATAAGACACTACAAAATGTGGCATCTAATCAGGATCTACATGGTTTCCCACTCATCCAGGTTTTTATAGACATTAATGGGTAGTCAAATGGACTTACTTAAAATTTTGGGGCAAGTTTGATAAGAGGTCAGCATGTCCCAGTATTTACCATGAATACAGTATAACATGTTTCACACCTACCAATCACTTGTTGAGTAGCTGTTTCACCGTACTAATCAAATATCTCAAAAAAAATGCACGATCATGTGCCTTATCCTTTGTTGTGTGGAATAAGCAGTCTGTATGTGACAAAATAGCATTCTAATATTTTATATAAATGTTTTCAAGAGAAAGTAAATAAGACAAACCTTCACAGCGTGCAGCATTTGTTGATAATTTGAGCTCCACTTCTGCAAAACCCAAAGCTCCTCTCATGGATTCCTTCTGTTGACTGCGGTTTCCCACGAGAATGATTGGTAGGCATGTGTTTAGTGCATACTTAAATATTGGTAATATTGGTCTTGTGAGCATAGCTTCTGATAAACCACTTTTTTTTCAACAGAAAAGTATTGATATTTTTATACACCCGTTTCAATACACAGGCCTCGGTGGCTCAGTTGGATGTGCCATCCGACATGAGACCAGGAGGTCGCGGGTTCAGCCCCTGCCAAGATCGGCAACATTCTTTCGTGGAGATTGATCATGAAATATTTTCAACGGCCATTCTCCCCCTTCTGCTGATTCAAGAAGGGCAGTTGTCAGTTTCTGGCGAAAGAATGTGCAGGATACTGGTTAACCGCTTAGAGGACTAAGCCTGCATAGTAAACATGTGGTTAGGTAAACTCACCATGCACGACATGACCCCATTGGGCCGAAAAACCTCAACACAAACAAATCAAAAACGGGACATATATGTTATGCCCCTTGGCGTCTGTCCATCCGACCGTCTGTCCTTGCATCCGTCCATCGGTCGGTAAACTTTTAGTTTCCGGATAACTCCTCCTACAGTTTACATCCAATCAAGCTGAAACTTAATATATAGTTAGACCATGATGTCGAACAGCACATTGTTTTGAGGTTACAATCCACCAAAATTTATATTAACAGAGTTATGCCTCGTTGAAAATTTTGCAAACATTTTGTTTCCAGCTAACTCCACCTACAGTATACACCCAATCAAGCTGACACTAGAAATTTAGTTAGATCATGATGTGGAGCAGCACATATTGTCTGGAGGTTAGAGTCCACCAAACATTAACAGAGTTACGCCCCTTTGAAAAGTTTTGTAAATGTGTTTTTGGCAAAAGCCTCCTATAGATTACATACGATCAAGCGGAAATTTGATTTTAGTTAGACCATGATGTGGAGCAGCGAATATTGTTCCAAGGTTGCAGTCCACCAAATATTAACAGAGTTGTGCCCCTTTGAAATTTCTATAAACTATTTGTCTCTGGCTAACTTCTTCAGTTTACATCAGATCGACCTGAAACTTGATTTATAGTTAGATCATGATGTGGAGCAGGTCATATTGTTTCAAGGTCACAATTTACATCAGATCGACCTGAAACTTGATTTATAAGTTAGATCATGATGTGGAGCAGTGCATATTGTTTCAAGGTCACAGTCCATGAAATATAATCAGAGTTATGCCCCTTTGAAAATTTCTGTGAACATCTTATTTCCGGCTAACTTTACATTACATTGTTTGAAGCTGAAACTTTGTAAATAGTTGCACCATGATGTGGAGAAGTGCATATTATTTCAAATTAATAGTCCAGATAGTAGCAGAGTTATGTCCCTTTGAAAATTTCTGCAAATCTTTTGTTTCTGGCTAACTGCTTTTGCAGTTTACATTCGATCAATCTGAAACTTAATTTATAGTTAGAACATGATGTGGAGCAGGACATATTGTTTTGAGGTTACAGTCCACAAAATGTTAGCAGTAATGCCCCTTTGAAAATTTCATAAGCTAATTCCTCCTATAGATTACATTAGATCAAGCTGAAACATTGTAAAAACTTACACCATGATGTTGAGCAGCACACATCATTTCAAGGTTACAATCAACTAATATTTCTCCTACAGTTTACATCCCATCAAGCTGAAAGGTGACTTTTAATGAGACCATGATGCGAAGCAGCACATTTTGTTTTGAGGTTACAGTCCACCAAATATCAATAGAGTTATATCTGTCTGTCCGTATAAAGTTCTTTTCGGGCTAACCCCTCCTACTCTATGTCAGTATAAGTGCTACATCTGATTACATGCCACAGGCATCTGATTCCCCACTTGCGGAGCTCTTGTTCTTATTTCTCCATCAAAATATATGTTGTGGGTACTCATTAGAAGTGCCTCCCTGAGTTGCTTCTAATGAGTACCTACAACATATATTTTTGTGGAGAAATAAGAAAAATAAGTGGATACCCCTTCTTACCTGGGTCTAAGTTTTGAGTTTGATGGGTTGATTAAAGCTACATGGATGTTCAGACCTATGGCATTAAAACAAAGTGAAACTATCTTTAAATACGGACTTACATTGAAAGAAAAAAAGTACATTTGTGGTAAATTGAGATTAACCCATTGTAGTTTGGAGATCCCGCAAAGGGTAATTGGCAAACAGCTCACACCTAGACCAGGTGCAGCAGAATGTGGCATCTGATCCGGGTCTCCATTGTTTGCAAATAGTTCAACCATTTTTCTCTAAGAATATCTAAATCACATAACCTGACATACCTAAAATCGAAATTAGGATCATCCAATGTATAGTGTGGGAGAGTTCATTCAGTCTACAATGGGTTAAAGTTTTGCAAATTGTTATAGGGGCTGTAGCAGTTTCTGTGGGCAGGGAATGCCAAGATCAGCCCGGGCATCTGAGTAGTCTGATTAGGTCATTTGCTTTACAGTAACAGTGCTCTATAGGGAGATAGCTGCATTTTTCATTTAAATAGTGGTTATGCTATGAAAGCATTAAAAGTTCTGTGATACATTCATATTTTTATTCATGTATAGTTTTTATATAATGAATAAATGTAGCATTTATTGGACAGTGAGTTTGTAGATTCTTCAGAATGTCATTGAGAGCATGTATTTAAATGGAATTGTTTTTGGCATTGGAATACTATTTCTAATTTATTTTACAAAGAATATAACTAGCAAAATGAAGATAAAGATAAACATCATTTTGGAAAAAAAAAGCTGGCAAAACGTGTTGTTTCTTCCATTTCTTCTTTATCAAAAGTTGCTTAGATATCAACCTTAAAATTTTCTGAATATTTAAAGGTAGATATAGTAGCATAGTTCTAGATTGAGGATATCAATTAACCCTTAAACTGCTAATCACAACAGTTGTCGTCTGCTTTGTCATCTGCTTGTGATTTTAAGTCATTTCTGCAAACAGTGTAGACCCAGAGCAGACTGCTTTAGGAGCAGTCTGATCTGGGTCCACATTGTTTGCCTGTATGCAAAAATAGGTTTGAAAAGTTTGCGAGAATATTCAGCAGATGACATAAACAGACAAAATTTTCAGATGCACTTTCTTGGCATTTTAAGGGTTAAATATTTGTCTTATTTCTGCAGAAAAATATATGTTGTGGGTATCATTAGAAGGACCTCAGCATTAGAAGCACCTAATGAGTACCCACAACATGTTTTCATGGAGAAATAAGAAAAAATATCAATAATTTTTATACCCCACCACATGATAGTGGTAGGGTATTATGGTATCACATTGGTCATCCACGTGTCTTTCCATCCGTCTGTCGTACATTCGTCAGTTCATCCGTATTTTTGTTTCTGGATGATAACTTGAGTAAATGTCAGTGGATTTTCACCAAACTTGCATTGATATTGTGGAGGTCTGGTTTGGTATTGTTAATGTGCAAATTTCGTCAATTTTTGACAGAGTTATCTGCCTATGACATGATAATGGCAGGATATTATTGTTTCACATTTTTATTTGTTGAATAAAGTGCTGTATCTTTATCCCTTATCTTGACATATGCATTAATCTATGCATTATGCTACATAGTTGACTTTGTTTATTGTAGAAACAATCTGGCATGAAGGATGCTGCCGTAAAGATTTGTAGTCAGAATGGACGCAACTTTCTCAAAGCTCTTATAGAACTCACCGGTGCTGATGTGTCAGCTACAATACAGGAGAAGGTCTTTACCAATGACATGCCTATTGCGGAGAAAGACAGATATGTAAAGGATGGTATGTACATTTGATAACTCTGTCCCTTGGTAAGGGTTTCTGACCTTTTTGTCAGTGTTAAATGACTTTGCCCCCAAAACGGATCTTTGCAAGAAGTGAAGAGACAGATCAGATGCTGCAAAATGCAGCTTTTAACCCTTAAAGCGCCAGTCACAACTATTGTCGTCTGCTTTGTCTTCCGCTTGTGATTTTAAGTCATTTCTGCAAACAGTGTGGACCCAGATCAGACTGCTCCTTTAGTCTCCTGAGCAGTCTGATCTGGGTCCACACTGTTTGCCGGTATGCAAAAAATAGGTTTGAAAAGTTTGCAAGAATATTCAGCAGACGACATAAACAGACGACATTTTCAGATGCAGTTTTTCTTGGCGCTTTAAGGGTTAACTGAGTTTGCCCCCAAAACGGATCTTTGCAAGAAGTGAAGAGACAGATCAGATGCGGCAAAATGCAGCTTTTAATCTGGCCCTCACTGTTTGCACAGGCCTGTCTTTCTGAATATTCAGTATAGATACAGTACATTTAAATATGATAAATTACATTGCAAGTGCTTTAGAAAATATAATGCATTACTGTTTCATTCAGAGGAATTGTTAAGGAGGAGTATTTGGTGATAATTGTGGGATAATTTTCTCCAGTTCTCCATAAAAAACATATGGTGTGGGTACTCATTAGAAGCGCCTCAGGGGGGCACTTCTAATGAGTACCCACAACATGTTTTTATGGAGAAATAAGAAAAACTATCCCACAATTATCGCCAAATTCTCTTCCTTAACAATTCATTCATTCATTTATTGCAATTACATTTTCAGTTACTGCTGTAATCTAGCATGTTTTGAATACAATTTTGTCTAATTCACAAGTTGTAGATGTGCATTTCATTTTTCTGTGCAAAAATGATCCCCTGTACTAATTGTATCACTTGTTACAGACAGAAGGAAAAAAAATGAAAAGCTCTATTTCTTCACATTTTCCTGACGACTGTCAGAAAACTGCTTAGTGTTTAGGTGCCTTTTTAGCTCACAAAAAGTTCTGGTAAGCTATTCTACTACCCCTGGTGTCTGCGTCCAAAAATGTTGAAGTTTTTGCATTAAAGTTTTTTAGTAGCTCATTACTTTTTTATGTGTACATGGATTGAGTTCATATTTGGTATGATGATAGATACTGGGCTAAAGTTTTTATCTGCAGTATCAGCACCCATGACAGTGACCTTGGGGTCAAGGTCAGAGACTTAGAATTTTGATGTTAAAGATTTTGTGTTAAAGTTTTTAGGAGCTCATTACCTCTTTACCTTTGGATGGATTTAGTTTATACTTGGTATGATAATAGATACTGGTCTCAAATTTTTAGCAGCATCAGCTCTCATGACCATAACCTTGGGGTCAAGGTCACAGACTTTGAATTCTTATGTTAAGTTTTTGTTTTTAATTTTTTTTTAAGAGCTCATTACTTCTTTACCTTTTGATAGATTTAGTTCATACTTGGTATGGTGATAGATACTAGTCAAAAGTTTTTATCAGCTGCATCATCATACATGACGTGACTTTGGGGTCAACGTCACAGACTAAGAACTTTTATGTTTGTTTTTGCACTGAAGATTTTAGATCATTACTTGGTTGCCTTCAGATAAATTTACTGGAGACTTGGTATGGTGAAAGATATTGCTTTAAAGTTTTTATCAGCAACATCAGCACTATAACTATAACCTAAAGGTCAAGGGTTACAGACTTAGAATTTTGATGTTAAAGATTTTGTGTTAAAGTTTTTAGGAGCTCATTACTTCTTTACCTTTGGATGGATTTAGTTTATACTTGGTATGGTAATAGATACTGGTCTCAAGTTTTTAGCAGCATGAGCTCTCATGACCATAATCTTGGGGTCAAGGTCACAGACTTTGAATTCTTATGTTAAGTTTTTGTTTTTAATTTTTTTAGAGCTCATTACTTCTTTACCTTTGGATGGATTAAGTTTATACTTGGTATGGTAATAGTTTCAAAGTTTTAGCAGCAGCATCAGCTCTCATGACCTTAACCTTGGGGTCAAGGTCACAGACTTAGAACTTTTATGTTAGTTTTTGCACTAAAGATTTTAGATAATTACTTGGTTGCCTTTAGATGAATTTGGTATGGTGATAGATATTGCTTTAAGTTTTTATCAGCAACATGAGGACCTATAACTATGACCTTGGGGTCAAGGTCACAGACTTAGAATTTTAATGTTAAAGATTTTGTGTTAAAGTTTTTAGGAGCTCATTTCTTCTTTACTGTTTAATGGATTCAGTTCATACTTGCTGAGGTCAGAGATACTTGTCTAAAAATTTTATCAGCAGCATCAGCTCCCATGACCATGACTTTGTTTCTGTCAGGGTCTGAAAATTTGCCTTTGCGCAACTAAGTCAAAGCGCAACTTCCGGTGAGCTATCCTGTCAAGCGACAGGTCTTATTCGCATTGTAGTCTTGTTAGACAGCATTTTGTTATTCTTGAATAGCCCTCAGTGGCTCAGTGGGATGCATGTCCGACTGGTGATCAGGAGGACGTTGGTTCTCTCCCTGAAGGGTCTGGAAACATTCTTTCATGGAGATTGATCATGAAATATTTTCTTTCATCATACTCTTCCTCTGATTCAAGAAGGGCAGTTGTCATATTCTGTTGAAAGAATGTGCATAAATCCTCATTAACTGCTTAGAGGACTAAGCCTGCCCAGGAAAAGTGTGGTTAGGTAAACTGACTGGCTCGACATGACCCTAATGGGTTGAATGCTCAATTCAGTATATTATTTTCAAATAACAACACATAAGCTTAACTTATCTGGAGCTATGCCTATGGGTCGGTGGTATAGGTTATTTCCTGTCATGCTCTGATTTAAATCATGATATGCTCTTTTTTTTTCCTTGACTGTAGAAGAATAACATTTAAGAGATTTTTGTGTGTGTAATTGAACAGGTAAATGCTCTGCCCTTCATTTATTGGTACATGTTGGTCATGAAACCATGGAAGGGGCAAATGCTGCTGCTTTAGAAATCGTACTTCAGCATCATCCAAACATGGAACACAGAAATCTTGATGGTAAAACTGCATTGGTGCTTGCAGTAGAGACGAAAGAAGACAAGGCCCTTACTTTGCTGGTACGTAAATCATGGGCGTAACAACGCTCATTAAGCACGTTGCATATGTACATAACATAGAAAAATATTTTCCTTCTTTACCATAGGGGCTGCTCCCTCTGGGAGCAAATTCTTTCCTTTAAGAGCAACCCCTATTTTGGGGGTGTAGTTGGGTGAGGCAAAGGTGTCTTGTATCTTACGTCACCGGGGCGTCCAGCTGAGATTGGCATACTGTTGGGCAAGGCCTGCTATCCTTGCTGCAGGTAAGGGTAGAGGGGGAATGTTTTTATTTCCTCTGTTTCTTTACCTTCATTCATTTTCCTCTTCGATCCCCAGTCCCTCTCTTTCATCTCCTCTACTCTCTCTTCTATATCAGTTCTCCCGTTCTCTGGGAGACAACACAAAATGACCCACAAGGGTTGACGTGTCGTTAAACCCCAACACAGTAAAACAATAAAGCCCCTATTTTGGAAGCGATTCTATGCATTGTTTTCAAGATTTTTCCAGGATGTGCATATATTGCCCTTCTGGCTTTGCCACTTTAGATCTTTATTTACCTGCTACCTCCTCATATTTAAAGCTGTGTGGCTTTCCCACATTGTGGGTCATTTGACTGGCTGTGTGAACATGTTTCCATTAGAAACCCACCCTCCCTCCTTTTTTTTTTTTTGTTGGATATCCCTTTACTTCATAATCACTGGTAAAGAAGCAGATCATGTATTTTAAGCCCTTAATGTGTCAGAAAAATTGTAGCAGGTAATATTCTATTATCTTTTTTATTATTTTTCAGAAAAAATAAGGCTTAAGATTTTCACCAAACTTGGTATGTGCATTGATATTTGGAGATCTGGTATGGGATTGCTAACAGGCAAATTTTGTCAAATTTTGACAATTCCCATATTTTTGTTTCCAGATGATAACTTGAGTAAATGTCAAGGGATTTTATCCAAGCTTGGTATATGCATTGATATTAAAGAGATCTGGTTTGGAAATGCTAATGGGCAAATTTCGTCAGTTTTTGACAAGAGTTTTCTGCCCTTGACATGTTAATGGCAGGATATTATTGTTTTACGTTTGTATTTCTTGGTAAAAATGAGACCAAAGATGTGATTGAAACAGCTCTACTGGAAATATTACTATATTTCTTTTGCTTAGGATAAAACAAAATTTTTTCCTGTGTTAAAATATTCTAAATATATGCACATTCAGCTTCCAGTGAGTTGAGCATAATTTTTGGCAGAATTGACTTGTTTTATTACCATTTCCTTATTTACCACAGACCCCTTACTGCACAGTGCAGTGGTTGTATAGTCAGGCCCTGAGGTTAAATTTTTTTTTTCATGCTCAACTCAGCTGAGCATGAAATTTCCTCTGCTAATAAATACTAAAATGCCAACAGTAGTTGGCATTTTCTTGTTTATTAGCAGGGAAATTTTCATCCTCAGTATGTTCAGCAAGAAAGAATTTGCAATTGTTAATAATTTGAGATTTATTAGCAGGACAAGTGTCATGTTCAGCTGAGTTGAGCATGAAAAAAGTTATATATATATATATATATATCTTGGGGCCAGATCCTCTTATAGGTCCAGTTCTAAAGATATTTTGTTTTTGTCACCTTAAAGGCGAAAGCTGGTGCTCACGTGAACCTGATGTACCACCACAGTTTCAGCATGGGAGACATGACACCTATACTTGTGGCTGCAAAGTAAGTGGTGATTATTGTAAAGTCTTAAATAGTAGGGGAATTGTTAACCCTTAAAGCGCCAATCACAATTATTGTCATCTGCTTTGTCATCTGTTTAAGATTTTAAAAGTCATTTTTGCAAACAGTGTGGACCCAGATCAGACTGCTCCTTTAGGAGCAGTCTGATCAGGGTCCACACTGTTTGCCTGTATGCAAGAATAGGCTTGAAAAGTCTGCAAGAATATTCAGCAGACGACAAACAGACGACATTTTCAGATGCAGTTTTTCTTGGCGCTTTAAGGGTTAAGGAGACGACACAAAATGACCCTCAAGGGTTGACATGTCGTTAAACCCCAACACAATCAATTAAGAGTTAAGGAGGAGTATTTGGTGATAATTTCAGGGATAATTTTTCTATTTGTTAAGATGGAGTATTTGGTGATAATTATGGGATAATGTTCTCCATAAAAACATATGTTGTGGGTACTCATTTGAACTGCCACACCGAGGTGCTTCAGATGAGTACCACAACATATGTTTTTATGGAGAACTGGAGAACATTATCCCATAATTATCACCAAATACTCCTTTTTTACAATTCTTCTGCTTAAATAGACATCTTTATATATTATATTTTTATTTCCTTTGGGATCATTATTCTGGTTACTTTGAAAATCGAATACTGCTTTAAGCCAGTTATAGGGGGCCGTATGCAGCCTCGCAAACTACCTAGCTGCATATGAAGAGATTTAACCCTTGTCATGCTGAATAAATTAAGATGCCATGCCCACTTCTAATTTCCAGCCAAGCAGAGTACTTGATCCGGGTTTTTGATAGAAATTCACAAATTTAATGACAAACAGTGCAGATCCAGATCAGTTGGCTTCTGAAGAAGCCAACTGATCTGGATCTACACTGTTTGCTAAGACAGGGCATGTCCTGTTCAGCAATAGAAGGGTTAATAAAACTAAGTCTCCGATTTTAATTCTTTTATGCGTTCTTTGTTTCAAAAGGCAACCTTTTAGATTTTTATCTTGTATATCATGTTCGACCTAATTACCGGACTATGCACTCAGATTATTCTAAATTACTGAACAAACTTTTAGTAAATTATCCACCTAATAAGGGCACACTTTAAAGAAAGATCAGCAGAGGACTTCATGAGGAGTGTATTTAATGTTGCTTATGCTTTTTTCTGATTTTCTTTATTAAAGCATATTGTGTGGGTCCTTGTAAGAAGGCGATTCAAAAGAGTTCCCACAACATGTTTTTTATAAAGAAGTAGATAGAAGTACACCGGCTGTAATCTAAGACTACTTAAGTGCTTGACTGTGGTCTTATAG
This sequence comes from Anodontia alba, assembly GCA_964016985.1. Classification (NCBI taxonomy): domain Eukaryota; kingdom Metazoa; phylum Mollusca; class Bivalvia; order Lucinida; family Lucinidae; genus Anodontia; species Anodontia alba. The sequence continues at coordinate 51,547,445 of OZ024823.1, read as the reverse complement.
GAGCATGTGCGGTAATTAGGTCAAATACAATATTACCCTTTTCACCCTAAATCTTTGGACACCATATCTCCTTACGCAGAATTTGAACCAAACCCTTTTACTGTATGTACGATATGTGTCAGAAAAAAAACAACAACTGGAAAATGGTGTAGAATGATCAGATGTCATATTCTGCTGCTTCACTTAAGCATGTCTGTCCATATACTTAGGGGGTTAACTATGATTCGCAACATGGCAAAAAGGCCCTTATGCCACATGGGAACAGTGAAAGTCCAGATGAGCATGCACATCCGTGCAGTCTGATCTGGACATTCTTTGTTCGTAGACATATATTACAGTATCCATTGATTCTGTAAGCGGACAACAAAGGCCAAGATATGCAGGCTGACCAGGGCCTACGTTGTCCGCAAATTGCATAAGGGCCCTTTTTGTGTGTTTCACATCATATGGTATATTAATTTAGTTATCTTAAATGTTAAATAAATTCATTTGAAAACCTTGGCCCAGTTATTCAAAACTAAAGATGTCATTAGTTAACGTATCGTTTAAGCTTTGATCATTAAATATGGCATATACACTAATATTTTTGCTGAAAAAATCTGAGTAGCTTTTGCATTTGCAAAAGCTATTCACATTTGTATGATGCCCCGGCATCGGATGATGCTGGGGGCATATAGTTTTCGGGTTTTCCATAAGTATGTACGTACATACGTACGTACGTGATCCTGTTAGACTCAGGTTAAGGCATTTGTACCAGGTAGAACCTGAACTTTTAAGAGCTCATATTTTCCAAACCATCTGATACATTTGGTTCATATTTGGTTTGATGATAGATATAGGTCCAAAGTTTCATTCAGCAATATCTCCACCCATGCCTATGACCTAAAGGTCAAGGTTATTGACTTAGAAATTTTTAATGTTAAAGACTCGGGTTAAGGTATTTGTACCAGGTAGAACCTCAACTTTAATGATTTATTTGGTTCATATTTGTTATGATGATAGATACAGGCTCCAAAGTGATATTCAGCAATACACTCGTCCATGCCTTGACCTCAAGGTCAAGGTCACAGACTTGGAAATTTTTAATATTAAAGTTTTTAAAGAGCTCATATTTTCCAAACCATATGATGGATTTGCTGTATATTTGCTATGATGATAGATAAAAGGTCCAAAAGGTTTATTCGACAATACTCCCACCCATGCTTATGACTTCAAGATCGGTCACAGATATTTTTAACGCTAATGTTTTTAAAAGTTCATATTTTCCAAACCATATGATGGATTGGGTTTATATTTGATACGACGATAGGTACAGGTCCAACGTGATATCAATAATAACCTCACCCATGCCTCAAGGTCGAGGTCACACACATAGAAATTTTAAATTTGAATTATATTTAGAGCTCATATTTTCCAAACCATGTAATGGATTTGCTTCATATTTGGTAGGATGATAGTTACAGGTCCAAAGTTTTATTCAGGCATACCCCTGACCTCAAGGTCAAGGTCACAGACTTAGATGTTAAAGTTTTCAAGAGCTCATATTTTCCAAACCATACAATGGATTGCTTCATATTTTGTTTGATGATAGATACAGGTCAAAGGTTTTATTCAGCAATACCTGTGCCCATGTCTATGACCTCAAGGTCAAGGTCATAGACTTACAAATTTTGATTGTAAACATTTTGAAAGCTCATATTTTTCGAACCATATAATGGATTTGGTTCATATTTGGTATGATGATAGATACAAGTTCAGAGTTCTATTCAATGATACCCCGGCCCATGCCCATGACCTAAGGGTCAAGGTCACAGGCTTATTTTAAAAAAGTTTGGTGTATTGGATTCATATTTTTTAACCAGGTATATAATTATAAAATATAGGTCAAGTTCGATTTAGGGTAAAATCTGTCAATTGTTGTGAATTATGGCCCTTTTTTTCAACTTCATTTTTTGCAAAATGCCTGCGTGTGGCTGAGGATGGCCCTGGGCGGGGGCATCTATGTCATATTGACACATTTCTAGTTTCAGCAAAAATTACTGTTAATTCGATATTGTACTTACTAGTACAGTTAACTTTTTGACCACTAACGATTTCATTAAGACATTTTGACCAATAACGAGCTCATTAAGCTAACAATGCTTTGAACAACTGGGCCCTGAGGGATTATGTTTGATTTGCTGACAGAATGAACAACACTGCAGAACCGGTTCTGCCTGCTCCTAAGTCACTGAAAACTACTAACTGCATTAGGATACAGTCATTAAACTTCACAGACATATTCACATTAATCCGAGAAAGACAAACACAGAGACGCAGACAAAAAAGATAACTCATGCCTGCTTGGTTCATGACTTGTCTACCGTTGACTTATCTTATGTATAAGACTGTAAAACTTAACCTTTACGGTGTAGTTCCATGAAACGGCACCAGTGCATTTGCTTTACCCAGGCAAATAACAAAGAATCTTGCTTAACATTGTTATGAAAACCCAGGCAAATAACAACAAAGAATCTTGCATAACTATGTTATGTTTACTCAGGCAAATAACAAAGAATCTTGCTCAACTATGGTGTGATAGAATTATGGTCTGGTCTCAACTATGGTCTGGCAGAATTTCATTTTTACCCTTTTCACGTTGAATGAATTTAAGATGCCTTGCCCATTTCTAATTGTCACTGATGCTCTTGACAGAGAAACTGACTGATTTTTCTTTTCATTTCATTTCTAGAGATGGACATGCGTCTATTGTAAAAGCACTGATAGAAGCAAAAGCAGATGTTCAGGTGGTGAACACCAAAACAAATGAATCACCTCTACACTTTGCAGTTCAGTACAGAGGTAAAGTTGTTTTTTTTTTAAGAATTGTAAACCTTAGACATAGGTCTAGGTAAGAGTGGTTGTCAGGTAAATATTGTTTCTCATTTCTCCATGAAAACATATGTTGTGGGTACTCATTAGAAGCACCTCAGCAAGGTGTTTCTAATGAGTACCCACAGCATATGTTTTTGTGGAGAAATAAGAAAAATATCAATACTTTTGGATTGAAAAAAACATCTTATCAAGAACTATGCTTAGACATTTGTTTGCAACCAAGTTGTATTCATTCTCATAAGGCAATTCCCATTAGCACTCTTTGGGCTAATTCAGCAGGCAACAAATTAATGATATTTTTCCTAGAAAACAGGATTTGACATTTCATACAAATTATCTCCAGTGGAGATGATTTGTATGAACATAGCTACAGATAAGAGGGGGTATCCACATATTATTTTTCTTATTTCACTACGAAAACTTATGTTGTGGGTACTCATTAGCAGCGCCTCCTCGGCGAGAAATAAGAAAGATATCAGCATTTTTCAGATGAAAAAAGCGCCTTATCTGTTGCTATGTATGAAATGTCAAATCCTGTTTTCTGGGAAAAATAATAAATATATTTCAGTGTGTCATCTGCTGAAAATATGACCCAGAGGCTAAATGTTGCGGAAAATGGAGGGATATACTGCAAATATGTAGCTTTAGATATGGTGTGTTTTTCACCCAGAACACATTGTCGTATTTTTTCCTTCTTTTCTCCAGAAAGAATTGTGTATTATGGGCTTTCATTAGAGTAAGTTCCATGAAGCGATTTTGATGATTACCACAGTGCATGTTTCAGTAGAGAAATAAGAAAATTGATTATCTGCATGCTTACATGCCAGAAGTCATGGTCCAGATTATCAACACAGCTTCAGTTTATTTTTGGCATTTGTGTAAAAATCTGGAAAATGGGAAAAAGCAGTCAGTTATTTCCCTTGAGTACTCTCTATAAACAACCAGGTTGGTTTCCTCTGATTTTATCATTAGCATTTCCATTCAGTATAATTTCCTGTATCATGAGAATTCTAATTTAATTATGGTCATGTGCCTAGAAAGCTTCCAAAATATCAAAAAGAAACATTTTCTGTGTAATAAATTATATAATGTGAATAAATCTTATGTGTAGATGTGGCAAATTTTAAAGTTAAAAGTCCTTTAAATTCCACTGTAGACCTATGAAAAAGTCAGAGTATTCCAATTAGGAGGACCTAGTTAGTATTTGGTCTACCTTGCGCTTAATCTGGCAAGGGAGATGATAGAAAAACTACTGCAATCTCTCATTGTCTCACTGCTTGATGACAGTCTGTTATTTCTTTTTAATTATATAACCAAAAAAGTATTATTATTATACCTCATTTAAAATTACCCTACAAAATCGCCATAGGCCTGAGGGTGATATTTTTTTTTTTACTTTTTTCCTGAGGCAAAAATCACATGTGCAGTAGAGGGTGCAAGTACAGTTTGGTACAATAAAATAAATATTACATTCTTGAGAGGATAATAGTGAAAAATGTCACACTTCTGAATATGATTATCGACCAAGGTTTGCCTTGGTTGATAATCATATTCCTCAGAATGTGGCGGGGTATTATGGTTTCACGTTGGACGTCTGTGTGTCCGTCTGTCTGTCAGTCATATGTCTATCATCCGTTTTTCATTTCCTGTCTGTCAGTCATATGTCTATCATCCGTTTTTCATTTCCGGATGATAACTTAAGTAAACATCAATGGATTTTCATCAAACTTGGTATGTGTATTGATATTGTAGATATCTGGTTTGGGATTGCTAATGTGCAAATTTCATAAAATTTTTACGGAGTTATCTGCCCGAGACACTCCCATATTTTCGTTTCTGGATGATAACTTGAGTGAATAACAAGGGATTTTCACCAAACTTGCTATATGCATTGACATTAAGGAGATCTGGTTTGGAATTGTTAATGGGCAAATTTCGTCAAATTTTTACTGAGTTATCTGCCCGAGAAACGCCCATATTTTCGTTTCCGGACAATAACTTGAGTAAATAACAAGGGATTTTCACCAAACTTGCTATATGTTTGACATTAAGGAGATCTGGTTTGGAATTGCTAATGGGCAAATTTCGTCAAATTTTTACGGAGTTATTTGCCCGAGACACGCCCATATTTTCGTTTCCAGTAAATAACAAGACCTTTTAACCAAACTTGCTATATGCATTGATATTATCAAGATCTGATTTAGGATTGTTATCTGTCCATTGATATTATCAAGATCTGGTTTAGGATTGTTATCTGTCCCTCCGTCATTTTCTTTCCAGACATTTTTGCAACGATAACTTTAATACATAAACAAATAATTGCTGTGGCGGGGTATTGTGCTTGCGGTGCTTTTATTTACTACCACCCTCTCAGGAATGTAATATTTAATGTAATGTTACTACAAGTGTGACAGTAGACTTTAGCCATCTGCATCATTCAACAAAGAGCACTTCTTATACCTCAGCACACGATAGTGGCGGAGTATTATGGTATCACATTGGTCATCCATGTGTTGGTCTGTAGTATGTCCATCCATCCATATTTTCTTTTACGGATGACTTGAGTAAATGTCAGTGGATTTTCACCAAACTTGGTATGTACATTGATATTGTGGAGATCTGGTTTGGGATTGCTAAATGGCAAATTTCATAAATTTTTGTCAAGAGTTATCTGCATTGACTCTATAATGGCGGGGTATTATGGTTTCATGTTTTTGTTATTTCATACGAAAAATACTGACATTCTTCTTATTTCTCTATGAAAATATATTAGAAGTGGCTTACTTCTTATGTATGCCCACAACATATATTTTCATGGAGAAATAAGAAAAAAATATGTGGATATCCCTGCTTACCTGGATCTATGCCATCTTCAGATTAATATCAGCCCCAATTTCTTCATTTGACACTTTTGCCAGGCAGACAGAATCCAGTGTCACCCTCATATCTTACCTCTGTTTCTTGATGCTCTTCTTGTGTTCTACTGAAAAACATATAAACATATGTTATGGATTATAGCTTCAGATAAGATTTCTTTTTTCAATCGAAAAAATACATGTATGTTGTGGGTACTCAGTGGAAGTGCTTTGCCAAGATGCTGCAAATGATTAATCACAATATATTTTTTGTGGAGAATTTGAAAATAAATGTTAAATACCAGATACCTCCTGTTATCTTGAGCTATTTCATGTGGGCATTTATTAGAAACACCCCTTCAAGGCTTTTCTAATGAGTACCAACTTAGTTAAGTTTTTGTGAAGAAATAAGAAAAAAATTGGTCATCACGAAAATACGCCTATATAATTTTGACCCCCTTAAACCCCACTTCTTTATAGTAAAATTAAGGTTTACAGGGGTATACATTATTTTTTTCTTATTTCTGCTCAAAAACATAGATTGTGGGTACTCGTTAGAACTGCCTTGCTGAGGCGGTAGCGAGGTGGTTCTAACGAGTACCCACAATCTATGTTTTGAGCAGAAATACAAAAAAATAACAGTTTTTTTTCATCTGAAAATTTCCAGTTTTTTTAGGTGAAATTTTCTATATATTTTAATAGGCATGTATTCGTAATGTGAAAAAAAAAAAGTGCCTTGTCTAGAGCTCTGTATGCTGAAAATGAACATTTTTTCTCCAAACTTGGAAGCTTGACATGTTGTGCATTATCTCCTTGGGGGAATATTCACATGAAATGTTGAGCCCTCTTCTCAAAGTGAGAAAAGATTTTCTGTTTCATTCAGATGATGAGCCTAATGTGGTGCAGATTGTTCAGATGCTGTTAGCAGCTGGGGCTGAAATCAACTGTGGTACAACAACTCCTCTACACACTGCCGTCTTGGCCAACCTTGGCACGTCAAATGCTAGCACTGATCTCGAAGAGTTCCTTATTTCTAAAGGAGGCAATGTGTTTGCTAAAGACGAGAAAGGAAGACTGCCATTACATTATGCGTTCATAACAAAGGCACAGTAAGTTGTATCTTTTGACATTATTAGCTGTTTGCATACTTAAGGTGAATTCTGCAGGCAATAAACATTTTTTGTTCCATATAAAAAAAGGGCTTCATGTATATCTCCTTAGCAGACAATTGGCATGAAAAATTGAGTTCTGTTTTCTGGGAAAAACCTTTAAACGCAAAGTGCCAAAGCAGCATTGTAGCAGACAACATTCTTATTAAAACAAAAATCTGAGAAAATAATGCTTGACATTTCATGTTAGTTGTCTGCCCAGCAGACAATTCACATGAAATGTTGAGATTTATTTTCACTGAGAAAAACAAAAAAAAATTAGCTGCTGCAGTTATGAGTGGCTCTAAAAGGGTTAAAATGTCACCATGATTTTCATGCAAAGTGAAATTTCGTTTAGGTTTTCTATTTCATACAGATAGCTGTACCTGAAACTGAAATAGGAATCAAATTTGCAATGTGAAATATAGTCACTTACATGTATATTTAGTAGTTAATACTAGGGATTTAGAGTTCTAATGCAGAATGAACAAAGCTTATTTGGGCCCAGTTGTTCAAAACTAACGATGTCATTAGTTAACGATTCGTTAAAATTTTTATCGAGTGATACGCAAATATGCTGAAATTTTTTGCTGAAAAAATGTGAGTAGCTTTTGCAGTGCAAAAGCTACTCACATTTTTTCAGCAAAAATAGAATACTATGTATTGAATCCGCTAAAACAGTTAACGAAATGACCCTTAACAAGCTCGTTAAGCTAACGATGCTTTGAACAACTGGGCTCAGATGTATAAACATTCATACTACGTTTCCAAGTCATGAAATTTACATACATGCATCCTAAATGAGCCGCACCAAGTGAAAATATGCCTTTGGGGCATGCACAGAGTCAGACGGTGAAGGCCCCGATCAGACTGCGCTGATGCAGTCTGATCAGGGTTTTCATTGTCCACTGCTAGTCATCGGATACTACAGAATGTTTGAATGTAGAGCAAAGGCACCGATGAGACTGAGCGCATGCGCAGGATGATATGAATCCGCACATTTTGCGCATGCTGGAAGGCACTTGGTGAGGCCCAAATATTGGTTGCTGTAACTCCTTCACTAATACTTACTCTCAAATTTGAACAAGTCCATTTGGCTGCCTAATGTTGTGTCAAGCCCTTGCTGGATGGCAAACAAGGCAGACTTTGATCAAGCTGCTATATTACCATTTTCTTGTTTACCCTAAATATTTAGACCAACGAGCCTGAGCAAATGGTATAGACCCAGATCCGATGCCACAGAAAATGGCATCTGATCAGGGTTATTACTGTTTGCCACTTATTCAGGGTCCAGTTGTTCAAAACTTAACGAAGACGTTAGCTAACATAACATTAAAATTTCTATTTTGTAATATGGCAATTGCATTGGTATTTTTTTGCTGCATTGCAAAAGCTACTCACATTTTTGCAGCAAAACTATCAGTGTATTTGAAAATACCTTAGCTACAACAGTTATCGAGTTTGTCCTTAACAAGCTTGTTAAGCTAACAATGCTTTGAACAACTGGGCCAGGAATTTTAGACACATCAGCAGTGGTAAAAAAGACTTCAAAGTTTAGAGCAAATATGATAAGGAGTTAAGGTGTTCAAATATTTAGTGTAAATGCATTACAGATGTGCCTAAGCAAAGATCAGGTGCTGAAGAACTTTGTGTCTGATCAGGGTCTACACTGTTCAAAACTCATTCAGCACATTTTAGACATATCAGTAGGTAGTAAAATAGAGTTGTTCGAATTTTAGTACAAGTCTGGTAAAGGTTAAGGTGTCTTATATGCTCAGTGGTTCACCTTGTAGTATGCCCACTTTGTGTCCAGCATATTATGGGATCAATTCCTGGCCATGTCGTACCAGAAATTTTCGGATTTTTTGAAAAGCCTTCTAAAATCAAGAAAATCATCAATGTTTGACATCATTCACTCATTTGGAGGCAAAGTCTGATAATCAGAGTCTTCGCTGGGCGTACATGCCATTTTGTTGGTTCTGTCATGCGCTGGCTCAAATGGTAATAGCAGTCTGATAGAGTCTTCGCTTAGCACACATGCCATTTTGTTGGTTTTGTCGTGCGCTGACTCAAATGGTACTAGCTGCCATAGCTCTGGATAAGAGGGGCAGAGCTCTCGATAAGAGGAGTAGAGCTCTAGGTAAGAGGGCCGAAACTAGATCAGAAAGGGTTTAACCCATAAAGCACCAATGACAGACATATGCATTCTAGGTTGTTTTGTTGTTGTTTTTTAGAGAGAGAAAAGCTTGGCTTTTCATGTGAATTGTCTGCTTTATTTTCTCTAAAAAAATTAGAATTGTGTATGCTACACTTTTGCTTGGTACTTTAAGAGTTAAGCATTGCAAATGGGCATTTAAGTATTAAGCTTTAAAGTTGGTGTAAGCCGGGAGGGTGTGTGTCTGTGTGTGTGGGGGGGGTGCTGTTGTGATCAGTCCATGTCCATCGTGCGGCGTCAACTTATACCAAAATCTTACTTGGAGAAATGGAGGGAGTATCAGAAAAATAGTTTTCTTAGTTTTTCCACAAAAAGATAAGTTGTAGATCCTCGTTAGAAGTGCCTCAAGGCGCTTCAAATGAGTAGCCACAACATACATTTTCATAGAGAATATGAAAATTACCAAAATTTTTTGGTTGAAAAATACCCCATATCTGAGTTATGAGTTGCTTTTTGGCTCGGCGCTCAACATTTAGCAAGTTGAGCTAGGAGTCGGATCTGGTCAATGTCACTATGATACGACTGGTTAGCATATCATGTCTTATGTCTTGGATGTGATATTTCAGTGAAGCAGCACTTTTAAAGTGAGCATTGAGCTCCCTGCCACATCCAGACACTGCCGCGAAATGACTGAAAAAGCGTTGAAACAAACAAACAAATTTAGGTGTCCAAATACTTATGGTAAATATGGTTATCTCTGACAAACAGGCCTGAGCAAAAAGTGTAGACCAGGCCCCGACGTTATAAAACTTTTTTCATGCTCAACTCAACTGAGCATGAAATTTTACTTGGTCATGAAAGTAAACATACCAACAGTTAAAACTTTTTTTCATGCTCAACTCAGCCGAGCATGCTCGGCTGAGTTGTTTGTAAAAGAAGTTTTAAAAAATTGTCGTTTTTTTTTTTAAGATTTATAAGCAAAACAAATTTCATGCTCAGCTGAGTTGAGCATGAAAAACGTTTTATAACCTCAGGGCCAGATCATATGGTGCAGAATGTAGCATCTTATCTTGGTCTACACTGTTTGCCACTCATCGAGCAGTTTTTTAGATAACCAACAGGTATTAAAATAGAGTAGTTCAATTTTAGGACAAAGTCTGGTTAAGAATTAAGGTTTCCCAATATTTAGGGGTAAATAAGGAGCCATATTTTGTCATTTCAGTCCTGAGTCTGTCAGTCCACTGGATCCAATTGAGTTATGCAGTATATTAACGGACAGTATGCGGAACAAGGAGTTAGATGTTCAGGATGAAAATGGACAAACACCGCTTCATCTAGCTTCCATGAGAGGAGCCACAATCTGCTGTGTACATTTACTTCAGGTCAGTGCTTTTGCCGAGGCTCTTCTTAAGAGTACCACAATGTGTTTTTGTGGAGTCATAAGAAAGATACCATCAATTTTTTAATGGAAATGGTACCTTATCTGGAAGTATGCTTTATACATTGTCATAGCTGCAGATAACAGGAGTTTCCAGATAAATATGTTATTTTTTCTCATTAGGCAGTAGGGTTGCCATGGTTACAAAAATTGTAAACAGTTGCATTAAGTTTTGTAAATGAAATAATCTGTGTTCATGAACACAATTATGGACAGTGCAATTTCAGCCATAAATGCATTCTGTATTGACCAGTTTGATAACAAACATCTGCATGGAAAAATAAATCTTCCTTTTAACATTCATGTAAAATTTCCTTTATAGCTGTGCAATTGGTATACACTTTGAAGACAGTGCCATATGCGTAAATACTACACTGATTCCTGAATTATCAGTTACTTAGCAAATAGATATAAATACAGCAGGGAACCATGTTTATTACTGGATTAACCTTGGAAGTGCCAGTTGGTATCTGCTGGTCCGGCAACATTCTTTCTTGGAGATTGATCATGAAATATTTGCTACAGTCATTCTCTCCCTTCCACTGATTCAAGAAGGGCAGTTATCAGTTTCTAGAGAAAGAATGTGCAAAAGTACTGGTTAACTGCTTAGAGGACTAAGCTTTCCCAGGACGATGTGTAGTTAGGTAAACTGACTGTGCTCGACATGACCCAAATGTGTTGACCAGGCCATAAAACCTCAACACAAACAAACAGTTGGTATATGTACAGTTTCTGGATGTCTTCAGCCAGTTCTGTTAAGGGTAAATTCATTATTTTCAGACTATTTTGATGAGAAACGTCAAGACTGATCTAAAACCTGACCAGTACTTTTAGACACAGTCAAAATTGCTGAAAATATAAACTGGGATCATAAGCTTGATTTTTTACTAAATTATGTTGACAGTAACAAATATATTTCACTGCTGTTATTTTGATTTTAGAGAGGTGTCTCCTTAACAACCAGGGATAGTGATGGAAATACAGCATTCTCACTGGCAGTTAAAAACAAACATGACAGGTAATGAAATTAATATTTTGATCATAGCAACAGATAAGGCACTTTTTTCATCCGAAAAATGCTGATATCTTTCTTATTTCTCCACAAAAACATATGTTGTGGGTACTCGCTGAGGGGCTTCTAATGAGTACCCACAACATGTTTTCATGGAGAGATAAGAAAAATATTATGTGGATACCCCCTCTTATCTGTAGCTATGTTTTGATGGCTTCTTTTTCTGTAAAATGGGATGCAGCATTTTTCTTTGCAGAATATTACTGTAAGTCTTCCTACTTTTCTCCTACTTTTCTGTCCGAAGAGTTGCTACTTTTTTTACCTACATTTTCATGCACTTCAAAGCCTGTAAATAGGATGTTTACATCATGGAAATTTCCATTTTACTCCAATTGTGTTGGTAATTGAAAGGTTTGCAAACAAACAAACCTTTTAAATATTTGTTAGTGACACCATATTTGGGCAGTGCCCTTCATCAGTAAAATATCAATTTACACTGAATATTACTTGTTTAACACAAACTTTACCTTATTGTTTACAACTGAATTTTGTGTCTCACCAACTGTATTTACTGTGTATGTGCTTGCCTAAAAATACCACCACCAAGATCTTACCCAGGGCCCAGTTGTTCAAAGCATTGTTAGCTTAACGAGCTTGTTAAGGGTCATTTCGTTAGCTGTTTTAGCGGATTCAATATACAATATTCTGATGTTTTTTGCTGAAAAAATGTTAGTAGCTTGCAAAAGTACTCATTTTTTCAGCAAAAAATTTCAGCATATTTGCGTATCACTCGATGTAAATTTTAACGAATCATTAACTAACGGCATTGTTAGCTTTGAACAACTGGGCCCAGGTTAACAGTACATCATAGCTTAATTTAGAAGACATATCGAGGCAGATAATCTCAGTGGAAACATATATTGTGGGGTTACTTCACTTTACCTCTGATGAGTGCCGCCAGATATGTTTTTTTAGGGGAAAATAAGAAAAAAAATATGCCAGTACTTTTTGGTTAAAAAAGATTGATTAATCTAGCTCTGTATACATGCATACCCTACTTAAACTTATTACTTTTGTTTGCGCTTAGGTTTGTCAAAATTACTGGGGCCGGCCTCGGTGGCTCAGTTGGATGCGCCGTCCGACTGGAGACCAGGTCGTGGGTTCAACCCCTGCCAAGGTTGGCAACATCTTTCCTGGAGATTGATCATGAAATATTTTCTACGGTCATTCTCTCCCACTGATTCAAGAAGGGTAGTTGTCAGTTTCTGGTGAAAGAATGTGCACAATACTGGTTAACCGCTTAGAGGACTAAACCAGCCCAGTAAACGTGGTTAGGTAAACTGACCGCGCTCGACATGACCCCATTGGGTTGACTGGGCCCTAAAACCTCAACACAAACAAACAAACAAAATTACTGGGAAAACTTGTAGTAAAATATCCACCTAATAAGGGCAAACTTTAAACAAAGATCAGCAGAGGACTTCATGAGGGGCACATTTAATAATGCTTACGCAATATTTTTACACGATTTTCTTTATAAAAGCATATGTTGTTGGTATTGATTTGAATTCAGATGAGTCCCAGCAACATATGCTTTTATAAAGAAGTAGATAAAAATACACATGCTACAATCTGAGGACTACGAGATTGCTTGACTGCGCTTGCAGGGGTATGTGCCGTAATTAGGTCAGATACTGTATTAGTTTCTTTTCAGCTCAAAGTAGATAAAAATACACAGGCAACAATCTGAGGACTACGAGATTGCTTGACCAGGCTTGCAGGGGTATGTGCCGTAATTAGGTCAGATACAGTATTAGTTTCTTTTCAGCTCAACGTAGATACAATACACAGGCTGCACTCTGAGGACTACGAGATTGCTTGACTGCGCTTGCAGGGGTATGTGCAGTAATTAGGTCAAAGTATTAATACAGTATTAATTTCTTTCCAGCTGTGCGTTGATGTTACTACAGCGGGGAGCTAGTGTTGATGATAGTATTGTTGTTTCAAATAAAATTCCTGACTGGAAGACTTATCACAACAAAAAACTGGTGTGGACGTGGAAGCCAGAACGCCTTGAGCCACAGCATCAGGTTGAAAAATATGCTATATATCAGGTCAGTGCAGACACCAAATTTGGTTAATATCTGTACCCTAAATATTTGGACAGAGGCCTGAGCAAACAGTGTTGATTTAGATCAGATGCAACAATCTGATCAGGATCCACACTGTTTGCCACTCATCAGTTTTTTGACACAGCAAGCAAGTATGCTTGTTCAAATTTTAGGACAAATATGTTGGGTAGTTGAGTTGTCCAAATATTTAGGGTTTACAGCGGTATGTAACTTTATGTTTGAGGCATATATTGCATATATGCACATGTATATGTAGTGTGGGCAATCTGGATGATGGGTCCAGCCATAATGTAAATAAGATTCATAGCTTGAGATAAGCAAGTTTTTATTAACCAAAACTTGGGATATTTTTAGCTCACCTGAGCTCGAAGTGCTCAAGGTGACCTATTGCTGTCAGTCAATGTCCGTCGTGGGGCATCAACAATTTGCTTTAAAAGTCTACACTCCTGGGCCAGTTGACTTGAAACTTGGTAGGAAGCATGTGGGTGACTTGTAGATAAAAAAAAAAAATAGCTAAAATTGTTCAGATGGGAAATCCAAGATTGCTGCCATCTTGAAAATCTGTTTTGCGCTTCTTCTGCTGAACCAAAAGGCCAATTGACTCTAAACTTGGAAGGAAGTATTGGGGTAACTTGCAGACCAAAAATAGGTAAAAATGTTCCGATCTATAATCAAGATCAAGTCATCTTGAAAATCTATTTTGCGTTTCTTCTCCTGAACTGAAATGAAAGGCCAATTGACTTGAAACTTGGTTGGAAGTATGCAGGCAACTTGCAGATCAAAAAATAGCTAAAACTGTTTTGATAGGAAATCCAAGATGGCCACCATGGTGGCCATCTTGAAAATCTATTTTGTGCTTCTTCTACTGAACAGAAAGGCCAATTAACTCAAAACTGGGTAGGAAGTATCATTCTGATCGGAAATCCAAGATGGCCGCCATCTTGAAAATCTGTTTTGCCCTTCATCTTCTGAACCGAAAGGCCAATTGACCTCAAGCTTGGTAGGAAATTTAGGGGAAACTTGTAAATCAAAAATGGCTTAAATCAGTCTGATCGGAAATCCATGCTTGCCGCCATGGGGGCTATCTTGAAAATTTATTTTGCCCTTTATCTCCTGAACCGAAAGGCCAACTAACTCGAAACTTGGTAGGAAGTATCATAGTAGCATGCAAGTCAAAAATAGCTAAGATCTTTCCAGTCGGAAACCCAAGATGGCCACCACGGTGTCCATTTTGAAAATCTATTTTGAATTTCTGCTGAACCAAGAGGCCAGTTGACTTGAAACTTGCTAGGAAGTATCGGGGCAACTTGAAGATCAAAAATAGCTAAAATCATTCCGATCAGAAGTCCAAGATGGCCTCCATGGGGGCCATCTTAAAAATCTATTTTGGCCCTTCTTCTCCTGAACCAAAAGGCCAATTGATTCAAAACTTGATAGGAAGTATCAGGGTGACCGGTACATAAAAAATAGCTAAAACCATTCTGATTGGAAATAAGGTCGTCGCCCTAGCAGCCATGTTGAAAACCTTTGAAATTTTTCTTCTGAACCAAAAGGCCAATTGACTGGAAATTCCAATGGAAGTATTTAGGTGACTTGTAGATCAGAATTAGCTAAGATCATTCTGATTTGATATCCAAGATGGGCGCCATGGCTGCCATCTTGAAAATCTGTATTGAACTTCTTTTTTTGAACCAAAAGGCCAGATCCTCAAAAATACTGAGAACAACATCAGTAAAAATGAGTGGGAATTCAAACTCATCGCAAAAATCACTCAAACCTATTCCAGGTACATCTGGAATTAATAAAAAGGGGAGCAATTAATTTGGATACAGAAGATGAAAGTGATGATTCAAGCACTAGTGATGAGGACAGGTGTTCTGTATGTGGAGACTGGCAGCCTGAACCCATCAAAGAGTGTCACTCCATAATTTTTGTGAAATGGGCAAAGTGTGATCATTGTACCCATTGGACACACCCTGACTTCCTATGGCCACCAGCAAGCGCAAAGTTACAAACACACTGAGACTGCAGAATATTTTTGTTTTATCATGTACATGTGGGAGTGGATGAATAAAAGATAGGACTACTTTAAATCAAGTAAAGTTGTTTAATTTATTTGTTATCTCACAATGACGTGTTAGTGCCATGACAAGATAGGAGACCGGGATAAATGTCCTAAAAATGTACACCAGTTTCTGACAAAATGGCTTATGCAAACAGTGTAGACCCTGATCAGACTGCTCCTTCAGGAGCAGCCTGATCAGGGTCTGCACTGTTTGCCATCCCACTAAGTATTTTACAGTATTACATTATTACAGTATTTTAAGAAACAGCTGCATAGAAAGCAGAATTTAGGCCAAAAAATGTATAGAATAAAGTGTTTAAATTTTTTTAGACATTTACAATATTCTGTATTATTGCATAAAAAGCAGTGTCGCACGTTATTAACAGCCGTGCATTAACCAGCAAAAAGCCGTGTATTAACAAGGCAATTCACAAGCTGTTCATGCACGGCTACGCAACTTTCAATATGGTTGTACCGGGGCCACAGATTTGCTGCTGTTACGAGATGGGTACTGCCCGGCCCTAGAACAAGCATAGTCTGTGGAAATTATGTTCGCGAGACATTGATGAAAAGCCAAAACAAAATAGTGTAAGAAATAATGCGAAATGTAGCAAATGTTTTCAGTTTTTATGCAATAATAGTGATCGAACATGGTTTTCAATGCATTAACATTTGCCAGGTCCCTTGGGAGGTGTTGAAAACTGCAGCCTTTGGCCTGCATGAAAAACCATGTTTGATCCTAATATTCAATAGTAAGACCACCCCACTAGTAAGACCACTTTTAGACAGTCCCAGAAGTGGTCTTAATAGCAGAATTTTACTGTATGTTGCTTTATTTTTCACTTGTAGGGTGCAATCTATGGTGAACTGCAGGGAGTCGCTCATATGGTGTTGGATACCTCTGGACTTACTGGGAAGGCTGTTGAGGTAAGCTGAATTTTCTCCTTAAGATGAATATATTCTAGAAGGAATGACACTTGAGAGTGATAAACGCACTCACAAAAAAATGAAAACGGTTAAAGTATTTCCTATGTCCCGGATGGTGTGTCTGGAAAATCCTTCGTTTTTAGATGAAATTTTAAAATAATACTTTTTGTTTTTCCATGAAGATATAGGATGCAGAATTTACCCGTAATATTGAGATATCTTAACTGCGTCTCAGACTTCTTAACCCTTTTCTTGCTGAACACCGAGCCCTGTCTTTGCAAACAATGTAGATCCAGATTAGTTGGGTTCTGAGGAAGCCAACTTTTCTGGATCTGCACTGTTTGCCATTAAGTATGTGAATTTATAGCAACAATCCAGATCAAGTAATCTGATTGGCTGAAAATTAGTGGGTGTGGCATCTTAATTTATTCAGCCTGACAAGGGTTAAAATTTTAAGACATTCATTTCACTACCAGTTTAGGTGCAGGATGAGTGGCAGAGTGTAGACCCAGATCAGATGTCACTTTCTGCATGCAGCATCTGATCTGGGTCTATATCATTTGTGCAGGCCTATGAACACAATGTGTAGGATTAGTACCGTAATGAATACCATATGAGCCAGTGCATGACAAAACCTACAATTAGACATCTGTGACCATGAAAAACACAGGTGAACTTCTACATCCACCCAGTATGACAAGTTTTCTTGTTCATCTTTCATGGAGATTGATGATGAAATATTTCTACGGTCATTCTCTACCTTTGGCTGATTCAAGAAGGGCACTTGCCAGTTTCTGACGAAAGAATGTGCACAATACTGGTCAACTGCTTAGAAGGCTAAGCCTGTCCAGTAAACCTGTGGTCAGGTAAACTGACTGCACTGGATATGACCCCATTGGGTTGACTGGGCCCTAAAACCTCAACACAAACAAACACAGGTTATCTATCATTCATTCAATAAATAATGTACAATATATCGACAAAAAAGAGAGCCAGACCCCATAGTTCAGTCAGTAGTGTGTCTGACTGCAGATCCAAGGGTCACAAGTTTGAACACCAGGGCCCAGTTGTTCAAAGCGTCGTTAGCTTAACGATGTCGTTAAGGGTCATTTCGTTAACTGTTTTAGCTGATTCAATATACAATATTCTGATATCTTTTGCTGAAAAAATGTGAGTAGCTTTTGCACTGCAAAAGCTACTCACATTTTTTCAGCAAAAAATTTCAGAATATTTGCGTATCACTCAATGTAAATTTTAACGAATCGTTAACTAACGACGTCGTTAGCTTTGAACAACTGGGCCCTGATGTATAGAGCACATTACTCTCTGTAATCTAAAAAAAAAACAACAGATTGCAAATTACTTGAATACAGTAAAGATCCAATATATCGCGGTCTTCAGGGTCCAGAGTCCGCTATCACGATATAAACGGAGCGCGATATAAGTCCAGACATGTACCATGCATGTATAACGGCATGCATAACACTCACTTGGTTTGTCCCTGTGGTGGTTTGCTGAGACATCACAGATAAATGGCATTCAGTCATGCTGTCACCATATTTCCTAATTAAAATTGGATTAGAATTGCTCAATGGCATAATTTACAATGGTGTGCTATGTCTAACAAGTAACTTCAATCGAAACCAGCTGATAAACTACGTTTGAAAACAAGAAATCATTGGGTTGACAATTTAGGACGCCATTTTGGATACTCTGGTTCCCCGGAACTGCAAAGGGAAGTTACTCAAATTGCTTCAGTTGAGCTAAGATAATTTGAGTTGCTTCTCTTTGCTTATTAATGTGTTGCGTGCGCAAAAAAAACCAAAAAAACTGTCGTTTATCAAAGTTAATTTCTTTTTATTTCAAGACGGTTAAAATAAGAACAAAGAATATGTTGAAATAACCTTTATCAACTCTTCCTGAGTGTTTTAACAAAGTAATAACTATTCACAGTGTTTAACATACACATAAAATAATTTGTGGCGTAAAGGTTGCAGATCAGTGGTTGGAAATTCGAAGAGATGCAATCAATAAGGAGATGCTTTCTCATCTTTTTATCCCACTGGTTTCTACATAGAAACCACCGCAAAGCAACACGGTGTATACACATGATGCTTGCTAAACAACATGGTACATACACATGCTGTTCTATTAAACAGCACACCGCAAAGTATCACGGTACAGACACATGATACCCGCCAAAACAAAACTCCTCAAAGCATTCCGGTATGTACACAGAATGCCCGCTAAATCATATACACCACCGCTGAGTAAATGGTACATACACATCTACCAGCAAACTGTTGGATGAGAAAGCAGCTCCCAAATATATAACAAGATTTCAGTCAGAATCACATCCCTTCGGAATTTTCCGCCACCCCCAATCAGCAACAGCTAGATTGCATACTAGACTGGAATGTTCCTGCCCATGAGTTATCCAAATAATCCACAGATTTAAAAACAGCTTAGTCTTTCTGATATTGCAATTTATACTTAACACTCATGTATCTGATGATACACTGTAGAACATTAAAGCAGCATAACTGTCTTTCACCAAAATATAACACCATTACTTAATCCACCAGGCAGGAGAATGAAAGGACATGGATGACTGTTCTTTCTGAAATTATAAAAGAAACTGGGCGGCAGTATCCTACCACAAAATAATGACAAACATTGACATAATTATTTATTTTAACCATCTGAAATAATACATAGAGCTACTGTTCTTTAGCTGCAATACTAAATGGTTATTAGTGAATTAAGAATAAAAATTGGGAGGGAGGGAGGGCGGGAAAACTTTTTCCTTGCTGCAGCAATCAGCTGTCGTCAGAAAGAGGCTGTTGCACTGGGACCCAGCTGTGCAAAACACTTTCAGTATGTCTACATATAAGCCTGGAACCAATCCTTTACAGTGCTCAAAGGACATGTGTACTGAAATGACCTTACAAGTTGGTACAGTAATCAAAGTACTGAAACAACCCAAATTACCAAAAATGCGAACTGGACTTACTATTTTAATGCTGAAATAAATGAAGCCTATTGTAGATCAATATGCTGTATTATTTCAAGACGGTTAAAATAAGAACAAAGAATATGTTGAAATAACCTTAATCAACTCTTCCTGAGTGTTTTAACAAAGTAATAACTATTCACAGTGTTTAACATACACATAAAATAATTTGTGGCGTAAAGGTTGCAGATCAGTGGTTGGAAATTCGAAGAGATGCAATCAATAAGGAGATGCTTTCTCATCTTTTTATCCCACTGGTTTCTACATAGAAACCACCGCAAAGCAACACGGTGTATACACATGATGCTTGCTAAACAACATGGTACATACACATGCTGTTCTATTAAACAGTACACCGCAAAGTATCACGGTACAGACACATGATACCCGCCAAAACAAAACTCCGCAAAGCATTCCGGTATGTACACAGAATGCCCGCTAAATCATATACACCACCGCTGAGTAAATGGTACATACACATCTACCAGCAAACTGTTGGATGAGAAAGCAGCTCCCAAATATATAACAAGATTTCAGTCAGAATCACATCCCTTCGGAATTTTCCGCCACACAAACCAATAATTTGGTTTGCCCCAAAATTCCACCGCAAACAAAACTGGTGTTCACAACTGATCCTGCAGAGCCTCCCGAATGTCTAACATTAAAATATCAGAACCAATATCAGATAGATGTACGCCATCTGGTTTATATAAGCCCGGTGTGTCAGATGTAATTTCTGGATGATCAATAAAGACCCCCTTACCATTGTATTTTATAAAGCGACAAATCACTCTATTAATGAATTTTCGTTTGGATTCCATTTTGTCTGGAACCTGTGTTCCTGACCATACAATACGAGGCAACATAGCAGAAACGAAAATGGCACTGCTAGTGAATGTTTGAACTAGATTACTTAAGTCATCCTTCATATTATGGATCAAGACCACCCCTTTCTGATAAGCTAAGTCATTGGAACCAACATGAACCACTATTGCCTTTGGAGCAGCATTATGGAGAGCAGCATACTGAATCTTTGGTAGAAGCTGTTGCCATTTCATGCCGCCCTGACCCATCCACTTGACTTTCTGAACTTTGGAAGCGCCAACCGTACTTTCAAGCTGCCTGGTTCTGGCTCGGGCTGCTAATCTATTTATGTAGGAGTCCCCTACCAACCATACATCTGGAAATCAAAATTTATGATGCAAATTATCAATAGGGCTAAGGAGCAATGAGCAAGTCCGCTTTATAGTCTTATGTACTTGAGAAATGAATTGGACTGCCATCTGCCCATTTTCTTGATAGTCTCATACGATACGCCTTTGCTGGCTAACCACGAAGCGGCCCCAATACGGAAGGAATGCGTTCTGAAATGTGTTGTTGGTAGATTCAGAGCAGTTATAGCTTTATTTAAAACTGCCCCAAATTGATATCTTGTAAGAGGTTGCCCATTAATATGACAAAAAAGATATACTGATTTGTGAGGTCTAATTTTGAGAAACGCTTCCATGGCCAATAATGGACATTCTGTAGATTCAATAGCTGGAATGTCAATTATATATGGTTTTCCTGTTTGATTGCATTTGGCCTTACGCTGGCGGATTCGTAAAATATTTTGCCCAGCTTTGGTGGTACATAATACATCAGATACTTGCAATGGTTGATCAGGTTGCTGTGACGATGTAAATACCAACTCACTAACACGGATCAAACCAAAAAATGCCAAACGGTAAGCTGCTCTAAATAAAAGTGTTTCATACTCAGAAATGCAGATATTCCCCAAAATTTTACAAATAGCAACCAGAGTATTATACATAATTGGCATACGGTTATCAGGATTGGCTCTAAGACGCTTGTAGCCTTCAAGCATTTTTGAAATGGCAAAAGTGGAAGTGTTATCAAAATTATGGTTAATTTTATGTTGAAAGCTAATAGCAGATATGTGCATGGCAGCTGTTGATGGGGCATAACCATTGTGGAAAAGATAAGTAATATAAGCATGAATATGAGTTTCAGGTACTGGCCACTGCAAAGGGAGAGCATAATTAGATCTAAAAGTTGAAAAGTTTGCCAATGCAGTAGCATATGCATGACGGGTATTAACTGACAAACTTGCAGTCACAAGCTGGTGGGCTCCTGATTGAAGACGCTCCAAAGATGGTCTGGAACAGGCTCTGGCTCTGGTTCGGCTTCCGGGGCCAACTGTCGAAAGCGATTCATCTGCAATCGAGATAAACTGTCCGTCACGGCATTCCGAGAAGTTGATAACTGTTCCGCTTTGAGAACAACATTCAGCTGCAAACATTTTAATGTAATGATTCTGACCAAGACCATGACATACTCTGCCTTTGACGTTTGCGAATTCAAGATATGAACAACTGCCTGATTGTCACATTTGAATAGAATCTTTTTGTTGCTGAGATGCTGACCCCAGATTTCAAGAGCAACAAAAATGGGGAACAATTCAAGTACTGTAATGTCATCAGTAATACCGCGGTGAAACCATTCAGCAGGCCACAGACCATATGTCCATTTTCCCTGAAAATAAGCTCCAAAGCCTTTACCATAACTTGCTGAACTGTCCGTAAACAAACATAAGTCAGCATTTGACAGCCAAAACCTGTCATGAAAGACAGAGACACCATTAAACGATTTGAAAAATGTCAGCCATGTTTGCAAATCTAACCTCATTGCCTTGGAAATCAGAATATGATGATAAGGCTTTGTAATACCCCTTGTAGCATTTATCAGCCGGCGGCAAAAAGGACGACCAGGAACGATAGCCCGGCACATGAAATTCAGTGAGCCAAGAAGAGACTGCATAACCTCCAGTGTAATACTGGACTTATGTAATATTTCTTCAATAAGACTTTGTAGTTTCATAATTTTGTCCTTTGGAATTCGTATCTCCATAAGAATTGAATCAAGTTCAAATCCCAAGAAAATGATGATTGTTTGAGGCCCTTCTGTCTTTTCATCTGCAACAGGCACGCCCATTTTTCCACAAGTCTTGAAAAAGGAAGTCATAATTTCTTGACAGTCAGTTGTGCCAGCTTCACCCCCAAACAAAAAATCATCCAAGTAATGTTCAAGTTCACCCACTGTGCATGATTCTCTTACAGCATAATGTAAGAAATGGGCAAATTTCTCCCATAATGCACATGAATATGAAAGTCCAAAAGGTAAGCAACGGTCAAAGAAGTATTGACCATCAAACATAAAACTTAACAGGGGAAAATCATCTGGGGAGATAATCATTAGGCGAAATGCATTTTTTATATCAACCTTGCCTAGCAGAGCACCTTTTCCCAATTTCTGAATCATTTTAACAGCTTGATCAAATCTAGTATATTGGACACTGCAAAATTCAGGGTCAATATAGTCATTGATTGAATCCCCCTCTGGATATGATAGATGGTGTATTAAACGATATTCACCTGGCTGTTTTTTGGGTACCAAACCCAGAGGAGAAACCCTAAAATCAGTGAAAGGTACAGTTTGAAAAGGGCCAGCAACTCTTCCTGCTTCCAATTCTTTCGTGATTTTTTGCCTGACAATATCAGGGGCTTTATTTGCTGAAGGTAAATTTTTTGATATGACCAATTTTCGAGGACCTTCAAAGTTAATGTGAAAGCCATTTTTAAACCCATTTTTCAACTCTTCCGCTGTTTGTCTGTCTGGATATTCTTGCAATTCCTTCTCAAAGGCAGATAAATCTACAGGAGTGGAGCCGAGCTCAAATTTATTTCCGTTTGAATGGACCACGAAAGGAGGACCTTTGAGTGTGATCTATTTCAGTGTTCTTATTTGCAGTGAATGCATTCTGTTGTAAATTTTGACTGTGTCTGGGACATTGGTTTTCAGAATGGTCCCCCTTACATGCCAAACAAACATGAGAAAATCTACAATTTTTGAAATAGCATTTGCCTTTGTTATAATCAAAACATACGCCAAGTGCAAGACGAGACTGATTTGAGTGGCCAGCAAAGCTAGGCTTAGATTGAAAGGTAGTTGTTTCTAGCTTGTCTGTGTTTGTCATTAATTTAAGCCACAAATCTGAATAAATTTTATTCCACGGCTCCTGTTTTAAAGCTTGCCTTGTCCTAAATTCAGCATCATATTCTCGCCATGCTAAATTTTGACACCTGCTTTCAGCCTCTCTGATGGTGCTCAGGTACTGAATTAATTCAAAAACTTTATCCTGATACTTTTTCAAATATATAGTCATGAATATTAAAAAAGCATCTGTCCACTCCCTGATATTGGTTATTTCTTTTAATACTTTAGGGCGTGTTTGAATTTGGCCATGTTCATTTATAAATAAATTACCAGATTCCTCCCCACGCCTTTTTTGATTTTTCTTTAACAGAGAAGCCAAATTTATATATTCATTTTTCCATATCTTAATACAAATATCTTGCGGAACATGCATCGCAATATCATCATCAGCACAACGTACATCCGGCATCTGAAAGTCAGACTGAGTGTTTTGTGCAATTGTTTGTGCTAGAGGGGTCCCCTGAACCCCCAAAGCACTAGTCCAAGTATTTAACATACTGGACCCTGTAGCATTAATCTCAGGTGAGTATGACACTTGGTTACCCGACTGTTGAACCCCGCCATCACCACATAACCTTACAATTTCTGGTGTTCCTGTTGCCCCCGGTTGAGGGCATGGCTCATTTGCTGCTGTTTGTTGCTGATTTTGTTTTGCTTGGCCCCTAGCCTGACCCTTCCTAGCCCTCTTTCTAGGTGGCATGATTATGGAGGCACCAAGATAATCTCAAAATTGGGCTTGAAATGTTCAAAAAGTTGAAAAATTTGCCAAAAAACTGGACTGAAAACTTTTTCCTTGCTGCAGCAATCAGCTGTCGTCAGAAAGAGGCTGTTGCACTGGGACCCAGCTGTGCAAAACACTTTCAGTATGTCTACATATAAGCCTGGAACCAATCCTTTACAGTGCTCAAAGGACGTGTACTGAAATGACCTTACAAGTTGGTACAGTAATCAAAGTACTGAAACAACCCAAATTACCAAAAATGCGAACTGGACTTACTATTTTAATGCTGAAATAAATGGAGCCTATTGTAGATCAATATGCTGTATTATTTTAGTTTTATTGTTATTTTTTTTGACGCAGTTTTTGTCTTTTGAAATATTTATTGCTACAGAAGTGTAAAATAAGCGGATTAACATCTGTGTATGTGGGACAGAAACATCGTAAGACTACTATCTTGTAAAATTTGCTGGTGTTGAAAAGGAGGTGGACCGTTTTCATATTGAGCAAAATTAGTTTGTGGGCATCATTGACTGATTGAGCATTGAGTAGGTCTATGTACTCAATGATGATAATGATTATGACAATAACGGCGATATAATTTATTGTTTATTATAATCAACGTGTGCGCTGATTGACACTAAGTGGATTGTTTGTCATAATACGTGACACGACTTAGTGTCAGGATAGGCGCGAAAAATCAATTACCGGAGGCGGAACACGTTTTTTTTTTTGTTGTTTTTTTTTTTGCTGAAGTTAAATAAAACAACAAACATTTTATGTTTTTAAATTGTTTTGCCTATGGAAAATTTGGGAGCCATGGCCTGTTCGCGATATACTGGATTACGCGAAATAACGGACCGCAATGTATTGGAGCTACACTGTATTACTTATTTTTTCTAAAAATAGGACTTGATAGTTCTTTCAGATTGTCTCTGGAGTCAGTTTGAATGAAAATGTCAAAAAAAGCAGTAGCATTCAGCTCTATAAGCCTCTGAATATTTGCCTTATAGATGTCATTTCTAACATGGCTCCATATAAGATACTTTTTGTGTCCCTGTGGTGCCATAGCACTAGTTAAGGTGCTTTTTTCAATCCAAAAGTATTGATATTTTTTCTTATTTCTCCACGAAAACATAAGTTGTGGGTACTCATTAGAAGTGCCTTGCCAAGGCGCTTCTAATGAGTATCCACAACATATATTTTTGTGGAGAAATAAGAAATATATTTACCGGATACCCTCCCTTATCTAGACCTATGCCGCCATTGGAAGAATGGTGGAAAGGGCGTACAATCTTACCCCTGTCAGTCCGTCTCCATCCGCATCAGAAATGGCGCAAGCAATTTGCATCTAAGTTTTTTCAGGCATTAGCCAATTGTGTTTAAGTTTTTCAGTCAGGGTCATCCATGTATTTGGGTACTTTTTTCAACCCAAAAAATTGTAGTTCTCCACAAAAACTTACATCATTGTCAATACTCAATAGAAGTGCCTTGTCATAATTTTTCATGGGGAAATAACAGAAAAAAAAAAAAAAAAAAATATATATATATATATATATATATATATATATATATATTTTTTTTTTCTGTAAAACTTCAATGACTCAAACAACGATGGCTCGTTTAACATGGTTGATTCAAACTCATTTTTAAGTCCGGGGAATTTCTTCTGATAGTCCAAGAAATCCAGTATGTAGGGATATTTTAAGGAAATTTTGTTATTCTGTCATAAAAATGATAGGTGTATGAACTCATTAGAGCTTCAGTGAGGCAATTCTAATGTGTACACACAATATACCATTATTAGCTCCCCTAAGCAAGCAGTGCTCGGTGGGCTATTGTGATCTGTTAATGTGCGTAGTCCATCATGTGGCATCAATAATTTGCTTTAAAAGCCTACTCCTCCTAACTTGGTAGGAAGCATCGGGGTGATTTATAGATCAAAAGTAGCTAAAATTGTTCCAACCTAAAATCCAAGATGGCGCCATCTTGAAAATCTGTTTTGCATTTTTTCTCCTGAAACAGTTGACTGGAAACTTGGTAGGAAGCTTCAGGGTGACTTTTAGATCAAAAATAGCTAAAATCATTCTGATCAGAAATCCAAGATGGTCACCCTAGCAGCCATGTTGAAAACCTATTTTGTGCTTCTTCACCTGAACAGATAGGTCATTGACTCGAATCTTGGTAGGAAGCATCGGGGCGACTTGCAGATCAAAAATAGATAAAATCTTTCTGATTGGAAATCCAAGATGGCCACCATGGATGCCATCATGAAAATTTATTTTGCGCCTCTTCTTCTGAACTGAAAGGCCAGTTTGACTTGAAACTTGGAAGGCAATATCAGGGCAACCTGTAGATCAAAAATAGCTAAAATTCACTCTTTCATCTAATCTACTATCAGTTCTATCTCTTTTCTCCCTTTCTCTGGGAGACAACACAAAATGACCTACAAGTGTTGACGTGTCCTTAAACCCCAACACAATCGAAACCTCTTGTTAACGGAAAGGCCAGCTGACTTGAAACTTGATAGGAAGTATCGGGATGACTAATAGATCCATAGCTCTTGATAAGGCGCTTTTTTTTCAACCAAAAAGTATCTATATTTTATTTCTTGATGAACACATACTGTTGTGGGTACTCATTAGAAGCGCCTTGCAGAGGCACTTCTAATGAGTACCCACAACATATGTTTTCGTCGAGAAATAAGAAAACTATTTACCTGATACCCACTGTTATCTAGACCTATGAGATCAAAGAAAGCTAAATTAGTTTCAATTGAAAATCTATTTGGAACCTCTTCTCCTGAACAGAAAGGCCAAGTGACTCAAAATTTCATTGGAAGTATCAAGTTGACATGTTCAAATTACAGCCCAGAGCGAAAATATGGCCCCACCCAGGGTTCACTTGACTGGTACTCAGATAAGCGATATAGGGCCATTTTAGCCCTTTTGTTAAATAAGAGATCAAAAAGACATCCCTATTTTGTCCCCATTTGCCTCCTTAAATGGCGCTTTGATTAACCCTTAATGACTGGAACTGCCCATGTCTAGAACAAATTTCCATGGTCCCAAAGATGTTTGCATCATTGAAGTTCAACCGGATGTGGTTACCACTCTTATCTGGAACAGTGCTCAACCTCAAATGAGCCGCAATATGAGAAAACATACCTATGGACATGTTTGCCCAGCGAAGATTCAGATTAGCCTGAGCATTCACATAGTCTGATCAGAATCTTCAATGGGCACATTTTGGATAGCCAAGAATTCAAAGTTTCTTCTTGCAGGCAACAAAGACTGATCAGACTGCACAATTGGGCAGTCTGATCTGAGTGCATCAGGCGCTCATGTCGGAAGATACATTTTCTGACATTGCAGTTCCAATGTTTCAGGCTGCCTTGAGAGTGAACAAATACCACATAGCTTTGCGGCACTTGAAACATATCCGAGATGCTAGACTGGTGAGTGACTTTACCAATGAAGAAGGACAGAATCTGTTACATTTGCTGGCTCTGGTCACAACACCCGGAAAAGAAACAGCATTACAAGTAAAGGTGAGTACTTTTCCTTAGTTTTCAAGGGAGAGACAAGAAAAATGCACACAGACAGACAGACAGACAGACACACATACGCAGATGCCGGCCTCGGTGGCTCAGTTGGATGCACGTTCGGCTGGTGATCGGGAGGTTGCGGGTTAGACCCCGCCGGGTCGGCAACAGGTTTTCTTGAAGATTTGATCGTGAAATATTTTCTACGGTCATTCTCACCCTTCCACTGATTGAAGAAGGGCAGTTGTCAGTTTCAGGCAAAAGAATGTGCACAATACTGGTTAACTACTTAGAGAACTAAGCCTGCCGAGTAAAAGTGTGGTTAGGTAAACTGACCGAGCTTGACATGACCCTATTGGGTTGACTAGGTAGGCCATGAAACCTCAGCACAAACAAACACACACAATAAAACACACACATTTGCACATGCTGATTTTGCCAACATTGGGATGTCTCGATATTTTTTAACCTTTACTACACTCTGGGCTAATTCAGCAGGACAAGTTAGCAATAATTTTCTTATTTTATCCAGAAAACAGGATTTGACATTTCATGCAAATTGTCTCCATTGGAGACAATTTGCGTGAAATATCAAAGCCTGTTTTCTGGGAAAATTAAGAAAAGTATTTCAATATGTGGTCTCCTGTTCATGTTGAAAGGGCTGTAAAACACCAAACCATCATCATTGCGAACATCATGCTAAAAGCTAAACACAGGATTATATGGGATAAAAGGTGAGGAGAGAATGGAACTAAGAGACTAAATACGTAAGAAAGGAATTACTCTGCATTTGACATCTTTTGGAGTGTCATTTTTTGCCTGGCATTTTACACAGAATAAGTAAATTTGCAAAATTTTAGCATGATTTAATGCAAAACCATTTGTCGTAAATACCTATGCACAAAATGCTTTATTGTAGTCAATAATAATGTTATGGAATATCAATGATGTTAAAGCAGTTAAGAAAAGAAAAAGTATGTTCTAATAAAAAAATTCCAGAACTCCAGTTTACTATAAAAATTGCATAGGACAGACCCATTTTTGGCCATAAACTTAATTTTACAGTAAATATTTGAAAACAAAGTGCAGAAACTGAAAAGACAAATGTTTCCTTATAAGAAATGGTCAATCATAACAAAACATTTCCATTTACAATAAACCACCATGGGTAAAACATCTTTTCCAAAGGATGTTGAAAGCACAGAACTGAAACACTAGATGTATCAGTATCAGACACTGAATTGCTGAAATAAGCTGCCAACAGGAAATGATGCTGCGTTATGGATAGTACATTACTATGTTTTACCATAATAACCCTAATTATTGGGACAAATAGGCCTTTGCAAACAGTTTAGACTCGGATCAGACACCACACAAGGAGGCATCTGATTAGAGTCTGCACTGTTTGCCATACATACAGCAATACTTTAGACATATGAAGGGGTAGTAGAATGGATCTTTCAAATTTTAGAATATGTATGATAAGTAGATAAGGTGTCCCAATACTTAGGCTTATTACGGTATTTTGATTAAATTTTATGTATATGAGCTCTACATGCATCCAAATAAGCTCCAGATGAGTCAGTTCTTTTTTTGTAGTAAATATTGATATTTTTCCTATTTCTCACATAGCATTAGTTAAGGTGTTTTTTTCAGTCCAAAAGTATTGATATTTTTCTTATTTCTCCACAAAAACATATGTTGTGGGTACTCATTAGAAGCGCCTCACCGAGGCGCTTCTAATGAGTACCCACAGGATATGTTTTCGTGGAGAAATAATAAAAATATTTACTGGATACCCTCCCTTATCTAGACCTATGTAATCTCGAGAAAGAAAAAAATGTTTCGTAGCATCATTACGAGTGCTTTGCCAAGGTGCTTGTAAAATGTACCCACAAGATATGTTTTTGTAGAGAAATGAAAAAAAAAAAATATGTATCTGGACAACTCCCTTTTCTGGAGCTATGACATGTCATATCAGATATATGGACTATAAAGGCCAGGATTAGCCTATGCATCTACACAGTCTGATCAGGGCTTTCATTGCCCACCTACAGTCATGTAAGATACAGTGACAAGTATTAGCTTTTTATACCCCGCCACAGGATAGTGGCGGGGTATTATGATTTCACGTTGGGAGTCAGTTTGTCTGTCCATCCGTCAGTCGTACGTATGTCCCTCTGTCTATCTGTCCGTTTTTTTTTCGTTTCTGGATGATAACTTGAGTAAACAACAATGGATTTTCACCAAATATGGCCTGTGCATTGATATTGTGGAGATCTGGTTTGGGATTGCTAATGGGCAAATTTTGTCAAATTTTTACGATAATGGAGGAGTATTATAGTTTAATGTTTTTATTAAAAAAGCTAGCGGGTCGTTTAGCTTAAACAATTGCATGTATGTTTATGCTGCACATGATGGCATATGTATCAAGATTCATTGAACATGTTGAACTAACCTACCGTATTCGACCTAATTACCGCACTGTGCGCTTAGGTTTTTCAAACTTACAGGACACACTCATTTGTGGTCAAATATGTATCTATCTACTAAGGATACACTATAAAAAAGATCAGAAAAGGACTTATTTAATGATGACTATGCGATTTTTTCTGACTTTCTCTACAAAGGCATATGTTGTGGGTACCCACAACATATGCCTTTGTAAAGAAGTAAAGAAAAAAGTACACTGGTTGTAATCTGAAGACTACGGAATTTCTTGACTGTGCGCTTATAGGGGTATGTGCGGTAATTAGGTCAAATACGGTATATGACTCAGTTATTTTCTTAGTTTTGGTTCACTCTGAACTGTCAAATTTACCTGTGATGTGTACACAGATGATAGGTGCCACGCACTTTGTTGACACTTACTATTATCCTGTGAGTTTTTCAACATTTTTACTATAGCAGATCACTAGATAGTTTTACCAATCTGGCTGCTCTTGCACGCTTTCAAGTTACTCCTGACTGCACCTTGAGGTACCAAACCTAACTCCAGGACTTGATGCACCAATCCTTTATAAGCTGTTCCTTTAATGTCTTGAATTTTTGTACAGTCGACTCTCGTTATCTTGAACTCGCTTAGCTGGAATAACCGTTTATCTCGAAGTGAAATTCTGGTCCCTGTTTTAACATGGAAATCTAAGAACAGGTAACAAAATATTGTGGAAAAGAGGAGAAATTGCTCCTTAGGAGCAGTTTGTCCTCTTTTCCACTATATTTTCAATATATCTCTAACTTCAGGAGTCAAATTACATATTCATTTGTTAAATGTGGTTATTGGATTTATTGTTTTCCTCACTTCTGCAGCTCTGATATTTGGAGGCACAGATATCTCGAAGTGTTTCAGAGAGTCCCTTGGAATTCGAGATAACGAGAGTCGACTGTACTTGCTGAAGCATAATTTCATTTGAGGGTGAAGTTGATATGGAAATGAACAATCTTGCTAATTTATACCAGAAAGAGGCCAAAATTTGACAGTAAAATATTCTTTTCTGTTTTGTTCAATATCAGATGCATGACTACTATGTCAACAATCTTGGTGGTTACTTCCACTTAAGCTGGGATTGGTATAATTCCATATTTGATGTGTGATTAGCACAACTCCTATATATGTTGCTCACCAGGGTGACCTGCAACAAACAGAATAAGCCCTGGTCAGTCTTGGCAGATGTGCAAACTGACCTGGGCCTTGTTTGCATATGACACATGCATAGTTCCAGATGAAGTTTTTTTCAGCCAAAAAGTATGGATAATTTTTAGCTCACCGGAACAAAAAGTTCCGGTAAGCTATTCTACTACCCCCGGCGTCGGCATCCACGAATGTTAAAGTTTTTGCCTGAAAGTTTTTTAGTAGCTCATTACTTTTTTATGTGTATATGGATTGAGTTCATATTTGGTATGATGATAGATACTGGGCTAAGGTTTTTATCTGCAGTATCAGCACCCATGACTGTGACCTTGGGGTCAAGATCACAGACTTAGAATTTTGATGTTAAAGACTTTGTGTTTAAGTTTTTAGGAGCTCATTACTTCTTTACCTTTGGATAGATTTAGTTTATACTTGGTATGGTAATAGATACTGGTCTCAAATTTTTAGCAGCAGCATCAGCTCTCATGACCATAACCTTGGGGTCAAAGTGACAGACTTTGAATTCTTATGTTAAAGTTTTTGTGTCAAAGTTTTTAGGAGCTCATTGCTTTTTTTACCTTTTGATAGATTTAGTTCATACTTGGTATGGTGAGAGATACTAGTCAAAAGTTTTTATCAGCAGCATCATCATACATGACCGTGACTTTGCGGTCAAGGTCACAGACTAAGAACTTTTATGTTAGTTTTTGCAGTGAAGATTTTAGATCATTACTTGGTTGCCTTCAAATAAATTTACTGGAGACTTGGTATGGTGAAAGATATTGCTTTAAAGTTTTTATCAGCAACATCAGCACCTATAACCATGACCTTGGGGTCAAGGTCACAGACTAAGAATTTTGATGTTAAAGATTTTGTGTTAAAGTTTTTAGGAGCTCATTACTTCTTTACCTTTGGATGGATTTAGTTTATACTTGGTATGGTAATAGATACTGGTCTCAAGTTTTTAGCAGCATCAGCTCTCTTGACCATAACCTTGGGGTCAAGGTCACAGACTTTGAATTCTTATGTTGAGTTTTTGGTTTTTAATTTTTTAGAGCTCATTACTTCTTTACCTTTGGATGGATTTAGTTTATACTTGGTATGGTAATAGATACTGGTCTCAAAGTTTTAGCAGCAGCATCAGCTCTCATGACCATAACCTTGGGGTCAAGGTCACAGACTTAGAACTTTTATGTTAGTTTTTGCACTAAAGATTTCAGATAATTACTTGGTTGCCTTTAGATGAATTTGGTATGGTGATAGATATTGCTTTAAGTTTTTATCAGCAACATCAGGACCTATAACCATGACATTGGGGTCAAGGACACAGACTTAGAATTTTAATGTTAAAGATTTTGCAATAAAGTTTTTAGGAGCTAATTTCTTCTTTACCATGTATTGGATTCAGTTCATACATGCTGAGGTCAGAGATACTTGTCTAAAAGTTTTATCAGTAGCATCAGCTCCCATGACCGTGACTTTGTTTCTGTTATGGGTCTGAAAATTTGCCTTTGCGCAACTAAGTCAAAGCGCGACTTCCGGTGAGGTATCCTGTCAGGCGACAGGTCTTGTTTTAATTTTTTTATTAAGATATATGTTGTGGGCACTCATTAGAAGCATCTCATTATCATCCCTCCATTGTCTTAAATGATAAATGAGCCAGCGCTCGACAAAACCTACAAAAAGACCTGTGTGACCAGCAAAGATGAAGATCAGCTTGTACATCCACCCAGTATGGCAGGGGGTCTTGTTTATTCCTCTTTGAATAGCCTGGAGGCTGTTGAAGGCACATGCAATCAGCGAAGACTCTGATCAGACTGCGTGGATGCTCTGGCTGATCTGAGTCTTCGCTGGTCGCACGTCTTGTAGGTTTTGTCTGCCCAAGCTCAAATAATATTGAAAGGGACATAAAACACCAACTCATCACCTATGCTCATGTTTACTGACAGGTTGTAGAAGTATTGTTAGAGCGGGGAGTGTCATTGAGTCAACTGGACAAGTATGGACGAACACCACTGATGTATGCAGCGTTCAGACACCAGCCGTGTCAGCTTGGAAAACTCTTCATAGGTTAGCTTTTCTACTTTTAGAAATTTTCTGATCTTCCACAATATGATTGTAAAAATAATAGACGTGTGTGACAGGAATAAAGAACTTATAGCACTATAGGAGGTGTTGTGAGGTGTTTTTTGAAACATTCTCCCTTTGGCTGCAGATGGTGCCCATCGTAGCCAGTAGTAGTAGCCATCAGTTACTGTCTGTGGCATTTTTGGTGGGATTTCAGCTACCATTCCTACTAGCATTCCACAGCAGGTAGGTTCAGCAAGCTTATGATGACGCTGTTTAAAATAGCAGCTAACATGAAATGAAACCTTTTGATAGAATCATAGTGCTACTGACAGTCTTTCTGCCAAATTAATTTTACTAAAACAAATCATATAAAAACTTTAAATATCTAAAATTGTGCATTTTCAGCATTCATAACTGTGATAGTGTCAAAGTTCCTGTGCACGTTGGTCACAGAAAGAAAACTTTTCATAGTTACAGACTAACAGTCGACTCTCGTTATCTCGAAGCCCAAGGGACTCTCTGAAACACTTTAAGACATCCGTACCTCGACATATCAGATTTGCGGAATTGAGGAAAACAATAAATCGAACAACCACATTTAACAAAATAAATATGTAATTTGACTCCTGATGTTAGACATACATTCAAAATATTGTGGAATAGAGAGCAATTTCTCTTCTTTTCCACAATATTTTGTTACCTGTCGTTATATTTCCATGTTAAAACAGGGACCAGATTTTTTTACTTCAAGATAAGCGGTTATTGGAGATAAGTGAGATCGAGATAACGAGAGTCGACTGTACCTTGTTATTTTGGCATTGATACTCACTAGTAGCCATTGGTGTCCATCGACATATATTGTGGCTGCCAATGGAAGCTTAAGGAGCTGCTACCAGTTCTCTCTTCTCTGTCAAGACACGTGGCCGTGTGTATAGCTCTTGTGTGTGGAGTGCAATGCTCCATGCCAGTGAGACTTGGCCATTGACAAAACCAAACCTTCAATGTCTGCAGCGGAATGACAGGGCAATGATCAGACAGATCTGCAATGTCAGGCCGCAAGACGTTGTCACCACCAGGTCCAGTGAACTACTTGCACGGCTTGGCATTGAGGATCTGGACCTCATTCTGAAGGAGAGAAGGCTCCACTGGTATGGACATGTGGAGTGCTCCAGTGGTGCAGTCAAGACAGCCTTTCACATACAGGTTGAGGGAAAGCATGGGCCTGGGAGGCCCAAGATGACATGGAAGAGCTGACAGAGAGGGATTGTAGAGATAGGAAGCTCTCGGCTATCAACCCTCATGATAGAAATATGTGGAGATCTGGTGTGAGATCTGCCATGCTTGCAGCAAGCCAGCTGTCTGGAAGAGGGTCCACTGATGTGGATGTTGCCCCTGTACCTGCATGTTAATCAAAAGTCAGATTATGATTATGATGATATGATAATGGAAGAATTCTGAAGGCAACGGTTTATGTGATCCATTCTGTACTAGATGCTAGAGATATAAACTTAATGGTGTATCTAAAAGTGGGTACAGACATTCACCACTTTTACCTATGTCTGTCCATCCCATACATACCAGATAGAATTTACCAGATTTGATGGGATTAAGGGGAATAGACACACCATAAAGGGAAATAACTGTCTTGGAAATACTTAACCTTCTGCTTCGTTACAGCTGCACTTAAAGGAAAGAATTGGCTCCCTCTGGAGTAGTCCCCATTTGTTAAAGGATTTAAATACTGGAGAGGCAACCAGTCTCCCATGAACAAAATGGACAAACCTCGCAATGTGTATCCAGATTAAATATCATAGCTGAAGGCTCTTGGGGAGCTTATAGGATAGGCAGGTGTCCATCTTTGGCGTCCTCAACATTTCAAACAATATCTCCTGCAACTGCTGGGCCAGTTGAAACTAAATTACATGTGGAGCCTCCAGGGGTCGGGGGAACAAAAGCTTGATGTCTGGGTTACATGACCAAGATGGCCACCATGCCCATACATGGTAAAATCCTTTGACAATCCTCTGCTCAGGAACCGAATGGCCAATGACCTTGAAACTTGGTATGCACCTGGGTATGCAGGCTCTACCAGGTTTGTTCAAACGATGACCCTTTGTTGACCTTGACCTATTTTACAGCAAGGTCAAATTTGGTCACTTGGGCTTTTTTATGCAGAAAGGGCAAACAGTGGATTTTTCCGAAGCAGTTGTTGCCTATGATATCAGAGTTGATCTTTTGCAATCAGCTAAATGATTTTTTAGCTCGCCTGAACAACATTCACGGAGAGCTATTGTACTACCCCCAGCGTTGGCGGCGTCGGCATCCACAAATGTTAAAGTTTTCGGTAAAGTTTTCAAGACCTCATTATTTCCTAACCTTATCACCAGTTTGCTTCCTCTTTGGTATGATGATCCATATTGGTACCATCCCCACCACTTTAGGTCATGTCAAGGTCAAGGTCACAGATATAGAATTTTCATGTTAAAATTGTATGTCAAAGTTTTTAGGATCTCATTACTTCTACACTAAATGATGGAATTTGTTATGCCCCGCCATTTTCAATGGGCAGGTAGGGGGGCATATAGTATCACCGCTGTCTGTATGTACGTCCGTCCCGTCCATTCGTCCCATACGTAACACAAATGGTTTCCTTGTGATATCTTTTGAAAGGATTGGTGTATTGGATTGAAATTTCATCCACAGGTATATAATCATAAAATGTGTCAGGCTTGATTTAGGGTAAAATCCACCAATTATTTTGGGAGTTATGGCCCTTTTTCAACTTTGAAAAATTTTCAACTTTGAAAAATGGTTTCCGTGCGATATCTTTTGAAAGGATTGGTGTATTGGATTGAAATTTTATACACAGGTATATAATCATAAAAATGTAGGTCAAGTTTGATTTAGAGTAAAATCCACCTATTATTTTGGGAGTTTTGGCCCTTTTTCAACTTTGAAAAATGGTTTCCGTTCCATAACTTTTGAAAAGATACGTGTATTGGATTCATATTTTACACACAAGCATATAATTATAAAATATAGGTCAAGTTCGATTTAGGGTAAAATCCACCAATTATTTTTGGAGTTACGACCCTTTAACAATGTTGAAAAATAGTTGAAAAATGGTTTCCGTTCGATATCTTTTGAAAGGATTGGTATATTGGATTGAAATTTTATACACTGGTATATAATCATAAAATGTAGGTCAAGTTCTATTTAGGGTAAAATACACCAATTATTTTTGGAGTTACGACCCTTTAACAATGTTGAAAAATAGTTGAAAAATGGTTTCCGTTCGATATCTTTTGAAAGGATTGGTGTATTGGATTGAAATTTTATACACTGGTATATAATCTTAAAATGTAGGTCAAGTTCTATTTAGGGTAAAATCCACCAATTATTTTGGGAGTCATGGCCCTTTTTCAATTTTGAAAAATGGTTTCCGTTCCAGAATTTGAAAAGATTAGTGAATTGGATTCATATTTTATACACAAGCATATAATTATAAAATATTGGCCAAGTTTGATTTAGGGTAAAATCCACCAATTATTTTTGGAGTTATGGCCCTTTTCCAGCGTTGAAAAATAGTTTAAGTTTGATATCTTTTGAAAACATTAGTGTATTGAATTCATATTTAACACACAGGTATATCATCATAAAATAGAGGTCAAGTTCCAATTAGGGTAAAGTCAACCCATTATTATGGAAGTTATGGCCCTTTTTCACTTTCAGAAGATGTTTTCCTTCCGATATATTTTTTAAAAGATTGATTTTTGTATTTGATTCATATTTTATACACAGGTATATAATCATAAAATATAGTCAAGTTCGATTTAGGGTAAAATCTGCCAATGATTATGAGAGTTATGCCCCTTTTTTCAACTTCATTTTTTGCAAAATGCCTGCGTGTGGGTGTGGATGGCCCTGGGTGGGGCATCTGTCATACTGACACATTTCTAGTTCCTATTTGGTGTTATGATAGACGCAGTCAGAAGTTTTTATCAGCTCCATCAGCACTCATGACCATGACCTTGAGGTCAAGGTCAAGGTCACAGACTTAGAATTTAAAAGTTAAAGTTTTTTTTAAAGTTTTTAAGACCTCATTATTTTCTAACCTTATCACTGATTTGATTCATCTTTGGTATGGTTATACATATTGGTCCAAAATTTTGCGCTGTACCATCCCCACCACCCTAGGTCATGTCAAAGTCAAGGTCACAGATTTAGCATTTTCATGTTAAAATTTTATGTCGAAGATTTTAGCATCTCATTACTTCTAAACTACATGATGTATTTAGTTCCTATTTGATATCATGATAGATACAGGTCAAAAGTTTTTATCATAGCCATCAGCTCTCATGACTATGACCTTGAAGTCGATGTCACAGACTTTGAATTTAAATGTTAAAGTTTTCGTTAAAGTTTTTAAGACCTCATTATTTCCTAACCTTATCACCAATTTCATTCATCTTTGGTTTCATGATACATATTTGTCCAAAGTTTTGCGGATTACCATCCCCACCACCCTAGGTCATGTTAAGGTCTAGGTCACAGACTTAGAATTTTCATGTTAAACTTTTACGCCTAAGTTTTTAGGATCTCATTACTTCTAAACTACACGATGGATTTAGTTCAAATTTGATATCATGATAGATACTGGTCAAAACATTTTATCCGCACCATCAGCACTCATGACCATGACCTTGAGGTCGACGTCACAGACTTAGAATTTAAATGTTAAAGTTTTTGTTAATGTTTTTAAGACCTTATCGCTGATTTCATTCATCTTTGGTTTGATGATACATATTTGTCCAAAATTTTATGCAGTACCATCCCTACCATCCTAGGTCATGTCAAGGTCAAGGTCTAGGTCACAGACTTAGAATTTTCATGTTAAACTTTTATGTCGAAGGTTTTAGGATCTCATTACTTCTAAACTACACGATGGATTTAGTTCCTATTTGGTATCATGATAGATACTGGTCAAAAATTTTTATCAGCACAATCAGCACTCATGACCATGACCTTGAGATCGAGGTTACAGACTTAGAATTTAAATGTTAAAGTTTTTGTTAAAGTTTTTAAGACCTCATTCTTTCCTAATCTTATCACCGATTTGATTCATCTTTGGTATGATGATACATATTGGTCCAAAATTTTGCCCAGTTCCATCCTCACCACCCGAGTTCATGTTAAGGTCAAGGTCACAGTCATGCAAAAAAAATTTCCTGTTAAAATTTTATGTCAAAATTTTTAGGACCTTAGTACTTCTAAACCATATGATGGATTTAATTTATATTGGTATCATGATATATATTGGTCCAAAGTTTTATCAGCACCATTAGCACTCATGGACAGAATTTTCCAGAAACAAAATGTGCAATATCAAGTGAGCTATCCTGTCTGGCAACAGGTCTTGTTATAAATAAGGTCATTTATTGGCCTTTGTCCTGGATGCCTCAGAATCAGTTTTTTTTTTTCTTCTCTATAACTGCTGGGCTGATTGAAATCAAATTATTATGGAGTCTCTGTTGGCTGGGGGAATGAAAGTTTGTTCATGGGTTGTAGGTCACATGATCAAGATAGCCACCATGTCCACATATGGTAAAAACCTTTGAAAATCTTCTTCTCAGAACCAAATACCTGATGACCTTGAAACTTGGTATGCATTATTGGGTACTCGGGCTTTACCAAGTTTATTCAAATGGTGACCCTTGGTTGACCTTGACCTATTGTACAACAAAGTCAAATTTGGTCACTTAGGCTTTTGTATGGGAAAAAGACAAAAAAGTGGATTTATGTGAAGCTGTTGTAGCCTACGGCATTCAAAGTTGATATATGCAATCTCCTAAAAGAACTTTTATAACTACCAAAGGTCAGGGTCATTTACTGACCTTTGTCCTGGATGCCTCAGATTCAGTATTTTTTTATCTTTGCCTCTAAAACTGCTAGGCTGATTGAAACCAAATTACATGTGGAGCCCTGTGGGACGGCTGAACGAAAGTTTCTTCATGGGCTTTGGATCAAATGATCAAGACATTCACCATGTCCATGTATGGTAAAAACCCTTAGAAAATTTCTTCTCAGTACTTGAAAGGCTGAAGGCCTTGAAAGTAGCTATGCAGTATTGGGGAATCTGGCCCTGCCAGATTTATTCAAATCGGGACCATTTGTTGACTTTAACCTATTTTGAATAAAAAATTAAAAAAAACTTGTATCAAAATTTTAAATATTGATAAACAGAATTTTGAAAGTGCAAGTTCTGAGTGCGAAAGGGTTATGGTTGCAGAAGCAGACTAGCTCGCTCACTTGAGCTCTGGTGAGCTCATGGCCCATGCGCCTCTTGTTTTCTTAACCTTTCCATGAAAACATATGTTGTGGATATTCAAGGCGCTTCAAATGAGTACGCATAACATATATTTCCATCAAATAGGAATATTAAGGGGATTGAAAAAGCTGTTTATCTGGAACTATGAAATGGAGGGGAAATCTCCAGGGCCCAGTTATTCAAAGCGTCGTTAGCTTAACGAGCTCGTTAAGGGTCATTTCGTTAACTGTTTTAGCGGATTCAATATACAATATTCTGATATTTTTTGCTGAAAAAATGTGAGTAGCTTTTGCACTGCAAAAGCTACTCACATTTTTTCAGCAAAAAATCACAGAATATTTGCGTATCACTAGATGTAAATTTTAACGAATCGTTAACTAACGACATCGTTAGCTTTGAACAACTGGGCCCAGGTGTATTCATTTATAGGATGACAATATCATTTAAAAAAAAACACTTATTCAAATATATTGAAAATTCACCCGAAAAACTGATAGTTTTCGGATAAGAATTTGATAATTTCATATTTCTGATCAAAACATAGATTGTAACCGCCTCACTGAGCCAGTTGTAACGAGTACCCACAATCTATGTTTTTGAGCAGAAATAAGAAAAATAATGTATACCCCTGTAAACCTCAGTTTTACTATATAAAAGTGGTGTTTGAGGGGGTCAAAATTATATAGGTATGTTTTCATGATGGTCGGTAGGGGTGTAACGATACACCTACCTCACGATACGATACGTATCGTGATACTTACCTCACGTCGCCAGCCTCGGTGGCTCAGTTGGATGCGCCGTCTGACTGGAGACCAGGAGGTCGCGGGTTCAACCCCCACCGAGGTAGGCAACATTCTTTCATGGAGATTGATCATGAAATATTTTCTACGGTCATTCTCTCCCTTCCGCTGATTCAAGAAGGGCAGTTGTCAGTTTCTGGCGAAAGAATGTGCACAATACTGGTTAACCGCTTAGAGGACTAAGCCTGCACAGTAAATGTGTGGTTAGGTAAACTGACCGCGCTCGACATGACCTCATTGGGTTGACTGGGCCGTAAAACCTCAACACAAACAAACAAACTTACCTCACGATACGATACGTATCGTGATACTTTTAATCAGACAGACTGACTGACACACACACAGCCTGGCCATACTATAAGCTTGTTCAGCTGTTAGATTCTTGGGTTTTGACTCGGGTTTTTGAAGGGTTATTTCTGGGTGTTTCCTTTTCAGATAAGTCGACATATTAGAGGTATTGCCACTACTGTACGACACTGACCCTTTGCAAATTTTGCAAATACTGGTTTTGTGAGTTTCTCGGACTCCTTTGTCGGACGTAATTTGAACAAATCCAAAAGTACTGGCGACTTAAAAGAAGCTGGCGGGTCAACCAAGTTCGGTTCTTTGTCTTTTGGCCCCTAAACATGCTCATTTTCTCCGCTCTTTCGCTTGAGTTCGCTGCGATCAGCTGTGACAAAAATTTCGAAGGTCAAGGTTATGGATTCGGCCTTAATGCATTCATGACAGGAGCGTTCGGCGCCGTAAAAATAACTGTAAACTTAATATTTTTTAGATGTCTGACTTTTTTTTTATTGCCATTTATTGTCATTCGAAATCTGTTAATAAGCTAATATAGAACCATGTTATGGAAGATTTAATCATTAAAACAATATTTCTTTCACGAAAATTGAGATATTTTTATGGGCCGAACAGTCTATTGTTGCGAGTGCTTTTTAGCCGAACGGAATACGGTAGTTTTCGTAAGGCGAAAGAAGACGCTTACATCGATAATTAATGTATCAATATAACAAAATTAAGTAGGATTCAACATAAAAACAACATTTAAGCAGTTTCTCTGCTATTTTTGTTCTTAATTTTGTCATTCGAAGAAATTTTTTTGGGTGAACCGAACCGAACCGAAATTACCAAAAAACGGACCGTGAACCGAACCGCCAGCTTCGTACCGCGGTGAACCGTACTTTCGGTGAATCGTTACTCCTCTAATGGTCAGTACAAAAATGAGTTTAATATCTGATGCTCAGTATGCAGAGCTTTAGGTAGAAAATCTCTGTCTTTTCCATAGCTTCTCAACTTATAGTAAGGATCACCAAGCATAAATTCCATCGCAGTATGTGTGGGATTATACCTCTTTAGGTGAGGTGTCCACTTGGCCGAGTGGTTAGCATTCAACTACGGCGGGTTTCGGATCCCGCTGCAGGCAGAATTCGGCTGATGACAGTATTATCCTTTATTGCCCAAAGCCTTCCAGAATCAAACTTTCCATTGTCTTTTTTTGAATTATATAATGTTGAAAGGCACCTAAAACCAAAGCATCATTGTCATCTTTGGGTGAGTGAGGCAAAAAAATGTGTCATATGATATACATGTAATATTTCCAAGTTGTAGTATGATAATTAATGACCCATTTATGCTTAGCATCCCATAAATGGGACCTTTGTAAACAGTGTAGACCCGGATCAGACGCAGCAGAATGCGACATCTGATCTGGGTCTACACTGTTTGCATTAAGCACAGGAATTTCTATAATTAGTAAAAATCCTAAAAATGAGTCAGACACCCCTTAAATTAGAAATGGTCCAGTCCAATGAGTTATGGTAGAAGAGTCCATTTAGCATAAATGGGTTAATTTAGTGCTAGATATTCCTCAGTAGGATGCGCATCCAACTGGTGATCAGGAGGTTGCAGGTTTTATTCTAACCGGGTCTGGCAACATTGTTTCGTGGAGATTGATCGTGAAATAATTTCTAGAGTTATTCACCCCCTTCAGCGGATTCAAGAATAATTATGAAATAACCTCTGCAGTCATTTTCTCCCTTCTGCTGATTCAGCTGATGTCAGTTTCTTTTGGAAGAATGTGCACATGTACTCACTACTGTTAAACGCGTGTGGTAAGATAACTTACTGGCTCAACATGACCCAAATGGGTTGACAGGGCTGTAAAACCTTAACCCAAAACATAGCTGAAACATGTAAATAGAAAACAAAAAATACAAAACTGTATGTTTCTAAAGACTGTTTGCAGAATATGTTTTTGTGTATATGTGCATGCATTGTTGGTCAATGCTTAACACTCTGGGTAAAACGAAAGACATACTGAAATACTTTCATTATTTTCCCCAGAAAACAGGATTTCACATTTCATGCAATTTATATCCAGTGGAAACCATTTGCATGAAATGTCAAATCTTGTATTCTGAGAAAAGTAAGAAAAAAAATCATCAATTTGTCGTCTGTTGACTTAGCTCAGAGAGCAGTAAAGGCTAAATATATATTCTTGTACTTTCAGAGAAAGATCCAAAGTGTGACCTGAGTAAAGTAGATATTTATGGCCGCTCTACAATGGTGGCATTCTTCTGGGACCATGAGAAAATCTATGAACAAACAAAGGACAATACGTATGTAATAACATTACTATTAATTCTAATAGTGCTGAATTTTTTCAAGATAAGGTATTGTGATGACTTGCTGTCTGTCCTCATCCGTCCACACCTTTGAACGTCTTCTACTGAAACCCCTGGGCCAATTTTCTTCAAACTTCATGTGGAGCCTTCTGTTAAAGAGGGATTGAAAATTTGTACAAATGGTCATGGTCTGTTAATCAAGATGACTGCCATGTCCATATATGTTAAAAACGCTTAAAAATCTTCAGTTTTCACCAGATTTCACATGAGGTCTTCTGTTTAAAGGGTATTTCCAATTTGTTCAAATTGGTTTTGCGCCATTGAACAAGATGGCCACCATGCCAATATATGGTAAAAACACTTAAAGATCTTCTCCAGAACCAAGAAAGCTTTGGGTCTTAATCTTGGTATATAGCATCGAGGCAGGCCTCGGTGGCTCATTTGGATGCGCCGTCTGACTGGAGACCAGGAG
This sequence comes from Anodontia alba, assembly GCA_964016985.1. Lineage (NCBI taxonomy): Eukaryota > Metazoa > Mollusca > Bivalvia > Lucinida > Lucinidae > Anodontia > Anodontia alba. The sequence continues at coordinate 51,503,583 of OZ024823.1, read as the reverse complement.
GTCGCGGGTTCAACCCCGTCGAGGTCGGCAACATTCTTTCATGATGATTGATCATGAAATATTTTCTACGGTCATTCTCTTCCTTCCGCTGATTCAAGAAGGGCAGTTGTCAGTTTCTGGCGAAAGAATGTGCACAATAATGGTTAACCGTTTAGAGGACTAAGCCTGCCCAGTAAACGTGTGGTTAGGTAAACTGATCGTGCTCGACATGACCCCATTGGGTTGACTGGGCCGTAAAACCTCAACCCAAACAAATAAAGCATTGAGGACTCAAGGTCTACCAACTTTGTTCAAATGGTGACCATAAGTTGACCTTTTTATGGCAAGGTCAAATTTGCATCCTCATGCAATAAGAAAACTGACTTTTCAACACTCCCCCCAGGAGGGTTATCTGCCCTTGCTCCTGGGCTATATACAGGTATAAAAATCACGAACTCTTTAAAAGGTTTTCCTTCTCTGAAACCGCTTTTCACCAGATTTCATGGGGCCATGGGGCCTTCCGTTGAAGGGATGTTAACAATTTGTTCAAATGGTTCTGCACCATTGAACAAAATGGCTGTCATGCCCATATATGGTAAAAACGCTTAAAAACCTTCTTCTCCAGTACAAAGAAAGCTTTGAGGCTGAATCTTGGTATACAACATCGGGGACTTAAGGTCTACCAAGTTTGTTAAAATAATGAGATGAAGATGACCTTTGACCTTTTATATGGTATGGTCAAATTTGTGTCACAGTTGCTGTGGCAATACTGGAAGAATGTTGCCTGGTATTTGCAAATATGCAACAGCTGTTTTTATCAGGTTAGTGAATTGTGGCCCATGGTTCTCTTGTTTTAGGTCTCTTCTTTCTCTCATCTGGCTGGATTTGAACCAGTTTCTAACTACTATGCAAATGGCAGATACTGAAGATAAGAAGGACGTCAGCATGTTTTTCTTCATTCTTTAGAAAAAAATTACATTAGGACTGTCAAACCAAGCATAGCCTTAAGCCATTTGAAAATGTGTAAAATTGTTCAGAAATCCAATAAAAGGTTTCCAAGGCTAATGTGTGCTGCCCACTCTAGTGTACGTTTGCGTGATGTTGAGAATCATACCAGTCCTTAACCCATTTAAGCCTAGCGTCCCATAAAGGGGACATTGGCAAACAGTGTAGGCCCAGATCAGATGCTGCAGAATGCGGCATCTGATCATGGTCTACACTGTTTGCATTAAATAATGGACTTTCTATAAAACATGGTATTAATAAAATGTAACTAGACACCCCTTATATTGGAAATAGACGTAAAAGAGTGAAGGTAGAGAATCCATTTGGCATGAATTTGTTAGCCAAGAAGGCTTAACAATTTCTGCATGCCTGCCTCGGTGGCTCAGTTGGATGCACGTCCTTCTGGAGACCAGGAGGTTGCGGGTTTGACCCATGCCAAGGTCGGCAATATTCTTTCGTGGAGATTGATCGTGAAATATTTTCTATGGTCATTCTCTCCCTTCGGCTGATGCAAGAAGGGCAGTTGTCAGTTTCTGGCGAAAGAATGTGCACAATACTAGTTAACTGCTTAGAGAACTAAGTCTGCCCAGTAAACGTGTGGTTAGGTAAACTGACCGCGCTCGACATAACCCCATTGGGTTGACTGGGCCGTAAAGCCTCAACACAAACAAACAAACAATTTCCGCACAATCTGTCTGAAGAAGCTGCCTAGAAATGATGAGCATATACACTCAGAAGTGAATGCAATTTATCAGGGCCCAGTTGTTCAAAGCATTGTTAGCTTAATGAGCTTGTTAATGAGCTCGTTAGTGGTCAAAATATTAACTGTTATAGTAAGTACAGTATCTAATTCACAGGTATTTTTGCTGAAAAGTTGCAAATGCGAAAGAATTTTTCAGCAATGATCAAAGTTTTAATGATATGTTAACTAACAACATCGTTAGTTTTGAACAACTGGGCCCAGAATGCCTAATGATTGCTTACCAAAACTAAGATTTCTGTACATCTTGACATCATACTGTATTTCTAGCTGAACTGGAGATTTTGTTGCACTGGGTTGATTATTGGAGATAAAATCTCATTCAGAAAGAATTTTATGATATTATATACATATATATGGTATCAAAGCACAGCTCATTATGTATTTCATTTCTACACTAGTAGTACAAAATCTAAGAAAATTCTAACTAGGGAGTGGCTAGTTTTGGGGTTACCCTTGGTTATAAACATGGTGTTCTGCAAGGAGGCTCATTGCTAACCCCTTGTAATTTATGTGAAATTTAAATATGAGCCAGCGCAGAACAAAATCTACAATAAGACTTATGCAACCAGTGAAGACTCAGATCAGCCTGGGTATCTGCACATTCTAGTCAGAGTCTTTGCTGAATGTATGTGGTTACTACAGCCTCCAGACTTCAAAAAGGAATATTAGCCGCCCTCAGTGGCTCAGTTGGATGAACCGTCAGACTCTAGACCAGGAGGTCGCAGGTTCAACCCCTGCCGAGGTCTGCAACATTCTTTCGTGGAGATTGATCATGAAATATTTTCTACGGTCATTCTCTCCCTTCCGCTGATTCAAGAAGGGCAGTTGTCAGTTTCTGGCGAAAGAATATGCACAATACTGGTTAACCGCTTAGAGGACTAAGCCTGCCCAGTAAACGTGTGGTTAGGTAAACTGACCGCGCTCGACATGACCCCATTGGGTTGACTGGGCAGTAAAACCTCAACACAAACAAACAAAAAGGAATAAATGGAGAACCCTTGCCATACCAGATAGATGTACAGGCTGATCTGAGTCTTTGCTGGTCACACAGGTTTTATTGTAGGTTTTGTCATGCGCTGTCTAATATCATTTTTATGACTCTTATTTTAGTGATATTATGCAAGCACAGTATGAAGACGCTTAGTGGAGGCAGATTCTTGGATATTTTTTTCAGTTTAACCTTAACTCTTTTCCTGCTGAACCCGGATATATCCTGCTTGCATACAGTGTAGATCCAGGTCAGTTGGCTTCTGAAGAAGCCAACTGATCTGGATCTGCACTGTTTGCCATTAAGTATCAGAATTTATATGAACAATCCAGATCAAGTAATCTGATTGGCTGAAAATTAGAAGTGGGCATAGCATCATAATATATTCAGCAGGACAAGGGTTAAAATCATAATGTGGCGGGTATCCTCTGTGAGGGGCTTCTAATGAGTACACACAACATAGTTTATATGGAGAAATAAGAAAGATTATTGCAATTATCACAAAAACTCCTCCTTAAAAAGTCTCTGATATTCTACAGTATTCAGTAAGTTGACAAGGCATAGTTGTAGCATCAGATTACTACTTGGGTAAAAATGTGAGGGAAAATTGTTCTTTTTAAGTCATAGGACTTGTTAAAGAAGAGTATTTGATGATAATTCTGGGATTATTTTTCTTATTTCTCCATAAAAATATATGTTGTGGGTACTCATTAGAAGTGCCTCATGTTTTCATGGAGAACCGGAGAATATTATACCAGAATATTTACCAAATACAGTAAAATCTCTATATTAAAATCACCTTTGGGACTGCCTTAAAGTGGTCATATTGGTGTAGTGGTCTTAACTCTTATCCTGCTAATCACGACAATCCCTACCTTTGCAAACAGTGTAGATCCATATCAGATGGCTTCTGAAGAAGCCATCTGATCAGGATCTACACTGTTTGTCATTCAGTTTGTGAATTTGAAAGAAAATGTTATATGATGTAATCTGATTGGCTGATAGTCAGAAATGGATGTGGCTAATTAAATTATTCAGCAGGATAAGGGTAAATATTGAATATGAGATAGTAAGAAAGAAACCATTTGGGACTGACAAAAGCTGCTCAAAATAGCGGCGTGGTCTTAATTTTGAGTGGTATTAATAGCGAAAGTTTACTTTCTCCTCCTTTACAAGTCCTCTGTTGAAATATAGCAACAGGTAAGGCATTTTTTCATCTGAAAGCTGCTGGTATCTTTCTTATTTCTCAATGAAACCATATGTTGTGGTACTCATTAGAAACGGCAAGGTGCTTCTAATGAGTACCCACAACATATGTTTTCGTCCAGAAATAAGAAAAATATTATGTGAATACCCCCTCTCATCTATTGCTATGTTGAAAGTCATTTCCAGTTTAATGCATATATTTTGCAGGGACTGGATCAAGTTATTAGTTGAAGCTGGATCAAGCTTAGATTTTGTATACCAAATACCAGTTTCAACTACACCATTATTTGATATAACCATAGCGGAATATGCCCCCGATTTCTTCAAAACACTGGAGAACTGTGGCTCCATGACACCATTGATATCAGCAATACATCACAGTGACTTTGGTCTCACTAAGTTCCTCCTCCAGAATAAAGCTTCATCAAATTTGGCTGACAGTAATGGTGTAACTCCTTTGATGCATGCTGTTAGACAGGTGAGTCGAAGTCAAACTTGACCAACAGTTATGGTGTAAATCCTTAGATGCATGCTGTCAGACAGGTGAGTCAAACTTGACCAACAGTTATGGTGTAAATCCTTTAATGCATGCTGTCAGACAGGTGAGTCAAACTTTGCTGATAGTAATGATGTCACTCCTTTGATGCATGCTGTCAGACAGGCAAATCAGACTTGGCTGACTCCTTTGATGCATGCTGTCAGACAGGTGAGTCAAACTGGCCGAAAGTAGTAGAGTAACTCCTTTGATGCATGCTGTCAGACAGGTGAGTCAAACTTGGCCGACAGTAGTAGTGTAACTCCTTTGATACATGCTGTCAGACAGGTGAGTCAAACTTGGCTGACAGTAATAGTGTAACCCTTTTGATGCATACTGTTAGACAGATGAGTCAAACTTGGCTGACAATAATAATGTAACATCTTTGATGCATGCTGTCAGACATGAGCAATAGTTATAGTGTAGCTCCTTTCATACATGCTGTCAGACAAGTGAGTCAAACTTGACCAACAGTAATGGTGTTATTCCCTTGATGCATTCTGTCAAAAAGTGAATCCAACTTGGTATATAGGAATGGTGTAACTCCTTTGATGCATGATGTCAGACAGGTGAATCAAACTAGGCTGATAGTAACGTTGTTACTCCTTTGATGCATGATGTCAGACAGGTGAATCAAACTAGGCTGATAGTAATGTTGTTACTTCTTTGATGCATGATGTCAGACTGGTGAATCAAATTAGGCTGATAGTAATGTTGTTACTTCTTTGATGCATGCTGTCAGACAGGTGAATCAAACTAGGCTGATAGTAATGTTGTTACTTCTTTGATGCATGCTGTCAGACAGGTGAATCAAACTAGGCTGATAGTAATGTTGTTACATCTTAGATGCATGATGTCAGACAGGCGAGTCATATTTGGCTGACAGTAATCGTGTAAGTCCTTTGATGCTGCTGTCAGACAGGTGAGTCAAATTTTGCTGACAGTAATGGTGTTACTCCTTTTGATGGATGCTGTCAGACAGGTGAGTCAAACTATGCAGACGGTAATGGTGTAACTCCTTTGATGCATGCTGTCAGGCAGGTGAGTCAGTCTTGCCCAACAGTAATAGTATAATTCCTTCGATTCATGCTGTCAGACAGGTGAGTCAGACGTGACAGACAGTAATGGTGTAACTCCTTCGATGCATGCTATCAAACAGGTGAGTCAAAGGGCCGACAGTAATGGTGTAACTCCTTTGATGCATGCTGCCAGACAGGTGCATCAACTACATAGCTTTAGATAAAGTACACTGTATATCCCTGAAATAGGAAGTATGCTTGGGGGGCATATGGGCCGGGTCAAGCAAAAAAGTTCCTTCAAGCATGCGTAAAATGTGCAGATTCACATCTTCCTGCACATACCCAGTGTCTTAGCTCGGCCTTTTCTCTCCATTCATACATTCTGTAGTATCCGATGGGTCTGTTAGTGGACAGTGAAGGCCCTGATCGGACTGCACAGATGAGCAGGCTTATCTGGGCTTTTGCCGCCTGCATATGCCTGAAGACACATTTTAGCATGACGTGGCCCAAATAGTTTATCATGCCATTCTTTGGTTCATCTGTCTGTCTGTCTGTCTGTCCATTGATCTTTCCGTTCACATATCCATCTGTTCACACTTACTTAAGATTTATATCAACGTTTCTAAGAGATTTTATCTCCTCAGCTCTTAAATAGATACATTTTGAACATGTACTGATATTTCATATTGTTCCAAAGATTTCATAACTGTATGTCCCAGCCCCCTTGGTGACCTTGAGATCAAGAGCATGGTCTCAGAAATTTTGGTTTAGGTAAAAGTTTTATGACAAAGCTCTAGCTTTGGTGGTGGCACCTGCCTGGTTTATACATGCCCCTCCAGTTTATTACTTGTTGTAGCTTCATACAAAAGACTTGATAGTTTCCTATTTCTTCACAAAAACATGTTTTTCAGTACTCATTTTAAGTCTTGCAGTGAATCTTCACTTTCAGAGTAGACCCCCTTTACGCCTGCCTCAATGGCTCAGTCGGATGTGTGTCCAACTGGTGAGAAGAAGGTCATGGGTTCAAGCCCCACCAGGTCCGGCAACATTCTATCATGGAGATTGATAATGAAATATTTTGTACGGTCATTCTCTCCCTTCGGCTGATTCGAGAAGGGCAGTTCTCAGTTTCTGGGTAAAGACTACACAAATACTGGATGTACCTGCCCAGGTAAAAGTGTGGTTAGGTAAACTGACCATAAAATAAACCTAATTGGTTGACTGGGCCATAAAACCTCAACACAAAGAAACAAGACCCCTTTCCATAAGGGGCATGGTGTGCAGGAAAGTAAACAGGAAGTCACAGAACTTGTTTCTCTTGCAAAAAATGGCAAAAAAAATTTACCAGGGCCCAGTTGTTCAAAAATAACGATGTCGTTAGTTAATGTATCGTTAAAACTTTGATCATTAAATACGGCATGTACACTTATATTTTTGCTGAAAAAATGTGAATAGCTTTTGCAAATGCAAAAGCTACTCGCATTTTTTTTCTTCAAAAATACCTGTGATTAGATATTCTGCTTACCAAAACAGTTAACATTTTGACCACTAACAAGCTTGTTAAGCTAACAATGCTTTGAACAACAGGGCCCTGCTGTTTCCAGTCTCTTTGAATCTTTTCAGTTTTGATAGGTAAGAAAATTAGCAGCAAAGACTTGTTTTTCACCTGCACAATTGACTCTGGGATTTGGGATTTGTATCTCCAGAGTGCAAAAATAATAGAGTCTTCCCCTACAGTAAGCTGCATTTTATGTTGCTGTTAGAAGCGTTCAGGTGGCCGAGTAGTTAGTGCTCCCAACTTCATATAAAGACGTCCTGGATTAGAGTTTGCTAGAGGTGGAATTCAGCTATATAGAGCTTCATTGCACAGAGCCTTTTATTATCAGTCTTCCATTATCTTGATATGACATAAATAATGCTGAACGGGATGTAAAACGTCAAACCATCATCACTTATGTTGCTGTTTTACAGAATGATAAAGCTTTAGTTAAGTTGTTGTTAAACAATGACTTCACTGAAGAAGAAACCAGTCTTACTAAAATCGGATCCAGGAGCGGTCTACGGAGACAGCTGTCTCGCCAAGTTTTCACAATCAAACCAGCTCAGCATACACCAGAACCAGTACCGGCAAAGGATGATGAGGCTGATGATGAGGAAGCTGAAGACGATGAGGCAGCTGAAGAGGAAAATGATGAGGAAAATGAAGAAGATGAGGATGAAGAAGGTACACTACAACCTCATTATAACACGGTTCGTTATAACACGGTTTTGGATACAATAGTGTTCAAAAATGGATCCCAAAAATGTATAGATTATATTGATAAATGACCATAAATGGTCATTTTTCAATATAATCTATACATTTTTGTTGGATGGGTTTTTTACAAAAATCCATCCTTTAAAATAATTTATGACCCCAACAATAGTGTTATAAAGAGGTTGTGGTGTACATACTTTAGATAGGTGGTATCTGTATAAATATTTTTCTAAGAATACAATATAACAACATGGAAAAATCCCAGTAAAGACTCTTTTCAGCCTGTGCAGTCATGCAGTCCTAGCAATTTCATGATTTTTATGCTTCAAAGTTCGAAGAAGTTGGGAGGACATATTGCTTTGGGCTTGTCTGTCTGACCATCCTTCAGTCAGTACATCACACTTTTAGGACCCATGAATGATAGGATTTTCACATTTCATATATGCAGTGCTGATGAAGAATTAGCTGATCCTGTATTTTCTTTTTCTTTTCTGTCAGAATCTTCATGGTGGAGTTAGGCCCCTTTTCAGACTTAGGCATTCTAGCAAATGAAAATCTTGTAAGCAAAATATCTATTGGAAGCACTTGAGTTAGGCTCATGAAATTTTGCAAGCAGTTTGGAACCATTGTGTAGATGACTCGAGTAAATTTTGCTGAAGTTTTATAAATATTTGATCAAAGTATGCCCCCTTTTCAGACTTAGGTATTTTAGCATTAGAAAATCTTGTTAACTTTGTCATTTTGTAGGGAAAAGTATATAGTTGGGGCATAGTGTTTTATGAACACATTTCTATTTATTCTTTGGCAGAAGCACAATTATATGATTGCTTAACAATTTTTTTTTATTGTCTTTTGAGAAAATAAGGCTTGATATTTCAGTTGATTCACATGAAAGACCAAACCTTATTTACTCTGTAAAATATATATAAAAAATAAAATAAATAAATATTACATGTTGTCTGCTAGAACTTTCTTTCTTTCAATCTTTGGAGTGATTGTTTTATCAATAGTGAAATCTTTGACCTGCATGCAGATGTCTCTCTGGACAGGAGCCCTCCAGTTAATATCTTGATCTGAAGGACAATCTTGTATTAACATCCCTGCCATTAATGCTTATGTAGCATATTGAAGAGCTCTTTAAGATTTTAAAATATCTGGAGCTAGAATTTTTTTCTTAACATCAGTTTATTTTTTGATTCATTGTCAGGAGATGAGGAAAATGAAGATGATGAAGATATGGGCGACGAGGATGAGGAGGATGCTGACACAGATGTTGTTGATGAGGAGGAAGAGGAACAGGAGGCTGAGCCCCTCCCCATACCCAGACTGGGCTCCAAACAACCTTCCATGAAGCGTCTTGGTACTAGTCTAGGATCTAATATAGGTTAGACAGTTGGATACCATAATTACCCTATATATTCAGACAACTTAATTCCATAGCATGCTTATCCTAAAATTTAAACAGGTCCATTTTACTACTTGGTGATATATCTAAAAGCTTAATGGTTGAATGTCAAACAGTGTAGACCCTGAGCAGATGCCACAATATTTGGCATCTTATTTGGGTCCACTCTGTTTGCTCAGGCTTGTCTGTCCAAATGCTTAGGTCAGATCGAGGGTTGAGCGCAAGACTGGCGTAAGTGAGATGGTTGTTTTTTCCCAAACCTAATCTCCTCACCATGAAGGCGTTATGAAGATTACAACATTTCTTTCTGTAAACAATGAAAATTTAGGTGCCATTGCTCGTATGAGCAATGGCACCTATATTTGCATTGTTTACAAAGGGGTTCAAGTTGCCCCTAAACAAGGGTTTCAAAAATATGTTTGAGTTACCATAGTCTTGCGCTCAACCCTCGAGATACAGTAGTATGGTTTTCTCAGAAAATTTTTGACTAATGTATGAGCTATTCCATGCATAAAAGGTCATGCAAACAGAGAAGGCCCTGATCAGACTGTACAAAGTGCCAGATCAGACTGTGTGGCTGCCTAGTCAAAAGAGGACCTGCGTTTTCTCTGTATATCTAGAACACACCTTTACATATATTAAAACAATCATGTCAGTCGGCAAGTATTTAAGTACTTGAAACACAAACTTATTTGTGAAAATTAATAACTACCAGCCATTTAAGTTGTTCTTGATATGATTATGAAAGGTACAATGAGGAAACCAAAACTGCTGTCATTCCAGCCATTTTTAGCTCGCCTGGACAAAGTCCAGGAAGAGCTATTGCACTACCCCTGGCGTCGGATTCGGCGTCAGAATCGCTCATTCTGATGCCGAATCCGACGCCAGTTTTGGTGTCAGCGTCCACATTTACATTAAAGTTTTTTTTAGAGCTTATATTTTCTAGACCATTTGATAGATTTGGTTCATATTTGTTATGATGATAGATATAGTTCCAAAGTTTAATTCAGCAATACCCCAGCCCATTACCTCAAGGTCAAGGTCATGGACTTAGAAATTTTTAATGTTAAAGATTTTTAAGAGCTCATATTTTCTAAACTATACAATGGATTTTGTTCATATTTGATATGATGATAGATACAGTTCCAAAGTTTTATTCTCCAATACCTTGCCCATGCCTATGGCCTCAAGCTCAAGGTCACAAAAGTTTTATAAAAGCCTTTAAGAGCTCATATTTTCAAAACCATATGATGGATTTTGTTCATATTTGACATGATGATAGATACAGGTCCAAAGTTTTATTCAGCAGTACTCACTGCCCTTGCCCATGGCCTCAAGGTCAAAGTTAAGAACTTTTGTATTAAAGTGTTTTAAGAGCTCATATTTTCCAAACCATATGATAGATTTGGTTCAAATTTGGAATGATAATAGATAAAGGTCCAAAGTTTTATTCGTCATCACCCCCACCCATGTGTATGACCTCAGGATCAGGGTCACAGACTAGAAAGTTTTATAATTGATCTCTGATAATGTCAAACATAACAATAAATAACCAAACCATAGCCAAAGAAATCCAATCAAGAGCTAAAATGCCATAACATTTCCTCATACCGTAATGATTTTAAGTATTGGGATTTAACATTCTTTGGTGGAGATTGATCATGAAACATTTCCTGCGATCATTCCCTTCCGCTGATTCAAGAAGCGTAGTTGTCAGTTTCTGCCAAAGGAATGTGCACAATACTGGTTAACCGCTTAGAGGATTAAGCCTGCCCAGTAAAAGTGTGGTTAAGTAAACTGACCACGCTCGACATGACCCCATTGGGTTGACTGGGCCATAAAACCTCAACACAAACAAACAAACCTTCAGGATTTATAGGTAATTGAGTCACTTTCGAGAGACAACTTTGTAGAAATTGTTTTTGCTCCCTTTTGAAAAGGGTCTACTGTAAAAAGAAAGAATTTTCTCCCCATGGGAGCAACTTCTTTCGTTTTAGAGTAGATCCATTTTCAGAATGGAACTGGTATATAGAAGAGCCAACAGGATGTCAGAAAAATTGTCTCCATTGTCAAAACTGGTGGGAAATCTATCAAGTGTATGTGTCCGTCTTAAGAAACAACATTTTAATTTCTCTTCCTGGAAAACAGGACGTCTATTTCATGTCATTGTCTCAATTTATATGAAATGTCAAACCGTATTTGCGGGCCTTGGTAGCTCTGTCGGATGAGCATCTGGCTGGTGATCAGTAGGTCACAAGTTCGATCCCTGCCGGGTCCGGCAATATTCTTTCGTGGAGATTGATCAAGAAATATTTTCTACAATCATTTTCACCCTTCAGCTGATTTAAGAAGGGCTGTTGTCTGTTTTTGGCAAAAGAATATGCACAAGTACTGGTTAACAGCTTAGAGTACTAAGTCTGCCTAGGAAAAAGTGTGGTTAAGTAAACAGTGTGTGTGTGTGTGTGGGGGGGGGGGGGGGGGGGGTGAATGATAAAACTACCACTTACTTGCCAATCCCTAATTTTGACTAAGATAAAAATAATGCATATTTTCCTTTCAGATGAATTCCCTGTTGTCGAGAAAACTAGTGATGTGAACATAAATGCAGCAGATTCACAAGGTTGGACAGCCATACACCACCTTGTTTCACCCCTTGAGTACGGAACATATGACAATGAAGAGTTGCTTTATGTTCTTTTCAAAGCTGGGGCTTCTATAAACGAGAAAGATGCAGCAGGGCTAACTCCTCTAAATCGGGCGTTGATCTGTGGGGCGGTGAAACTTTCACAGATGTTACAAAAACTCCAAGGTGTTGAATTGGATAAGCAGGTGAATTGCCAGTTTACCTCAAATGTTCTGACACATTGACTCTTTGAAATTTGAAATGTAAAAGGTGTAGTTTTCAGTCGAACTGTTCTTTTTAGCTCAACTGAGTTATGCTCAGGATGAGCTATAGTGATCACTCTATTAAGCACCAGCAGGGAAAGAAGACTCTTTTGCACACCAGCAGGGGGAAAAGACCCTGTTGTGCATCAGCAGGAAAAGAAGACCCTGTTGAGCTTGCCTCTTGTACGGAGACAAAGGATGTGTAGCGGAGTTGGGAGTGGCACATGCAATTGAAATAGCCCTTTTCCTATCATTTCTTCACTATTTTAATGACGATAAGAGCTGGGCAAGTCCCTGCATTCTGGCATAGATAAATATGGATTATAAAAAGATTGACCCTTGAGAGCAATGAATACACACAAAAAGACAAAAAAAAACAGGGCCCAGTTGTCGTTAGTTAACGATTAAAATTTACATCGAGTGATATGCAAATGTGCTGAATTTTTTTGCTGAAAAAATGTGAGTAGCTTTTGCATTGTAAAACTATTCACATTTTTTCAGTAAAAAATATCAGAATATTGTGTATTGAATCTGCTTGAACAGTTAACGAAATGACCCTTAATGAGCTCGTTAAGCTAACGATGCTTTGAACAACTGGGCCCTGAAGTGTTTAAAACTTACAATATATGATTGAAGTAACAAAGCTGTAAGTTACAATCAAAATTTTATTTGCAAGGGTTATCTTCCTCTGCCCCTGTGCTGTATACATGTATGAAATCATATTATTATTTAACAGTTACTCTTCTGAAGCACTCATGTTGATCCTACTGTTAAAACGGGATTGAGAGTTTGTTCAAATGGTCACACTCCATTGACTGTTATGCCCATATATGGCAACAAAATCAAAATAATGATAATAAACACAGTCTTCTTTTTCATAATAGGATTTTCTTGCTACAAAAGGTCACTAAGATCACCCAGGGCCCACTTGTTCAAAGCTAACGACGTCGTTATTAGTTAACGATTCGTTAAAATTTACATCGAGTGATACGCAAATATTCTGAAATTTTTTGCTGAAAAAATGTGAGCAGCTTTTGCAGTGCAAAAGCTACTCACATTTTTTCAGCAAAAAATTTCAGAAAATTGTATATTGAATCCGCTAAAACAGTTAACAAAATGACCCTTAACGAGCTCGTTAAGCTAACGACGCTTTGAACAACTGGGCCCAGGTGTTTGTTCCAATTAATTTTGACTGTAGTTACACTTACATAATGCATGGCTATAATTCTTCCACAAGCTATCTTGAGCTCAGGTGAGCAACCCAGGGGTGTCATGGCCTTCTTGTTAATGAGTACCAAAACATATTTTTTTTTTTTGTGGAGAAGTAAGAAAAACCTTTTGGTTGAAAAAAAAAAAAAAAAGCTTATCTGGAGCCATATATTCTGCATTCAATGTTAAGCCTTAAACTGCCAATCACAACAATTGTTGTCTGCTTTGTCATCTACTTGTGGTTTAAAAGTCATTTTTACAAACAGTTGGACTCAGATCAGACTGCTTCTATAGGAGAAGTCTGATCTGGGTCCACACTGTTTGCCTGTATGCAAAAATAGGTTTGAAAAACTTGCAAGAATATTCAGCAGACGTCATAAACAGACGACATTTTCAGATGCAGGATTTTTTGGCCTTTTAAATGTTAAGACCACCCTGCAAATAAGACTACTGTTACTGTATTTCTTTTGTTGCTTCTATTGACAAACTGGGCCCAGTTCTTCAAAACTAACGACGCGGGCCCCCGTAACCTCGTGGATAGGAGAGTTGATTCTTGATCCGTTAGGTTTCTCACTGCTGCTGTTCGAGCCTTGCTCTGGTCACATGGGGGAAAGCCAAGTTCTGCTTATAGATGGTCAGGTAGTTTTTTCCCAGGGTCTTTGGTTTTCTCCCACCTTTGATGAACGATTGGCTCAATATAAGCGAAATATTCTTGAAAGGGCTGTAAAACCCAAATCAAAAAAAAAACAAAAAACTGACGATGTCCATAGTTAACATACCATTAAAACTTTGATCATTAAATATGGGATAAATGCTAATATTTTTGCTGAAAAAAATGTGAGTACATATTTTCAGCAAAAGTACCTGTGAATTAAATATTGTTCTTACTAAAACAGTGAACATTTTGACCACTAACGGGCTTGTTAAGCTAACGATGCTTTGAACAACTGGTCCCTGGGTTGTTGAGTGGTGGCATTACGAAGACATGCCTATTCAAATACACTGAAAATTTTACCACCAAAAAATGAAAATTTTCAGATAAAAAATTCTGATATTTTTTTCATATTTCTGCTCAAAACATAGATTGTGGGTACTCGTTAGAACTGCCTCGTCGAGGCGGTTCTAACGAGTACCCACACTCTGTGTTTTGAGCAGAAATAAGAAAAATAATTTATACCCCTGTAAACCCCAGTTTTACTGTATAAAAGTGGGGTTGAAGGGGGTCAAACGTATATAGGTATGTTTTCGTGATGAAAGGGCCTACTTTACTTGCAGTGGATGGAGGAAGTAGACATGTTAGTAGTTCTTTTCCCTCATCCTCTATTTCTCTCTTTCCTCTCCCTAACTCTTCTGTCCATTTCTCCTTTTCTCTTGGAGACGACACAAAATGACCCAAAATGATGTTTCTTAAAGCAAAAACTAAAAAAAATCAAATTGTTGTCGAGTGTTGAGAGATGATTAATGGGATATTAGTTCCCTATAGTGCGATCAGCAGAGGGACTCCTGTTTTACCTTTTCATAGGGCTATATAAGAGAGGGTAGATCATTTTTTTTTCTTATTTCTCAAAAAAAAAAGCAACATATTTTGTGGGTACTCATTAGAAGGTGCTTCTGATGAGTACCTAAAACATGTTTTTGTGGAGAAATCAGAAAGATATCAATACTTTTGAATTGAAAAAAAGCATTGCATCAGGAGCTTTGCCTTCCCATTGTCAGTAGATCTGTACCGCCTGAAAGGCTGGGTCATACCATAACTCAGAAGTATTAAAGATAGTCTTATGACAAGGTATGTTGATGGAAGTGATCATGCATATCATTTTGATTTGTTGGTTGGAGAAATATCTTGGTTATTCCAGTGAGTATTCACAAGATATGTCGAGGTATTCAGATAGCCGAGTGGTAAGTGTTACTGATTGCGGGTCATAAGGTCCTGTGTTTGAATCCTGCTGGAGATGGAATTCACACTGTACAGTGCTTAACCCTTGTCCTACTGAATAAATTAAGATGCCATACCCACTTCTAATTTTCAACCAATAAGATTACTTGATACAGATTGTTGCTATTAACTCACATAATTGATCCCAAACAGTGCAGATACAGATCAGTTGGGCCAGCCTCAGTGGCTCAGTTGGATGCGCCGTCCGACTGGAGACCAGGAGGTCGCGGGTTCAACCCCCGCCAAGGTCGGCAACATTCTTTCGTGGAGATTGATCATGAAATATTTTCTACGGTCATTCTCTCCCTTTCCGCTGATTCAAGAAGGGCAGTTGTCAGTTTCTGGCGAAAGAATGTGCACAATACTGGTTAACCGCTTAGAGGACTAAGCCTGCCCAGTAAACGTGTGGTTAGGTAAACTGACCGCGCTCGACATGACCCCATTGGGTTGACTGGGCCGTAAAACCTCAACACAAACAAACAGATCAGTTGGCTTCTTCAGAAGCCAACTGATCTGGATCTACACTGTTTGCAAAGGCAGAGGTTATCCGGGTTCAGCAGGACAAGGGTTAATAGCACAGAGCATTTTCATTATCATCCTACCATCATCTTGATATGGGGTGGTCGGGTGGTGCGAAGGTGCTGTGTATCTTACATCACTGGGGCGTCCAACTGATATTGGCTTACAGTTGGGCAAGGCCTGCTATCCTTGTAGTGGGTAAGGGTAGAGGGGGAATGTTTTTATTTCTTCTGTTTCTTCACTTTCATTCCTGTTCCTCTTTCTTCCCTGTCCCTCTCTTTCATCTCCTCTACTCTCTCTTCTATCTCTTTTCTCCCTTTCTCTGGGAGATGACACAAAATGACCCTCAAGGGTTGACGTGTTGTTAAACCCCAACACAATCAAAATCATCTTGATATGGTTTACATATTATTGATCCAGGGATTACAGCATCTTCTGAGATGACATTCCCTTTGACTGACATTCTTTTGCTTTAGAGTAGATCCCTTTTCAGAAGGAAGGAAAAACAATTTTGACAGCATTACTGACTGTGAATGTGTGTCAATTACCCCTAAGATGAAATCTTTAATTCTTACCATAGCTAAAAAAAAAGCAGTGATATATTTCTTACTTCTCAATGACAAAATGGGTACTCATTAGATTTAATGAGTTCGCACAACATTATAATTTTGTGGAGAAACAGGAAAATTGATATTCTTATTTCTCCAAGGAAACATGTTATGGGTAGTCTTTAGAATTAATGAGGACCCACAACCTTTATTTTCCTGAAGAAATAGAAAACCATTTATTTGTATAAGCATCTTAATATGAGCTATGTCTTACAGTAGATGAACTCTGTAATTTTAGGAAAAACCCACATTTCTTCCATTCCGAAACTCTGCTGCCGAGGAGGACCTATCATTATCAAGTGGTGATATGTTTGAGGCTGATGCTGATTCAATGATACGTAAATTAGAGGGGACAGCAACACAGCCAACTCCAGAGATCAGCAAACCTAAACCAGATAAATATTGTATGGTTGCTAAAGTAGGGTAAGTAGGGGTGTGGCTGTATTATTGTGCACATTCTGTTAAATATTGCTTTATCTGTTCTGGGCCCGGTTGTTCGAAGCGTGGTTAGCTTAACGAGCTCGTTAAGGGTCATTTTGTTAACTGTTTTAACAGATTCAATACACAATATTCTGATATTTTTTGCTGAAAAAATGTGAGTAGTTTTGCATTGCAAAAGCTACTCACATTTTTTCAGCAAAAAATTTCAGCATATTTGCGTATCACTCGATGTAAATTTTAACGAATCGTTAACTAACAACATTGTTAGCTTTGAACAACTGGGCCCAGTTTGATACTTGAATATAGCTCCAGAAAGAGGGTCTAATCTGTAGATATAATTGAAAATTATTTTGGTTTAAACAATATATTTTTCAGTAATTTACACACAGACTTACATATACAAACAAGAATGGTACAGAATTTGATGGTGAGCATGATTCTTCTATGCAAGTCATCTGTTAAAATTATTTTGATTCAAGAAAATACTCAAATCACTTATTAATTGTCTTTGATGAAGACACTCTTCTTAATTTGTTTCTGAAAGAGTGATGAATATTAATCTTTTTCAAGGAAATCCTATTCGACAGTTTCCAAGTTCCATATTGGCCAGTAATATTGTGTATGACTAAAGATTGGCATACTTTAGAAAGAGATTCAGCTGAAATTTCTTCCTTATTAACAACATGCTTATTACAAAAGTGTATGTTATCGCTGCATAATTATGATATCACCATGACATCATAATTTGACATCTGCAGAATTTGCCCAGAGGGTGCTAAAAGCTAATTATGCTTATCGAAAGTTTGCAGACAACAAATGTTTAACTGATATCCCTCCCGCCACCCCTTCAGAATTAGGCCTCCATGTGAGTCATGTCTGTTGAAGATGGTTCACACAGCATGTCAAGCCCAGATGTTTTGTGATATGCCTCCATAGAAATTACAAAATAATTATGGTAAACAAGATGTTCAGGAAGAGCCACAATCACAGGAATATAGTCTACCAATGACACAATGAGGAACAAGTTGGCCTCAGTGGCTCATTTGGATGCGTATCCAACTGTTGATCAGGAGGTCCCGGGTTTGATCCTCACTGTGTCAAGCAACAATCTTTCCAAGTGATTGTTCATGAAATATTTTCTACAGTCATTCTCTCCCTTCCGCTGAATCAAGAAGGGACTTGTTAGTTTCTGGCTAAAGAATGTGCCTAACTACTGGTAAAAGCCTTAGAGGGCTAAGCCTGCCCAGGAACAGTGTGGTTAGGTAAACTGAGTGGCTCCACATGACCCTAATGGGTTGACTTAAATGTAAAACCTCAACTCAATCCACAACCATGAGGCAGAAAAAACAAACTACACAAGTTAACTGGATTTCAAACCAAGGAAAAACAAAGCAATAGCTCCCTCTTTCACAACAAGGCAACCACAATACTAGACAGGACCCGTCAAACACAACGATAAAACAAAAACAGACAAAAGCCCGGCAGCAGGCAGCCACAAGGCCCCACAAAGAATGAACAACACAAGAACCACTGTCTTAGAACAGTCAGCAGTAAAAAATAATTGGGGCAGCAGGCTTGGGATGTGATTAACTGTACTGTGATTGAACCTTGGGTAAAGATCTGGTGCCATTAAAATTAATGTTTGAACTTAGGATGACAATCAGGTGCCAGTGAAATTAATGTTTGAACCTAGGGTGACAATCTGGTGCCAATATAGGTAATGTTTGAACCTAGCATGACCATCTGGTGCCAGTAAAATTTATGTTTGAATCTAGGATGACAGTAATTTTCAAACAAAATACAAACAGAAAAGAACAAAAGGCAAAGTGGGCACCAGTTGAAAATGACCACAATGCTAACATCTGAACTAGAAACATGACACACAAAAACAAAACATTAACTCTTTGCATGCTGGAAAATTTTGCATGTATTATTGTCATCTGTGGATTTTTAAAATTAACTTTTTTTCAAAAAAAATCTTTCAGGAATGCCATCAGAGTGTCAAACAGTTTAGATCCAGATCAGTCCCGATGTTTTGTCGGGCCTGATCTTGGGCCAAACTTTTTGCAAATGTTATCAGCAGACGACAGAAGGCTACTAGCTGGGAAAGAGTTGAGCAAGGTGGGCAGCCGTACAGCGGATGACCACAATGCTATGGTTCAATTAGGACTAAGGACTCAACTTAATATGCAGCTAAGGGCAGCAAAACCTTACAAAGAATGAACAACACAAGAAGTCACATCCTTTGATAGGTTTTACAATTTGCCATTAATGAAAAATTTTCGTTACAATTTGCTATTAATGAAAAATTTTCGTCACACTTTTCTCAAGAACTGTAAGGGTTACAAAGTTAAAACTTAGTACTTATGTGGACAGTAGGTTGATATATTATCTATAATGGAATCAGGGCAAAGCGCCTATAACTCTTGGAGTAAAATCCCATGATAATTTTTACAATTTGCCATAAATGAAAAATTGATATGTTTTACAATTTACCATCAGTAAAAACTTTTTGTTACAGACTTCTCAGGAACTGTAAAAGCTGTAAAGTTGAATCTTGGTACACACAAGGACAGTGGGCTGATGTATAGTGTATACCAGAATCAGAGCCAAGGGCCTATAAATCTTAGAGTTACATTCCTTGATAGGTTCTACAATTTGCCATTGATAAAAATTTGTTGTCACACTTTATTCAAGAACTGTAAGGATTACAAAGTTGAAACCTGGTACACACATGGACAGAGGGCTGATGTATTGTGTGTATCAGAATCAAGCCAAGACCCCATAACTCTTGGTTAAATCCCTTGATAGGTTATACCATTTGCCATAAATGAAAAATTTTCATTACAGATTTCTAAGGAGCTGTGAAAACTCTAAGTTGAAACTTGGTACAACATGAACAGTGGGCTATTGTTCAAATGCCATTTTTTGCATTGTCTGGTCTACTTTTACTATTTCTAATATTTCAGAGAGGTCATGTATGATCATGAGCAGAATTTGCCCTATGATGTCATCTTGTCTAAAATTGAAGTCCGAAGTCTCCTCTTCGATATGTATAATTTCTACAAAATGCAGGTAAGCAAATGTGTATCATTAGCAAGCTCTCAGGGAAATTAATAGCCATTTGAGATAATGATAATTTGAATTGAAATTGTAAATGTCTTGATTTTTGATGTACAATATAAGAGAAAGGGGCCAGCCTCGGTGGCTCGGATGCCCATCCGACTGGTGATCAGGAGGCTGCGGGTTCTTATTTTTCCCAGAAAACAGGATTGGACATTTCTTGCAAATTGTCTCTGAAATGTCAAGTCCTGTTTTCTGGGAAAAAGAAATCGGTTTATCATCTGCTGAATTAGCCCAGAAAGTGGTAAAGGTTAACCCTTCTCTTGCTGAACACAACATGCCGTCTTACCAAACAGTGTAGATCCAGATCATTTGGCTTCTGAAGAAGCCAGCTGATCTGGCTCTGCACTGTTTATCATTAAATGTATGAATTTCTATCAAAAACCCAGATTAAGTAATCTGATTGGCTGGAAATTAGAAATGGGTTAAGCCTTGACAAATTTAAAATTATTTTACTTAACATGTACAGTCAAACTTCAATGGCTCATAGCTGGCCTCGGTGGATCAGTTGGATGCGCAGTCCGACTGGAGACCAGGCCGTAAAACCTCAACACAAACAAAATCAATGGCTCGTACATATTTTGGACTATGGAAATTTGTTCTAGACATGGGTAGTTAGAGCCACTGAGCGATAACCATAGTGCCAGGTCAGGAGGCAAATGGGGATAATTTAGGGATGTCTTTTCAGTTTTCTTTGAAATAATGGTATGTTGAGTGCACTCATTAGAATTACCTCAATGAGGTAATTTTATTGAGTACTGACAACCATTTTCTTGATAAATTAAGAAAATTCCCCCAAAATATTCCTAAATATTTGTTTCCTTGAGCTGTCAGAAGTATTTTAACTGCACAATACATTAACCTATAGATAATGTGCTATATTCTATTGTGTTCATACCATCCACAGAAAAAATGACCGTACAGTCGTCCCATACAGTTTTAATCCAAAAGTCCCTTAGGCAGTCACCTATGTGACAAATTCCTCCCGCTTTTTTGATCACGTGTCAGTTTATTTTCTGTGGACGAGAAAGTAAACAAAGGATTTTTCTCTGGGTGAAAAAAATCTATGTTTTCTCGGGTTGAAATTATAAACTTTGTTCTTTCTTATGTTCTTTTATCATGCCTTTCACTTTTCTCACTATTTTTTGTTTTAAATCGTTTTTCGAATTCTTGTAATTATCCATCTTTTGTTCGCCGTAATGAGTTTTGCGACCTTCATGATGATTCTTCGGGGGAATGTGGTCATATTAACATCGTGTTCAGATAATTATGACAAATAAATTAAATGCTCTTCTTGTTCCAGGGAATCAACCTGCTGTGCATGTAGCGTCTGATCTGATATAACCTGGAAACTTGCCGAAGAAAGAAGAAATTATTCTTCTAGAAATAGGTCATGGCTAATAAGAAGAAGAGATCGCAAGCCATGTCTGATTCATCAGAGGAAGAAAAGAATTGATGGGAACACTACCCCACATGGCCCTGCTGCCCGGGGGAAGACCCATCAAGGTGGCAACTCCAAGGGTGTTTGTACCCAGAGGAATGTAAGTCCACAGGTCACCGGTCAATCACCCAATGGACAAGTAGAAATCTCAGAATGGCCGGTAACCGGCCACTGACCACCAGTCAAATGGGCATTACACAAGAATTTTCAAGTCAGTCAATCACTGGTCACCGGCCATCCAGCCACCGTCATTGGACTTAGAAAATATCAACACAGGGGAAGTCAGTATTCACCGGTCATCGGTCAGCTGATCACCGGTTATCAGAATTTATATCTACCTACATTTAGTGAAACTCATGCCAAGGCGTGGAGTTCACTGATAATAATAATAAATTACCCCTGGAACCGGACTTTAGTAATATGTCTGCCGACCCCGGTGGCTCAGTTGGATGAGCCGTCTAACTGGAGACCAGTAGGTCGCGGGTTCATTCCCCGCTGAGGTCGGCAGCATTCTTCCGTGGAGATTGATCATGAAATATTTATTACAGTCATTCTCTCCCTTCCGCTGATTCAAGAAGGGCAGTTGTCAGTTTCTGGCGAAAGAATGTGCACAATACTGGTTAACCGCTCAGAGGACTAAGCCTGCCCAGTAAACGTGTGGTTAGGTAAACTGACCGCGCTTGACATGACTCCATTGGGTTGACTGGGCCGTAAAACCTCAACACAAACAAATTAGTAATATGTCTGATCCCAATGTTGTAATGGAGATAGGACAACAGACTTTGCAGACTTCCCTCTCAGGACGTATTCAAGGAAGGATCAGTCTAGAAGTAAATATAAATCTAAGAAGAGGAGGAGACATAGATTGTTCCCAACACCCTCCTCCTTTAGACATGCATCTCTAGACTTTCGCTGAGAAACAGAAAGTCTAAAGATCCAGACAATCTAACAAGAAAGCAGAAGAAAATATACATATTCTTCTTCTCTTTAATTATCTGATAATCAGTCCCATGATTATGGCAGATACAAGAAGTAGACATAGTCCACTGGCTGCACAAGTGGATTGCACAAAATCCGAGTATACTACAGCCTACGAAAATAACTTATGTCCACACAATATAACCTGAGTATAAAGGAGTCGGGTTCAGACTCGGAAATCGAAACCTGGTCCTTTGAAAAGGCAGTCAACGAATGTTAGGCTTTGCCTCCGGAGTTAAAGGCCAAACGAGGAGCATGCTACGGTGAAGCCTTTATCTGGCATTGTACTCCTAATGGAGTCCGGTATGACTCTATTATTAGTATTGCCACAATCTAAGCCAGTTTTAAAATACTGCCAAATTTCTCCAAAGCAAACTGACATGGAGAAATTGGCAGAGATGATAGGCTCCTAAAATTTAGTATCTTCCTGGACACAGACTAAATTTTATAAGAGCCAGAGTCAATATTTACCAACCGATAACATTCTTCTGTTAGATTTGGAAGCTTTCCTGCTGGATTTAGCTAGCAGAAAAATGCTCCATTCCAATAAGATATTAAATTATGGTAAAAAAAAAGAGCCACAAATTTTTTGCGATAAACTCGCGTGAGTATATATAATTTCTTTTGCTGCTTATTTATGAATGCAACAGCAGACAAAATCCGCACAGGCTCTTTCGAGACTGATTTAAACAGTACCTAAGTCTGTAAAGCCGTAATGGCTAGGTCTACGATCTTAGCTACGGAGATTTTACAAGCTAGACGTGATGCGGTGCTGGCCACGTTTAAGATTTTACTGGAACCATGAGTTGCGAAATGTTCCAATTATTTCTAAACCTTATTTTATAACAAAATCAAGGAATTACCAAGGGCAAAAAAATTTAGGTCCAGCAACAAAGACCCTTGACAAATTCCTCTGTTGCTAATACCTTACAACAGCAAAAGTGACTTATTTGGCTCTCCGGTTTTTAAGAAACTGAAGCAGCCAACTAAACCTCCTAGGCCTCACCAAACGCAACTGTACAGGTCTAAAGTCAGACACAGTGATACTCATCAAGTAGAGGAATTATTCTAAGAGAAGTGGAAATCTGACAGTTCCCCTCCTCTAAGCAAGCCTCATCCTTAACAAATTCTGGTCCATCTCTTCCCACTGCCAGTCCTACTGCGTCCAGACTTTCCAGTGGGAGGAAGATTGACCCAATTTGTGGAACAATGGGAAGAATTGAAAGACAACAAATGGATCCTCTCTACCTTTCGAAACAGGTTCAAGATCCTATTCAATTCACTTCCTCTCCTATCGGATGTTCCAATAATCTGATTCAATTTTCCCTTCAGTTATTGCGAGAAGAGATCGCAAAACTTCTCAAGAAACGGGCAGTGGAAAGGGTACGGAATCAGGGAACTCCTGGTTTTTACTTGCGGGTATTACTAGTGCCAGCTTTTACTAGTGCAAAATGGAGAACGGAAGTTACGTTCAGTAATTGCTCTTTCCTACTAAATCTGTATATGAACAAAGCATTTTAAGATGGAGACAGTCAAGTCAGTAAGTCAGTCGATTATGACCAAGGTAGAGCTGTCTCCAGAGATCTGACTGATGCATATGCATGTTCTGATACATCTGAAATCCAGAAAATTCCTTCGGTTCATCTAAGAACATCAGGCTTTTCTGTTCACGGCCTTACCATTCGAAATGTCCCTCAGCCTGTGAAATTTTCACAAATTAATGAGTATAATAACAGCAAAGTTACGACTACGTGCTGTATCTTTCTTCCCATACCTAGAAAATTGGCTAATAAGAGATCTGTTTTGCAATCGGCTTATCTAGCACATCAAATTCACTCTTTAAACGGTACAAATCCGGATTTCATACCAAATCTAAAGAAGTCAGATTTGATACCAACACGAATTCACTGTTAGGTATGGAATTCTAACTCAACACAAAATAATCAGAGTACCAGCGAACCAAGTAAAGCTCTTATTCTGACCATCAAAACAATTCTTTCTTAAACTCTGGTTTCGGCACAAACTTTCTTTTATTTTTTTGGCCAAACTCAGTACACCAGCAGACTTAAATTTCTAGGCAGACTGCATTTACAACATCTGCAAATCTGTCTATTTTCAGTCTGGAAACCTTAAATTCTTCCTTAGATCATCAGGTTACAATTAACAGTATGATCAAATTCCATTTGAAATTGTGGATGAACACAAATCGATTAGTTCAAGGGATGTCCATTCACCCTCCAGACCCCAAATATTTCTAGTCAATATGGGAACTCGTCTGGAACGATGAGTTTTTCCTTTCATGGTCGCTGGTCGGAAGACCAATTCCAATTCCATATCAACATGTTGGAAATAATAGCCATTCGTTTCGCACTCATAAAACCTTATAAGTATATTCACCATTCTTGTGTCATGTTTTCTACTGACAACACAACAGTGGTATCATATATCAATAAGCAAGGAGGAACACATTATCCCAACCTATAGGTAGAGGTATGGAATATCCTCTAATGGTGATTAAAACATCATAATGTCGTCAGGATTTGTCATATACCAGACAAATTCAATGTTTTGGCAGATACGTTATCAACTGTCAACAAACAGTCAAAACAGAGTGGGAATTGGATAAATGGATATCGAATTCAATTTCCAAATGTTCAAACATTCCAATCTGGATCTGTTTGCAATACGTTTCAGTCACAATCTTCCACTTATGTGTTCCCAGTTCTGGACAATCAAGTCGTTGCGATAGATGCATTTTCCATGAACTGGAACAATATTCATGCTTATGCATTTCCTACAACAATACTAACTCCTTCTGTCCTGAACAAGATATGCCAATCTCATAGCAGAGTGATTCTTATTTGAACGTAACAAACGTGGTTCTCAGAGGTTCTACAACTACTTGTCTCAGCTCCAGTTCATCTTCCACTCTTTCCAAACTATTAACACAAGAAAAGGAAAGTTTCAAAATCAAAGTCTCCCAGTATTCAACCGTCACGCCTGGGAGTTGTCAACAAATCAGTTAGAGATAGAAATTTCGCAAACATTGCAGTTTTTGTCGCCAATTCAAAGCGAACATCAACTCAGAAAGTCTATGACGCGAAATGGATCGTATATACCCGTTAGTTAGTCGGCCTCGGTGGCTCAGTTGGATGCGCCGTCCGACTGGAGACCAGGAGGTCGCGGGTTCAACCCCCGCCGAGGTCGGCAACATTCTTTCGTGGAGATTGATCATGAAATATTTTCTACGGTCATTCTCTCCCTTCCGCTGATTCAAGAAGGGCAGTTGTCCATTTCTGGCGAAAGAATGTGCACAATACTGGTTAACCACTTAGAGGACTAAGCCTGCCCAGTAAACGTGTGGTTAGGTAAACGGACCGCGCTCGACATGACCCCATTGGGTTGACTGGGCCGTAAAACCTCAACACACACACATATACCAGTTAGTGTCATAGAAAGAAGGTTAATCTGTTCTTGGCCCCTCTTTCTGTTATAGCCGCTTTCCTCTTTATCTTTTTCTCTGAGAAAAAGTTTCAGATGAGTACTAATAAGGCTATAGATAATCATATCTTGTACTTTTAATTTAAGGCTGGCTATAAATCAGGGCCCAGTTGTTCAAAGCTAATGATGTCATTAACGATTTGTTAAAATTTACATCGAGTGATACGCAAATATTCTAAAAAATTTTACTGAAAAAATGTGAGTAGCTTTTGCAGTGCAAAAGCTACTCACATTTTTTCAGCAAAAAATATCAGACTATTGTGTATTGAATCCGCTTAAACAGTTAACGAAATGACCCTTAAAGAGCTCGTTAAGCTAACGACGCTTTGAACAACCGGGCCCTGATTTAACCCTGTCTTGTCAGAATTAATAAGCTCTTTTGAATTACAAAGCTCTATTCAAAGTTCTATTACTCCTTAATAGGTTTTATTTTGGGTCTCATTACGAAAACACGCCTATTCTAATATACTGAAAATTTTAGCACCAAAAAAATGAAAATTTTCTGATAAAAAATTCTGATATTGTTCACGTTTCTGCTCAAAACATAGATTGTGGGTACTCGTTAGAACCGCCTCATCGAGGGGGTTCTAACGAGTACCCACAATCTATGTTTTTGAGCAGAAATAAGAAAAATAAATGTATACCCCTGTAAACCCCAGTTTTACTATATAAAAATTATATAGGCATGTTTCGTGATGAAGATCTATTACTCCTTAATAGGTTTTATTTTGGGTCTTAATCTGTCTTCAGAAAGCCCCATATGAACCTTACATAAGGCTTCTAACTCCACGTAAAGACAACATAAAGTCTATCCTAATGTTCCCTTTGCATATATGGGCTAAATAGGGATAAGAATATGATCTGGACAAATGGACGGAAGCCATAAACCCAGTTTGAATCATCAGATACTGATCCATCAGATCAGTTGAATCTTAGTTGATTTGAATCCATTGTCAAGGTCTGAATCTCGTTTCATCTTTAGGCAATGGCAAGAGCTAAAAGAAAGGTTGTCTTTTGTGTTGAGGTTTTACGGACCAGTCAGATTGATCATGAAATATTTTCTACGGTCATTCTCTCCCTTCCGCTGATTCAAGAAGGGCAGTTGTCAGTTTCTGGCGAAAGAATGTGCACACTACTGGTTAACCGCTTAGAGGACTAAGCCTGCCCAGTAAACGTGTGGTTAGGTAAACTGACTGCGCTCGACATGACCCCATTGGGTTGACTGGGCCGTAAAACCTCAACACAAAAGACAACCTTTCTTTTAGCTCTTGCCATTGCCTAAAGATGAAACGAGATTCAGACCTTGCCAATGGATTCAAAACAACTAAGATTCAATTGATCAGATGGATCAGTATCTGATGGTTCAAACAGGGTTTATGGCTTCCGTCCATTTGTCCAGATCATAATCTTATCCCTATTTAGCCCATATATGCAAAGGGAACATTAGGATAGACTTTATGCCCTACAGGAGCCTTAAAATTCTATCTTAAAATGACTAGACCTTACCGTCAAAATAGAACTAGACTATTTCTACCAATTACAGGCAAACAAGATATTTCTGAATCATCTGTCTCGAGATGGATTTCTTATAATATTAAACTTGCCTACAGGAAACTCATCTGTAAAGCATTTTCCCTTCTTTAAGATTAAGCCCATGAAGTTAGGGCTCTATCTTCTTTTTGGGCCTTTTTCGATAAGTTTTGCTCAAGGAGATTCTATCAGCAATATGGAATCAATCTTCTATATTTGCTAAGATCTATCTAAGGGATATGTCTCTGCAACTTCAAACCTGCTTAATTTAGGCCCAATTGTTATGTCCCCAAAAGTGGTGGGGGGCCAAGTTAACAGGGCCTTGGATGCCTTAACAAGATTAAAAGCCTCCAAACCCTATAATACATATATTAAAGTTATTAATATCTTATATATATGTCGGAATGAGCTTTCGCTTAGGACTTATATCAAGAATGAGCTTACTCTAAGAGTTTCCTGAGCCTTAATCCAGAAGTGGAGGGATCTACTTTTTTTGTGTTAGAATTGGGAGCTCCTTCCCACTGTATTGGCGAATTCTAGCACATTATCTATAGGTTAATGTATTGTGCAGTTAAAATGAAGTTTTAAAAGTAAAACATTTTAACAAGCAATAGTTAGACTATAGATAAGATAATCCCACCTCCCTCTCCCCGCTTAGCTCTACCCTTTAGGGCTAATCATCAAAGAAACTGACACGTGATCAAAAGAGCAGGAGGAATATGTCACACAGGTGACTGCCTATGGGACTTTTGGATTAAGACTGTAGGAGACGACTGTATGATCGTTTTTTTCTGTGGCAGGTATGAACAGAATAGAATATAGCACATTATGTATAGGTTAAGTATTGCTTGTTAAAATACGTTTTACTTTTAAAAACTTCATTTCCTGGGGACTCAAAAACGAGTTTGAGTCAGCCACGATAAACAAGCTATCAATTTTTTAAAATGAGTCATTGAAGTATATTGTATTTATTTTTAGATAATA
Organism: Anodontia alba; assembly: GCA_964016985.1. Lineage (NCBI taxonomy): Eukaryota > Metazoa > Mollusca > Bivalvia > Lucinida > Lucinidae > Anodontia > Anodontia alba. The sequence continues at coordinate 51,475,270 of OZ024823.1, read as the reverse complement.
TGGCACAAGGCAAAAGACATGTATATTCTGTTCACAAGGTGGGGAAGGATAGGAGATAGTGGGCAGTATCAGCATACACCATATCACAAACTTTCAGATGCTGTAACAGAATTTGGTAAAATATTCCGTGCCAAAACTGGAAATTACTGGTCCAATGTTAAAAGGTAAATGAAACTTCACATGACGCCAGTCTGGCAAAACATACAGGCAACAAAAGTAACATTATTTACGTATTGAAGTCTGGAGACCCCTAAAAAGGTAATTGGCAAACAATGCAGACCCAGATCAGATGCTGCAGAACGCGGCATCTGATCAGGATCTGCACTGTTTGCAAATGGTTTAGCCATTTTTCTCTAGGGACACCTAAACCTCATAGCCAGATGTTCCTGAATTTGAAATTGGACTCTTCCAGTATATAGTGTGGGTGAGTCTATTCAGTCTACAATGGGTTATATACTGATTTTCCTTGCTTGAGATATACGGGTGGCAGAGTGGTAGGGCTCCTGACTTTGGAGCATGGAGTCCCGGGTTCAAATCCTTCTAGAGGGGGAATTCATCTCATAACTGTATGGTGCTTCATTACACAGAGCCTTTCATTATCACCCTTCCATCATCATGATAATGACTTAAATTATTTAATGTTGAATGGGACATAAAACACCAAAACATTATCATCATCATTATCATCATCATCATCATCATCATCATCATCATCATCCTTGCTTGAGATTTCACAAAAAGCTGCATGGTGCATATATACTAAAACCTATGCAGCAATTCTGTGCATCAGATTTTAGACCTGACTTCCTACATGTACATACAAAGACACAGTGTAAAAACTGAACTTTCCTGCTTGGAGAAAGTTGCCTCAGCATAGGATTAGATAAAAGTGGGTATCAGGTAAATATTTTTTTTATTTCTCCATAAAAACACATGTTGTGGGTACTCATTAGAAGCACCTCTCTGAGGCACTTCTAATGAGTACCTACAATATATGTTTTCGAGGAGAAATAAGAAAATATATGAATACTTTTGGATTGAAAAAAGCAGCTTATCAAGTGCTCAAGCTTTCTTTGGAGGACTAAATTTGTATCGAATGTCTACCATATATACCCCAAGTATTGATACAGATTATCTTGAGCAAGCAGTGTAGACCCAGTGTAATTGCTACAGAAACATGGTGCAGAGCCCTAGATAAGACGGAGTAAAGAGTTTTTCAGCAGCATTGAATATTTGAAAATCAGCATTGAAATCTAAGTTGAGGGGGTAAAAATACTCAATGAAATTTGAGATTTCAGCATTGAAATCAAATTTAGATGTTCAAAATTTTCAGTGAACTTTACATGAATAAATGTGAAGGAAATTGCTTTATGTTAAAAGCCATAAAGCAACTTCCTTCACATTCTTTTGTGAGCAGTAGCAGTATACTAAACCAGAAAGAGTTTAACCCTTAAAGCACCCATTACAAGTTTATGCATTCTAGGTTACTTTGTTGTTGTTGTTGTTTTTCAGAGAAAATAAAGCTTGGCATTAGCAGTCAATTCTTTTGGAATGCCAAGCTTTATTTTCTGTGAAAGAATGTGGAATTTTGTACGCTACGCTTATGCTTGGTGCTTTAAGAGTTAAGCATTGCAAATGGGCATTTAAGTATTAAGCTTTAAAGCAGGGGATAAAATACTCATTTTACCAAAACCTTATCTAGAGCACTGATGGTGTCTAATCGGTGTCTACATTATTTGCCAGTTATCACAGTTTTTAGACACAGCAATAGGTGCAGCAAATGTCCTAAAGTTTCGAACACCAAAGTGTCTGAAAAATGGCATATGCAAACAGTGCAGACCCAGATCAGACTGCTCCAGAGGAGCACTGATCAGGGTCTACACTGTTTGCTGCCAAAATTGTATGGAATAAATTTTAGGACATTTACAGTAGTTTGATTGAGTAATTCATATTTTAGGCAAGTATGGTATTGTCTTAAAGAGTTTGAATACATGGACTTAAGGCGGTAAAAACAAGTTGATCCAAACACTTACGTGCCTTGTACCTTGGAGCTGTATACATGTTCATGTAATGAAATACTGAGAAAAAAAAGAAAAGAAAGTCAGTCTTTAAAGTGATGGGATTTCATTTAGCATGAAACATTTTTCCCAATGGCATGTCACCATATTTCAGCAATGAATGTTTGCATATTAGTACCAAAGTGCTAAGGTTGAGTCAGGCTCATTTAGGCCTCTAGTGTTTTCTTACTTTACCCCCAAAATAGAACTTGACATCTGAAATTTGTCAGGAGACCGTTTGCTTGAACTTTTTCTAATCCCGGTCTTGCTGAACCCAGATATACCCTGCTTTTGCAGACAGTGTAGATCTGAAGAAGCCAACTGATCTGGATGTACGCTGTTTGTCATTAAGTATGAGAGTTTGTATCAAAAACCTGGATCAAGTAATCTGATTGGCTGAAAATTAGAAGTGAGCATGGCATCTTAATTTATTCAGCATTACAAGTTTTAATATATTTTTTCTCAGCAAATAGGGTACAATATCTTATTTCTGATAAAGAAATATATTAAAAAAAAAAAAAATCACTCATTCATTATCTGTTAAATTTGCTGAGAGTGCTAAAGGTTCATTGGCCCATATTGGGTTTCTGTAGTAAATTGTTTAGACATTGGTTTATTGCTTTTTTTTACAGCTTCCAAGAGCAACCAAAGAAATATCGTCTTGTTGAGTTAGAGCAGACGTCAAAACCAGTTGTTAAAGTAAATTTTGATCTTGAATCAAAGATTCCTTCAAAACTACCAGCAGAAGTTCAAGATTTACTCAAAGATATGGTAAGTTTTCTGGCAGTTCTATATGACTGTGGCTAATACATTTGGAAACCTGTTTGTGTTCGAAGAACAATCTGTCATGGATGAGTATAATAATTCATAAAAATAATTGCTGGAAGAAATAGTTCTAAAGTGTAGTGCCAGATAAGATGCATTTTTTAGCTCACCTGAGCTATGCTCAGGATGAGCTATTGTGATCACTTTTCGTCCATTGTCCGTCCGTCCGTCCGTCCGTTAACATTTTCAAACGACTTCTTCTCTGAAGCCCCTGAGCCAATTTTGCTCAAATTTCATATGGAGCCTCCTTAGGTTGGGGGAACGAAAAATTGCTAAAATGGTAGCGGTCCATTGACCAAGATGGCCCCCATGCCCATATATGGTAAAAACCTTTAAAAATCTTCTCCTCCAGAACCGAGGATGCCTTGGGGCTGAATCTTTGCATAAGTCATCGGGGACGGGAGGTCTACCAAAATTGCTAAAATAAATGTCGTATATTGACATTTGACCTTTTTACGGCAAGGTCAAGTTTGCTTCCCTATGCATTTGTATGGGAAAAACCTTTAAACATCTTGTTCTCCAAAACCGAGGATGCCTTATGGCTGAACCTTTATATATATCATCGGAAACTGGAGGTTTGTACATTGACATTTGACATTTTTATGGTAAGGTCAATTTTGCTTCCTTATGCATTTGTATAGGAAAAATGTTCAGAATTTCAAACGACTTCTTCTCTGGAGCCTCTGGGCCAATTTTGCTCAAATTTCATATGGAGCCTCCTTAGGTTGGGGGAATGAAAGATTGCTAAAATGGTCGCAGTTAGTTGACCAAGATGGCCGCCATGCCCATATATGGTAAAAACCTTTAAAAGTCTTCTTCTCCAGAACCGAGGATGCTTTGGGGCTGAATCTTTGCATAAGTCATTGGGGATGGGAGGTCTACCAAAATTGCTAAAATAAATGTTGTATATTGACATTTGACCTTTTTATGGCAAGGTCAAGTTTGCTTCCCTATGCATTTGTATGGGAAAAAACCTTTAAAAATCTTGTTCTCCAAAACTGAGGATGCCTTGTGGCTGAATCTTTACATATATCATCGGAAACTGGAGGTCTACCAAAGTTGCTAAAATAATGGTTGTACATTGACATTTGACCTTTTTACCGTGAGGTCAATTTTACTTTCTTATGCATTTGTATGGGAAAAATATTCAGAATTTCAAACCACTTCTCCTCTGGAGCCTCTGGGCCAGTTTTGCACAAATTTCATATGGAGCCTCCTTAGGTTGGGGGAATGAAAGATTGCTAAAATGGTTGCAGTTCATTGACCAAGGTGGCAGCCATGCCCATATATGGTAAAAACCTTTAAAAATCTTCTTCTCCAGATCCGAGGATGCCTTGGGACTGAATCTTTGCTTAAGTCATTGGGGACGGGAGGTCTACCAAAATTACTAAAATAAATGTTGTATATTTACATTTGACCTTTTTACGGCAAGGTCAAGTTTGCTTCCCTATGCATTTGTATGGGAAAAACCTTTAAAAATCTTGTTCTCCAAAACTGAGGATGCCTTGTGGCTGAATCTTTACATATATCATCGAAACTGGAGGTCTACCAAAGTTGCTAAAATAATGGTTGTACATTGACATTTGACCTTCTTACCGTGAGGTCAATTTTGCTTCCTTATACATTTGTATAGGAAAAATATTCAGAATTTCAAACAACTTTTCCTCTGGAGCCTCTGGGCCAATTTTGCACAAATTTCATATGGAGCCTCCTTAGGTTGGGGGAATGAAAGATTGCTAAAATGGTCGCGGTTCATTGACCAAGATGGCCGCCATGCCCATATATGGTAAAAACCTATAAAAATCTCCTCCAGAACTGAGGATGTCTTGGGGCTGAATCTTTGCTTAAATCATAGGGGACAGGGGGTCTACCAAAGTTGCTAAAATAATGGTCGTACAAGTTTGCTTCCCTATGCATTTGTATGGGGAAAAACATTTAAAAATCTTATTCTCCAAAACCGAGGATGCCTTATGGCTGAATCTTTGCATATATTATTGGGAACATCTGCATACCTGCAGTGGCTATGTCACTCAGGTGAGCGAATCGTGGCCCGTGGGCCTCTTGTCTAAAAAAATATGTTGATATTTTTCTTATTTTGATACAAAAGACATATATTGTGGGTACTCATTAGAAATGCCTCATTGAGTCGCTTCTAATGAATACCCACAATATATGTTTTCGTGGAGAAATAAGAAAAATATTTAGCCGATATCCCTTCTATTATCTGGAGCTACACTTCAACCTCTTTTTAACACGAGTCGTTATAACATGGTTTTGGATATAACACGTTTCAAATATGGATCCCAGAAATGAATAGATTATATTGAAAAATAACCATAAATGGTCATTTTTCAATATAAACTATACATTTTTGTTTGGATGTAACACTTGTTTAACTAGCACGGATTATGCTATGGACCCCGACAGCTGTGTTATAAAGAGGTTGTGGTGTATACTGTAGTAGAAGGTGAAGATTCTGATCAGTCAGACTACACACATACATATAGGTGGGCGTTAGCTGATTTGGGTGCTTGTAATTTACAAATTTTACAGCAATTGTTATATGGGCGTCAGATTTGACACTTTCATTAGGGCAAAAATTACAAAAAGTATCCATAATTATTGTCCTTTTTCGGTCAGTTTTCTGTGCAAAAGTTACTTTTTGTTTAAATTTATCTCTTGTGCTTTGTAGGCTGATGTTGGTATGATGGAAGCAGCAATGAATAAAGCCAAGATAGCAGAGATATTTATGCCATTTGGCCGAATCAAGAGAGATTCTCTGGTAGAGGCTAGAAAATTATTGCAGCAAATAGGGTTAGTTATAAAAGGATGAATTTGCATTTTATAAAATCACTTTGTTGTCAGAAGACTTGTTAAAGAGGAGTATTTAGTGATAAGTTCTGGGATGATTTTCTTATTTCTCCATAAAAACTTATGCTTTGGGTACTCATTAGAAGTGCCTCACCGATGCGCTTCTAATGAGTACTGACAACATAGATCTTTATGGAGAATTGGAGAAATTATCCCATAATCATCATCAATTACTCCTCCTTAACGAGTCTTCTGGTTGCTTTAGATTTGGTTGTATATAAAAGGCAAATTTAGAATTTAGCAAGCTGAAAATATGATTAAATAGATACAGATATGCACTTACCAGAGATATAACCAGCCCATGTGGTCAAGGGCAGTATGGCAGTTGATCCCACATGCTGTAATAATATTTGGAGGTGGTGGGGTCAGTTTTTACAGGTTTTCATCATATATATTATGGTTTCACTTTGGTGGTCTGTGAGTCCGTCCATCTGTCCATCCGTCCGTTTTTCATTTCCGGATGATAACTTGAGTAAATATCAATGGATTTTCATCAAACTTGGTATGTGCATTGATATTGTGGAGATCTGGTTTGGGATTGCTAATGGGCAAATTTCATCAATTTTTGACGGAGTTATCTGCGACAGAGTTATCTGCCCAAGACACGCCCATATTTTCATTTCCGGACTATAACTTGAGTAAATAACAAGGGATTTTCACCAAACTTGGTATGTGCATTGATATTGTGGAGATTGGTTTGGGATTGCTAATGGGCAAATTGTGTCAATTTTTGACGGAGTTATCTGCCCGAGACACGCCCATATTTTCGTTTCCGGACTATAACTTTAGTAAATAACAAGGGATTTTCACCAAACTTGCTATATGCATTGACATTAAGGAGATCTGGTTTGGGATTGCTAATGGGCAAAATTCATCAAAATTTTACGGAGTTATCTGCCTAAGACACTCCCAAATTTTCGTTTCCGGATGATAACTTGAGTAATTGACAATGGATTTTCATCAAACTTGCTATATACATTTACATTAAGGAGATCTGGTATGGGATTACTAATGGGCAAATTTCGTCGAATTTTTACGGAGTTATCTGCCCGAGACATGCCCATATTTTCGTTTCCAGATGACAACTTGAGTAAATAACAAGAGATTTTCACCAAACTTGCTATATGTATTGACAGTAAGGAGATCAGATTTAGAATTGCTAATGGGCAAATTTTTTTGAATTTTTACGGAGTTATCTGCCCGAGACACGTCCATATTTTCATTTCTGGATGAGGTCTTTTAACCAAACTTGCTATATGCATTGCTATTATCTGCTTTAGGATTGTTATCTGTCCATTGATATTATCAAGATCTGCTTTAGGATTGTTATCTGTCCATTGATATTATCAAGATCTGCTTTAGGATTGTTATCTGTCCATTGATATTATCAAGATCTGCTTTAGGATTGTTATCTGTCCCTCCGTCATTTTCTTTCCAGACATTTTCGCAACGATAACTTTAATACATAAACAAATAATTGCTATGGCGGGGTATTATGCTTGCGGTGCTTTTATAAAAATTTTATTTGTGCTTACCAAAACAAGATTGCTTTCCGTGTTTACCATGCGATTTTACACATTGCTTTGGATGATTTTTCTGTTCAGTTGTCTGTGTATTTATACCCCTTGCAAACTGTGTTTGTGTAGGATTCAAGGATAACAGAGGGAAATAACTTTAAAAGAAGTGACTCCTGTGCCCTAATAACAGCAAAGTCTCATTAATATGAAAAATTTATGCAAACTGTTAAAAGATTCCTTAAATTATTTAACAAGTTAAGAACCAGAAAATAAAGTATGGATGGACGAATAGTTTTTGCCCAAAACTTTTATAGATTGCTTGTGTCTGACCATAACTTGTCTGTAATGGTTTTCTTTTCCTCTGATTTTGGGTTTTGTTTAAACAGTATTTTTAGTCCCCCCACCTACAGGGAGGGGGGCATATTGAATTTGGTGTGGATCCTGTTGGCTTTGGCATTGGCATCTGTGTGACACTTTCTTGTCTGCACAATATCTTGTGAACCAGTGGTTGGATTATTAATAATACCAGATTTTCATGGATATATAATTGGGTATGATAAAGAACTGATTAGATTTTTGTGACCTTGACCTAATTTTCAAGGTCAGAGCAGTAGAAAAACTGAAAATTCATGGTTCAGGGACATCTGTTTTATCTGAAAACACGGATACTTGTATTTGTTCATTTACATGTAAACAAACATATACAGTGTTCCAGGATCTGATGGTAAGCTTAAGCTTATATGGGTCATTTCCTGATTTTGAGTTTTTAGTCAAGCCTTTGTCTGTTTTTCTTTATAGTATTGAGAGTTTAATTATATGTTTTCTGTGTTGATCCACTGATATGTTAGGGAACCCCTACATGAAAAGGACAGTTAAGTATAGCTGGATCTTCATCAGGATTAAGGCCAAGTGTTGAGCATGAGTAAAACCAGATTTAACCTTTACCGCTTTATTAGCAAATTCAGCAGACGACAAATTGATGATATTTTTTCTTATTTTTCCTAGAAAACAGGATTTGACATTTGATACATGAAACATCAAATCCTGTTTCTGGGGAAAAAATAAGAGAAATATTTCAAAATGTCTGCTAATATTTTTACCCAGTATGCTAAGTGTTAAGCCCCGCACTCAACAGTTTTTCTGTAGACTATTTTTATGCCCCCAGCTTCAAAGAAGTTGGAGGGGCATATTGCTTCTGGGTTGTTCGTCTGTCCAGCCGGCCGTCCTTCTGTCTGTCCGTTCGTTCGTTCGTCACTCTTTTTGATGCATTACATAACTCTAGAAGTGTGAATGCTACTGTTTTGAAATTTCTTATATGGATTCCTCATGAAAAAATAGCTGACAAGTGTTTTTTTTCTTGACAGGATTATGCCCCTTTTCTGAGTTATGGCCCTTTGAAAAAATATGGACGCAATCTTGTCAGCAAAATATCTCAGAAACTATTGAAGCTAGAGCCTTGAAACTTGATGAATAGACTGGTAGTGATGAGTAGACAACCTGATTAACTTTTGAAAAAATTTTGAAAAATACTTCTTGAGTTATGGCCCTTTGTAATTTTGGGCATTTTTACCTTGTCAGCAAAATATCTCAAAAACTGTTAGAGCTAGAGCCTTGAAACTTAGTAAATGAATTTGTAGTGATGAGTAGATGACCTGATTAACTTTTGAAGAAATTTTGAAAAATACTCCTTGAGGTATGGCCCTTTGTAATTTTTGGCATTTTTACCTTGTCAGCTAAATATCTCAAAAACTATTAGAGCTTGAGCCTTGAAACTTAGTAAATCAGTTTGTAGTGATAAGTAGATGACCTGATTAACTTTTGAAGAAATTCTGAAAAATACTTCATGAGTTATGGCCCTTTGTAATTTGGGGCATTTTTACCTTGTCAGCAAAATATTTCAAAAACCTTTGGAGCTAGAGCCTTGGAACTTAGTAAATGGATTTGTAGTGATGAGTAGATGACCTGGTTAACTTTTGAACATATTCTGAAAAATGCTTCATGAGTTATGGCCCTTTATAATTTGGGGCATTTTTATCTTGTCAGCAAAATATCTCAAAAACAGTTGGAGCTAGAACCTTGAAACTTGATGAATAGACTGGTAGTGATGAGTAGACAACCTGATAAGCGTTTGTAGAAATTTTGAAAAATACTTCTTGAGTTATGGCCCTTTGTGATTTGGGGCATTTTTACCATGTCAGCAAAATATCTCAAAAACTGTTAGAGCTAGAGCCATGAAATATGGTGAATGGATTTGTAATGACGAGTAGACAACCTGATTAACTTTTGAATAAATTTTGAAAAATACTTATTGAGTTATGGCCCTTTGTAATTTTGGGCAGTTTTACCTTTGTCAGCAAAATATCTCAAAAACTGTTAGAGCTAGAGCTAGAGACTTGAAACTTGGTGAATTGATTGGTTTTATGAGTAGATGACCTGATTAACTTTTTTGTAAATTCTGAAAAATATTTCGTAAGTAATGGCCCTTTGTAAATTTGGGCATGTTTCCCTTGTCAGCAAAATATCTAAAAAAAAAACTATTGAAGCTGGAGCCTTGAAGCTTGATGAATAGATTGGTAGGGATGAGTAGATGACCTGATCATGCCCCCAGTCTCAAATGAAATTGATGGGGCATATTATTTTGCCTTCATTTGTCCATCCATCAGTTTGTCCGTTCGTCAAGCTTTTTCGTGCATGCCATATCTTAAGAACCCTGCATGCTAGGGTTCTGAAATTTTATATTTGGGTTCCCAATGAAAAAATAGCTGACCCGTATTTTTTTTCTTGTCTAGCATGTTTGTTTAGAGTTATGCCCCATTGAAAAAAATCGGAATTAAATCTTGTGAGCAAGATATCTTGAAAAGTATTTAAGCTGGGTTCTTGAAATTTGATATAGTAAGTGGGAATGATGTGTAAATTACCTGATTATATTTTGAGAGAATTCCGTGAAAATATTGATAAAGTTACGGCCCTTTGCAGTTCTGCGCATTTTGACCTTGTCAGCAAGATGTCTCGAAATGTACTTAAACTAGGGTCTTGAAATATTATATGCTGATTGGGGATGATGTGGAGATTACCTGATCTGTTTTTTAGGGAATTCAATGAAAAATTGATGTAGTTATGGCCCTTTGTAGTTCTAGGCATTTGACCTTGTCAGCAAGATATCCCAAAAAGTATTTAAGCCAGAGCCATGATATTTGGTATACTGATTGGGATTAAGGAGGAGATCACCTGATTAAATTTTGAACCAGTCAAATGAAATGTTGGGGTTATGGCCCTTTGCAATTTCTGGCCATTTAATGTGGTTGCTTTATTGTGTATAGCATAAGTTAAGAACCATGTATGCTAATGTTTTGAAATTTCATATTTTGATTCCTCATGAAAAAATAGGTGACCCGTATTTTTTTTTATCCCAATTATCTCCTATTTTAGAGTTATTTCCCTTTGATAAAATAACATTGAAATCTCATATTTGTACTGTTGTTACCATCATTGGCAAGCAGTGTTGGAGTAAAACAGTGTTAGAGTCAGGTAGTTAGGGGCATAGTGTTTTACAAACACCAGCTCTAGTTCAAAGTGATATGAGACAGCTTGCATGACATTAACTACAGTAAGACTTGTGTGACCAGGGAAGACTCAGATCAGCCTGCGCATCCACAGTCTGATCAGTCTTCACTGATCGCATATGCCTTCTACAACAGCAGGCTATCCAAAGAGGGATACACAAGAACCCTTGCCATACTGGCTGGCTGTACAGGCTGATTTTTTTTCTGGTGAAAGAATGTACACAATACTGGTTAACCGCTTAGAGGACTAAGCCTGCCCAGTAAATGTGTGGTTAGGTAAACTGACCGTGCTTGACATGACCCATTGGGTTGACTGGGCCATAAAACCTCAACACAAACAAACAGGCTGATTTGAGTCTTCATTGGTTGCACAAGTCTTATTGTAGGTTTTGTTGTGCACTGACTCAAATTTCTGTTGCAGTATCCTCTTTTTTTGGCGTGTTCTATTTTTGTTAGGGTGCTGTTCTTGTGATACCATCTTGTGTCATTATAACCTTTACCCTTTCACACCTGTGTTTCAGAAGTGAACTCTTCCATGAAATTGAATGTGTCATTGCCTCAATAACGGATGTTCCATAGACAAAAGTTGAAAATAAAATGGCAAACAGAGTAGTGAAAAATAAAGGCAGACAGTGTAGATCCTGATGAGATGGCTCATTAGGTTCCATCTCATCTGGATCCTTACGAGCCATTTCATCTGTATCTACACTGTTTGCAAAACTTTTTAGCTCAACTGAGCCAAAGGCTCAGGATAAACTGTTGTGATCACTTCCCATCCATAGTCTGTCCATCCGTCCATTCACACCTTTGAACAACTTCTCCTCTGGGCCAGTTTTCTTCAAACTTCAAGTGGAGCCTTCTGTCAAAGGTGGATTGAAAATCTGAACAAATGGTTATGGTCCATTAATTAAGATGGCAGCCATGCCCATATATGGTAAAAACACTTAAAAAAGTTCTGCCTCAGAACCAAGAAAGCTTTGGGCCTGATTCTTAGTATATAACATTGGGGACTCATGGTCTATCAAAAGATGATCATAGGTTGACAAGTTCAAACTTGCGTCCCCATACAGTTTCTCTAAATGTATTAAAGACTAATGGCTGAAACTTACAATGTATGATCAAAGTAGTAAAAAAATTCTAGTTTTAATCAAAATTTTATACCCTCAGGGTCTATCTGCCCTTGCCCCTGAGCTATATACAGGTATAAAATCCTGTAATCTGCAAACAGCTTCTTCACTGAAACCACTTAACCAATTTTCACCAGATATCACATGGGGTCTTCTGTTGAAGGAATATTGACAATTTATCAAATGGTTCCACATCATTGAATAAGATGGCCGCCATGTCCATATATGGTAAAAGACACTTAAAACTATTCTTCTCGAGAATCAAGAAAGCTATGGGACTGAATCTTTGTATATAGCATCAAGAACTCAAGATCTACAAAGTTTTTTCAAATGATAATCATAGGTTGACCTTTGACCTTTTTACAGCAAACTATTCTTCTCGAGAATCAAGAAAGCTTTGGGAGTGAATCTTTGTCTACAGGTTCAAGAACTCAAGGTCTACAAAGTTTTTTCAAATGATAATCATAGGATGACCTTTGACCTTTTTAAGGCATGGTCAAAATTAAGTCCCAATACATTTGTATGTTCGAAAATGTTGAAAAATTATTTTCTCAAAATGTACTAAAGACTCAAGGCTGAAACTTACAATGTATGATCAGTAGTAGTAAACCGTTTTAGTTGCAACTAAAATTTTGTCCCTTGAAGGTTATCTGCCCTTGCTCCTGGGCTATATACATGTGTAAGATCTCGTAATCTTCAAATGTAATCTTACAATGTTTGACCAGAATAGTTAACCCTTTTAGTTACATTAAAAATTTTATTCACCAGGGATTTTCTTCCCTTGCCCCTGGTCTAAAAACATGTATAAAATTGTGTTTTTTCTCTGAAACTATCTGTCCAGTTTTTACCAGATTTCATATGGGGCCTTTGGTCTAAGGGGTATTGTCATTGTGTTCAAATGGTTCTGCACTATTGAACAAGATGGCCACTATGCCCATGTATAGTAAAACACACTTAATAATTTTCCCTTCCGCTGATTCAAGAAGGGCAGTTGCCAGTTTCTGGCGAAAGAATGTGCACAATACTGGTTAACGGCTTTGAGGACTAAGCCTGCCCAGTAAACATGTGGTTAGGTAAACTGATAGCGATCGACATGACCCCACTGGGTTGAATGGGCCATAAAACCTCAACACAAAACAAACCACTTAAAAATCTTCATCTCCAGAACCCAGAAGGCTTTGCGACTGAATCTTGGTATATAGCATCAGGCACAAAAGGTCTACAAAGTATGGTCAAATGATGATCCTTGGATGACCTTGAGCTATTTACAGCATGGTCAAATTTGTGTCCAAGTTGCTGTGGCAGCATTGGACGTATGTTGCATGGAAGATATCGAGGGTTGAGCGCAAGACTGTAGTAACTCAAACATATTTTTGAAACCCTTGTTTAGGGGCAAATTTGACCCCTTTGTAAACAATGCAAATTTAGGTGCCTTTGCTCATACGAGCAATAGCACCTAAAATTTCATTGTTTACAGAAAGAAATGTTGTAATCTTCATTACGCCTTCATGGTGTGGAGATTAAGTTTGGGGAAAAACAACGATCTGACTTACGCCAGTCTTGCGCTCAACCCTCGATATGCTATGGTTGCTTTACTCGGGTAAGAGAATAGTGTCCCATAGGCCTCTTGTTTTCTGGTCTGTAGAATTGAAACAGTTAATCTGTTCTTTGTGAGAGCTGTGTTTTGTGATTGTATTCTTTCCTGGGTATCCCCAAATTTATATTATTTGGTTCAATAATTTTCTATTTTAATAGGGAGATAGTGGTAAACATAGAAAAGAACAGAAGGAGTGGTACTGGTTTTGACACAGCAGAGCACCAGAAAAACTGTGAAAAAGTAAGTAAAACTGAGCTGAGGCCTATTTAAATGATAGTTTGAAAAAGTAAAAGAAAACTGAGCAGAGGCCTATTTAAATGATACAAGTAGTTTGAAAAAGTAAATAAAACTGAGCAGAGGCCTATTTAAATGATAGTTTGAAAAAGTAAGTAAAACTGAGCAGAGGCCTATTTAAATGATAGTTTGAAAAGTAAGTAAAACTGAGCAGAGGCCTATTTAAATGATAGTTTGAAAAAGTAAATAGAACTGAACAGAGACCAATTTAAGTGATAGTTTGAAAAAGTAAATAAAACTCAGCAGAGGCCTTGTAACTGCTACTTGGAAAAAAGTAAGTCAAGCTAAGCAGAGGCATATTTAAATGTTAGTTGGAAAAAGTGAGTATCTGAGTAGAGGCCTATTTAAATGCTAGATTTGAAAAAGTAAATAAAACTGAGCAGAGGCCTATTTAAATGATAGTTTGAAAAAGTAAGTAAAACTGAGCAGTGGCCTATTTAAATGATAGTTTGAAAAAGTAAATAGAACTGAACAGAGACCAATTTAAGTGATAGTTTGAAAAAGTAAATAAAACTTAGCAGAGGCCTTGTAACTGCTACTTGGAAAAAAAGTAAGTCAAGCTAAGCAGAGGCATATTTAAATGTTAGTTGGAAAAAGTGAGTATCTGAGTAGAGGCCTATTTAAATGCTAGATTTGAAAAAGTAAGTAAAACTGAGCAGAGGCCTATTTAAATGATAGTTTGAAAAATAAAGTAAAACTGAGCAGAGGCCTATTTAAATGTCAGTTTGAAAAAGTAAGTAAAACTGAGCAGAGGCCTATTTAAATGATAGTTTGAAAAAGTAAATAGAACTGAACAGAGGCCAATTTAAGTGATAGTTTGAAAAAGTAAATAAAACTCAGCAGAGGCCTTGTAACTGCTACTTGGAAAAAAGTAAGTCAAGCTAAGCAGAGGCATATTTAAATGTTAGTTGGAAAAAGTGAGTATCTGAGTAGAGGCCTATTTAAATGCTAGATTTGAAAAAGTAAGTAAAACTGAGCAGAGGCCTATTTAAATGATAGTTTGAAAAATAAAGTAAAACTGAGCAGAGGCCTATTTAAATGTCAGTTTGAAAAAGTAAGTAAAACTGAGCAGAGGCCTATTTAAATGATAGTTTGAAAAAGTAAATAGAACTGAACAGAGGCCAATTTAAGTGATAGTTTGAAAAAGTAAATAAAACTCAGCAGAGGCCTTGTAACTGCTACTTGGAAAAAAGTAAGTCAAGCTAAGCAGAGGCATATTTAAATGTTAGTTGGAAAAAGTGAGTATCTGAGTAGAGGCCTATTTAAATGCTAGATTTGAAAAAGTAAGTAAAACTGAGCAGAGGCCTATTTAAATGTCAGTTTGAAAAAGTAAGTAAAACTGAGCAGAGGCCTTTTTAAATGTTGGTTGAACAAGTAATTAAACTAAGCAGAGGTTTATTTAAATGTCAGTTTGAAAAAATATTAAACTGAGCAGAGGCCTTTTTAAATGTTGGTTTGAAAAAGTAAGTAAAATTGAGCAGCGGCCCATTCAAATATTTGTTTTAAAAAGTATTAAACTGAGCAAAGGTCTATTTAAATGTTAGTTTGAACAAGTAAGTAAAACTGAGCAGAGACTTGTTTTAATGTTAGTTTGAAAAAGTATATAACAGAGCAGAGGCTTATTTAAAGGAAAACACTCACAAAATTGATAATCTGTTAAAGACCTACATTAGCTGAGAAAATTGATGCAAATTTTATCAAATTCCGTTGAAAATTAAGAAAGTTATGGGTATTTGAAGATTTGAAACAAGACTGTCATGGGTGCCGCCATTGATGTGAGTTTGTGATGCCATTTGCTCCTAATTATATATGCATAAACTGAATAATGCATATGCAAAAGCATCAAATGCTATCTTTCTGTGTATGTCTTATTTGGTATAAAATCAACCTGTTTTCCCTAAAATTGCATTGTTTTCTGTCTAACAGAAAGTTTTATTGTCATTTTAGTATTTTCAGTCCCTCATTAAATATTCAAAATGGCAGTATTAATGGATTTTGATAAAACTTGCACCAAAATGTTCAGTTTGTAAATATCTTGACCATCAGACATTCTTTATATTTTGTGAGTGTTTCCGTTTAAATGTTAGTTTGAAAAAATAAATAAAACTGAGCAGAGGCCTAGTGAAATGTTAGTTTGAAAACGTAAATAAAACTGACCTCAGGCTTTTTAACTGTTAGTTGGAAAAAGTAAGTTAAACTGAGCAAAGGCATATTTATGCCCCCACAACCTGTGGGGAGGGGGACATAATATTTTTGGTGCAGATCCAGTTGGCATTGGCGTGACACTTTCTTGTCTGCACAATACCATGCGAACCAGTAGTTGGACTCTTACCAAATTTTCATGGATATATTATTGGGACATTACATTGAACTGATTAGATTTTGGTGACCTGACCTAATTTGCAAGGTCACAGTAGAAAAACTGAAAATTCATGGTTGGGGGCATCTGTTTTCTCTGAAAACACTGTGACTAGTTAAATGTTAGTTTAAACAAGTAAGTAAAACTGAGCAGAGGCTTATATAAATGTTTTGTGACCGGGAGGTTGCGGGTTCGATCCCAGGCCGGGTCATACCAAAGACTTTAAAAATGGTACTAGCTGCTCTTTCGCTTGGCGCTCAGCATTAAGAAAGTAGAGCTAGAACTGGTCAGCTCAGTATCAGTATAATGTGACTGGGTGGAATATCATGTCAAAGTGTCTGGGGCATGATATTTCAGTGAGGCAGCACTCTAAAAGTGAGCATTGAGCTCCCTGTCACATCCAGACACCGTCGCGATATGACTGAAAGATTGTTGAAAGCGACGTTAAGCCCAAATCAAACAAACAAACAAACTTATATAAATGTTAGTTTGAAGAAATATTAAACTGAGAAGAGGCTTATATAAATGTTGGTTTGAAAAAGCTTTAAAGTGGGTATAGGCCTATTTAAATGTTTGTTTAAAAAAAGTAAGTAAAACTGAGCAGAGGCCTACTTAATGTTAGTTTAAAAAAGTATTAAACAGAGCAGAGGCTTATTTAAATGTTTGCTTGAAAAAGTATTAAACAGAGCAGAGACCTGTTTAAATGTTAATTTGAACAAGTAAGTAAAAATGAGCAGTGGCCTATTTAAATGTCAGTTTGAAAAAGTATTAAACTGAGCAGAGAGGTTTGTTTAAATGTCAGTTTAAAGAAGTAAGTAAAATTGAGTGGAGGCCTATTTAAATGTTAGTTTGAAAGAGTATAAAACTGAGCAGAGGCCTATTTAAATGTCAGTTTGAAAAAGAAAGTGAAGCTGCGCAAAAGTTTAGTTAAATGTTAGTTTGAAAAATATGTAAAATGGAGCAGAGGCCTGTTTAAATGCTAGTTGTTATGCTCCTGCCATAGGCATGGTGCCGGGGGTATTTAGTGTTTAGGCTTTGCATAAGGGCATACGTTATTCCGTACATCTGTACATACATACATTATCCTGTTAGACTTGGGTTTAGGTTAGTTAGAGGTAGATTTCAGGGTGCCTATCATTGTAGCAACTTGAAATTTGGTATGAGGATTTATGTCTATGAGTACAACTGGAATAAACAGAAAAATAGGCCACAACAACCCAAACGTCACGGCCGACTGACTTCTGACACAGGCTAATTTCGCAAAGTTAAGATTTTTGTAACAGGTGGATTTAAGGGTTCCTGTTATTGTAGCAACTTGAAATTTTGTATGAGGACTTATTCTTTAAATACAAAACAAATGTACAAGAATCAAGTCAAGTTGATCCACAGGTCATGGTTCACCGACTTAGGCAAATTTTGCAACATTAGGAAAAAAATATTAAACTGAGCAGAGGCCTATTTAAATGTTAGTTTAAAAATAATGTAAACCTGAGCAAAGGCCTATTTACATTTTGGTTTGAAAAAGTATTAAACCAGTATTAAACCCAGTATAGGCCTATTTAAATGCTAGGTTTGAAAAAGTAAGTAAAACTGAGCAGAGGCCTATTTTAATGTTACTTAAAAAAAAGTATAAAGTGAGCAGAGACCTATAAATTGTTAGTTTGAAAAAGTATTTAAACTGAGCAGAGATAATTAAATGAAAGTTGGAAAAAATAAGTAAAATGGAGCTGTTGCATTTTTACCTGTCAAGGGAGATAATAGAAAAAAAACTGCTATCTCCCACTCTGTACAGTTTAAAAATATATTTACAGACAAAACTGTTTGTAATTGTTTAATCATTATTAACCCTTTCACCCCTGAGTTTCTGCAGTGGATGCTTCCATGACATGTCCATTGTTACAAAAAGGGATACCAGTCAAAAGTTTAGAACCAAATGTCGAACAGTGCAGATCCTGATGAAATGGCTCATTCACTGTTTGCAAAAGTATTTGTTTTGGTCTACCAGGCTGAAGGTAAGCAACATTGTACAAGATGACATTCTATATATATATTTTTTTTTTAATTAATTTTCAATGAAAATAAGATTTGGCATTTTATGTGAATCCTAGCAGATGATTCACATGAAATGTCATCTTATTTTCTCTGAAAGTTTCCAACATTTCTTGTGAAACTTGCATGAAATGTCAAGTGTTGTTTTCTCAAAAAATGTTTAAAGAAAAGCGACAGTACAAAATAGCCACTAAAAATGTATGCTGAAGTTTTGATTAGCACTTAAAGTGTTAATTACACTTTATATTTCAGATAGCGGAGCTGTCAACAGACTTCTTCAATCTAGTTCCTCTGGAGGGCTACACCTATGACAGAATACACCCTCTCAATGACAAAGGAGCTATCAAGTTGCAAATGCGTCTCATTTCTAATTTACTTGATCTCGAGGTAGCCAGTAAAATATTACTGGGAGCACAATACCGATCTGCAGGTAAGCATAGCTCCAGACAAAGCGTTTTGTGGAGATCTGGTTTGGGATTGCTAATGGGCAAATTTCGTCAAATTTTTACGGAGTTAATCTGCCTGAGAAACGCCCATATTTTCATTTCCGGACAATAACTTGAGTAAATAACAAGGGATTTTAACCAAACTTGCTTTATGCATTGACATTAAAGAGATCTGGTTTGGGATTGCTAATGGGCAAATTTCGTCAAATTTTTACGGAGTTATCTGCCCAAGACACACCCTTATTTTTGTTCTGGGTGATAACTTGAGTAAATAACAAGGGATTTTAATGAAACTTGCTATATATATTGACATTAAGGAGATCTGGTATGGAATTCCTTATGGGCAAATTTCGTCAAATTTTTACACAGTTATCTGCCCGAGACACTCCCATATTTCCATTTCCAGACGATAACTTGAGTAAATAACAAGGGATTTTAACCAAATTTGCTATATGCATTGACCTTAAGGAGATCTGTTTTGGAATTGCTAATGGGCAAATTTTGTCAAATTTTTACGGAGTTATCTGCCTGAGACACGCCCGTATTTTCGTTTCCGGATGATAACTTGAGTAAATAACAAGGCCTTTTAACCAAACTTGCTATATGCATTGATATTATCAAGATCTGGTTTAGGATTGTTATCTGTCCATTGATATTATCAAGATCTGGTTTAGTATCGTTATCTGTCCCTCCATCATTTTCTTTCCAGACATTTTCACAATGATAACTTTAATACATAAACAAATAATTGCTATGGGGGGATATTATGCTTGCGGTGCTTTTATTTTTTTTCTTTCAACAAAAGTCGCTTTTTTTCTTATTTCTCTACTAAATATGTTGTGGGTACTGATTAGAAGCGCTTCTGAAAGGCACTTCTAATGTGTCCCCATAACATGTTTTTGTGAAGAAATAAGAAGTGTTTTTCTGATTTTCCCTCTTATCTGGAGCTATAAGGTGAAGCACTTGCACAACTTTAAGAATCGGAGCATAAATATTTTTCTGATTTCTCTATGAACACATGTCAAGGCTACTCCATGAGAAATGGATCGTATATTTGCATTCTCCATCACTCAGTGTGCACTTTTGTCTGTCCTTCAGTCCATCCAAGATTTTATTCAGGGTGGCCACGCACTCTGGAAAACAGGGAAAACAGGGAAAATGGTGAAAAAAAATTCCCTGCAGGGAAAAATTAGGGAATTTGAAATTTTGCTGAAAATCAGGGAAAAATCAGGGAATTTCAGAAAATCTTATCTTTGTAAGGCCAAAATATTTAAATTTATAGCTGTTCAGATGTGGCTACAAGGGGAGGTTGGAGGCCATATATTTTACCAGTTTTGATTTTGACTACCATGAAAGTAAATTAGCACATGTACATCATATTTTAGATAAATTTTCATTTAATTAAGAATATTGTGACAGCATTGTGTATAAACATGTCACTTGACAGCATTTGAATCAGTATATGACTTCTAAAAGTAGGGGCCATTGCGATAATATTAAGGTTTTTAATCAGGGAAAATCAAATCAAATCAGGGAAAAGTCAGGGAAAAATCAGGGAATTTGATTGTTAAAAATGTGTGGCCACCCTGTTATTACGAAAACCCACCAATTCAAATATATTGATAATTTACCACCAAAAAATAAAAACTTTCAGATGAAAAATTCTGGTAGTTTCATGTTTCTGCTCAAAACATAGATTGAGGGTACTTGTTAGAACTGCCTAGGCGATGGGGTTCTGACAAGTACCCACAATCTGTGTTTTTTAGCAGAAATAAGAAAATTAATGTAAACCTCTGTAAACCCCACTTTTACTGTATAAAAGTGGGGTTTAACGGGGTCACAACTATATAGGCGTGTTTTTGTGATGTCATAAAATTTGATGGCTTCAGTTCCTGCTGGATCAGGCAACATTCTTTCATGGAGATTGATTATGGAGGTCTACTGTCATTTCCTTCTGCTGATTCAAGAAGGGCAGTTGTCAGTTTCTGGTGAAAGAATGTGCTTTGTGCTGGTTAACCACTTAGAGGACTATTCCTGCTTAGGAAAAGTATTGTTAGGTAAACTGACTGGCTCTGCATGACCTTAATAGTGTCTAGTGGGCTGTTAAACTCCAGAGCAAAGCAAAAATAAAAAAAAAAAAAAAACCCTAAAATCTCCAAAACCGAAGTTTTTGATAAAGTGATATATACAGCATTGCAGACCCAGATCAGACTGTTCCTTCAGGGTCTACACTGTTTGCCATTTCACTAAGTTTTTTAAGAAACCGCTACATAAATAGCCACCATCACAACATGACTGAATGATTGTTAACAGTGATGCCAAACCTCAACTCAAACAAGCAGATCCTGTGTGAGACTGTTGCAACACCACATACATTTTTTAGTCTGACCCTATGGAATCCAGGGTGGTGAGACAGGGTCTGAGGTCAGAGTTGGGAAAACATGGGGATTTGCAATAACACTGTCGACCGGCTAGGTTTTGACCCATTTCAGATTTATTTGGTGACGGCCTTGGTCTACTACTAAGAAACTGTAGAATGTATAATAATTTAATCTAGGTACGCCACAACCTCTTTATAACACTATTGTTGGGTCCATAGCATAGCCCGTGTTAGTTAAACAACCGTGTCATATCCAAACAAAAATATATAGATATATTGAAAAATGACCATTTGTGGTCATTTTTCAGTATAATCTATACATTTTGGAATCCATCTTTGAACTGTGTTAACATCCAAAACCATGTTATAATGAACAGTGTTATAAAGAGGCTGTAGGGTATTGGGACAGATAGGCCTTAGCAAAGAGTGTAGACCCAGATCAGATGCTGCAAAACATGGCATCAAATCAGGATCTGTACTGTTTGCCACTCATCCGACAGTTTTTAACAATCAACAGGTAGTAAGATGGGTTTGTTCAAATTTGAAGACAGGTATGGAAAGGAGTGAAAGTGTTTGTTTTATAGTGAGCTGTGCCCCTCTAAAAAATAGGAATACTCTTAAAGGGAAACTCTGAAGAGCATTTTTTTTTCTTATAGAGTAGACCCCTATTCATAAGGGATACGAAAAAAATGTTTTTTAGCTCACCTGAGCTCTGCTCAGGATGAGCTATTGTGATCACTTTTCGTCCATCGTCTGTCCGTTAACATTTTCAAACGACTTCTCCTCTGAAGCCCCTGAGCCAATTTTGCTCAAATTCCATATGGAGCCTTTTTAGGTTGGGGGAAAAAAAATTGCTAAAATGGTTGCAGTCCATTGACCAAGATGGCCGCCATGCCCATATATGGTAAAAACCTTTAAAAATCTTCTTCTCCAGAACCGAGGATGCCTTGGGACTGAATCTTTGCTTAAGTCATTGGGGACGGGAGGTCTACCAAAATTGCTAAAATAAATGTGGTATATTGACATTTGACCTTTTTACAGCAAGGTCAAGTTTGCTTCCCTGTGCATTTGTATGGGAAAAACCTTTAAACATCTTGTTCTCCAAAACTGAGGATGCCTTATGGCTGAACCTTTACACATATATCATCGGAAACTGGAGGTGTACCAAAGTTGCTAAAATAATGGTCGTACATTGACATTTGACCTTTTTATGGTAAGGTCAATTTTGCTTTCTTATGCATTTGTATGGGAAAAAATGTTCAGAATTTCAAACTTCCAGAGACTTCTTCTCTGGAGCCTCTGGGCCAATTTTGCTCAAATTTCATATGGAGCCTCCTTAGGTTGGGGGAATGAAAGATTGCTAAAATGTTCGCGGTTAGTTGACCAAGATGGCCGCCATGCCCATATATGGTAAAAACCTTTAAAAATCTTCTTCTCCAGAACCGAGGATGCCTTGGGGCTGAATCTTTGCATAAGTCATTGGGGACGGGAGGTCTACCAAAATTGCTAAAATAAATGTTGTATATTGACATTTGACCTTTTTACGGCAAGGTCAAGTTTGCTTCCCTATGCATTTGTATGGAAAAAACCTTTAAAAATCTTGTTCTCCAAAACCGAGGATGCCTTATGGCTGAATCTTTACATATATCATCGGAAACTCGAGGTCTCCCAAACTTGCTAAAATAATGGTCGTACATTGACATTTGACCTTTTTACCTTGAGCTCAATTTTGCTTCCTTATGCATTTGTATGGGAAAAATATTCAGAATTTCAAACGACATCTCCTCTGGAGTCTCTGGGCCAATTTTGCACAAATTTCATATGGAGCCTCCTTAGGTTGGGGGAATGAAAGATTGCTAAAATGGTCGCAGTTCATTGACCAAGATGGCCGCCATGCCCATATATGGTTAAAACCTTTAAAAATCTTCTCCAAACCGAGGATGCCTTGGGACTGAATCTTTGCAAAGTCAAGTTTGCTTCCCTATGCATTTGTATGGGAAAAACTTTTAAAAATCTTGTTCTCCAAAACTGAGGATTCCTTATGGCTGAATCTTTACAAATATCATCGGAAACTGGGGGTCTCCCAAACTTGCTAAAATAATGGTCGTACATTGACATTTGACCTTTTTACCTTGAGCTCAATTTTGCTTCCTTATGCATTTGTATGGGAAAAATATTCAGAATTTCAAACAACATCTCCTCTGGAGCCTCTGGGCCAATTTTGCACAAATTTCATATGGAGCCTCCTTAGGTTGGGGGAATGAAAGATTGCTAAAATGGTCGTGGTTCATTGATCAAGATGGCTGCCATAAAAACCTTTAAAAATCTTCTCCAGAACCGAGGACGCCTTGGGGCTGAATCTTTGCTTAAATCATCGGAGACACGGGGTCTACCAAAGTTGCCAAAATAATGGTCGTACAAGTTTGCTTCCCTATGCATTTGTATGGGAAAAAACATTTAAAAATCTTATTCTCCAAAACCAAGGATGCCTCATGGCTGAATCTTTGCATATATTATTGGGAACATCTGCATGTCTGCAGTGGCTATGTCACTCAGGTGAGCGAACCGTGGCCCGTAGGCCTCTTGTTTAAGAATTGCCTCCCCTGAGGTTGTATCCATTTTCCATAAGATTGCACTAGTCCACAAGGATCTAGAAGTAGAAGGTTGTGCTTCAAGAGTAGAAAACAAGTTATCCTCCTGCTGCCTATTAATGACAAGACTGTGAAAGGTACTGACCAGACTGTGCAGATATGCTGGCTGTTCAGGGCCTTTGCTTTTTATACCCCGCACACGATAGTGGCGGGGTGTAATGGTTTTACATTGGACATCCGTGTGTCCATCCGTCCATCCGTTTGTCAGTCGTATATCCATCAGTCGTACATCTGTCTTTTGTTTCCAGATGATAACTTGAGTAAACATCAATGGATTTCAACGAAACTTGATATATGCATTGATATTGTGGAGATCTGGTTTGGGATTGCTAATGGGCAAATTTTGTCAAATTTTTACGGAGTTACCTGCTCCCAACACGACAGTGGGGGGTGTATTATAGGTTAACGTTTTTATTGCTTATGACATAAGGCAGCTTTTGCCAGGTCATGTCTCATACTGAAAGGTTACAGTATTTGCTGTTGACATTGTGACGCCTTGAATCCTTACCATTCTTGTCCTAAAATTACCCCTGGATCTGCTGAACCTGGATACATTCTGCCTTTGCAAACATTGTAGATCCAGATCAGTTGGCTTCTGAAGAAGCCAGCTGATCTGGATCTGCACTGTTTGCCATTCAGTATGTGAATTTACATCAACGATATGGATCAAATAAGCTGATTGGCTGACATTTAAAAGTGGGCGTGGCATCTAAATTTATTCAGCATGACAAGGGTTGGAACAAATCCTCTTAACTGAACTACAGATTGTTTTTTTGTTGGTTTTTTTTTTGTTATAATCCTTTATTTAAAGAAGTATACATACGCTTCTAAAAGCAATTTTTATCGCACCTGCTTGTAGCAGGGTGCGATATAGGCGTCCGATTTTCCGTCCGTCCATCCGTCCATCCGTCCATCCGTCTGTCAACATTTATGTCGACGTTCGACATTTATGTCAAAGTTAGTATTCTAATCAACTACAAGACTAAACAACCATCAAACCTTGCATGAAACATCTCCCTGACCTCCTGACTTTGCAACATAGGCGTCCGCTTTTCCGTTTGTCTGTCCATTCGTCCGTCCGTCTGTCAACATTTATGTCGAAGTTCGACATTTATGTCAAAGTTAGTATTTTAATCAACTACAAGACTAAACAACCATCAGACCTTGCATGAAACATCTCCCTGACCTCCTGACTTTGCGACATAGGTGCCCACTTTTCCATTCGTCTGTCTGTTCGTCTGTCTGTCCATCTGTCCGTCTCTTAACAGTTCTGTTATGTCGAAGTTCGACATTTATGTCAAAGTTAGTATTCTAATCAACTACAAGACTAAACAGTCATCAAACCTTGTATGAAATATCTCCCTGACCTCCTGACTTTGCAACATAGGTGCCCGCTTTTCCATTCGTCTGTCCGTTCGTCCGTCAGTCTGTCTCTTAACAGTTCTGTTATGTCGAAGTTCGACATTTACGTCAAAGTTAGTATTCTAATCAACTACAATTCTACAACAACCATCATACCTTGCATGACACATCTCCCTGACCTCCTGACTTGGCAGATATGTTGACCCAGTGACCTTGACCTATATTTTGCGCTCCATTGACTTTGACACAATTTACGTTGACGTTCCAGATCTTCTCAACTATAAGGCGTACAACTACCAAACCTTGCATAGTGCTTCTCCTAGAGGTACAGACTTGACAGGTACCTTGACCCAGTGACCTTGACCTATATTTTGTGCTCCAGTGACTTTGACATATTTTGCGTCGACATTCAATATCTCCTCAACTATAAGGACTACAACCATCAAACCTTGCAAAGTGCTTCTCCTCAATGTACTGACTTAGCAGATACTTTGACCTGGTGACCTTGACCTATATTTTGGCTGCAGTGACTTTAACATAATTTACGTCAACGTTCAGATCTCCTCAAGTGTAAGACCTCTAGCTACCAAACCTTGCATAGTGCTTCTCCAATATGTACTGACTTGGCAGGTATCTTGACCCGGTGACCTTGACCTATATTTTGCGCTCCAGTGCCTTTTACACATTTTACGTTAACGTTCAATATCTCCTCAACTATAAGGCCTACAACCATCAAACCTTGCATAGTGCTTCTCCTCAATGTACAGACTCTGCAGGTACCTTGACTGGGTGACCTTGACCTATATTTCACGCTCCATTGACTTTTACACCGTGTACGTCACCCTTCCATATGTCCTCAACTGTAAGGCCTTCAACCACCAAACCTTATGTAGCACTTCTTCTCAATGTACTGACTCGACAGATACCTTGACCTGGTGACCTTGACCTATATTGTGCACTCCAGTGACTTTGACACATTTTATATTGATGTTCGGTATCTCCTCAAATATAAGACCTACAACCACTAAACCTTGCATAGTGCTTCAACTCATTGCACTGGCTTGGCAGGTACCTTGACCCAGTGACCTTGACCTATATTTGACAAATTTTACGTTGATGTTTGATAACTCCTCAACTATAAGGCCTACAACCACCATACCTTGCATTGTGCTTCTCCTTGATGTACTGAATTAGCAGGTACCTTGACCCCTGACCTTGACCTAAATTTCATGTTCCAGTGACTTTTACACATTTTACGTCAATGTTCCATTATCATTGGGCTGTATGATACGAAAAGTCAGTGCTGAAGATATAGCCATTAGAGGGAATGGGACTGGCCTTGAATATATATGCCCCACTTGGCACTTTGTCTACATTTTTTTCAACCCAGTTTTCCAAGTAAGCACTGCTAAGAATGAAATAAACTTATTTAATAACCACATTCTGATTGTGGCTCCTGTGACTTTTGTGCCAGCAGGTGCGATGACGCCTTCCGCAGAATTCTTGTGTTACTGTGAAATTTCTGTATATGCCTAATGGAGAAAAACTACTCGTTGAGTTATCTTGAAACTGCTGTTGAGTGGTGAACAGTATGTACTCTGATCAAATGCCACATTCTGCAGCATCTGATCTGAGTCTACACTGTTTGCTAAGGTTTGTCTGTCCGAATGTTTATGGTTATTATGGCACTGGAACTCTTTTTTATTTTTCAGAGATGAACCCTCTCGACTATATTTACCAGTCAGTTGGCTGTTCTGTTCAACCACTCAGGGAAGATGATGTAGAATCACAGTACATTCTAAAATATATTAAAAGCTCAACCAAACGTAAGTTGTTGCCATGCAACTTCACTATAACAGCCTCTGTCAGAAGGTTTAAAGTGGCTATATCAGAGTGGTGGCTGTTGGTACACAGGTTAAATGCTTAGTAAAAGAAGTCTTTATGGAAATAAGACAGTTGGCTGTTAATCAGAGGCAGCTGTTATTGAGCCGTGTGAGGGTTCTGCTGTATTTTGTCTGGAGAGCTCTAGAGAGGCAGAGCATTCTTTGTAAAAGGGTCTTATCATGCATACAGCAAAAACCTGTATCATTTAGACATTGGGGGCTGGCGGGGTGGTGCAAAGGTGTCATGTGTCTTACGTCATCGGTGCGTCCAACTGATATTGGCTTACAGTTGGGCAAGGCCTGCTATCCTTGTAGAGGTAAGGGTAGAGGGGAATGTTTTTATTATACCCCCAGCAAACTTTGTTTGTGGGTGGGGGGGGGGGGGTGTACTGTTTTCACGTTGTCCATCCCTCCGTCCATCCGTGTGACCATCACTATCTGGTTAACTAATGGCTGGAATTTGACCAAACTAGCACAGATACACCATCTGGATGGGGGGAAGAAGTGATTAGATTTTGGAGACCTTGACCTTGTTTTCAAGTCACTACGTTATATAAATACTCAAAAAGGAGCCTAAATGATCCTTGTTAATGAAGTTAAAAGTTTGTGTGCACAATATCTCTTTAAGCAATGGTTGAAATTTGACCAAATAAGCACAGATACATTATAAGGATGGGGCAAAAAAGTGAATAGATTTTGGTGACCTTGACTTTATTGTCAAGGTCACTACACTATAAAGACTCAAAAAAGTTAGCCTTGTTAATGCAGTAAAAAGTTTGTGTGCACATTATCTCTTTAACCAATGGATGGAATTTGACCAAACTAGCACAGATACGAGGGATGTTCGAAATGAATTGCTTATTGTCCTCTAGCTCGATATCCACGTGGGGCACGATAAAAACCAATACATACCTGTATAGGGCTATTCAATATCTACACAATGGTGTATAAATGTACATGTTAGACTAAGTGTAAGACATAAAATTTGCCATTTGAATACACGCAGTCATTGACCACTGCAGTAAAAATGGTTGGTAGAAGCGTCGACAAAAAAGATGAAATACGGGCTTACATCAAAGCTCGCTCAAAACTTGGTTGTTCTTTGAAGAAGCTGATGATTGAAATTTCTACTGCTTTTGGACCTTCTTATGTGTCTTATGACACAGTTCGGCGGTGGAAAAAGAAATTTGAGTCTGGTGTAGAGTCCATCAAAAATGCACCGAAATCAGGTAGGCCAAAATCTGCATCTCGTAAAGAAATCGTTTCCATAATAAAGGAAATCATTGAAGGAGATGCCAGATTTACAATTCGTGATATTGCACGAAAGGTAGGCATATCACTATCAACGGTTCACCTTATTTTGAAGAAGCATTTGAAAGTCAGAAAAATTTCTGCTAGATGGGTACCACATCTGTTGACTGACGAGCAAAAGAGGCAACGGGTTAAAGTGGCCAAAAAGCTGCTTCAAATGTTTCCAAAATATGACAAAAGGCAGTTTGCCAATGTCGTCACAGGTGATGAAACCTGGGTCCATTATTTTGAGCCCATCAGAAAGATTAGCAATAAGATCTGGGCCACTAAACACAGCAAACGCCCAATAATTGCCAAATGTTCTTTGAGTACAAAGAAGGTTTTGTATGCAATCTTTTTCTCTGGTGAAGGAGTCGCAATAAAAGTGCCAGTGAAAAAGGGCAAAAGCATCACCGGAAAGTACTACAAAGATGTAGTACTGAAGAAACTGAAAAAGTATTATCAGAAACGACGCCCTGCCACTGGTTTTAAACATGTCCGTCTTCTACATGACAATGCCCCAGCTCATACCTCCGCAATAGTTACGGCGTTTTTGAAGAAAGAAAAAGTAACTGTTTTGCCTCACCCCCCGTTTTCCCCAGACCTTGCCCCATGTGATTTCTTTTTGTTTCAGAAATTGAAAGCATTCCTTGCTGGGCGGAAATACCAGTCCCGACAGGCACTTGGCTCTGCCATTCATCAGTACCTTATTACTGTGCCCAAATCAGCGTACCGTGACGCCTTCAAGACGTGGATACATCGGCTGAAACTTTGCATTTCTAGCCACGGGGAGTACTTCGAGGGCATGAAATGAGTACTTTTGGGCTAACTTGAAATTTGAAGTCTCCAGATAGAAATAAGCAATTCATTTCGAACATCCCTCGTATATCATAAGGATGGGGCAAAGAAGTGATTAGATTTTGGTGACCTTGACTTTATTTTCAAGGTCACTACACTATAAATACTCAAAAAAGTGAGCCTTGTTAATGCAGTAAAAAGTTGTGTGCACATTATCTCTTTAAACAATGGCCGGAATTTGACCAAACTAGCACAGATACATCATCAGTATGGGGGAAAGAAGTGGTTAGATTTTGGTGACCTTGACCTTATTTTCAAGGTCACTACATTATAAATACTCAAAAAGGAGCCTTGTTAATGAAGTAATAAGTTTGTGTGCATAATATCTCTTTAACCAATGGCTGGAAATAGACTGAACTAGCTCAGATACATCATAAGGTGATTAGATTTTGGTGACCTTGACTTTATTTTCAAGGTCACTACACTATAAATACTCAAAAAATTGAGCCTTGTTAATGCAGTAAAAAGCTTGTGTGCACATTATCTCTTTAACCAATGGCTGGAATTTGACCAAACTAGCACAGATACATCATCAGGATGAGGGAAAGAAGTGATTAGATTTTGATGACCTTGATCTTATTTTCAAGGTCACTACATTATAAATGCTCAAAAAAGGAGCCATGATAATGCAGCAAAAAGTTTGTGTGCACACTATCTCTTTAACCAATGGCTGGAATTTAACCAATCTATGTAGCACAGATACATCATCAGGATGGGGAAAAGAAGTGATTAGATTTTGGTGACCTTGACCTTATTTCCAAGGTCACTACATTATAAATACTCAATAAGTGAGTCTTGTATGCACTGTTTCTCATCAATAGATGGAATTGGATCAAACTAGCTTAGATATATCATTGGGATTGGGGAAAGAATTGATTAGATTTTAGTGACCTTTACCTCCTTTTCATGGCCGGCCTCAGTGGCTCAGTTGGATGCGCCCTCCGACTGGAGACCAGGAGGTTGCGGGTTCAACCCCTGCCGAGGTCGGCAACATTCTTTTGTGGAGATTGATCTTGAAATATTTTCTACGGTCATTCTCTCCCTTCCGCTGATTCCAGAAGGGCAGTTGTCAGTTTCTGGCGAAAGAATGTGCACAATACTGGTTAACCGCTTAGAGGACTAAGCCTGCCCAGTAAATGTGTGGTCAGGTAAACTGACAGCGCTCCACATGACCCCATTGGGTTGACTGGCCGTAAAACCTCAACACAAACAAACAGACCTCCTTTTCAAGGTCACACCGGCACTTTGAATCTCAAATTTTGATAGAAAAAAGCTTGTGTGCACACTATATCTTGAACGAATGGCTGGAATTTTAACAAACTAGCACAGATATACCATTAGGACATGTGAAAGAAATGATTAGATTTTTTTACCTTGACCTTATTTTCAAGGTCACTACATTGTAAAGACTCTTAAAATGACCCTTGTTAGATTTTGGTGACATTGACCTGACAAAGGCCTGAACCAACATTGGCAGAGTCTACAAGGATGTTCTTTGGCTAGTAAAGCATTATATTTTTTTTCAGTTTATGGATATTAAAAATGTGCTGATAGGGTATTTACGCATACTAGTTTGCATAAATGTTGATATTCATGAGATGTTGCTGCTACAGAAAAGAAGGGTCAGTGGATAAATACTGTTATAGTTATTCCCCTTTGTAATTCTTAAATGTCCATAAAACTTTTGTTTTCCCTGTCTGTCTTGCTTCATAATTTTAGGAATCTTGTAATATTTTTCATGAATGTTGAAATGATAAGTTGTTGCTATCAGGGCCCCTAGGGGAACCTTTAAAACCTTTAAAAACCTTTAATTTTGTTGAAATCTTTTATAACCTTTAATTTGGCTGAAAAACCTATAAACACCTGTATTTTGATGAGAAAACCTTTATATTTGGCAATTTGTAAATGCAAGAGAAGGACGGAGCAAATATGTAGCATTTGGTAACAACAAATTATAGTTCTGTTTCTTAGATTCATATGTTTCTAAACAGAAATGCAAGTTAATATTGTCATTACCATTTAAAGATGAAAATATCCAATTTTCTCTGCAATTTTTCCCCCTAATTTGCTTGAGAGGCGATGGCACGGAGTTCTTTTGCTTGGGATCTGCCAAGAAATTTAACCATTAAATGCTCTTTATGATGTACAAAATTCATCCTGAAAAACCTTTATTTGGCCAAAAATAACTTTTATAAAAAGCCTTTATTTTTAAGTGAGACTGCTAGGGGGTCTGTGCTATGGAACTTTTTTAATATTCTGAACAGAGCTGCTGTTTATATCAACCGTTACCTTGCGGGGGGTATGTAATAAGCAGTGCTTATTCACTTTTTTCATTTCTTCTGTTTCTTCACTTTCATTCCTGTTCCTCTCTCTTCCCTGTCCCTCTCTTTCATCTCTTCTACTATCTCTTTTCTTCCTTTCATTTGGAGATGACACAAAATGACCCACAAGGGTTGACATGTCATTAAACCCAACACAATAACAATCATTTACGCATTCATAGTCTCATCAGGCCTCCGTTACCTGCATACAGAATCGATGAATTTTTGTAGAATAGATCAAGTAACAGACAAGGCTATGATCAGGCTGCATGGATGAGCAGGCTGATTTGGGCCTTTGCTGCTTGCAGGTGGCACAAAGGCCCTTATTTTTCATGTCAGATGACTATTCTATTCATTTCTCAAAAACACCTGGGCCCAGTTCAAAACGTAACCAAGTTCTTAGCTAACATGACATTAAAATTTCCATCTTGAAATATGGCAAATACATTGCTATTTTTTGCTGAAAAATGTGAGTAGCTTTTCCCAGCAATGTGCATAGCTACAGATAAGGCACTTTTTTTTTCACTAAAAAAATTATTGATATTTTTTAAATTTCCCCCAGGAAAGCCTACTCATTCAAGCAGTCTGATCAGGATAATTTTTGCTGACTTGCAGAATCAGTGTATACTGTTGAAAATATGGACAGAAAAGGCTCTGATCACACTGCACATATTCGCAGCTGATCTGGATTTCACTGTTAACATACAGCTTAAGGATCCTTTTCATATTAAAATGTTATGAATCAAGAATTTTTATATTGGCCCAGTTACAGGTGTGCTGTATTGGCCTGAGCCAAAAAAAAAATCATATTGGCCCAGTTGCAGGTTTGAGGTCTATGGTATTAGCCAGAGAATCTGAAACTGGGCAATTAAGAAATTTTTTGATTAATGAGTAGGTTATTAAATGACTTACCTAGGACAGGAACTAATGATAGTATAACATTTTAACCCTTAAACTGTCAATCACAACAATTGTTGTCTGCTTGTGATTTTTAAAAGTCACTTTTGCAAATAGTGTGGACCCAGATCAGACTGCTCCTCCTCTAGGAGCAGTCTGATCTGGGTCCACATAGTTTGCCTCAATGCAAAAATAGATTTGAAAAGTTTGCAAGAATATTCAGCAGACGAGCGGGCCCCCATCGCCTAGTGGATAGGAGAGTTGACTCTTAATCCATTAGGTTTCTCACTGCTGTGGTTCGAGCCTAGCTTGGGTCACATGTGGGAAAGCCAATTCTGCTTGTGGATGGTCAAGTGGTTTTTCTCCCGGTTCTCCAGTTTTCGCCCACCTTTGATGAACGATCGGCTCGATATAAGTGAAATATTCTTGAAAGGGCCGTAAAACCCAAATCCAAAAAAAAAAAAAAAAAAAAAATCAGCAGACGACATAAACAGACGACATTTTCAGATGCAGGTTTTCTTGGCGTTTTAAGGATTAACGTATCTTTGGCAAAGATAAACCATTAGACTAATACTATGTTCAAGATGAATGTGTTCATTGGTTATATCCTTTCTTGCATAAACTGCTTTCTGATTTCTTCAGCTGACATATATTCTGTCAAAATATAAGTAACTTTCAAAAACAGTACAACAAGCCAGCCTTGATGGCTCAGTTGGATGCACGTCCGACTGGTGTGCAGCAGGTTGCAGGTTAGATCTTAGCTGGGTCCAGCAACATTCTTGTGTGGAGTTTGATCATGAAATATTTTATACAGCCATCCCCTACCTTCTGCTGATTAAAAAAAGGGCAGTTGTCAGTTTCTGGCTTAAGAATGTGCACAAGTACTGGTTAACCATTTAGAAGACTAAGCATGCCCAGGAAAAAGTGTGGTTAGGTGAACTGACCATGCTCAGCATGACCCTAATGAGCTGAATGGACTGTAGAACCTCAACACAAACAACACAAACAAACAACAGTGCAGCTAGGCCATTATCTATGAGGTAAAAAGATATCAGTGATACTGTCCTAGTTCAGTCTGTATTGACCTAGTGTTAAGCTCACCTGAATTGATTGATTGTGTTGGGGCTTAATGACATGTCAACCCTTGTGGATCATTTTGTGTTGTCTCCCAGAAAAAAGGGAGAAAACTATATAAACTGACTCTCTGCAACCACCTCCGGAAGATCTCCTCACCATTTTTTATCACAACATGATGTTGCGCATGTGGAGATAAGCAACAGTGATTAGTACTCACAACGTATATTTACAATGAGAAATGAGAACAAATAAATGAGGATACTTCCTTGCATTTGGAACTATGTTATAGTTAAATTGGGTCTTGCCATGCAAAAACTATCTTCAGGCATATGTGGACAGTGAAGGCCCTGATCAGACTGCACATTCGTGCAGTCTGATCAGGGCCTCCACTGCCTGCTCACTGAATCATTGGGTACTGCAGAATGTGTGTGGAGAGCAAAGGCCCGGATCATACTTTTAACGTGATGATCTGAATCGGCATGTGTTTGAAGGTACTTTTTTGCTTGCCAGGATTGCTGAACTGGCGCTGTACTCTATACTTTTGGACTACATGGTTCTGCTTTATGTTTTTTCAGATTGTAGAACAGCCCCAAAGGTATTGAATATTTTCAAGCTATGGCGAGAGGGAGAGGAAGAGAAACAGAAGAGATTAAACCTTGGGAACCATAAACTCTTGTGGCATGGCAGTGGTGTAGCAAACTTTATGAGTATTTTACACAGAGGTCTTCTTGTAGCCCCTCCAGAGGCACCAATGACTGGTCATGCTTTTGGTGAGGTAAGTTCTTCTTAATTTTTTAGTACCTTACAGCTGAAGGCTGAGAATGAGCTGTACTAATCAGTTGCCATTCACAGCTTTGATGGACACCTTCTCTTCCCAAAGCCTTTGATTGTTTTTAGCTAGCCCGTACAAAAGTACAGGTAGCGCAAAGCAGTCACCACGGCATTGGTTAAAGTATTTGGTTAAAGTTTTTGAAAGGCTCTATCTCCTGATCCTCTGGATGAAAGTAGTTCATATTTGACTGATGTTAGATACTAGTGTGGAGTTTTTTGCTGTATCATCCCAACCCACATGAGTGACCTTGTGGTCAAGGTCACAGACTTAGAAAAATATGAGCCAGTGCACAACACTACCTACAAAATAGCATGTGCACCCAGCGAAGACTCAGATCAGCCTGGGCATCTGCCCAGTCTGATCCGAGTCTTTGCTGTCAGCATGAAGAAAGCTAGGGTCCATAGGTACCAATTGAGTGCACAGTGAAGACTCTGGTCAAGACTGGGCGGATGCCCAGGCTGATTTGAATCTTCTGGGCACACGCCATTTTCTTGGTTTTGTCGTGCGCTGGCTCATATGATAAATTTTTTTTTTAAAGTTTTAAAGACAAAGTTTGATTCAGGTGAGATACACTGTCTTACCAGAGCTTTTATTCACCAAATTTCTGATGAGCAATATGGGAAAATGGCCATTATATCATAAGCAAGTAGAGAAAGCCCAGATCAGCCTGCACATCCAGGGATTCTCTGTTCCTTGACATTTATTACATTTGATTCTGTAAGGGGACTATAAGAAGCTATCATTCGTGTGATGGGTAGATAGAAAAATCCATACTGAGGATCACTGTGTGGCATCACGAGGCTTGCCTTGTGATGCCAGACTGTGCTTGCGAGGGACAGATTTTTCTATCTATCCTCTCACCCATGATAGATTCGTTTTCTTGCACACCTTTCATTTCTGAACGTAGATTTTGTTTTTTAATAAAGCAGTCGCTTTGACTGCTGATGTCCTCCATATTGTGATGACATTATTGTGGCTTTTAACGACCTCATTACATTCAGTGACGTAAACCTTAACGAGTGTGTAAGTGACATCCATTACAGCCAGTGCATATCAAACACGTGACATTTGTCGATTTTTTAGACTAAGAATTTCTATCCCAGGCTTAAAACCAGGATTTCCTTATCTAGTGTGCAAGAAATCTAAGTTGACATAAGCTGATAATGAAGGCCTAGATCAACCTATGAGCAGGGCCCAGTTGTTCAAAACTAATGATGTCGTTAGTTAACGATTCGTTAAAATTTACATGGAGTGATATGCAAATATGCTGAAATTTTTTGCTGAAAAAATGTGAGTAGCTTTTAAAGCACTCACATTTTTTCAGCAAAAAATATCAGAATATTGTATATTGAATCTGCTAAAACAGTTAACAAAATGACCCTTAACAAGCTTGTTAAGCTAACGAAGCTTTGAACAACTGGGCCCTGATCTG
The DNA here is from genome assembly GCA_964016985.1 of Anodontia alba. NCBI lineage: Eukaryota > Metazoa > Mollusca > Bivalvia > Lucinida > Lucinidae > Anodontia > Anodontia alba. Next base: position 51,439,582 of record OZ024823.1, on the reverse strand, counting down.
GGTCTACATACAGACCTATTTCATCCATTGCACATCATATGGAACTTTCTGTCAAGGGTGGATTGAAAATATTAACAAAGAAATATTTAAGAAGTTGATGTATAAGTACAATCATAAAATGTGGCACATGACAGTCTGTAAAATTTCAGTTAGTCTTTCTCTCTCATTCTTGAAATGAAATGATTTTTTATCCTATCTCTGAAATAATGTTGCCAACATTGATTCAGAGATACGATAAATCATTTCATTTTTTTGATCCCGTTTAAAAACGAGAGACTAACTTGAATTTTACAGGCTGTCAGAAGCCACATTTTATGATCATATTAATACTATATATCAATTTATTAGACCTTTCTTGTGTAAAAAATGTCTGTTTTAAGGAATATGGAGCCTTTAACCAAGATGGTAAAAGTAAAAAAATCTCCTCTAACCAAGAAAGCTTTTTGGGCTGAATCTCCCTATAGAACATCTGGGGTGGAAGGTCTACTAAGTTTGTTCACATGATCATAGGTTGGCGTTTTACGGGAAGGTCAGATTTTCCTGTATAATTCTATGGAAAATATATTGAAAAGTCATTTTACCTCAAATATATTAAAAGCTAATGGAAAGAGAAAAAAATTCAGAAAGACAACCCTCTTTATACCGACACTGGATGCAATGACAAGATTTGTTATAATGACAATTTGACTGTTACGAACCCTTTGCTTAAGAGGTAACAATTAGTCACAAATTATGCAAGAGTATTGAATTTAATACTTTAAAGAAACATAAGTTTTGGATATTTGTTAGAAACATCACAATGAGGCGATTTTAACAAATATCCAAAACATGTTCTATGAGGAAATAAAAACAAAACTAAAACTTTCTTACATAGTCTGCTCATTAAGGATTCTTTACAACAGCAAATTCATTTTAATGGCAGCTTCTATAGGAATAAATCTGTTGTTGTAACTAGGGTTCACAATATATGAGAGAAGCAGTAAAACTCCACTGTTACCATAAAAATGTTATCCCAGAGGGATTGTCTGCCCCGGCCTTTTAGCTCTATGTAATGCTCAAAACTATGAAAGGAGCATGCACACATTTCCTCGTAGTATAAAGATAAGGGATAATTATGATTAAACAACGATGCTTAAAGATGAATAACTTTATTTGTAACATGTTTGCAAAAATTACTACCAGTTTACAAATCACAGCCTGTAACCTGTAAAGGAATAATTTGCATAAATGTATGAAAAAATCTCCATCTTTACGTCATGATTTCTGATGTCATGGAATTGCTTGTAAAGCCAGTGTTTCTCACTCATGTCAAAGGATTATTGTGAGTTCTTGAATAGTCATTGGTGAATGATCACGCTGTGGGATACATCTGTGAAGAATGTCCTACACATGTTCTACTGGATTTAAGACAGGAGAATGTGCCGGCCAATCCATTACTTCAAGTCGCAGCGGGCTAGATAACATGGGCCTGAAAAGGGCATAATTTGTTTTCCAACTATTTCAACTCTCTGTGTGTGTGTGTGTGTGTGTGTGTGTGTGTGTGTGTGTGTGTGTGTGTGTGTGTGTGTGTGTGTGTGTGTGTGTGTAGAGCTGAAACGGCTGGGCTGGTTTACATCATGTTTATGGAGCCTTCTTTTGGAAACTTGTTTAAACAGTTGAACAGGGTTGCAAAAATAAGACTACATTTAATGTCCTAAAATTTTGTACTCAAAAGTTGCTGACAAAATGTCATATGCAAACACTGCAGACCCAGATCAGCCTGCTCCTGAGATAAGACTGAAGGAGCAGTGGAATCAGGGTCTACCTAGTTCGTCATTCCAGCAAAATGTGTGACAAAATGGCATATGCAAACAGTGTAGACCCAAATCAGACTGCTCCTGAAGGAGCAGTCTGATTAGGGTCTACACAATTTGCAATATCACTAAGTAATTTAGGAAAAAAACTGCATAAAAAGCAAAATTTAGACCAAAAAAGTAGAAAGAAATGATTTCAGAATTTTACGATGTTTATCATTTGTGCTGTCTGTATATGTTTAGGAGAGCATAGATCTAGATAAGAGTGGGTAATAGGTAAATAGTTTTCTTATTTCTCAATCGAAACATATATTGTGGGTACTCATTAGAAGCGCCTTGCCAAGGCGCTTCTAATGAGTACCCACAACATGTTTACGTCGAGAAATAAGAAAAATATAAATACAAGAGCTATGGGAAAGACAGAAGTTGTGTGATAAAGGCACTTCTTGAACTAAAGGACCAAGCTCCATAGCGCATTTGGTAGCGTGTCTGACTGCAGATCCAGGGGTTGCAAGTTCCAAGTAGGCAACATAGTTTTGTGGAGATTAATCATGAAATCATTTCTATGGTCCACTCTTACTCATCTGCTGATTCAAAAAGGGAAGTTGTCAGTTTCTGGCAAAAGTATGTGTACAAGTACTGGTTAATTGCTTGTCCAAGAAAAGAAGGAGTAGATTGACTGACCGGCTTGACATGACCGTCACAGTGTTGACTGGGCCATAAAACTCCAACTTCCAGCTCAAACAAAATCAAACTAAGAAGGATCATAGACTAACCTGATACTGCAATAGGAATACTCTGAATAAGGAGGTATCATGACATGGCTTTCAAAGACCTCTGCATCTGTACATTTTGATCAGTCTCGACTGTCTACTTGAATGTGGCTCAGATCATTGGTTATCCACAGAGTAGCCAGCAAAGACTGTTTTCAGACTGTACAGAAGTGCAGGTTGATCATAGTAGTCTTCTCTGTGCACATACCACAGGAACATTATCTGACATTGCTGTATTAAATATACAGCAATGTCAGATACTGTTCCTGTGGTGTTCCTTAAAATGCCAAGAAATGCATCTGAAAATGTCGTCTGATTATGTCGTTTGCTGAATATTCTTGCATACATGCAAATAGTGTGGACCTTGATCAGACTGCTCCTAAAGTCGATCTGGGTCCACACTGTTTGCAAAAATGAATTAAAATCACAAGCAGACGACAATTGTTGTGATTGGAATTTAAGGGTTAGTAGAGAAGAAGAGTACTTTTTTTGGTTGAAGAAATTCCTCTTATCGGGATTCCAGTTCTAAGTAGTTATGGAGCATCTTAATGCTTACATGTTGGGCACAACTTTCAGCAGATGACATACTTAAATATTTTTCTTATTTTTCTCAGAAAACAGGTTTTGGCATTTCATGCAAAGTGTCTTTATTGGAGACACTTTGCATGAAATGTCTAATCCTGTTTTCTGGGAAAAATAAGAAAAATGTCATCAGTTTTTCACTGCTGAATTAGCCCATAGAGTGATATGTAAATATTTTCCTTTTTAGTTCCTCTGTAGGAAAATACAGGAAGAGCTATTGCACTACCCCCGGTGTTGACGTAGGCGGCAACAAAAATGTTAAAGTTTTATGTCAAAGTTTTTTATAAGACCTTATAATTTCTAAATTCACATATGGATTTAGTTTATATTTGGTATAATTATAGATGTTGGTCCAAAAATTTTTTGAGCCAATTCAACACCCCTGCTGATGATCTATAAGTCAAGGTCACTGACTTAGAAATTATTGTTGAAGTTTTGCGTCAAAGTTTTTAAGATCACTTAATTTCTAAATCCTTGCATGGATTTACTTTATATTTGGCATAATAATAGATACTGGTCCAAAATTTTATTTGGACTATCCCAACCCCTGCCTACTACATATAGGTCAAGGTCACAGATTTAGAAATTTTATGTTAAAGTTTTGCCTCAAAGTTTGTAAGAGCTCTTAATTTCTAAATACTTGCATGGATTTACTTTATATTTGGCATGGTAATACATATTGGTCCAAAATTTTATTTGGCACTACCCCGACCCCTGCTGATGACCTAAAGGTCAAGGTCACGCACTTAGAAATTTATATTAAAGTTTTACATTAAAGTTTTTAAGATCTCTTAATTTTTTAATCCTTGTATGGGTTTACTTTATGTGTAGCATGATTATAGATATTGGTCCAAAACTTTATTTGGCACTATCCCTACCCCTGCTTATGACATATAGGTCAAGGTCAAGGACTTAGAAATTTCATGTTAAAGTTTGCGTCAAAGGTTTTAAGTTTATTTAGTTTATATTTGGTTTAATTATAGATGTTGGTCCAAATTTTTATTGAGCCCTATCCACACCCCTGCTCATAAAAAGGATGATAACCCTTACTCTTTTGGTGCTAGTTTTCACATATGAACCAACAAAACCTACAATAAGACTTACGCGAACAGCGAAGTTTCAGATCAGCCTGGGCATCTGTGCAGTCTGATAAGAGTCTTTGCTGATCGCATGTGCCTTCTACAGATTCCTGGCTAGCCAAAGAGTGATAAACAAGAACCCTTGGTTTAAACATATTTATTTCCGAAATGTTTACATATACAACACATACAAAAGTACAACAATAGGATTAGAACGAAAGCATAAGAGCTTATTTAGTTCCTTAAGAAGAACCCTTGCCATACTGGGTGAATGTACAGGCTGATCTGAGTCTTTGCTTGTCACACAGGTTGTATGGTAGGTTTTGTTATGTGCTGGCTCATATTAGAATGCAGATGCGACATAAACTTCAATGATGTTCTTTACATTTTTGTTACAGGGCATCTATAGTGCAGACACATTTGCCAAAGCTCTTAACTACTGTTACAACAGTAACCCTAAGTCGGATGTAAAGTTGGCATTATTGTGTGAGGTGCGTATATCATGCTTATGCTGTTACCCTTTCTTACTTGACTTTTTAAATTGGACTCTTCTGTCTCTAAATTATCCATTATCTCAAAACTGTATATCACCTAGACAAAAATCTAAGCAAAGTGCCAAACATTATAGTGACAAAATAGAAAATGCAAACAGTGTAGATCTAATAAGACGGCTCATTAAGAGTTGCCATAAGTCACCATAAAATGAAATTTCTGACTGAAAAAAAACACTGATTTACCTCCCCACATGATTTAAATGCAGTTATTCCCTAAATGGTTTGAAAACTAATGGCTCGTTTACGGATTTGAACTCATTTTTGAGTCTCTAGGAAATTCTTCCGATAGTTAAAAAAACCCAAATATTTAGGGATGCTTTTGAGAAATTTTCTTATTGAATATATATGTTGTGTGTACTTATCAGAATTGTCTCATTGGGGCAATTGCAATGAGTACACTCATCATACCATTATTTTATTTTATAAAAGCTCGAAAAGACATCCCTAAATTAATCACCATTTGCCTTCTGATCTGACGCTTTGATTAATCATCAGTGGCTCAAACTACCCTTGTCTAGAACAAGTTTCCATGGTGCCAAAGATGTTCGAGCTATTGATGTCTGTACACTGCTTTGAATTATCCCGTTTTCAGGTTGCTCTGGGTAATGTAAAGGAAGATGTTGATTCTAACATAGAAGTTGACCTTGTTCACTCCGAGTTCAACAGTTTACATATCCATGGTCAAACTGTCCCAGATCATGACTGGGATGTTGCTGTGCCATATGGTAAGTCAAATGGGTAGTGTTAGAGTTACCTCAAAGTTTTGTTTGGTCACTTGTGGCAGATTTGTGATAAATCCACCAGTTCTTTCATTACTAATTTAAAATAGTGCACAACTAGACTCTGTATGCTCAAGAATCAAATAGCATTGTTATATTTTGGCTTTACTGTTCACAAAGCCTCCACTTTTTAGTTCACCTGAGCTATGCTTAGGATGAGCTATAGTGATCAGTTTTTGTCTGTCATCTGTCTGTTTTATCTGTCCATTCGTAGGGACAAATGTATGCTTGTGTGTTTTAAAATTATGACACTTCAGTATATTTCAATGATTTATTTTTTAGATACACAAGGTGACTGATTCTTGTGTCAAATTATGTACAAAGTACCCTTGTGTGTCTAATTTTCAATACACAAGGGTACTTTTTGTGTAAGCAGACACAGAAGTATACATCCATCGAGCTGTCCAGCCTTTAGTTAACATTTTCAAACAACTTCTCTTCTGAAGCCACTGAGCTAATTTCACTCAAATTTTATATGGAGCCTCCTCAGGTAGGGGGAATGAAAGATTGCTGAAATGGTGGCAGTCTGTTGACCAAGATGGTCATAGTTCCCAAATATGGTAAAAAAACTTTAAAAATCTTCTCCAGAACCACGGATGCCTTGGGACTGAATCTTTGCACAAATCGTTGGGGATGGGAGGTCTACCAAAGTTGCTAAAATGGTGGCTGTACATTGACATTTGATCTTTTACGATGAGGTCAAGTTTGCTCCCTATGCATTTGTATGGGCCCCATACATTTGTATTGGAAAAATGTTGAGAATTTCAAACAACTTCTCCTCTGAAGCTGCCAGGCTAGTGTTGGGGCAGGGGAATGAAAGATTGCTAAAATGGTTGCGGTCCACTGACCAAGATGGCCGCCATGCCCATATATGGTAAAACCTTTGAACTGCTTCTCCAGAACCAAATAAGTCCTAGGGCCTAATCTTTGAACAAATCATCGGGGATGGGAGATCTACCAAAAGTGCTAAAATCCTGTTGATCAGAAATCCAAGATGGCGGTCATAGCTGCCATCTTGAAAATATGTTTTGGACACCTTTTCGCAAACCACCAGGGGAATTAAGTTGAAGCTTACAATGTAGCAACAGGTTGACATGTAGATGAAACATAGCCAAACTCTTGCTGTTTGGAAATCCAAAATGGCTACCATAGCCGCCATCTTGAAACCATTTTTTGACTTCTCCCAAACCCTTGGGGGATTTGAGTTGAAACACACTGTAGCAACAGGATGACCTGGAGATAGAAAAATAGTTAAAATGGTGCTGATTGGAAAATCTGTTTTCAACATCTCCTCGCAAACCACTCTGCAAATTAAGTTGAAACTTATGATGGAGCAACAGGCCTACCAATAGACATAAAAGTAGCTAAAATCGTGTTGAATGGAAATCCAAAATGGCCACCACAGCTGCCATCTCGTTTTTAAATGTCATCTCTTCTGAAACTACTTGAGCAATTTTCACCAGATTTCACATGGGTTATAAAGTGTATAAAATTGTGAAATCTTGAAATGTCTTTCTGAAACTGCTTGAACAGTTTTCACAAGGTTTCACATAGTTCATATAGGGCCGTCTGTTGAAAGGGTATTGACTATTTGTTCACTGATTTCATGCCATTCAATAAGATGGTTGCCATGCCCATATATGGTAAAACACTTAAAAATCTTTTTCTCCAGAATTAAGAAATAAGAAAGGTCTGAGACTGAATCTTGGTTTGCAACATCAGGGACTCAAAAGCTACTACATGTATGTTGACGTGATGACTCTAAGATTGACCCTTTTATGGTATGGTCAAGTTTGTGTCCTAGTTTGTGTCCTAGTTGTGGCAATACTGGAAGAATTTGCTTGGTATTTGCAGATATGCAGTAGCTGGTTTTATCAGGTGAGCCTCTTGTTAATTTTTATGTGGGAATGGAGTTGAGTGTTTACCCACTGTGATTTTAATAGAAATATTTACACTCAAAATTAAAAAAAAATATAAAAAAAAAATACATGTACGATGCAAACATTTATACACTGACATTTATTTGGAATTTTTAATGTATTCATTATTATTATTCCAACAGTGTAAACTTTTCCCATTCCCATTTCAGGAGCAAGTATGCCACTAGGCTGTGCTGCAAAAACTCAGTGGAAGACTCCAGATGGAAAGAAACCTTGGATTCAGTTCAATGAATATATTGTCCAAGACTCGGAACAGATCTGTCTGCGATACCTTGTGCAATTCGTCTAAGCTGGCAGCATTCTTCTATCATAATCATAGACACATTGATTCTTGGATTCAGGTTTAGGGATACCCTTTCAGGGGAGGTAACTTAGAACTGTTTTTGCCTCCCTTCTGAAAATGAGATCTACTCTAAAAGGAAAGAATTTGCTCCCCTTGGGAGCAAATTCTTTCCTTTTAGATAGACCCTTTCAAGAAGGGGCTTGTGGTGTAGGAAAGCAAAACAAGTTACAGAAGTTGCCTCCTTTGTAAAAACAGGTCGAAATTCAACTGAATCCAGCCCCCTTAACCCTTAAAGCGCCAATCACAACATTTGTCATCTGCTTTGTCATCTATTTGTGATTTTAAAAGTCATTTTTGCAAACAGGAGCAGTCTGATCTGGGTCCACATAGTTTGCCTGTATGCAAAAAAATAGGTTTGAAAAGTTTGTAAGAATATTCAGCAGACGACATTTTCAGATGCAGGTTTTGGCGTTTTAAGGGTTAATGTGTAAAATGAGCCATATCATGCAAAAAGGGTATTGAAGGTTAATGGACTAGCTTGAAATATTTTGTTACCATTTTGTGATTGGTGGCAAATGCTACAAACCGAAAGTTGCAGACCAAATATTTGAAATTTTCAAAAATTTGAGGGCAACTCTTAAATGTCAGGGCAAATTCAGCAAATGACATTCTGAAAAATTTTCTTTTTTTTTTCTTTTTTTTTTTTTAGAGAAAATAGGTTTTAGAAATTACGCAGACAGTCTCCTTAGGAGATGGTTTGCCTAAAGAGATGGTTTGCCTGAAATTTAAAAACCAGTTTTCTGGGAAAAATAAGAGAAAATATTTACAAATGTCATCTGCTGAAGTTTTTACCAAACATACCAAGTGTCAAGGGAATTGCAAATTCCTGTTCAGGCCGAAGATGCAGGCTGATCTAGATGTTTGCTGTTCCCATTTGCTTTGAAGGACCCTTTTCACATGATGTGGATCAGATCACACATATATATACATGTATGTTTCATTGGCATAAATTCTTGTGTACGTGGGGCTCCAGATAATCAGAGTAGTCAGAAGAAGGATTACTTTACCCAAAGGCAGATGATGGAGGCCGATATCAGCTTAAGAGTTTAAGAACATAGCTACTAGCTACATATTAAAGGTGATGATTGGGGTGAAAATTCAAAATATTTTGTGTTATTTTTATACATATATTTTACTGATTTTTGCTGTATGTATTTGTGGAGAAATCAGATGCGAAAACTTTTAGATTGAAAAGCTCACCTTATCTTGATCTATGAGTTGTTGTTTTAATGACAGATTCTATCTGTCATTCTTCGTTGCCACGCACGGTTTTAGAGAAAGTGACTTTGACTACTATTAAATTTCGTATTTATCTGCGCACAAAAGTAGACCCAATGTTTTACTGTGTGTATATTAGTACGCCATTGAAGAGCTATCCATACAAAAGTTGTGCGACTTGTGCTTGTTCTATGGTGAGTCACTGAGAAAACCCGCCTTAATACATGTGCGAACAACAAAGGCGCAGATCAGTCTGCACATCCGCGCAGGCTGATCAGCGCCTTTGTTGTTTGCTATAGCTCGTTTTGTTTTCGACAAAGAAGAGTCTCACAAACTTAAATGGAGAACAGAATGATACCTGGAATTTATTAGTTTCTCATAGAATCTGTCATTTCAGGGCTGTTCAGTCCTTTGATTTATCTTTGAAGAAGTGAGAGTTAGAATGGAAATATTTCATTTGTCTTTGAATAATCTGGAGCCCCATGAAAATAGATAAAGAACTCCCTCTGTACATTTTACCAATTTTTTTTTCTAGATTGTCATCAGGTTCAAAAGATAACAGTTTTATTTGTCACTCACTTGTCTTATATTTGATATTAGCTTGCAAGCTAGAAGCACCTCAAAGCCCCTAGGTTATTAAACTTTTTTCATGCTCAACTTAACTGAGCATGCAATTTGTCCAAGAAGTCTCAAATTACCAACAGTTCCAAAGCCTTTCTTGCTTAACATAGCTGAGCATGAAAATTTATCTGCTAATAAATATGAAAATGCCAACTATTGTTGAAATTCTCATATTTATTAGCGGCGAAAATTTCATACCCAACTGACTCGAGTAAGCAAAAGGTTTTATAACCTTAGGGGCCAGGTAAAGAACATCTTGTGACATGGTCAGCTTAGAACTAGATCAACTTACACAGATCAGGACAAAGGCATAGCTCCAGAGGGACTATTCACAAGAAAAGCCTTTTTCTTATTTCTTCATGAAAACATAAGTTGTGGGTACTCATTAGAAGTGCCTCAGGGAGGCACTTCTAATGAGCACCACAACATATATGGTTGCATCAGTGAGGCACTTCTAATGAGTGCCACAACATATGTTTGGATGGAGAGGAAAACGCAGTACTTTTTGTTTTTAATGAAAAAAATGTGTTATCTGAAGCAATGTAAAGGGTGTATTCAGAAGACAATGTTTGTTAATTTTGCACTGAAACATATTTTGTAGGGTTTTTTTTTTTTTTTTTTTGGAATCAGCTTGCCAAGACAGTTTGAATGGGCACAGTCAGGATATGTTTTGGTGCAAGAGTTTTTTGCATAGCTCCAGATAGGTGTTTTTTAACCAAAAAGTATTTACATATGAAAGCATACATTGTGAGTACTCCACCGGGATGCTACTATGAGTATTCACAACATGTTTTCATGACGAACTAAATATCTAAATACAGCTCTTATCTGCAGCACCTTTTTAAATCCATTTATGCCCATCGTCCCATAAAGCAGTGTAGATCAGCCTGTACATCAAACCAGTATGGCAAGGGTTTTTGTTCGACCCTCTTTGGATAACAGGGAGGCTGTACAATGCATGTGATCAGCAAAGAATGATCAGACTACGCAAATGTGCAGGCTGAGCTGAATCTTCACTGGTTGCATGTCATATTTTAGGGTTTGACAAGGGCTGGCTCATGAGGAAGAGACACGTCTGTCTTTGATGTATAGGTTAGCTTGGGTCATTACTTTTTTACATATCAGCAGGACCTTGATAAAAGGGTTCTTTGATGAAGATTGAGATGAGCCTGTGCATCAGGGCGTTTGCTGTCCATATACAAAAGTTTGGGAAACCATAACCTGTATTAACAAATAAGGGTCTCTGGGACCTGTGCAGATAACAAAGCCTGAGTCTTTGCTGTCCAGCATAGAGGGATGTCCACATGATATTTTCCTTATTTCTCCACAAAAATACAAAAAAAAATGTATATGATGTTGGTACTCATTAGAAGTACTCAAAACATGTTTTTGTTGATAATTAATTCTCAAAAGTACCCATAACATACATTGTATGGAGAATCAGAAAAATGTTTATCTGGGCCTAGTTTGGCAAAGGGTCATTAGCTGAAGCTTGTAAATGACAAACACATTAGCTAATGTATTTTCAAATACATACCCCGGTAAATATGTTTTGCTGCAAAAAATTGAATAGCTTTTGCAATGCATTTTTTCAGCAAAAAATATCAATGTATGTGCCATATACCAAGAGAGAAATTTTAATGTTATGTTAGCTAACAACTTCATTAAGTTTTGAACAGCTGGGCCCAGGATATCAGCATACACCAAATGGGCCTTCGGACATGCACATTCAAGGAACATTCAACATTGAGATCAGCCTGCACATACACACATTCTGGGCCCAGTTGTTCAAAACTAACAATGTAGTTAGTTAACGATTAGTTAAAATTTACATCGAGTGATATGCAAATATGCTGAAATTTTTTGCTGAAACAATGTGAGTAGCTTTTGCAGTGCAAAAGCTACTCACATTTTTTCAGCAAAGAATATCAGAATATTGTATATTGAATCCACTAAAACAGTTAACGAAATGACCCTTAACGAGCTCGTTAAGCTAACGATGCTTTGAACAATTGGGCCCTGATCTGAATCTTCACTAGGCGCAATTTGGATACTCAAGGGTGCAAAGTTTCTTCTTGAGGACAACGAAATCTCTGATCAGACTCTGCAGATGGGCAGGCTGATTTGAGTCCTAGTTGGTTGTACATGTCCGATGATACTCTCATGCTAAGGCTGAGATGTCCTGATGAGTCTGTTTCGGTTGCACAAGCTGTTCTGTGCATTTGCTTTGAATATGCTCGTGAGACTTTTCTCATGTCCGGTTCATGTGGGAAGTTAGATGATTTTTCCAGCAAGGTTCTTGTACACTGTTCAAGCTGTACATAATTTGACTGCAGATTTATGCATGGCATGTTGTTATTGATTGCTGTTTCAGTAAATATTGTTGATGTGTTTTTGTGCTTTTGTGGCTTGTTGTAGAAGTGGTATCCTGATAAATGAGATGCAATGCCAACATATGCACCCAGTGAAGCTATAGATCAGCCCGCACATTCGCTGTGTTGGTCAGAATCTTCACTAGGCACATTTTAGATAGCTAAGGATGCAAAGATTCTTTATGCTGTGTCCAGATATGTATTTTCTTTTCCTATTTCAGCAAGAAAACATGATGTGGTTGCTCATTAGCAGTGCCTCTGTGAGGCATTTCTAATGAGTACCTACAACCCATATTATCTCGATCTGTGTAATGGATGAATGACATCTCAGGAGATAAAAGACCATATTCGACCTAATTACTGCACATATCCCTATAAGTGCACAGTTCAGCAATTCCAGAGTCTTTAGTTAACAGCCAGTGTTCTTTTTGTCTACTTCTTTATAAAGGCATATGTTGTAGGTATCCTTTTGAATTGCATTGACTTGTCAGTAGAACTCAAATAAAGAAAATCAGGAAAAAAAGCACAGAAAAACATCCCATAAATCCTTCGCTGATTTTTTTTTTTTTTTTTTTTTTTTTTCTGTAGTTTACCCAGAGTATAGACAAGTACATATTTAACTACAAGTTTTCCCAGTATTTTTGAAAAACCGCTGCGCACAGTGTGGTAATTAGGTCAGATACGGAAATAAAAATAAAAGTATTTTTTGGCCAAAATTACAGATCTGCTCGAGGATTTATTTCCTCAGTGGCTGAGTCAGCTGCGCATCTGACTGGTGGTCAGAAAGTTGCTGGTTCAGTCCCCACCAGGTCAGCAACATTCTTTCATCAACATTCTTTCATTCTACGGTCAATTTCTCCCTTTCGCTGATTAAAGAAGGACAGTTGTCAGTTTCTGGCGAAAGAATTTGCACAAGTACTGATAAACAACTAAAAGAACTATGCATGTCAAGGAAAAGTGTGGTAGGTAAACCGACCGTGTTCAGCATGACCGTAATGTGTTGACTGGGCAGTAAAACCTCAACTTGATCAAATAGAGGATTTATTGAAAACCTGCATTTCTAGAAAATATTCTTTGTTCTTTGTTTCAATTGTCTTCTGTTGTGTAATGATTATAAATTGAGCCACAACAATGGAGAACCAGTTTTATGGCACATGCAAACAGCAAAGGCCCAAAGCAGCATGAACGCATATACCATATTCACCCTAATTATTTGAGCAGATAAGCTGGAGCAAACACTGTAGGAGCCAACACTGTAGAACCTAATCAGATGCCACATTCTCTGGTATCTGATCTGGGCCCAGTTGTTCAAAGCTAACGACATCGTTAGTTAACGATTCGTTAAAATTTACATCGAGTGATACGCAAATATGCTGAAATTTTTTGCTGAAAAAATGTGAGTAGCTTTTGCAGTGCAAAAGCTACTCACATTTTTTCAGCAAAAAAATACAGAATATTGTACATTGAATCCCCTAAAACAGTTAAAGAAATGACCCTTAACGAGCTTGTTAAGCTAACGACGCTTTGAACAACTGGGCCCTGGTCTACAATGTTTGCCACTTGTCCAGCAGTTTTCAGACACATCAACAGATTCTGAAACCGACCTGTTCAAAATTAAGGACAGTTACGGTAAATGAGTTAAGATGTCTGAATATTTATAGTAAAAACAGTAAAATTCTGCTATTAAAGGCTAGAGCCTATTATCCAAGAAAGGTTTAATAAATTATGTTTCCAACATTAATTCAGAAATATGAAAAAAAAAAATTTATTTTTGATCCAGTTCAAAAATGAGACTTAACTATAATTTTACAGGCTGTCAGATGCCACATTTTATGTTCGTATTAATACCATATATCAATTTATTAAACCTTTTCTTAGATAAAAAAAAAAAGTCTATTTTTGAGGAATATAGAGCCTTTAAGACCACTTTATGTTAAGACCAGCTTTTATCAGTCCCAAAAGTTTATAGCAGAATTTAATTGTACTATAGTATGACCAGAGGCCTTCCTGTTTGCACCTATAACATTTTAAGTTTGCACAACTTAAACCCTTTGAGTAAATTAAGCAGACAACAAATCAATGACATTTTTTCCCAGAAATAGGGTTAGTCATGTTAGACAGTTTTCCTGAAATGACAAACCCTAGTTCCCTTGGAAAATAAGAAAAAAATATTCAGAATGTCATTTGTTGAAATTTTTACCCAGCATGCTCAGTGTAATGTTGACGGGACTGCCATTACTAAAACATGCCTATGCAAATATAATGAAATTTTTACCACCAAAAAATGAAAATTTACAGATGAAAAATTCTGATAATTTTCATATTTCTGCTCAAAACATAGATTGCAGGTACTTGTTAGAACTGCCTCGCTGAGGCAGTTCTAACGAGTACCCACAATCTATGTTTTTGAGCAGAAATAAGAAAAATAATGTATACCCCTGTAAATCCCAGTTTTACTATATAAAAGTGGGGTTTAAGGGCGTCAAAATTATATAGGCATGTTTTTGTGATGACAGATACTCAGTCTGAGCCCTGTTGTTCAAAGCATCATTAGCTTAATGCGCTTGTTAATGACACACTTGTTAACTGTTGAGCTAAGGTATTTTCAAATACATTGTTATTTTTGCTGCAAAAAAAGGTGAGTAGCTTTTGCAATGCAAAAGCTGCTCACATTTTTTCAGCAAAAAATGTCGAAGTATTTGCCATATTTCAAGATAGAAATTTTAAGGTGATGTTAGCTAACAACTTTGTTAAGTTTTGAACAACTGGGCCCTTGTCTGCATTTTTAATATTTTCTTTTTTTGACATAAGGCTTGTTTTTCTCAAAATATAACCCAATTACCCATTTATTTTGTGTTGTCCCGTTTTGTTTGTTTTAAATATAGGTTAACAATTCTTGCTGTTTTTTTCTGTTTTTGGACATAATAGTTGGTTTTGATAAATGTATTTTTCTTACTTTACTAAGTGCTATTTCTTCTACTGCCTCGATTAATATACGTTTTAATGGAATTTATACAAACTTAAAATTGATGTGACAAGAAATGTCTATATTTTGTAGATGAGATACTTTTAATGGATACCCAGAACGTATGTTTTCATGGAGAAATGAGAAAATAATTACTCATAACCACTCTTGTCTGGAGCTATGTAACCTCATGCACCAATAGATTTTGTATAAATTTGAAGGCTTGGCTACTTCAGCTTTAGTACTCGCTGGGCACAATCAGATGAGATGAGAAATGGTGATAACTTCATTATTTTTTATCTCAAAAAAGAAATAGGGTTTGACATTTCATCAGGAGACATTACCATGCAACGGAAAAGACCCGTTTTCTGGGTAAAAATAAGAAAAATATTTCAAAAATGTCATCTCCTAGTTAAGTCCAGCAGGATAAAGGTTAATAAGCTTCTGTAAGACAAGGGGAATTTCTTGTCATCATTAGGAAAACATGCCTATTCAAATATACTGAAAATTTTACCACCAAAAAAAATGAAAATTTTCAGATGAAAAATTCTGATATTTTTCATATTTCTGCTCAAAACATAGATTGTGGGTACTCGTTAGAACTGCCTCGCCGAGGCAGTTCTAACGAGTACCCACAATCTATGTTTTGAGCAGAAATAAGAAAAATAATGTATACCCCTGTAAACCCCAGTTTTACTATATAAAAGTGGGGTTAAAGGGGGTCAATATTATATAGGTGTGTTTTCGTGATGTGTGTTATATGAGGATATTAGGTTGGGGTTTGAAAGGGAGATAAGGGTTGTTGCTTCATAGAAAGGGAGGTAACTGCTTTGTGCTGCTTCTCAAGAGGGGAGACTTGCTGGCTTTGTCAGCCAGTAGAGACATGGGGTATGGAACTTGTAGGTAACGTGGTTTAGTTTGACATCAGACTGAATCAGATGTCTGTCTCGGCTTTCAGTGATGACTAATTTGTAACATTAATTTTCTGCTAAATGGGTCCTGCTGCAGGGTAAAGATTAATGCTCTGTAACCTCTTTATAAGACAGTTTAGATAGTTTGAAGGTGGAACCCAAAAGTGTTGTATCCAAACATGTATAGATCATATAGAAAAATGACCTTAACCCTTCTCATGCTGAATAAATTAAGATGCCGCGCCCTCTTCTAATTTCCAGCCAATCGGATTACTTGATCCCGGTTTTTGATAGAAATTCACATATTTAATGACAAACAGTGCAGATCCAGATCAGTTGGCTTCTTCAGAAGCCAACTGATCTGGATCTACACTGTTTGCTAAGACAGGGCATGACGTGTTTAGCAAGAGAAGGGTTAAATGTTCTTTTACATATATTTTTGTTTGGCTATAACACAGTTGTTTTACAAGCCGAGGCTCTTCAGATGAGTACCCAAAACGTGGTTGTGGAGAATTAAGAAAAATATTTATCCTTCTTCAGCTATGTATCATCAAGCATCGCTTTGTTTTGTATAATATTCCTTTTTACATTCATATTAATTCTTGAAATGCCAATCACAACTGCAGCTGACAATATTTTTATTTTTTTTTATTTTTTTTTTTCAGAGAATTCAGGTCTTGACTTTCATCTGAATTGTCTGCAAAGCACATGAAATGCTGCACTGTCTGCAAGATTCACCTGAATTGTTGAGATTTGTTTTCTCTGAAAAAAAAAAAAATAGGATGTTTTCTGCTAAAAATTTTGCTGGGCACTTTAAGGGTTCAGACAGATTTCCATCATGTACAAATTTCCATCACATTCATGCTCATTCCATATTTGTCTTTACCCTTAAACTGCCAATCACAACAATTGTCATCTGCTTTGTCATCTGCTTGTGATTTTAAAAGTCATTTTTGCAAACAGTGTGGACCCAGATCAGACTGCTCCTCACTGTTTGCCTGTGTGCAAAAATAGGTTTGAAAAGTTTGCAAGATTATTCAGCAGACGACATAAACAGACGACATTTTCAGATGCATGTTTTCTTGGCATTTTAAGGGTTAAACATTGGGACAATTTAACTCCTATACTATATTTGCTTCGTTGTCTTGATATGACTCCAATAATGTTAAAAGGGATGTAAAAGACCAAATCATTGCTACCTATTTGTTCTAAAATATGAACAGTTAGAATTTTACTGCTTGTTTGTGTGTCTAAAATCTACTGAAAAGGTGTGCAAACAATGTAGACGATGATCATACAATGCATTCTTTTGTGTGATACAGGTCTGCACTCTCTGCTGAGGCCTGTCCATACCTGTCCCATCACGAAAACATACCTATATAATTTTGACACCCTTAAACCCCTGTTTTATATAGTAAAACTGGGGTTTACAGGGATATGCATTATTTTTCTTATTTCTGCTCAAATACATAGATTGTGGGTACTCATTAGAACCGCCTCACCAAGGCGGTTCTAACGAGTACCCACAATCTATGTTTTGAGCAGGAATATGAAAAATATCAGCGTTTTTTATCTGAAAGTTTTCAATTGTTGGATGTGAAATTTTGTATATATTTGAATATGTGTGTTTTCGTAATGCCAATACTTAAGGGTAAATGTCAAACGGGGACAGATCCAGGATGATTTCTTAGGGGATTCGGTGTGAATAAATTACCATACTTACCCTATGTATTTCGACAGACAGACCTTAGCAAATGTAGTCCCTAATCAGATGCAGCAGAAAGTGGCATCTGATGAGAGTCTACACTGTTAGCCAGTAATTCAGCAATTTTTCTCAGAGGCAGTAAAATGGACTTGTTGAAGAGAAAGTATAAGGTAAACAGCAAGGATGTGGGAAAATAAGGTATTCGGAGTTAATCCAAAATTTCCCATGAAAAAATGGCCATACCTGCAAAAGTTTATAGCAATGAAAGAAAGTTGTTGGGGTGTTTTCTGGTCGACAAAGCTCTTATCTCTCAAGGTCTTGATGCTTTTATATGTTGTTGCATTGTTGTCCAAAGCTATTTTGCATGTTTATTGTTTAGCATAATGTTGTATTTGTTAAAAGTTGCAAGTTTATATAACAAACAGATTTTGAATAAACTGTAGATGGTTCTTGCACCACGAGGACTTAGTAATCATGTGCTCCAACTGGATCAAGACATCCAATAATATTATAAATGATTTTTTTTTTTTTTTTTTTTTTTTTTTTTTGATTTTTCAGTTGCAAACTTGAATCAGGAGTTTGAAATGAGGGTGATATTCTACGAATTTTCAGACTGGAAAATGTCAAATCTTAATAGGAACATACGGGCAAAAGCACAAATTATTAAGGGATGGTTTAAAACAAATTCAAGGGAGAGAACCTATGTCATAGAAATTCTAATTAAGACTATAGGTTTTGTGGCCTGTCCAAATCAGTTAGTGGTTTTTTATAAATTTTTTAGCTGTTTTGACAATAAATAGAATAAGCTCAGAGTATGTACCAAGGACGAAAGTACTTATATTTTCAGATTGTATGTACTAATGTATTGTAATTGTTGAGAACACTCAGGCACAATATTTTGATAACCTTAATAGGAAATAGTACTTGAGTCTTCTCAACAATGACTACAGTTATGCGTCAAGTTTGCCAATATAAATGCTTTGTTTCTTGCTACATTCTCTGAGCCTATCCTGTTTTTTGTCACAATAAGGAAATGGAAATCCACAGCAACCTACCGATTTAAAAGGATGCCTTTCACTATAACTTACAGACTTTTTCATTCTCTTCTGTGACTTAGGTTCTCTCCTTGAAATAAGACACCAGCAAACATGAAAACTGTTATTCCTTTCTAATGTATTACATGACTTCCATTGTGTACATTCTTAGAAAAGAAAATGAGCTGTAACATGAAAAAATCGTACCTTGTGACTTACACAACCGGGGGAAACTCCGGTCGCACTTTGTATTCTGCTGTCTGATCAGGATCTTCTTTTTGATCAGTGTATGGTAAATGTCCTAAAATTTTGTAAACCAAAGTGTCTGACAAAATGGCATATGCAAACAGTGCAGACCCAGATCCTTCAGGAGCAGTCTGATCAGGGTCTGCATTGTTTGTCATTCCATGAATTATTTTAAGAAAAAAAATGCATAAAAAGCAAAATTTAGGCCAAAAATAAAGTGTTCGAAATTTTAGGAAGTTTACTGTGCTCTACATTTTGCAATGAATTATGAAGCTGGGTTCGAAGGTCCTGAATGGACTCTACAGATGTGCAGGCTGATTAAGACCTTCTCCATCTATGTATGTGATTGGGACTCGTTTTTTCATGCTGCAACTCAAATGATGTGCTGATCAAAATGAAAGCACTGATTACAGTAATACCATATTCTGTCGGATAAAAATTCCCTGTTACTAAAAATCTACTTAGTGATGCTTGTTTAACCATTTTCATGTAGCTAAACCCTAGTATGGTAAATATCCTAATATTTTGTACACCAAAGTTTCGACAAAATGGCATGTGTAAACTGTGCCAACCCAGATCAGAGTACATTGCCATTCCACAAAGTATCATAATCCTTTCAAGCCTGTAGACTGGTACGAATCCCTATGCGAACGGTGTAGATCAGATGTGATGGCTCAAAATGAGCCATCTCAACAGGATCTATATGTTTGCTAGTCTGTGAATGACATCACGAAAACATGCCTATATAATGTTGACCCCCTTAAATCCCACTTTTATATAGTAAAACTAGGGTTTACAGGGGTATACATATTTCTTCTTATTTCTGCTCAAAAACATAGATTGTGGGTACCTGTTAGAACCGCCTCGTTGAGGTGGTTCTAACGAGTACCCACAATCTATGTTTTGACCAGAAATATGAAAAATATAAAACTTCTTTTTTATCTGTTTTTTTTTTTTTTTTTTTTTTTTTTTCATTTTTTGATGGTAAATTTTTCAGTATATTTGAATAGGCGTGTTTTCGTAATGTTTTCATTTTTGATATCCTATTGCAGCATAAGAAAAAGCACCTTTTCAATTTTCTCATGTTGTGGCCTTGAAATATAGTTGTTTTCTTTCATCTTTTCCACTTTCTGGATAAATTCAGTGGATGGCAATTGGCAGGATTTTTTTCTTATATCTCCGTAAATAGGCTTTGACATCTCCTTTGGAGACATTTTGCATAAAATATCAGAGCCTATTTTCTGGGAAAAAAAAAAATAAGAAAAATATTTCAGAATGTCGTCTGCTGAAATTCTTAACCAGCATACTAAGTATTAACTACTTTGTCTAAGATTGACATTTGTAAAAAATAGCTTCTGCATTGTATTATTATCATTGACAGTGTTTACAAAATACCGCTGTACATTTCTGTCAAGTTCTCGAATTTTATCAATTTTACAAAATATGTCTTATATTTTTGAAGTCGTATATTTTGGTTGTAGTATGTATCTGTAATGAACTGAGCTACATCATTAGGAAACTGATATCGTATGAGAACAATAAAGCCCAGACCAGTTTGTACATCACGAAAACATGCCTATATAATTTTGACCCCCTTAAACCCCACTTTCATATAGTAAAACTGGGGTTTACAGGGGTATACATTATTTTCTTCTTTCTGCTCAAAAACATAGATTGTGGTACTCGTTAGAACCGCCTCGCCGAGGCGGTTCTAATGAGTACCCACAATCTATGTTTTGAGCGGAAATATGAAAAATATCAGAGTTTTTTTATCTGAAAATTTTCAGTTTTTGGAGGTGAAATTTTCTATATATTTGAATAGGCGTGTTTTCATAATGAAATTTGGGCAGTCTGTTTGAGGCATGAATATTGTATGAGAACAATAAAGCCCAGACCAGTTTGTATATTTGGGCAGCCTGTTTGAGGCATGAATATAGTATGAAAACAGTAAAGCCTAGACCAGTTCGTATATTTGGGCAGCCTGTTTGAGGCATGAATATTGTATGAGAACAATAAAGCCCAGACCAATTCGTATATTTGGGCAGCCTGTTTGAGGCATGAATATAGTATGAGAACAATAAAGCCCAGACCAGTTTGTATATTTGGGCAGTCTGTTTGAGGCATGAATATTTTATGAGAACAATAAAACCCAGACCAATTCGTATATTTGGGCAGCCTGTTTGAGGCATGAATATAGTATGAGAACAATAAAGCCCAGACCAGTTTGTATATTTGGGCAGTCTGTTTGAGGCATGAATATTTTATGAGAACAATAAAACCCAGACCTGTTCGTATATTTACGTAGCCTGTTTGGGGCATGAATATTGTATGAGAAGACTAAAAGCTCAGACCAGTTCCTATATGTGGGCAATCAGATTGGCACGTGAATTTCGAATGAGAAAAATAGAAAGCCCAGACGGTATATTTGCGCAGTCTGGTCAGTGTAACAATTATTTGCTGTTTCAGAATGCGAATGTAGAAACAAGACACAAAGCATGTGAATGTAGAAACAAGACACAAGATGTAAAGATGTGCCTTTAGGGCATATATGGACAGTGAAAACCCAGATCAGCCTGCTCAGCACAGTCTAATTAGGGCCTTCACCGTCAGCTTGAACCTTAAAGCACTAATTTCATCTACAGCAGACAACACGTAGAAACATAAGACATGAAAATAAGACTTATCATTTTGTGTGAATAGTCTGCCAAGACAGACGTTTCACATGAAATGTCATTATGTATTTTTCTCTGAAAAAAAGGATATTTGAAGATGTCATATGCTGCAGTTGTGTCCCCACACCTAAGGGGACATACTGATTTTTGTGCGGATCCGATTTGCGTCGGCATTGAAATGCTTGGTCTTATTTTCTCTGAAAAATGATAAAAAATTAGAATGTGTCCGCTACAATTTGCTGTAAGTGTTTAATGGTGTCTGTGTTCTGACCATGTTCTTTCAATATGCTTTCGTCAGATTGTTAGAATATACATGTATTTTATGGCACCAAAAACTTCATATAATATAGAAATTTGCCATGATACTAGCCGTCTGCAGCCATTCTGAGTTAACCTATTTTGTTTTTAACGGTCAGTCAAGAATAGTTATGATATTTGCAAATAGCTCCATGTTGAGGGATAATCCTGTCCGTCATTCCATAAGGCAGGAGGACTCAAGTTCGTGTTGGTTAGATCAACTTGGGCGCTCGAATTACCAATATTCATTAGGAAAACACGCCTATTCAAATATACTGAAAATTTTACCACCAAAAAATGAAAATTTTCAGAGAAAAATGCTGATATTTTTCATATTTCTGCTCAAAACATAGATTGTGGGTACTCGTTAGAACCGCCTCGACGAGGCGGTTCTAACGAGTACCCACAATCTATGTTTTTGAGCAGAAATAAGAAAAATAATATATACCCCTGTAAACCCCAGTTTTACTATATAAAAGTGGGGTTTAAGAGGGTCAAAATGATATAGGTATGTTTTCGTGATGGGACCATAACAGCCGTAAGTAGCTGATTTGGGCCTTTGCGTTTCTCATATTATATGAGGTAGGATTTCTTTTGATGTTGCTCCTCTATTGTTTGTCCTTCAGAAATAAATATCTAGTACCAATGACCTCTTTTGTCTTGTTTTACTTAATTCCTCTATCAAGGAAGACACACTAAGATTGATTCCTTACTATAATTGTTCAAAAAATTCAAGCCCATTTAACTTACAGGTGAGGTATATGGTTATTATCCAGGTAAGTGTTTTTCTTAGTTCTTCACGAAAATATATGTTGTTGGTACTCATTAGAAGTGTTCCGCCATTACGAAAATGTGCCTATTCAAAAATATTGAAAATTTTACAACAAAAAAAAAAAAAAAAAAATTTCAGATAAAATATTCTGATGTTTTTCACATTACGAAAACACGCATATTCAAATATACTGAAAATTTTACAACTATAAAAGGAAAATTTTCAGATAAAAAAAATTCTGATATTTTTTCATATTTCTGCTCAAAACATAGATTGTTAGTACTCGTTAGAACAGCCTCGGCGAGGCGGCTCTAACGAGTACCCACAATCTGTGTTTTAGCAGAAATAAGAAAAAATAATGTATACCCCTGTAAATCCAAGTTTTGCTATATAAAAGTGGGGTTAAAGGGGGTCAATATTATATAGGCATGTTTTCGTGATGCATGTTTCTGCTCAAAACAGATTGATGGTACTCGTTAGAACTGCCGCCGATGCGGTTCTAACAAATACCCACAATCTTTTTTGAGCTAGGCGGTTCTAACGAGTACCCACAATCTATGTTTTGAGCAGAAATAAGAAAAGTAATGTATACCCCTGTAAATCCCAGTTATACTATATAAAAGGGATTTAAGAGGGGTCAACATCATATAGGCATGCTTTCATGAGGCAGAAGCCCTTTTGGGCCCCGCAGAGGTGCTTCTAATGATTGCCACAACATTTTTTCGTGGAGAAATAAGTACAGTAAAACCTCAACGGCTCGAACACGGTTAGCTCGTTTACCATGAATGATTCGAACTCATTTCAAGTCCCTAGGAAATTCTTCCAATAGCTCAAGAAAACGAATATTTAGAGAGTTTAAGGTCATTTTCTGATTTTGTCATGAAAATATATGTTGAGTGCACTCATTAGAATCGCCTCGTTAATGTGATTCTACACGCAACATACCATTGTATAGAAGATGAAAAAGGCTTCCCGAAATTATAACCATTTGCTTCCTGACTTGGCGTCATGATTAGCCTCAGTGGCTCGAACTGCCATGTCTCAACAAATTTACAGCGTCCCAAATGCAGTTTCAGTAAAACCTCAGTGGCCCTTCGAGCCACTGAGGTTTTACTGTAAACTACACTGGGGCTGGAAATAGTTTTCGAAGCCAGTGAAAAATTGTCAAAATGATTCGCCAACGGACGCAGCAATGAAAAAGTGTGCCGTCTGATCTTCGGAGCTCGGCCTCTTCTGCTAATCGACATTCTTTTTTTTTAACTTTATTACCTACTGATTGTGAAAGAGACTGATTAGCCTGCGCAAATGCACTGGGTGATCAGGGATTTCGTACATAGGATAAGTGCCATTTTTCCACGTTGACGAAAATACACTACAACCCCTTTATAACACTATTGTTGGGGTTCAAAGCATAAACCGTGTTAGTTGTACAACCGTGTTATATCCAAACAAAAAATGTATGGTTTATATAGAAAAATGACCATTTATGGTCATTTTTCTATATAATCTATACATTTTGGGAACGTGTTGTATCCAAAACCATGTTATAAAGAGGTTAATGTGAAACGAACAAAAAGCCAGGTCGAAGTACTCTGTCATGCAGTTTGATCTAGATCTTCTTTTGTACATCCATGTGCCCAAAATGAGTAACTTCAACATTTATTATTAGATTCTGTAGTATAAGATTCTCTGGATGAACAGTGAAACCCGGATCAGGCTGCATGGTTGCATACCAATGAAGTGTTTCAAATAAGCATCTTTGTCTTATATAACGAGGCTCATAACATGGCGACTAAAATAAGTCGAATTCTGCGAACAGTCAATGGACGGACACCTTGAAACATTGAAAACAGATTGTTTTCAATATGTTTGTCTGAAGTTCAGCATTAGCTGTGAAAGCGCTTACAAATATTAAACAACAAAAGTTAGACTACTACAGTTCATTACCTCTTATTTGACTTTTTACTATGTATATAAATTTTTTTCTATTTGGTGGGATTGTTTCTTTAGAAGCAGACATCCCCCCTAATCTCACTTCCGGTTGTATATATGCTAAAAATAAATAAATAAATAAGACCGGTTGCTGGCGAGTCTAATGGTGAAAAACCCGAAAAAAAAAAAAAAACAACAACAAAAAACAAGAAAAAAAAAAAAAAAAAAAAAAAACACATTGAAATATTCCAAATATTCAACACGAGTTATTGATATTTACATTATTTATATGTAGGTTTGCAGTGCTTATACATTTTCAAAATCAGTTTGAGTTTTAAATGAAATTTTACTTTAAAAATCAATTTAAGTAAACTTTTAAAATTAATTTAAATTCCACTTTCTGAAGTCGTTTTATTGAAACTTTATACAATAATCTTTCGGAATGTAATTTTCAACAATTTATTCTTTATTTTATTATTTATTTTATTATTTTATTTTTGTTTTGAGCCGTATCTTGTATTATATATATAATTATATATATTACTGACAATTACCATGACCAGTCTTAATCACATGCGAGAAATGCTACTGTCTGTGTGTTCTAAGATGGCTGATTAGACCAATTCTAGCTCTAAACTGTCTGTTGCAGATGGAACAACAGAGATCAGAGCAAGACAGCTCTGTTGGTGATGCCTTGGCTCTGGCTTTGCGCTGTGCACTTTTCTGCTCGGCTTCGCTGATTCTTTTTGCCTCATATTCACTAGCACCTCTTCTGATGAGGCCTCGCCACTTTGTTCGGTCCTGTGCAATTTGTTCCTAAGAAAAAGGAGCTCAGAACACACAGACATATATATATATATTTGTGACATGGATCATGTATATCATTTATGCTGGTAACAGATGGCCTTTAATCTGCTTTACTCATACATGCCCTAAAAGTGTTTTCTGGCTAGTTTTCTAAGAATACCCTTACGTGTATACACTCAGCGTCTGAGCCTACACCTATTAACGAAATGACAGATGCAAAGATAGACGGAGAGTATAGAGACGTACAGACGGGCGCCTGTAGAAAGGACTGAGCATGTGGTTTTTGTCTGTTATAAAAATCCTACGTAAAATTACGTTGGAAATGTACCCTTATATCATATGAATACATCCACTCAGTCAGACCAGGATCTTCTTTATTCATCAATTTATTCTACAGTATCCACTGTAAGCGCTCCGGATAGGGCATTTGTTTCAAACTAAAACTTATTGATATCTTTTTCTTATTTCTACAAGAAAGCATATGTTGTGGATACTCATTAGAAGCGCCTCGTGGAGGCGCTTCTAAGGAGTACCCACAGCATATGCTTTCTTGGGAAATTAGGAAATATCTGGATAACCCCTCTTATCTGGAGCTATGTAATGAACTGGCTGATCTGTGCCATCTTTGTCTGCATATTGCATAATGGTCTTTTTTTTTTTTTTTTTTTTTTTGCATTGCACGTCATTTATTTTTGCAAGTGACATGTATAGTGCACATTTTTATGCATGCACGTTCAAAATCTTTTGAATCGTATCTGAAAGAAAAAGGAACTCAGAATACACAGACATCAAAAACCTGACTTCATACACGTTTTTTTTTTGTTTTTTTTTTTTTTCAAGGTCAGAGAATTTTCAGGGAATTCTGTGATGCGTCAGGGAAAAATGTAATTTTGCAAAATTACATAGACTTTCACAGTACAGCCTGATGAAGCTAGGATGTTTGGTCCCAATGTATTTTTCTTGCTAAATTCATAAAATTTCCGGCTCTGATATTGTCAGGGAATTTTGAATTTGCGTCAGAGAAATGTCAGGAAAGTGTCAGGGAATTTCGGCCAGTCCTAAATGTATAAACCCTGGACTTGGCTTCCACGGTAATTGGCAAAGAGTACAGACCCAGCTCAGATACCGCGTTCTGGTGTACACTGTTTGCATTAACAACAGCAATTTCTATAAAAGATAGTAAAAATAACCATGAGAGGAGATGGCAAATCCTCCGACCAACCCGCCATTTCTAAATTTAGTGTATTTTAATTAATATCCTGGAAATATTGAAACGGGACAAAGTAAAAATGAAATGTGACAAAAATAATAAGTGAAAACAATAACAGGTGGACTGTTAATGATTTTATTTTTGCATGTTCTTTTATATTTTTTTTTATTATTATTATTGTCAAAATCATCTAATAGTTACTTCTGATGTGATAATTTGTACAGGATACATAATATTTGCAAATATTTTGAATTTGTGAGCGTATATATTCAGAAATAATAGCAAAAATAAATGCTTTGTAAAGGTAAAGGAACTTGCTGTATGTCTATTGGGGTAAAAAATCAACAGAGTAAAAGTAGTCCTTCTTGCATGCTACACACCTTCTTGACCTGATATATGTCCATACCAAAAATTTATCAAGTTAACTCAAACAGTATGGGTGTTATGGCCTGCACAAGATTTCGGCATCAGGGGAGATAAATCATCACGAAATCACCCCTATATAGTTTTGACCCCCTTAAACCCCACTTCTATTCAGTAAAACTGGGGTTTACAGGGGTAAACATTAATTTTCTTATTTCTGTTCAAAAACATAGATTGTGGGTACTCGTTAGAACCACCTCGCCGAGGCGGCTCTAACAAGTACCCACAATCAATGTTTTGAGCAGATATATGAAAACTTCCAGATTTTTTTTCATCTAAAAGTTTTCATTTTGTGGTGGTAAAATTCTCAATATATTTGAATAGGCGTGTTTTCGTAATGACATAATGGAGAAAAACAGAGAATACTTGAACACAACATGCCTACTGGTCTTTATCTATGCCTCTACCAATCAAAGTATTTCAAACCACATACTCAAGAATTTGGCTTAGAAATTCATTCAGGGGCGGTAACTAGAAAACAACCACAGCAGAGGTTGCCTCTCTCGCATGTGATACACCTACTGGTTGTTACCAATGCCTCTAACATTATCAAAATATGTCTAAGGGTATCAAAGTTAGGGAGTGCAAAGGTTTTGGCTTCAGGGGAGCTAACTACATAACGAAGAAGAAAGTGAGAGTTTTCTCTCTTGCAAGTAACACACCTATTGGTCCTCTTCTTCATTTCTACCAAATATTATCATATCTCAAACAGTATGGGAGGTATGGCCTGCACAAGATTTTGGCTTCAGGAGAGTTAACTACATAACGAAGAAAGTGAGAGTTGTCTCTCTTGCACACGACACGCCTACTGGTCCTCTTCATTTCTACCAAACATTATCATAATATGTCTAAGGGTATCAAAGTTATGACGCTCACAAGATTTTGGCTTCAGGGTAGATAACAACATAACGAAGAAAGTGAGAGTTGTCTCTACTGCACAAGAAGCGCCTACTGGTCCTCCGCTTCATTTCTATCAAATATTATTATATTACCTCAAACAGTATTGGAGTTATTGCCTGCAAAATATTTCGGCTTAAGGGGAGATAACTACTTAACAAAGAAAGTGAGTTATTTTTCTTGCATGTGACATGCCTACTGATCCTCCTCTTCATTCCTACCAAATATTACCAAAATATGTCTAAGGGTATCAAAGTTATGGAATGCACAAGGATGAGTACAATTTCTGCTTCATCGGAGATAACTACATAACAAATAAAGTGAGCGTTGTCTCTCCTGCACGCGGCACGCCTACTGGTCCTCCTCTTCATCCCTACCAAATATCAAATTATCTCAAACAGTATGGGAGTTATGGCCTGCACAAGATTTCGGCTTCAGGGGAAATAGCTACATAACGAAGACAGTAAGAGTTGTCTCTCTTGCATGTGACACGCCTACTGGTCCTCCCCTTCATTCCCACTAAATAGTACCAAAATATGTTTAAGGATATCAAAGTTATGGAGCGCACAAGGATGAGTCTAATTTCTGATTCAGGGGAGATAACTACATAACAAACGAAGTGAGAGTTGTCTCTCTTGCATGCGACACACCAACTGTGCCTCCTATTTAGTCCTACCAAATATTATCAAATTATCTCAAACAGTATGGGAGTTATGGCCTGCGCAAGATTTCGGCTTTAGGGGAGATAACTACGTAATGAAAGTTAAGAGTTGACTCTCTTGCACGCGACACGCCTACTGGTCCTCTTCATTCCTACCAAATATTACTAAAATATGTCTAAGGGTATCAAAGTTATGGAGCGCACAAGGATGAGTTTATAATTTCTGCTTCAGGGGAGATAACTACATAACGAATAAAGTGAGTTGTCTCTCTTGCACGCAACACGCATACTGGTCCTCCTCTTCATTCTTACCAAATATTATCAAATTATCTCAAACAGTATGGGAATTATGGCCTGCACAAGATTCCGGCTTCAGGGAGATAACTACATAACGAAGACAGTGAGAGTCGTCTCTCTTGCATGCGACACGCCTACTGGTCCTCCTCTACATTCCTGCCAAATATTATCGAAATATGTCTATGGGTATCAATGTTATGGAGCGCACAAGGATGCGTCTACGGACGGACGGACGCCATGCTGATCGCTATATCCCCCGCACCTATCGATCGGGGGATAATAATAAAAACTAACCAGACGCCCTGCTGTTGGAAACAGACCGGTCCAAAGAGTTGTAGTAGAAGAGTCCATTCGACGTACATGGGCTAATGTATTACCAATGTGCAGAATTCATTACAGTCTGGGACGCTGCTGTGCAGAGTGAATTTAAATGGTTTAAAAAAGGACTGATCTCTGCACACTACTGTATACCCTCCCGTCCTCCGCACTCGGCAGAGTTCCGAAGTGGAAGTAATGCAGACATCAAAATGTGAGAACAAATCTTCAAGACAAATGCGAAAATTAATAATCAATGATACAAATGTTTAGATGCAAAACAAACAAGACCAGACTCCATGGTGCAGTCGGTAGCGTGTATCACTGCATATCCAGGGATCACAAGTTCGCATCCTTGCTCGGCCACTTAATTTTCTTGCAGACTGATCATGAAATTATTCTCTCGCTTCCGCTGATTCAAGAACAGTTGTATATTACTGGCGAAAGTATCAGCACAAGTACTGGTTAACCGCATAGAGGACTAAGCCTGCCCTGAAAAGTGTAAGTAGGTTAACTGACAGGCTCGGCATGACCTTAACAATGTTGGCTGGATCATAAATTTCCAACTCAAACAAACAAACAACAAAAGAGAAAACAAATACAATACCAAACCCTATTGCATGTAGTAAGAGTTGATCATAAAATTGTCATTAAATCAATCCAGAATTCTGCAACCGGCACAAAGAAGATATTGCAGTACGTCGAGGAATTTCCCCAGTTGGCTCAGGTGTTGAAGACCAGATTTCAGAAATTATAATGTTCAAATTTTTATTGCAAAGTCTGGTAGCCCGATGTCTGAATGCTAGCAGAAAGGAAACCTTATGCTTCTGGCTTTATATTATGGGAAGTCATTACCCAGCTCAAAATATCCTGGATTAATAACATGTTCAAAAACATAGAAATTACATTTAGTTACCTTTCTCTTTTGGCCGGCCTCGGTGGCTCAGTTCGATGCGCCGTCTGACTGGAGACCAGGAGGCCGCGGGTTCAAGCCCCGCCGAGGTCGGCAACATCCTTTCGTGGAGATTGATCATGAAATATTTTCTACGATCATTCTCTCCCTTCCGCTGATTCAAGAAGGGCAGTTGTCAGTTTCTGGCGAAAGAATGTGCACAATTCTGGTTAACCGCTTAGAGGACTAAGCCTGCCCAGTAAGCGTGTGGTTAGGTAAACTGACCGCGCTCGAGATGACCCCATTGGGTTGACTGGGCCGTAAAACCTCAACACAAACAAAACCTTTCTCTTTGGGAAATATTTCTTATCGCAAAATGACAAGAATACAACACTGATGGAAAATCATGGTCAAATGAATGCAGTCAGTTCGCATGTCTGGTATATCTGGCTTGAATTCTCTTTCTCCTTGCGTTAAAAATTCAAAATTGAATGTATTTCATAAAAATTGTTATAAAAATATCCCCCCCCCCCCCCCGCCACCTCACCCTAGATCCAAGTTCCCATTCATATATATCATGAAAGTATATTAGGGAAATATCTATCTCCAATAAAAGGGCATTTTTGGTCTAGGGGTAGAGGGGATGGGGGTTGGGGAACATATTTTTAACAACTTTTATGAAACACATTGAACTTTGCATTTTATCCGGAAATGAGGAAGCGAATTCAAGTCAGATATACCAGACATGCGCACTAACTGTATTCAGTTAACCGTTATTTCCAATCAGATAATGCAAGAAATATTACCCAAAGAGAAAGGTAACTTAATTGAAATCCCATCATTTTATAGCATGGTATCCATTCATATTTCAGAGTGTTTGGGACGGGGTAAACATGACTGAACTATCTACCTATTATCATAAGCCAGATGCATATGTTTCCTTTTTGCTATTCCAGCAGGCACACAACATCAAAATGACGTCGTATCAACGTCGATGCGACGTGATCACGTTGTATGCCTGCTGGGATGATTCAGATATTGGACTAAAGGAATATGTAAAACAAAAATGAATATTTTTATTTCTGAAATCTGAGCTAATTAGGGAAATCCTCTCCTTACTGCAATATCTCCTTTACGACTGTCAAAGGAAAATGTGTCGAAACTGACTTTGGCTATTTCAGTATATAACCTCAATAATGACCAACAGTAGAAAAAGGAAATCTGAAATAAGGACTGAATAATTTGTTTATTAAAATATTTGTATGCGGACAGCAAATGCACCGCTGTTTGCATATGTCACGAGGCGTTGTCCCAATGATGGTACAGTCAGTTTCCGTCTTATAAAATCCGTTTATCTATACAAAAACATTTGGGGAACCTGTAGGAAGTTTTGAAGATGATTTGAAGTATAGGGAAGCTGGCTACTTGAACTGATACAGTAAACATTGTCACGTGATAACATGACTGACCCGCGGGCCCCCGTAGCCTATAGTGGATAGGAGAGTTGACTCAATCCATTAAATCTCTCACCGCTGTAGTTCGAGCCTAGCTCGGCTCACATGTGGGAAAGCCAAGTTCTGCTTACGGATGGTCAGGTGGTTTTTCCCCGGTTTTTCCACCTTTGATTAACGATCTGCTCGATATAAGTGAAATATTCTTGAAAGGGCCGTAAAACCCACGTCAAAAAAAAAAAAAAAAAAAAAAAAAAAAAAACAAGCAACAAACAAACAAAAAAATAAAACAAAACAAAAACGAGTGACCCAGTTTCACCCACCCACAAGACAAAAATGCCCAGGTAAACATGCGGATCTGCATATAATGTCGATTTGTGCGCTAACTAACTGGGCTGCGTCATGCGAAAACGTGTCCTTTAGCATATGCGAACAGCGAAGGCCCTGATTAGACTGCGCGAATGCACTGTCTGATCAGGGCCTTTGTTGTCCGCTAACAGATTCATTTCATTATAGAATGTATCAGTAAGAGCAAATGCCCGGATGAGACTGCTCATGCGCAACAGAATCTGCGAATTTTACGCATGCTCGAAAGCACTTTTTGGCTTGGTGCAGCCCAGGTAACGATGTTTCTGATGAGGGATTGAGTATTTTACTCACAATGGACAATATAGTAGTGTTCGAAGAGTGCCCACAATGCTGTTTTTTTGTTTTCTCAGCGCTCGTTTTACATAGGAAAGCGAAAACTGCGAATGCGAATCTGTGCGTTTTTATTGTTCGTGTAAACGGTAAAGCTTATTTTGCAAAGGTGTAGCTCAGTTATGATGCGAATCGCAACGTGAGAGAGAGAGAGAGAGAGAGAGAGAGAGAGAGAGAGAGAGAGAGAGAGAGAGAGAGAGAGAGAGAGACTTTTTGCGTGGACAGCAACGATAGCTCAGATCAATCTTTGCGTTCACACAATGGGAACAGTGCATTCATATCGGTTGAGAGAATCATACTATCATCACGAAAACATGCCTATAGAATTTTGACCCCCTTAAATCCCACTTTTATATAGTAAAACTGGAGTTTACAGCGGTATATAATATTTTTCTTATGCTGCTAAAAAACATAGATTGTGAGTACTCGTTAGAACCGCCTCGCCGAGGCGGTTCTAACGAGTACCCACAATCTATGGTTTGAGCAGAAATATGAAAAATATCAGAATGTTTTATCTGAAAATTTTCATTTTTTGGTGGTGAAATTTTCAGTATATTTGAATAGGCGTGTTTTCGTAATGCGACGAACAGACAAGGTCCTGATCGGACTGCGAACGCGTTGTCTGACTGGGCGGCGCCGAATTTGCATGCCTGATATGAGCTTCCGCTTATCGCATTTTACTTCAAGTACCTTTTCTCATCTTGATACCCCACTTAAGTGCAACAATGTGCATCCTTGTGACAGATTAGCTCACTTCAGAACTGTCAATTGAATTCAAGAGGGACGCATTTATGCTTCTATTGTTAATGTTGCATTTCTAAGGACCTCCGGTTTTGTAAAACAAAAATGTACATCTTAACGCTTTCATGTAGATTCATATGAGACGGCACATTGGCTATTTGATATTCATCGTTTCAATTTAAGACATTTTCTAATAAATCGTGTCTAAAAACAAACAAAAGCAACAACATAATAGTGCCATCCGAAATTTAAACCTGAAAAGAGTTTAGGGAAATAAATACACTTCCAACGGGAAGCAGCTGTGTTAAAATGGGCTAGATCCTAATATGAGAAGGAGCTGCGCAGGCTAGTCTTTGCTGTCCAGACGTCATTCTTCTTAGGGATAATCCTTTTAAAAGATGACAAGTATTATTACTAAAGCGTAAATGTAAATGTAATCCAGTACTGCTGTTTCATATTATAGAAATAACATTTTAAAGTTCGTTTGTTATTTCTTTTTGCTAGTTCACAGTATAAGACGCTTTTATCCCTAAGCACGCTGAGAAAAATTTTCAGGAGACGACATATATATTCAGCTATTTATCTTATTTTTTCCAGAAAATAGGTTTTGACATTTCATGCAAATTGTCTCCAATGGAGACAATTTGCATGACATGTCAAATCCTGTTTTCTGGAAAAAGATACAAGAAAAAATATTATCAGTAATTCGTCTGCTGAATTCGCCCATAGAGTGGTAAAGGTTAATACCAAATAGTAATACATCTTATTTCTGGAGAAAACTTGGGTGTTTCTCAAAAGACACGTCTGAGCGAGACTTGAATCATCGCTTTAATCTCCAAGACGATTATGTTGATAGCCATTTGGTTTCGTCGAGAAATAAGATAATAATTATCAAGAAAAATAGTAGAGATCAGCGAAAACCCGCAGATGCACTAAAAGACATGTTCTTGCCCAGTCAACAATGTTACGGTCATGTCGATCCGGTCAGTTACCCTACCCACAATTTTCCTGGGCAGGCTTAGTCCTCTAATCGGTTAACCAGGACTACATATACTTTCACCAGACAACTGCCTTTCTTGAATCAGCAGAAGCAGTGGTGGGGAGGAAGGAGGGGGAGGAGTGGTGGGGCGGGGGGGGGGAGGGGGGGAGGAGGGGAAGGTGTTGACCGTGGAACTGATTTCATGATCAATCTCCGTGAAAATTGAGGGATTCGAACTTGCGAGTCCTGAATTAATAGTTAGATGTGGTTCTTATAGACTATATTATATCACGTATCTGAAGCAATTTTAGTAATTTCTGCGGGAAATATAATTGTTTAATTCCCAAGAAGAAATATTTCCTGTAGAACGTTATCACGCCGCGCTACGAATGTAGATGACGTAACGTTGCAAAACGTATTGACGTTATTTGAACGAGCGTAAAACAGAATCCGAAGAAAAAAAATCATTTTTATTATATGTATGCCAATAGATAAGTTAATACACACTAAGTTGTGGAGTACAGGAACTATTTCCCTCGAGACTTGCAAATTTTATAAGCAAACTCGTGCCATGCGCTCGTTTGTTTAGAGATAATTTAAAATATCTCAGGAACTATTTCCAGTATCTAAAACCCATATCAGGGTGCATTAACCTCCACATATTTTGTTTTTCAGCTAGTTTTGATAGAAGATAGATTGTTCCATTTCAGTCTGTTTGACATTGCACATCCCCACTCCTCCCCACGCACACATACGCGACACACGTACACAGTTTGGAAAAAAACGAACAATCCAGGACTACGGTTCGTCCAGAGACAAGATATAATCCTTTTTGTGCAATGTTTGGATGTTAGTTACTAATTTCCATAATTGTTTCAAACCATTGCAAAACAGGCACACTGTTATCAACTTCTGAAGCCTGGTGAATATAAATAAACATTCATGGTAACCATCTTGGTTTCCAGTTCCAAACTATTTTCATTTTTAAAGGTCTTGTCCCGTGGATGGTCTGTGTGCATTTTGAATTCAAAGCATCAGAGGAGATGTCTTTCACCCCTTTATGCCGAGTGGACTCTTCTACCTTGAATCTTTGGACCGATCCATTTCTAATAAAAGGGGTGTCTGGTTAGTTTTTATTATTACTATGTTTATAGAAATTCCTGTATTTAATGCAAACAGTGTAGACCCTGATCAGACGCCGCGTTGTGCGGCGTCTGATCTGGGTTTACACTGTTTGTGAATGTCCCTTTAATGAAACTCTAAGCTTATATGGGTTAACTGTGATCTATGTATGTCTTGTATAAACTGAAATGTTTTTGTTTCTTCTCCTCCTGTTTGGCGTCAAAATACGCAGAAAAATAGATGAGCCTTAACATTAGCAAAGAGCTAGGCATATATCCGCCTACAGCCTGATTCAATGTCTGCTGTAGGCTGCTTGTTGAATTTATCAGCGGTCAGGGATGCGTAAGTTCATCAGACTGGAGTAGTCAAGCTAATATAAGCGTTCGTTTTTTTTCGTAATGCATATAATAAGTACGGTAAATGCCCCTTCGAAGAGTTTATTTCATATTTTTTTCCTAAATTTTGCTTTTTGAGCAGTTTTTGTCTTAAAAGACTTAGTAGATTGGCAAACAGTGTAGCCCCTGATCGGACTTCAGGAGCAGTCTGATATCGTTCTTCATTATTTGCATATTCTACTTTTTCAGAAACTTTACCATCATCATGTGATGGCTAAGATATAGTCCTTTTTGTTACCTGCAGGAAGATAATGCCATACATGAACTGTGGCGTGTTCTTGAGCAAACATGTAAAAAATAGACTGGGCAACATCAGTTTAAAACAAGAAAAAGTCTCCATAGGACACGGATGCCCCCGCCAAAATGCCATTCAGAAAAAGGTTACTTATGTAATTGTGACAGGTACAGCATGAAGTTATTATTAAGGTTGATATGGCTCACACACGGTTTACTATATGGAACTTAGTCAAAGGCAGATAATTTATAAACCAAATAAGCAAGAGTTGTCTTCCATGTTCATTACACATCGCCTCAATGTCATGTATGCATCTGTAAATTTTCATAGATATATTCCATATGGTTTAGAAGTTATGACCTACACACGGTTTACTATATGGAACTAAGTCAAGGGCAGATAATTAAAAAACCAAACAAGCAAGTGTTGTCTTCCTTTTTCACGACACATCATCTCAATGTCATGCATACATCTGTAAAGTTTCATAAATATATTCCATACGTTAAGGAGTTATGGCCCGGACGCGTTTAATATATGGAACTAAGTTAAGGGCAGATAATTCAAAAAACAAACAAGCAAGAGTTGTCTTACTTGTTCATGACACATTGTCTCAATGTCATGCATGCACCTGTAAAGTTTAATTAATATATTCCATACGGTTAAGAAGTTATGGCCTGGACACGGTTTACTATATGGAACTAAGTCAAGGGCAGGTAATACAAAAACCAAACAAGCAAGAGTTGTCTTCCTAGTTCATGACACATTGTCTCAATGTCATGCATGCACCTGTAAAGTTTCATAAATATATTCCATACGGTTTAGGAGTTATGGCCCGGACACGGTTTACTATATGGAACTAAGTCAAGGGCAGATAATTCAAAAATCAAACAAGCAAGAGTTGTCTTCCTTGTTCATGACACAATGTGTCAATGTCATGCATGTACCTGTAAAGTTTCATAAATATATTCCATACGGTTAAGGAGTTATGGCCCGGACACGGTTTACTATATGGAACTAAGTCAAGGGCAGATAATTCAAAAACCAAACAAGCAAAAGTTGTCTTCCTTGTTCATGACACATCGCCTCATGTCATGCATGCACCTGTAAAGTTTCATAAATATATTCCATACGGTTTAGGAGTTATGGCCCGGACACGGTTTACTATATGGAACTAAGTCAAGGGCAGATAATTCAAAAACCAAACAAGCAAGAGTTGTCTTCCTTGTTCATCACACATCGTCTCATGTCATGCATGCACCTATAAAGTTTCATAAATATATTCCATACGGTTAAGGAGTTATGGCCCGGACACGGTTTACTATATGGAACTAAGTCAAGGGCAGATAATTCAAAAACCAAACAAGCAAGAGTTGTCTTCCTTGTTAATGACACATCGTCTCAATTTTATGCATGCACCTGTAAAGTTTCATAAATATATTCCGTACGGTTTAGGAGTTGTGGCCCGGACACGAATTCGGACGGACGTACGTACGTACCGGACGGACAGTGGTAACACTTTATGCCTTTCCGCTGTTCTTCGAATAGGCGGAGGCATAAAAATAAGGCCAGGACATGAAAAAGTGCCACAACTCAGGTAATATTGCATCACAACATATATTTATATTGTAATTTCTTACTCTGTTTGCCAGCTGTTCTTTTTGTGGCTGTTTTATTGTATTTGTTTGTCTTTCCTTTTGGTGTTAAGAATTAGACGTGGACCTGCATGTACCAGTTTCTTAGTTCACTTATTTTGTTTGTTTGTTTGTGTTGAGATTTTACGGCCCAGTAAACCCAGTGGGGTCATGTCGAGCGCGGTTAGTTTACCACACGTTTACTTGGCAGACTTAGTCCTCTAAGCTGTTAACCAGTATTGTGCACATTCTTTCGCCAGAAACTGACAACTGCCCTTCTTGAATCAGCGGAAGGGAGAGAATGACTGTAGAAAATATTTCATGATCAATCTCCACGAAAGAATGTTGCCGACCTCGGCGGAGTTGAACCCGCGACCTCCTGATCTCCAGTCGGACGGCGCATCCAACTGAGCCACCGAGGCCGGCAAGTTCACTTTTTTACTTTACCCTAACTAATTGGACATATGCGCTTGATCATAAAGTGTAGACCCAGCTAAGACACCACCGATTTTAAGACCATCAATAGAAAGTAAAATAGACTTGGTTACATTTTAGGACACGTACAGTACGGAAATAAGCTGTCCGAATACTTAGAGTAAATACGGAAACCCTACAATATTTTGTGTTCCACTATCCTACTTCAGTCAGTTTAGAAGGGAGGACCCCATCTTTTAAACGCATTGCTAACCTAAGATCGATTACAGATTGCATATAACATTAGGCCCTGTTTCTCATTTTATGATTCATTTTAGGGGCGGTTGGCAAACCGCCACCAGATTTAATATACAACATTTCCACAATCCGTTTTCCTGTTACAAACAACCTAATAACTACCTACTAAATAGTTCCCTGCTAACGCTGAAAACGCTAAATTCTGCAATCAAACATATTAGCTATATGCACTCTGATGCTTATAGATAGTGCATAAATAAATAAATAAATAAACAAAGAAAACTACAAACTTCTGAAGAAATAAAATTCTAATCTTATTGAGTAGAATATTAGCGGAAAAATATAAATACATCAGTAAATCGCACAAAAACTACAGCGTTGGGTACAAAATGCGGTCCTACTAAATACCGAAAATGAGCTTTTCCACATAAAAGGACCAAAAAGGAGCTATCAAAAGAACGTTAATTTATTTTTTTATTTTATTTATTTATTTATTCATTTATTTTTATTTATTTATTTATTTTAATTTTTTATTTATTTATTTTTTTTTTTTGAATTTCAGCATATATCCTTATCAGTTCTAAAGGCCTACTGAATTTCAGGTAACCACCCCCATCAGTACTCCTGAGGTTCATAACTGAATAATATTGCGTTCTGTTCTGTTATGTTCTGTATGATATGTTGACAAACAGTAAGGCTTTGAATAAAATGTGCGGATGCCCATGTTATTCTGGACTTTTGTTGTACATGTCATGACGGAAGGGTCGTATGACAGAGGCGGACAATGAATCTCCAGATCAACTTGCTCATCAGTGCAGTCTGATCAGGATTTCGCTGTCCGCTATAGAATTGCTGGATACTGTAAAATTAGTAGATGAGTGAAGGGTTCCATTGTATATGGCATTTTAAGCTAACTTGTATCAACATAAAACTATGGGAAACGTATGGAAGTGTATATAGACCTATAGTTGGCAAATTGTTTTATAAGATCTACAATAATTATGTCGATTTCATGTGTTCTTAACACAGAATTTCAACTTTTTTATGATAACAAGATGAATTATCAAAGCCTCTAAGCGACTTAAAAGAATGGTAGCTATTTGAGTGTGTGATTGTCGACACGACATATTGGCTTCGAAGCAAACGTCTACTTTGAGCATGTAATCTTTCTCCGTATTTCTCTCAACATCTGGTTTTGTTAAAACTGATGTGATAATTACGTTGATCTGTTTAAACGGTTTTATTTGCCAAACTTTACAAAAGTAAACCAAAACATCTACTTGTAATATGTCAAGATTCTTCATGTTTAAAACATTTATGAACTTTCCTATGTCCATTTAAACAATTATGTGGATTTGATTCAAGCGTAAAGACGGGGTTTTTTTTATTGCCGTTGTTCTTTAATATATTTAAAAGTCAAGATTTATAATTGAATGGTTGAATATGTTTTGCATCAAGGAAACAGGAAAGTTCAAATGCAAATATATAAAAGTAACTATTGACATTGATCAAGTAAACTAATTTACTTTTTTAAAGGCGTGATGTTGTTAATACACGAATGAAGTAGATATAATTCAAATAGATAGTTCTTTCTGTTTTCCACAAACCTACTTTTTAAAGCTGAGATGTCATCTAAAACATGGATGAAGTTGTTTAAATCAAGTAGATATATGTTTCTAAAGTCAACATTTTGCATATACTCATGTCGATGACTACGTTATTGACCGAATCGCGCCGGTCTCTTAATATAGCTTTGGATTTTTACATATGGTAGATTATTCGATTTGCTCACTAAGGGCGTTTTATATATATATATATATATATATATATATATATATATATATATATATATATATATATATATATATATATATATATATATATGTATATATATATATATATAAAAGCAGATTAATGTCTATTTTATTTTCATTTCAATCAAGAAATTTCACAAAGCTAAATAAAGCGCCGGTCTCTTAATATAGCTTTGGATTTTTCATATGGTAGACTATTCGATTTGCTCACTAAGGGCGTTTTATATATATATATATATATATATATATATATATATATATATATATATATATATATATATATATATATATATATATATATATATATATATATATATATATATATATAGATAGATAGATATAAGCAGATTAATGTCTATTTTATTTTCATTTCAATCAAGAAATTTCACAAAGCTAAATAAAAGCAAACATAAAAGAATCACATTTTTCTTCTTTTTTACCTGTTACATTGAAAATTTATTGAACTTTAATATACCTTGTCCTATGTCTCTATGTAAACATGAACAAAAGCGCCGATACTTAGACGTTTACGTCTGAACATTTTGTCTTGTTATATAAGTACCACTTCCAAAATATCGATCAGATGCACGTGAATACAGTAGATATTCGGTAATAATACTATTAAATCGACTTAATTAATGTCGATATGACCAAAAAAAAAAAAAAAAAAAAAATGCCAATTGTAGGTCCATATACACGTCAATAGAAATGACAAAAGATTATGTAAAATAAAGAAAATACGAAAAGGTATTTTACCAAACTAATAACCAATGTCCAATTGTGTCCGACGTCCTTCTGTAGCGATTATTTAAAAAATCATCTACTTTCATTTCCCTTTAATGACTTCAGAAAAACGTAACTATGTTTAGAACAATTTAGATCATGTGACGTTACTTAACCATCACGTGACAGAATTAATCCGTTTGTTTGTTTTTTTTCATACATCAGTGACAGATTTTCTGATTTAGAGTATCTTGAGAAAGGTCATTTTATGACCGAAACTGGTCGATAATAAACACACCCGGTTATAACAGACCGTTGTTGGTTGTTCATCCTGTCCTGTCTTCTTTTTTCCTTCGAGTCATCGACGACA
Source organism: Anodontia alba (assembly GCA_964016985.1). NCBI lineage: Eukaryota > Metazoa > Mollusca > Bivalvia > Lucinida > Lucinidae > Anodontia > Anodontia alba. Next base: position 51,398,660 of record OZ024823.1, on the reverse strand, counting down.
GAATAGTATCCCTTTGGGATCCAACCCTCAGAGGGGTAAACAACGTGTCCACTTGGCGGAGTTTGGACGGACAACAAAGTGAACAACGTTCCGTTCAGTATCCCTTAGGATCCTCCGATACAGCTAATTCTGTTTTTTTTTTTTTTTTTTTTTTTTTTTTTTTTTTGTTGTTGTTGTTGTTTTTTTCTAAAGCGGTACTGGCGTCAAAATGTTCAAAATGAGCTCAGAAGAAGACCACGACAGGTTCGAAGATACGTCCATATTAACTTCATCAGCCTCTAGTATCTCCATAACACTTCCGCCGTCGGGTACGACGGATAACCACAAGAAGCGGAAAATTCACGCCTTCACGGAACAAACACCCAGTGAGAGTAATATTGCTAAATTAAAGGTCCTTATTTGAGACAAAAACATAGCAAACTTAAAATTTACCAAACATTCAAAAAAAAAAAGGTGAGAGAAAAGTCCAGGGAGTGCCACATCACAACCCGCAGCCCATTTATCAAACATTCAAACACACTATATTATAGAAGGAACAATTCAACGTTTTTCATCGGCAAAGAATAGGGAATTTTTGTCGAAAACCTAACTGCTAGAACAGAAGTCTCAAAGCTTTTATTCCTCCAGATAAGGATGTAGAACTTTCTGCTGTGCGATGCTTCTTCAGCAAACCATAAATTAAGAAATACAATTACATAGACGATCTCATTCTGATATGGCCCAATGTACACGAGGAGTCGAACTCCCACTCCCATCTTAGTGCCCTTAACGACTGTTACAAAAGGAATTAGAGACAGACACAAACTACTAGATCCTTTAATGTCCTATGTATTTGATTATTTAGACGGCAACTGTCAGAGTTGTCCTTTCACCAAGGACAGTCATAAATATCTATCAACAGCTCTGTGTTTGAGACTACGATAAAACAGTGTGCCGGCCTCGGTGGCTCGTTTGGATGCGCCGTCCGACTGGAGACCAGGAGGTCGCGGGTTCAACCCCCGCCGAGGTCGGCAACATTCTTTCGTGGAGATTGATCATGAAATATTTTCTACGGTCATTCTCTCCCTTCCGCTGATTCAAGAGGGCAGTTGTCAGTTTCTGGCGAAAGAATGTGCACAATACTGGTTAACCGCTTAAAGGACTAAGTCTGCCCAGTAAACGTGTGGTTAGGTAAACCGCGCTCGACATGACCCCATTGGGTTGACTGGGCCGTAAAACCTCAACACAAACGCACGATAAAACAGTGGCTTCTGTAAGACAAACTTCTTTATCTTCCTATAGTCATTATTTAAATAACCTCCTAATTTCATTTTCTTTGAATGACGTTTAGAAAAACGTAACTATTTTTAGAACAATTAAGATCAAGTGACGTTACCTAGCCATCACGTGACAGAATTAATCCGTTTTATCTCATTTCAATGACAGATTTTCTGATTTAGCGTATCTTGAGAAAGATCATTTTATGACGAAACTGGCCGATAATGAACACACCCGGTTAAAACAGTCCGTTGTTGGTTGTTCTGTCCTTCCTTCTTTTTTCCCTCGGACTTTATATCTTGTTCGCACAACTTTAAATCTTGTTCGTACAAATTAAGCAGACCTCCTGATTAGCTGATTCATATGTATTGTTATATTGCAGATTGACTGCAATGTAAGATGTGCGAACAAGATCAGTTGTACGGACAAGTTGTGCGAACAAGATATTAAGTAGTGCGAACAAGATATTTAAAGGTTGTGCGAACAAGTTCGTGAGTTGTCCGAACAAGGTAATAAGTTGTTCAAACAAGATATTAAGTTTTCCGAACAAGATATTATCTTGGTCGGACAAAATAATAAAAAATAAATAAACTAGCATGTCACTTCACGGGTTCCGTAAAATCGTAACAAAAAAAAAAAGTTATCAAAATTCTCAAAAATGAAATGGTAATTTTCGTCTCATGAACATAATAGGATATCATGAAAGGATTATCCATTGTTTCCAATAGTTTTAGGGTTTCCTTTAGATCAACACAGAACTACGACAAATGATAAAAGATGATATTAAATAAAGAATATAAGAAATATACTTTAGAAACTTATAAAAACAAAAACAGAAACAGAAAATTTCGTCCGTTAGACATGATGGGATACCCCAAGGGTTCCATCGTGTACGACGTCTCATTGTGTGAGACACTTTGAATTCTTCTATAGTACCATAAAACTACCGGAAATGCTAAAATATATTATAACATCAAGGAGTAAAAGTAGTACAACACGCAAAAATAAACAGAAATTTTCGTATGTCGGACATAGTGGGATACCCTAAGGGTACATCCATTGTACAAAAGTGAGTCTATGTCAACATACCTAAAAGTCAGTAGACATAAAGACATAATATTTGTACGAAATCATTATTTATCAGTCATATTGACATTGAAAACGTGAGTAAAATAGATTCACATTGGTAACTGGTCATTGAACACACCCTTTTAATCCCCAGATGGCCAGTCTTCGATTGGTTAAAAGCAATGCCTAATAATTATATTTTGACTGGTCGAGCATTAATGTCATTGGCAGTATCTGTCGCGGGCGTGGCTTGTTAAGACAATACATTATGTAAATTAAATATGTAAATATGTTAAAGGCCGAGGCATCCCCTAATTCACAATTTCTGTTTAATGCTGTTAGTTTTATAGTATATTACACAGTATAATGCATTTTTTAGCCATTATAATTATATTTTTATGAAGAAAAAGCTTTGTAATCCAATAAAGTCTTTTTCTTATTTTCTTTTAGCTCACCTGAGCCGAAGGCTCACGGTGAGCTATTGTGATCACTCCCTGTCCGTTTTCCGTCGTCCGCCCGTCTGTCCCCCGTATGTTCACACCTTTGAACGACTTTTCCTCTGAAACCCCTGAGCCAAATGTCTTCAAACTTCATGCGGAGCCTTGTGTTTAAGGGGGATACACAATTTGTACAAATGGCCATGGTCCGTAAATCAAGATGGCCGTCATACTCATACATAGCTCCCATGGACTTATAATGGGAAAACCAAAAAAAAAAAAAAAAAAAAGTCTTCTTCTCTGAAACCATGAGGCCAACAGCTTATATGTTTAGTAAGTAGCAAAGTTCAGTGGTCCCCTACATAAATACTACCAATCAAGCCCCCGCCCGGGTTTAAACTGGCCACGTCCCTGGGGTCATTAGCTCCCATAGACTTATAATGGAAAAAAAAAACTTAAAAAAAAATCTTTTCTGAAACCATGAGGCCCTCAGCCTATACATTTAGTATGTAGCAATAGTTAGTCGTACCCTACATAAATCCTGCCAATCAAGCCCCTGGGCTCCCGACTGGTCACACCCCAGTGGGGTCATATGTTGATATAGAATTATATAGCTAAAAAAACCTTAGAAAATCTTACATAAAGCTTGCCAATCAAGTCCCTTGGGTCCAAACTGGCCACGACCCAGGGGTCATTAGCTCTCATAGACTTATAATGGGAAGATCTTAAAAGATCTTCTTCTCTGAAACCACGAGGTCCACATCTTATATATTTAATATGTAGCAATATTTAGTAGTCTCCTGCATAAATCCTGTCGATCATGCCCCTGAGGTTTAAACTGGGCACGCCCCGGGGGTCATTAGCTCCTATGGACTTATAAGAGGGGGGTGGGGGATAAAAAAAAGTCTCTGAAGCCAAGGGGACCACAGCTTACATATATTTAGTATGTAGCAATGTTTAGTGATTCCCTACATAAATCCTGCCAATCAAGCCCCTGCGATCTAAATTGACCACGCCACGGGGGTCATTAGCTCCCATAGTCTTATAACGGGAAAACCCTAAAACACCTTCTTCTCTAAAATCTAGGCCCGCAAGTTATATATTTAATATGTATCAATTTTAAGTGGTCCCCTATATAAATCCTGCCAACCATGCCCCGGTGTCCAAATTGGCCATGCCCCGGGCGTAATTAGCTCCCATAGACTTAGAATGGGAAAAGCATAAAAAATATTCTTCTCTGAAACCATGAGGCCCACAGCTTATGTATTTAATATGTAGCAAAGTTTAGTGGCCCCCTACAAAAATCCTGTCAGTCAAGCCCCTGGGGCCCAAACTGGCCATGTCCTGGGGGACATTAGCTCCAATAAACTTATAATGGAAAAACAAACTTAAAAATCTTCTCTGAAACCATGAGGCCCAAAGCTAATATAGTAAGTATGTAGCAATGTTTAGTGGTCCCCTATATAAATCCTGCAAATCAAACCCCTAGGGGCCCTAACTGGTCATGCCCCAGGGAGTCATATGTTTATATAAAACTATATAACTAAAGAACCCTCAAAAATCCTCTTTTCTGAAGCCATGAGGCCCAGAGCTAACATATTTAAAATGTAGCAATTATAAGTGATATCCTACATAAATCCTTCCAACCATGCCACTTGGGTCCAAATTGGTCACGCGCCGGGGGGTGGGGGTGGGGGAGGGGGGGGAGGGGGGGTGGGGGTTGGGGAGTCATTAACTCCCATAGACTTATAATGGGGAAAACTAGAAAAAATATTCTTCTCTGAAACCATGAGACCCACAGATTATATATTATATTTAGTATGTAGCAATATTTAGTGGTCTCCTACATAAAACCTACCAACCATGTCCCTGAAGTCCAAATTGGCCATGTCCTGGGGGTCATTTATTTATATAGAGCTATATAGCTAAATCTTAAGCTTCTCTGAAACCCAAGGGCCCTCAGGTGTGATCATCATAAATCTTGCTTAAAATGTTTGTCTTGAGAATTTCTAGGTCAAGTTTGGATCTTAGTCACTTATGACCTATATGACCTATATTTCACGGTCCAGTGACTTTCTTAAGTTTTTTCCATTTTAGACAGTTTGTCAGTAACGTTTGGTCCTACACACACACACACACACACACACACACACACACACACACCACACACACACTTAAAAAAAAACACACACACGATGAAAAAGAAAATTGTCTTGAATTTTATTATTTTGTATTTTTATCTTTTTTCACAGTGAAGTATACGATTCTACATTGTTGTTTATTTGTTATTTTATTTTATTTTATTTTATTTATTTATTTATTTATTTATTTATTTATTTATTTATTTATTTATTTATTTATTATTTTTTATCTATCTATCTATCAATCTATCTATTTTTTTAGATTTCTGATTAAATTCTTACGATTATACCAAATCAATTATATGGTACCGAAGTTTAAATACTCATGTACAATGACGGTTATATATGTTTTTTTTATTTTATTTTTTTTATTCTTTTTATTTTTTTATTTTTTTTTTCGTCTCGATATAATATTAGTAAATGGTATACCAGCTGAAATTGAGAATAGATTCAAATAAAGTATTTCTACAAGACATATACTCGGTTTTGAGTTGAGCTTTGTTGTCCTGCAACGTTATAATGCCGAACACTTACCAAGTAATGGTCAACGCCACTTTAGCACTTTCTTTCAGGACGAAAACATTGATACAACTGCCTGATGCTACTCTCTATAAAAAAAAAGTTACCAATTCTTTGTAGCTAGGTCTTTGTTGTATCAAATAATTATCTACACTTACTGATTAAAATATATACCCGTAAAAGTATGTGTAGTCCATAGGGGTCGTTTCCGCTGAATGCAGTGAAGGTTTCAAAGTCACTGAAAACATAATATATTTAGGACCCGATAAGATCCAATTGCAACATCTCTCTTACTATATTCAGGTGAGCATGTGCTTTATCACAGTCTCGCCAGAAATGTTGATGCTCGCTCACACAAACAGACAAACAGTGGGTCTAAGGAGAATCAATGGGGTCTAAGGAGAACAATAAACAAACAAAAAAAAAACAAACAAAAAAAAAAACAAAAAAAAACGGTGGACCTGAGAAGAACAATAAACAAAAGAGCCAGGCCCAAAAAAGGCTCTTTAGGAAAAAACAGACATAGACGAGAGCCTCTGCAGTGGGCACACTTAATAAGTGAGTAAGTAAATAAGTAGGTATTTTTATTTATTTATTTATTCAAAGAGGGTTACTCGTATCGTCAAAAACCAATTTTCCATGATACCCCTTAAAGCAAGCGTAAAATATAACCGACATTCAAAACACATTAAAATAGACACTGTAGGCAATAAGGTCAGAGACGTCACCTCCACGGTATACACACTGTAGATAAGACAGGTATTAAACGTCAGCCTCCACGAAGGACACACTGTAGGCACTCACTACTGTATACAGTGTCAGTAACGATCATCTCCACCGTGGGAACATTATTGTATATAGTGCCAGCAATGACCATCTCGCATTCTCCACCGTAGGAACACTACTGTATATAATACCAGTAATGAAGGCCTCTACCTCGGAAACACTACTGTATACAGTGCTAGTAATGACCACCTCCACCGTGGGAACACTACTGTATACAGGCGAAGTACTGACCGCCTCCACCGTGGGAACACTACTGTATACAGTGCCAGTAATGTCCTTCACCACCGTGTGAACATTCCTGCTTACAGTGCTAGTAATGTCCTTCTCCACCGTGGGAACGCTGTATGTAATACAGGCATAATAGATGTCAGCCTCCACGGTAGGCACACTGATGGTAATGTCGGTATAGACGGCTGCCTGCATGATGGGCACACTATTGTAGGGCTCCCATGATGAAGATGGTCATTTCAGTTACTGTATATACATGTAGTATTGTTCCCACGCTAGAGGTGGTCATTACTTGTACTTTATCAAGTAGTGTTCTCACGGATGAGGTAGACATTACTTGCATTGTATACAGAAGCGTTCCCATGATGGAGGTAGTCATTAATGGTATCTGTATACATAGTGTTCCCACAGTGGAGATTGTAATATCTGCGGCTGTATACAGGCATAATAGACGTCGGCCTCCTATGTGGACACACTGATGGTAATGTAGGTATAGGTGGCAGGCTGCACAGTGGGCACACTATAGTAGAGTTCCCATGATGGTGATGGTCATTTCTGTTACTGTATACAGTATTGTTCCCACGGTGAAGGGGTCATTATTGGCACTATATGCAGTAGTATTCCAACAGAGGAGGTGGACATTACTAGCACTGTAAAAGAAGTGTTCCCACGGTTGAGGTGGTCATCTGGTACTATATACAGTAATGCTCTACGGTGGAGGCGGACATTGCTGGTACTGTATCCATTAGTGTTCCCAGAGATGGTCATCACTGACGCTGTATAAATTATGTTCCAATAGTGGAGGGAGACTATTACTAGGATCATATACAGTAGTATTCCCACGGTGGAGGTGGCTAATACTGGCACTGTATACAGTAGTGTTCCCCCGTTTGACGTGGTCATTACACTAGAGGGCGTAAGCAGTACTGTAGACTTCATTACTGCTTAGGAAGAGTCTCAAAACCGAGACTCCCATTTTCTATCTGTAATGTGTTCTTTGTTTCCAAAGGCAATTATTTTGTCTTTTATTGCACTGCCTAGAGTAGTGTTCCCACGATGGATGTGGGCATTACTGGTCATGTATACAGTAGTGTTTTTACGGTGAAGGTGGCTATTACTTGCACTGTAATACAGTAGTTTTCCCACATAAAGATGGTTATTACTGACACTATATTCGGTAGTGTCATTATTTGAAGTGGTCATTATTTGCATATATATACAGTTGTGTTCCCACGGTCGAACTTGTCATTACACTATGAACAGTAATGTCTTCATGGTGGAGTAGGTAGTACTGTTACTGTATACAATAGTGCTTCCACAGTGGCGGTGGTCATTACTGGCACGTTATACAGTATTGTTGCCAGGGTGGAGTAGGACATTACTGACCCTGTATACACTAGTGCTCCCATGGTGAAGGCGGTTATTACTGGTACTGTATACAGTGTTCCAAGGGTAGAGTGTTTATTACCTGCAAAAACTACGGTAGTATTCCCATTATTTTGATAGCTATTACAGGCCCTGTTCCCACGATGGAAGTCGCTGCTACTGTCATTATGTTCAGTTGTGTTCCCATGGCTGAGGTGGCCATTACTGGTAATATTTTCAATAGTCTTTTCACGGTGGAGGTGTTTATTACTTGCTCTGAAATACAGTAGTTTTCCGACATGGAGATAGCTATTACTGGCACTATATTTGGTAGTTTTCGCACGTTTGAAATGGTCATTATTTGCACTGTATACAGTTGTGTTTCCACGGTGGAGCGTATCATTACCGGCACTGTACATAGTAGTGTTCTCATGATGAAGGTGGGTATTACTGTATACAGTAGTGTTTTCACAGTGGAGATGGCACTGTTTACAGTGTTGTTCTAAAATAGCACACAGAATTCGTTTACTGCATGCAGAACATCCATGAACATGCATGTCACTTTCATTTATTTCCATGTAAAACAATGTTCCTCTCAAATAAATAAATAAATAAATAAATTCAAGACATCAGATTTTGTTTTCACTTAAATAATAAGTCCAACTGAAATGTGATTCCTATTGTATACCCGAAATATCATACTAAAAATTATAGACAGATACGACCGTCTTATAACTACAGTTTTTCGCTAAAATATTTATTTTATTAATGGTCTTTTTCATGGCTTCTTGTTTATTTGTGGTATTATCCTAAATTGCTGTTATACAATCATTTCAGTCATGCACACCCAGCAAAGACTCAGATTAGCCCAATCATCCGTTCTGTATGGTCAATAATCGCCGTTCGCACGAAAACAGAACAAACGTTTTTGGTAATAGTCATCCAAAACTCTTATCAGGCTGGACTGCTGTCCAAGCTTATCCAAGTCATCGCTAGACACACGTTTAATTTTGCTGGTAATATCCTGCGGCACCTCAAACATGTCCCGCCTTGTATTGAGCTTCTATAAAGCGGCCGGCTTTGCTTTGAAATGCAATAAAATGCCGCCTAATCAGAAAGGGACCCGTCTGTTAGGGCGCGTACTTCTTTGATTAGTTTATTTAGGTGCTAAATCTGTAGTGATAGGACTATTTTAGACTGGCTTGAGTGCCAGTTTCACCCCTTTAAATTTATGTATATGTGATGTTTTTCACCTAGTCATTATTTAACTGTTAAGTTTGACAAAGTTTATGAAGAGTGTTACTATCTAAGTGGGGGGTGGATATTGTTACAAAACATATCATATTGTCTCTTATGCAAATTTTTCTGCCTCTTGTCCATTTTTCTTACATTTGCTCATCACATAAGGAATTGTCAATACTATCATATTTTACCTGTTGCTGAATAACTGTATTAGAATATGTTAAGTAGAATTTTTCAAAGATTTCACTTTATTTTGTCTGAAGTATGGATTTTAAAAAGCATTATATTACTGAACCTTTCCAATTAATGATTATTGATTTGTTTACATTTTGATCAATTCTAGGAATCCTATTTATAGTTTTTTCCGATAATTGTATTTAATTTTAACCACAGTCAAGGTCTTTTAGAGGCGCCATATTTAAAAACTTTAAAAAACACAGCTGTCAGCTGTGTTTTATTCCAAATATTGCGAGGAACCTTACAGATTTCTAAATACTACCATATTATAGTATATTTACTCAGGTAAATAGGAATCTAAAAGTATTTTAATATTATAAAGTTTTTATTCGGATTTTGATGATAAAAGATAATCAATATATATTTGTTTACATTTATCCCACAAGATTTGTTGTTGGAACTCTTCATGGGAAGCGTTGCGGGATGGTTTTTGCGGGAGAATTGGGACATTTGGGATGTGGGATGTTGTTGGATATTTAAGTCCCTGCACAGAATTTTGCGGGAGCTCCATTTTTGGCCATTGTAGGGACAAGTTGTGTTTTAGGTTAGGTCCAAAACTTATTGTTTTTTGGTATTTTGGGCAGTCAGATTAGTTTCATTTCATTAGATTTTCAATTAGATCATATGTTACATCATTTTAATGAATATTTAGTGAAAATTTTGCCATAAAATAGTGATTTTGAACTTAGAATATTTTTTGCTCATATTCAGACCTAAATTTTCCTTGCAATTACAGATTAAAATTTTATTGAAGTCTAACTCTCACCAAAACCATTCCAAATGGCAGTAAGAATTTTTTATTAGCTGAATTGTGCCATCTTATCATTACACCATTCTCATTTTGAGCTTAAATTGTCATTTTAATCATCGTGTTTATGTAACATTAAAGTCTTGTCACTGACACCCCATCAGTCCATAAATTTCTCCTTCACATGTTTTAAAAATCATTTCTTTAATCTAGTAAATCAGTCAGAGTAAATTAAATCATGAAATTCATTCTTTTCTTCACATTTTAATTTATTTTCCAAAGTACCATTTTAAGTTGGAGCTCAATCCTACCCTGATGCCCAGGTAGGATACTGGTATAGGCAAGGACTGTTGTCAAAGAATAGGTTCCCCTTTGCCTACTGTCATACATAAGGTGAGCGATTTTGGCCCAAAAGGTTGCATATAAACAGCCGGCGAAACAAAATAGGTGGTGGCCTCAGCGTTTCAAGTAGTTCAGAGACGGATAGCTCGATCGTTACATTTGGTGGCAGCGGTGAAGATTTTTTGTTTTGCCAAAAATTTGCATGCTATACAGTTACTGCCGAAGTTGTCGTGCGAGTATATAAATGATGGATGATGACATGGTCATCACTAGGCAGCAGCAGAGACGTCAAGCCGCTTTGTCAGAGCAGAATGCGTCAATAACTGACGACAGCAGGCCAATCCTTGGCATGGGTGATAGGGAAGGGTCTGGGCGACCTCCACGTGATAGCGTTATTTTTGAGCGAGACAGGCCTTTGCGTTCACCAAAGGAATCGGTTTCCTGGAGCATGGGTGACCATCAGGGTATTAGGAACCAAAATAACATGCAACAACTTTCTCACGCCATGCAAGATATGCAAGCTAAAGTCAGCAGTATTGAACACTCTCTGCAATCTGTGACAGCAGAGCTACGCGGCGTGATACAGAATTTTAATGCTCAAAATCCCCAGAATTTGTCGTCGAGAGCAAATACAAATCAGCCCAGGGGGGAGGTTTTTAATAGACAGAGCCATAGGTTTGGAGCATATAGCAGCAGTGACAGTGAGGATAATAGTAGAATACCGACATAGGTGGAGCTCTGACGAGAAACTTGATGAGCTATTGCCTAGGCTTCAGGGTGTAGCTAGGGAGTTTGTTTATGAACAGCTTTCACATGAGACTCGTTCAAATTATACATCCCTTTGTAAAGAACTAAATAACAGATTCAGGGTCGTGGAAACCTCTAAGGCGTTTTGGGTCCAATTTAGCCATCGCGACCAAAAGTATGGGGAGTCTGTCGAAGACTACGCGGCCGAGCTCAAGAAGCTTTACGATAAAGCTCACGTCCGCAGAGATAATGACACGAGGCGCGACGATTTATTGCGCAGGTTTCTTGATGGTCTCATTGATGATAAGGCCCGTTTTCACGTTGAGTTTATCAAAGAACCATCGGACATTGACGATGCTATTTACCAGGTTGTATGCTTTCAACAGACAAAGCAGAAACGCAAGAGCTCGGACTATAAAAACGCCATGTCGGTTGATCACACAGATAGCGATAACGATTTAGACGATAAGACGGTATGGCGGGCAGCGCCAGGTAAGAACAAGGATCGTAAAATTACTAATACGCCACAAAATGCTTCTCCTCAGAGACCGCACCCAAGACTGAAGAGAGCTTTAACACTGAGAAGCTCCGTGATATTGTTCGGTCAGAATTGCAGGCATTGAAACTTGGTGTGCCGAATAACGCCAGTCAGACTGAAGCTAATACCCTACAATTCAGACCTAGACAAAATCAGTCTCAGCAGCAGGGCTTTAGGGCTTTTAACAACAGGGGTCCCCAAAATACACAGCATAACCAGGGAAGAGCTCAAAGGGGTCCATGTTTTCTTTGCGGTGATTTTACTCACTATAAGGCTAGCTGCCCTCTTAACCACAGACGTCAGCATCAGACACCTCCAGCAAACAATAATAGCAGCAATGCTAACACAAATGCCCAGAGTTTAAACGGGAGCGGACTGGCCCAACAGGCCTAGGTTCAGTCCAAAGTCAAAATGGCCTGAATAAAGACCCGGCTAAGTCTGATGACCCGGTGAGACGAGGCTTTCCATCACCTGATACAGTATACATTTCTGGGTCAGTGAATGGGGTCAAGGTCAACTTTGTTGTGAATACAGGGGCTGAGCGAACAGTGGTTTCAAAGAAGATTTTTGATCGAATCAATAAGAAGGAGCAGCCTTCACTGGTTAAAAGGGGAAAACTGATGCATGCTGGGGGTCAGGCAATGACGGTCTATGGTAGGGGAAAAATGAACATAATGCTAGATCAGGTTAACATCAACCATGAGGTAGTCATTGCTGAAATCAAAGATGAGGTACTCCTGGGTATGGATATCCTAAAAGGCAAGGATGGGAATCCTGCCGACATTATTTTGAGCCAGGGTAAGATCATATTAAATGGGCAAGAGATAAAATGTCAGCATTTGCCACAAACATGCCTCAGGAAAGTTACGGCTGCCGAGGACTACTTAATCCAGGGCCATACTGAGCAAATAATAGATGCATTTGTACAGCGCAGTGAATGTGACGATGGTTTGCTACATTCAACTTTCATAGTTGAGTCATCCACAAATTTTAAGGAAAATTTCCCTTTGCTGTTAGCTCCATGTCTAGTTGACATAAATTGTGCCCCAACTGTCAAGGTTAGAGTGATGAACCCTTTCCCAACAGACACCACTATTAGGGCAGAGACCTGCATCGGTGTAGCGGAAATCCTTACTAGTCCTGCAGAACCCTTTTTAGGCTGCGAGGATGAGCATGAAATGCATAATATGAACTCAAGCAGGAGGTTTAAGTTTATGAGCCCTCAGACTGAGATCCAAGCCAATGTGAATGCTATCAAAGGCCATAAATTTCCTTCTGATAGACCCACTGGCGGCTGATTTCACCCCCCTGCAGCACAAGAAAAGATTCCACAGCATTTGCAGCAACTTTTCGAAGAATCGTGTAATGAAGGCAGGACCGAAGATGAAAAGCAGCAAGTTGCAGTGCTGTTATCTGAGTATCAAGACATTTTTTTCAAAAAATGACGATGATTTGAGTCTGACAAACTTGGCTGAGCATAAGATTGAAATGACCAATTCGAAACCCATCAAACAGCCTTTCAGACGTGTCCCACTAGCTTTTGTGAATGAGGAAAAGCAAGCCATTGACAAACTGCTGAAGCAAGGGGTGATCAGGCCCTCAAACAGTCCATGGGCATCCCCGCTTTGTCTTGTAAGGAAAAAGGACGGAAGTGTACGCCCCTGTGTGGACTATCGACAGATTAACTTGCAAATCCGACCAGATGCTTTCCCAGTTCCTAAAATCGATGAATGCATTGACGCTTTATCAGGAGCTAAGATATTTTCCACGATCGATATGACAAGCTCGTATTTGCAGGTCCCCGTGAGGGAAGAAGATAATCCAAAGACAGCATTTATCTCGAAACACGGCCTGTACGAGTTCACCTCAATGCCATTCGGTATGATCAATAGTGGTGCTACGTTTCAAAGAATTATGGAACTTGCAATGAAAGGCTGCAGTGGCAGATATGCATCATTTATGTCGATGACTGCATTAATTTTTCATCAACCTTTGATGAGCATATAGACAGGTTGCGAATGGTATTTCAGAGGCTCCGAGAGGCGAACCTTAAAATCAAATCACGAAAAAGTGAGCTCCTGAAACATGAGGTTACGTTTTTAGGTTTTAGGGTGACAGGCAATGGTATCAAGCCAGACCCGAACAATGTGGCTAAAGTACTCCAGGGGCCTGTGCCAGCCAACGTCACAGAAGTCAAACAATTCTTGGGTTTATGTTCCTATTACAGGAAGCAAATAAAGGGTCTTAGCATCATTGCTAAACCTTTGTTTGACTTGACAAAGAAAGACAGCAAGCTTGTCTGGGCAAACGCATGTCAGACCGCATTTGACTCCCTTAAAAGGGCGCTCACTGGAGCCCCAGTGATGGCACTTCCTAGAACAAATAGCGGCCAATTCATACTGGATGTGGATGCTTGCAACTATGGCATTGGCGGCGTGCTAAGCCAAATCCAGGACGGCGAAGAGCGGGTCATAGCTTATGCCAGCAGGTCCCTTAACAGGGCTGAGACCAACTACTGTGTGACGGATAAGGAGCTACTTGCCATAAAATACTTTGTTGAGTATTTTAGACACTGTTTGTTGGGCCGTCATTTCATAGTACGCTCTGATCACCGTCCACTGAAATTCTTGTTCAGTATGAAATCCCCATCAGGTCGCATTGCACGATGGATTGAGATCTTATCAGGCTACGATTTCAAAGTGCAATATCGGCAGGCTTCAAAGCATGCAAATGCAGACAGTTTGAGTAGATGTCCCAACCCAAAAGACTGCTCCTGTCCAGATACTGATGAGGAAGAGTCTTTAAAGTGTGGGCCATGTAAAAAATGCCTGAAGAGGGCCGAGGAAATGGACTCGGATCTACTGAGCACCAGAGATAGTGCTGGCAGACAAACAGATGACATAATAACACAACAGACGGCAAGATGTAGCACTGGCAGTACTTTCTGTGAGTCAGTGAAAGAGAATGTTTTGTCGCTAGTAAAAGCCACACTGAGGCATGCTGCCCTGTTCGTAGCAATTTTAGTCTTGATGATGATAGTGACAAATGACTGTGTCCACTTTATTGTGGGTAGTGTCATGAACCCGCCAATTTTACGATACACAGCAAGTGCTGTAATCTTGTCCCTAGTTAGTGCAGTTTCACAAGGCAAAATGAACTGTATGGGGACAGAGTTAATGCAGATTTTCAATGGGAAAATCCGGCAAAAATGCTCTGTGCCAGTGAAAGACATTAAACTGGCTACTTGTAGTTGGCTGCGGTTGGTTCGCACAGTCACCACCCGGTCAAAGGCACAGGAACCATGGCTGCCATGGTCTGACGGCTATACAAGCCAAGAGGTGCAAGAAATGCAGAAAAGGGATATACATATTGGACCAATCATAGCTTGGTTCAGCTCGGGAAGAAAGCCCGAGGGAAGCATTGCAGCTTCAGCGAGTCCAGAGACTCGGCATTATCTACAGTGCTGGGATGCACTGGTCTTACAGGATGGTGTTATGATGCGTACATTCGAGAAAAAAGACGAGTCCGGTGTTTTCTGACAGCTGGTTACACCAGGGTGTATGAGAAAAGATGTGCTGTTTCAAATGCACAACAGTATTTTGTCAGGCCATCTGGGTCGGAAGAAAACTTAAGAGAAACTGTTACAACGGTACTACTGGTACCAGGCCAGAGAAGATGTCAATCTCTGGGTGTCGCGGTGTGACATATGTGGAGCCAACAAGCCTCCAGTTCACAAACCGAGAGCCCCCTTAGGGAGCATGCCGGTGGGAGCACTGATGGACCGCCTGTCGACTGATATAATAGGCCCATTTCCCAGGACGCCCAGGGGAAACAGGTATGTACTAGTTGTGACTGATCAGTTCAGCCACTGGGTGGAGGTACTTGCTATACCTGACCAGAGTGCAGAAACAACTGCACGGACTATACTGAATGAAGCTATTGCTCGTTTTGGTTCCCCGATTTCTATACATAGCGATCTCGGCGGTAACAATGAAAGCAGAATTTTCAGGGAGCTATGTGATCTGCTAGAGATAAAGAAGAGCAGAACTTCTGTCCGAAATCCAAAAGGGAACGGACAAACTGAGAGATTTAACAAGACACTGGTTCAGATGGTGAGGGCATACCTTACCGGTGAGCAAAATGAATGGGATTTGAACCTGGGATGTCTTGCAGCGGCGTACCGTGCCACACCCAATGAAAGCTCCAAGATGACTCCAAACCTGCTCATGTTGGGAAGAGAGGTTAGGTTGCCAGCTGAGGTAGCATTTGGCAGCACAACGGGATCAAATGAGACTGTCTCCTGTTATGGGGAGTATGTGGAAAAGCTTAAGGCCAATATGCAAAGGGCCCATGAGCTCTGCCGCAAGTATCTGGGAGAAAGTGCGAAGCGACGAACAGATATTTACGACCACCGGCAGGTCTTACAAAAGTATGACAGAGGTGACCTAGTATGGTATCTCCAGGCCACACGGAAAGAGACAGTATGCCCAAAATTGCAAATTCCTTATGGTGGTCCATTCCTAATCCGGGAACGGCTAAACAACCAGAACTATCTGCTTCAATTTGCAAAGGATGGGGACAGCAAAGTGGTTCATCACGACAAGCTGAAGCCATACTTTGGTAATAGTCCACCAAGGTGGATTATTAAGACCAAAGAATCACGTTAATGTGTACTTTTCTCCCTCTCTTGCCTCTAGATCTGTCCCTGCACTGTTTAAGAGGAACCATTTAGATGGAGACCCAGTCCTAAGTATCGGGAACTGATACAAAAAGAAAAAAATGGCTCTCAAAAATCTTGTTTACAAACGTTTATCTTTTCCAGACGAATTTCTAGATGACCAGGGCTGGCTGTGAATATGGGGAATGGCTGTGACTTGGGGGAACTACAGTTGTTGTTGCCTGGCTCTGATGATGGAGACATATGGTACTACCTGAGAAGTGTAAATGTTGTCACTGCGATATCGCAGCTGCTGCAAGGTCTTGTTGCCAAAACCTGGGATTAAAATAAAACACAAAGATCGAGTTGTTCTGTATTTATTTTCTCACACCAAACACTGTATGGCTATATACAGTACCTACCTTTAAGCTCAGTTGGGAAGATCTCTGTACTAGTCGTTTGTATGCTATTTTTCATATTTTTCATGCTCCAGGTGAAGACTGTCATACTTGAGTGAGTGTCCGGTGAAGTTTGACATCTCCCTGCACAGTTGAGGGTTAAATGATGAGCTCTCCTTGATCTGCTGGAAGACAAAGTTTAGCCACAGAATATGCCATGACCTCTTCATCTGGGATGAGCCTCAGACACTAGAGCCAGCCATATGTGACCACTGTAAGCATACCATAACCCTTGCTCGTTCTGATTTTTACTTTATTAGTAAACTCTCAGGTTACACACAACAGAAGTTCCGTATTACAGTCAACACTGGGTGACGGCAAACCAGCCTATACAACATCGTATCACAGATCTGCTAGAAATGGGGCTCAGCCACAGTGTAAACATTGATTGTCGACCAGCGACGGGGAAAGTAGCCATCTGTATAAAAAGTGGACACATCAGCCGGCCAGCGGTTATGTATGAAGCAAAGCTAGTGGACCTGGGATGATCACCAGCCTCTCAGAGGCTAAATGTTGACCAGTAACAGTTCATAATTATCATGTAAATGTATCACAGTTGAAAACGATGACAGCTAGCTGACTAATTTAGTTGTTTAGCAACCAGCCTCTGAGAGACACAATGTTGGATGGTATAGAGACTTGTCGTTTATCAATAAATTGCATGAACAAATGGTCTGTGTGGTGTTAACTTTACCTCCCTTCGTCCAAGGTCCTTCATTTTTTGTCAGGTCAGTGACTATGGAAGGCTGACTTAGATTGTTTTCTTATGCTTTCAACAATTTATGCTTTCAGACGTTTCCGAAAACCCAGACAAGTCTGAAAATATGTCCGGACCAGCAACCAGCTTTGAAGACCTAAGCGAGGAGGAGATTAAGAAGCTGAGACATCGTGGCAGAGCCAATCACTGTAACACCTGCCTGGCTGACGAAGGAAAGATGATGATACTGGAGAAGGGTCGAATGGAGGCCCACATTTACAAGGAGCATGTGGCTCCTTCCCGAGTGCCCTTTCGATGTACTCTCTGCCATTTCCGGTGTACAGACAAAGAGACGCTAGACTGTCATGTGAAAAATTACGCTCCACATGCAAAGGCTTCCAAGGGGGCTGAGGGTGGCATTAGAGAGGACTGTCTGAAAGAAAGTGCATGCCCATACTACGTGACTGAGGCAGACAACCATGTATACTCATCTGAGGAGTCTCCAAGGGTGTGGTACGAGGTCAAGCAGAAAAGAACAGGGTCTCGGGACAGTTACTCCTTCCTCGACAGCGCGGTTGCGGATTCTCTGAAAGATCCGGGTTCTTTGGAGTCGGTAATCACCACGCAGACTGAGGAGACGGGGCAAGCAGCTGGGAGTCCCCTCCCAGGGACTCAGCTGACCACAGCAGGTGTCACCACCCAGGCGGAGAGTAGGCAGACCATTCAGGGCGCCATGCTGCCAATTGGGCCATCCACATCAGTAGCCGTCATGCCGGAAGAGAATAGGCTGACCGTAGGGAGTGGGGTTTCAGCCACCCAGCCAACCATACATGACTCCACTATCCAAGTGCTGACTTCACTTTTGAATGGGGGGCTGCTACAGTTCGGGCCGAACTTCAACACCAGCGCCATAGGTACAGCAGCTGCTGCTCTGCCAACCATGGTGAGCCAACCACCCAGTATGACCGATGGCGTTACCATCCATTCTCCACAGGGCACGCCGTTAGAGGACGAAGTGGTACCCCCAGGCTGGTCACCAACAACAGCACTGAGAGAGTCAATGACAGAGCCAAGTGTCCATGAAAGCAGTTTTCCATCGAGCCATGCGGCGGGGAAAAGAAGGTCTATAGTGAGCCGACGGATTACCTGTCCTTGCGTCCCCAGTCAGTGGCAGTTCAGTCGACCACCACACAATCAGCCCGAGGGACAGAGAGGGAGGCAGTGGACCTCACCAGCAACAAACAGTCAAGTGGCATCCCACCTCAACCTAACAATGCCAATGCAACCAGAGGATCAGAGGGTTATGGTGAAGGCGAGGTACTGAACCTCTCGAGACCACCACTGTCAGTGCCAGAACCACCCCAGGACCTTAGGACCGAGCCTAAGAAGACAGATAAAGTTCGTCACCCGGACGTAAACGTGGAGACTGAGGACCTGAGGGAGCAGCTTCTCGGGGAGGTGGCCACCCTGGAAGACATCAGGAAAGTCGGGACGATCTCTAACCCAGAGCCTGAGTTTCGAAATCATCCATCACCTGCGAGTTCTACAACATCAAGCTCCAGCTCCTGCATTTCGAACTCAGTGCTACAGGACATCAGAACTGCGATACTTACCAGCAATAAGGCAGTGATGGAAGAAATGGAAAAGAACTCGCGGGCCATTCGCTGTCTGGAAAAGGCAATTAAGGAACATGGGGAGCGCCTGACGGCACTCACAAACACAGTCAAAGAACATACCAATTATACAAGGACTTACAACAGGGAGGAGAGGCGACGGGCGGAGAAGAGGGACGAACAGAGACGGCAGGAGAGAGAAGAGGATAGGAAACGCTGGGGGGCGAAGGAGAAGAGGGAGAAGGAAAACACACATTCAGAGTCAGGAAAGAGGAAGAGGGAAGGGAAAGATGGGCCGGCCTTACAGACCGTCATGGACCAATGCTACCCAAATAACAAGAAATCAAAAAGGTGAAAGTGGAACAGTTAAGTTTAAAAATTCAGGAATAAAAACTTGAAAGAATAGTGACAGTGTTTACCATAATGGTCCTAGGATTCTGGAAATCACTTATTCAAGGTAATTCTTGATAGTGGGGACCTGGCTCAGCTGTCTTCCAATAAGACAGTCTGAGCTTGATCTACACTATTTGATTTTGTACATCTGTCCAGAACCTTGGGAACATTTTGGTAATAGTAAAAATAATAAAAACAGTGAAAATTCTGACAGGAGTGCAGGAGAACTTAAATTCAAATTCATTTCCAGTGGGTGTCAGTAGTAACATTTGAACACCAGTGGCAGAAACTTTTAAACATGCATTTGCTTTAGGTATTTAAGGAAAAACTCATTCAAAAGGATATTATCATGAGGATAAATTAATGTTGTTAATAGTGTACTCTTACTCACTACATTTCCTCTGGACTTTACGTGTAAGCTTCATCTGTATGCTTCATATAATGATTGTGGCATTGTCTGAATATTTTTTTTCTTAAACTGTTCGCTTTGGCTAATTATTGTGGCTTACTTATTCATCAATATAGTTTGTGTTAGTCGGGGCTTTAACACATAAAGTGTGTGTGTGTGTGTGTGTGTGGGGGGGGGGGGGTAAATGTAGTGATAGGACTATTTTAGACTGGCTTGAGTGCCAGTTTCACCCCTTTAAATTTATGTATATGTGATGTTTTTCACCTAGTCATTATTTAACTGTTAAGTTTGACAAAGTTTATGAAGAGTGTTACTATCTATGTGGGGGGTGGATATTGTTACAAATCATCTCATATTGTCTCTTATGCAAATTTTTCTGCCTCTTGTCCATTTTTCTTACATTTGCTCATCACATAAGGAATTGTCAATACTATCATATTTTACCTGTTGGTGAATAACTGTATTTGAATATGTTAAGTAGAATTTTTCAAAGATTTCACTTTATTTTGTCTGAAGTATGGATTTTAAAAAGCATTATATTACTGAACCTTTCCAATTAATGATTATTGATTTGTTTACATTTTGATCAATTCTAGGAATCCTATTTATAGTTTTTCCAATAATTGTATTTAATTTTAACCACAGTCAAGGTCTTTTAGAGGCGCCATATTTAAAAACTTTAAAAAACACAGCTGTCAGCTGTGTTTTATTCCAAATATTGCGAGAAACCTTACAGATTTCTAAATACTACCATATTATAGTATATTTACTCAGGTAAATAGGAATCTAAAAGTATTTTTAATATTATAAAGTTTTTATTCGGATTTTGATGATAAAAGATAATCAATATATATTTGTTTACATTTATCCCACAAGATTTGTTGTTGGAATTCTTCGTGGGAAGCGTTGCGGGATGGTTTTTGCGGGAGAATTGGGACATTTGGGATGTGGGATGTTGTTGGATATTTAAGTCCCTGCACAGAATTTTGCGGGAGCTCCATTTTTGGCCATTGTAGGGACAAGTTGTGTTTTTGGTTAGGTCCAAAACTTATTGTTTTTTGGTATTTTGGGCAGTCAGATTAGTTTCATTTCATTAGATTTTCAATTAGATCATATGTTACATCATTTTAATGAATATTTAGTGAAAATTTTGCTATGAAATAGTGATTTTGAACTTAGAATATTTTTGGCTCATATTCAGACCTAAATTTTCCTTGCAATTACAGATTAAAATTTTATTGAAGTCTAACTCTCACCAAAACCATTCGAAATGGCAGTAAGAATTTTTTATTAGCTGAATTGTGCCATCTTATCATTACACCATTCTCATTTTGAGCTTAAATTGTCATTTTAATCATCGTGTTTATGTAACATTAAAGTCATAGTCACTGACACCCCATCAGTCCATAAATTTCTCCTTCACATGTTTTAAAAATCATTTCTTTAATCTAGTGAATCAGTCAGAGTAAATTAAATCATGAAATTCATTCTTTTCTTCACATTTTAATTTATTTTCCAAAGTACCATTTTAAGTTGGAGCTCAATCCTACCCTGATACCCAGGTAGGATACTGGTATAGGCAAGGACTGTTGTCAAAGAATAGGTTTCCCTTTGCCTACTGTCATACATAAGGTGAGCGATTTTGGCCCAAAAGGTTGCATATAAACAGCCGGCGAAACAAAATAGGTGGTGGCCTCAGCGTTTCAAGTAGTTCAGAGACGGATAGCTCGATCGTTACAAATCATCCATTTAATCAAAGGTCAGTGTAATAATTTACCAAAAATGAATATATCCACTTTTGGCACGCGTTCGTGATTATAGAGGTTAATTAATGTTTTGTTTATTATCTAAACATATAAGAAAGATGACACACGAATTATTATTAACCCATGGAATATTATTCTGTTTATGGCAAATTCATTTATTTATTTATTTAAGTATAGTCTGCACTTCTTTACGAATGATGGGATGATTCGCAAAATATCTAAGAAAACAGTATGGCCGGGTAGGCCTTTAGTGATTTATTACTCTTACTGCCCTGACAAACTTTACGGAAATCAGTGACAAGTGTAAAACTTATTCATCGGAATGGTCCACTTTTTTTATAATTGGCATTCAGTATATAAGAAAATACTTCAAAACGTCAAAAGGCCAATTTAAACGATTTTTTAAACTTCGAAAGGCGTTTTCGAAATTTTATCGCAGACACAGTGCCTTGGTAGAAAAATGTAGCGTCAGTCTAAAACACTTCTGCAACAAGGTATATCGGAACCAGAATTTTACGGTGACTTAGTGTACAGATTTAGAAAAATTGTAGGAAAATCAAACTTTTGGAGCAATTCAGAAAACTTATTAACCGTAATAAAAGAATTGGCTATAACCCGGACATTATGCGGCAGACTGCATGCCTAGTTGTCAACCCAATCATTGTTGATGGCTATGCTTCACTCTTTAATTGCACGACGGCGGTTTGGGCCTCAGACTCAATGACGGCCTCTTCGTAAAACTCTAACCAGTGGGTTGGGGCTTGACGATATGTCTTTGGCTTGACCGGTCGTGGTTTAACTATTGGTTTTCGTTTACTCTGGCATACAATAGAATTAGCCATGAGTACTCGTCTTTGTTTATTATAGTGATTAATTTGATTTTTTATGTTTTCGCTTTGATGCATTTACTGAGTTGGGAGCCTCTTTGCGAACCGAATTTTTATTTATTTCCGTATTAAGAGTAGCATCGGGACCCAGGGTGAAGTTTGCTAGCTGAAAGTGCTTAACCTCCACCCTTCCCCCACCCCCCTCCCTCCGCCCCCGATGGTTTACTCTACTGACCGTTCTAAGGCGGTGGTCCCGGTGTTGGTCTTACTCTTTGTTGCTTTGTGGTTTATTCTACGAGGCGATTTGTTTTATGTCTTACCTTGTGTCATTTTGATCTTGTGTTTTTCAGTCCTTTTAGCATTGCGATTACCTCGCTTGGGGAATAGAGAGCTAATATTGGTGCTTTTCGTACGTTTGTTCGATTTGTGCTTGTTTTGGATTTGTCGGTTTTCTCTTCCTCTTGGTGTCTAGGAGGGGCTGCGGTTTGTGATTGTGGCACTCCCTGGGCTTTTCTCTTACCCTTTTTTTTATTTCATCGTAACCTATTTTATCAGTGTATCAGACAACCTTCTTGCCCCTTCGTTCGATTGCATAAACTTTATCGATTTTTCAATTGAAGAGCGCACGGTAAGCGAGATAACAATATGAAAGGGGTCTATTCCTTTACTCACTTTCACGTTTCGAGTCAGCTGGTCTTTCGATTTAGAAGAAGAAATTTAAAATAGATAGTGAGCATGGTGGCCATCTCAGGTTACTGATCGAAACAATTTTAGCTAGTTTTGATCGACAAGTCGCTCTGATTCTTCCTACCAGATTGGAATGCATTCCCTGCAGCTATAATCTCCTCTGCTGAAAGTTCTGAGGACCCTGTCACTAGATTCACATCACTTGTGAGATCTAGAGTCTTTGTAATCGTTGACCTTGGTGAAAGAATGTCTATTGATATGTCACCAGTAAAATATTCTGATTCTGATTCTGTCCAAGTTTGGAATGAGTTGGCCTTTCCTTTCAGGCGTAAAAAATAGCTGTGTTTCCACTAACCCGGCCAACCCTGTGTCAAACAGCTCTGCATTTTTTTTTATCAGTAAAAATGCAAAATAAAAAAGTAAAGCACCGACCCTCAACATTTTTTTTTTTTTTTTTTTTTTTTTTTTTTTTTCATAAAATTACAGGCCCGACCCTGTTCTTTTTCGAGAAAAAATAGAATAATAATAATAATAATAATAATAATAAAGTTTCTCCTACGTATCGACCAACTTTTTTTCATCATGTTAGTGGAAACACAACTATATTTTACGCCTCAGAAGAAGAAGCTCAAAAGTGAATTTCAAGCTAGCGGCAAACTTGGATTTTGATTAGAACTATTTTAACTATTTTTTATCTACAGATAGCCTCAATACTTCCTACCACGTTTAGAATCAAGTAGGGGTTCAGGAGAAGAAGTTCAAAATAGATTTTCAAGAGGGCAACCAGTTTGGATTTCCGTTCGGAACTATTTTAGCTGTTTTTATTTTTTTTTTATATCATCATTATTATTATTATTATTATTTATAGGTAATCTCGATACTGCCTACCAAGTTTCGAGTTAATTGGATTTCAGTTCAGGAGAAAGAGTCACCCCATCTTTCCTCTCAGGTTTCGAGACATTTGGTCGTTCGAACCATGTGAGGAAGTTCAAACTAGCAAATTTTAAGATAAAGGCCGTTGCGGTCATCTTGGATTTCCGATCGGAATGATTTTAGCTATTTTTGATCTACGATACTTCTACAAGTTCAAGTCAATCTCTTTTCGCTTCAGGAGAAGAGGGTCAAAATAGATTTTTAAGATGGCCGCTGTGGCGGCTATTTGGGTTTGCGACAGAAATTATTTGTTATTTTTTATTTGCAAAAATCAGGTCAGACGGCCTATCGGTTCAAGACAAAAAGTTCAAAATAGATTTTTTAAGACGGCCGCCATGCGGTCATCCTGGATTTCCGTTCGAAACTAAGTAAGTAAGAAAGTAAATAAGAAAGTAAGTAAAGACTTTATTTAACGAGGGTAACAACATTTATCATATAATATAACGAATCTTCCATGAGGCTTTACAATTTTAAGACAAGTACCTTAAAGGAGACGGGAAATAGACACAGTATTATCAACATCATGTATAGGATGTGCCCAGTTTTAAATTTCGCGCTGTCAGGCGACATCTTTAAAACCATGCTATAACCAGTTTGTCGCAATAATCATTATGATCATATCTCGCAGGTGCCACAATGAAACTGACTGCAGTGTACACCAATCATGCATTTAATCACGGATCAATTCAACATATTACAGGTAGAAAATGGTAAGCTCGGCTTTATTGAGACTTTTCATGAGCAGTAAGGAAGTTTGCAACACTGCATTCGCACTCTTGCGTATACAATAGCAGAATTCCATTTTCAAAGATACCACAATGGGCCCAATGATCCCAAAGGAAATTTAATAAAATAAAAATATAAATTGTTGCCTTTGGAAACAAAGAGCACATTACAGATAGAAAATGGAAGTCTCAATTTTATTGAGACTATTCATAAGCAATAATGAAGTTTGCACTACTACTTACGCACTCTGGCGTATACATGAGCAAAACTCCATTTTCAAAGATACCACAATGGGCCCAAAGATCCCAAAGGAAATGAAAATATAGTCTGCACCATGGTGATATACGGGGAGACGTTCTCTGACACAGAAAAAGGTATTAAACATAATGGAAATTAAACATGTCTATGTTTTAAGTATGATCAGAAGTGATCAAGTGATTTTAAAATGGCAATGAAGGCTCGCACTATGATAGATTGAAATTTTGATCATGATATAGGCTACGAACTGTGAATTTGACTTTGACTAATACAGTCGACTCTCGTTATCTCGAATTCCAAGGGACTGTATTAGATACTTTGAGATATCCATATCTCGACATATAAGATTTGCAGAATTGAAGAAAAAATATTCGAACAGCCACATTTAACAAATATATATATAATTGGTCTGTTGAAGTTAGAGATATATTGAAAGTATTGAGGAAAAGAGGAGAAATTAGGAGCAATTTCTCCTCTTTTCCACAATATTTTTTTTCCTTTTGTTAGATGTTCATGTTTAGGCAGGGACAAGATTTTCACTTCGAGATAAGCGGTTATTTGAGATAAGCGAGGTCGAGATAACGAGAGTCAACTGTATAATAAAGTTTCATTTCAAAAGGAAAAGGATTGCCAAGTTTTATCAGTGACCTCTTTCTGTGTAAGTTTATAGGAATGCATATGCTATAAACCATGATACTACTATTCTTTCAATACCATTTGGAAAGACGGATGTTTTCTTGGCATTTTATTCTAAAAGAAAATATTTTGTTCTGACTGACAATATCTTATCAGAAACTATTTGTCTTCCCCATTTCTGTAAACTGTTCTCAAATATTTACCCTAAAATTAATTTAATGGTACAAAAATGGTCTGGCCTATGCAAGTGATTTTTGGAAAGTTTGACTAAGAAAATATTTTTTACTTTTCTTTGCTGAATTTGAATTACTGATGTTTCACAACAATATTGTGGAAATTGCAGAAAAAAATGAACAAGCGGAAATCGTTGAAAATCTGCCTCAAAGTTACCAACCTACATATTTCTGCATAACTTGCATTCATTTTTACTATGGGAAAAGTGAAAATATTTGATTGTTTATTAACCGATGACTAGAATAAAACTTTTTTATGCATAGGTAGTTACGACAAATTGTTTTGCCTTAAATCATGATAAAAATTTGCAAATTTACTGTTTCTGTATAAAGCATCAAGCAAGAAAACGACTTTCTGAAATATGTTGAAAGCACAGTAGTCTGTTCACACAGTTCCCTATATTCCAAACAGAGGCGATACCTATTAAATTTACCTGTCCTACATACCAACTATCATCAAACTATCACAAGTGTATCGCAGTTCTCTAGCATATACAATTTCATATTTAATAAATTCCCAGGTAGAGTACCTCGATAACTAAGGCAATGTGATTTACCATTCTTGAACACGACACTTGGTTTGTCCTATATAGATCTACATTCCAAATATCAAACTATCTCAAAGTATATAACCAAATATTACCAGTAGATATCAACCAACGATTCATGCAAAGAAACTTGTGGAAATGGTCCAATCTTTCCATTAATACGATTTCCCTTTTGAATGATTAAACCGCAACTCCTATTTTTGAGTCTGATATATTTTACAGCCTGTGGCATCCCTTTTCTAATTCTACCTTCAGTGCAAAAACAGTAAACCCGATCACCACGAGTGCTTTAAAACAAAGCAGGACTCGGAAAAAAATCCATATACACATGTATAGTACGGACTCTAGTACTCAATTTTTACTAACCCTAGTATAGGAACGATACACGATTTATTTCGATATAAGAAGAAAGCCTGGTCATGTCTGCATATAAAATAACTGTATAGCAGATATGCATTCATTGCATTTCGCGAAAACTTGTACGTTTCTATGGAGGCCCAGTTGATACTTTACAAATTATCAGTATACAAAACCTTGTGTATTCAGGTTGAAATCATAGAAAAAGAAAGAAACAACTGCTCAAAAAGGAAAGCAGGATGTGTTTATTTTCTCATTCGCGTATGCAAACATGGCGTCATTACTGACACTCCGATTGTTTTTCGCATTTAAGGGAGAGTACGCCGTTTTCCTGTCTGACACCATTTTTTAAATTTCGCATGCAAACTGCGTTTCAAATAAACCTTTTACCTTTTGCCATATCCTTTATTAGAAGGTATATAAAATGGATTAACACCAAAAATGTTCGATTTTCCGTCAAATATGGCCGCTACAATAAATCTGTAAGAAAACGTTTGATTGTAAATTTTATGACACCATTTTGAATGACACATTTTACATTTTACCAGACTTCTTTTGGGCGTTTGTGCTTATGTTTTTTTTTTTTTTTTTTTTTTTTTTTTTTTTTTTTTTTTTTTGTTTGTTTTTTGTTTTTTTTCCAATAAACTCTGTTCGTATAGAACACTAAATTGTACTTACGTAAGTCTTAAATGTGCATATTTAGGGGAATCGCCGCGCATTTCTTCATATCCATAATTTCTAAACCTTTATGGACGAACTATACTGGGTAAGAATGTATGATGACCAAACATAATAACTGACGTAATTTCCGCAAACTAAAATGTTCATCAAAATTCCATAAAATATACGCCAATTTATAAAACTCGACAAGAATTTTAAACGATCAGTGATAATTTATATTCAGACATCAACTGGACAGATTAATTTACCGCGAGTTGGATGTATCAATATTGGATGTAATTTACCTGTTTTAGTATATTGATTGCGGTGCACTAAAACGCGAAGTACATGCGAGACAGTACACTAACAGAACCGACTGAAGACAAAGTTATTCGTGAATTAAATCTCTTAGTATCAAATCTTGCACGTTTCTTTCTAAAAAATCTCGTGGTTTCACTACCTTGTTACTTGTTAGTGCTGCCGGTGAGGGTCCGTAATAGAGTACGTTGCAGTATTTAGGCTAACTCCTTGTGGACATATTTAGTCATACCTCGTAAAGCCTCTAGATTTATTAACATTATTTTAAGAGGGTAAGCACATTTAGCTATATAGCTATTCTCCTTGTGACCCTCTTTAAACATGTACACAAAATATACATATATTACATACAATACATAAAACGTAAAAAGTATAATGATAACGTCTCTTCATCAGTTAAGATGTGTGAGAGAAGATTCGATAAAACTATCAAATTGAGACATGCTGTACTGCAGTTTAAATAAGTTAGATTTAAAAAGGCGCATAAAACCTAATAAGTACATATAAAATCCAATAAAGAAGTTTAAAAGCTAAGCGTCTAATAAGAGCAATCACAGACTAGTGCTTGTTTAAGATTAGATTTAAAACTTTTTAAATTTGACGAATTTCGTATAGGAATAGTATTCCATAGTCTCTGCGCTGAGTAAGAAAAAGATCTGTTAAACAATGAAATGTGTGACCTTGGTACAGATAATTTGCCATTATCCGATGATCTGAGAGTGCGCTCACGAGTTTCTGATAAAGGTTGCAGCATGTTTGAAATATACTCTGGTGTTAAATTATGTAATGGTTTATAAATTAACACCGCTTTATTGTATTTTATACGCTGGTTGATAGATTGCAACCCTAGTTCTTGAAACATTTCAGCTGATGGAGTGTTGTATTAGGCATTAAGTATGATACGGGCTGCACGTTTTTGAAGTTTTGATAGTCGCTCGATATTGCTCAGTGATGTGTTTCCCCAAGTTACAGATCCATAATCAATAAGTGGTAGAATGTAACCTTGGTAGAATTTCTTCTGAGCATCTTTGGATACATATGTTGATAATTGTCCGTAAAAGGGATATTATTGACGAGAGAGCAGAGCACAAATGGTCAATATGCGTTGTCCAAGTCAGTTTATCGTCAATATGTATTCCGAGAAATGTTTCAGTAGGTGTTTGTTTGATTTGAGAATCATCAAGAGTAAGTGTGATTTGATGCGAATCATTTAGTTTCTGTCAAGTTCCTAAGATCATGAAAATGTTTTATCAAAGTGAACAAACATTTTATTGCGCCTACCCCAAACTACTGATGTATCTGCATCATCCTGTAGTTCGTTTCTTATAGTGTCTAAGCAGGTATTACTTGTATGAAATGTAGCGTCATCTGCATAGAGATCAGCATAGCAGTGTTTTAAGAAAAGTGGGAGATAGTTGATAAAAAGTAAGAATAGTGTGGGACCAAGGATAGATCCCTGCGGAACACCAAATTGCATGTTTGTGAATTCAGAAAGGCCGTTTTCACTTGTAAGTGCCTGTTTACGATCATTCAGGTATGATGTGAACCAACTGAATGAATTATCGATTTTGTACATTGATAGCTTTTTAAGCAAAATTGAGTGATCGACCACATCAAACGCTTTACGGAAATCAATAAATAGAGCACCTACTAAGCCACCCTTATCTAGGCAAGCCATCCACTGGTCAATAAGTTTAACCAAAGCTGTCTGACAGATTGACTCTCATGTATGAGGTTGTACTTATTTAGATAGTTCATAAGGTGTTTATTTACATGTTTTTCGAAGATTTTAGAGATTGTAGGTAGTATTGAGACGGGTCTATAATTCGATGGATCTGATTTCATTCCACCTTTAAATATTGGGATGACCTTAGCACATTTCATCTGACTGGGAAACGCTCCAGTTGAAATGCTTTTATTAATAAGAGCAGTGATAGAAGGTGCTATAATACTGGCTGCTCTCTTTAAAATTTTCGGACCAAGTCCATCAAGACCCGTGGCTTTGGACGGGCCTAAAGCAGATATATAAGATAAGACCTGGTCGTTTCTGATGTAAGGAAGTTTGAAGGTAACATTATCAGGGACTCTGCTATTAACAAACTCATTAAGTTTAGACAAATCTGGATCTCTGGTTTCTGTATTAGTCTTATTAAGTATATGTGCTATCGATGCAAAATAATCATTGAGTTTTGCTGCAATTTGCCGTGGGTCTGAGATGGTCTCGTTGTTAACTTCAAGTTCGTCAGGTAATATCCTATTTTTAGTCGATGCTTGTTCTTAAATGTTTCCAAATTAATTTAGTATCTTTTGAATTTTCAATCAAATCTGTGAAATGCTTACGTTTGGCAGTTTTGATCAATTTACTGGTTTTATTCCGGAAACGTTTATATTCGGTCCAATTGTTTGAATGTTTCAATTTGTCTCTAGTTTCGCGTGATTGTCCTATTTCCGGTGTATACCATTCAGGAAGGTGTAATGATTTTACTCGTCTTTGTCTAACAGGTGCATATTTATCTAATTCATTAGTAATTATGGAATGCAAAATAGAAAATTCGTGATCAACCGTTGTGTCATGTAATTCAAAACTTTCGAGCGTAGTGCCAAGATCTGATAAAAATGCTTCTTCACTGAAGTTTTTAAAACAGCGATAAGTAGCTGTTATATGGGTAGATTTTCGTATTCTGTGATTGATTTTCCGGGTAAAGCACACCGGATAGTGGTCGCTAATCGCGTAATGTGGCACGTAACATTCTGTGATATTCCCTTTGTGAGTGGTATAAACATGATCGATAATTGTTGCTGTTGAAGCAGTGACTCGAGTGGGTTTAGATACAAGCTGAGAGAGATCAAAGAGTTGGACCAAGTTATTCCATTTATTGTAACAAGAAGACGAGTAATCAATATTAAAATCATCCATCAGTATAAGCTCAAGACCGGTTGTTTGAGCTTTAGTAATTTCGTTATCAAACAGGTCAATCCAACTTGAGCAAGCATCTGGGGGACTGTAAACGGAGCAAATAAGGAACGGTTTCGAGTTTGGAAGAGTTATTTCATCCCAAACAGTTTCAAATTCTGAGATCTCTAGGTCGGTTCTTCTGGTTACGTGTAGTGACTGCTGATAATATAATGACAATCCTCCACCTGCTTTGTTTTGTACATCGGTACGATCTTTTCTGATAAAAATAAAGCCATCTATTGATAGCTGACTATCCGGGTTTTGCTTTTTAAGAAAGGTCTCACACATGCCAAATATATCCGGGCACGTGTCATTGGAAAGCAGAATTCTAAGTTCGTCTAATTTTGGCAAAATGTGTCGAATATTTAAATTACATATGTGCAGTCCTTTCGATGAAAAAGCAAAATTAACAAAGTCATCGTTTGCAGATGAAGGCTCTATTACAGATTGGGTGGATAGGTCTGAATGATTAATCGAGATGGCATCCCCAGAAACACTGGCACATCAAGTGATATTTGGTCTTCGGGAGAGACGCACCAAGAAAGTGAAGGCAAAGAGTCGCCTGTACAATGATAATTTTGTAGGGGATCATACCTGTTGATACAGGGATAAACTCATTCGATTGTGTATGAGTAACGGGTAGTTTTACACGCCTTGTGAAATCCTACCAGAAACTCGCCTCGTTCCTTGGAGTGCCTCTTCCGTTGTACCAGCATTCAAAAGTACTATGTCCAGTTCTCTCGCAAATATGGCAAAATTTTCGGAAAGATAGACCTTTATATGTTGAGTCATTTCTTCTTGGGTGCACATTATTATGAGGACGGAAACCTTGGGATCGCCTATTTTGACCAGAAGTATGTGTTTTTTTTTTGTTACCCTGACAACTCTATCGATATTAGAAAGTAAATGCCTAGTACCTAAGTCCTTTAAATGCACTTTATCAGTGTGGAAGAATGATTCCGGCATTTCACCTGAAGCAAGAAGGAATAGATTACACAGACTACAACATTTCACCATTCTAACCAAATACAAATAGCACTGCGCTGATGCGCAGCGCAACAAGACAAAACATTTAGAGTACCGGCGCAAATTTTGTTCACGTTTACTTAGATATGGGATATGGGACACGGGTCTTCTAAAGTTTAAATAAATTTTCAATGTAATAGGTAAAAAGGACAACGATATGATTCTTAAATGTACGAGGGGATTTCAATAAGTTCGTAGAACTCGGGGTTTAACTCATAGATTGGAAGATGGTTTCAACATTATTTTTCGATATAATCCCCCTTTACTTCAATGCATTTGGCCCACTTTTCTTTTAAGCAGTCTATGCCTTTGAAATAAAAGTCGTCTATTTGGTCCTCAAACCAAGCCTCTGTAGCAGCCTTGAGCTCATCATCGTCCCGAAATCACGTTCCACGCAAGTGGGACTTCGAAACAGATAATAATCACTTGGGGCCAGGTCTGGACTGTACGGCGGGTGATTTAACTGCTCGAACTTGCACTCACGAATAGCCGCTTGTGCAACTCTGGACTTGTGCACAGGGGCATTATCATGCAAAAGAAGGACACCAGCAGCTAGCTTTCCCCTTCGTTTTTCTTTAATAGCAACCCTTAATTGTTTAATGACATTGGCATAGTATTCTCCTGTAATTGAAGTACCAGCAGGCTTGTAATCTATCAATATAATCCCTTTGGAGTCTCAAAACACCGTGGCATTACCTTGCCAGCTGATGGTTGGGTACGAAATTTCTTAGGTGGGGGTGAGCCAGGGCGCTTCCATTGCATGAACTCTTTTTTAGTATCTGGGTCCCAGCGGTGAAGCCAAGTTTCATTTCATGTTACAAGACGAGTGTGAAAGTCTTCTGGATTGGCATTGTACACTTCCAGAAGTTCTTGACTTGACTCCACCTTTTGCTGACGATCTTGCATGTTCAGGTTTCTGGGTACCCACCTGGCAGATACTTTTGACATGCCTAAATGTTCATGGATTATAGTGTAAACACTTCCATTAGAAATACCACATTCTGAAGTAAGTTCGGCAACTTTGATTCGGCGATTGTTTAGCACATGTCTCTCAACACAGTCGATCATCTCCTGGCTGATGACATCAGCAGGGCAACCTGGCCTTGGTCATGTTCTAAGGAGTCTTGCCCACGTTTAAATTCTGCTGACCACTTTGCCACTGTGGAATACTTTGGGCTACTATCACCATACACATCAGCCATGCGCCGATGGATTTCAATGGTCTTTGCACCCTCCTTAGTGAGGAACTTTATGACTGCTCTGAACTCAATATTCTGACTTTCCATTTTTGTCTATGGGTATAGGTTTTCAAACAAAAAGTAAGAGCAAAAAATGTACGTGTTGATTGAACGGCTGTTATCATTCAACTGACAAAGGTTTACACTGCACAAAAATGACAAAAAAAAAAAAAGAAATCTTGAATTGTATAGAAAAATACCGAGTTCTACGAACTTATTGAACTCCCCTCGTATGTTTTTGTTAAGCTTTATGAATTTTCTTGATCAAGCAATATGCGAATCCTAGTCATATTGGGATATCCACGAGTTTTAATTTGCACATAATTATATATATAAGTTACCATATCTTATCTAGAAGCTTATTTTAGCATGCGTCAGATCTTTTTAAGTATGGACCACAGGTCATAGTCAAACTTACCAAAGATGGACTGCAGATCATATTCAAACTTACCAAACTGCGCTCTGCGCTAATCGAACACTTCTCCATACATAAAACTCCAAAGCTATATTAAGAGACCGGCGCGATTCGCGCGCCGGCCAATGAGCACTATTTGCTTAATAGAACTTACAGTTGCTTGACAAAACTCTAAAACCAATATCATGCAAAATGCATGCATTTCTCCGAACAAAATGCATTTAGTTTCGCATTGCTATACAGCGGTTTTGTGTGAACAAATATCCAGGCTTTATATATACAAAAACTCAATCATGTATCTTTCCGATTGTAGGGTTACGTTTTTTTTTTGTTTTTTCTTTTTTTTTTCTTTTTTTGCACGATATAAAAATTGAGAAACCCGACTAGTAAACTTTTCCTTTCTATTTGTTTGTCAGATCTTTTACCACTCGATCACCCATTTTGCTCCCCGTGTTTGCCGGTATAAACCTGAACCATGCACACAGCCATTTTGCACAATGGCTCCTTCTCACACAATAATTCTAAATTTTGCCGGTTTTGCCGGAAATACAACTTGAACGTAAGCTGACTGCACCATAATATGTAAACTTGACCGTAGAAACTGCATCCAGTAATGTTCTTATGCGACGAAGCTTGTCGTTACCAGGCTGGTCTACGAGAAGAATTTCACTTGTGTCATTCTTTGGCATCCATTTTTTTCGAGATATTTTATACCGATGAATAATCTGTTTTACTGTCCGATACACCCCACAACGACCGTCAATTTAAAACCAGTCAATATACCGGCTCTTGGATATAACAATTATC
Source organism: Anodontia alba (assembly GCA_964016985.1). Taxonomy (NCBI): domain Eukaryota; kingdom Metazoa; phylum Mollusca; class Bivalvia; order Lucinida; family Lucinidae; genus Anodontia; species Anodontia alba. The sequence goes on along the minus strand of OZ024823.1, from coordinate 51,364,387 downwards.
GAAACTTTGTCTCTTCATGTGCATTCGACGTATCTTTACAATGTTTTAGCTCATCGCGACCTTGAAAATATTACACAGAGGCTCTAAGCGAAAGGAGTTTGAAAGGTGGCCGATATTCCCCGGTCCTACTCTCTCTTTTTCCGATAGCATGCTTTCTAGTCGATCCGTTTTCAGAATGAGTAACGGGTTTTACTACTATAAACATGCTAAAAACGGACACACTATGAAACTTAAATAATTATGGAACAGAAAAACAACGAGAACAAGAAGAAGTATAACACGAAACATAATGTTATACAAAGGCGTTGCTGATAGTAAATTCATCTTTTTGAAGTATTTGGTAAAATCTACAGGAAAAAAAACCCTATTTATTACATATATTAAGGGCAGATAAATAAAGAACTTAAATGGCCAGAGTAGTGGCTTTTGGCCTTAGTATTCATTACAGCGTAAAATTTTATTAACCCATTGTAGTTTGGATAACCCTAAAAGGGTAATTACTTGGCAAACTGATAATACTAAGATCAGACGCCGCGTCCGCTAAACGCGGCGACTGATCAGGGTCTCGACTGTTTGCAAATAGTTCAGCCATTTTTCTCTAGAATATCTAAATCTCAGAGCCAGATATATATATATATATATATATATATATATATATATATATATATATATATATATATATATATATATATATATATATATAGAGAGAGAGAGAGAGAGAGAGAGAGAGAGAGAGAGAGAGAGAGAGAGAGAGAGTGTCTATTCAGTCTACAATGGATTAAGATATTCCATAAAAAGAACTTGGGCCAAAACTGATTCTCTTTCAGCAGACAGCTCAAAAATCAAAATGTGCAACTTATGGTATTCTATGCATCTGTAAATTTTCATTAAAACATTCCATATAATAATCGAGCTACTTTTGTCAAAATTCATGTTTCATTACGGCCGCCGGGACAGCAGTCGATGGTTATTCGCCCGACTGCCGGTTCTCCGACACCTTATACACCCGGCAGCCATGTGTATCAATGGACTTTGACAGTAGTAGACGATTTTTCCGATTTTTTCTATTTCTAAATATGACTCAGCCCTGAAAACAAGGACAAATACAGACTAAAACCGGAACGAGCTTTCCATTCTAAATGGCTTGCGCGTACAATGGCTTGCGCACGTACGCACAAGCCAAACGTTCATAGCTATACGAGCCACACCATTAGAAAACCGCCTTAAGCCAAATACGAATAACAAAGGTGCAGAACAATAAACAAGAGGGAAATTAACAGGAAAGTAGTCATTCATCCAACAATAGTGTGCACACTGCAGATGTCATCACCCAATAGGACACAGATACCGACTGGTAAACATTATAAATATTTTTATCTTTCTTATTTAAAAAAATAATGCTTCATTTTATAGTATTATTAGTACTTTTAATTAATTAATTAATCAAATAATAATAATAATAATTATCATTATTATTATTATTATTATTAGTAGTAGTAGTAGTAGTAGTATTAAGAATGGAAAGGGAGTAGTTCTACACTACACGATATTTTTATAACTCGCCTTTTAGAAGTTTTGCTTTCGTAACCAATAGAGCTTAATGATAGAAATAAAATCGTATATTATGATTAAGATTTCAGACAAACTTATGAGAACTTATTATACCACATGTAGTCAAAAAATGTAAATCGTATTCTCTTGACAGTCTGCTTTTGCAGCGAAATGCAACACAACAGACCGTAGTTTTAGATCGCGGCGTCTGATTATGGCCTACACGTTTTGTAACTTATCAAGCAATTTTCGACATATCAATATGTATATAGCCAAACTGATTTTAGAACATAGAATATGGCAATGTGTCCGAACACTTACTATCCTTCGACGTTTTAAGCCAGATGTTTCTTTTAATCCTAGTCCTGCTGAACCCGGATATGTCCTGCTTTTACAAACAGTGTAGATCCAGATCAGTTGGCGTCTAAAGATGCCAACTGATCTGGATCTGTACTGTTTGCTATTAAGTATGTGGATTTAATTCAACATTCTGGACCAAATAATCTGATTGGCCGAAATTAGAAATGGGCGTGGCATCTTAATTTATTCAGCATGACAAGGATTAAATGAAAATACAGTCTACTCTCGTTATCTCGAATTCTAAGGGACTCTCTGAAATACTACGAGATATCCGTACTTCGACATATCAGGTTTGCAGGGTTAAGAAAAAATAAATCGAACAACCACATTGTACAAATGTATATGTAATTTTACTCCGGAGGTTGGAGATATATTGACAATATTGTGGAAAAGAGGAGAAATTGCTCCTTAGGAGCCATTTCTCTTCTTTTCCACAATATTTTCTTACCTGTTGTTAGGTTCTCATGGACCAGCAGGGACCAGCTTTTCACTTCGAGATAAGCGTTATTCGAGATAAGCGAGGTCGAGATATCGAGAGTCAACTGTATTTCGTTTTCGTTCTGACTGACCATATATTATTAGAAACCACATATGTTTTGTTCCTGTGTTTTGTTATCAATTACAGTCGAACCTCAAAAGTTCGAACACCGATGGCTCGTTTACCATGGCTAATTCGAACTCGTTTTTGAGTCCCTACAAATTTCTTCCGATAGATCAAGAAAACAAATATTTAGGGTTATTTTCTTATTTTATCATGACATTGTATGTTGAGTGTCCTCATTAGAATCGCCTCGATGTGGCGATTCTAATGAGTACACTCAACATGCAATTACTGTGTAGAAAACTGAAACGAATTCCCTTAATTCGCTATTTGCTTCCTGAACTGGCGCCGTGATTAACCTCAGTGGCTCGAACTACCCATCTCTTGAACAAATTTCCGTGGTCCCAAAGATATTCGAGCCATTGAAGTTCGACTGTATTTACCCTTCAACTAAATTTACAAAACTCGGTCTGATCTATGACATTTCTATAGTACGGTGATTCCTTTTTCTTCAAATCTTTATCTAAGAAATAAGCACCCGAGTGGTTAGCGCTCCCACCTTTGGATCACGAGGTCCCGGTTTTAAATCCTTCTAGAGGGGGATTCAGCTCATGAGTGTACGGCGCCTTATTGTACAGAGGCTTTCATTATCATCCTTCCATCGTCTCGATATGACATAAATAACGTTAAGAGGGGCGTAAAACACCAAACCGTCATCACTATATAAGAAAATACTTTTTTTCGTTTCTTCACTGACTTTCAGTTATTGATGTTTCATGAAAATGTTATGAAATTTAAAGTTGAACTTGCTGAAAACCCTCTTAAAACCAGTGAAGAGAATAAAACTTCATTGTGCATAGGTAGTCACGACCAGACCCAGCTAGCATTCTACATAAATCTACAGCGGCCCGTTATCGGCCCGTCAGCTACTCTGACGGGCCGATAACGGCCCGCTATAGATTTACGTAGAATGCTTGCTGGGAAGGTTTTGCGTTAAATCATGCCAAAAGAAACTATGATGGCAAACTTCATTTGTAAGTATGTTTTTCTCTTGTGCCTTATTGACTGCTAATGATAATGATATTACAAAGTAGATCAAAGTACTGTGGAATTCCCAGCCACTGAAATGTATTGAAACCAGAAATGCGGGTAAGCAAAGCTTAATTTGTGCCAAAGTTTAATCAGCAGAAATCAACCACAGTGCGGGCCGTGTCAAGCGAAAAATGCCTTCGAACATGAGATAAATGCAGAGATTAAGATCATACTGCGCATGCGCAAAATATCATCCGGGCCTTTGCCTTCCAGTTATACATTCTATAGTATCCAATGATTCTGTAAGCGGACTATGACTCTGTAAGCTAGCAGTATCCGCGCAGTCTTATTAAGGCTTACGCTGTCTGCATATATGCGCGGACCATATTATAATGGCTATTTTCTGCTATGTCGTGTTGTTGTCATGTTGGTGCTCGAGAACACGTAAACACTACGATACGACTAATACAAATATCCTTTCAAAAACAGCGAAGCTTCTTTATACCTACACTCGATACAATGACATTTGTTGTAATAATAGCAATTTGACGGGCACAAAACTTTCGCTTAAAGAGATGACAGTTAATCAAAATTGTACAAGAAAATTGCATTTAATTCTTCAAGAAGCATATATTTTGAACATTTGTTAGAATCGCCTGAGATATCAAAAATGTATGTTTTTATGAGACAAACAAGAATAAAAGGTTTTTCTTACATATCATATTGTTCATTAAAAATTCTTTAAAACAGCGAATTCATTTTCATGGCGACATCCTTGGGAACCAATGATGTCGTTGTAACGAGGGTTTACTGTAGTACGTTTCATATAATCAGTATACAGTCGATTTTCGTTATCTCGAATTCCAAAGGACTTTATTAAATACTTCGAGATATCCGTACCTCGACATATAAGATTTGCAGAATTGTGGAAAAATATTCGAACAACCACATTTAACAAATATATATGTAATTGGTCTCTTGAAGTTAGAGATATATTGAAACTATTGTGGAAAAGAGGAGCAATTTCTCCTTTTTTTCCACAATATTTTTTTTACTTTTTGTTAGATGTTCATGTTTAGGCATGTACCATTTTCACTTCGAAAAGCGGTTATTCGAGATAAGCGAGGTCGAGATAACGATAGTCGACTGTACTTCGTTTTATTTTGTGCAAAGAAACGCAAGATGCCGCAACGAAATTCATTTTATGAAAGCCTGAACTCATGTCCTAATTGGCAGATAAATGTCGTTTTTGAACTAAATCTAATATGTTACTCATCACTAAGCCACTAGTTAAAGTTTGTTTGAATCAGATGAAAGGCAAGCAAGCTATAGCATAGAAATATCTGGGCCGCGGCAAACGAAAACTGCATTAGGACATGCGCAGAATATGCGGATGAATATCATTCTGCACATGCGCAAACTCTCATCCGGGCACTTGCTTTCAGCTGAACCAATTTATAGTATCAAATGATTCTGTTAGCGGACCACGATGGCCTTGATCAGACTGCGGGGTCAGACTGCGCGAATGCGCAGGCTGATCGGGGCCGCTGTCTACATATGCCCGAATACAATGCTTTTGCATGGAGCGAAACTGATATAAAAGATACAGAACTCTGTGCTGAAGACACTACTACAAACACTGCGTTTCATGTAAGACACTTTATGGATATATTCTTCAAAGAAGGAACCTTTGAAAAAAGATACCATGATTTGCAAGTTGTTTTCTTCTTGTGCCTTGCCCGAATACATGTTTTCGTATAGCGCGACCCATTTATCAGGGCCACAACTCATGCCAGATCTGTTACAGAAGTTTCGTCAGAAACGGATACAAAGGATACAGAACTCTGTGCTGAAGACATCACTAGAAACACTGCGTTTCATGTAAGTCAGTTTATGAATACATCCTGCAAAGAGGAATCCTTTGGAAAAAGAACGCATGAGCGAATAGAAAATAGCGGGCTCGAATCTATTGCTGCGGTAATCCCAGATGACCGGAATATATGCACTATACGAAGATGAAGTACTGGTAGATATTTCACGGCCACCACTTGCACCAGCTGTAGTAAATTTAACTACAGTCGACTCTCGTTATCTCGAATTCCAAGGGACTCTCTGAAATGCTTCGAGATATCCGTACCTCGAGATATCAGAGTTGCGGAAGTGAGGAAAACAATAAATCGAACAACCACACTTGACAAATGAATATGTAATTTAACTCCTGAAGCTAGAAATATATACAAAATAATGTGGAAAAGAGGAGAAATTGCTCCTAAGGAGCAATTTCTCCTCTTTTCCACACAATTTCTCCTCTTTTCCACAATATTTTGTCACCTGTTCTTAGATTTCCATGTTAAAACAGGGACCAGAATTTCACTTCGATATAAGCGGTTATTCGAGATAAGCGAGTTTGAGATAACGAGGGTCGACTGTATATGTAGAGGCCCCCTCCCTCGTATTCTTTCAATTTCTTGTTCATATGTTTGTTGCTCTCAAAGGTCATTCCTTCCTAAGTATCTTTCAATCACAATTTAGTTTCACAATTTATCATATGGGCTGCAGCATGCGAAAATGTGTCTTCGTACTATGCGTAAAGCAAAGGTCAAGATTAGCCTGCGCATTCACACAGTCTGATCAGGACCTTTTCTGTCCGTAAATGGAATTACAGGATACAATAGAATGTTTCAATAGGGAGCAAATGCGTAGCATGATGTGAAACCACATATTTTGCGCATGTTCTCATTAGAATTGCCTTGATGAGCTGATTCTAACGAGTACACACAACATACAATTTCAAGATAAAATAAGACAATTTCTTTAAATATTTGTTTTCTGGAGCTATCGGAAGAATTTCATATGGACTAAAAACGAGTTTGAATCAGGCACGATAAACGAGTCACCAGTGTTCGAGCTATTGAGGTTCGACTGTAGTTAAAATATGAATAGTATGGGAACTAAAATATAATAAAACTACCCAGTAAATGTCACAATCATGAAGCACAGCCTTCGTGAGGCACCGGAAGAAGAAGAGGTGAGGAACAAACAATGACAACATAAAACGACACAGTTGCAATAACTGACATTTCAAACACAGAAGAATTGCAACAGAGGCACCGCCTTGGAACGGCCAGTACTGGGGTGGCTAAAGCTAATTTTACTCGGTCGAAACCTCATGAAAAACATCAAAATAGCTTAACCCTTGTCCTGCTGAACCCGGATATACCCTGCCTTTGCAAACAGTGAAGAAGCCAACTGATTTGGCTCTGCACTGTTTGCCAATAAGTATATGAACTTATAGCACAACATAAAACGACACAGTTGCAATAACTGACATTTCAAACACAGAAGAATTGCAACAGAGGCACCGCCTTGGAACGGCCAGTACTGGGGTGGCTTAAGCTAATTTTACTCGGTCGAAACCTCATGAAAAACATCAAAATAGCTTAACCCTTGTCCTGCTGAACCCGGATATACCCTGCCTTTGCAAACAGTGAAGAAGCCAACTGATTTGGCTCTGCACTGTTTGCCAATAAGTATATGAACTTTTAGCAACAATCGGGATCAAGCAATCTGATTGACTTAGAATTAGAAGTGGGTGTGGCATCTTGATTTAATCAGCATGACAAGGGTTAAGACTTTAATTCAGATCAGCAATTTCATTGGCGTATATTCCTAAACGTTTCCATCATTTTTTGTAGAATCTTTTGTATTATTCTGAATAGATATTTTTCATTATGGGAATAAATTTTATTTTTGTGGATTTAATCGATGTGTAAACTCCGGTGAATCACACACAAGCTGAAGTTTTTAAGTGATCCACCAAAATGATGATTCATTCCTTCGAATTCCAATTTTGTCATCAAAATGTTACAAATGTTGCCAAAATGTCTATCTTTTGAGACGGCGGAAGAAAAAATTGATCCGACGGACTCTTGCTCTGGTCTTTACTTAGGTGTAAAATACTCCTTCGATCAATCAGATTGCGTGAAACGTGTATAAATATGGGAAGTTGGAATTATAACAAATGTAAAGTATTATTATGCATTTCAGATATACTTGGGCTTCAGTCATACTGTTTTAGGCGTGTCATTGTATCAAACGGAAAGGCTCTGAAAATGAGGATGGGTGCTGCAGACCTAACGCGTTTACTTGGCTTAGTAAGTATCTACCAAATAAAAATTTGCAAACGTCGACCGGAAAAAATCAAGGGAGGAGGTAACTCTGTCAAACTTATTTTTGCCTCCCTTCTGAAAATTTGCTCCACATGGGAGCGCACTAGGAACAAATTCTTTCTTTTTATTGTTGGTTTATTTTGAGAAGCGATGATATGCATGAAAGCAAACAGACAGCACTTTTACACTTCACAACACCTGGACTTTCCTATACACAGGAAGAAACATTAAGGAATGCGAGGCATCTAAACACACGCACACACACATGCACGCACGCAACACAGCAACAACAGCAACAAAACTTTATTCAAAAACAAGCGAATTGAACTAGAAAACAGAACAGGAATAGCTACAAACATTACAGCAACAACAGCAACATAACTTTATTAAAAAACAAGCGAATTGAACTAGAAAACAGAAACAGGAATAGCTACAAACATTGACTAAAATTAGATTAAGGAACCGAAAGAAAAGATAACGTGAAAGGTTTTCAGAAAGAAAGTGACGATTCCTTTTGGGTCGGAGACATTTCCCATTTTACAGCATATTATAGAACCACGTGTAAGTGTATTAACATATGTAAGGGGAGAAAATTCTTGCCGTTTAGATAGACCCTTTTTCAGAAGGGATGCGAAACAATTATAATCGAGTTACATACCCCCTCCCACTCTCACGAAAGTGTATCCATTCCTCTTATTCTTGCTCGGTAATTTTGCACGTTTTATTTTTATTTATTTATTTTTGTCGTCTGTGGATTTATTTATTTATTTTTGTCGTCTGTGGATTTATTTATTTATTTATTTATTTATTTATTTTATTTAAAAAAAATCTTTCAGGAATACCATCAGAGTGTCAAACAGTTTAGATCCAGATCAGGCCTGTTTGCAAAGGATATCAGCAGACGACAAAAGTCGCCACTAGCGGTGAAAGAATTAATGCGAGATACTCGTATAAACAAATGAGCAATAGCAATAAAGCATGTATGTTCATGAATGGAATTTTGCTAACTGTTTCATTTCTATATTTTACAGCTTGCAGTAATATTAATTACATCAGAACTTGCTAGTCACTGTGGTGTCCTTGGTGCTGGCTGCACAGACAACCCTCAATCGTATTATTCAGGTACAACAGAATTATGTGAACTATGCAAGTCGTTTATAGTGATCTCTCTCTCTCTCTCTCTCTGTCTGTCTCTGTCTGTCTGTCTGTCTGTCTCTCTCTCTCTCTCTCTCTCTCTCTCTCAGAAATATACCGTTCTTGTATATTGAGCGCTATGGGGAACCACTGCGCGAAATAAACATTTATGTATAGAAGTATGTGTAAGTGGGACTGTATCAGGGCTAAAGCCTCAGAATATTTATCTGAATAAAATTTAGGTCACATTTGAAACAGTGTTATATAGGATGAAAATTAAGTCACCAGATCAAATCTTAGAGAAAGTTTATGAACAAATTAATTTTCTTGTTTTATTACTATCTTCACAAATTGTTCATAAAATTTCTCTCAATAAGGCCTAGATCAAGTTCGTTCGAAACTGTGTCACATGGTATTCAATTATCCACTATGTCGAATCATGAAAACATCTTGTGAATTAGGTCAGGATGTACATATATGAAGCGACATTTTACCCGACTTGATAAAATTGCTCAGCATGTTTGTCTTGACGATTAAACCTAGATCAAATGGGGTAAAATTGCTAACATATTGGGATCCTGGTTAACATTCTAAATTTTTGATCCGATCTTCATGAAACTAACAGAATATTTCCTTGATGATTTCTAAATTTCTGTTCTATCCAGGCCAGACTGGATCAGAAAATAGATTATTAGGTCTTATCGCAGAAAAAAACCCTTATGAACACTTTATAGACCGCATTTAAAAACTGAACCGTGAAAATAAATCAGGATGCTTGTTGTGAAGATTTCCAGATCAAACTTGAAACTGTGTCACATAGTGTCACAATCACCGAGATTATCTAAATAATTAAAGAGAAGATCTCATGTTGACACTAGTAACTGTTGAAGGTACAGCAAAGAAATTTGAACCATAGCATGACATGAATAGTTTGACAAACAAATTTTATTAGCTCTTAACGTCATTTAAATTGACCCTGACCTTTCACCTACTTTCTTGTTAAAACACCTGCGTAGACGAGCGTTCCAGGATCTAGGATCATTTGGACGTCTTAATTTCTTACTTGTTCTATTATTCTCAAAGGATAATTTTGAAATGGAAACATATGTCTAGAGAAATATCTAGGACAAGTTAAATAACCCTTTCTTGTATGACTTATGATCGCTTTCTCACTGAGAAAACTGCCCAATCCAGATGCATTTTTACGGACAACTTATTCCTGAAGAATGTATTGAAACTTGAAACATTTGAATATAATCTCACAGAAAATTTGTAGAACAAGTTACATAACTGTGTTACGCATTTTATGCATAAACTTTGGTCCCTTTCTAACTTCAGAAACTTCCACAGCCACATGATCGTCAAACAACTAACAACTCTGTGACGCATTTTTTTTTTTTTTTTTTTTTTTTTTGTGCAGGATTTGTAACCTTTTACAGGATCAATTTACTTTTGTATTGTATTTTTTCTGTGATTATATGACAGACTGAGCAGTATCTGCAAATGTTACAGTTTCTAAACACAAGACTTTGGAATGAATTCTGAAATAAAACTTACTTTGAAATTAATTCACATAGTATTTTGTTTTAATTCCATGTAATCGAAATGTAATAGATTTTTGTTCGAACTTTAATGATGTAAGTGCCGCGTTCCTCAAGACTATTAATGAAATACAATTCAGCAAATTCTAACCTCAGTAACTATGTAAGTATTTGGAACATTTCAAATGGAGAATGGGTATTACTGGACTCAGCAGACACTTGGTTTGTTTTAACCCTGTCATCCCTAAGTTCCCGAAGTGGTCTCTTCCATCTTGACTTTGGACAGGTCCGTTGTTGGAAATAGGAGTTTCAGTCTAAATTGAAACACAGAATGGCAAACTGTATATCTTGATGAGACGAGTCGTCTCATCTGCATCTACACTGTTTGCATAGGCATCTGTGATGGTCTGCTGCGTTGAAAGGGTATAATTATGTATGAGTAAAAGTGAAATTACGTGACTTGTCTGTATTACGTACATATCTTGTTAAAACCCTTTCTTTCGTTTGTTTGAATGGGAGTTTAACAGCGCTGTTAACAAAATTAAGATCATGATAGTTAACCTACTCCAGGCTTAGTTCCCCTAAGCGGTTAACAAGTGCTTTGATTAGTAAGGGTTAAATTACGTACAGCCGACTCTCGTTATTTCGAAGTCCTAGGAACTCTCTGACTCCTGAAGAAAGAGATATATTGAAACTTTAGTGGAAATATTTTGTTACCTGTTGTTTGATTTCCATGGTAAAATAGGGACCATTCACTTCGAGGTAAGCGGTTATTCGAGATAAGCGAAGTTAAGATAACGGAACTCGACTATATGACTGAAATAAAATTAGTTATTTAAGCCCCATGTTTAGTTTGTTTGAGTTTTACGGCCCAGTCAATAAAGTCCAGCATGTAGAGTCAGTCAGTTAACGTACTCACATGTTTCCTGGGCAGGCTTAGTCCTCTAAGCGGTTAATCAGTGCTTTGTGACAAGCTTTCTTTTGTTACTGACAACTGCCCTTCTTGAATTAGCGGAAACGGGAGGATGCCTTTTGAAACGATTTCAAGATTAATCTCCACGAAAGTTACGTGGCCGAGCTGGGATTCGAGCCTATGACCACTGGATCTGCAGTCATCGACGCCCGCGACAGTAGCTTGTTTACATACAGGTCCAGTTCGTTCACTTTTCGATGTGGTACTGTTTTGTGTTGTGTTCATGTCATTCTGTGAAGATTGTGATCATTCATGTGATGTCATGTCATGTTTGTCTTTTTTCTTTCAATAATGTTTATTATTATTATTTTTTTTTTTTTTTTTTCATGGGTATTCTTTGAAGAAAACAATAACTTTTGATAAATTTGGGCCGCGCAAAGCGAAAAGGTGCCTTCGAACATGCCAATAATGCACAGATTAAGATCATCCTGCGCTTCCTCAAAGTATCACCTGAGCCTTTGCTCATCATTCATACATTCTGTAGCATCCAATGATTCTGTGAGCGGAAAGTGAAGATCCTGGTCAGACTGCGTGGATGCGCAGGCTGATCTGGGCCATCGCTGCCCGCATATGCACAAAGACACGTTTTTGCATGGCGAGGACCATTTTTAATTATGTTATATGTATACGAATAGATTATGCATCAAATATATGCGATTCTAGATACATCTGTTCGTAATTTTTTTTAAGCGGAAACACCCTTTATAAGGTAGCTCTGCCAGAATTGTTCCCTCTCCCATTTGAAAAGGGGTTATCTATAAAAGGAAAGAATTTTCTTCCAATGGAAGCCGGTTCTTCACTTTTAGAGTGGACCCCTTTTCAGTGGGGCTGCCAATGGAAGCAGAATCACAAAAGTTGCCCCCCGTTGTAAAAACAGATGCGGAAAAAAAAAAACAAAAAAAAAACTACCAAGTGTAGCCAGTCGCCTTAAACAAAATAGTGATATAAAAATGTGAACGATTATACGATTATGGATCACACATACACAAATTAAGCTAGTACAAATGCGATTACTAAAATGATATCTTCTCATGTATTATTCCAGGTACAAAAGGAAATAAATTCGTGTTACAATTTCCGAGACAATTTCCGAGACAATTTCAGAGACAATTTAGTTCTGATAAATACAGAGTGTACGTGGTAGCAGATGGGCCAACTAATATTTCGGCATACTCGGCGGTATGTATTAGAAAAAAAAAAACAAAAAAAAACAACATAGCTACGATTGATCCTTCCGGTAATTGGATAACATATTGGCTGTAATATTATATGAGGTGCCGTTTTACTATAAATTCACTATTTTTGATATCACTAAATCGATTTTGTGACATCACAAAATCGATTGATATCACTAATCATTATGTGATATCACTAATTATTTTGTGATATCACAAAATCGATTTTGTGATATCACTAAATAGAAACGAATTTGTGATATCACAAAATCAATTTAGTGATATCACATAACAGATTTTGTGATATCACAAAATGGGCATGATTTTGTGATATCACTTATCCGATTTAGTGATATCAATAATTCTATTTAGTGATATGACTAAATCGATTTTGTGATATCACAAATTCGTTTCTATTTAGTGATATCACAAAATCGATTTTGTGATATCACTAATTCGATTTTGTGATATCACTAAATAAGAGTGAATTTGTGATAATACTAAAGTGATTTTGTGATATCACAAATTCATATTTTCCCTTTGAATGTTTGGAATAATGTGGGCTCCCGAAATGATCACTGCGATGCTGTACCACTGCACATGATCTTACGAAAGAATTATGTCTTTTTTTTCTTTTCTTTTTCTTTTAAAAAGGGTTTTGATGTTGCATGCAAATAGACAATTTGCATGAAAGATCAAATCCTGTTTTCTGGAAGAATAAGAAAAAAAAAGTCATCAATTTGTCGTCTGCTAAATTAGCCTGGGGAATGGAAGTGGTTAATTTCGTACTATTTTTGTTCAATCCTCAAAATCATTGTTATACTGCGGAAGCGACAGGACCTTTTTCACCATTGATTTTAGTAATTTATATCGTCTAAATCTAAAACGAGTCTTATGTCTTAAAGTCTAATCATTACAGCAGCAGACGACAATATTTGATATTGTTTAATTAGTTTTTAGGGTAAATTAAACTTGACAATTAATGTGACTCATCTGACAGACGTGTCCACATGAAATGCCGTTTCTTTTTTTTGGATAACTAATAACAAAAAATGTCGTCTGCTACAATTTTTATAGCCTATTTTCTGGGAGAAAATAAAAGAAATATTTCAAAATGTCCTCTGCTGAAATTTTTATCCAGTATGCTGAGCGGCAACAAAATTATTAGGGAGTATACATTGTATTGTTTGCGAATATAATATATGCAATGATATCACTAATTCGATTTTGTGATATCACTAATTTGATTTTGTATATCTCTAAATCATGTCTATTTAGTGATATCACAAAATCGAATTAGTGATATCACTAATTCGATTTTGTGATATCGCAAAATAGATTTGATTTAGTGATACCACTAATTCTGTTTAGTGATATCACTTAATCGATTCAAAGATATCACAAATATATCTCTGTTTAGTGATATCACTAAATAGAATTAGTGATATCACTAATTCGATTAGTGATATTACAAAATAGAGGATTTATAGTAAAACAACACCTCATAATATTACGCTACTTCAGTAAGGCAGTACTATAAAAGGTTTTGAGGTGACTGTTTTATCCACCGGGAATAGTGAATGGTTCCGGAGGCGACAAAATGGATCTCGTCCAGCGAAAAGGTGCATTCTAACATGAGCAAAATGCGCAGATTTAGATCATCCTGCACATGCGCAAAGTATCGTCCGTGTCTTTGCTCAGCATTCATACATTCTGTAGTATCCAATGATTCTGTTAGTAGACAATGAACGTCCTGATCAGACTGCGCAGATGCCCGAAGACACGTTTTCTCATAGTGCGGGCCAAAATAACATAAACGCCAGGATAATTTCATATAGACAATCTGTTTCCATCAAATAGCATAGAATTAAAGTTTAATTTAAGGTTAATGTGACTGTAGACAGGTTGAAATTTGTTCCCTGTGTTAATCTTTAGTTAGCGCGCCAGAAAAGATCCGAAAACGCACACCATCGCCAAAACGTCGTATTGACGTCTTCGCAACGTCATAACGTTGCGGAGACGTCGATTCGACGTTTCAGAGGCGTTGTGTATTTACTGGAGACGGTAACTGTCACATTTTAACCACTTACATTGTTACACTTTACATTTCGATTTTTTTCATCAAAAATGTGATTTGATTTACATAAGTTTTCTATCTAACATCTGTGCAAGACTACGTGAAATCGATTTAATATTATTCAACTCGTTTTGGAAGAACCTTAGTGTAGTGATTAACAAATCTGCGACGTTTGATCCAAGGTCGTGAAGTTGACTACTTTACTAGACGAAGTTTTAATAGCACAACGATTCGGACAATGAAGACTCTGATCAGACTGCGAGGATGTGCAGGTTGTTCTGAGTCTTCATAAGGCGCACATGTCAGATGGTACGTTTTCTCACGTTGTGTCTCATATGATTGTTTTTATAGGAAGTTTCCATGATGGAAAATCGTACTGTATCTGGACCGGGTTTGACTGTGTTTGATGTTGACCTTCAGCTGCGGCAAACTAAAATAGGGAAACAGACCAAATATTTACTCATTTCTGCTGATAGTCCTGTTTCTGTGTTTTGCTTTGTGTTCTATTCGTACCCTACATCCTCATATGGTTATCTTGCTTTCCCAGTAGACAGATGGAGTACTAAATATATGGTTGGATCATACACAACTCCTCCTATGGGGTACGTTTTTTTTTTTTTTTTGTTTTTTTTTTCACTCATGAGCTAGAGCTTATAATGAACTGTCTTTTATATGGCTTAAGTGGAGCTTCGTTAACCATCACAATGCAGGGAGCTTATTATGGTTCTCATTAACCTTTGCCGTGCTGAATAAAATAAGATGCCGCGCCCACTTCTAATCGTCAGCCAATGAGATTACTTTATCCAGATTGTTGATACAAATTCACATACTTAATGACAAACAGTGTAGATCCAGATCAGTTGGCTTCTGAAGAAGCCAACTGATCTGAATCTGCACTGTTTGCAAAGGCTGGGTATATCCTGGTAAAGCAGGGGTAATATTTACTGCAAACTTGGGTCTGAATATTGAATACGATGATCGTCAGTTATTGAATTCTCATCTCTGAAATGTTGTGTATATGTTAAAGCAAATATTTCATGTGGCAAAAATATAAGCGAAGGTTCCCAGGAAGATACCCCTCCCGAGGCACCAAAAGAACGAGAGATGAGGAACAAATAATGTCACAAAGCAATCCTCACATATAAAAACACCGCCGCACAAACACAGAAGAACTGCAACAGATGAACCACTTTGGCTACCTTACTTCAGATGTCGAAAACGAAAGCGTATGAATGTGTAAAGAGGGGGTGGGGTAGATGGGAGGGGTTAAACTTGTTTGACTCTAAAACCTTTTGAATAACAGCAGAAGAAAATAAAGAACGTAAGCACAAAACCAAAACTAAAACTACACAGTTACCTATAGCTGTCTCGTAATTTCTTACATCCCCTTCCCATCCTCCACCCCACGATATCGTAGCTCCAGATAAGGTGTTTGTTGTTTTTTTTTGTGTTTTTTTTTGTTTATTTTTCAACCGAAAAGTACTGATATTTTTCTTATTACTCCATGAAAACATACGTTGTGACATTTTTTTTAATTTTTATTTAAGCATTTCAAATATTTATATAATAATTACAATTTACAATATTTAGACATATTTATATTTTAGTTGATTCTGAAACTGTTTCATTATATTTCATACACTAAGAAGAATATAGAATGACAGTAACGGAGAGGAGAAGAGAAGGAGGAGAACAGATATTATATGTTCACTGCTTTCGTTACAAAACAAATAACTCGCAAAATAATAATATTCTTAACAAAAGCGGCTGCCTACACCTATCCTTTCTGACTATATCATCATTTTTAGTATAAACATGTATCAAACAAGAATACGTAGGTGGCTCTCAGCATAAAATATAAAAAGAGTCTTTGGTAGACGTGGGTAGCGATGTCCCTGATTAGCCTGTGCCTCTGCGCAGTCCAGTCACAGCCCTCGATGTTTATGAACTTAACTGGATATAACACATTCCACGACCAGATGTCAAGGCATAGACACACAGATACATATATGAATTTTACCACCGTAGATTATAACTTTGCGGTTCAATGTATATATCGCTCGACTAAGCACAAAGAATAAAGCATACATTAGGATATATATGGGCTCACTAACACACCTATTGAAGCGTTAGCATACATGTACACAAGGTGGAAAAGATCTGTTCCACCTCGTATTCATATATGCTTTGCTCAACGCTTCAGTGAATAAAAGGATCAGTTCGTGCGATACGGTGCAGTAGAGAGGATGTATATTCATTCTTGTATTAGGATTATAATACGCATTACGAAAACACGCCTATTCAAATATATTGAAAATCTTACCACCAAAAAAATGAAAATTTTAAGATAAAAATTCTGATATTTTTCATATTTCTGCTCAAAACATAGATTGTGGGTACTCGTTAGAACCGCCTCGGCGAGGCGGTTCTAACGAGTACCCACAATCTATGTTTTCGAGCAGAAATAAGAAAAATAATGCATACCCCTGTAAACCTTAGTTTTACTGTATAAAAGTGGGGTTTAAGGGGGTCAGAATTATATGGACATGTTTTCGTGATGGTGTATATATGTATCGCATTTGTCCTAAAATTGGGGAAGATAAGTCTGAGCAAGGAGTGCTGACCCAGATCTGTCGCTACATAATGCAAGTCTGATCAGGATCCACACTCTTGTCACTTGTGACATTTATCAAAAGCGCATCGCCAAGGCGTTTTTAATGAATACCTACAACATAAGTTTTCATGGAAAAAAACAACAACTTATATCTGGAGCTATGCCCCGCCCTCATGATTTTCTCATTTTTAACAATATACATAAATGGCTAATTACTGAGGGCTGAATTCTGAATAAATGAAGCGTTTCATTTTATGATTGTGTTTAAAATCACAGAAATGATTTATGTGTTTTTTTTTCTATCAAACTGGCCACCAAAAGGAGACGGAGCTTTACTTTACGCAAGCACATTAGAGATATTCCGCAGTTAAAAGTTTTAACCTGCTGATAATAAAATGAAAATGGTCGGTATTTAAAATAGTTTTCATATTTGCCATAGAAAATAAGATGACATGTTGATTCAAATGGTCTAATTCGGGAATGTCAAACCTTGCTTTCTATGAGAAATGCGAAACGTCATTTAATAAGCCCCTGCAAACTTTGTTTGTGGTGGGATATACTGTTTCAACGTTGTCCGTCCGTCTCTCTGTACGTACACACAGATAAGTACTTTAATGGCTATATCTGACGGACAGTTTCAATGTATTTAAATGTCTCGTCCTGTGTTATTTTGTTATTGTTTTTTTTTTTCAGTCCTTTTAGCATTGTAATTACTTCGCTTAAGGAAGAAAGAGTTAATCTAACTGCTTTTCGTATGTTTGTTCGATTTGCGCTTGTTTGGTTATGTCTGTTTCCTCTTCCTCTTGGTGTCTGGGAAGGACTGCGTTTTATGACTGTGGCATTCCCTGGGTTTTTATCTTTTTTTTTTTTTTTTTTTTTGTAAATTTCGGATTCTACATAAGACCAGTCTAAGATGTGTTTTCAAGGCGATTTCATACTTGAAAAAAAGAAAGAGACCTAAAACTCGTTTGGAGACTGACTACCATCCAAAAGTAAATTTCTATAACGTCATTAGGTGATTTATCAACTTAATCACAAACTATTCTATAAACGGCAAGTGTGTGTGTGTGTGTGTGTGTGTGTGTGTGTGTGTGTGTGTGTGTGTGTGTGTGTGTGTGTGTGTGTGTATTTTCACTGAGTAATTCTTTATTCTTTTCTAGCAACTACAACCAAGTGATTGTAACAGCATTTGCTGATAACACGGATGTCAATTTCCTGATCAGTGATGGCAACATGACTACTTCCACCCTGAAAGCGTTTCAAAGCTACAATCTTCTGTCTGAGGAGGACCTTTCAGGGACACTTGTTACTGCATCTAAACCTGTATCGGTACTTGTAGGTGTAGAAGTAGCCTCTATTCCTTCGAAGGTATTCTGAGTTAGCATTCTGCTTAACCGTATATCGGACCAACCGCTATCGACCCGCCAGGAATCCTGTCGGACCGATAACGGTCCGATATAGGTTTAAGCAAATTCTAACTGGATTGTAGACAATCAGCTTTGAAAACTCATAGATGTAAATACTGCTTTTAACATGTCTGAGATTCTGTTATGCTCAAGCAGTGAAGAAAGGGTCTCGTGAGATCCCCCGATATCTTAGTGTATGCTTAAAGGAGAACGAATACAATTGGTAAATTTTCAATTATTTGTATATTTGATTTCCCGTTTGCTTTCCTGCGCACCAAACCCTTTTCTGAAAAGAAGTCTACTCTTAAAAGGAAAAAGTCAAATTATCTGCTTCCAAGGATAAATCCCATTTTGACAAAGTTGCCTCTCCTGCATTTGTACCTATCCCCTTACGTTTGGTTGTCTCTTGGACATTTGTTGGTTGAACTGTCTAACTGTCTTCTTTTTGTGAAGTTTATTATATTTTATAGCCTTGTTATGGAAACTTAGAACTTAGAAGTTAATTACAGCCATTAAAATCACAAACTTGACTGCATGCTCTAGGAAAATAAAATAAGCTTAAATGTGTTTGAGTTCACACTGAATTAAATGCCTCTAAAACAATTATTGGTTCTCTTCAGAGAGAGATAACAAGTCGCTCTTATAACAAAACAAAAAACAAAACGACAGACATTTGTTCTCATCGGAATACTCACACTTTGCTTATATAATTTATTAGAAAAGATTCTAAAAGGAATAAGATACAGATATTTTCCAGCAGATGTGATTTAAATTAACTTGTGAATGCCGTGGTGGCAAGCATGGCTTTCCCAAAGCATCGAAAGAAGACGTGAATGTGAGACATGTATTTAAATCAAACAATAGTGGTACAATTGCTGTTTGCGATGATTCGAACAGGGGAACGGTCGGTCAATGATACGCCTGTTGGTTGTAGAGGCAGCATAATTCGATTTTACATATACATAACCTCACCGTTAATTCTGATACAGTTCCAAGTTGCAAGGAAGTGTTCGATCCGCATAGGTCATCAGAGAGTCATAATATGTAAACCACATTAAAGTACAAATTAACTATTGTGAAACGAAGATAAGGAGTCAGCATCATATGGGTTTTGCATAATTATATACTCATAGTCTTTAAATTTTCATTAAAAAAAAAAAAAAAAAAAAAAAATTCTTTAAAACAGTTCACATTTCTGCTCCAAATGTGAACTCGGACTCGGATGTTTGGTGATGTGGTCAGTACTTGAATAAAATGATAACATTACTTACTATAGTTGTGATGCGACTACTAATTTATAGCATAAAGGGCCGCGCCAGTTGGGACCCGTGAAGTAGATGGGCTGTACGGTACCCCTGTCATAGAGCTGTTCGTAACATAAGGCAAGACGTCATTCGGCCAGATCCGGTAAAAGTCTCACACTTATAAGCAAAATCCTGACATGACTGAAATTTTGTCAAATCAATTAATTATACTATGAACGTTAATAGTCGGAATAAAGTCCTCACCATGAAACCTCTTAAACAATGATAAACTCAGTAGGCTGCTTTCAAAATTTATCGACGGCATTGTCATCTATGTTTCATCGAAATTATTCTATGTGCTTTAATTGTTTTCTATAAAGATGAACTGATTGAGTTTGTAAGGTTCTGCGTGAACCGAAAATTTAAGTAATTCGAAGAATTCGGAACCTAGGATGAAGATCAGTGAAAGTGATTTAGATCCACTCAAAGGCATTTTAACCGCTGACTGTTCTAATTCGGTTGTTCTAATACTATTCCTTCTTTGCATAATTTTGTGGCTCTTGGATTTGGAAATTCTTTTCCTTTAGTTTGGGTTCCTTAATCTTATGTTGGTTCGGCCCTATCTAGCTTTGTGATCACCTTATTAGCTTATTGCTTGTTTAACCATTCAGCCATATGCTCTGGTTGTGTATGTCCTTTTTCATTCGCTGCACCCCCACCTCCCCCCCCCCACCCCCCCTCCACTCCGTATCCGAGGTACAAACCGATCTGTCATTGTGACACTTCCAAAACTTCTCCATTAGTTTTGTATATTATCATTTCTTGTTGTTCTATGTAGATTTTGGGAAAAGGGAGCTAGTTGTTTTGTTTTTCTTTTTGTCTCTGGCTTGTGTACTGTCTGTGATTGTTCGTTTGTTCTTCTTCTTGGTGTCATTGGTAGGCTATGATCTCATTTTGGCTATTCCTGCAACATCTTCTATACTTTTTTGTATCAAATACAGTTGAATCTCGCTATCTCGAACTCGCTTATCTCGAATAACCGCTTATCTCGAAGTGAAAATCTTGTCCCTGCTTAAACATGAAAATCTAACAACATGTAAAAAAATATTGTGGAAAATAGGAGAAATTGCTCCTAAGGAGCAATTTCTCCTCTTTTCCACAATATTTTTTAATATATCTCTAACTTCAAGAGTCCAATTACACATACATTTGTTAAATGTGGTTAATCGAATTAGTTTTTTCACCAATTCTGCAAATCTGATATGTCGAAGTATGGATATCTCGAAGTATTTCAGAGAGTCCCTTGGAATTCGAGATAACGAGAGTCGACTGTAATTTGAAGGTTTATATGGCATATATATTTGTGGAGAATGTCAGAGCAACAGTGTATTCTCAGTGATGCGTTCAGTCAAGCGAGGCGTTCGCGGTCTCTCACAAACAAAAGCAAACTTTCCGTTCAGTTGTGACAGTTTTATGTGGACGGTACATGTAGAACTATCCCCGAACTATTCTGAAGCTGTCTTTTGGAATAATTAAAATGTCGGCTAATACGAATAATTTTTGTATGCACGTTCGTAACAAAAATGTGCTTTTTTTCTGGGTTGACATTATACATTCGATTCCGTATAAAATGAATAATTATTAATATAATCTATTCGATCTAATATCAAATTTTGTCAACAGGAATAACGGCTACACTTTGATTTGAGGTAACATTACACGGTTTTACCACAACCATTCAATACTCTCGCGAGTGGTATTCGCTTTATTTTACGCAGCCCAGATAAAGTGCTTTCAGAAATAGTTTAATCCGGATGTGAACTCGTTATCACTCCGCTAAATATAAATGAAGTTACCAATGAAAAAGCCACTATCACGAAGCACGGAATTTCCTAGGCACCGACAGAAGAAGGGAAATAATGACAAGACATAACTGCACATTTGCAATAACTGACATACAAACAAACCAGAACTATAACAAAGGAACCACCTTGGAACGATCATCAGAACAAAGCATTTTGGATTGTTTACGCACAGCACTAGGTACGCAAGTGAAGTTGTTCTTGGAATTCAGTTGTCGTAATAGTCAAAGTACGTTGCCTGAGCAAATTGTTCTTATTCTTAGAACACATAAAATTTGGGTATTTGTAAGAACAGATGTTTTGGATATTTGTTAGACTCGCCTCGGTGAGGCGATCCTAACAAATATCCAAACATTTGTTTCTTTAAGTATTCAAGGTGAAAAACTCTTTTCCAAAGGCTATATAGCCACCGTAAGTTGTTTTTTTTTTTTTTTTTTTCTAATGACTGAGAACGCAGAAATCGCCATTACGGAAATATATTACAAAAGGAAACTATTAATCCAAAAGTTTCGTGATTTACCGATATTGAATTTATCTGTATTCCGCTAGGTAGCGCACACACTGTAGCTGTGAAGTCATATGAGTCATCGAGGTGCGTGATTTAGACATTGAGGATAGCCTGCCGTTGTTTAAACCAGATTCTCCTCTATACACAATGTCTGTTTAATGTTGTTAGTTTCATAGTATTTTACAGTATAATACCTTTTAGAGCTGGCATACTCGAAATTATATATTGGAATTCTAGCTGTGAAGTCATATGAGTCATAGAGGTGCGTGATTTAGACATTGAGGATAGCCGAGCTACTAGGTCAATATATAAGTGTGTTTGTCACTTTTTTTTTTTTTTTTTTTATTTCATTTATATTCTACTTTTTTATTCAATGTATAGCTAGTCTATGGGTGAACTTATCTTCTGTGGTTCTCTCTGAAATATTAGAAATCCAGACCATATCATCTATAGACTGGCCGCAGAGCTCAATGAGCCAAAAAGTATATATGTATATTTCTAAGCCTTGGGCAAGGCTAACATTGAGGATAGCCTGCAGGTGTTTAAACCAGATTCTTCTCTATACACAATGTCTGTTTAATGTTGTTAGTTTTATAATATTTAACAGTATAGTACCTTTTAGAGCTAGTATACTCGAAATTATATATATATATATATATATATATATATATATATATATATATATATATATATATATATATATATATGACCCGCCACGCGAAAAGGGACCTTCTGGGAATTTTTGGCGAAAATGAGTTATTAATGTTTTGAAATATGTTGGTATTTTAGAAACAAATTGACACCAAAATAAATAAAATACTCCTAAGGTTTCTGATTTACACTATCTTAAACATAGGTACCCTAAACGTAATAACGTCACAGAATATCAATTCGACACCATAAGTTACGTCACCAAACTGTTACCAGTACAGGCACAGGTTATAATGAAAGAAAACATCTGAAAGGCATTTCAAAACAATAATAGATTTATTTCCTTAACATTAATCATTATTAGGCATTTCTTTTGGATATCTGGCATACTGTTGTAGTCTGCAGCTATGTAGTTAACCGATTTTGAACCTCATCACGAGAAACACTGTAAATTGCATGTACGAAGAACAAAGGCGCGACCTGATCAGCATGCGCATCTGTAGACTAATCAGCGCATATATTGTTCGCTTTTCTGATAGTATGATTGCTTAGGCGATTGTATGCCAAACCAGTACATGCCACATCGGTTCCTGCGTACGTCAGCCTTGAGATCACGATCAGTAAGCGCCGAACAACTGCGCGAATGTCTCTCAAGAACTGGAACAAGAGTGTCTGTTCAAACCGTGCGGAATCGACTTCACAGCGCTGGACTTAGACCTCGGCGACCTTACGTTGGGGTGCCACTTTCCCAGAGACATAGACAAGCCAGGCTAGCATGGACAAGGCAGCATCGTCGATGGACTAACCAACAATGGGCGACTGTACTCTTTACCGACGAGTCACGGTTTCTGCTGGATATGCTTGACACACGACGTCGCGTTTGGCGTCGCAGAGGTGAGAGGTACGCGAACTGCGCCATTGTTGAACATGACCGGTATGGAGGAGGAAGTCTTATGGTATGGGGCGGCATATCTGTTCGTTCCCGTACAGAGCTGCTTGTGCTTAACGAAACTCTGACAGGCCAACGCTACATCAATGAAGTGCAACAGCCGGTTGTTCTGCCTTTTGTTCAACAACACCATGTAGTGCTGCAGGATGACAACGCAAGACCTCATCGGGCGATGATAGTACAGCAGTTCCTGCAGCAGAACAATGTGGATCATCTCGATTGGCCTGCTCGATCCCCTGACTTGTCGCCAATCGAGCATGTTTGGGACATTCTCGGCCAGCGAGTACGACAGAGAGTTCCACGACCAAGAACGCTCCAAGCTTTGGGCGCAGCCTTGCAGTAGGAGTGGAGGAGGATACCCCAGCTACAGATTGCCAGATTCATCAGGAGTATGCGTCGTCGTTGTGTGGCCTGCATAGATGCAACAGGTGGACATACGCGATATTGACAGATTTATTGGTGACCCTAGTGATCTTCCATACAAATTTTCTCATTCACATCTAGTGCTACAGACTCCAACGGATGGATTTTTGTCTGTAAATGAAATGATGTAATCAAATATATCAATTTCAGATTTCAGATATGTCTTAGTTTCCTTTTATTTCACCGTACATACAAATATCCCTAACTTCTTTTGCCACGTATATTTCACATTATTAAATTGTTATTTTGCTGACACATTATTAAATTGTTATTTTGCTGACATATTTCACATAGGGGTATACAATTTTTTTTTTATTTCTGCTTTAAGACATAGGTTGTGGGTACTCGTTAGAACCGCCTCAATTAGGCGGTTCTAAAGAGCACCCGCAATCTATGTTTGGAGTATTAATAAGAAAATAAATCATCTGAAAAATGAAAAAAAAAATAGCTGCGTTTCCGCTAACATGCAGAAAAAAAAAGGTCGGTAGGTAGGAGATTTTTTTATTTCTATTTTTTTCTCTAGAAAAGAACAGGGTCGGGCCTGTAATTTTATGAGAATACAAGTATTTTGTTGAGGGTCAGTGTTTTACTTTTTTATTTTGCATTTTTACTGATAAAAAATAGCAGATTCGGGTGTTTGAAACAGGGTCGGTCGCATTAGCGGAAACACACCTATTTTCCTTTTTCTTTTTTTTACGCCTAGTTTTGGAGAAATGAAAGCGTGCACTGTAACACGGGTCCATGTGTTTTTCGTATTGAGCTAAGTAGCTTGTGTGGGCAGAGACAGACTGTAGACATATACTAACAGGCAAATGAACTGGTCGCTAGGTACTAGTTATTGCTGTCTGAATGCCGATTCTAATGATACTTTAAAACTTAATTTCCCATATTTACAGGAAATAATTTGTGAAACATTCAAAATTGTTAAAATGCAATAAAGTGTGCATTTAATGTGGAATGTTTGCAGTCTTTTCTTTTTTTTAATAGTTTTGCAATACATTCTTAAAAAAATAAAAAAGAAAATAACGTGAACAAAAAAGAAAAAAAAATGAAATGCAAAAAGAAAAAAAATAATAAAAATAATAATAATACTTCCGATAGGTTTGAACGCCGGACCGCGGGATCTGAAGGTGAGATACATATCCAATATACTACCAAGACTGATGTGGGTCTGTATTGATAACTGTATATATGATAATAATCGATATTAAATCATGACGTAGTGCTCACGTATCCATTTTAATTTGGTAAATGAATGGGGTGGTTGTGACGTAATAAGGTCGTTTCACACTTACAAAATTGAAATTTATGTCCTTCGAAAACTATGGTGGCATATTTCTGCCGCGAGATAGCTAGGTAGCTATCACGATACTTTCAATAATTATCTTGATATTTCGAAGTTTCCTGAAAAGATTATATTAATGGTTTAAAGTTTCCTGGAAATATTATCGCGAAAGTTTACAGTATTATCGCGATATTTTCTGCGTTAGTGCCCAGAGCTGCCATTTATTTTCTGTTATCTATAGATAGAACCGAAATCGGAATACCTTTGTTTATTATTGTGGCATATTTCTGCCACGAGATAGCTAGGTAGCTATCACGATACTTTCAATAATTATCTTGATATTTCGAAGTTTCCTGAAAAGATTATCTTAATAGTTTAAAGTTTCCTGGAAATATTATCGCGAAAGTTTACAGTATTATCGCGATATTTTTTGCGTTAGTGCCCAGAGCTGCCATTTATTTTCTGTTATCTATAGATAGAACCGAAATCGGAATACCTTTGTTTATACTGTTATTTACCAGCGATTTTTAAGGTAAGAGTTTGTACCAGGTAATTGCCAATCGGTGCGTAGAAATCCCAGAATGTCATATCCGCTCGCTTGTTTTCTATTTATAGCTACCTCGCTACAATGAAAAAATTATCGCGATAATTTTACTCTAGATACTAATATCAGTTCCGAGCAGTATCACGAAATTTTGCGTTAAAATATTTTCTGGAAATTAAAAAACATATCTAGATAATTCAAGTTATTGCGATAATGTTTTCAGGAAAACTTTTTATTTTCTGGAAAATTAAGAATATTATCGCGATAGCTATCTAGCTACCTCGTGGCAGAAATATGCCACCATAGTTTATACTGTTGAAATTCACCGAGGGTATTTACCAGCGACTTTTAAGGTAAGAGTTTGTACTAGGTAATCGCCAATCGGTACGTAGAAATCCCAGAATGTCATATCCGCTTGTGTTCTATTTATAGCTACCTCGCTACCATGAAAAAATTATCGCGATAATTTTATCTAGATACTAATGTCAGTTTCGAGCAGTATCACGAAATTTTGCGTTGAAATATTTTCTGGAAATTAAAAAACATATCTAGATAATTCAAGTTATTGCGATAATGTTTTCAGGAAAACTTTTTATTTTCTGGAAAATTAAGAATATTATCGCGATAGCTATATAGCCTATAGCTACCTCGTGGCAGAAATATGCCACCATAGAAAACTATATAATTGTTTAAATACAATTAAGTGTGCATTTAATGTGGAATGTTTCCAGTCTTCTTCAGCAACAGATCTTTCACGGCTGCGGAAGACAACTGCGACAGTTTTCAGGTTTTACTGCTGATTTTTTTTAAATTCCGCCGCGCATGTCACTCAAACAAGGGACAAAACTCGAATAGGAACACTATGAAAAATCAGAACATTTAATGGTCTTGAAAAAAAATAGGCCATTTCGCCCTATAAGTAAAATAACGAGACCAATTTAGTCACAACGTAATCCAATTATCGGCAAATGACGTTAGCGTGTTTATTATTTTCGAACGTCATTTACGTAATTTCCCAGAAGGTCCCTTTTCGCGTGACGAGTCTCTCTCTCTCACACACACACACACACACACACACACACACACACACACACACACACATATATATATATATATATATATATATATATATATATATATATATATATATATATATATATATATATATATATATATATATGTATGTATGTATGTATTATGGAAAAAGTTGACTTTTTAATCCAATAAACTTTTCTCTTTATTATTATTATTATTTTTTTTTTATTTATTTTTACGGAAAGAGGCCGAAAACGCAAGGATTCTCGCGACCTCGAAGATTCTCATTCTGAATCAAAGATATTGCCAATCATGTTGTAAATGGGCCGCACAGGCTGATTAGAGCCATCTCTGTCCGTACTCAGTGACCCAAATACACATATCTAAGTGCTGGAAGCTCGAATCTTTTCATCGGCGGAAACTTAAATTGCATCATCATCATCAGCAGCATCATCATCATCATCATCATCATCGTAACGGATTTTTTTATAAACGTGTAGGTACAGGGGCAACTACCACATCAGTGGGCCCCCTTCCAGATAGCTGGCATGCGGCACGCATTGCAGATCTCACACCAGATCTACAGGTATTTCTATCATGAGAGTGGATAGCTGAGAGAATCCACACTCTGCAGTCCCTCTCTGTCAACTGCTTCCATGTCAGCTTGGGCTTCCCAGGCCCACGCTTTCCCTCAATCTGTATGTGAAAGGCTGTCTTGACTGCACCATTGTCCATACCAGCGGAGCCTTCTCTCCTTAGAATGAGATCCAGATCCTCAATGCCAAGCCGCGCAAGCAGATTATTATTATTATTAGCAGTAGTAGTAATAGTAGTAGTAGTAGTAGTAGTAGAAGTAGTAGTAGTAGTTAAACCATCTGAGCTGCTTATATCTAGCTAAGACTATTGTACAATTGTCTGGATCTCTATTGATCAGCATCGGGTTCATAAACAGAAAAGTGACAAAACAACAATAGTTTGAGTATCTTATTTTGTTCATGCGTCGTAGGTCTGCGTGAAATCGCAGGCTGATATAGGCTGTCGCAGTTTTCACTTCGTGGCGCGAGGACAGCCTAGCTGTATAATGAAGGAAGTCATTTGATTTTGATTGTGTGTGCTTTATAATTAGGAGCAGATACTCACGAAAACATGCCTATATAATTTTGACCCCATTAAACCCCACTGTTATATAATAAACTGGGGTTTACAGGAGTACATATTATTTTTTTTCTTATTTTCGCTCAAAAACATAGATTGTGGGTACTCGGTTCTAACGAGTACCAACAATCTATGTTCGAGCAGAAATATAAGAATAATCAGAGTTTTCATCTGAAAATTTTCAGTTTTTGGAGGTGAAATTTTCTATATATTTGAATAGGCGTTTTTTCGTAATGACCGTTTGCGTTATTATTGACGATAAACTCAGACCAATCTAGTAGACCAATCTAGTAGACCAACCTAATAGACCAATCTAGTAGACCAACCTAGTAGACCAGTCTAGTAGACCAACCTAATAGACCAATCTAGTAGACCAACCTAGTAGACCAATCTAGTAGACCAATCTAGTAGACCAACCTAATAGACCAATCTAGTAGACCAATCTAGTAGACCAGTCTAGTAGACCAACCTAGTAGACCAATCTAGTAGACCAACCTAGTAGACCAATCTAGTAGACCAACCTAGTAGACCAATCTAGTAGACCAATCTAGTAGACCAACCTAGTAGACCAATCTAGTTACACAAATATGTTTATACGCAGTATTTTATTTATTTTCCTGGATAAGTTATCTTCTCTTCTCGATTATCGCCCCTTATATTTTAGATAAAACTGGTAAAATATGTTTTATCTATTTATTCATTTTCCATTTTGCTCTTTCACATATGAAATGATATTACATAATAGTATTCAATATCAATTAACTGTTTCAAATGCGAGTTTCCGGGTACTGGGGTGCGCTTCTGTACCTTCTGAGCATAAGAAGACAACAATGACATGGATCAGCCTATGCATCCGCACAGTCTGATCAGAGCTTTTGTTGTATGTTTACAAAATCTTTGGATACTACGAAAATACAAAAACCCTTACCGGATCGTGCACTTTTGCTGGCTGATCTGGATCTGTACTGCATACTCCAAACTGTACTGCATACTCCAAAAAGACCTTTTCTCATGCGGACACACACACACACACACACACACACACAAAGAGAGAGAGAGAGAGAGAGAGAGAGAGAGAGAGAGAGAGAGAGAGAGAGACTTGTCCAAGACTGTTATATATTAAAGAATAAAAAAGAACAAACACAAAAAATAGTTCCATATTTGAACTATTCAAATAAACAATTTTTAGTGCAAATTTTAACCTGCCCCATGTCACAACTAACCCACGGCCCCGCATTGTTCCTTACAACCTAAATAGTCCTGAGCAAACGGATAAACTGCTCCAAAAGTTTGATCTGCGTCAGTGATAAGTACAGTTCGAATTCAACATTTATGCATGCGATCCAGACTACAGTCCGAACATACGTTTGACATATTACGTTATCTTACGATCTAGACGAGAACAATGAAGATTTTATAAGCTTCTGTGCATCGGCGTTACTGATCAGGATTGTTCCTAAACTGTGTAAGCCATGTTTGAAATTTTAGATGCGCAGTCTGGTACTTTTTGTGATACCGAGCAACCAGTGTAGACTCGGTTCAGAGCATCTGTGCAGTCTGGTCATAGTCTACACGGATCACTAACGAGCGACTCTTACTCGTCAAGCTCATGATGTTTGATCTCCCGCATTATGTGAACTTTCTTATAAATTCTGAACCCCGCACATCTCTACACTTATGCATCTCAGAATATCCCTTTCAAAAATTTAAAGGCATAAATTAGGACGTTTGCCTTTTAAATGTGTCCTTTGCATCAGACAGAACGGTACATTGCACTTCATTTTGCCTTTCCATAAGAATATATGATACGTTTCTGCAGTTATAGGGAGTAAATCACTCCATTTCAACAAGTAAAATTGTAAGGAAAATGATCGATTTGGAAAGAATAAGCCAATGATTCAAGTAATCTGTGTTTAGATTACATGTTTCACATAAAAGGTAAACAGGTAGTCCTATAAATGTTTCAATTTCTCGACAGACCGAATATAGATGGATATGTTTTTTTTTTTGTTGTTTTTTTTTTTTTTTTTTTTTTTTTTTGTTTTTTTGTTTGTTTGTTGTTTGTTTTGCAAATAGGGAGACAGTCCGATACGATTTTACACTCATTTGTTGACTTTTTCATGGTAAATTAATCCTTTTGTCAGCACAGGCAAATGCCGGCTTGAGAAAGGGGATGACTCATATGACGTCACGGCTTCTTGGTGACGTGACCGAAAATGACTTTTTGTGTAAAACAGATAGTGAACAGGTGTATCGTAATTAAAGTTCGAAAATGGGAATACAATTCCTCGATTGATATTGCAAATGACAAGTTTTATGTTATTTTTTAAATCATTTATTGAAGAAACAAAAAAGGTTAAATTATTTTAATTCCATCTTTTCTAAGTAATTTTCTTTTATAATTTCTGATTAGTTGTCACCTCTCTTGCGAAGGATTCATGCAAGTAGATTATCATTTTAACAAAATGTTTCGTTGTACAAAGTGTCTGTATAAAACGGGTTGACTGTATATTCTTATTCTTTTTATCAAACAGTTCCCTGACTATGAACCTCTTGTTGACAGTTCTTTGCCATTTGAGGCTTGGGGAACTGAATACATTATACCATCTTTACCGCCTAAACGAGGATATATCGTCCGTGTATTCGCCGAGTCAACAACAACTGTTCATTATTATAACAGTACAGCAGCTGGAGTCGCAACAGTTCAGGACATGATGCATTTGGAACTACTTTTAGGTAAATAGTACAGAAGATATTCAGGAAGAGCCAAATCATAGAACATACATTACAAAAACATGCATATTCAAATATACTGAAAATTTTACCACCCAAAAATAAAAGTTTTCAGATAGAAAATTCTGATATTTTTTATATTTCTGCTCAAAACATATGATTGTGGGTACTCGTTAGAACCGCCTCGATGAGGCGGTTCTAATGAGTACCCACAATTTATTTTTTGAGCAGAAATAAGAAAAATAATGTATACCCCTGTAAACCCTAGTTTTACTATATAAAAGTGGGGTTGAAGGGGGTCAAAATTATAAAGGTACGTATGTTTTCGTAATGGCCTACTAATGACACCAAAGGATGAGCAAGCAAAGCATAACAGACAGCACACAAGCCACAAATGAAAGAAAAAAACAAACAAAACAAAACAAAGCATACAACCCTCTTTTCTCCAACTGGTATCAAATCTTCACCCTGGGTTCAAATGTTGTAAACATACAAAGTGATCGTACGTCTCACGTAGACCATATATTGTAGATGAAAAGTAATGAAATTCAAAATTATGTAAAGATACGAAGAGTACCGTGTATTTTAAAATGTTTTGTTAATATTAGTATGATTTCGTCGGAACCTTTGTAAACGAACTTTCAAATGAACGAGCTAAATATATAATGACATGATTACTAATATGAGTTACCTGTAATTTACGTGAATGTTTACCTTCTGTTAATTTGTATGGAAACGTCCTAGTGCCAGGTGAAAACAATATCTAAGTCCTACGTAGGAATAGTAACTCCTACGTAGTAGGTAATAAATCCTACGCAGAAAATAGTTACTACTACATAGAGGATGACATAGAGGAGACAGTAACTCCTACGTAGGTAATGATAACTCTTACGTAGGACTTACTAACATCTACGTAGAAGATAAGAAGTCCTACGTAGGACTTAATAACTCCTACGTAGGAGATAATAACGACTACGCAGGACTTCGAACACCTCCGTAGAGTTACTAACACCTTCGTAGGCGATAAAAGTCTAACGTAGGACTTACTAACACATCTCCTACGTAGGACTTACCAACGCCTACGTAGGAGTTACTAACACCTACGTAGGAGATAATAAGTTATACGTATGACTTAGTAACGCCTTCGTAGGAGATAATAACGTACGAGATAATAACGTACGAATTATTATACGTAGGAGATAAAACACCTACGCAGGAGATATTTCCTACGCAGGACTTACTAACATCTACGTAGGAGTTACTAGGACCTACGTAGGAGATAATAAGTCCTACGTAGGACTTTATAACACCTACGTGGAGAAACTAACGTCTACGTAGGAGATAATTAGTCCTACGTAGGTGTTACACACACATACATGTAGGAGATAATAAGTCCTACGTAGGAGTTACTAACACCTAAGTAGAAGTTAATATGTCCTAAGCAGGAACTAACGTCAACGTAGGAGATAACAGGTCCTACGCAGGCCTTACAAAGTCCTACGTACAAGTTACTATCACCTACTTAGGAGATAGCTGTCCTGCGTAGGACTTACTTTCTCCTACATAGGTGTTAGTGACCGCATTACAATGCAGAGAAAAAATAATCTTATGTTGGTCATTTTTCATTCCGTAAAATATATATATTGAATTTATTATTTATAATATTTGAAAAAAAAATACATTAAATCAAAATGATAATAATAAGATCATTATTATTGATATTGTTTTCAGAAATAATTAATAATAGTAATCAAGCTGTATATCATATTTCATAAATCATAATAATATTAAACACAAGTTAAATAAAAGCATTATGTATTTCCATGAAAGTTGAACAGGTTAAATACAACCTTCTCTAGGGACCTGTACCTCCTAGATTCATTTATCTACTTGACATCAAACAGATGGGAAACAGAAGCCTCAGACCACTGGACAAGGTTATAGTTTGATCTATAACCCATGCAATAAAAACATCAAATGAACATCAACATTTCATCACGAAAACATATCTATGTAATTTTGACACCCTTAAACCCCACTTTTATATAGTAAAACTGGGGTTTACAGGGGTATACATTATATTTCATATTTCTGCTCAAAACATAGAGTGTGGGTACTCGTTAGAACCGCTTCGGCGAGGCGGTTCAAACGAGTACCCACAATCTATATTTTGTGCAGAAATATGAAAAATATCTGAGTTGTTTTATCTGAAAATTTTCAGTTTTTGGAGATAAACTTTTCTGTATATTTGAATAGGCGTGTTTTCGTAATGTGAAAAGGGCCATTACGACAATGATCTAAGAATCCGGGCAGACAAATCTTTAATTGTGTGCCTAAAGAAACACTGGTTACTGTAGAAAACATTGACTAACACACAGTGAAATCCTGATCAGAGTGTGCAGATGTGCTGTCTGATCTTTGCATAATACATAATCTCCCTTTATTCACAATCTGACGCAACTGGTCTTTATCTGAGACAGGTAACTGCAATTCTTTAATCTGTCAAAAAGTGCTGATTTGACTAAGATAAAATATACTGAAAGGAAAAAGAAACGCAGGATAAATTTTAATCCTAAATTTCATTCAAGTTTGAAAAAGTTTGTTAAATATTTTACTATGATTACAAAACGGTACATGTATGGAACAAAAGTTCCAAATTTCATTGGTTTGTGATCAACAAGTCTCGAGTTATTGAAGTTCATCGGTAGCTACCCCCCAAATCTTGAAATCAAAATCAAACTGAAAATCAATATCGGGTGTGCCCCCCTCTTGCTGCCGTTGCTGCCCTAATTCTCCTTTGGATAGAGTTAACCAAAGCATTGACAGTTCGCATCGGGATGTTATTCCATTCATCGATCAACGCATTCCTTAGTTGTGCGAGAGTTGCGGGGGGATTTCGGCGCTTCCTAACCCTTCTGTCCAGCACATCCCACATGTGCTCTATTGGGGTCAAATCTGGACAGTACGGTGGCCATGCTAGTGGTGCGATGTTATTGTTTGCCAGGAAATCCTGACAAACTCGGGCAACATGTGGTCGGGCATTGTCCTGCTGCAGAATCAGATTACGTTGTTGCACAAGCGGGACTGCAACAGGACGCAAGATCTCATCCCTATACCTTACTGCGGTCATATTGCCCGCAACAATTATCAACTGTGATTTTATCCCGTGAGCAATGCCTCCCCAGACCATAACGGAGCCACCCCCAAACCGATCCCGTTCGACAACACAGGCGTCGGCAAAGCGTTCTCCGCGACGTCGGTACACACGACGTCGACCATCTGCGTGATAGAGAGTGAACCTAGACTCGTCCGTAAAATGAACTCGTCTCCACTGCCACATCGGAAATAGCCTGGGCGCATGCTCTGTCAACCACGCCATACGACGCAACCTACGTGCCTGGGTCAGAGGAAGACCAACGTATGGACGACGAGCTCGAAGACCAATCTCACGCAATCGACTTCCAACAGTCTTCGGAGAAATTTGTCGATTATGCGTACCTACTGTATTAACGGCAGTTTTGGTAGCAGTGAGATGACGATTCCGCAAATGTGCCAGACGGATTGTCCTGTCTTGACGTCGCGACGTCACGCGTGGACGCCCAGACCGCGGTCGGTCTGCTAAATGCCCTGTTTCCCTTAAACGTCTAACAAGACGTTCAATTGTTGAGACGTTAACCCCAAAATGATTGGCAACTTGCTGTTGCCTCTGACCCTGCATCAGCAACGCAATTGCCCTACCCCTCTGAACATCAGTCAATTGTACCATGATTGAAAAAAAGTTCAAAGTAGCGTAAAAATGAAAAGAAAAATCGGTAAAAGAATCGAAGAGCGTTGTGTATCGTTGAAGTGTATCAAATGGTGTGAAGAAATCTTGTGCTGAAGGTTTAAACATGCTTGTTTTGCACGAAATTTTGGCTTTCCGTATTGTCCGTGCAATGCACTGTGTAGTGCACGGTTGAATAATTTCACACACTGGGTAGATAGCACATCGGCCAAAGACTCGTATACCCGCGGTTCACATTCACAGGATAATCTGTAAAAGTGTATGGCTATAGTAAACACCGTAAAAAATGGTTAAAATAAGAAGGAAAAAACTCTACCCTGCGTTTCTTTTTCCTTTCAGTATAGAAATAGCAAAGGCTGCTTCACAGTAAGGTATTCAATATTGTTTTGACAGTTTGTCTTAGTTTCTTTTCCTAAAACATGATTGATTAACTGAAAAGCGATTGTAAGGTAACATTCCTGCATCGAGGACAAACTGATGATATTCTTAATTTTCCCAGAAAGTAGGCTTTGACACATCATGCAAATTGTCTCCAATAGAGACAGTTTGCATGAATTGTCAAACCAATATTTGGGTATATTATTTTAACCCTTAACCATTACCACTATCTGGGCTAATTCAGCAGACGATAAAATGGTGATTTTTGTCTTATATAACCCAGAAAATAGGATTTGACATTTCATGCAAATTGTTTCCAACAGAGACACTTTGCATTAAATGTCGAACCCTTTCTTGTGTGTGTGTGTGTGTGTGTGTGTGTGTGTGTGTGTGTGTGTGTGTACGGGGTGTGTGTGTGTGTGTGTGTGTGTGTACGGGAGTAATATTTGATCCCTTAACCTTTACCACTCTCTGGGCTAACTCAGCAGACGATAACTTTTCTTATATTGATTATTGGTCTTCATTTTAAATATTACTGAATTATCGATCACTAAATATATTACTTTCTTGATTAATCAATTATTTTTGATTTCTTAGGTTAAACTATTGATCTTCATTTCAAAATCATATTGAATTATCTATAACAAAATACAATACTTTGTAACTATTTGTAAATAAATTAGTTATTGATTTTTTAATTAATTAATTACTTACTTAATTAATAATCTCCTACGTAGGTATAAGTAAGTCCTACATAAGACTTATTATCTTCTACGTAGGTGTTAGTAACTCCTACGTAAGTGTTAGGAGTTATTATCTTCTACATAGGTGTTATTAAGTCCTACGGAGTAGATATTATATTCTACGTAGGTGTTAGTAAGTCATACGTAGGGATTATTATCTTCTACATAGGTGTTATTATATCCTACGTAGGAGTTAGTAAGTCCTACGTAGGACTTATTATCTCCTACGTAGGTGTTAATAAGTCCTACGTAGGGTTATTATCTCCTACATAGGTGCTAGTAAGTCCTACGTAGGGGTTATTATCACATACGTAGGAGTTACTATCCCCAACGTAGGATTTATAATCTCCTACGTAGCAATTACTATCTCCCACGTAGAGCTTACGATATCCTATGTAGGAGTTACTGTCCTATGTAGGACTTATTATCTCCTACGTAGGAGTTACTGTCTCCTACGTAGGGTTTATTATCTCCTACGTAGGACATTATCTCCTACATAGGGTTTGTTATCTCATACAAAGAAGTTACTATCTCCTACGTAGGACTTAAGTATTTTTTTCACCTGGCACTAGGACGCTTCCATAAACTTGAGAGTGGCCAAGCTGTTAAAGGATTTTCACAGGACAAAGCGCTAATGCTCCGAGCCTGCGGATTCTGGTTTGGAACTATTTCGTTTTGCGTTCTCCCTTTCTCTTGTAACTTCATTTCTATTTTGGAAGAGGCTATTTACAGTCAACTATAAATTGCCAAATAAATAGATAAATAGGCTATTTACAGCCAACTGTCATTAGCCAAAAAAGTGAAAATGGCTATTTACAGTCATATTTATTCAAATGTGTTCTCATAGATTGAATACTAGAGGAAATAATATACATGCAGTTATGAGGATAGTTCCGGGTTTTAGCTAGTTCCGAATAAGTGAAAAAATCGTCATCAAAAACACAACAACGGTCAAACTTAAAAGGGAAAAATTGTTATGATTCCGTCGTTTATTTTTTTCTTCTTCTTATATCAGAAAATAAATATAGGAAACAGATCTATAACCTTATTGATCAAAACGGTCCGATTTCCCCTAGCAACCCTCCGCATAACATAAATTTTGCAAATGTGAAAATAATATTCGTCTAGACATCCTTAAGTAGAATGTCAGTTAAAACATTTTCTGTTCAACTATTATGTGGAACATACTTTTCAACATCTGCTAAAATGCTCCCTGCAAGGATTTTAAACAAAGTGCTTGTTTTCAACCATTAATCGATCGCTAGGGTAAGTTAAAAATCGTAAACTAGGTGACCCGCTTTTGGCTCCTAAACATAAAATGTTTAACCTGTCATAAAATACGTACCGTTCCTGATTTTGATTTCGACTCTTTAGGGAATACATACCTTTGACTAAGCTTTGAGACAATAAAACATTAGCATGGTCTCAATTTTGTAAACTAAACATTTTATGCAGCCGCAACACGCGTCTAAATTTAGAAGAAGGGATGCCAGAATTTAAGATAACGAAGCTGATCAATAATGCCGATATCTTTTCAAATTCAAATTTAACCGGCGAATTAAAATTAGGAATAAATAAGGAAAGCAACTGAGGATAAGTTTTATGTACGAAAGACCGGTAGTGACATTTCAACTACATTAATTCAAGGTTTCAACTTCACGAAGTCACGATTTCAGCTTCACGAATTCACGATTTCAACTTCACGAATTCACGATTTCAACTTCACGAATTCAACTTCACGAATTCAACTTCACGAATTCACGAATTCAACTTCACGAATTCCACTTCATGAATTCACGAATTCAACTTCACGAATTCACGAATTCAACTTCACGAATTCAATTGTTGAATTCCTGAAGTTGAATTCGTAAAGTTGAATTCGTGAAGTGGAATTCGTGAAGTTGAATTCGTGAATTCATGAAGTTGAATTCGTGAATTCGTGAAGTTGAATTCGTGAAGCTGAATTCGTGAATTCATGAAGTTGAATTCGTGAATTCGTGAAGTTGAATTCGTGAATTCGTGAAGTTGAATTCGTGAAGTTGAATTCTTGAAGTTGAATTCGTGAATTTGTGAAGTTGAATTCGTGAATTCGTGAAGTTGAAATCGTGAATTCGTGAAGTTGAAACCTTGAATTAATGTAGTTGAAATGTCACTTCCGGTCTTTCGTATTTATGCTTAGTGTCTTTCTTACTTTCAGGGTAACCTTTTGAAGACAAAATGACCCATATTAGGCGATGACCCCGGAAAGGGTGGCGTGACTATAGGTTACATTGGCAGTCGATTCTTGCGATTGAAAGCCAAATATCTGAATGCATTTACATGTCTCGTATGTCTGTACTTGTGTACTGAGGGATTTCATATCAAAAATGCAGATTCTAGTTATTCCTGTTCCAAAAATATTTATCCTAAATTCGTAGACTAAATTAACTTTAAATTCTTTCAGGGGAGGATCCACTTGTTATTTCAACAAGCAAGCCTGTAATGGTTGTACAGTATGGATTAAGTCAGAATTATGATTCTGTGAATGGAGATTTTTTTATGAAAACAGTACCTTCCTTAGCAAACTTTGCAAATAACTACGCATTTCCTTCTCCTGGATTGGATATGAACTATACTCTTACAGTGGCCATAACGATAAAAAGTAAACACAGAAATGGTCTTTTTCTGGATGACAAGCCGATTAAGGTATTTCTTTTCTCGGAAATCCGTGTTTCTTTGTTTTAGGTTGATATGTATAAATGCAGGTAGCTCGGTACTTAGGTAGGACATAAGTAATTTGGCAAAACTGATTTTTCGGAACAATTCAAAACGATTGTCACAAAAAGATAGGTTACAAAATGGATATTCTGCCGTAAACTGCATGCATGCTTGATAACTCAATTATGGATTATAACTTTGTCTGCCTCTTAAAGTGCACGATGGTGAGTCGGGCCTTAGTCTTAATGGCGGCACCTGTCAGAATCTATTTCAGACGGTTGGCGCCTGACTACCAGTGTCTGCGGTCGAGTCCATCGCGATCCTGTTTGTGGTTTTCTTGTGTTCTGGTTTCATATCATTGTTGAACGCTTTGCTTTGTTTCAGCATAGTGCTGAAGATTGTATGTGCTAACTGTGAAGTTTGTTTCACTGATGAGGTAGATCACCCCTATGTGGACCGAACACATATTTGTAATTTGAAGGTGAATCAGAATTAAAGGAGAGCTTTCGTGCGTGTAAAACCGATTTAAGTCCAACACCTCCCCACCCTCACCACCCCTCCCCACTCCACACACACACCGCTTTCCCCTTCACCCATCTGCCGTTCCAAGGCGATTCTCTATTGCAGTTTGATGTTCATGCGTCCTTGGGTTTCATGTGTGGCCATCACGAATACATGCCTATATAATGTTGACCCTTCCTCCCCGCCCCCCCCCCCCCCCACTTAAAGTCCAATTCTATATAGTAAAACTGAGATTTACAGAGATATACATTATTGTTCTTATTTCTGCTTATATACATAGATTGTGATTACTCGTTGGAGTCGCCTTGCTGAGGCGATTCTAACGAGTACCCACATTCTATGTTTTGAGCAGATATATGAAAAATATCCGAATTTTTATCTAAATAATAACATTTTTAGTGATAAAAAATTTTCAGTGTATTTGAATTTGCTTGTTTTCGTAATACTTTGTTTGTTAGACAGCTGTTGTTTTCTTCTTGAAACTCATAACACCGATAATTATCAAACTTGACGATGTTTTGGAACGGAACTAGGCGTTTCCTTCCTCTGTCTGTTTCAAACGGTTGGCGGCTGATTTTCAATATCTATGATCGGGCTCATTGTGGTCCAAGTTTTTGGTTTTCTTATGTCCTGGATTCAGATCGTCATTGAGTCCCTTTGTTTTATCACAGTGTTTTGATTATACAGTCAACCCTCTTATAACGACACTCTATACAACGACAAAATTCATTATATTGACAATTTGAATGTCACGAAATATTCGCTCAAGAAGTGACAGATAATGCGAAATTATGCAAGAATATTGCATTAAAACTTTAAGCAACATATGTTTTGGATATTTGTTAGAATCGCCTCACTGAGGCGATTCTAACAAATATCCAAAACATATGTTCTTTGAGGAAATTAGAATAAAACAAGATCTACCTTTCATAACAATCTGGATTAAGGATTCTTTACAACAGCAAATTCATTTAAATGGCAACATATTTGGGAACAAATGCTGTCGTTGTAACGAGGGGTCACTGTATTTGTTTCACTATTTTACTGATGAGATAGCGGACCCCTAGGTGGACCGAACATGTTTATAATTTGGAGCTGTATCAGAATTAAAGTCGATGTATTGCAGGAGTAAACCTGGTTTTCACTATTTTACTGATGGGATAGGGGGCATCCAAGTGGACCGAACATGTTTATAATTTGGAGCTGTATCAGAATTAAAGTCGATGTATTGCAGGAGTAAACCTGGTTTTCACTGTTTTATTGAGTAGATAGGGGACATCAAAGTGGACCGAACATGTTTATAATTTGGAGCTGTATCAGAATTAAAGTCGATGTATTGCAGGAGTTAACCTGGTTTTCACTGTTTTATTGATTAGATAGGGGGGCATCAAAGTGGACCGAACATGTTTATAACTTAGAGCTGTATCAGAATTAAAGTCGATGTATTGCAGGAGTAAACCTGGTTTTCACTGTTTTATTGATTAGATAGGGGACATCAAAGTGGACCGAACATGTTTATAATTTAGAGCTGTATCAGAATTAAAGTCGATGTATTGCAGGAGTAAACCTGGTTTTCACTGTTTTACTGATAAAATAGGGGACATCAAAGTGGACCGAACATGTTTATAATTTGGAGCTGTATCAAAATTAAAGTCGATGTATTGCAGGAGTAAACCTGGTTTTCACTGTTTTACTGATAAAATAGGGGACATCAAAGTGGACCGAACATGTTTATAATTTCGAGCTGCATCAGAATTAAAGCCGATGTATTGCAGGAGTAAACCTGGTTTTCACTGTTTTACTGATAAAATAGGGGACATCAAAGTGGACCGAACATGTTTATAATTTGGAGCTGCATCAGAATTTAAGTCGATGTATTGCAGGAGTAAACCTGGTTTTCACTGTTTTACTGATTAGATAGGGGACATCAAAGTGGATCGAACATGTTTATAATTTAGAGCTGCATCAGAATTAAAGTCGATGTATTGCAGGAGTAAACCTGGTTTTCACTGTTTTATTGATGAGATAGGGGAATCGAAGTGGACCGAACATGTTTATAATTTGGAGCTGTATCAGAATTAAAGTCGATGTATTGCAGGAGTTAAACTGGTTTTCACTGTTTTATTGAGTAGATAGAGGACATCAAAGTGGACCGAACATGTTTATAATTTGGAGCTGTATCAGAATTAAAGTCGATGTATTGCAGGAGTTAACCTGGTTTTCACTGTTTTATTGATTAGATAGGGGGGCATCAAAGTGGACCGAACATGTTTATAATTTAGAGCTGTATCAGAATTAAAGTCGATGTATTGCAGGAGTAAACCTGGTTTTCACTGTTTTACTGATAAAATAGGGGACATCAAAGTGGACCGAACATGTTTATAATTTCGAGCTGCATCAGAATTAAAGTCGATGTATTGCAGGAGTAAACCTGGTTTTCACTGTTTTACTGATAAAATAGGGGACATCAAAGTGGACCGAACATGTTATAATTTGGAGCTGCATCAGAATTTAAGTCGATGTATTGCAGGAGTAAACCTGGTTTTCACTGTTTTACTGATTAGACAGGGGACATCAAAGTGGATCGAACATGTTTATAATTTAGAGCTGCATCAGAATTAAAGTCGATGTATTGCAGGAGTAAACCTGGTTTTCACTGTTTTATTGATGAGATAGGGGAATCGAAGTGGACCGAACATGTTTATAATTTGGAGCTGCATCAGAATTAAAGTCGATGTATTGCAGGAGTAAACCTGGTTTTCACTGTTTTATTGATAAGATAGGGGAATCAAAGTGGACCGAGCATGTTTATAATTTCGAGCTGCATCAGAATTAAAGTCGATGTATTGCAGGAGTTAACCTGGTTTTCACTGTTTTACTGATGGGATGGGGGACATCAAAGTGGACAGAACATGTTTATAATTTGGAGCTGCATCAGAATTAAAGTCGATGTATTGCAGGAATAAACCTGGTTTTCACTGTTTTACTGATGGGATAGGGGACCCCTAGACGGACCGAACATGTTTATAATTTTGAGCTGTATCAGATATTAAGCCGATTTATAGCAGGAGTAAACCTGGTTTTCAGTGTTTTACTGATGGGATAGGGGACATCAAAGTGGACTGAACATGTTTATAATTTGGAGCTGCATCAGAATTAAAGTCGACGTATTGCAGGATAAAACCTGGTTTTCACTGTTTTACTGATGGGACAGGGGACCTCAAAGTGGACTAAACATGTTTATAATTTGGAGCTGCATCAGGATTAAAGTTGATCTATAGCAGGAGTAAACCTAGTTTTCACTGTTTTACTGATGGGATAGGGGACATCAAAGTGGACGAAATATGTTTATAATTTGGAGCTGCATCAGAATTAAAATCGATGTATTGCAGGAGTTAACCTGGTTTTTACTGTTTTATTGATTAGATAGGGGACATCAAAGTGGACCGAACATGTTTATAATTAGGAGCTGCATCAGAATTAAAGTCGATGTATTGCAGGAATAAGCCTGGTTTTCACTGTTTTACTGATGGGATAGGGGACATCAAAGTGGACCGAACATGTTTATAATTTGGAGCTGCATCACAATTAAAGTCGATGTATTGCAAGAGAAATCCATGTTTGTCCTCACGGTAGTTTTTCTACTGATCATTCCAAGGCGGATCCTCTGCTGCAGTTCTTCTCTCTGTGTATGTCGGTGGCGGTTTTCTATGGTGCATCTGTTTCATCATTGTATGTTCCTCAGCTCTACATCTCTCGATGCCTTTGGAAGGCTGTGCTTCGTGATTGTGGCATTTCCTGGATACCTTCATTTTAATGTTTGTATGTGGTCAGTGTGCCGCATTATCAATTATTTTAAAATATTATGCTATGTTTACAGGCTTGGAAAACTGTTAGTGTCCAACACAAAGGTGAAGATTATGTTATTATGTTCACCAACATTATAGGAGAGTATCACACGTTGGGTCACACGAACACAGAAGTTGTATTTGGAGCGTTACTATATGGTTTAAAACGTTACGCAAGTTATGCTGTGCCACTGGGAATGCAGTTTGGATATTCACAAGGTGTGTGTTTTTGTCTGATTTTGTTTTCGCAGTTTCATCTAATCTTTGGCTTAACATTTTGTATCACAATATATTGGGCAGAAGGAACAGATCGTTTGCAGTGTAAACAACCCCAGTGAAAATGTCTAATGAAACCTTTCATTTACGTGTATATTTTGTGCCTTCTTTCAAAATTTTTAATTCCGTTTTCTGTTAAAACAGTGCCGATACATGCGTTATTTCTTAAGTACAACTCTCTCTCTCTCTCTCTCTCTCTCTCTCTCTCTCTCTCTCTCTCTCTCTCTTATTCAGAAAAAAAACGCTTGATTCGCACAGAGGCAACCAACGCACAAAACACACACACACACACACACACACACACACAGAGAAAAAAAAGAAACAAAGAAAGCAGAGTGGACAGATTTTGAATTGAGGTAGCCACAATGCTAGCATCAGGACAAGACAACATGACGCACGAAAGCAAAACACAAAGCCAAATGGGCAGCCATACAGCAGGTAATCTCACTGCAAGAAACAGGACAACATGCAGCTAAGGTTTTATCACACAGCGCGACAGATATATTTGTCGCATTAGTAAAATTGATACATAACTTGCATAAGTAGTAGAAAATCAGAGTAAACCCGCTGTATTTCCATATAGGCCGCGCCGTGAGAAAGCTTGTTTTCGGGCATATGTGTATAGCGAAGGCCCAGGTCAGCTTGAGCAATATTCCAGCTAGCATTCTTTATAAATCTACTGCAGGCCGTTATCGGCCGTCAGCTACCCTGACGGGTCGATAACGGCCCGCTATAGATTAATTAGAATGTTTACTGGGATGACTGGGGCCTTAATTTGCTGTCCGCAAACAGAATTATTGGATATTATCTTACATTTAAATGGAGAGCAAATACCCGGATGAAGGCAAGTACCCGGATGAGACTTCGCGCATATGCACGATGATGTAAATCTGCACATTTTGTGAATACTCGAAGACACAATTTCGCTTGA
Source organism: Anodontia alba (assembly GCA_964016985.1). NCBI lineage: Eukaryota > Metazoa > Mollusca > Bivalvia > Lucinida > Lucinidae > Anodontia > Anodontia alba. Next base: position 51,320,246 of record OZ024823.1, on the reverse strand, counting down.
CGTGGCCCATATTAGTCTTTGACCATAGTAATCGTAGTCTTTCGTTTCTTTCGTTTCATTATTATAAGCAGGACTTTTTTGCGCGGATTTGGTGCACTCCCCGGCCACATTTGCTTACTGGCGGTTCATATATAGATAGATAGATAGATAGTCACCTGAACTGCAACCAGAGATAAGGGATTGTTCTGCATGTGCGCCCAGCGAAGACTCAGATTCCCGCAGTCTGATCAGTCTTCTCTGCCCGCTTGAAAATACTTTTGACCCCTGCTTATCCATAGAGCGCCTAGTGAAGACTGATCAGATCGCGGGAATGTGTTTCTGATGTGAGTTCGTTGGCTCGTATGTCAAAATGTATATTTTCTCAAGTTATGTTTCATTCCTTCCTTCCGTATTATTATCTATAACGTGTGTTGGGTCGGTTGTTAACAAACCTATCTGTAGACTACATACATCAAAATTTCGTTCATCATTGGATTATGAAATCAAACCGCGTGTCATGTTTTATAGACTAGATAAATAAATACAAAAAAAAAAAGTTAATTTGCATTTCCAGGACAGTTGTTATAGATTGTTTAAGGTTGCGCTGATACAAACATTTTAATAACAAAAGCAATAACTACTGTCAGACAAAGGTCCAAAATAATGCCATTTAAAAGTAAAACAAACCTGATTTTAAATTTATTGAAATAAATAGAATTAAATAGTGTAAACAATCTAAGGAAAGCAACTGAAGCTGTGCGGGTGTCAACCAGGATCTAAAAATCGGATAGTAAATACTTAGTTTCGGACAGAAGGACTTGGCAAAGAGTCTAGACACAGATCAAAATGCGGCTTCAGATAAGGGTCTACGCTGTTTGTCAATTATCCAGTCCAGCTGTTTTATACTACTCAACAGGTAGTCAAATTGACTTGTTCACAATTTGGAAATATAGCAAGGTATTAACATACAGAGTATATTCGAACATACATGTCCAAATGAATATTGTAAACCCAGATCGAACTTCCACTGAATTGCTCGATCTGCATTTTCAGTGTTTATCGTACCCGGATTAGGTCGTGAGACTAGAATCGTGCAGCAGGGTCGTCTCCATCTCACCTGCCCTAAACCATCCCACCCCGATATTAGTGTGGTACGAGAGGTGGAGCTATCATTATCATCATCATCATCATCATTGAATCCTTGCCTTATGTATTTTGGCTGTCTCTGAGGAAATGCGACGAAACCGGCATGAGATACCGTTTTGTTTTTGTATGCGTGTGCATGTGCGCGTCCGTGTGTGTGTACGTTAGTGTGTTTTCAATCGACCCAACGTATACATACAGCAAGACTTCCTTGAGGTTGTTTTCCACGTGAATATCATTGACCAATGAAATCAAACCGTAAAAGGGACAAACCAATTGTTCACGATATGAAAACCACAAGTTGTTGTCTGCGGACCGAACAATTTTCCGAAAATGAACGTTTTTGGGTCGATTGTTTATCAATTTATCCAAAGTTACTAAAGAACCTAAGTTATATTGCTGTTGTCCACGTGACTGTCGCTGACCAATAAAGTTAATCCACGAAAATAGCGTTTGTACGCAGTGCATGTAACAGTTAAATATAACCATGTTATATTCTTGTCGCTGTAACGTCAGAGAGCTGTGTTAAAAGAGTTATCTGTAAAACCCCGGACTGGGCTTAGTGCTTGGACGTTGGCAATTAGTGTAGATCCAGATCAGACGCCGCAGATTGCAACGTCTGATCAGGGTCTGCACTGTTTGCTTGAATTACAGGAAGTTAAAGGTTAAATGAAATAGTCTTCAGTCCCCATTCAGGACCATTTTCCCAGCCTACACTCAGAGATAATCGATCCACCAGTGCTGTTAGTTCTTTGATTTAATTTCTGTTCAGAGCCCAATGTCGCATTCATTACCATTTAGAACTAAGATCTGCAGAGCAAATTTTGCATTTTTACATTAAAGTCTAATTTTCGTCGATTAAACAAATATAGCTCCATAATGTTTTGCTAGACTTCCACAATGGTTTATAATTTTAGGTTACTTTTAATACCTCATTTCATATGTTCAAATTTCAGATTTCGACAAGGTACGAGTATAACTAAACTCTAAAGAATGATTGCTAAAATGGACAATGTTGTATTATTGTTTCCTCGACCCTTTCATTCCTACAGACCAATACAGATACCTTTCCACATAGTGCAGATCGAGATGAGACAACTCGTAACGAAACGTCTCATCTTGATCTACACTGTTTGCGATTTTGTAATTGGTTTTTGGACTGAAACACTATTTGTAACAATGAATGTGTCCAAATTCAGAGATGAAAGGGTCAGTGTCAGAACTCGGGGGTGAAAGGATTAATTGCAATCCATGCAAGGAATTTCTTGTCTATTGAGAATTAATATGCTTATATATTATATTCATAGAATCTGTGGTCCTTCAAGACGGTGACTTCCAGCCAGATAACCGTGATGTTATAAACGTCACAGAGAAAATACCCAAAACTCTTACCTGCGTGCCTAGAAATTTTGCTTGTTTTTCATGGTATATAGGAAATATTCTGGTCCAGGAGGATAACAAGAACACGATTACTTTTCTGCCACAAGTTAAAGACCACGGGAAAAAGATATACTGTGTTGCATTCCGCACATCGTTGTATGACCATACTTTACAGTCATCAGCACCGAAACTAAATTTCTTAGGTACGTATTTAGTTTTACTTTCGGAATCTAAAGTATAAGTAAGGATACCCAGAGAATGTCACAACCACGAAGCACAGCCTTCCCGAGGCACCAAAAGAAGGAGAGATGAGGAACAAATAATGACAAAACAAACGTCATATATGAAACCAACCACGCACAAACAAAAAAGAAAAGAAGTGTAACAGAGGAACCACCTTGGAACGGTCAGTAGAAAATCTATTTGAAGGCTTAAACCAGTTTTACTCGCGCGAAACCTCACCCTTAATTCTGTTGAATCTCTAACGGTCCTCTTCTACATCTTTCAAACAGCACAAGGAGGCACATATAATCACAAACCAATCTATGCTCTTCGGCGACCTAAAGTCAGAATACAGGAAAACCACAAACAGGACAAATGTCTCATAAACTTGTGAATTATTAACCCATTGAAGACTGGAGACCCCTAAAGGGGTAACAGGCAAACAATGCAGACCCAGATCAGACGCCACTGAAAGCGTCTTATCAGGGTCTTCACAGTTTTCAAATAGTTCAACCAATTTTAAACCCCACCACACGATAGTGGCGGGAGTATTATGGTTTCACGTTTGACGTTCGTGTCCGTCCGTAGTCAGTTTATGATTTCCGGATGTTAACTTGAGTAAACATCAATGGATTTTCACGAAACTTGATATGTGCATTGATATTGTGGAGGTCTGGTTTGCGATTGCCTATGGGCAAATTTCGTCAAATTTTTACAGAGTTATCTGCCCGCGACACGACAATGGCAGTGTATTATAGTTTAACATTTTTATTCTTTAGAATATCTACATCATATAGCCTGACATACCTAAAATCGAACATGGACTCTTCCAATATATGGTATGGCAGAGTATATTCACTCTTTAATGGGCTAAAAAGCAGTTCCATATTTAAAGTACACACAAGTACAGATATGCAATGTATGCTGACTAAAAGACTATTACTGACTAGTCATGTCTTCATTCAAAGACACGCTAATCACTCGTACCTTTCTACATTAGTCGTTTATGTTAGCCCCGAGAAGCTTTGACTCTTCGTATATCAGTCTGATCTGTCTTTGTTGGATGCACATAAAGGTATATACACTCACAAATCTAAAAACAGCTGAAGTCTTCAGTTTTCTGGGATAGACTATCTAGTGTCGGTAAGGTAGATCTCATCAGTGACTTTAATATAATTTTTTAAAAAGCCCGCAATGAGCTCAGTAATCACAAATGACCAGAAAAAATAAAAGATAAAATACAATATTTTTTCACCGATTTTGATCAAATTTGCACCAAAATGCTTGTTTTCTAAAGCTGGATACTTCAAGATATACATTGCATTTAGTGGCCATTTCCCTTTAATGAAATTAAAACTACTGCATAAATTTGATAGACTGGTAGACAAGTTTTGTATCTTCCTGTTTGTGACCTTGGACATCACGGTCGTTCTGAAAAGAGAAGGTCCTTCCTTTATGGGTAGACGATTTTAAAAAGAGGGGCATAGAGAATATTTGATTTTTTAGTATACTGCGTCTTTAACTGTTTGGCGATGTTTTTGACCCAGAATTTCATGGGGAATTCGATCTCAAGCTAAAAAGGTAGTCCAAAACAGTGAAAATCCGAAAGTAGTGATTTTGTTGTTTGAAACAGTGAAAATATTGGTTTCGATTTCACTGAGAATATAAGAATCTATCATGGGTGTGAAGGATTGATAGAAAAAAATCCGTCCTGAGAGTCACTGTCTGGCATCACGAGGTTTGCCGAGTGATGCTAGACTGTGATCCCTTGGAGCGGATTTTTCTATCTACTCCTCACACCAATGGTGGATTATTTTTCTTACACACCTTTCATTTCTGAACGTGGATTTTTAATAATGCAACCACTTCGATTGCAGACGTCCGCCAAATTGTGAAACCATTACCGTAGCATTTAATGACGTCATTATATGCTCTGACGCCAGCCTTAACCACGGCATAAGTGACGTCCTATACAACCAGTGTGTATCAAACACATGAAAGTGCTCGATTTTTATCTTACCCCGAGCAGGATAGCCTGGGTAGGATAAGAAGTTCTAATCCAGGGTAAAACCCAGGATTACCTTATCTGGTGTGCAAGAAATCTCTTCGCTGAAAAGCAGAAAAAAATCTTAAGAATTACCGCTCCTGCAAGTGTACCCAGATGTCCATATCCCTTAATACGATATTCTAGACACCAGAAGTATCAGCTGAAAGTATGCACAAGAAATGGAGCATTTTTATATATGTTACTCAATAATACATCAGGAATGTAACTAAACGTTCCCTACCTGATATGTCAAATAAGGGCAAAATACTGTTACCCTGTCTAATATATTCATAAGCGTCCAAATATCAATCTTGTGTGACTTTATCGATACACTAAATGTGAATAATATACTACTAGAAGGTGGGGCAGGATCAGCGGAGTAGGAGTGGGGAGCTATATTTACGCGTCCAAATGAATGAGAAAATCAGTCAAGCGTGATGTAAAACGTCTTCTCTTACTTCCATATAGTATATATTTTATGACCCTCTGCAATCTAACATTTCGGATTTATTTTTAAAAAAATTATATGAGGGTCATACTGACGAGGCCAAATCGGTGAAAACCAGGTAGTCTGCCCCAGAAACTTGACTCTTCAACTGTCTTTTTCTCAAAAATTAGGCCAATAAAAGTGAAGGATTCAATTCAAGGTCTCAATATTTGGATGAGTAGTAATTTAATCCTGTAGGGACCGCATATATGTTTTGTTATTTGGAGCCACAACAGAGCTGCATCAGAATTAAGGGTGAGATTTTGCGCGAGTAAAACTGTTTTAAGCCATCTAACGGTTATAATTGCATAAAAAGCAGTGTCGCACGTTATTAGCAGCCGTGCATTAACCGGCGAAAAGCCATGAATTAACAAGGCAATTCATTAATGCATTAATGCTGTTAATGCACGGCTACGCAACTTTCAATATGCTCGTACCGGGGCCACAAAATTGCTGTCGTCAAGAGATGTGTACTGCCCTGCCCTAGAATGAGCATAGTCCGTGGAAATTACGTTCGCACGACATCGGTGAAAAGGCGAAAAAAAATAGTGCAAGAAATAATGCATAATACAGCAAATGTTTTTCAGTTTTTTGCAATAATAGCGATCGAACATGGTTTTTGAATGCATTAACATTCGCCAGGTCCCTTAGGAGGTGCAGAAAACCGCAGCCTTCGGCCTCGGTTTTCAACACCCCCCCCCCCCCACGGGACCTGGCGAATGTTAATGCATGAAAAAACATGTTTGTTCCCTATATTACTGCTTCCGTTATAAGACGGATACTCTGATGCTGATCATTTTCACTGTAGTTCCAGCATTGTGGTCATCCGCTCTACGGCTGCCCACTTTGATTATTGTTTTCATTGTGGTCACCAATAACTGCCAACCGTCCTTACATTTTTTTCTTTATGTGTATTCACCCGGTATTTTATTCTACTAATCGTTCTAAGGCGGTGGTTCTGATGTTGTTCTTACTCGTTGTAGCTCTTTGTATCTTTGTGGTTCCCGTATGGCTTTCTTTCTTTTCTTTTTTTTCTATATGTGTTGTGATGCCAGCATTTTGGTCACTTTCAACAGCTGCCCAGTTTGCTTTCTGTTCTACTAGTTGTGATTAAGTGTGGCATCGGGACCCAGGGTGAAGTAAGTCGGCTGTAAAGATGCTTTAAACCCCACGGTGGTTCATTCTACTGACCATTCTAAGGCGGTAGTCCCGGTGTTAGTCTTAGTCTTTGTTGCTTTGTGACTTATTCTACGAGGCGATTTGTTTTCAGTCTTGCGTTCTGTTGTTTTGTTCTTTTGTTTTCAGTCCTTTTAGCATTGCGAATATCTCGCTTGGGGAAAAGAAAGCTAATTACAGTGATGTTCGTACGTTTGTTCGATTTGCGCTTGTTTGGTTTAGGCTGTTTTCTCTTCCTCTTGGTGTCTGGAAAAGGCTTGTGATTGTGGCACTCCCTGGACTTTTCTCTATCCTTTTTTTTTTTTTTTTTTTTTTTTTTTTTCTTCTTCTTCTTTTTTTTTTCAAACTAAGATATAAATTTGTTTCATGTTGTTGACTGTGTACATTGCTTTAACGGGCACTCTTTTGAGAAAGTATTATCTATAATACTTATTTGTTTCTAACAAGCACTGTGGCGGTCATAAACGTCTCCCCGTACGTCACATGACTGTATTTTTTATTTCCAGTCCGTTGCGCTCACTGAACTTTTGAAGTTTTGAACTTGATATATGAGGGTCATTCATGAGATCTAATTTGCCGAAACTAGTTAGTCTAGCCCCGAAAAGTTGACACTTCAGTTGTTTTCAGTTTTGTGAATGTGCTCATTGGTCTCAAGAGTCATTTTTTCTAGATACTATTAACCTATATACTCTGTGTAAATATCATCCTACTCAAATTCACTACCCGGGTGTGGGGCAATGTCAGCGGAGGAGAAGAAAGTTGATATAGATAAGACGCTCATGGGCACTCATGGAGTAGGGTGATTGACCTTTATACCTGATACTGGAAGTTTGTTTTTTTTATTTTCCTATATCTCTATTACTTTTGAGATCCTGCACAGCATCGCCTGCTTTACGGAACCGTTTGTGCAAAATCGTCTGCTTGACGGAATAAATGGAATTGAAATTCCATATGCTGAGTTCCGGTGTGTGCGTAGTCTGCCATGTCAGCTTGGTTCACTTCCGGAACTGATAGAATTGTATTAACCAATGAAGTATTACTCTCTGTTAGTGTGTATTGTGAGTATACATTTTATATATTGCTATCTTTATTAATTGCTTTAAATTACTTTTAGGAAGACCGGAAAGTCCAAAATTATTCCTCTGTACAGAGACATCAGGATCAAATGCATCTTTTCTTTGGGTAGCTGGCTTTAACGGGGGTTATCGGCAATGGCATATCCTGCAATACAGGCGGATGGGCTCAGATTCGTGGTTAAATTCTTCTGTACAAGAAGAACTAACGACACAAGCTGATGAAACGGTTTTAGCTGAGAACAGATTTGTGTTAAGTCATTTGCCTCCGGCAGAATATGAGGCTAGGCTTGTAGCTGGAAACATCAAAGGCGAAGCTGCTCCAGTTGATCTAAATAGTTTCACCTTTCATATTGTTTCAAACGGTAGGTAGAAAATTTTATTTACTAACAGTAAAAGATTCAAAGATCACTAATGTATATTTTTATATTAAATGCGTTCTACTATGAAAATGAAAACACTATTTAAAAAAAAATATTGCAATACTAAACCACCTTACATGCGGAAACCAAGTGTTCGAAAAGAAAGCAACTGGAGATATTTTATGTGTTAATTTTAATTTCGAATGAGAAGAGCAAATATAAGCTGTACTAATGCAGAAATATGTACAGTTTGCGTTGACGCAAAAGCGAAATATAGAAGTTTTCTACATTTTGCGTTACATCAGATGTAGAAATGTTCTTCCTTTTGTGTTTGCGTCAACACAAACTGTAGAAATGTCTACATTTGCTTAAATAGGTACATGTAGGGGATACTTATGTTTCAGTTCAACTGTATGAAAAACATCTACTATGTTCTGACATCAGACTTCTTTATAATATTTATTTTTGTGTCGTAAAGTGATGTCGGCGCAGTTCAGGAACGTTTGCCTTATACGTGTCGGATAGACAGACGACAGTGATGAAAACAATATATCGCCCAGATGGGGTGGTGCGGTGGTTATAAGATAATCACATATACTATTGGTTAACGCAAAATTTAGTAAATTCCTACATTTTGCTTTAGCATCAACGCAAAATATAGACCATTTCACATTTCTACATTCTGCGTTGAAACAAGGTACATTCCCGGACGAGTACCCACATGACCACCTCAACTGCCATGACCGACGAAGCAAGACTACCGCAGATGTCAAATGGGAGATATTCATTACAGCGAACACCCGAGATTTAATGGAAATGAACCAAAAGATGGAAAGCCAATACGCACTACAAATAATTTTTCCAATAAGACGTGTACGGCGGCCAACGACCATATTAAACATAATATGCAGGACACCAGGCTGGTCCTTTTCCTTTAGGACAACTTAGCTCGTTTGATAAATTTGGATTTATTAGAGACTATCGCTCAAACCAAAAGTAAGGTGTATGAGTAGTATTGCACATTACATTACTGTTTATGAATAGACTCAATGAAATATGTACAAGAAGTTACCCAGGAAAGGCCACAAAGCACAACCTTCACTAGGCACCGAAAGAAGAGATTTGGAACAAAAAATGGTAAGACACAACGGTACAGTTGCAATAATTGACATACAACACGAAATAACGTTGGATTTACATTACTATTCAGCAAGAGCTAGGAGAAGTGTGTCATGTTACAAGTTATATTCACTTTATATTAATGTTCATGGAAGGAATAACCCAGCTAGCATTCTACGTAAATCTACATCGGGCCGTCATCGGCCCGTCAGCTACCCTGACGGGCCGATGACGGCCCGATATAGATTTACGTAGAATGCTGACTGGGAAATCTGAATCTGTCATTTTTGTTTAGTTAATGTATTTCTAGTTTTCAAGTTATCCTCCTTTTCCTAAGCAGCCATATCCAGTTCATGTTTGCTACAACTATTTTGAAGTGTCACCTCTTTTGGTGGCAAGACTTCAAAACCATCGTGTCAGTGGATAAATTCCATAGATTCACATGTTTTATTTCTGATTTGTTTAAACTTACATTTTGATATATAAAACAGACTGATGGATTAAATCATAATATTCTAAGATAATTATTTATTGAGCCTGTGCACAGTACTTTCTACAAGATTGCATGTGAGCCCAGCGAAGACTCAGATTAGCTTGTGCATCCGCGCAGTCCATCAGAGTCTTTGCAGAGCACTCTGTGGGTAGCCACTGATCCAAAGCGTCTTCATGCAGACAGCGAAGGCTCAGATCAGCCTGTGTTGAAGTTCAGGCTCATCTGGATCTTCGTTAAGGGCAATCATGTGGCAAACGCTGGGCCCTGGTTCAGTTGTTTATTTTGTATTATTTTAGGACCAGGTGAGGCGTCTTGCATGTTCGCCCCGTTTATTGTATACACTGTAGGATCAGTCCTGATTGCAGTTATTATAATGCTGGTTATGGTAAATGTCTTCCAGTGTTTTCGGACTAAAGGAACAAAAGGTAGAATTGAAGAAAACTTTATTTTACCACAAACTTTTAAAACACTTTTCAAAGTACTTTTGAATGTTTAAAAAAGTACCAATTTTAGTCATGATCCTTTTTATTAGAGCTTCTACCAGTAATATGGACTGGTTTAAAACTCAAAGCAAGTTTAAAATTGTTTGTCAGTGGTTTGTATTGCATCATATGGTCATTGTCATCGAGTGAAATTATCCATTTGTTTATTTCTTATTTGATATCTACTTAGCTGCTCATACGAGTAACGTCTCATTTGTATAAAAATATGTATCCTACCATCCGAACAGGATTATCTTATGCAGCAGTAAAACGTCAAATAAGCTTTAAAAAGGATTGTTCCATTTTCTTTTTGTAATTTGTCTCTAAGGAAGTATTATTTATCTGTTTATCTGACGTAATGTAACACAAATATTAAGTCATCTGCAACAACCTCTAAGGTAGGGTTAGCCAATGTCAGTAATAAAGACTTTCTTTTGGCTCATTGCGCCCATTGTGATATATTTTAAAGTTGAGTTCTGCTCATGTATACGCTAGAGGGCATAAGCAGTGCTGCAAACTTCATTACTGCTTATAAAAGAGTCTCAACCCACTCCCATTTTCTGATCTGCAGTGTGTTTCCAAAGCAATCTATTTGACGTTTATTTATTTTTATTATCATGGTGGATTCAGAATACAGAAACGTCATGTCCTAAATAATGACTGTTCTTGTCTTTGTTCTTCTACAGTCATCTGTCCTTGGAAACTCTGAATAGAAAATTGTGTAGGACTATAATTGCCTTATCCTTTAGAACGATAAAAGTAAATGTTCATTTAGACTAGAGTTATAAACAGCTTTAAAAATTTCCAACTAATTGAAATTATACGAAAATTTAAGTCTGGCTTCTGGTCTGCATTTTGTATATCTTGCAAAACAGTTCAATGCACCTCATTAATATTCAAATGGTTTTATGACGGCATAGAGAAATTAAAACAAAAATAAAGAATTTTAAATTTATGAAATATCAACACCTGCCAGCAAAATTTAACTACCATTCATTTTTTTTCTATAAAAGACGATTGTGTAAAAGAAATGTTAAAAATGCTATCTAAAAATCTTTCAAATTTCAAATTTAAACAAATGTTTAATTAATTCATATTTCAATTTTTTTTGTCCAATTTGATTCTTTGAACTAATGTTTTGTTAGACAATTTACAGACAGTCAATGAAAAACAACAAAATAAGAATTTTGAAGAGCAAACTGACAATTTTGTTAATTTTAGTAATGTTCACGTATTTTAAAACTTCAATTTTAAAAGTTAAAAATATAATTTATTTTATATTTCTTATGACAACTTACTATCCCAGTGTGATCTAGTGTATAAAAAGACTGCACTGACAAGCAATAGTTGCGCACTTTGCTTTCTGTTTTATTAGTTTTGTTGTGATGCTAGAATTTAATCACCTTAAACAGCTGCCCATTTTGCTTTCTGTTTTACTAGTTGAGATTAAGAGTGGCATCGGTACGAAGGGTGAAGTTAGTCGGTTGGAAAAGTGCTTTATTCTACTTAAGGCGGTGTTCCCGGTGTTAGTCTTACTCTTCGTTGCTTTTTTACTCATCACGGTGTAGGTTATATTTTATTTCCTTTGAGATCAGTGAGCCCATCCTGGTTATTCTGAAAAATCGAATACCGCTTAAGCTGGCGCTAGGGGGCGTATGCAGCCTCGCAAACTACAGTATTGCATATGAAGAGACTCAGTCAAATCGAGTCTCCGTTTTTTCGTGATTATGTGTGTTCTTTGTTTCCAAAGGCAATTCTTTCTGGCTTTTATAGTCCTTTTAGTATTGCGATTACCTCGCTTGGGGAAGGGAGAGCTAATTCTAGTGCTTTTCGTACGTTTGTTCGATTTGCACTTCTTTGGTTTTGTCTGTTTCCTCTTCCTCTTTGTGTCTGGGATGGGCTGCGGTTTGTAAATGTGGCACTCCCAAGACTTTTCTCTTACGTATTTATTTTTTATTATTATTTTATTTTTTTTATTCTACGAGGCGATTTGTTTTAAGTTTTGCCTTGTGTTATTTGTTCTTGTGCTTTTTAGCCCTTTTGGCAATGCGATTTCATCGCTTGGGGAAAAGAAAGCTAATTTTATATTGTTTTTCGTACGTTTGTTTTATTTGCGCTTGTTTGGTTTTGGCTGGTTTTTTTTTTTCTTCCTCTACGTGTCTGGGAAAGGCTGCGGCTAGTAATTGTTTCACTCCTTCGACTTTTTTTTTTAAAACAAAGATATAAATTGTTTATGTTTTCGATTTACACTTAAAATCTCACATACTATCTGAGAATAGAACATAATAGAATAGAAATCTACTTATATACTAACTCTGACGTTTTTTCTAATTTGACGAAATGCTGTGACACTTAAAGTTTCCAGTGCTTTTGACAGCACTGATATCCTCTTCCATAATATAATATCTAATTTGTTAGTCTTGGGGCTCTTTCATTTGTCATCAAATAACTTTACAAGTGTCCCCTTTAGCGAAATCATATGCTTCAAACGAGCCATCTAGCATTCTAGCTTATGAAATGATTTATTCTGGTTCTGATTTTGTCTTAGGAACAAATCCAATCAAATCAGGCTCGCTTTTGCCACGCTTTGGTTAGGTTATATTTCTTACTTCCAAAGAACTCTTTCTGCTAGATTACATAGAATGTATTTTATAAAAGGAAGTTATCTTTGAAGTAATAAATTCAATTTCTGTTTAATTTAAGTGATATGGTATTGTGGTTATCGTAACAAAAGTAAGCGTTCTATCCCCTTTCTTCAAAAATTACCTGTCCTTTCAAGTTTGAAAGGTTATAATTGATTGGTACTTTAGAACTGTTATGATCAAACTTCAGAAATATTTCTCCTACAAGACGGGAAACACATTACAAACCAGGGCAAATTAAAAATGCCTTAAACTAGGGAAATCCTCAGGACCGGATGGTATAACCAGTAGAGTATTTTAAAGAACTTTCATCCGAGCTGTCTTATCCTTTTTGTGAGCTTAAATTTATCCCTACCCTATAGCATTGTTCCAAAATCTTGGAAGGAGACTAACATTACACCCATTCATGAATAGACGAGCCCTCTTAACCGTATTATAGGTCTACATCCTTTCTAAATGGTACTGGAAAAGGTCATGACAAATAATCCATAAACACATCTTCAACTGCTTACTCAAAAACAAAACGATCACCTGTCGACTATCTGGATTCGTACAGTTTGAACGAAAACAAAAAGTGGGATACAAGCAATGCCTTTTACAGAGTTTGACACCGAGAACATATCCATAAACTAAAGTAAGCCGGTATTAAAGCTGTCCTATTAGAATGGCTTCCTTATTATCTTAAAGATAGAAAACAACATGTGTTAGCTGGTAATTCCTCCTTACTGAAAATTGGCGTACCGACCATAAGGTTAAATTCTTGGTTGCCTCCTATTGTTGTCTTCATAAATGGCATCGTAGACCTCAATACAAATATTAGACTTTTTGTGGATGACACAAGCTTATACATAACAGTTGATACACCTCAAAATGCAGCTTAAAGCTTAATAATGACTTCGCAAAGGTTCCTGTTTCGGTCTTTAATTAGCTTTGTCTCAGTCAATCCCTCCATGTCTGAATGTTTGTTTATATCAAGGACTTACTAATGTATCACCCAAATTCAGCAATAAATAATCATCCAATCCAAAATTTGAATTTTACAAGCTCTTGGTCTACTCTTTTCAAATGAAGGAACCTGGCATGAACACGTCAATCTTTTTACATTAAAAGCGCCGACCAGAACTAACATAAAGAGAAAACTTTAATATAACATATCATGATGACAATAAAGATAATATACTTTTATTCATTAGGTCGACACTTGAGTACATGTATGCTGGCATTAAATGGTAAAATTATACCAAGTATGAACAGAATGAACTCGAATAGGTTAAGGCTGAAGCCAGTAGAATTCCATCTGGCTCCAATAAAATAGCTTTACGAAAAACTTGGACGGGAAGAACGGAGCTCAAAAGGACTTAAACAAAAAAATATTTTTATGTTACAAAATGCAGAACGGGCTATTTTCGGATTAGATGATCTTTCCTGACCGATGTAAGTCAAAGGTCTTCATATAGAAATTCTGAACAGTTACAAAACAGCCGCTGGAATCAAACAAATATTATAACTCATTTCTCGTATGAGTTGTTAGATAATGGAATAACTTACCAGCTTCTACGCGCAGCTCACCTTCGTTTGGAGCATTAAACAACCTTTAAACGCGTATGTTTAGGGTAAACCATTCTGTCTGGCACAAAGAAACTCATTTCAATAACCTTACTATGCAAAAAACTTGGATGGGGAGAAGGCAGGTCGAGAAGATTAATTTTATTCTACAAAATGCAGAATGTTTTTTGTCTAGACCTTTCGCATCGACCACAACCATGTTAGTCATAAGTCTTCATAAACCTTTGAACTGCTGAGCATTATAAAAAAAACTATAGCTGCCGGGTTTCTTTTCCATCAGTTGTTAGAGAATGGAACAACTTAACTGCTTCAAAGGGTATCTCACCGTCTGATGAAGCATTAAAACAACCCTTAAACTCGTATATTAACGGTAAACCCACCTTCTACTATTTCGGAGACCAAATAAACAAGTTTACCATACATTACTGCGCACAAATTGTCACATAGTCAAGGCCGTTGAACGATATAGTGTCAGAACCTTTGTGTTGAGGTTTTACGGCCCAGTCAACCCAATGAGGTCAGTTCGAGCGCGGTCAGTTTACCTAGCCACACGTTTACTGGGCAGGCTTAGTCTTCTAAGCGGTTAACCAGTATTGTGCACATTCTTTCGCCGAAAACTGACAACTGCCTTTCTTGAATCAGCGGAAGGGAGAAAGACCGTAGAAAATATTTCATGATCAATCTCCACGAAAGAATGTTTCCGACCTCGGCAGTGTTTGAATCCGCGACCTTGTGGTCTCCAGTCGGACGGCGCATCCAACTGAGCCACCGAGGCCGGCAAGTAACATTTGGAAGTTGTAACTTGCACATACAAAATATAGCCGGCATCGGTGGCTCAGTTGGAGGCGCATCCGACTGGTGATCAGGAGGTTGCGGATGCGACCCCCGCCGGGTCGGCAACATTCTTTCGTGGGGATAGATCATGATAAATTTCTACGGATATCCTCTCCTTTCCGCTGATTCAAGAAGGGGAGTTGTCAGTTTTTTGACGAAAGAATGTGCACAATACTGGTTAACCGCTTCCAGGACTGAACCTGCCCAGTAAAAGCGTACTTAGGTAAATTGACCGCGCTGGACATGACCCCATTAGATTGACAGGGCCGAAAAATCTCAACAAAAAAAAAACAAAATATAAAAGTACATAGTGCATGTAATAAGAGTTATCGCATTCTACTAGTACCTTAAATATTCTTATAACTGGTTTGGGTGCCCCCGCACCACCGCCCCGCCCCCTCCCCATCCCCACTGAAATCGTTCTTTTTTCTTTCCTTGGCTTACCTTGATCCTTTATACCACTCTCGTTTTCCACTTGTTTACCCTATACTTTTTCATCGTTTCTTGTTATAAATAATTCACGCTTCAGAAAACAGAGAATGCATAATCTATTTAAGTATGTGCGAATATAGATTCTACTCCTATGATTTGGGAGACAAATTCACAAGTTGCGAGACTTTTTTCGAATCCCATTTGTATATCGATGTATACCAGTTTAATGCCATTATTCGAGTAAGTAACTGATGTTATGCAAATACAATTTGGTTAAACTAACACGTCGAGACTTGCAGTAGCATTTGAAGCCTTCCTAATTCAAGTATCATCCGCATTTGTTTTAAAATCTAGCACAGAATTTCTTATTCATGTTATAACTTCTTTGTTCTCATGTAGATATTGTTAAAAAGTTCAAATCTGTGTTTCACTATGATACGCAGTTATGCAAAAGTTTATCTTTTTAAACACTAATGATTAATAACATAATTGTTTCTGTTGGTTTAGAAAGCTTACGGAGTTCTTTTCAGTGCAGACTCAATAAAATTCCTCTAGAGGTGATGTCAAAATAAAAATGTCAGTTATAAAATTATCTGCCCTGTATTCTTCTCATAACTCCTTTTGATTGCTATGATTGTGTCATGTGAGTTTTGATAAATTGTTCATATTCTTTGTAGATACTAATAATACAGAACAAGTAAGATTCGACGATATGCAACCCATGCGGACAGATACAGGGTATGTATTAATTCAGGCAACTTGGTACACTTGATAAATATTCCACCATTTCTTACAAGAGATACAACAAGTTTGGTATGACACAAAAAGTCTTTCTACAAAGGGAGTGTACCCTAACCCATTTTAGTCTGGAGACCCTCAAAGTGTAATTGGCAAACAGTCTAGACCCAGATCACACGCCACAGAATGATCAAGGTCTCCACACTTTGCAAATAGTTAAGCCATTTTTCTATAGGAATAGGTAGCCTAATAGATTTAAAATTCAAATTTGATTCTTACAATATATAGTGTCTGTGTGTGAGGGGAAGGAAGGGGTGGGAGGTTGGGGGTGCGGTTGTTACGCCGTAGGCGGCCAAGACGCACCGAGGGTGACTTCGAGTTTGATTAAATTCCGGGGTGGGCGATGCCTAACTGTATCTCTATACAGAGCACTCTAACAAAGTTAGAACTTTTAACAACTTTGTTTTTACATATACTATTTACTACATATATAACCGTCGGCAGCGGCCCCGTAGCCTAGTGGATAAGAGAGTTGACTCTTAATCCATTAGTTTTCTCACCCCTGCGGTTCGAGCCTCGCTCGGGTCACATGTGGGAAAGCCAAGTTCTGCTTACGGATGGTCAGGTGGTTTTTCCCCGGGTTCTCCGGTTTTCGCCCACCTTTGATGAACGATCGGCTCGATATAAGTGAAATATTCTTGAAAGGGCCGTAAAACCCAAATAAAAAAAAATAACCGTCGGCAACGTCGCCCCTTAAAGTCATATGGAAACTCCATTTCAGTATACATGGCTTTATACTGATTATAATGTCTGAATGACACTCAGGGATATGACATTCCATACTTCGCAATTCTAAATGTCACTGACATTACAATTGTCAAACACACTCGACTTCCGAAGTATGATCAGAGGGTAGTATATGATCAATTCCAACTTTTAAAAACTCCGTCCCTAATCAGCTAAATCGGAATAACTTTAAGTAACATGCATTATATTCCGCAGACGGAAAAATAGTACAAAATGTGTCTTACAAGCCTAACAGAAATTATATTTTCTTAATATAATTGATTTACATTAATGTTTAGCATAATAATAAAAGAAAAAATCCTTGCGTATGTATGTGGGAGTGTGCATGCCTGTATATTCGTGCGTATGTTCACGTGTTCCGTACGCGTATGTAAAACAAAAATTTTCTGATAACGCGATTCATATGGTACCGCACATATAACAAATTGACTATTCCGACCCTGCACTGTTTTTAGTCGTATAAACTTAACAACACCTAACGCCTGCTGCCACAAAAGGACTGATCAGTCTGCACATGCCAGCGCTTCCTGCTTAGCGTCCACGACAGCAACTACAATTCACGCAACCTGAGAAACCCCGTCCAGACTGCACAGCCCATCGTAGCCCACTCGGTATTCCTAAATAACTCGGGTAACATATGCAGAATCGGATTAGCGTGCACTGCAATATATAGTTTGCGGGTTTCCTGTTCAGAATCGGATACGTTTCTGTTTCTCGGAATTCGAACAGAACAACCTACAAATTAATATTAATATGAAAATACCAATCACTGAACTGTCCACTGAAGGCGCTGTTTCGTTGCCTGATTGTCCTTCATTTGGACAGTGTCGGTGGGTGTATCTATAGAAAGGCTATAACCTTGAAACGCATCACTTTCACGCTTTGTGCGCTTTTCACGCTTTAAGCGTTTAGCAACCGGTTTAGCCGTATTTAATAAACATCAAAAAGATTGCCTTTGGAAACAAAGAACACACTACAGATAAGAAAATGGGGGTCTCGGTTTTATTGAGACTCTTCATAAGCAGTAATAAAGTTTGCAATACTGCTTACTCCCTCTAGTGTATACATGAGCAGAACTCCATTTTCAAAGATTCCATAATGGGCCAAGTGATCCCAAAGGAAATGAAATATAATCTGCACTATGGTAAAGTACGGGGAGACGTTCTACCGACGCCACATGGCACTAATACCAGCTGCAGTGTAGTACAATAAACGTCAAAAAGATTGCCTTTGGAAACAAAGAACACACTACAGATAAGAAAATGGGAGTCTCTGTTTTATTGAGACTCTACATAAGCAGTTATAAAGTTTACAATACTGCTTACGCCCTCTAGTGGATACATGAGCAGAACTCAATTTTCAAAGATGCCACAATGGGCCAAGTGATCCCAAAGGAAATGAAATATAATCTGCACTATGGTAAAGAACGGGGAGACGTTCTACCGACGCCACATGGCACTAATACCAGCTGCAGTGTAATAGAATAAACGTCAAAAATATTGTCTTTGGAAACAAAGAACGCACTACAGATAAGAAAATGGAAGTCTCGGTTTTATTGAGACTCTTCATAAGCAGTGATGAAGTTTGCAACACTGCTTACGCCCTTTGGCGTATACATGAGCAGAACTCCATTTTCAAAGATTCCACATTGGGCCCAATGATCCCAAAGGAAATGAAATGTAATCTGCACTATGGTAAAGTACGGGGTGACGTTCACCGCCGCCACACGGCACCAATACCAGCTGCAGTGTAGTAAAATAAACGACAATAAGATTGCCTTTGGAAACAAAGAACACACTTCAGATAAGAAAAGTTACTATAAACAAACAAGTGGTACTACAGTGGAAATAGTACCACCTATATAAAAAGTAGAATGGTGTCAGCTTGCGTCGCGGTCTGCTCTGAATCGTAACAGAGGGTGGGGTGGAGTTACCAAAGGTGTTAATGGAAAGCATCGTTCATTTAGTAGCAAGACACTTTATGTTTTGCATGTTTCCGCTTGTCCAATTTACTTTTTCAGTATTCAAACATTTCAGTGAAGTAATTTTAATTTACTTACTACATGGGGAATTCAGAAAAAAATATTTACGGGTTTTTTTTCATAGTCTTCACGGCTACAAGATCTGTCGGAACCTGAATTTTATGGTGACGATACAATCTTTTTGACGTTTATTTTACTACACTGCAGCTGGTATTATTGTCATGTGGCGGCGGTAGAACGTCTCCCCGTACTTTACAATAGTGCAGATTATATTTCGTTTCCTTTGGGATGATTGGGCCCATTGAGGAATCTTTGAAAATGGAGTTCTGCTCATGTATACGCTAGAGGGCGTACACAGTGTAGCAAACTTCATTACTGCTTATGAAGTCTCAATAAAACCGAGATTCCCATTTTCTTATCTGTAGTGCGTTCTTTGTTTCCAAAGGCAAACTTTTTGACGTTTATTAGTGTATAAGATTAAGCATAGAAAACTTGTAGGAAAACCTAAATTTTCTTGATCAATTTAGTAAAATTGTCGTATGTTATAAACGAATGGGGTATAACATTGATGTCATAAAACAGTCTGCTTACTTAGTTGTTGACCAAATCACGGTTGAACACTCCTCTTACCTCTTCAGTTGTACGCCGGTGGGTTGGGGTTCAGTCTCTATGATGGCCCGACATAAAAGATTGTTTATTTAGATGGTCTGGGCCGGAACTTTGTATGTCTGTTTCTCGGCCCACCAGGGATTAACTGATTGTTTTTGTTTTATCTAACATGCCAGTTGTGTTGTTTGGTTTAAACATATTTTATTATCTAAATATTACATAACACTATACATTGTAGCACATAAGTTGTGTTGTTTGACACCCTTGGGATCTCCAAGTGTCTCAACGCTGTGTTTCTGTTGCGTATTCATCTTCGCTTTATTATGGACTTTATTGTGGTTTATTTTGTTGTTTATTTGTTGGCCGTAATGGTTCATTGATGATTCAGGAAACCTCCACGCGGACCGAACGGATATATGTTTCTACCACTATGGAAGCTGAGGGCGAAGATTGGGATGCCGTAAAGATAGCTTAAGCCCCACTTCAATCCCATCAATCATTACTGCCCGTTCCAGGGTGGTACTTTCATTGTGGTGTTTTTTGTTAAATGTTCAATTACAAATGTTTTCTCTTAACACTTATGTAATTTTAATATATATTCAGTTAAGTTTGGGGAACATAGTTACAACCTTTTTGGGAAAGGATTTGGGTAAGTTTAAGATATATTTAGTTAAGTTTGGGTCACACTTGTTTGGGAAAGGGTTGCCATTTCTGCTTGCCATATGTTCTTTTTTGTGGCTGTTTAATTGTATTTGTCTGTCTTTACCTCAGATGTTGAGAACCTTGAGTTGAGTTGTTTTTTGTTTTTTTCAAGGGCGTTTAAATAGCCATGTATATAGAATATTTCAACACCCTTGATTTTGATATAGCTGAGCTAAAACATTTTAAAGTCGGACTCGTATACATTGATATTATTTGATCGTAAAACTGGAGGCTTAAGATAGGCAGGAAATTAGATCCCACATGCGTTGTTTTCTGAATATACCGGCCAAGCAGATTCTCCTTAGGAGAAAATTTGCATGGAATGTCCAGGCCTGTTTTCTGGGGAAAAAGAAAACTATTTTAAGATGTCTGCCGAACGTGATGTTTATCTTGTGAATCGTTGTAGGTCAGCTACATCAAGCAGGAGAGCTACTGAACGAACGACATATATGGGTAAGGCATTTGTTTTAGCCAGCGCATGACAAATCCTACATTACCCCTTAAACTGCCAATCACAACAATTGTCGTCTGCCTTGTCACCTACCTGTGATTTTAAAAGTCATTTCGCAAACAGTGTGGACCAAGATCAGACTGCTCCTCTAGGAGCAATCTGATCTGGGTCCACACTGTTTGTCTGTATGCAAAAATAGGTTTAAAAGGTTTGCAAGAATATTCAGCAGACGACATAAACAGACGACATTTTCAGATGCAAGTTTTCTTGGCGCTTTAAGGGTTAAGACTTGTGAAACAATCAAAGACCACCCAGTTTGGAAAGGGTTCTCTTTATACCTCTGGATAGCCTGGACGCTGTAGAAGGCACATGGATCAGCGAAGACTGATCAGATTGCGCTGATGCGAAGGCTGATCTGAGTCTTCGCTGGTCGCACGTCTTATTGTAGGTTTTGTAGTGTGAGTCGGCTCAATTCTATTAATTGGTAATCTCAATAAAACATTTTAACCGGAACAAAAATCAGTTGCGAGAATTTAATATCGACTAACAACATAATGCGAGTGTGACATGCAAAGGTGAAAATATGTCTATGATTTACTTTGCATAATATTGACTTATAAAAACTAAAACCAGATGCTAAAAGGAAAACAAAAAACCTACGCCACGAGTGGGGACGGAAACACTGCTCTTTGCTCTATGTGTAGCCGTACTTGCAAATGGACTCACTAACCACTATAATACGTGGGTCACCTTTGCCCGAAAGCAAATGGGCCATCGGTTAATTTAAGGCTTATTTATCCAAATCGAATCAGAGATTTTTTTACCTAATCGCACGATATATCGGTCTTCCGGCAGATCGCGCTTATCACTTGCCGGGATATGTTAACCAAGGAATAGTTTTGTAATTTGAAGGCCATTATAGAGTCTGACAGACGCTTATTTGGGTTTTCCGCTTCTCGTCCTTCTTCTTAGTTTGTGTGTTTGAATGTTTTATGACATTTTGGCCGCGCCAAGTGAAAAGGTGTCTTCGAGCATGCGCACAATGCACAGATTCAGATTCAGCTGCTTAAGATGCGTAAACTATCATCCGGACATTTGTCCTCCATTGAAACATTCTATAGTATCTTAAGATCTGGGCTTTCGCTGTCTGTACATGTCCTAAGACACGTTCTTGCATGGCGCGGCCCATTTAAGGTTTGGAGGTATTCGAAAGTGCATATTTAAAAAAATTTTGCTAAGTGCGTCCAAAGAAATAATAAGAAAAAAGACAAATTTTTTGGCGGTACACATAAAGTTGGAAATAACAGACTGATTTCGACTTACACTGTTGATGCATTATACTGAAAAGTATAATACTCCTAACGCTATTGGACAACGTCTTCGGCGTAGTTCTATTTGCATATGGGCTACTTTAAGCGAAAAAACTCTCTTCAAATATATATGTGCAAAATGTATAGATTAAGATCATGCTGCACATGTGCAGTCTTATTCAGCCCTTTTCCATTTACACATTCTATACTATTCAATGATACTGTTAGTGGAAAGCGAATACCCTGATCGGACTATGCGAATACCAAGGCTGATCTGGGCCTTTGCAGGTGTAAAATATGTTATATAAAGAAACTGTAACCAAGTAACACACCAATAAATTGAAACTAGACGATTCAGCAGAAATCTCCACATCATCATTGTTTTTTTTTGTTTTTTTTGTTTTGTTTTGTTTTGTTTATTATTATTATTTTTATTATTATTATTATTATTATTATTATTATTATTATTATCTTCCTTGGGATCAACGAACCCATTCTGGTATCTTCGAGTTCCGTTTAAGCTGATGGTAGGAGGAATTTGCAGTAATGAAAACTACATTAATATCATATGAAGAGTTTCAATGAAACTAAGACTCCCATTTTTAGTCATTTATTTATTCTTAGTTTCCAAGGGCAACCTTTATAGATTTGACTTCACTGCAGCTGATGTTAAATGCCCTGTGGCGGCCGTAAAAAGTCTCCCCGTACTTCCTCGTAATGCAGTTTTAATTCGTCTTGGGATCACTGAGTTAATCCCAATCTGGTAAATATCGAGTTCCGCCTAAATTGTGCTAGGTAGTCTATTCAGCCCTGTAAACTACATTGCTGTCATTTGAAGAATTTTAATGAAATCGAGACTCTGATTTTACTTCTTTTATGTGTTCTTTGTTTCCAAGGACGACGTTTATAAGTTTTATAGAATGTCACTATGAACAGTAAGATACAACATTACTTACGCTCTCTAGCCATGCCAGGAGCAGAGCTACATTTCACGGCGAGATGTATTGTTACTGGATATACTTGTACCTTTCCGCCATTTTTACACAGGTGGCATCTGTTCTGACGTCTGGCCGTAAAACGTCACCCCGTACTTCACTATAGTGTAGTTTATACTAACTGGTCCTTTGTGACACAAGGGTAACAAAGGTAACAAAGGTGAAAAGATTGTTAAATTTTGTCTGCTTTGGCGTCCGAGTAGCCTTTTGGAACACTGTATCTCTTGAACCAATAAGTGGATTCCTACCTCGCTTGGGTATATTATAAGGGCAGGAGAAAAAGCTAATAAGAGTTTGGTGACCGTTGCCTACTTTTCAAGGTCATAATGGTGCAAAGAGTGTCTTTGTCTAAAAAGCTCTACGAAACGCTATCTCCAGAACCATCGGATGATTTATGTTCAAACTTGGTACACGAAAAACAGGGATGGTCTTAATTGCTGATTAGAGTTTGGTGACCTTGACCCAATTTTCAAAGTCTGCACGGGACTTACACTATTTAATCAAATCTCTTTAACCCTCTAGCTACATAAAACAGTTGATGAATTCTGGCAGACTTGGTGTCCACTATAACTTAGGCGGTCTTAATTGGTGAATACGTTATGTGCCCTTAACCGAATTTTTAGGGTTACATAGAGATTTATACTGTTTAAAATCAATTCCCCCTGCAAAAACGCACTACCGTCAAATATTACCAAACTATATTTCCAACGGTTTGAGTGTTATGGCGATTACAACTGTTTTACATTTTTTTACCTCGCCGAGTCTATTTATAACCATTTATAAAGAAATCTGGCGTTTGACAACTTAATTGCTTAGAGTTTGTCAATATATATCTGGATGTAAAAATTATCAAAATATTCAAAGTGGTTTAAAAGTTATAGCGCATTTTACAAACTGATTATAGAGGGACACGACTCGATGACGCTATTTATAAAGACGTCTGACATTTTATAATTTCTTTGGTAAGCTCTTATATATATGTATTGGCATGCTTAAAGTTATCAAAATATTCCAAGTGGTGTGAAAGTTAAAACGATTTTTACAAACAACTTACAGACGGACATGCCTCGGCGAGGCTATTTCTAAAGACATCTGGCATTTGACAATTCGACTGGTTTAGTCTTGTCAATATGTATCAGCATGCCAATATCATCAAAGTATCCTAAGGGGTTTAAAAGTTGCCCCGACTTAAACCATTCATTTAGATAGTCTGGGGCGGAACGATTTATGTCTGTTTCACGACCCACCGGGAATCAACTGGTGGTTTTCTTTTGCTCCAGTATTGTTTGACACCCCCAGGGATCTCCAAGTGTCTCACCCTGTTGTTTAGGTTGAGTCCCTATCTATGACTGATTCATTATAGGCTTTATATCTGATTTATTTGTTGGCCATAATGATTCATGGATGAGTTAGAGGACCTCCACACAGACCAAACAAATATATGTTTTACCACTGTGGAAGCTGAGAGCGAGGCTTGGGATGCTGTAAAGCTGGCTAAAGCTTCCCAGTGATTTATTACTGGCCGTTCCAATGCGATACTTTTTGTTAAATGTTCTGTAGTGTTTCACTGACATTTTTTTTTCTTTCAACAATTATGTAAGATCAAGATATATTCAGTTAAGTTTGGAAAATGGTTGTCAACTCTGCTTGCCATCTGTTCTTTTTGTGGTTGTTGAATTCTATTTGTCTTTCCCTTTTGATGTTGAGAACTTTGTGTGGATCTGATTGTATCAGTTCCTGCGTTTATAATTTACTCTGACTTGCGGATTTTCATCAAACTTGCAGGATATATCTTTGAGACATTCCTTCGAGTTTATTCGATTTTGGTGATTTTGACCCTTTTTTCAAAATCGGCATTTAACCTAGACTGTTGGAGGTAGAGGACAGCTATATTTTTTTCTGAAAACAAATTTTCTAGATCTACTAGATTTTTTTGAATAACATATCGGATAGGAATTCTTTATTGCGCAAATACACTTAATTAAATTTTTTGTTGCGCAAATGCACTCACAATATTTTTTGTACATTCCCTTACTTTTAAGTGTATTCTTTACCCAGTAGTGGCAATTTTTGTCGTCTGCTGATTATCTTTGCAAACAGTTTAGATCCAGATCAGGCCTGACAAAATATCGGGTCTGATCTGGATCCAAGCTGCTTGACACTCTGATGGTATTTCTGAAAGATGTTTTTGAAAAAAAAGTTAACTTGAAAAAAATATCCACAGACGACAAAAAAGCATGCAAAAATACATAGCATGCAAAGAGTAAATAGATGTTTGTTTGTGCTTAACTATTTTCAGACCTCCAGTTTCGAGACGATTCACAGGGCCATGAATATGGCACTATAACAACGAGTTAGATTCCACTTGCAAAGGCTATGAGTTTAATATCATTTGAGACTGTCTTAAAAGTCTCAAAACAGTTGATTTTCACTTTGTCATAATAAAAACATAAGACAAGTCAATATTTTGGTGAAATCCCTTTATTTATTTTTTTCTTCAATTAATATATTTTTTTTTAATTTTTTTTAATTTTAAGAAGATAATACACGGCTGCATCAACTCTCATGCAGTAAAACACACACACACACACACACACACACACACACACACACACACACACACACACACACTATTGCTCATTCTCTTTAATAGCTTAACTATGAAATAATTATAATATGGAGATGCAGTCTGCAAAATCCTTGATGACAGAACATTATTATTTGTTCCATGGGTGGGGATATGGTCATCCAGTGGCCTGGTTATTTTGGTTCCCGGCTGTATTGCGTCGGTTGAAGGACTGAAGCCGGGAGTCACGAGTCACCCGGCTTGGTTATATTTACTCGCATCATCTATCATTTAATATTCTTTGAAGACGTAATGTTCTCATTATGTTGGACGGAAATGAGGTTACACAGCATGTTTAACTCCACTTTTTATTTTATTATGTATTAATTTTATATGTTTACATGTTTTTGTACCAGCAACACATCGGACATCAGTGATGGGATTTATGAAGGCTCTTTGCATCCGTGTCTCGAAGCTACTCATTCCATTCTTATTAAGCCATGAAGTGAAAGTCGATGACCATGAGCGTACTATGTTATTCGCGAACTGCTCTTGGTCTTCATTTCAGGCATATGAAATGAAGTTTTATTTTATTATTTTTTGTTTCTCCAGAGAAGCTTTTCCTATGGTAAAATTCATATATTTGAACTTTGGAGGACAACTAAATATCACACTCACCCTACGTATCTGAACACCTCAGGTCCTTGCCAAACTGACTCTATAATTTGGAACAATTTTAGTTTGCTATCTTCTTGTACCAAAAAGAAATCCTGGAAAAATGGCAATAAGAACCCCGATCAGACGCTGTGTTATGCGGCGTCTGATCAGGGTCATCACTGTTTGCTCAGACCTGTCCGTCCGAACGCTTGGGAATATGGTAATTACGGTAAATATTATTCAATATATCAACACAGGGTAACTTGGATTGTGGAAAACTCAGTTATTTGACGACATGTTGTGTATGCATCTTTCTACTTGTATAAATGTGGCCTTGTCCGTTGACCTGGGGCCTCCGGCTTCTGCTATGTATTGATGTAGTACGGCCGGAAGCCGGAGGCGTCAGGTCGCCGGCCAGTGTTGTACCTTGATTTAAATTCGACTACATTTGTACCATAGCATTGGAAATATCTCTGTAAGAAGCCCATCAAACTGACCTGTTGTTTTGATCCCTTGGCTTTGGTGTTTACAGGTGTGTGGTTACGATGTAAACGGGTATTGCCTGGGCAGATGCGCGATAAACTGGTTCGCGCGAAATGCGGGTTTATTGACTTGTGCACTGAATGCATCTTTGTGAACATTTGTTGAAGGGGTCGAACCGGTGGGTCGGTTTGGTCGATCTGTTCGTACATGCATGTGTATCACACGCTTACATTTATCTGCGCCTGAGAGCAAACTGTAATCTTAAAATGGCGCATAAGTGATCATCTGCAGGCGAGTCCATTCCACACACAACATAGATAAGTTAGGCCCGATCTTGTAAAGAGCTTAATGTGATAAATATTATTATAATTTAGTACTTATATATAGATCGGGATATGACCTTGTCGCGTGGCTTCGGGCTCCTGGTTTCCGGCTGTCTTTCGTTGATTGGAAAAGCTGGGGGTCACACGTCGCGGGGCAGGGTTGTATACTGACCTGTATTTGTGATAATATATATTGTTTATGTGTATGCGTCATGCCAGAATGAACCAGCTTTCTGTGGATGCATGAGTGTATGGATGTAGTGTGAAATTGAATTCACTGTTTATATCTGTGTTAAAGATTAATTTGCTATACGAGATCGCTCGTCAGAATAGGAACCAAGAAAAATGAGCAATCTTTATTCACTGAAATATTATTGGATGTAAAACCAAAAATTCTGTAACCAAACCACCCTAAGATCTTTCTATCGGCTGTAACGAAACTGGTTTATAGAGCTATATAATGAGAAGGTCTCACTTGATCAACACTGACTAGGATCCAGCAGCTCTTTGCAAAAAAAACAAAAAAAAAAAAAAAA
This sequence comes from Anodontia alba, assembly GCA_964016985.1. Lineage (NCBI taxonomy): Eukaryota > Metazoa > Mollusca > Bivalvia > Lucinida > Lucinidae > Anodontia > Anodontia alba. The sequence continues at coordinate 51,292,651 of OZ024823.1, read as the reverse complement.
AAAACAAAAACAAACTAAAAACAGAATTAATGATTATAATAATGACAATTACAACAATAAACATTGTAGCATTTTTTATAGTGAACTAAAACACTAAATGAATTAACTTATTGATCCAAATAATTCCACTCCTGGGTACTTATTGACAATGGTCATTAAATGGCCGCCAATGCTGATTTCTTTCTCATATTTTTACATTTTTTGTATCACCAACTTGTCGCTCCCATTTTCCTCCTCCTCTCGCCTTTGCACGAGCTCGAATGGTCTATTACTGAACTGATGACGACACACCTTGCCGCGGTAGCTGACATGCACATATTATTCTTTCCATATGACAATGGATAGCGTACTTTTTAACCATTTTACCTGCCGCGTTAAGGGCCGTCGTCGTCATAGTCCTAGGTCTGTTCTATTTATGTTAAGTTACCGCCTGAGCATTATCTGTTTTATTCTAGCTATCATAAAGTATAACTTGTTTATTTTGTATTCTATGCATGTCGCTCTGAAACGTAAACCAGCTATTACTTACCCAAGCTGTCACCTAGTCCCAGGTAAAAATAAAGCAAATAATATACTTTTTACTAAGAAACTGATTAGCAGCTTGATAATATGTAACCTTCTGCTCTTCCTCCTACTATTGTTATTGTCAGGAGATGTACATCCGAACCCAGGCCCTGACTCGTACACAGAATCCGTGTCTTTGTCTAACTCAAACAGTCTTGCTTCTGTTGGCAATAAAAATAAATTGCATTTAAACATTCAAAGTATATTACCCAAACTAGATATCTTATAAGCAGAAATGCAAAATAACGATATTCTTGTTTTTACAGAGACTTGGTTGTCTCCACAAATAAGTAATGATGATATTCTTATAACCAATTTTAATCAACCATACAGAAAGGATCGTCTCGGAAGGCTAGGAGGTGGCGTAGCTATTTATACACGAGTAGGTATATCGTCAGTAGAGAGGACCGATCTACTCTATAATGATCTTGAAGCAGTCTGTATCGAAATTACATTGCAGTCTCATAAAATATTACTTTGTGGCTACTACAGACCACCAAACTCCGGCAACAATTATTGGGAACTTATTGAGCAATCTCTTGATAATCTTACAACCACTCCTATAAGTGATATCATCATTCTCGGCGATTTTAACTGCGACATGTTAGGTACCACATCAGCTAATAGAATAAATCAGCTTGCTTCTTCCTACAATCTTCATCAACTTATAAAAGAGCCAACACATTACACTGAACACTCTTCATCTTTAATTGACATCATTCTTGTGAGCAAACCGAAAAATATTTTGTATAGTGATGTAATCTCACCCTTTATACCTGATCTGATAAGATACCATTGCCCGACAGTATGTATTTTAAAATATATAAAACCGACTCAAAGGTGTTTTAAACGAAATATTTGGGTTTATGAGAAAGGGGATTATAACAAATATAGGCAACTGCTAACAGAAGTAGACTGGAATCGCATTTTATTTAAAGAAGACCTAAACGATATAGTAAATGAATTCACAGACACAATCACGAAAGCAGCTAAATCTTCAATTCCAAATAAAACTGTCCTCATCCGTCCAAATGAACCAAATTGGATCAATTCATCTACAAAAAGACATATAAGACAACGGAAACGATTGTACAAAATAGCAAAAAAGAATAAATAATGAACAAACCTGGATCAAATTTAGACAAAAACGTAATGCTGTAGTAGCCATGACACGCGAAGCTAAAAAACAACACACTGAAAAATTATCTGCAACACTGAAGGAAAATATAAACAATTCTAAAACATGGTACCAAATCTCAACCAAATTTCTCAATTCAAACTCTGATAAACCATCCATTTTGTGCCTAGAAACTGAAGACACTTTAGTCGAAGCTGACGCAGATATTGCGGACGTTCTTAATAAATACTTCGCTAAACAGTCCACTGTAAATGACAAACATGCTAGCTTACCAGAATTTGAACCTCCTAATCATCCAACCTTAGAATCTATAAGGATTACAGAACAAGATGTTAAAGACGCTATATCAGTTTTACAATGTAATAAAGCATCTGGTCCTGACAAGGTCAGTCCAAAACTTATTAAAGAAGGTATGAACCAACTCTTGACCCCGTTAACTAATCTTTTTAATATCTCCTTACGACAAAAGCAATTTCCGGTGCTATGGAAAGATGCAAATGTTATTCCAGTATACAAGAAAGATAGCCCCTCGAAGCCAGAAAACTACCGCCCGATTTCTCTTTTAAGCTGTCTAGGAAAAATCATGTAGCGATGCATACACAAACATCTTTTTAACTATTTGAAACTAAACAACATAAGACCACCTTATCAGTCTGGGTTTCAGAGTGGTAACTCTACTATAAATCAGTTGGTCTATTTATACAATAAATTTCTGAAAGCTTTGGATGAAGGGAAAGAAATAAGGTTAGTATTTTGTGATATAAGCAAAGCATTTGACAGGGTATGGCACAAGGGATAAATATTTAAACTTAAGTCTATAGGTGTTTCTGGGGATATGCTAGAATGGTTTACAAATTACCTTAGCAATAGGAGACAACGCGTTTGTATAAGAGGCTGTATATCACCCTGGCTGAAAATTCTTGCCGGTGTTCCTCAGGGATCTATCCTAGGGCCAACTTTGTTTTTGATTTACATAAATGACATCATTAATGGCATAAAAAGTAATATCTTGTTTGCGGATGACACTAGCCTGTTTAAAATAGTAGAATCCCGATTACTGCTGCTCTTGAACTAAATCTCGACTTAAAGCTCTTATACACTTGGTCCAGTCGCTGGCTTGTTAAATTCAATCCCTTAAAATTCGCATCATTAATAATAAGTAAAAAGCGTACAAAACCACAGCACCCTCCCTTAATTATGGGGAACACTACTATAAGTGAGGTAACTCAACATAAACATTTCGGACTCGTTTTCTCAAACGACGCCACATGGACAAACCATATTGCCGGGATAGTAGCGAAAGCATGGAAGCGAGTTGGCTGTTTAAGACGGAACAAATTTATCTTGGACAGATCCTCACTGGAACGAATGTATATATCATTTGTCCGTCCTCTTTTAGAATATGCTAACATAGTTTTGGATAATTGTACAATAGAAAATAAGCGCATAGGTCAAAATATACAGTTGGAGGCTGCTCGAATAGTCACAGGTGGAACAAAGCTTTGTAGTATTCAAAGATTATATGACGAAACGAAATGAGAAACTTTACAAAAACGTCGAACTAAAACATAAACTCTGCCAGCTATACAAAATGATTAACGGATTCTCTTCCAGTCTCGCGTACGGTAACTTACTCTACTTCCTTTCTTTCTTCTACTATAAGGGATTGGAACTCGCTCTCCACAGATCTTAAGAACGCGGTCTCCATCGCAAGCTTTAAAAAAAACCTTAACACTCCTATCCATACTCCACCAAAGCATTATGTAAAGGCACAGTTATCACGAGCTGGACAAATCTACCACACAAGACTAAGACTTGAGTGCAGCTCTCTCAACCATCATTTATATCAAAAGAATCTTATGGATAACCCATATTGTACGTGTGGCCAACTAGAATCATCCACCCACTTTTTCTTGCAGTGTAATAAGTATAATTTGCAAAGACAGCGTTACCTGGCCGTTATACCGTACCAGCTGACCCTTTCACTCCTTCTACACGGGATCCCTGGTGAATCAGCGGCTGTAAACGACACGATTTTCAAGCAAGTTCAGCTCTATGTTACCTCTACGAGACGATTTGTATTCATAAATAACGATGCCCACTAATTATATAAAAAAAAATCGATCTACTATCATCACAAAAAGCTATGTAATCAGACTGGCCTATGGACTACAAGCGTAAATCTTAGTTGAGACCCTTAGTCACCGGGCGGGGTGGGGAGTGGGAGTGTCATGGAAGCGACATCCTATTGTCATTGTATATGTATATACATTTATCCTTTACATCGACATATATATGTGTATTTGTAAGTGTGCGTATATGTATGCATGTTTGTACGTATCTGCATGTAAGTAAACGTATATATATGTATGTATATATGTGTGTATATGTATGTATATGTATATATATATATATATGTATGTGTATATCTATCTATCTATCTATCTATCTATCTATCTATCTATCTATCTATCTATGCATGTATATGTATATGTGAGTATGTATGTATATATTATGTATATATGTACGTGTGTATATATATATATATATATGTGTATGTGTATGTATATATACATATATATAATCTACGTTTACTAGATTGAGAAATCATGCTATGTTCTTGAAATAAAAAAATGTCAAAATGATATTCGATATATTTCTATGTTGAAATATGTATGTAAATTTTGCATGCGTGTGAGGAGATGGACTCTATAAGCTTTAAAGCTTTCGTCCAGATCTTTCTTCTAGAACGAGCGTTCGATTATGAATGTATGTTTGTATTTTCATAAAAAATAGAAGAAATAAATATTGTTTAAACCAAAATACTTGTGTTGCCATTTCAAAACTGCGTTCCGTTCCGTACCGCAAAGTATAAGTATCCACACCGATAATTATATTTAACAGAACGTAACGGAACGGAATAAAAATATCAAGTCATGCTTTCAGCTTCAAGCAAATCAGAATAATGAACCCTAGCAGCATGCAGATATACCAAAGACTCTATATATAATTGTCACCCAGTGATCAGTCAGTAGAACACGAGTAGAAGATCAGAAGGTTTATTACAACCAAAAAGGGTATCCTAAAAATAAAATACAACAATATTTACACAGTGCCACACATGTACATATTACATGTTTATCATATCAATATCAATCTGCATAGAAAACCGGACAACGGACAACGGACTGCAGCATTTATCAGACAGTGATTACTACAATTAAAAGAACTTACGAGATGTATAGAAATTGTCAGCATATTCCAGGATATTGAAACTTTAACCATTTCAACGTTTTCGCCGAACTGGCCAAAGTTTCAACACGGCGTTTATTTGGAATCCCAGATAGACAATTATAGTTGAACACAAGATATAAATAGAATTACTAACTACCGTCTCAGTGTAAAACATAATCGTACCTGGATTACTGAAATAGACTTGAAAGTAATATGAAATTACTTCATCTTGGTAACTGACGATGTTAATTCAAGATGGATGACCACAATAATAAAGAAAAGTGCGCGTGAATTAAACACGTGAAGTGACATGCACATTATTATTGGTTGTTAGTATTTTTATGTCACACACACACACACACCTTTTTCTCTGATTGGATTACTATCGTATACACCAGCTATAAATAGCAACGGGGAATCACCGTCGAATTCCATTCCAAGAGGGTTCGTTTAACAACGAAACGAAGAACAACGAATACGAAAATAAATTACCCCATTTCACAAAGTATTAACGAAAAATTCACCTTTGTGACATTCTCCCCTGCTAGGGAAAATGTCTCCTGACATTTTCGATTCAATCTAGCATGACAATTTCTATTAAAACGCATTTTAAAGCAAATTATGTCACAGTAATGGAATTCACAATTCTTGCTTGAACTTATCATATAATTTCCATTGTATTGCAGGATCACTGTATCATCAATAAGAATCAAACATGCAACTATCCAGCCAGCAGCGTTGACATACGAAAATATCAACTGTACAAATTCCATGTAAATGAAATTACTCTTATGACTGCAATTTCCCTGTTTCATGATAATACTTAATAATCTATAATCAGACTTAATATGAAATACAATACGTAGATGGGGCTTCGTCTGCTAATTCGCAGTTATTCGAACAAACAAATCCCAATTTAAGCAAATAAACTCCTTAAATCAAGTACTGCTCATGAAACAATATATCAAAATAGATTTTGAACCCTACCTAATTTTAATTAGATTATCTCTGTGACATTCTCCCCATGCATAACAGGAATATAAAAACAGAATAAAACTGATCAGAAATATGTATTAAGTCATACAAATATTTCTGTTTGATTGTCAGCTACATTGGCTTTAGCCTGACTAACAATCCAATCGCCATATCTGTCTGGTGGTTTTCTTGCTCTACCAGAACGTCTGGGAGCTGCTTCAGTAATAGACAATACACCATCAGATGGCTCTACAATTGCTATTGGGTCTGAATATTGGGATACTGTATGAGTGTGGTCCCCACATCGATCACTGATAGTGAAACTACTGGTGTCATGACTGTTTAGTGGTATACTGGAGTTTCTATATTCAGAAACATTACCATTTCTACCAGAATAATTACTAGCAGTCGAAATGGGCCTAGACCTCCGTCTTACAGGAACAATAATTGCTTCTGTATCAGAATCAGAATCCGAAGAAGAACTATTTACAGACGAAACAGTAGCCCTCCGCCTAGGTCCACCTGCCCCTCCCTGAGCCAGTCGATCATTGTTTGATAACAAGGATTCGTTTGTCCCAGCAAAGGAAGAAATAGAACCAAACGGAAGGAGCATGTTTCTATGCAAAGTTTTCGTAGATTCATCTCCAGACTCCCTCTGAACATTATAGACGGGGATGTTTCTATCAGGTTGGCCGACCACAATATATGGATATTTATCCCACTTGTCTGCTAATTTGTTCTTGCCTTTCAGACCAATTTTTCTAATTAAAACACGATCGCCAATATCAACAGTAGACTCACGGACTTTTGAGTCATACTGTTCTTTTTGACGAGAGGCAAATTTTTCTGCTTCACTAGAAGCTGCTTTGTAAGCAAAGTGCAACCGCTTTTTAAGCTTTGTTGCATAATGCTCTCTACTTTTAATTGGTGGGTCCTGTGAAGACTTGATCCCTAAAAATGCATCCACGGCTAGTCTGGGGTGTCGTCCGAACATTAAAAAGTACGGTGGAATACCTGTACTATCATGTTTGGTAGCATTGTAAGCATGTACCAAAGGAGCATCGAAAGATTTCCAATCTTCTTTCTGACGATCTTCCAGGGTTCCTAACATGTTCAATAACGTTTGATTGAACCGTTCCACCATACCGTTCCCCATGGGGTGGTATGGAGTTGTTCTAGATTTCTTAACACCAGCCGATGAACAAAGTTCTTTTATGACATTACTTTCGAAGTTTCTTCCCTGATCACTATGTAAGCGAGCAGGGAAGCCGTAATGCACAATGAATTGTTCAAAAAGAATCTTTGCCTAGGTTTTTGCCAACTGATTACGTGTCGGAAAAGCCTGAGCATACCTGGTAAAGTGATCTGTTATTACCAGAATATTCTCAAAGCCCCCTTTGGATTTCTTCAAAGACAAAAAATCAATGCATACTAATTCCATTGGCTGGGTGCTAAGAATATTAACCAGTTCAGCTGTAGGTTTGGTAGAGGACTTGCGTTTGATACATCTGTCACAGTTCTTAACTTTGTTTTGGACATCTGTCTCAAACCCAGGCCAAAAGAACCTAGAACGAACTAGAGAAAGAGTTCTCTCTTGACCTTGATGGCCAACATCATCATGCAGGTGTTTAAGCACCAGAGCACGAAAACGTACTGGAAGGACTAACTGACGAAACTTTTCGCTCTGAGTCTGCACTGGTCGCAAAAGTCTTTTTGTCCTCAAAGTATTTTCTAAATTTCCATGTTCCCTCAAATAAGTTTCATTGCCTTGTTCTCTGCGGCGTCTGATCTGGGTCTACACTGTTTGCATATGCCTATTTGTCCCAATACTTAGGGTCATTTAAATACATGCCAGTTTCGTATGCATTTCTGACTAGAAAAGGCGCTATAATTTAACGAACTAAGGTTTGTTAATCTATCTTAGCGGTTTCCCGCCATGATTTCACACGACGTTACCGTTTCGAACAAGCGGTCTCTTCATGCGAGACAGGGGAAATGTTACTTTCCGACTTGCATTTTCTGGGTATCTTCACTTATAAAATACTGGAAAGGCGAACATCCCAGAAATGCATGTCGTCGACCGGTGGCGTGTCTGAGAAGACCCATGAGCATCTTACAAACATGAATAGCCATTTTAATTGTGGGCAGACTGCTATCTCGCATATTAAGCGCTAAAGTACTATTTTGCTTGCCGCTGCCTGCCGCTTTTCAAAGGAAAACGTAAACATTATCTATCTATACCTGTCTCTTCATACAGCTTACACCCTCAACTGTGTATTATGAACCACAATATAAGTGTAACGGTGTGTTTGTGATTTCTATCACGAAAATTCATTGAAAAAAAGGGGAACGGAACAAGATATCCAGCTTCCATCAAGTTAGAAAAATGAACCCAGGCAGCATGCAGATATACTGAAGACTCTATAATGATTTTGGTTTTGCCATTACTAAACTTTGTTCCGTTCCGCAAAGTATAATTATCCACACTAATAATTATATTTAACGAAACTACAAGAAACAAGCTTGAGTGAACTTGTAACATAAACAAGAAATGAAAGTTAGATTTCATGTAAGCTATTCCTATTGACACCAGCCGACCTTACAATTAAATGTGACCAAACGGAACATTACTAATATACCTAACTTGGATGAAAGCTTTCATGAAAGCATACAAACCTGGGTGTAAAATAGAAAATCCAATAATTAATAACTTGGCTATATCTCGTCTCATATATCTGTCGTTTACTGTGCATTTCAAGAAATCGGTTCAGTTATATCAAGATATGACAGAACCCCGGTGAACAAGTTAGATTGAAAATGTGCACTTCTTCAGAAGCTAATATACATAGATACTGAAGCTAGAATTAGTAAAAAGGATTCAACTTAAAGGTAAGTTAATATTTGATCACTCATGTTGTATGCCAGACTACCTCTTTTATTAGGGTTTTAGAAGTATAGACCCTTGAATATATATAAAGCATGCTTTCTCGAAAGCCGACAAACCTTGAATATTTTATCGGCCACAATGCTTGTAAGCATTAGTGAAATATAAACTGAACAATCTGACCCGCTTTTGTGTACACAGACCTTGTTCAAACTTTGCAATGAAGAACAAAAGTATAAAGACTCTAAATACCACGTAAAGCATTATCTATCAATTGCAAGCAAACAGCCACTGCTGTATTTTAACAAGAAACCAACTTATTAATATTCAAAACATTTAAGGAATTCCTAGGCAGATTTAATGGCAGTATATCCTATCACTGGAAAACCAGCTGGCCGTGCCGACATCCATTATGAACAAATGAATTCACTAAATCATTCTGCTTACAAGAAAGCAGACATTGCAGGCAGACTTCCAATTCACACCACGTCTATAATTTTGTGTTATGATGCTTGCTATTTCGTAAAAAGACTAGCTTACATATCAGCAGACATCCGAGCTTGAGCCTTTGTGTTTCATATTACTGGATTTTAGCTCTGCTCTTAATTTTGGGTCTGCTTTCATGAAAGCTTGTTAACCAGTGAACAGCGTGCAGATGCGATAACTCCTGAAATGTTTGATAAGCCACAGCAGGTCTATCGTTAGTTGAGTATGTTGAAAAACAGTTTTCATGTAAGCAGACCCAAAAAACAAGAGCAGAGCTGAAATCACCGGCAAACATTTATGAAAACTTATGACTGACTAAATAATGCATAATTAACCCTGGCTTAGATGCAAGTAGTTGTTGCTGTTACAAGAGACAAGGAAAAACATATCGGTGAACAAAACATTCAGTATTTCAGAGGCAGCTTACATGCAAGCTGACTGTTAAGCTACTGATTGAATTAACACTGAAAGGGTTATTCCTAGCTTACTAGTAAGCAGTTGCTGTTTCAAGGCAAGTAATATAGTACCAGTGTGCAATACATCGGAAAATCAGCATTAGTTTTCAAGTAAGCAATTCTTACCAATGTTTTGTTCGAGCTAAACATTCTTCACATCACATTATGCTGGAATGAAATGAACATAATCATGAAGTGTACTATTTAAGTCTGCTCACATAAAAGCATTTATGCATTTATTTAGAGATATAAATAATTTGAATAATTTACATCTACATATCAGATGAAAATTGAATATCCATAAATCAAGTTATTGATGCCTAGAAATTGATTTATAGATATATCTATCTCAAACAAGGATCAATGATAAAATAGGCCGGTGTATCCCACATAAATGCACAAGTGAACACTTCAGTCAATAAGGGAATTACTGCAGAAACCAGCTACAAACACGCCTGGAAATTACTGAACATTCTAACAAACATACTGTGTCAGAATGACCTCAGTGTGATAGTTGCAGGGCTTCCAGAGGTGAGGGTTGGGGAGATTAATTTTTGGGCCAAGTTGTTCAAAGCTAGCGAAGCTGTGAAGTTAATAAGGTTTTTTACAATGATATTGTTTGCCGAAAAAATGTGCAAAAGCTACTTACTGCTTTTGAGCAAAACTATCAGGTTATTTGATGCTATACTTTGTTGAAACATTTAAAGTATTCAACACAAAGTCATTGGGTTAACAACGCTTTGAACAACTGTGCCCAGAATGTGAAAGAGGTGAACCCAGCCGTACCTGAATAAGTTTTAATCATAAAATAGCCATCTAGTGATATTAGCAACAAAGTGTTCTTGCGACCAGCAGAGCTTAGCCTGCATATTTACTAAGTATGAATAGAGACTCCAGAGTTTGCTATTTGTATAGTTTGTGATCCATGGAAGGCTCAGGCGACCAGCAAAGACCAAACGAACTTTGCAGATATGCAGGCTGATATTACCTTTACTAGTTGCACATGCCGCTTTGTTTGAATTCTCAGTACAATTCAACACTGAGCCGGACATGACAGTCAAAATTTATCTGAATAACAAATATATGCATGTACAGAAACAACACTTCACCTAAATACTAAGCCCCAATCATGCCTATGGCAGTAAAATGTTGCCCCTTCGCCTATTCAGAAGCTGGGGTAGTTTTTGAAGGAATTAAGTAAAAAAGATCTTTCCACTAATTAGTGACAAGATAAAACAGTTATTAGATAAATTCTCATCACTTGATGCTAAGATAAATAAATTTCCATCACTGCTTATAGAATGTAGTGAATTAAATCTTTAATAAACATTTTCAATTTTCAATGTCTGCTGAGTTCCCGCCATCATTTGAAATAGATGTTATCATAGTGTCATTAGACATAATGTACCAGTGTTATGCAGGTTTCCCGATGTAACCGCTGTTAACTGATGACAATAGTAAATTAGAAATGTTTTCAGAGAAATGCGTATGTCACCCACTAAATGCCTCTGATCTTGAAAATGAGGTCTAGGTCATCAAAACCCTTACGCTACTTTCGATCTGTAGAAATGATTATTAATTCACATAAAATATGAATCTGTCCGTTATGTCAATAAACAATGAGCAAACAAGGTCCTGTTTTGCAGTGCAAGTCTCTTGCAGTGATGTTGAAATGTAAGTCAAGGTCACAAAAACCTAATCATTGCTGAAAATCAAAATAATGTTACGATATCAAAACTATCGAGAACCCATTGATCAGTCAGAAGATTCCGTACAGGCCCGCATTTTGAGGTTAAAATTTGAAGTCTTAGTGCCTCTGCGACTTTGAAAAATTCGTCAAGGTAATCAAAGTAAAGACTATCTCAACTGCGTTATGTACTATGTCGATTAGAATCTACTCACATGGTCAGGAGGCAGAGTGCAGAAAAGCTTTTTAATAGCATAAGTCATGTGTTAATAATAAAAATTGGGTCAATGTCACCACAATATAATCAGTTCTACATGCAAACCACTAATATAATGTACCAAGTTTTATTCAGTGCCTTTCACTGTTTCAAGCGTCAGAGTACAGACAAGCTTACTTTAAATAGTCTTTGTCCAATGGTGACCTTGAAAATTAGTATAAAGTAACCCAAATCCAAACAGTTCTTGAAACCATCCCACTTACATTACACACCAAGTTTGACCCAAATTGATCTTTAGGTTTAAATTTGAGTTGCGAACCGAATTTTATGTATTTCTGTACTAAGAGTAGCATCGGGACCCAGGATGAAGTTGGCTAGCTGTAAAAGTGCTTTAACCCCCTCCCCTCCCCCTCCCTGGTTTGCTCTGCTGACCGTTCTAAGGCAGTGGTCCCGGTGTTAGTCTTATTCTTTGGTGCTTTGTGGTTTATTCTGCGAGGCGATTTGTTGTATGTCTTACCTTGTGCCATTTTGTTCTTGTGTTTTTCAGTCCTTTTCGCATTGCGATTACCTCGCTTGGGGAAGAGAGATAGCTAATCTTAGTGCTTTTCGTACGTTTGATCGATTTGTGCTTGTTTGGATTTGTCGGTTTCCTCTTCCTCTTGATGTCTGGGAAGGGCTGCGGTTTGTGATTGTGGCACTCCCTGGACTTTTCTCTTACCTTTAGATGCTAGAGTGCAAAGAACTTATTGTTTATACTCCAAGTGCCCTGGTCACCTTGAAAAAGCTTTGTCAAAATAGCTGCAGTGTTATAACAACAAATCTGCAGTGTTATAACAATAATTGGCATTTTTCTTATTATAACTTTATGGCAACTTTAAGCTGCCATAATAATCAAAATGTTTGTGCTGTGGCAATGAAAACATACATTTTTGTAGCGGATTATTACCAAACATAACTCTGCAAAGTATCAGCTTTTAATATCATATGGCTTCTGATGAATCAATTTTTAATAGCTTTTTCCATTTTACGACTTTTGGTTGTCATGGCAACCAATGGGAATGAGAGGCGGGAATAAAATTATCTCTTTTGTAGAAGATTATTCAAGGCACAATTCTGTAAAGGATTTCTCAAAATATATGCAAGAGTATAACAATAAAGGCTCTTTATTTAATTTTCCCGTAGCAACCAAAGTTGAAAGTAGATTTTCATAAAAAAAAAGAAAACATAAACTTTAAATCCACAATCCATGGATGTTACAAATAAAATTTGGACCCATTTGCCCTGGTGGATTCAGTGGAGATGACGTTTTAAAGTGTGTATGCCAACAACGCTGACGACGGATCCCTGCCTATCCTTTCAGCTCCCCGGGAGCCATCGGATCTTGTGAACTAAAAAATGAAAATTGTCAATAAACAGCGCTTATTCGATACCCCACCCCCTGCATAAAAATAAGGTCCAAGTCCCCAAAATCTTATCACTTCTTTTCCTTATCCCAATGAAGTATCTGTGCTAGCTTGAACAAATTCGATTCAATGATTCATGAGATATGGTGCACACAGGTGTCATTTTTAGAGTCTTTATAATATAGCGACCTTGAAAATGAGTCAGGGTCACAAAAATCTAATCACTTTTTTTTCCAATTCCTAAGTATCTGTGCTAGTTTGTTAAAATTCCAGCCATTGGTGCAAGATATAGTGTGCACACATGCTTTTTTTCTTTTCTATCAAAACTTGAGTTTCAAAGTGCTGGTGTGACCCTGAAAACGAGATAAAGGTCAACAAAATCAAACAACTTCTTTCCCCAATCCCAGTAATATATCTGTGCTAGTTTGGTCCAATTCCATCTATTGATTCATGAATTAGAGTGCACAAGACTCACTTATTGAGTATTTATAATGTAGTGACCTTGAAAATAAAGTCAAGGCCACCCAAATCAAATCACTCCTTTCCCCGATACAGATGATGTATCTATGCTAGTTTGGTCAAAATCCATCCATTGGTTAATGAGAAAGTATGCACACAAACCTTTTACAAGACTCACTTTGGAGTCTTTAGAACGTAGTGACCTTGAAAATGAGGTCAAGGTCACAAATCTAATCACTTCTTTCCCATGTCCTAACAATGTATCGGTGCTACTTTGTTAAAATTCCTGCCATTGGTTCAAGATAAAGTTTGCACACAAGCTTTTTTCTATCAAAATTTGAGTTTCAAAGTGCCAGTGTGATCTTGAAAACGAGATAAAGGTCACTGAAATCTTTCCCTAATCCCAGTAATGTATCTGTGCTAATTTGGTCAAATTTCACCTAATGATTCATGAGATAGAGTGCACACAAGGCTCACTTTTTTGCGTATTTATAATGTAGTGTTCTTGAAAATAAGATCAAGATCACCAAAATCTAATCAATTCTTTCCCTCATCCTTAGAATATATCTATGTTAGTTTGGTCAAATTCAAGCCATTGGTTAAAGAGATAATGTGCTCACAAAGCGTTTTAATGCATTAACAAGCTCACTTTTTTAGTATTTATAATGACCTTGAAAATAAGGTCAAGGTCACCAAAATCTAATCACTTCTTTCCCCCATCCGTATCATGTATCCGTGGTAGTTTGGTTAAATTCCAGCCATTGGCTAAAGAGATAGTGTGCACACATACTTTTTACTGCATTAACAAGGCTCATTTTTTAAGTATTTATAATGTTCAGACCTTGAAAATAAAGTCAAGGTCACCAAAATCTAATCACACCTTTGCCCTATCCTGATAATGTATCTGTGCTAGTTTGGTCAAAATCCAGCCATTGGTTAAAGAGATAGAGTGCACACAATCTTTTTACTGCATTAAGAAAAAAAAAATACAAAGGGCAATAACTCCAAAAGAAATGGCTCCTAGCACTTATTAGGAAAACAACAGCGTCGCGGACGGACACACGGACGGACGGACAGACGTACGGACAACATGAAAACAGTATATCCCCACACAAAGTTTGCGGGGGGTATAAAAATTCTAAAGGGTATAACTATACATCTTCTTCTTCATCCGGTCCTTCACCATTCAAACACTGCAATTTTGTGACCAGTCTTGCTGGCATGTGCTTTGTTGTATCCCATTTAAAAACTGCAAGGACAAGGTTTTGGTTAACTGGATCTGGTTTGCAGTCTTTAAATTCTGTGTTCGTTGTCCAGACAGATGTGTAGGTCCCACTCCACCACTGAATCTGAACTTTTTCGGAGCTTGCGACACTACCTCAACAATGAATGTTGCTGTGCCTTTGCTGACTTCACTGCAACAAAGTAGCCTTTTGCTGCAGCTTCAGGCTTCATAATGACATCTGAAATTAGAAATTGTATCTTGTTAAGAGCTGTTGAGAAACTGAGACAAGCAAAAACTCCAAAAAAGCAACTGGACCCTGAAATATAGGTTAGGATCACATATGGATGAGTGTATTTAGGCTGTCATGCCAAGATATAAGTATGTTCTAATTTTCAGCTGCAGTTATTAAAAACTATCCCAAATACATAATCTGAACAAAGTCGCTGGACCATTGATATACAGGTCAAGACCACCTATGGATGAATTAATTAAGATGGCCATGCCAAGATATAAATTACCTATTGTTGTTGAGAAAGTGACCTTAGGGCAAAAAGTTAAAGTTACTGAACAATAAGTTATAAGTCAGGATCGCATATGTTAAGTGCATTTAGAAGTTCAAGAAAGTTGTTATATTATAGTTTCAGTCTGTAAACAATAGCGCGATTTTCTTGATTTTCTTTTATCTTCCAGTGTCTAAAGTACAAAAAGGCAATGTCATGGGTTTTGCAAATGGAAGGAGATGAACAAACAGAAAAGTTTTCTCGCATGCGTAAGAGCACAATAAGTATCCTTTTAAAACCAAAGATGATATCTTACCCTATTTTCGTTTTTTAGTTTTCCATTCACATGAGATATCAGTATGTTTACATCCCATAGCTTTTATGTTGAATGAAACAATCCGCAAACCGATGTGTTGATAATACTTCACGAAAGAAACATTGAATAACGAGAAGCGGGATGGGCATTGTCGTCCGATCCCTATTTGCAGTTTTAATGCATTTGACTATGTGCAAAACCGTTTGCGTTTCCGTATCGTCTGTCCATTCCGAAAAGCTTGAAAATCACCTTCTGGTTACTTTATAAGCTAAAAGTTCATAGCAAAAGGTTATCGCTTTGTGAAGGGCACCTTTTTTGGATTTGAATCTATGTATATCTAATGGTACAGTTCCCACCAAAATATATGATAAACGGGACGATTTTGATTTTGATATAGTCAATTTCCCTTTTCTGGATAGCGATGTCCCCGGCGTACCTCATATGGGGTATACATATCTCAACTTATAAGATTCGCAAGAGCTTCTTCAAATCTTAATGACTAACTACCGTAATAAAGCCCTTACTGCCAAACTTCTTAGGAAGGGCTATCGTTATTTTAAACTTCGTAAAGCGTTTTCGAAATTTTATTGCAGACACAGTGCCTTGTTAGAAAAATATAGCGTCAGTATGAAAACACTTCTGCAACAAGGTATATCGGAACCCGAATTTTATGGTGACTTAGTGTACAGATTTAGAAAAAATTGTAGGTAAATCTAACTTTTCGGAGCAATTCAGAAAACTTATTAACTGTTATAAAAGAATTGGCTATAGCCTGGATATTATGCGGCAGACTGCATGCCTAGTTGTCAACCCAATCATTGTTGATGGCTATGCTTCACTCTTTAATTGCACGACGGCGGTTCGGGCCTCAGACTCAATGACGGCCTCTTCGTAAAACTTTAACCAGTGGGTTGAGGCTTGACGATATGTCTTTGGCTTGGCCCGCCGTGGTTCAACTATTGGTTTTCATTTACTCTGGCATACAGTAGAATGAGCCATGAGTACTCGTCTTTGTTTATTATAGTGATTAATTTGATGTTTATGTTTTCGCTTTGATGCATTGACTGAGTTGGGAGCCTTTATGCGGACCGAATTTTTATGTATTTCTGTATTAAGAGTAGCATCGGGACACAGGGTGAAGTTAGCTAGCTGTAAAAGTGCTTTAAACCCCCCGGTGGTTTGCTCTACCGACCGTTCTAGGGCGGTGGTCCCGGTGTTAGTCTTACTCTTTGTTGCTTTGTGGTTTATTCTACGAGGCGATTTGTTGTATGTCTTTCCTTGTGTCATTTTGTTCTTGTGTTTTTCAGTCCTTTTAGTATTGCGATTACCTCGCTTGGGGAAGAGAGAGCTAATCTTAGTGTTTTTCGTACGTTTGTTCGGTTTGTGCTTGTTTAGATTTGTCGGTTTCCTCTTCCTCTTGGGGTATGGGAAGGGCTGCGGTTTGTGATTGTGGCACTCCCTGGACTTTTCTCTTACCTTTTTTGATGCAATAACCATCAAGGTTCAGTAAGTCTCTCACATAGACCCTCACTTAAAACAGGTACCGACCCACATTTCAAGTATAGGAAACCCTCAAAACTATCTTGTCTCTTTGCAACTGGAACAATAATAATTAAGGAGTGGTTATTGAATGCTTTTGTTTTTGCTAAGCCATCAACATTTTTTTATATGATGTTACACTGTCCTCGGGTGGGATCGGGGTGCAGTTTAGAAGGTATTTCTGTGGGGTATTCTTGATCCCTTGGTCATTTTCTTTTTTTACTATGCACATACAGATTTAGTATATGGCCATCATTATGGATATCGTCATAATCATATCAAGGTCATATTAAATCATGTAATGGACAAACACCTGTTCAGATGAATTTTCTGTCTTTTCTAATGATACTTACAATCTTGTTTGTTGTCTGCAATATTGCTAGCTTGGTTGTGTTCGAAGTCAAATATATCGCCAACACAGCCTTTACTTGTGGCTTCTGAGGATGCATTTGTGAATAAACCAAGCGCATTTATAACAACTTCACTACAATCTGGCATTTTTAGTTTAATAAGTGTCGTCGAATGAAAAGGGTTCTTCAGATCTTCACACACAATGAGACTAAAGTGTTTGTCTACATCACGCCATATACTGGAACCACCAATAAAACAGCAATGTCGCCACAGTGGCTCATTTAGATGAAACTGCACATCCAAAGTTAATAAATCTGTGAACTGTATATCTCAGTAAATAGAGTTTATACAGACAAAATTAGGATCTGCAGCGGAAATTTTTTTTTTTTATTTCTAGTCAACAACATAGATTGACTCCTCTGCCTAGATTAATGATAGATCGAATTTGGACTTATCTGTTTTACTATATGTTTTGTTGTCATGATTCACTGTGAATTTAAATGACCTCTATTCGGATTGATTTGTTATTGTTATTGTGTATAACACTGCATCGGAATTGAGAGCGATAGTTGGGATGATTTGTAAAGCAAAACTAGCTAAAAGCGTTCCGATCAGAAATCCAAGATTGCTGCCAGCCGCCACCATGAAAATATATTTTGAACTTTTTCTCCTGAACCGAAATGTCTGATGACTCGAAAATTTTCTGGTACTCAGATTAGCGATACAGGACCATTTTTATGATGAGTACCACCTAACCGATACCTTGTGCAGCTGATCGTTCATAAGCGATGATTCTGTTGTTTTGTTTTCTTCTATTGTTTTCTTTAATTACCAGGGCCCGGTTGTTCAAAGCATCGTTAGCTTAACGAGCTCGTTAAGGGTCATTTCGTTAACTGTTCTAGCGGATTCAATACACAATATTCTGATATTTTTTGCTGAAAAAAATTGTGAGTAGCTTTTGCACTGCAAAAGCTACTCACATTTTTTCAGCAAAAAATTTCAGCATATTTGCGTATCACTCGATTAAAATTTTAACGAATCGTTAACTAACGACATCGTTAGCTTTGAACAACTGGGCCCTGGCTCCAGTGCATGACTGAGATTGTGCGTTTAAACGGCTCCCAAACCATAAAAATCTGAGATCCCATTTCTCACAACCTGGCTCAAATGTGAAAATAAATTATCATGACGGGGCTAGGTTAGAATAAGATTTGCACTATATTAAAAATCTTACAAGCCGAATAGAAACCGGCAGGTATTCAGATTTGACCATCCAAGCGGCACTACCCCGTACTTATTTTTTTTTTTTTTTTTTTTTTTTTTTTTTTTTTTTTTCAGAATTAGCACCGAATTAGCCCAGAAACGCTAATTATGTAGCACGTGTAGACTGTTTGAATGTAGGTTTCATATTAGAAAGTATTTGTAGAAAAGATGAAAACCTTCATAAGACATGTTTTACATGTACTATGCACTTTACCGCGTAATTCTCGAACGCCCTTTGTATATTTGCTAGTACTAGCCCAAGCTCCCAGTCCCAAATTTTTCGTCAACCCTACACGATCTTGGCCAGAAGGTTTGATGCTTTTTTATAGTAGAGGCATACCAGGTGTACCAAGCACAGGTGAGAGTATGGTATTTTAGAGTGGTGAAAGTCTTCAAAATGGTCACCATCCAAGATGGCCGCCATCCAAATAATAACATTCACTTAGGCAATATGAAAATTTATTAACATATTCCTCAGGTATAGTTTTTCAATTAAAATATGTCAATAACATCTGCAAACTAATATTTCACTTTAACAGATTAATTATCTGTACTCATTACACAATCAAACAGCGATAACTTCCATATAAGAAAAAACAACAACATTTTTTGCAAGCATTACAATGTAAAAATGCAGTTTTAGCATGTACTATGATATATTCTGTCTTATTCCCATGTGCTAGCCTGTTTGAAGGTTAACAGTGTTTATTCTGTTTATTGTAGAGCTTCATTCATTAGCTTTAAAAAAGACTACAAATATATAGCACATATACAGACATAAACTTAGAGTGGGTGGGGTAAACACTCAGTTTCACAGCAAATTAAATCTGGTTGTAGACACAAGAAATACAGGTAAATCCTTGTGACACAGCCAAAACTGTTAGTGGTATATCTTTCTGAAGGATGCGGTATTATTTCCATTTGTGTTTATGCATTAGAATCGAAATAGATCAGCTCTAGTATGTAATTAGGTAAGTAACAGATCACTATCCGTCAGTTGTAATTTGATATATCACTCACACTCTCTGATTTGATCTGCTTTTCGACGGACCTCTAATTTGTGTTCGAATATTCCACAAATCTCATCTAGAGCTGATCTATTTCTTTATCAAAATAAATTTTACACTTTCAACTAGTCTATAGACCTACAGCATTCAGTCTGCTCACATCTCCAATGCATCTGTTTACAAGCGGATTCGTTCACATCTTGACGCTTGCCCACGACAAGAGCAAGCAATATCACATCGCATTTCAATCCGTTTGCATGGACAATTTATGTTGCTTTTTTTTTGCATTTACAGTAGGTATCTGTTACAAGATTTTCAGGTGTGGTTCTGTTTTGTAGCAAAATCGGTTTAGTTGACCCTTTTTCACAGGTCCAGCCAAACTTAAATGGATCTAGTACTTCTGGGACTGGTTCTAAAGCTGACACCCAAATGTATGTTTGAAACACTGCTCGAAGAACATGGTTTTTTAATGCAACATCAGTTGGAGGTAAGGCCTCTAGATATTTATGGCCTCCATAATATACATGTGCTCTCAGAGAATTTAAGGTCTTAAATTCCTTATCCTTTGCATAAAGACGTACATATATCTTGGTGGCCATAGCGTTGACACGGTCTATTCCTGACTGCTGTCATTTTTGATGCCTCTGCTCAAAGTAGCAAGTTCAGATTCCATTTTTAGTTCACTAATAGCTGTCATAAATGCCCGTTTGCCTTTCCCAAACACAAAACTATTTGTGTCACATCCACTAATAGCATGCAGCAATGGAAGCATGTCCCTGTCATTTTCACTAAACCCATGCACTATTTCATGGATAGGAATATAATGTTCCTTAGATTTGATAAATAGCTCTTGAAGTCCATCCTCTCGAAGCTGTTCAAAATGAAATAAGGCCATGACAACAATATCTGTGTCTGAAGCACATATTGTAACTCTTCCACTTCCACATTTAACTGTAACAGCTACATGAAGGAAAACGTGTGTCTGCTTCTTCATGAGTGCTTGTGTTTCTCCTCATTACTTATATTATATTCCACATTAGAACTTACCACTTTCATTTCCATTCTGTTTTTAAATCCACCTGATAGGAATAGATGAGTCCTAGAATGTAAAATGTCTGAACTCGCAGTCCACATTGTGAACAGGAAAGCTAACAGGTTAGCTTTGCTTGTGCTATTGCACAATATTTCATCAAAATGTCTCAGAATTAACCCTTATCTCATTTCAACTTCTCTGAGAGACTCCTTTCTTCTTTGTCAACATCCACTGGCCTCTTTGAGATTCACATACCTGCTATTACGGTCTTGAACCCCAAATAAACCACCATATCTGTCAGCAACTAGATGGATATTTTGTGAGGGATAAGTACTAGTGATACTGTCGAGGATTCTTCTGGCATCATTTTCACTTTCTTCATTGTTTAATGGTGGCCTTGATCGAATATACCACATTACATCAATGACAACACGGTGGATATTTCCTCATTTCATGGGAAAGCAGCTCTTCCAGTTGATTTTTTCCTTCCTCGTGTCTGTTTCGTAACATAAGAGCTCTTTTTAAGATCTGATTTTCATCTGCAAGGTCACTTCTTGTAGACTTTGTCTTTTCTGCTTTATGGCTTTTCACTGTATTTGCCATCGTTTTAAGGTTTAATTTAGTTAATTTACCAGTTTCAACATAGTTTCTCAAAGCATTTTCTCCTTTTTCATTCAGTTGAAGAAGGTCATCTGTGATTTTTTCACTGGCTTTAAGGCTACTTGCAATGTTTACAAGGGCCTATGTGTCAGAGTATGTGAAGGGGTTTATCATCTCAACATTGACAGTTTCAATAATGTCATTCCTTTGTTCTGTTTCTCTTGACACTGTAGCTCTATTATCCTCATGATGATGTGTTTCTACCTCGTCCATATGAAGCATGGTTTTAACAGCTGATGTGACCCCTGCAGCAAATGGTAAGGTAAGAAACCATTTTTCTTGTCTCTGTATTTTCAGAGTTATGCCCTTAAGACCTGCTTGTCCAGTCTTCCCTTTTGCATCACAGTTTTGGGAGCATTCTAAGGCCATGTCAGTCCATATGCCATTAAAATTTCCACATGCATGCCCTCTTCACTATCAAATTTCCTTGTTGAAATTCTGTTTCAACCTCAGGCGCAGTCTGAGGCAATGCCTTCATTTCCGCAAGGTATGTGACAACTGCTTTCACATATTTCTGGTGATCAGCGGCTGCAATAACCTTTGCAATTTGTGTGACTGCTGTTAAATGTTCATTCCATATGCCTTTGCGTTCTGCATGGATATATAACAAAACATTTTGAATAAGTTCTACATAATTCAGCCAGAATTTGTCAGTTTTGTATTCAGATCTTGACTGTTTGAATTCATCTATTAGTGACCTTATTTGAGCAGAACATTTGCACATTTTGTCTGTTTTGACAGCACTTTCAAGATTACTTAGGCAGTCACATAAGCTAGTAAATACACTCACGTCACAACCTTTCTTGATACAGAAATCTTCAGATGCATACCACCACATAGCAATCATCGCCTCATGCATCCTCGTGTGCGCATTTATGGCCTGGTAATATTCCTTACCTGACAGGACCTTATTTACTGTGCCTTCAAGCATCACTTTGCTTTGAATCAGAATTTCACTTAAACCAGAGCTTAAACCAGAGCCAGACATAAATTTACCAACTGCTCCCAGATAATTCATTAGTAAGTGAAAACCTCCTAAACGCAAAATCAAATTTGTGAAGTTATCAGCGTTTTCCTTCCTCAGTGTATAACTTATCTCATAGATTGCTTGATCCTGCGTGACCTCTGTGTGCTTTAGTCCTAGTTTCTCACTGCTTTTCATGCAGATTTTGAGTGCTTCTTTTACTACATCAGGGTTTGTTGGTGGGTTTTGTAAGAAAGGACAATAGCCGATTGCAGTTGCTGCCGTATTTGACTGGCTGATGGTAGCATTGAAAACCTTCGACCCAGGACAGCAACTTCAAGGAGCTTTGTGGGGCTCAATCTTGCAATAGTGATTCTGCCATGGCATTATACTGATACATCACCATACTAGTAACATGCTTACTTGTTCCATCCAATGTACATTCTGAAAAGTCTAGATTATCAACTGCATATTGAGTAAATTTCTGTGGCACAATATTTGATGGAATAAAGATGCCATCTTCATCACTTTTTTCTGTGACTTCTAGTGCAACTGAACTTAAAACTCTTTTAAGATCAACATAGCTTATGCACAACCCTAATTTGTTCAAGACTGTTATGAGATCTCTGCTTCGAGTTTTAACATGTTGTGGAGTCCTGATGGAAGTTTTAGCAAATGCAATGTCTTGAGCAAGATTTAGAACTCGCTCATTCATAGTTAAACGAGATCCGGCTTTGTTTTCTAAACTGTCTTGTAATTTCACCCTGCCTGTTTCTTTGTCTATGTCTGAAGTATCTTTATTTTCGTTCAGTATGAAAGCTAATAAGTTGTACAAGCTATCGGGAATAAGTTTATCCGCTTGATTACAGTCTACAGTCTCACCATGCATTCGTGTCCTCATCTTTGATATTGTTTTTCATTTGTTTCAAGTCACTGTTAAGTCTTACAGAAGCCTCAAACATAATTTTGTTTGTTCGTTCCATCTCTGCTATTTTATCTGTCTGGTTATCATCATCAGAAATATCTGAATCATTATTTTCTGGAATAGGAATGTAGTTTTCCTCCATGTTTTTTTTTTCAGGTTAATGCATGCTTGAATTAATTTTCCTGCATTGAAGTTTCATTATTTTTAAAGGCAAATACAACTGCAACTGCACTCTTTATACAGCACCAAAGAACATGGTTTTTTGATGAAAACAGTATAAAGCTAACTTCTGTTTATTTTTATACACAAATATTTGGCTATCACATTGATATTGTATGCTTTCGTAGCATTTAGCTAAGAAGACTACTGTTTATTCAATTATAGCTATAAAAATTATATTTATGGTGGCCATCTTGAATGGCAGCCATTTTTAACACTTTCGCCAGCGAAATTTACATACTCTCACCTGCTCTATGATCTACTAGCATATATCTTTCAAAAACACATAAGAAACCTTCTGGCCAAGATTGTGTAGGGTAAATCAAGAATTTGATCAGTACTAAGATTTGGAGCTTGGGCTATACTGCGCAAGTACACGCGCGCGCGTGTGTGTGTATGCGTGCGTGTGTATGTTGCGTAGTCCTGAAACACTAGTGCCAGTTAACGGTCTGCATGTAAAACTGAACAAAAATTGAATAAGGGAGTCCGGGACATATTGGTACATGAGGGGCATGTCGGTCAATAGATTTTCCATCAAGCAACACATCAACATACCTATCGTCTTGGCAGTCATGAAAGATTTAAAGTTGAAAAGTGGTGTAAATGTTCATTACGTTAACGCTCTTGAATAATTTAGACTATAACACCGAAGACAAGAAAACAACCTACAATCCACCGAGAACTGGTTAAACATAAACAATGTCGCATCCGAAAACCAGATTAGCATCGTCGTTTTGCGCCGCGGTACTGATTTGCATCTGAATCATGATAGAAGCAGTGTTGGTACCTATGGCTGGTATAGTTCAAAAGTATAACATGACAAGTCTGAAGCTGGTTCTAACCATGTAGTTTCTTAGTATATAATGTGTTTAACAAAGCCTCGCGCCGCAGTCAAAAAGCAAAATTCTGAGACTTATTCTAAAATTTGTTTACATGCCTCCACGGTTATGACTAAAATCAAGAGAAGGGATAGTGTCTGAAAAAGGTTTCTCATTACTAATCTTTGTGCAAAAGTACCTTCATACAGAAGAACAAGAATATTTTTTTCTTTCGATATAGCTGAAAGAAAACTGAAGTCAAAAACACAAACAGACGTTATTGCTGGCAAACTTCACACTTTCTACTTTTTGTTGAATCGATCAAGACATTTTAGCATATTGCACATTTATTTCTTTTTCTCGTGTATACCACCACCCACATATGCTGACAAAGTAACTATATATTTAAAATGTCAAACATACATACATAAAACTCTGATCAACGTGCGTCAGCAAGTTATAAATGTTATTGACTTCCCTACCTTCGATGACATGCGCCGAAAGAAGACTAGCGGAAAAACATCCGAGACCAGAAAACATTGTAATACCCGTGTAATGGTCGACAAACAAGCATTACTGATCTAAAAAAAAAAAAAAAAAAAAAAAGCGTGCATTTTTATATGACGTGCTGGTACTGACATCACTGTTTCTCGGATTTTATCGTTCATTTCTATTCATTAAATATTTATAGTTATATAATAACGAGAGATGTAACACTGCACATGCTCCATAGCCTTGGGTTAAACTAAATGTTTTCGTACAATTAAAATGGGCCCAATGGTCCCAAAGGATCAGAAAATATAACCTTTACTGTGCTTAGTACGGGGAGAAGATTTACGGCCGCCGCGCTGCTCTTAACAACAAATGTTACCCTTTCATCCTTGAGCTTAGTTTCTGAAAAGGACTTTTCACTCTCTGAATTCGGACGCATCTACGTTGCAAATAGGGGTTCGAGTCAAATATTTATAGCTGCATGGCAAACAGTGTAGATCCTGATGAGACGGCTCATTATGAACCGTCTCAGCTGGATCTGCACTGTTTGCAAAGGTATCTGAAATGGTCTGCAGGGATGAAAGGATTAACTCTAAGATTGTTGAATTGAGTTTGCTCATGAAAGATAGGACTCATATCCTCATCGATCGCACCATCTCACACACGCTTTCATCATAACTCTGTTTTCAGCTAATATCTATGAGATCATTTGTTTGTCGTTAATATATGTATTCATCACTGAATTTCTGTGGTAGAGTGTTTCTTTTTTGAAAGTTTACACATTCAGTTACGCAAAAGGGGAATCAAAAATCAGAATAGTTGTGTAAATACGACAGCACCCTATGAAATTAGGAACTGTCTCAACTCGATCTAAGCTGTTCGCAAAGGTCTGCTGGATTGAAACGGCTGTGAGAATTTCCTTTTTCCTGAAGCACTATCATGTTTCGTTTTTCACCAGTTATGAACGAGAATTCAAAGGCAAATTAATCGTCAAGAAACACAGAGTAGTATAACCTTTTGACTTTTTGTTCATGAAAGGATTGATCCTTGAACTAAAGCAATGAAAACTCTCACAAAACTGAAAAAAAAAGAAGTCAAGTTTTCTGGGCCTGCCTACAGTAAAACCGCAATGGCTCGAACATCTTTGGGACCATGGCATTTTATCCGAGACATGGCTAGTTCGAGCCACTGAGGGTTAATCATGGCGCCAGGTCAATCAGCAACTGGTGATAATTTAGGGAAGTTTTTGATCTTCTATACAATAATGGTATGTTGAGTGTACTTATTAGAATCGCCTCGATGATGTGATTCTAATAAGTACATACAACACACGATTTCATTATAAAATTAGAAAAGTTTCCAAAATATTTGTTTCTTGAGCTTTTGGAAGAGTTTTCTAGGGACAAAATTGACTTCAAATCATCCATGATAAATGAACCGTCGGTGTTCGAGTCATCGAGGTTTTACTGTATCTAGTTTTGTCCATTAAGGCCTCATCTGTGAGCATCATGAAATTGAATGGGCTCAGTGATCACAAAGGACCAGAAAATATAAATTACACATTACTGAAGCAAAGGAAACGATTACGGCCGCCGAACGCACTAACACCAGCTGTATTGAAGATAAGTAGAATATAATAGGATTTTTTCTCTCATTCACAGGTACTTCGATACGTGCGATTCGCATTTTAACTACCTGCTCTTAGCTAAGGTTTATATGTGAAGGCCTTCATACGAGGTATACACAATTGTATTGTACTGCAAATTTCGCAACAATATGATTATATTTAGCATTATCTGCGTAAAGTAGACTGAAGTGGCACTTAGTTGGTCCTTTATTTCAAGCAATAACACCGCTAGGATCCAAAGTTAAAGATATTCTGATATAACGTGATTGGAAACACGTTTCCTCACATATTTTTTTATTGAAAGCATTACGAAAACACTGTGCTTAAGTATTAGTATAATACCATTGATACCATTATTACATGATTGGTGACATTCTTTTTCTCACATACCTATGAATATGTGGGTCGAGAAATCCCTATGCTTTCTTTTCAGCGGCAAAATCGATCATACATCGGTGCTCATGTGGGATAAGCGTTGCTACATACGGGACAGCTTACACGCGACACGACGTTCCAAATTATGATGACGTCTGGTTTCTACGTTTGTGCCGCTAGGTTTTGAAACGGCGATTTTTTAAATTTTTAAGCATTTGTATCATCGGATGACATCAGGTTTATACCTTGCATACTGCTTAAACAATATTATTGCATTTTTTCTGTACTTGCAAAAGGCAAAAAAAAAATGAATAAATAAAAAGTAAAAAAAATAAAACTAAATAAATAAGAAAAATAAAGAAGATAAAATACACTTGATAATTACTTGTTTAGTTAGGTATATTTATCTTTGGCAATTTATCTTTTTTTTTTTTTTTTTTCTTTTCTTTTTTTTTTTTTTTTTTTTTTTTTTGATAAAAAAAATATTTGGTTAATATGATAGTTTGGTAAATTTAGCTTTTCCAGCATAAAATAATTTTAACATTATATTGATTTTCTTTTTAAACCTTTCAACCCAGCAGACCAAACCAGATGCTTGTGCAAACAGTACAGATCCTGATAAAACGACTCATTACGAGAACTATCATCACGAGCTGCAGCGTTTTCCATTCTGTTTTGATTTTGACTGATATCCTTATTTTCAATAATGGACATGTCCAAATTCAATGTTGGAAACGTCCATTTCTTAAACTCAGGATGGAAAGAGTAAATGAAACAAGGCAGTACTTACAATGAACCCTCGTTACAACGACAGTATTTGTTCCAAAAGACGTTGCCATTAAAATGAATTTGCTATTGTAAAGAATCCTAAATGAGTAGATTGATATGTAAGAAAGGTCTTGTTTGTTCTTATTTCCTCGTTGAACACATATTTTGAATATTTGTTAGAATCGCCTCGCTGAGGCGATTCTAACAAACATCCAAAACATATGTTTCTTCAAAGTTTTATACATACAGCCCTCTTTATACCGACACTCGATACAACGACAAAATTCATTATAATGACAATTTGACTGTCAAGAAACCTTCGCTTAAGAGGCAAGAATTAGTCACATATTATGCAAGAATATTGTATTCAATACTTTAATGAAACATATGTTTTGACTATTTGTTAGAATTGTCTCAGTGAGGCAATTCTAACAAATATCCAAAACATATGTTCTATGGGGAAACAAGAACAAAACATGGCCTTTCTTACATATCAATCTGCTCATTAAGTATTCTGTACAACAGCAAATTCTTTTTAACGGCAGCATCTTTGGGAACAAATGCTGTCGTTGTAACGAGTGTTCACTGTATACAATATTCTTGCATAATTTGTGACTATCTGTCAGTCAAATTGTCTCTGTAACGAATTCTGTCGTTGTATTGAGTGTCGGTATAAAGAGAGTTGTCTGTACTTTGTAACAATGGTCAGCAACTGACATACATGCATCTAAAAATCCTCCATGTAATGATAGGTTCCGGGTACTGTTGTACCAAGCGAAATACTTGTGTCGCCCACTGTATAGGTTTTGGAGTTAAAAGAAAAAAAAAAGAAAGTACACGTAGAACATATATAAAATTTTAGACTGTTAATGCCCGAAACAAGTGGGGTGGATAGGAGAGTTAACTCTTAATCCATTATGGTTCTCACCGCTGTGGTTCGAGCCTCGTTCGGGTCACATGTGGGAAAGCCAAGTTCTGCTTACGGTTAGTCAGGTGGTTTTTCCCCGGGTTCTCCGGTTTTCGCCCACCTTTGATGAACGATCGGCTCAATATAAGTGAAATATTCTTGAAAGGGCCGTAAAATCCAAAATCAAAAAAAAAAAAAAAAAAAAAAAAAAAAAAAAAAGAATTCTCGACACATGGAACGCAGAAACAGAACGAAAATCGGAGACTCGGTTTTATAAAGTCGCACCATATGCAAAAATTTGTTCGAGATATAGGTAGTTTGAGCCACTGAGGGTTAATCATAGTGCCAAATCAGGAGGCAAATGGGGATAATTTAGGAATGTCTTTTCTATCTTCTATAATGGTATGTTGAGTGTATTCAGGGGATTCTAATGATTACACACAACATCCTTTTAATGAAATATTCCCTAGATATATGTTTTCTTGGGTTATCGAAAGAACTAGCAAGGGACACAATACCGAGTTCGATTCAGCGATTGTAAACGAGCGATCGGCGTTCGAGACATTGACGTTTAACTGTAGCATGAACGTTTTGTCGAAGAACGGGACAAATATCCAAAACTTAATAAAAGGATAATGTTTAATACCACCTGTAAAGGTACCTGCTGAAGGCCCTGTATCTGGTGAGGACATCACTGCCAACGCATGTGGAAAATCTTCTACTACCAAGCCTAGCCTGTAGATGGCATTCGTCTTGAATCCGGTTTCATTATAGGCATGTATTGTCTATGTACAATTTACCTTTCAAAGAGAAACGAGAATGAATGAACCTCATTGTGAGAAAACGTACCTTCGAGCACTGATGTGCGCCTAGCGAAGACTCTGATTAGCGTCCTCCTTGAGTGCTCTTTGGTTAGCCAAGGGGCCAGGATTAGTCTGTGGTGGAGGTAGCTCAGTGCACATGTCCCAAGGTACATTTTTTCATGTCGTAGCCCAAAATTGAAATCAACGATGTCTACAAAGAATTTTCCATGCATATGAGTATACGATGCATTGTATAAATGTATATGCATACAAGACAGTTACATTTTCTCTTCACAAGACTCATTTTCTCCAGGCTATAGGTATTTACAATGCCATATCCCTGTATTGCAAGAGATCATATGCTTTTCCTTGTAGCTTGAAGCATTATGTAGTATAATGTGTTTTTCCTTGTAGGTTTTTTTCCTTAAAGTGTTGATCACTACTGCAGCAGACGACATTTTGATTTTTTTTTTCTTGATACTTTTCAGAGTACCTAAGGACAGCAGACGATTTACGTGAAATATCAAGCCTTATTTACGATTCGCATGGAATGCCTAGTCTTATTTTCTCTGAAAGAAAAAATAGAATATTGTCTGCCTTAATTTTGCTTCAAACGTTAGCGCAAACAGCGCAGAACTTTATCAGAAGCAGCGTTCAGCTGAGTCTTATCTGGGTCTACGCTGTCTAATTTGAAGGATGATTTATCTAGACAAAATATTGGCATAAAATAAGTATACCTTACTGATTTTGACAGCGTTAGTTGGAATATTAGTGCCCCCTTTCCTACACTCAGTTGGCATTGCCCAGCGACATCTTGCAATGTCACCATCTGGATCTTCTACTGGAAGGCGTACTGTAGTGGAACATCCGAATGCTACCCTGCAAGATTAACACAGAAGTTGCAATATGTCTGTTTGTCTGTCCGTTTCTCTCTCTGACTACCTGACCCGCTTGTATGCCCGTTCGTCAGTCAACTTATCTATATGTCTGTCTGGCTGTCCTTCCGTCCATCCGCCCGCCTGCCCGCCCTTACTATCCAATTATCTTTCTCATACCTATCAGAATGTCTGTCTGTCTGTCTGTCTACATACCGACCTATCTATCAAGCTTTAATGAATCTGTTGAACGATCTATCCAAAAGTAAAGTGAACCAAACGAAAACTAACCCTATATATGGCTGTACAGAAACGTAGGGACTACTGTTCGTCTGCCCAGTGTCACTTCTACTCCTCAGGTCGAGACTAGCCTCCATGTATCCCACAGTGGACTTTGTGCCCGGGAATGATGGGATCCACGGTATTGAATCTAAGCTAAATCCAAATAAAAAGAAAAAAATAGTTTTGAGTCTCAGATTTTTTTTTTTCAGTCTGTTTTACTCCTCCTAACTAGGTTGATGAACATTGAATATCTGAAATGATTTTGAGATCTTCTCAGACCTTGCATTTAATGCAAACTTCGAATAAATAATAAAAGCATCGTAGACACTGCATGATACCCCGCTATCACAGGGTAACAAAAAAAAAAAAAAAAAAAAAAAAAAAAAAAAAAAAAAAAAAAAACATGTAGACACAATGGTTTTGTTTGATATGTAATAACTCTACCAAAATATTCGTGCGCTGTAACCTCGAAACAATATATGCTGTTCCACTTCATAGTCTCAAATGGAACTAGTGAAAGCAAGTGAGGATACTTTAATAAGTTATAACTCTATGAAAATTTGGTTTACTGTAACGTTGAAAGAACATGAAAATTCGGTGTATTGTAACTTTCCTGTAATTCTCCACATCTTCTATCCAAAAACATACAATTACTACCTTGATCAGATGAAAACTATAGGAGAAGTGAGACGGAAATGTAATCATGCTTGAACACTCTTTTAAGAGCTAAAGGTCTATCAAAACTTAATTTACTGTGACTTATAAATAATATTTGCTGTACCACGTCATTGTCTTATTGCCCACCAAGTTTCAACGCGATCTGATAAACACTGTAGGAAGAGTTATCCGTAAATGAAAGTCAAGTGCGAAAAATTGTTAAAAATAAGTATAACGCTATTTAAATTTGGTATGTTGTAACATCGAATCAATATGCGCTGTACCACCTCAGTGCGCTGTACCACCTCATTGTCTAACTGCCCACCAAGTTTCAATGCGATCCAATGAATACTGTTGGAGGAGTTATCCGGAAACGAAGTGCGGACGGACTCACGGACGGTCAGACTTCGGAGGGTATATCAAAATATCCCACCGCTATCGTGTGGCGGGGTATAAAAATAAGAACGTTGATGATAGTTAATGATTTCAAAACTCAATCCGCTTCTTCAAAACTGAGTTATCAACTTGAAAAACTGAAGATTGGGTTTCTCTACTTCGATCATATACTCTGACAACAAAGCATTATTCATTCCTCATCTCCCCTTCTTTGGTGCCTCGGGAAGGCTTTGCTTCGTGACTCTGGCATTTTCTAGGAATCTTTACTTAGTCTTATATATTTTTGGTTCTTGTGATAATAATAATAATAATAATAATAATAAAGACTTTATTTTTATTTAGTAACACAATTAGCTACAAGCTACCCTTCCTTGAGGCACACTACAAAAGCTTTACAAATATATATGTCAGTAATGAATAGAAACTATTCAAACAATTTAAACAATAAATATTATATATACACACTCTCACGACTGTATGTACAAAAGCCATTACATGATTAACATGTACTATATACATGTATATTAAAGAAAAGAAAGATTAAGATTTCATCCATTGTATGCATCGTTTATGGAAAAATGATATATGCTCCGGTAAGACGTTCCAAATAAGTGTTCCTGAATCAGACAAACTATCTTTAAATAATTCTTTGTTTGGTCTTTGGGTTACAAAATTATTGTTTGACGAGAATCGTAAAATACGATATTCGTTACTTAAAATGGTCGGCTCAAACATACCTTGGATATATAACGGAGCTTCTTGAATAGATACTTTAAACATAAATTTAGCCTTTCTTAGGAAATAACGCTGATAAATTATAAAGATTTTAATTTTATTCATACTTTCAGCCATATCATAAATATCATAATTAAGGATAATTTTGCAAGCTCGTTTCTGAAGTCGGTAAATTTTCATCAGGTTGTTTGTGACGTATTTCCCCAAATAATATTACAAACGTCTAGATGTGGCTGAACGTAGGATTTATAGAATTTTACTCTGTTCTCGATGGATAAATATTCTTTAATTCTTGAAAATTGCTTATCCCATATACGGTAAGGTATGACGAGATCTTTTCAGTGATAAAATTAATATGAAATGACCATGTTGGATTATTATCAACATATACGCCTAATATTTTATCATATGGTATCTCTTGAAGAGTTACGCCCTTGAACAATAAATCTAAGCTATCATCACTTAATTTACCTCGTTTCTGAGCGGTTGCTAGAAGCATGGCAGAATTAATTATCATACCGTTGCGTTTACACAACGTATCTAATTGTATAAGAGCCTTGTATAGACTGGCCTGGATAACATTCTCCGAACTATTAATATCAAATAAAATTGTATCATCAGCATAGAAGTCAGTTGTTACATCATTAGTGTAAAGGGGAAATCATTAATGAACATTAGAAACAATAGCGGACCAAGTATTGACCCTTGCGGCACCCCACAAGATATGTACCTATGCTCTGACAAGACATTATTAACAGACACTCTTTGGGTGTGATTAAGCAAATACGATGAAAACCAGTTTAAGGACGTGTCACTCATATTATAAATCTTTAGTTCCTGTAATAGAATTTTATGATATACCAAATCAAATGTTTTTTGTTGGTTTTTTTTAATTTTTTTTTAATTTTTTTTATTTTTTTATTTATTTATTTTTTTTTTATTTATTTTTTATTTATTTTTTTTTTTTAAGTCGACAAGAACCCCTCCAACTAGCTGACCATTATCTAACGACCGAAGCCGCCTGTCAGTCATTTTTACTAGCGCAGTGTCACAAGAGTTGGCGGATCTAAAACCAGACTGGGTGGGATGAAGAAGCTTGTACTCATTAAGATAACTTATCAATGAAAAACGAACGCGTTTTTCGAAATTTAAGACAAAAAAGGTAAGAAAAAAGTCCAGGGAGTGCCACAATCACAAACCGCAGCCCTTCCCAGACCCCAAGAGGAAGAGGAAACCGACAAATCTAAACAAGCACAAACCGAACAAACGTACGAAAAGCTCTAAGATTAGCTCTCTCTTCCCCAAGCGAGGTAATCGCAATACTAAAAGGACTGAAAAACACAAGAACAAAATGACACACGGAGAGACATACAACAAATCGCCTCGTAGAATAAACCACAAAGCAACAAAGAGTAAGACTAACACCGGGACCACCGCCTTAGAACGGTCGGTAGAGCAAACCACCGGGGGGTTTAAAGCACCTTTACAGCTAGCTAACTTCACCCTGGGTCTCGATGCTACTCTTAATACAGAAATACAAAAATTTCGGTTCGCATGAAGGCTCCCAACTTAGTCAACGCATCAAAGCGAAAACATAAAAATCAAATTAATCACTATAATAAACAAAGACGAGTACTCATGGCTAATTCTACTGTATGCCAGATTAAATGAAAACCAATAGTTGAACCAAAACAGGCCAAATAGATATTGATCTAGAATTATTAACATCGTCGCAAGGACCATTTTTTTACAATTGGGATACCTTGGCGTATTTCCATTTATCAGCAAATAAAGATTGATTTATTGAACAACTGCAAATGAAAGTAATTGAATCTGCAATTTCTGTTGTAGTAATTTTGAGGAGACGAGGCCCAGTATTGTCCGCTCCTGTTGCTTTTGTCATATCTGTTGATTTTAAAATTGCTTAACTTGGTTAGCGTCTAAAAGGGGAATATTAAAATTTATATCCTCTGGAATTCTATTACTGCAAAATGTTCTGAACTTCTCGCGATCGGAAGGGAAATACTGGTTCTTTAATGTTTTCTGCAACTTGAACAAAAATTTATTGAACGCCTTTGACACATCTTTGGCTTCTTCCAACAAAATGTTATCAACTGTAACTTTAAGCTTAGAATTTGAATTGGATTTTTACTTGCACCAACTTCCTTAAACAACTTCCATATATTATTAGGATTATTATTTTCTTCAAGAAACGCTTCATAACGGGACTTTTTGGATTTTCTTATTAATAATGTGACTTTGTTTCTCCAAATTTTGAACTGATTATAATCGCCAATAACTTTGTATCTATCTCTAGTTTTAATTGCTTCAATTATCTCCGGTGGCAACCATTGTGGTTGTTTTTTTTTTTTTTGTTTTTTTTATGTTTTACTCTATATTGTCTTAAAGGAATATGTTTGTCAACTACGTTAAGAAGCAGATTTGTCCATGT
The DNA here is from genome assembly GCA_964016985.1 of Anodontia alba. NCBI lineage: Eukaryota > Metazoa > Mollusca > Bivalvia > Lucinida > Lucinidae > Anodontia > Anodontia alba. Next base: position 51,257,960 of record OZ024823.1, on the reverse strand, counting down.
GTCTAATGCATCATTTGGATCATCAAAAATTCTTGATTTTGTCCCAAGAAATAATACGGAGGTCATTGATAAATGTTGTGATTTAGGTACATGATAATAAATTTTACGTGTGAAAAAATAGAGGAAAATGATCACTTAAACCCAAACTAGGAACACTGGAATTAGAACAATTTTCTTCCAAATTACAGTAAATATGGTCTATTAACGTTGCGTATCTTGCCGTAAGTCTCGTACCTTGACTTACTTTTTTGACTAAAACCAAACGGGGTCATAAAATCCAATCAATTTCACTCTATATTATTGTTTAAAAGATCCCTGTTAAAATCACCTAAAATACACAGCTCTTTTTCTTCAAGAGCCTTGTCGAGACATTTTTCTGCTAAACATTTACATTAAATGAGCAAACAATTAAGATTCCGATCAGAAGGCGGGGTCTGATCAGGGTATGTGCCGTCTGCTATTCATTCAAAAGTCTTTAGTCATATCAACCAGTAGTGAAATGACTTTTTGTTTCAAAATTTAGTCCAAAGTATGGTAAGGAGTTAAGTTGTCCCAATGTTTAGGGTATAAACGGTACACTAAAAGCATTTTTTTCTTGAAACATCCCATCTTTTATTTACTATACAATATACGACTTATTTGTCCAGAAGCTGCTATATGTAAATGAGTTTTCTCCCTGTTCCTATCCAAGCTGTCTAAAGGCGCTAACAGAAGTCAAGTAATGATTGACGTCACTAAGAAAACCCGTCGTATTGCCGTTGGAGTATCTCCACTTTAAAGATTACAGTGAATGTAAGGCCACGGAGCCTTTTGAGGCACTTCCAGTGTTCACCAGAGAAAAGCCTGATCCACACAGTCCAGCTCCCTTCTCCCATGCCAGGCGGTAAGTAAAACGGATCTACAAACAGAAACGACTGAGATTACTAAGGGTGCACTCCACAGTTTTGACTTGCATTTCTATCTGTTCACAGCCCTCACATACATAAAATGCAATCACAGCAAATATAACAGTACCTGTCCATTAGGTACTGTATCAATAAGTTGCAAACATACCAAATAATAATTTAAGCATCATAAAAATAACTGCAATGTACCAAAACCTGCTGTTGCACTAATGTAAACAATACCCCACCCCCCTCCGACTGCGGCCAAATTGATGCAAAAAGTGCAGTTTTCGAACGATTATCATCAACTCCAGGACAATGCACTGGTCTGAAACAGTTGGAAATTTGACAGAGCGCCTACAGAATATTACTTTTATCCAGAAATCAATACCTGTAAGCCACCTCGTTTTTAAGATAAAATCCACAGAAAAGCATGCTACAATTTTTGACAAGGTAAAACCGGGTACCAGACAGAGTTCAACAGTTTCGTATTTTACCTACACTGTTTTATAAAAAGGTCATGTGACCTCAAGAAAAGTCTTTTTTATCAGTGTTAACAATAACTAACAAGCATAAAACTTCAGTTTTGGTCAAAATGTGCAGCAAAAAGTATTTTCAGACTGGTTTCTAGCCCTACCCCTAGTTATTGACATTTTTGCCCAGGTTCAAAAGTGCGAAACTGTGGAATGCACCCTTTAAGGAAAATTCAAACTTGTCTACTTGCAACAAAATGGTAATATTCTTGCAGCAAAAGTTACATGATCAACAAAAAGACCACTTTTTTTCTTCCATGATGTATTACTGAGAAAGAATTTGACTATAATGCATGCTAGTCTCTGTGCGGCCAAATCGCGAAATCAAGTGATTTGGCCGGTATATGTCAAAATTTGTCAGAATATCTTTATAAGAACCATAGATTTCTGTCCACTGTTACACAAATAATAGGAACAAATAGACAAGTTATTCTGTATGCAGTTCAGTGGGCAGTGACTTCTGGTCTTGCTTGTTCAGCAACTGAAATCAAACACATTTCACATACAGAAATATGTGTTTTATATACAAAGTTACAGTCTTAGGAGCTGCTAAGCCAGCAAAAACACTCTAGTATTAGTTATTTTTTATGAAAAAGGTTTATATTACACTTCCATCCTGCCAGCACATCCATTTACAGTGATACATGACAGGTATTACAAACAAAAACTTTATAATTTGTTCTTCATAGTGAAAGGGAGATAATTCACCTGACTATGAGCACACTAGAATTAATAGTTGCAGTTATCTTTGTTAATCAAACTTGATATAGAAATAGTATTAAGCAAGATAAAACAGATATGAGCTTGGACTGGTGACAAGAGAACAGTCCTACAACATTTAGGTGCCCTGATCAGCTGGACTGTGATGATCCGAAACAGACTGAGCCAAGCCCAGTTCAGCAGACGAGCCCGTGCAGTCTTAATCTGGGCATTCGGTGTTTTCTTGGAGAAATCAGCACTGTGTTAAATAATGCTCTTGCAAACAATGAACAGTTCATGACCTGATCAGACTGTGCAGGTACTCTTCACAGGCTGATCTTGGTGTTCACTGTTGACAGATGCCACTGAGACTATTTTCCTCATGAAAAGGCTCTTTTCTGTACTCTGTATTGTATATATATATGTGCTGTATACTATGTGCCTGACCAGGAAAGAGCAAATTCCCTGATCAAACCTCTGATCAGGGTATCTGCTGTTTGTATGTATATAGGTATCTACTGTTTGTATGTATGTCAAAAAGGGCTCTTTTCTCATGGCATAATTCTGATTGCATTTCACCAACTTTAGCTGCAAGTAAGGTGTGCTTGTAGTAATCAGGCCAGAAATGCATATGTTTTGGAACAGCACACATGATGTCTGCTTGCTTCTGAGATTGTATACTAAGGAATAATTCTTGTTTTCTGGATTTATTTATAAATGTGGATATATATAATTGGATATAAAAGTGCTCCAGATGAGAAGATCCACATGTAGGTCTGACTTAACATGTGTTCAAAATGCCTTCGAGAAAGTGCAGTCTGAAGTCACACATTTAAATGAAACTGTCAGAAGTCCTACCCACCGAAATATAAAAATCCGGGTACTCTGGAAGATGTCAGTGAAAATACTTGTAACACAGCTACACAAACAATCCGTCCAAGTGTTGAGAAATATCTAACTGCTTGTCAAGTGCTGGCAACAAATATGACTGCTAATCCACTACAACTGCCAAGGAAACTACACCCTGCAAAAATGAAAAAAAATAAAATTGAATCATCTTGTATACTGACCAGTTTTGAAGAAAATCTGGTACAATCAATCTTGGTACCATCCATACTCTGGTGGCTGCATTTACACACCTCTCTGAACAATAAACCCTAATATTAAATACATGCTTTGTTAAACAAGTTATGGCATTTATGAGTGTTTGCTGAAAATGATTTTGTACATAAACAGATAACCAATGTGCCTTCACTTTGACTCGCCATCCCCTGAATTGGAATTGAATAAGTCCATATTTGTCTTTATCTTTGGTGCAAGCCAAAGATGACATGAAGCGGTGTAATTTCAGTGTCGGTGAAGTTGGTATTTACAGTATGAAACTTCATTTTCAGTTAGAACAGAAGCAAACACTAACCCTGCCATGTCAGCATGGAGATGTACTGGATGTACTGAATATTCTGACTATACAAATGACAAAATACATGTACAAATAAACAAATTTTGACAAAAATACCTTTCTATCAATGTAAATGCATCTATTTTAACAAAATGTGCTCTTTGAATAGGTCTGAGGGTACTTAAAATAGGTATAAACCTCTTTGGAAGATGTACAGAAAAACAGAGTTATCTCCCTTGGAATACTGCAAGAAAATTTTAGAATCTTTATAATTTTCATAATCTGCTGTTCAAAGCAAGGAAAATAGTGTAATGTTGACAAGAAAGTGCTAAATTTGAAATTTAAATAATATATTTTAACTTTAAACAAACTTGAAAATTCAGATCTGTGTTAATGGGTGCACTCCACAGTTTTGACTTGCATTTCTATCTGTTCACAGCCCTCACATACATAAAATGCAATCACAGCAAATATAACAGTACCTGTCCATTAGGTACTGTATCAATAAGTTGCAAACATACCAAATAATAATTTAAGCATCATAAAAATAACTGCAATGTACCAAAACCTGCTGTTGCACTAATGTAAACAATACCCCACCCCCCTCCGACTGCGGCCAAATTGATGCAAAAAGTGCAGTTTTCGAACGATTATCATCAACTCCAGGACAATGCACTGGTCTGAAACAGTTGGAAATTTGACAGAGCGCCTACAGAATATTACTTTTATCCAGAAATCAATACCTGTAAGCCACCTCGTTTTTAAGATAAAATCCACAGAAAAGCATGCTACAATTTTTGACAAGGTAAAACCGGGTACCAGACAGAGTTCAACAGTTTCGTATTTTACCTACACTGTTTTATAAAAAGGTCATGTGACCTCAAGAAAAGTCTTTTTTATCAGTGTTAACAATAACTGACAAGCATAAAACTTCAGTTTTGGTCAAAATGTGCAGCAAAAAGTATTTTCAGACTGGTTTCTAGCCCTACCCCTAGTTATTGACATTTTTGCCCAGGTTCAAAAGTGCGAAACTGTGGAATGCACCCTAAGTTAGAAGTGTGTTCAACATATCGAGCGCTCGCTGAGCGACCGGTTGCATTCTTTCTGAATGTGAGCGCTCACTAGAGCACCCACGAATGCTCTTGAAACAGAAACAATATTGCGTTGTACCTGTTCGCTAGTTACAGGGCACAGCCATTTGCATTCAGATTCCTTAGTAATGAATTTAGACTGTAGCATATAATTAAAATGAAATGTCGAAGGATTTATTTTGAAGTATTTACGCTTATAATAATGAATGGAAATTAAAAACAAAAAATGTATTGACCGAGCACCTACTGTCGTTCAACAACACCACTTGCAGCCTCTCAAGCGTTCGTTGGAGCGCTCACTTTTTTGAACATGCCTCAGGCGAATTCCTAATCACTACGATGGTCCTGACGTACTGCGGTACTCATTACACAAATCTTATTAATACACAACAAAACAAATAAACAACAAAGGACCTGACTAAAGTGCTGAAGATTTTGTCTTCATTAATGTGTATCATACTGTAATACAATTATGTCTATGTAATATTCTTTTATACGCCTAAGCATCAAACACCGGACTTTCTATAAAACATTGTAAAAATAAAACTTATCAGAAATCCCTTAAATTTAAATTAGAAATGGACCGGTTATGGTAGAGTTATAGTAGAAGAGTCTAATCGGAATAAATTTTTTAAGTAAAGGAGTAGTAGTCAGTGTAGGAGATGTAGTCGAAAGAGGTGGTTAATATGAATGAACATCATAAGAATACGTAGATCAGAAGAAAAACGATTTGCTTGTGAATAAAAATACGATTGGCTTGGCTTCATACTGTATATTGAAAGAAGAAATCCGAAAGGGTCACTTGTTTCTCTGTTTGAAATTCATTCGAATGCTTTATGAATTACTAAGAGAATTGCTATTTACAGAAGTCTGTCAGCAGCAAATTTAACCCTTGTCCTGCTGAATAAATTAAGATGCCACACCCACTTATAATTTTCAGCCAATCAGATTACTTGATCAAGGTTGTAGATATAGATTCACATACTTAATTGCAAACAGTGCAGATCCAGATCAGTTGGCTTCTGAAGAAGCCAACTGATCTGGATCTTCACTGTTTCCAAAGGCAGGGTATATCCGGGCTCAGCAGGACTAGGGTTAACAAACATTAGCTATTTGTAGACTAAAATTGACTATTTATACTCGTTCTCACCAATCAATAAATCGCTTTCTCCAATTAATAAGTCGTTCCCATGAAGTAACAATTTGTTTTCGCCAATTCATAATCCGTTCAAATTAATTGTTAGGCTCTATGATTAGTCAGAATGATTCATTCCGACGAATTCGTTTGACTGACTTAAAGGCTCCATATTTCTCAAAAACGGACATTTTTTGTCCAAGAAAGGTTTAATAAATTGAAATAAAGTATGGTTACGATCATAAAATGTAGCATCTGACAGCCTGTTAAATTTTAGTTAGTCTTTCGTTTTTGAACTACATCAAAAATGAAATGACTTCTGTCGTATCTTTGAATTAATGTTGACAAGATTAATTCAGAGATACGATTTAAAAAAAAAAAACAACCAAAAAACAATCATTTCAAGAATGAGAGAAAAATTTAAATTTTACTGGCTGTCAGTTGCCACATTTTATGACTGTATTTATACCATATATCAATTTATTTCACCTTTATTGGGTAATAAAATGTCTTTTATTAGGAGCATGGAGCCTTTAATCTACATTCCTATCGGCTACTCGGAATCGACAAAGGAAATGGCGGATGTTGGCGAGGAGAATGACTTTGATTTCGATGTAAAGTACAAAGGCATTGCTTGTATATTACCAGAAAATCATGGCGTAAACATACTCGTTAGTGAATGTCTTTTGAAGCGGTTCCTTTCTAATCAACTGGAAGGCAGAATTATATCGGTCAGGAAAGTGGAGAACTCGTGGAGTTATTTGGATGAAGAGTAAGTAAGATTTCGTTCTAATAGACTATCAGTTACAGGGAACGATTGCATCACTCTTGTGAACGGATAATTCTAATCAATCGGGGAGCGTAAGAATTCAATCAAATGGATCGGTTATTGGTGGTAACAAATAATTCTGATAAATTCATAGAGCGTACAAAGTCAATCGAACAATTACAATTGGAGGAAACGAATGGATATATCATGAAAACGAATCAGCGACTTTGTGATCAGACTGCGCTGATGCAGAGGCTCATCTGAGTCTTCACTGGGCGCACATGTCTCGAGATTAATTTTCTCACATTGCTGCTCGCAGCATAAACGGATAGCAGCATAAACGATACCAGGCTTTGGCATCCATGATATACTTCCTCCAAGAAAGCTAGATTCACAAACACATATCAAAATAGTACAGAACACAAATAAAGCTAACGTATTCCTCATGTTTTGTTGAATATGCATTCATGTTATTACTTTATTCAACGACTGGAATGTATGTTTTCTAAAATCCAGATGGTTCCGTAAAGCAGTCTTATTTATGTTAATAACCCATATGAATAGTTCAGCAGTCTCTATTTATTTTATTGTTGTTGTTGTTGTGCGGATTTTTAACGCCACCAGGCACCCGAGGCACATGGTGGCAGCGGCGGTTGTTATGTACATGTATTTGTACAGCCTTGCTTTCATGGATCACCCATGCACACTTGGTGCCGCTGTCTGCCACCAAGCGCCACCCTGTTCACTTTATACTCAACCCAGGGCACGTCGAGTATGAGCTAGGCGTACTAATGGTCTGAAAATTGTCTCGACCCTAGCGGGATTCAAACCCACGATGTCCCGCATGAAAGTCGGGTGCACTGACCACTAGGCCACCTGGCCCACATTTATTCATTTATTCATTTTTATTTATTTATTTATTTATTTATTTATTTATTTATTTTAAATTAATATTTCGTATTCTCTGGACAACTTCAATACACGATGAACTGTTATAGTTTCATATTTTTCGCAGAAACTAGGGTTTGCCAAACTAAGAAACAGGTCATCAATTAAACGTCAGCTAATTTTTTGTACCGACCATGTTTAGTGTTATTTTGTCAATTTTTGTTACATGTTAAGTAGTTGCGGTCATGGTACCAAAGCCGTAATCCAAAATCATAAATCCATAAACGAATGACGAATCAGAATGTTCAGACCAACAGACATGGACCCCAGAACAAAGGGTGTAATCAGGCGTCCGCGGATAGTAAGCATTACTTGGTAAGCAAGCTTCGCCCACCATGCCCATGGGCCTGAACGAAGGAAATATCGGTAGAAGCGTATGTCCGGGATTTGGGAAGTCTACTTATGGCGCGTCACTGGCAAAAACATCAGAAACAATTCTGGAAACTGCCACATTGTAGGGATTGACTAGATCATGATGTCTCCCATAGAACTTCTTAAGTGTTGCTACCAGTTTGGTTTTTTGATACCCCTGGCTCAACAACTTTTGAGTGAGCACTTTCCCACGCTCCATGAAGTCCTGATAATTTGAACAAGTTCTGGCATAACGGATTAACTGTGAAAGGTAAACGCCGTATGCTGGTGCAGAAGGGATATTACTGCTCAGGAAAGGAAAGTTAACGATGGGAAAATTGAAGTCATCCCGTTTGTCGTAAAGCCTAGTAGTAAGTTTTCCATTGTCGATGTAGAGATAACAATCCAAGTATGAGGAGGAGGCTGAAGTCTCCGTTGTTTCCTTTATTTCAAGTTCACGTGGGTAGATGAATTCTAAATACTCTGCAAATTTTGTGTTTTTCAGAGACAATACATCATCTATATATCTGTAGGTGAAATTGAATTGTTGTGCGAGGTGTTTCTTGCCTGCTTGGAGGAGACTTTGTACAAACTCCGCTTCATACGAGTATAAAAACAAGTCGGCAAGTAACGGTGCACAATTAGTACCCATCGGTATGCCGATTGTTTGTTGAAATATCCGACCGCAGAACTCCACAAAAATATTGTCGATTAGATATTCCAGCATCTTAATGACATCTGCATCTGAGTATTTTTGTGGTGCATCAGAGTGATCCCGAATGAAGTATGTGTCTTTGTAGCCAATGACAACATACTGAAATCGACGGTTACCATTCTTGTGGAAGAAACACTGGTTGATAATTGCCTTTAATTTAGATTTCAATTTATCATGAGGAATAGTAGTGTAAAGAGTAGAGAAATCGAAAGATTTTATACTGTTGACGGAATGAAGAGATTGTGCCTTTAGCTTTTCTAAGAGCTCTTTGGAGTTTTTCAGGATCCACATCTGATTAACACCACTTCTGGCATATGCAGTGTCACAATACTTCTGAAGGCCTTAAGGGAAATGGATACACTTCGAAGGGAGGCAACTCCGTCATGAATATTTGGTGTTTAATCCCCTTCTGAAAAAGGGACTTTAATCTAAAAGGATAGAATTTGCTCCGTTCGGGAGCAAATTCTTTCCTTTTAGAGAAGACCCCTTTTCAGAAGGAGTTTGGCGTGCAGAAACTCAAATAGGCTATCACAAAAGTTGTCTTCCTTGTACGATATCCGAAAATCCGCCAAGTGTATCAAGTCCCCTTAAACGCAGTAGACCCCTTTTCAGAAGGGATTTTGTGTGCAGAAACGCAAACAGAAAGTCACATTAGTTGCTTCCTTCGTAGAAAATGGCAGTGGAAAATTTGCCAAGCGCATCAAGTCATCCACAAGTTACTAATTCTCTAGTATCTAATCCAACGTTAGTTTGAACAAACAGATATGGAGTAATTACCACTCTTGAAATACAGTGTACTAAACGGATACAACAGTCAAAACAAGACACTCAGAAATAATTTAAATTCTGTTTTTCCAAGTGCGATTGGTAATACATCTGTATACAGTTATTTGGATCGCATCACGCAAAAAGGGTACCTTAAGCCGACTTTTTAAATAAATATATATGAGAGATGCTGCAATAATTTAAGAGTGTTAAAATAATGCATATAACGCAAATAAATTGAAATATACTAGGTTCCTAAATACCTAAGTGTATAAGTGAACACAGATCGCATCAAGCCCCTATCTGATATCAAGGAATGAGAAAAATGAAAACCGGGATTGAAAAAATAAGAGCATTACTGAGATGACTGTACTGTACCAAGTGCGCTGCAGTATCAGTTAGCATTATTGGGCACGATGGGCACTATTTGAACAACCTGTTTTGGGTGTTGTCTCGATAGCGCAATTGATGAAGACGACGGACGTTGTAGTGGTAGGCGACGTCGCTTGGTGTCTTGTGTATCTTATGTTCAACCACACAGCAAATTCGGGTATAATCTGAGGAGTATTTCTCTATTATGGATGGAAAAATATTAGGGTTGCTCCTATAGTTCGAGACGGTAAAAATAATCCACATAACGCAAATAAACAAATAAATAAACACCAAAATAAAACTCCAATGAAGATAGTTGTGTCTATCAAAAGTAGAATCGTTTTGAAGATTAACCTGAATATCTGTTAAACAAGTAAAACTACTTTTGAGTGGAAAACAATATTAACATAAATTAAGGGTTGTTTGTTTCAACTGATATTAATCTATATATTGAGATACTTAGTAGTAACAGAAGAATGCGCGTGACTGTTTAGAGCATATGTTAAAAAGGTTAAACTTTTCGCATTCCTTCATTTTTTTTTGTAATAAATAACTATGGATATCCCAAGAAAGACCACATTCACGAACACAGCCGACCAGGGTTTGATCACATGAACTGACCATTAAACAGCACTTCATCGAAACAAGAAACAACAAACGCACAGAAAAACGAAATAACATCGCAATAGAAGCACCTTCTTCGAACGGTCAATAATAAAACTGGTATGATGTAGATGTGTGTGTTGGGGGCGAGGATATGGGGGCTTTAACCTGTTTTACGACATCCAACCTCATTCCCTTTATGCTGGAGCAGCCACACATAAAAAAATATCGAAAACTCAAGCTGACAGAAGATGAGAAAGTAAATTAAGGAGTAGGTCAGAGCTTTGTTCATAACCAAACATGGAAGACTTATCATTAACCCATTGTAGCCTGGAGACCCCTAAAAGGGTAATTGGCAAACAGTGCAGACCCAGATCAGACGCCGCAGAAGACGGTGTCTGATCAGGGTCTCCACTGTTTCCAAATTATTCAACCATTTTTCTCCAGGGAATATCTATGTCACATAGCCTGACATACCTAAAACCGAAATTAGGATCTTCCAATACATAATATGGGGGAGTTCATTCAATCAACAATGGGTTATATAAACGGACCGAGTTAACGCTTATAAATGTAACGGATCGCGCTGGCCAATGAGTTAACGCTCATGAAAATGACTGAGGAGTTAACACTTATTCTGTATGTGCCAGAAGTGGTGTTAATCAGATGTGGATCCGTCAAAACTCCAAAAAGCTTTTAGAAAGCCTAAAGGCACGATCTCTCAATTCCGTCAACAGTATAAAATCTTTCGATTTCTCTACTCTTTACACAACTATTCCTCATGATCAATTGAAATCTAAATTAAAGGAAATTATCAACCAGTGTTTCCTCCATAAGAATGGTAACCATCGGTTTCAATATGTTGTCATTGGCTACAAAGACACATACTTCGTTCGGGATCACTCTGATGCACCACAAAAATACTCAGTTGCAGAAGTCATAATGATGCTGGAATATCTAATCGACAGTATTTTTGTGGAGTTCGGCAGACGGATATTTCAGCAAACAATCGACATACTAATGGGTACTAACTGTGCACTGTTGCTTGCCGACTTGTTTTTATACTCGTATGAGGCGGAGTTTTTTTTACAAAGTATCCTCAAAGCAGGCAAGAAACACCTTACACAACAATTCATTTTCACCTACAGATATATAGATGATATATTGTCTCTGAAAAAAAAAAAAAAAAAAAAAACACAAAATTTGCAGAGTATTTGGAATTCATCTATCCACGTGAACTTGAAATAAAGGAAACAACGGAGACTGCAGCCTCCTCCTCATACTTGGCTTATTATCTCTACATTGACAATGGAAAGCTTACTACTAGCTTTACGACAAACAGGATGACTTCAATTTTCCCAATGTTAACTTTCCATTTCCAGCAGTCATATTCCTTCTGCACCAGCATACGGCGTTTACGTTTCACAGCTAATCCAGTATGCCAGAGCCTGTTCAAATTATTATGACTTCATGGAGCGTGGGAAAGTGCTCACTACAAGTTGTTGAGCCAGGGGTATTAAAAAAACAAACTGGTAGCAACACTTAAGAAGTTCTATGGGAGACATAATGATCTGGTCAATCCCTACAATGTGGCAGTTTTCAGAATTGATTAACCATAAGTAGACTTCCAAAATCCCGGACATACGCTTCTATCTACATTTCCTTCGTTCAGGCCTATGGGCATGGTGGGCGAAGCTTGCTTACCAAGTAATGCTTACTATCCGCGGACGCCTGATTACATCCTTTATTCCGGGGTCCATGTCTGTTGGTCTGAACATTCTGATCCGTCATTCGTTTACGGATTTATGAGTTTGGATTATGGCTTGGGTACCATGACCGCAACTATTTGTACAATAAGAATGGCTACTTGTCACATATAAGAATGGCTACTTGTCACATATAAGAATGGCTACTCCTATGCTTTAAGTTACTAAATTATCGCACATTTTCCAAAATAATGTAGAAGAGTGACAACTGTTTTGTTTACTCATTAATGCCTAGCGTCCCATAAAATAGATACATTGCCAAACAGTGTAAAACCAAATTAGACGCCACAGAACGCGGCGTCTGATCAAAGTCTACACTGTTTGAATTAAATAAATTTATATAAACCATGCTAATAATAAAAACTAATCCCTTCTATTGGAAATGGATCTACCCAAAGAGCAGAGGTACAAGAGTCCACTTTGCATAAATGGGTTAATTACTTTCTGAATCACCTCAGTGTTTTTTTTTGGGGGGGGGGGGTTATTATTATTATTATTATTATTTTCATTTTTTCTCCATATCTCCTCTGGAAAACGTTTCTGCACAATCATTTTATGGTAATGTTTAACGGGCAAGTACAAACATGACAACTGTTTTTCCAGCCACTGGGATTTCTTCTTTTATTTAAGACTCGTTTGATTAAAATGGACACAGCTGTGATAAACAGTAACTAATGAGTGTTTTTACATAATGCACTCATCATATGTACAATGACAAGTCCACTGATGTCCTCGCAACATTATTTCTTTTAGTTAGTTAGTTACTTACTTACTTACTAGTTTGCATTGTTCAAATATATTTTGTTAAGTTCATAACTTCTCTTGCCAGAGGCAGCCAAGTTTACTACCTGTTGATGTGTCTAAAAACAACTGGATTAGAGGCAAAGAGTACAGCTGATTAATTTTGACGGCTCTGTCAACCCATTAGGATCGAGCGCGATCAGTTTACTTAATCACACTTTTCCTGGACAGGCTTAGTCCTTTAAGCGCTTAACCGGTACTTGTGCACTTTCTTTCGACAGAAACTGACAACTGCCCTTCTTGAATCAGCATAAAAAAAGAATGGCTGTAAAATATATATAGTGATCACTATCCACAAAAGAGTGTTGCCGGACCCGTCGGGTATCGAACCCCTGACCTCCTGATCACCAGTCGGACGCGTATTCGATTGAGCCACCTAAGCCCGCGTCGGCAAAAAGCTCAAACTGATCAGACGCCGCAGAACTAATCTGGTCTGCACTCTTTGATCGAGCCAATCTGGCAAACTATTTAGGGTAAATACGTTAATTGTGCGGTTGTCGATAGTTTATGTATGTGCGTGTGAACGTGCCAGCGTCAGTGTCGGCGTCGGCGTCGGCGTTTCTTTTCACCTCCCTTCTTCTTTTATTTCCCAGAAGGTACGTCTATACCAATTTCGTATATATGCCAAGGGACTGACCCGGAAATCAATTACGTCCACTACCGATGCGTCAGTAGCATACACTGTTTAATATACAGCTCTGTACATATTTTGACGTGATAGAGTAAACAGAGTTTTTGTATTTAGGCACTGTTTCATCAGAGAGAGACACAGAGAGAGACAGACAAACAAACAGACAGACAGACAAAAAGGTGCTGACAACGATGAAGGCAATAATAAACTGATTGGAACTTCCCAAAGATGTTCGACTGTCGCGGCCAACATATCCCAACCCCATTTACGTGGAGTGCACTATTCTACCTCAAATCATTGGGCCAGTCTATTGCCAACAGCAGGGTGTCTGGTTAGTTCTTATTAAACCTGTGCTTTATAGTAATTCCTGTAGTTAATTCAATCACCGTCCGTGTTCTGCGTTCTGTTTGATCTGAGTCTTGACTGTTTGCATGTGAAGACGTTAAACATAAAACATACTTTTTTTCTGTTTCTTCAATTGACCTCATCGGGGCAGCTAAATTAAACGTTTCTCGCAATAGTCTTAATATTAGACTTATCACCTTTAGAATACCCTTATAATTGATATTATGTTTATCCAATCCTTATGAATGCCTGGAATGTGTCTTACCATTAACAAGTGAAACACCAAGAGGTGTAGTTTTTGTACGAATTTATGTTCAAAGGTCACCATTACATGTAAAGGTTGTTGAATTGTCGCGCCGTCTGGCGAGAAATTTAAAACAATTCACAATCAATTTGTCGCATCTTGGTGGAATTGTTTTTACTGACAGAATTAATTAAGTTTTGATTTCCTTATCTAGAATTAATTTTAATTTCCTTATCTAAACATACTGATGCTTTGGATTCACAGGGTCATTTTGCTGTATCAGAAATACTAGTATAAAAAAAACAAACGTCAACATGACTTAGGATAACCTGCAAGACAATTTGTTTCTGTAGGACAGAGAAGAACGTGATCATTAGAGACCATATTCAAAACAAACGCTTCGAATGCAATGAAAATGAAATAATCGAAACTCCGTTTTACAGGCATAGTAAGGAAGACTTTAAATGTCTGTTTCATTTTGAAATATAATACGCAAAATGTTTTCTATCAGCTATACTGTTTAGGCACTAGTATGATTTATCTCTGCAGGTGGTCGATTATAATTGAATTAGGCTGGCACAGTTTCTAGTTGCAGCATTTTTGGCATGGTGGGGGTGGGGGGCTTTCTGTTCATAATTTTTTAATGTACCACAACTCATTTTCTATACAAATAGCGACAACAGTTGTTAATAGTAAGCGGTTTGATATTCAAATACGGTTGACTTAGATTGATATTTTGTAAACATTATTAATGGTCTGACAGAAGCATTTTGATCCGTGATAGTGGCCTTAGTAGTTTTTGACTGACTGATTCAAGGTGGTGTCTTTGTTGAAGTTCTCTTTTGTCCGTGCGTTGGTGATTTCATATGAGGCGTTTGTTTTGTCGCTGTTTGTTCTTCTTCTGTTGTTTTTTTTTTTTTTTTTTTTTTTTGTGCATTTGGAATGCTGTGTTTCGTGATTGTGGTATATCCAAGTTATGTGGCACTTCCTAGGTATCGTCATTTATATTTCTGTAATTTAGGTATTAAAATCTATATTGATCGTATGTAATGTTCTTTAGTATCTTTACTAATTTTGCGTCATCTTTAACAAGCAAAGTCTTTATTGGGTATCATAATCTTGTCATTTTAACTTAGCACTATATATTACATGATAGGCAGAGTACAACAGAGAAACTGCCTTGCATCGGTCAGTAGTAAAAACCACTGGGGCCACTATCACTAATCACAGCCTTCCCGAAGCACCGACATAAGCAGCGATTAGGTACAAACTATGACAAGGCACAACGACACAGTTGCAATACCCGACATACAAAAAAAGAAGAGCTGCAAAGAGGAACCGCATTGGAACGTTCAACGCCCACGGAAGCAACAACTGAGGGCGGGGAGTAGGGTTTAACCCTTGTCCTGCTGAATAAATTAAGATGCCACGCCTACTTCTAATTCTCAGCCAATCAGATTACTTGATCGAGGTTGTTGATATAAATTTACATACTGAATGGTAAACAGTGCAGATCCAGATCAGTTGGCTTCAGAAGCCAGCTGATCTGGATCTACTCTGTTTGCAAAGATAGGGTCTATCCGGGTTCAGCAGGACTAGGTTAAACGAGTTTTGTTTGATCTTTAATTCTAGTGCATTTCAAATTTCACAACCGTTTCTTCTGTTCACATAGAGATCTCTGTCTTAATGAAACATCACAAGTTAAAACACGATGGACCCGACCACAGAGAGCAATGATCAGGCGGCAAACTTTTGAAAGAGACGGAGGTTCAATTAGTCATTCTGAGGCAAGACTCACCGTCGTGCAATTAGAAATGAAAGTAAAGATATCAGCCACAATCGGACCAACAACAGCCATGCATGTAATTTGTCGTTGATAACTATGTTGTAACCTATCTTTTGATGGCGATTGACCTTTTTTGTAATTCTTGCCAAAAATCACTACAGTAATCCCTCATTACAAAGACTGCATTTGTTCCCAAATATGTCGCCATTAAAATGAATGTACTGTTGTAAAGAATCCTTAATGAGCAGAAATATGTAAGAAATGCCTTGTTCTATTCTTATTTCCTTATAGAGCATATGTTTTGGACATTTGTTAGAATCGCCACAGTGAGACGATTCTAAAAAATACCCAAACATATGTTTCTTGACATATCAAATACAATGTTTCATCATAAACTCTGATTAACTGTCACTTTTGGAAAGTAAGTTTCGTGTCAGTCAAATTACCATTATAACGAACCTTGTCGTTGTATCGGGTGTCGGTATAAAATGGGTTGACCGTATTACCAAAAGTCCTTCTGAACTAATAGACTAACTCGTCATCAAATTCGGGTTTCCGATTGACCTCTACAGAAATGTTTCCAGACAACATTGTATTTGGAAATTGAATCAGTATGACGGTGATGTATCCTCGGAAATGGTTTGCGCAATTAATGATACCACTATCCCTCTTTAGGTAGAAAAAAAGTGCATTTCGATTAGTAAAAGCATTGATTTTTAGTACATGCTCTAACCTAAAAAATAAGTGAAGAATAAGTACACTATATGAAGAAACACGAATGACCATCCAAAAAAGGAAAATTAACGATATCATATTCAAAGTCATCCCGCTTGTCATAAATTTAACTTCATTTATATTTTAATGTCTTTATATTAAACATGCTTATACTACTAAACTGTGAAAACAAATACGAGAAGAATGAGAGTCTGTCATTTGGCTTAGTGAGATGAGCAGTCAGTGTAATGAAACTATTTGTAAAGTTTTACAGTTTATTGACTTCCTTAGGATGGGAGCATGGTCAACGTTAGTACACGGAAAAAACAAAGGGATGGACAAACAAACGGATGACAACTTTATCCTGAGTCGCCTAGGCTAATAAACGTCAAAAAAGATAACGCAGATGCGACAAAAATGTTGTGTTTTTTTTTTTTATTTAATTCTCGGAGTAAAGAAATTGCGTATTCTACAATGTGATTGTATTTGTATTTTGGTGTGCGTGCTGAGGTCGGTCCCATCGCGGTTCAGTTCAAGGTTTTCTTATAATCTGGCTCGAGATCGTCTATGACCACTCTGCTTTGTTTCATTAAAATGTTTGCATCTTTACATATGTACTTGACTGCGCCGTTTCATTGATTTGGTAGCTTATCACAAAGCGGACCAAACAAGTACCCAACTAGCATTCTACATAAATCTAAGCGGGCTGTTATCGGCCCGTCAGCTACCCTGACGGGCCGATAATGGCCCGCTATAGATTTATGTAGAATGCTTCCTGGGATAGGTTTATGTTTTGGAGCTGCACGAGCACAAACGATGGGGATTCAGGCAAATAAAACTAGTTCCAGCTCCCCGTGGCTATCTGCTGGTCATTTCAAGGCGGTTCCTATTTTGCAGTTCTTTGTACGTTCGTCATTTGTGCCATTTTATTACATCATTGTTCCTCATCATTTTTTTTTCGGTTTCGGTGCTTCTGGAAGATGTATTTAGTGAGTGTGCTAATCGCACTCTCTCTCTCTCTCTCTCTCTCTCTCTCTCTCTCTCTCTCTCTCTCTTTCTTAATTATCATAAAATATTACCCAGAAAACACCACAAAGCACAACCCCTCCCGAGGTACTAAAAGAAAAGATGAGGAACAATAAACAAACACCACATATAAAACCACAGATACACACAGAAGAACTACAACAAAGGCACCGCCTTGAAAAGGTCAGTAGGAAAACTACTAGGGGCTTAAACCAGTTTTACTCGCATGAAACCCCAACCTTTCTTCAGACAGCTCCAAATTACAAATGAGCCAACGCACGAAAACCATAAATAAGACCTTTGTGACCAGCAAATACTTAGATCAGCCCATTCATACAAGGGTTTTTTTTGTTTATCCCTCTTTGGACAGTCAGGACGCAGTAGAAATCACATGCAACAAGGATGCACAGGCTGATCAGAGCCTTCGCTGGTCGCACAAGTCTTATTGTAGGTTTTGTCGTGCGCTGGCTCAATGTCGTCTACCTCTTCTGTGAAACACATACAATCAAAAACACTGTGATTAAACAAAGGAAATCTGGAACAATTATTTATTAAGATCTTATTTATATATGCTTTGTCTTTTTGACTTAGAAATTTAGATTTTGTATATCACCAATTTTTATAACTGGTCCAACATGCGGAACGTTTGTATTCAATGACGCGCCTTTTTACGGCCATACGAACATATGTGTACTGTTGCAATGTGAGTTCCTCGTTGCCTTTGAATTGTTCGCTCGACCTGACTGGTACTCGTAAGACCGGTATATGGAATTCGAATTCCTGACTGGTGAGACGGATGTCTGATATTTGAATTTACAATTCTTTCTCGGATTGTTCGACACATAATCGATTACTTCTGACTTATCTTCTATCCCAGCGGGCACATGGCGTTCATACAACATCGCTTTAATGTCGATACAACGGCTTGGCGATACGCGTCAACATTAATGCAAAGTTGTTTCAACATGGCATGCCCACCGGGATTCCACTTTTTGAACGAATTGTTTTTGTAAAGTTTTCAGATTTAAGTTTTGTAAATACAAAGAAGAAAATTATGTCACAACTAGCAGTCCGCCAATTGCTCCTGTAACTGTTATCCATGCTGTTATGCCGGCGTTGGAGTAACAACATCTTGGCTAAAATCCAACCCGTATGTACAATCTGAAGTACTTTGCGCGTTATTATCAATGTAACTGCTAATGTATAGCAGTTACACCCTGTATAAAGGGATTCTTAGGAAAGAAGAAACAAGTCTGAAGCAAATCGCTTCTGGTTTATTCTGTTAGGCATGATTTTGTTGTATTTACATTTCAGATATGGTGACGTTAATTATGTTTTAACACACGCATATACACACATACACACACATACATGGTTGCCGTCTGCTGGATTACATTTTATTTTTCCTATATACCTCGTATACTCGTATATATAATCAAGCACACATGCATAATAGTAAACACACACACACACACACACACACACAAACACACAGAGACACACCTGGATCGATAGAAACAAATCGGTATCAAATACACACAGAAGGTGAGCGGACACATTTGTTTTCTCCGAATCAGTTGACGTATACATTTACATATCTATTGTGTGTTCTTCGACTTCGTCATCTGAAAGTATCGTTACAACAGACAGCGAAAAAGAGTTTAGAAAAAGTAAATAAATGAACTCAGGAACTGATACAATCAGATCCACATCAAGCCCACAACACCAAAGGGAAAGATAGACAAACACAGTTAAAGGCTCAATAGTCCTCAAAAGTAGACACTTTTTATCCAATAATGGTTTGATAAATTGATAGATGGTATTAATACGATCATAAAATGTGGCATCTGACAGCCTGTAAAATTTTAGTTAGTCAACTGGATCAAAAATTAAATATATTTTTATCGTATCTCTGAATTTATGTTGGCAACACAATTCAGAGTACGATGAAGAATAATTTCGTTTTTTATCCAGTTACAAAATAAGGGACTAACTGAAATTTTACAGGCTTTCAGATGCCACATTGCATGATGGTATTAATACATTATATCAATTTATTAGAATTATCTTGGATAAAAAAAATGTCTGATTTTGAGAAATATGGAGCCTTTAAGCAGCCACAACATGAACGGATGGCAAACGGAGTTGGCAAGTCTTTCCATAAATGGTGGCAACTGTTACCCAAACTTAACTGAATATAGCTTAAACGTGCACAATTGTTAAAAGAAAAACATCCGAGAGTGAAACACTGCATAGCAATTAACAAAAATTATCACAATGAAAGTGCCGCCTTGGAACGGTCAGTAATGCATTTCTGTGGGGTGGGGCTTAAGCTAGCTTTACGGTATCCCAGCCCTTGTCCTCAGCTTCCATAGTGGTACAAATATGTATTCGATTCGGTCCATGTGGAGGTCTTCGAATTCATCCATGAATCATTACGAGCAACAAATAACTTATCCCTGAATGATTACAGGCAAAAAAAAGAAATGCTTTTCACAAATTTTCATCTCATTGTTAGTGTTATTAGGAATGTGTTTTATTTCTGATTTAAAAATAAATGGTCCTTTAGAATTTCTAACAAACCAATTAGCATTAAACACACACAAGGCTCTCAGCCATGAATTACTACGCAATAAAATTGGCCACGCAATGCAAAAACGTATCTTCGCGAATATGCGGACAGCGAAAGCCCGGATTAGTCTGCGCATTCGTGCAGTCAGATTCGGGCCAGCACTGTCTGCTAATAGGCTTGGGTCCAAGTGATCCAGAAAGTGGCTTTGTAGTACTTATCGTGTAACAGCAATTTCTGTCTTTTTTTGTTTGTTTGTTTTTTTTTGTTTTTTTTTTTGTTTTTTTGTTTTTTTCGAATAGAGACATTATAACTGCACATATTTCTTCCGGTTGCCAGGTCTGAATCAAGGGCATAACTGCGAAGGGAGATATTTTCAAGTAGAATATTATAGCTGAAAACGCTTCTATGTTAGTTTTTGGTCGCTAGTTTTGTGGATATATGCAAAAGCCACAAATGCGACATTCTAAACATAAAAACACCATTTACAACAAATAATTAAGTTATATGCATGCTGAAATATTTATATTATCGAGCAAAGTATCATTTTTGTTGCTGAGGTGTGAAATGTTATTTTCGATTGAGTACTTAATTTGATAAACTATTTGGATGATTTTGAGTAAATAAAATAAATGCAAAATTTATCGGGCAGTTATACAAGTGCTCTAAATACTTTTGGGATGATTATGAGTTGACTGTCAACTTTGAAGCAGCTTCTCAGCGCTTGTAAAGCTAGATATGATTTTAACATATTTGTCACAGCCATAAAATTGTACATATCGTTGAAGTTTCTTTAAATCAATAACAGGTATGAACGCCAAGTTACTATTTGCTTATAGAATATTGTATTGGAAATGTAAAAATAATGAGAAAACACCTGTGTGATGTATAATAACAAGGGACTGAATGGTTTGCCAGAGACCAATATATAGAATCTGAGCAATATAAAAAAGAGCGAATGATATTTACTCAGTTTAGGAAGCAGTTTTATTTACTTCTTTTACTATAATAACTCATTTACTCATTGTTATTGACCCGTTTTGCTTAGTTCACTATTTTAATGGGTCCACTGCAGGTTTATAACCTACTATAACATTAAATGAAATATATTTACTATACTCTTTAATGAATATGCCGTTAAAACTGCTCGGAAAAGTGGGGATGTAATTTTTAACATTCCCCGCTCGTCTGTCTATCTGTCCGTAACAGTAGACAATAATTTCTAAGCACTGTAGCTTCACTTCGAGTCGTAACTATCGTTCAACTCATTGAACAGAAAAGTAATATTATACAGCCTACGAATTTGGTCTTGTTTGTTAATATATTTTTGTCATCAGTCTTCATTTATATAGCTCGACACGAATATTTTGTGCAAGATTTCTCAGAAACTGCACAATCTAGAAGTCCAAAACTATATGTTATACAATATGACTTCCTGCAAGATGTCAGCGACAGTGTACTTGCTATTCTATTTCCTTCATATTTTTGTTAATTTTCTTTTTTAAAGTGTACCTTAACAACATTGTATCGTCAAGAATATCTCAAGGATTAAGCAAGATGGAGGACCTTAGTGTTTGTCAGAATACTGATTGCTTCACACCCTATGGTTTATTTAGATTCTCTGACAGTTAAAATAATATTCGATTCACGGGTAATTTTCTTTATCCTCAGTCCGCCCGTCTTTCTTCCCGTCCGTTGTAGCTGTGTCCGTGTACTCGTTAAGAAACGACAATCACCAAAGTTGGTGAGATCATTCACCTTATGAGGACAAACTGAAGCGGGTAAACATGGGCCATATGGTAAGCATTTCTATAGTTAATGTCCTTGGTACTAACCTTCTGTCCCTCTGTGAATCTAAATAGCCATGCCAAAGCCATACGCGAGAGTGGTCTTTACACGACACACCTACGGAAAGGAGTCCATATTTATACCAAATATTATTTCCACCGAATATTCTCAGAATATATCCTAGAGTTATAGAGAGCATAACGTTTGATGGCTAATTAATATTATGGGAAATTATAACAAAGGAAGACGAGAGTTGTCATTAGTTTTATCGACAGGCCTACTTGACACAGTCCATAATTCTATCAGTTATAATCAAAATATATCTAGGGATTTAGGGGCAAAGGGATTACGGAAGAACGGAAAGGCGGACAGACGGAAAAACGGACGAAATCATTTTAATAATCCCCTTCCACAAACGTCGGGGAACAATAGTGGATTTTCGTAGTAACTGTACGATGGCTCAAAAATGATGCTCTAGGAAACTTTTTAAATTTGTTACCATCCTATTTGTCATATTTGTAAATAAGTCTAAGCATATTAAATTAACGAGTTCATAACAATCCCAGCTACATACGACATCAGTTCGTCATTATACAGCAGTACTGAAGAAAAAAATCAGTGTAAAACGCTCAGACTTGATTGAGTGACAATTTACAGAACCTAATGTTTGTCCTAATTATTGACACTGCATGATCATTAGAACTTGGCTTTGGACAAATATGCTCAAGTGACTAAGAGGTCATATCCAGCTAATCCAACACTCATATTTTCCAGAACTTCCCTTAAATGGGTGGCAAATTAGAACAACTGACGTCATCCATATTATGAAAATGTAAGGACATACAGAATACCACTTGAATTCATGGCAAAATTTGTAAATAAGTTAATTTAAAAAATATTTTTTTTTATTCCATTGCTCCTAAACGAATTTTAGTACGCTAGAATCAATTTAAGAAGAAGAGAATGTATTAAAATTGAACAGAAACAAATAATCCAATTACTCAAAAATTCATGCTTGAAAAAAAATCTAGTGAAATACTTTTAACGTGACGTCATACCTCGGACCGCCTTCACATATTTATGCCCTCGATTTCGAACTGGCAAACATTCAAACAATAATCGGTAAGATGTTTTCTGTTGAGTAACGATGAAAAATTACTGTTATACGCTTAGTTCGACGAAAATGAAATTTAGATGAGATACAGAATTGGGACCCCAGCCTATAACAGAATCATTTCATACTACAGAATGTACAAACGGAGGGGAAATATCCGTATGATTCTTTGCGCATGCGCAGGATGATCTGAAGTCTGCGCCTTTTGCGCATGTTTGAAGGTACTTTTCGCTTGACCCGGCCAATATAATGTATACAATCCGTGTATATATTCTATGTCCTTCGACTTTGCCATCTTAAGTGTTATGACAACGGACAGCACAAATAGTTTAGAATGACTAGCATTCCTTCAAGTATTCATTTCATCATTAGTATTCTTGGGAAGACTGTTTAATTTCCGAAACAAACGGAAATAATTTCGGAATAAACGGTTAAAAGCATTCGTAACAAACCAATACGTGCCAAACATACACAGGGCGTACCATAGTTTTCTGCGAAATAAAATAATGAATACATCTTTGTATCTGTTTCATGTCCATGGCCATCTTATATGTTATTACAACGGACAGCACTAAAAGTTTAGAACAAATAGCATTACATGCAAGTTTTTATTTCATCATCAGTGCTATTAGGAACGCTGTTTATTCCAGACTTTGGAATAATTTTATGGTGCTTTAGGATTTGTATAATATTTCCTCGTTTATACTTGTAAATACAAGTAGAAAGAATAACCAGCCCAGCTATGGTCGCGGCCATGGATATAAGTACTGGTATCCACACCTTGTTTCTTCTTTCATCATCTTTCTGTGCCTATAAAACATAAACAACTTACACGTATCAGGAGTTATGTGCCGTCTACCAAAGAAAATAGGAAAAGAGATAGAAGAAATAGTAGATGAGATTCAAGAGAGGGACAGGGAAGAAAGAAGAACAGGAATGAAAGGGGAAAAACAGAAGTAATAAAAAAAACATTCCCCTGTACCCTTACCTGCTACAAGGATAGGAAGCCTTGCCCAACTGTAAGCCATTATCTGTTGGACACCCCGGTGACGTAAGATATGCGACACCTTCGCCACATCCAACCACTCCTGACCCTAAGGCTTTCAAAGCGGGCCGTTTCGCAACAGAGGGACGCAACAAAATGGCGACAATCCTGTTCTTAGCAGACATGAAATGTTGAATGGTATGTTGAATAACACTTTCATTATTAAGAAGGATCAAATACGTTTGTGCGTGATGGTAAATAGAAGTCCAAATAAGAAAATTTAAAATTTTAAAGTACTGAAAGTTATGGACCGAGATAGTGGCCACCATGTAAGGCGCTTTTGTGAAACGGATCGTTGCTTAATACGGTCAAGTCACTTCAAAGCGCTACATAAAAGCGCTAGCCGTATGCAACACTCCTCAGGTGTTTATTATTGAAGCAGTAGAAAGTCCAAGCAAAAATGGCGTTAATTACAATCTGATTAACCTTTACCGCTCTCTGGACAAATTCAGCAGACGATCAATTCATGATATCTTACTTATCCTAGAAAATAGGGTTTGACATTTCATGCAAACTGTCTCCTTTTTGCCAGAAAATAAATTTTGAAATTTTAGGCAAATTGTCTCCTCAGGAGATAATTCACATAAAATGTCAAAGCTTATTTTCTGAGAAAAAAGAGAGAAAAGATTCTAAACAGTCAGTCATTTGAACTTTCCAACCTGCATGCCAAGTGTCAACTCTTTCCCTCCTAGTGGCGACTTTTGTCGTCTGATGATAACCTTTGCAAACAGTTTGGAACCAGATCAGGCCCGATAAAATGTCGGGCCTGATCTGAATCCTAACTGATTGACGCTCAGATGGTCGCGGGTCCAACCCCCGCCGAGGTCGGCAACATTCTTTCGTGGAGATTGAGCATGAAATATTTTCTGCGGTTATTCTCTCCCTTCCGCTGATTCAAGAAGGGCAGTTGTCAGTTTCTGGCTAAAGAATGTGCACAATATTGGTTAACCGCTTAGAGGACTAAGGCTGCCCAGTAAACGTGTGGTTAGGTAAACTGACCGCGCTCGACATGACCACATTGTGTTGACTGGGCCTAAAACCTCAACACAACAACACTATCGTGATACTCAGGATAAATACGGTACTTCGTTAATATTCTACAAAGAAAAA
The DNA here is from genome assembly GCA_964016985.1 of Anodontia alba. Lineage (NCBI taxonomy): Eukaryota > Metazoa > Mollusca > Bivalvia > Lucinida > Lucinidae > Anodontia > Anodontia alba. The sequence goes on along the minus strand of OZ024823.1, from coordinate 51,232,757 downwards.
ACAAAAACAAACGTTCTTCTTCTTTGACCCACAAGATAGGTACTTAACAGCTGTCATTGGTTGGAAATCACATAAATTGCGTACTTTATAAATCTAAGTTGATTTTGGGTAAAACATGGGGACAGGAACAAGCAAAAGCCATTGTATATAAACATATTTACTCACTTGTGATGTCACTGTCGCACCTAAAGAATAAGAAAAACATGTTCTTAGTTCAGGTATTAAAACCACTACACACTACCTAAACGTTTTAGCACCTAGTTTGTAAATGAATTATTTCGAGGGCGATGACCACCAGATTTACGTTATATCTATCGAAATGCAAAGCGTTTATTCAAAAAAGATGCATATTCTAATGTAGAATCAAATGCAAATATCATTTCTACCGGACATCATCATCATACTACCATCAATCTAAATGTAACACATTTCGTGAGAAATTAAAGATTTTTAAGATCATTGATGAACGTGGGTTATTTTACTCTAATAACCTTGATCTTCTCCCTCCTAAGCCTAAATTATCTTTTCGATATTTGAAACAAGGTATCCAAGAATTTCATAGGAAGTATGTTTTGGCTCCAGCTGATAAAGCTGCTAATAATGTTGTTGTTGTGTGATGACTTTATTATATCAATACTCTAATACAAGAACTTGGTAGTACCAAAACATATGAACGGATTTCTACTGACGAGAGATATATTGTCAATACCCATTCTATCGATATTACTGCTAAGTTTGCAGTGAGTATTAAAGAAAAGCAAGACAGACTTCCTACGTTATATTGGTTACTGAAACTTCATACGACCTTATAAAGCACGTTTCATTGCTAATTCTAGTTCATGTACGAATACTGTTTTGTCCAAACTGCTAACTTCATGCCTTACTGCTGTTAAAAAACATTGGATTAGATACTATGATACTGTTTACGAAACGGACGGAATTAACTATTTTTGGTCAATTAAAATTCTAATGGTGTTCTCAATAAATTTAAATCTAAAAACTTTCAGGCTTCTAAATTGTCTACATATGATTTTTCTACACTGTATACTACGTTACCTCATCATCTTATAAAAGATAAACTTATTGATTTAATTAACCGAACGTTTATTCGGGAGAATACCCAATATTTGGCTTGCAACGAAGAATGCGTTTGTTTTTTTTTTTCACTTCTGATGCATACAATAATCACAATTTATGGTCGTGTCAAAAAGTCTGTGATGCCCTTGTTTATCTTTTGGATAATATTTTTATTAGATTTGGAACTAAACTTTATAGGCAAACTATTGGTATTCCGATGGAAACTAATTGTGCTCCTCTTGTTGCAGATTTGTTTCTTTTTTGTTATGAGAGAGATTTCATGAAGTTTCTCTCACATGAAAATCAGGCTGACATTACTGAGGCTTTCAATTCAACTTCAAAATACCTTGATAATTTATTAAATATTGACAATATTTACTTTGACCAAATGGTGGACCGCATATACCCTACAGAACCAATTAAATAGAGCAAATTCTTCCGATACCGAGGCACCTTTTTTGGATTTGAATCTATGTATATCTAATGGTACAGTTTCCACCAAAATATATGATAAACGGGACGATTTTGATTCAATTTCCCTTTTCTGGATGGCGATGTCCCCCGGCGTACCTCATATGGGGTATACATATCTCAACTTGTTAGATTCGCCAGAGCTTCGACAAATCTTAATGACTTTAACTACCGTAATAAAGCCCTTACTGCCAAACTTCTTAGGCAGGGCTATCGTTATTTTAACCTTCGTAAGGCGTTTTCGAAATTTTATCGCAGACACAGTGCCTTGTTAGAAAAATATAGCGTCAGTCTGAAAACACTTCTGCAACAAGGTATATCGGAACCAGAATTTTAAGGTGACTTAGTGTACAGATTTAGAAAAATTGTAGGTAAATATAACTTTTCGGAGCAATTCAGAAAACTTATTAACCGTTATAAAAGAATTGGCTATAACCTGGATATTATGCGGCAGACTGCATGCCTAGTTGTCAACCCAATCATTGTTGATGGCTATGCTTCACTCTTTAATTGCACGACGGCGGTTCGGGCCTCAGACTCAATGACGGCCTCTTCGTAAAACTATAACCAGTGGTTGGGGCTTGACGATATGCCTTTGGCTTGGCCCGCCGTGGTTCAACTATTGGTTTTCATTTACTCTGGCATACAGTAGAATTAGCCATGAGTACTCGTCTTTGTTTATAATAGTGATTAATTTGATTTTTATGTTTTCGCTTTGATGCATTGACTGAGTTGGGAGCCTTTATGCGAACCGAATGTTTATGTATTTCTGTATTAAGAGTAGCATCGGAACCCAGGGTGAAGTTAGTTAGCTGTAAAAGTGCTTTAAACCCCCCGGTGGTTTACTCTACTGACCGTTCTAAGGCGGTGGTCCCGGTGTTAGTCTTACTCTTTGTTGCTTTGTGGTTTATTCTACGAGGCGATTTGTTGTATGTCTTACCGTGTGTCATTTTGTTCTTGTGTTTTGTAATTCTTTTAGTATTGCGATTACCTCGCTTGGGGAAGAGAGAGCTAATCTTAGTGCTTTTTCATACGTTTGCTCGATTTGTGCTTGTTTGAATTTGTCGGTTTCTTCTTCCTCTTGGTGTCTGGGAAGGGCTGCGGTTTGTGATTGTGGCACTCCCTGGACTTTTTTCTTACCTGTTTTTTTAGTTATCGGTACACTTTTAGGTAGCCCTGAGGTTTTATGCAATGATTGTTTTTAATACTTTCAGTGCAATACTGAGTTTGGGAAATAGAATTTTAAACAAATTTAACATATTCGACAATCCTTCGAATAACGAAAAAAATATTCCAGTTATGAACATAATCATAAACATATAAAACAGATATGGATATACCCAGGAAAGTACCACAGTAACGATACACAGCCCCACGCCACGGCGTATGACAAGGACCTAGGGCTATTAGAGCGAGAATACATAAAAGCACCTAATCGAAAAGAGAATAAACAAAACAAACAAAACGAAATTGCAGGGAAAACACGGTCCCTGAACGATCAGCAAATAGTAGAACTGTTGCCAAGCATGGATCTAAAGGCTAAAATCTAAAATGCTGGCTCAGTGACAAAGAACACACAGAAGAACGATTATCGTAGACTCGGTTTTATTTAGTCTCGAAATATGCAGCAAAGTTGTCCGCGAGGCTGCGTACTCCCCCACCGCCAGCACCGGCTTAATGCGCTATTCGTTAATTCGTTTCTTTAAAACTAATAATATTGAATTCATTTTATTTATTTTATTTTTATTTATTTTTTTTTTTTATTTATTTATTTTTTTTTTTTATTGTTTACTTAAGATGCTTCTGAAGGTAATAAATATTTTGAAGGAATAAAGTATAGTTTGGAAAATTGGAGGGTAGACATGAAAGTATTTTTATTTATAAAAAAAGAAGAGAAAAGTCCAGGGAGTGCCACAATCACAAACCGCAGCCCTTCCCAGACCCCAAGAGGAAGAAAAAACCGACAAATCTAAACAAGCACAAACCGAACAAACGTACGAAGAGCACTAAGATTAGCTCTCTCTTCCCCAAGCGAGATACTCGCAATACTGAAAGGACTGAAAAACACAAGAACAAAATGACACACGGAAAGACATACAACAAATCGCCTCGTAGAATAAACCACAAAGCAACAAAGAGTAAGACTAACACCGGGACCACCGCCTTAGAAATGTATTTATTTCATTGTTAAAATATTTTTATTTCATGTATTTAAGTTGCATTCCGAAGGTTTATAAATGTTTTGGGGATAACAACTATTTTTGAAAAAGAAAAAAAAATGATTTTTTTTTTCAAATTTGTTTCTTTCAATGTTGGAGTATTCATTTATTTTTATATTTGTATTTAATGTCTTTAATGACCTTCTAAAGGGTTATAAATATATTTAAGGATACCAAATATTTTGTGCCTAGTGAATATTCAACCAGCCTGCACATCCATAGTCTACTTAGTCTTCTGATCAGATGTGCAGACTGGTGTGACTCTCCGCTCAGCCAAAAGGTAACTTTGAAGGACAAATGCTGTGCGCCGGTTCATATGATATTATCTATCGAACAGATAAATAAGTCAATACTAAATTCCCCAATATTATAATTCCCCCTATTGAGCCTCTACCTGTTTATCTTTTATTGACAAAATACCAGGTTTTATTGTACCCACAGATAAGACTAATGACCCAGACTCATCAGATTTTTATGTCTTTAAAGATTCTCCAAGAATGACTAGGTCAACAATGTACCTAAGTGACAATGTAAAAAAAAAAACTCGGATGATTATGTCCAAACCACATGAAAATCTTCAGACCGTGTAGTAAATTTGCACAGGGTTACAAAAAGATAGGTTAGAACATGAAGGAGGAGTTGCGCATACACCACAACCATTCTATATATACAATATTGAGGCAGAAATGACTAAGTTCACAACGTGGAAGAAAAAGTAAATAAAAAAATAAATAATAATAATACTTTCAGGATAGTGCAAAAAGCACATGAATATCTTCAGACCATGATTAAAACACAAGTGAAGTTTCAGAAGTATTTTCACAAAACTGTAGGAGTTGCGCTTACAAGCTATCTACTATCTATTCACTTTAATATTATTCGAGCACGAAAACAGTTAAAAATGTGAAAATAGTATTAAATTATTTTCAGGATTCCGAAAAAACACATGCAAAACTCTAGACCATAATTAAAACACCTTTTGATTTTGAGAAGGATCGGCCTAAAACTGCAGGAAAAATTGCCCTCACAAGGTACTTACTACTTATATACTTTCATAGTGTGACGTCCCTTGTTGCAAGACGGACCTCAGTCTTACGAAGCGAGTGAAGCGCGTGTACTGGCGAGCAAGGGAGGGGGAAGGCGGAGATGCTTTCTTTTCTCCAAATTGATAACACTATACAATAGGGAAAAGTTAAACAATACTAGGAGCCCGTCTGCTGCTTAATCTTTATTATTCTTATATTCTGACATTCAAACTTGATAAACTAGGTGATTATAGGAAGATAAGGGCGGTGATAAGATAAAATCTTATAACTGAGGTAACTAGGGTAACTAAGGCTATGGTTAACGTAAATTACCGAGCGTCATCTTACACACACTCAGCGCAGACATGCAAATTACATTACACAGCCTGTTACTCTACAGCGATATTGATAAGCTACCACAATATCACGCCAGTCACAAAACCGCAAAGGGGAAGAGACTCTGGTGTATATTGTTCTGGGGAATTTGACTTGTTTGCTTGTGTTGTGATTTTACGGCCAAATAAACCCAATAGGGTCATGTCGAATGGGGCCAGTTTACCTGCAACACTGCTAACGCCCTCCAGCGTATACATGAGCAGATCTCCATTTTCAAAGATTCCACAATGGGCCCAATGATCCCAAAGGAAATGAAATATAATCTGCACTATGGTACAAAAATCAAACAAGAGCAAATCGAACAAACATGCGAAAAGCACTAAGATTAGCTCTCTCTCTTCCCCAAGCCAGGTAATCGCAATGCTAAAAGGACTGAAAAAATACAAGAACAAAGTAACAAACAAGGAAAGCCTTAAAACAAATCGCCTCGTAAAATATACCACAAAGCAACAAAGAGTAAGGCTACTCCGTGACCACCGCCTTAGAACGGTCAGTAGAATAAACCACCGTGGGGGTGGGGGGGGGGTTAAGCAATTTTACAGAATGTCAGCTTCACTCTTGGTCCCGATGCCACTCCTAATCACAACTAGTAAGCCCACATTTCCTGCTAAATATCGGAAAGAAATGTCCTTTCCGGATTTCCGTAACACCAGAAAACCATTGTCTCTAATCCTAGTAACGCTCCAGTACATATAATTGTTCACGCCACACATGTTTCTATAGCTTATCATTTGATCAACTTTTAAACATTATGACAATAGATAGATGAGGGCTCGGCTATAAACTGGAAGTCAGAGAAATAGAATTTGTAACTAAAAATATTTTGACAAAAAGATGTCACCGACCGCGTAACTTTGACACTATCTGTCTTATGCTGACCATGAAAATAAGACCAAGGTCAATAAAATATCCATTCTAGAGTTTGTCCAAATAATACATTTGATGAATATCTACTGACTCGTTTAAGAAGTATATTGCATACAATACTCCGTCACGCCGACGCCAAACACTAATATAAACCAGATCCGGACCAAAGCAATGTTTCCCTTCACCTATGGCGGGGATCTTAACCCAAAGGTGAAACTAGTTAGATAAGAAACAATCCATCTTCGAGAGATTTAGGGTAGGGTTGCCAATGTGTCTGTTGCTGAACCCATCGTTATTCAATTCAAGAAAACAAAACTGTTAACCTTGATAATACTTAGTATGTAATCTGCCGCATTACATTTGCATTATATTCTGTCATTTTATATTGAGTACTACTGTATTTAATCGTTCTTGAAAATTAAACATACCAGCACCTCTGCTGAGTTTGTAAGGTTGTCAACATGAAACTCAGGTTCCGATAGACTATGTTGAAGCAGTTTTCTAACCAATGTTAAATTTAGAATTAATATACTTTGCAAGTTTATTATACATATAAATTTTATGTTTTATGTCGCATTTTTTGAGTCTTAAGAAATTCAACGAAGAATTAAAGTATCTTAAATATGCTGAATTTCTGTTTGTGATAATTCAAACAAATATGGATCTTTTACCTAATTCACAGTTACTGCCATTGTATTTTTCCAAACAAAGACACATGTAGCCTTTTTGTAAGTCCAGACAAGTACCATTATGTCTACAGGGCGACGAAGAGCACTGATCCACCTCTTCTTCACAATCAATGCCGTGATATCCTAAAAGAACAAACCAAACTACTTACTATTTAAAACCTTATTTAAATACCTTGTTTGTGCGAATGTGTGATGCTTTAATTTGCTTCCCTTTTAGACTGAGACAAATTATTCTGTACCATTCAAATAATACATGTTACAAGACGTTTACTGTAACAGCATACAATATAATACTCGACTGAGATTTACATTTGTTTATTTTGTTTTGCATCGACTTGTTCTAGACTGTTTATTTTATTTTTCTCTGTTTGGTGCAATCATATTATGACCCAATTCAGTTATCAATCATGACAGTATAGTTGTGTATTCATTAGCAATTATTCGAGAACTTAGTGTTTTGTAATATCAAGCGATATAATGTTCAGCATAAAGGTATGTATGAAATAATTGAACAAGATTTCCTCTTCCTAATAATATAAATGTGTGATACCTAGAAAACAATACAATCACGAAACTCAGTTCCCTACCCCGCTCCCGCCCCCTCCAACTCACACATGGAACCAAATAAGAAAGATATCACAGAGGAACACTCATTCACTCGAAATGAGAACTAGCAAAACCGAGAGGAACTGAAACAGAAATACTGCCATGAAACGGTAAACAGTGTTGAGGTGGTGGGGTTTAATCTGTTTGAACAGTGCTCAACATCCCTCATCTTCTTAAGCAGCTCCCAACATAACACTGGTCACACCTCCTAACACCTGCTTGAGCGATTTATTCAAATTCCGTATCACAGAGAAAAAAAAAATAAACTATACTATGGTGAAGGATGGATTCTGTTTAACGCCATCATACGAAAGAAAACTGCACTTGTGGGTGAAAGGTGAAAACTGCACTTTAGTGTCCAGTTTATAGTAAAACGAAATATACATTAAATAATGGTACACAAGGAATGCTATCATCATAAAGTGTAACCTTTCAAATGCATACAAGGCACATAAACATATCTTATTTCATGTGTTCACATGAATGAAAGCCATTAAATGGTGAAATAGACAAAATAAGAAATAAAATGCATCTGACTATGAAACGCTAATATCTACTTACCATCAACGCAAGAACACGAGTATTTTGAACTTTTCCGAGAGCATGAAGCGTTATTTGCACAAGGTTCATCAATACATACAGTCTCTGAAACAGGTAGTTATGGAAACAATATTAGCATAACATCTTTATTATAGATAAACAAATATCTTTTGTTATAGATATTTGCATAAAATGTACATCAAAATGATACATATATAACTGTTGTTTCAAAGTATATCCGCCACGTGGGTCTTTAAGACACTTCAAACACACATTTGAGAAATTACCCGAGTATACCCTACCCAGCTAGCATTCTGTATAAATCTACAGCGGGGTCTTTATCGGTCCATCAGATTTATGTAGAATGTTTATTGGGAAGTAACTGCAGTTTTTTGTTTTTTGTTGTTGTTTTTTTCATTACATAGAAAATTATGAAAAGCGAACCATTTAAGAGGACGGGATACACCTGGTAAATTTTCTGCCATATTCTACAAGGGAGATTATTTGTGATTTCCTCTTTGCTTGTCTGCATACAAAATCCCTTATGATAATGAAAGTCACTTCTTTTCTTTTAGAGAAGACCTTTTTCAGAATTTTGACAGAATTTTCTCTATTGAAAGTGTATCAATTCAACTGAAGTAAATTTAGATTGTTATTTCTAAAACATATTTAAATTATTTTAGTTCACTCTGGTTACTTTTATCAAAAACGGCTTAAGCCGGTGCTAGTCTCGCAAACTACAATGTTGTATATGAAGAGCCTCAATAAAACCGAGATTTCTATTTTCGTTTGTGCGTTCTTTGTTTCCAAAGGCAACCTTTTGGAGTTTTATTACCATTTACACAGTATGGAGGTTTGTATCCAGAGGGACAGTAGCATATTTCGTTAGTCTCGTTGAAAACGTTGATGCAAGTCCCATTATTTCTACATATACTTGGTAAGCAGTTATTGGTGTCTGAAATAAAACAAATTATATAGCGGTCAAGTAATTCTGTGGCAAACTGAATGCATGGTATTTTCAGCAATACAACCGTGCACAGATTTTTCACACATCATTTTTTACGTCTGTAACACGAACTATTACAAAAAAGAAATGACAAAACAAAAGTAAAATAAACTGAAAGTCAAAAAGGATTAGTTAATACTATATGTATTGAAATTACAATTTAAATCGATATGACTTGCGCATTCACTTACGATTGTCCTGAACTTAAAGACATCATCAAAACACGGACAACAATGGAGGGTAGAATGTCTCTGAGTGTAGGCAGGGAAAATGGTCCTAAACAGGGCCTAAAGACTGTTTTGTATAACCCTTAACTTCCTGTAATTTAAGCAAAGAGTGCAGTCCCTGATCAGACTCCACATTTTGCAGTGTGCGAACCGGGTCTGTCCCATCACTAAACCAAGTCCAGGTTTTGCAGATAACCATTTTTACACAGCAGTCTGGCGCCACCGCGACAAGAATAGTACGGCTATAAATAACCGTTACCTGGATTTCATTGCCAATGAACCTCACGTGGACAACAACCTTACAGAAAGTTTGGTGTATGTATAATGTGTCATGTAGTACAGACTCTAATACTCAATTTTGCTAACCCTAATATCGGAAAGGTATACGATTTATTTCCAAACAGGAAGAAAGCCTGGACTACCCTTTATATAAAACAACTGTATAGCAGGTGTGCATACATTGCATTTTGCGACAACTCGCACGTTTCTGTGGAGGCCCAGTTGATACTTAACAATTTCTAAGTATACAAAAACATTTTGTACTCAGGTTAAATCATAAAAAAGAAAGATAAGATGCTCAAAACATCACAGAGAATGTTTATTTTTTCGTGCGATTATGCAAACATGACGTTTATTAGTGACACCCCCTTGTTTTCTGCATTTAGGTAGAAGTACCCCATATCCCTGTCTGACATGAATTTTTAAAATTCGCATGCAAACTTTGACCAAATGGTGGACCGGATATACCCTACAGAACAATTAAATAGAGCAAATTCTTCCGATACCGAGGCACCTTTTTTTGGATTTGAATCTATGTATATCTAATGGTACAGTTTCCACCAAAATTTATGATAAACAGGACGATTTTGATTTTGATATAGTCAATTTCCCTTTTTTAGATGGCGATGTCCCCCGGCGTACCTCATATGGGGTATACATATCTCAACTTATTAGATTCGCCAGAGCTTTTTCAAATCTTAATGACTTTAACTACCGTAATAAAGCCCTTACTGCCAAACTTCTTAGGCAGGGCTATCGTTATTTTAAATTTCGTAAGGCGTTTTCGAATTTTTATCGCAGACATAGTGCCTTGTTAGAAAAATATAGCGTCAGTCTGAAAACACTTCTGTAACAAGGTATACAGGGCCGTCGTCGGCTTCTGAAAAGTGGTCCGGCCCTGGAACGCCAAAGGCGTTCCCCGAGTGCCGTAGGCACGAGCGGGGGGAGAGCACGAGAGGGGTATCCCCCCTCTCGTAAGTGGGGTTCGGGGGTCTCCCCCGAGAACATTTTGAAAATTAGGTGTCTCCAGAAGCGATTTTATTGCATTTTAATGCCAATTTGAACGGAGTCACGATGACAATTCGACGATTCATGTTTTCGAAATGACACACTGGCATCTTTCCAGTTTGAATATCCATTATCCATAAAGGCTTTGTCAATGGTGTTGCTCTTAAGTTTGCCGTCCTTATAAGCAACCAGACATACATGGCAAAACGCGAGGTCGTTGGTTTCATCGTAGTGCAACCAAGTTCTGTTAGCGAGCCACGAAGCCTGAAAACTTCTTTTCACAGGATTTTTAACGCCGAAAGAACGTTGTGGAAATTTGAAAGTTTTTGGTTGATTTGGATCCGGCGGTACATCCATGGCAGAAGAATAACATGCACATGCTCATGCACATGCGACCGTACCTTTTAGAATACTCATGAAGGCATTTTTCAAAAAAATTATATGTAAATGGTCTGTCGGCATTTTGTTTGATTTCATGTAATAAATGTCTCTTTCTTTGGGAAAAGAAGAATACATATTTTTTTAATTTGTCCGCCGTGAAAAACAGTATTGTTTTATGATTTCTGATTCTCTAAAAGCCCTACAAGTCGGTCTCATTATTCATTAAAGAATACTTTGATGCGCCTACACTTCAAACGATAATCCTTTAATATTGATTAGCGTAGTTAATACAGATGTCAATTTCATAATACCAAATAAACAAGTTTGTATCGTATTATCGTGTTTTCATAACGAGCGTAATTGAATCGAGGTTTAATACCCTGCGGCAGACAAATAAGTGACAGCGGCACGCCTAAATTATCAATTTTTTATCGACTTTTGACCACTGAACCGCAAAACGGGCGAAAAAAGTAGAAAAATATAGGTACGGCCAAACCCATTTTCGGCCAAAAAAGTGGTCCGGCCATGGCCGGACCGGCCGGACCGCCGATGACGGCCTTGGTATATCGGAACCAGAATTTTATGGTGACTTAGTGTACAGATTTAGAAAAGTTGTAGGTAAATCTAACTTTTCGGAGCAATTCAGAAAACTTATTAACCGTTATAAAAGAATTGGCTATAGCCTGGATATTATGCGGCAGACTGCATGCCTAGTTGTCAACCCAATCATTGTTGATGGCTATGCTTCACTCTTTAATTGCACGACGGCGGTTCGGGCCTCAGACTCAATGACGGTCTCTTCGTAAAACTTTAACCAGTGGGTTGGGGCTTGACGATATGTCTTTTGCTTGGCCCGCCGTGGTTCAACTATTGGTTTTCATTTACTCTGGCATGCAGTAGAACTAGCCATGAGTACTCGTCTTTGTTATAGTGATCAATTTGATTTTTATGTTTTCGCTTTGATGCATTAACTGAGTTGGGAGCCTTTATGCGAACCGATTTTTTTATGTGTTTCTGTATTAAGAGTAGCATCGGGACCCAGGATGAAGTTAGCTAGCTGTAAAAGTGCTTTAAACCCCCCGATGGTTTGCTCTACTGACCGTTCTAAGGCGGTAGTCCCGGTGTTAGTCTTACTCCTTGTTGCTTTGTGGTTTATTCTACGAGGCGATTTGTTGTATGTCTTTCCGTGTGTCATTTTATTCTTGTGTTTACAGTCCTTTTAGTATTGCGATTACCTCGCTTGGGGAAGAGAGAGCTTATCTTGGTGCTTTTCGTACGTTTGTTCGGTTTGTGCTTGTTTGGATTTGTCGGTTTTCTCTTCCTCTTGGGGGTCTGGGAAGGGCTGCGGTTTGTGATTGTGGCACTCCCTGGACTTTTCTCTTACCTTTTTTTTAATAAACCATCTATCGTTTCTTATCGCCTATATTTTAAGGTATACAGAAATGGATTAACGCCCAAAAATGTTCGGTTTTTCATCCAGTATGGCCGCTACAATAAACCTGTAAGGAAACGTTTGATTGTTTTTATGATACCATTTTGAATGACACATATTAAATTTTACCAGACATCTTTCGAGCTTATGGTTTTTCAATAAAACCATTTGTATAGAACCTTGTATTGTACTTATGTAAGTCTTAAAGATGCGTGAATCGTCGCGCATATCTTCATGTCCATAATTTCAAAACCTTTACTGACGGACTATACCTTGTAAGAATGTATGGACCAAACATAATATTTGACGTAATTTCCGCAAAATGAAATGTTTATCAAAATTTCATAAAATACACGCTGTTTTACAAATTTACCCCGAATTGTGTGTATATTGGGTATATTTTACCTATTAGTATATACATGTGTACTATACGCTTTATAGAACTTACAGTTGCTTGGCAAAACTCTAAACCAACATCATGCAAAATGCATTTCTCCAAAATGCAATTAGTTTCGCATTTTTCTATACAGCGGTTTTGTATGAACCAATATTCAAACTTTAGATATACAAACATTCAGCCGCATATCTTTCCCATGCTAGGGTTACGTTTTTTGCAAGGTACAGGAATTAAGAAACCCGACTAATTGGTCATCAATGATAAGAGACTGGACACAATTAAACCCAGTGTACTGTTAATAAACCATAGTCAGGCAGAGGCCAATAGGGAAATTTAGTACTGGCTTTTTTATCTGTTCCATAGGTAATATCGCCTCTAAAATATATAAATATATACTACCATCAAAAGACCGATTTACCACCCCCTGCTGGGATCTCATAATCACCTCTTTTGATCTCTGCCTAGAATAAAATCGTTAGTGAGCGGTACCACTTTTGATCTCATTTTATCTATGTCCTTAAAATACAACTTCAAAATAGCTTAAGTAACGTTTTATTTTCCACGTTCTACTTTGTCGTTATTGTTTATTAATTTAAGTATTAATGAAGAACATTTGTCAACTAACTTCAGAAACTTTTATTTTTACAGGGAAATAAAGTCGGATTAATTATCAATTTGAATTAAACATTGCACAGAGGGAATAACTGTTTGGTCAATTCTTTTTCTACAAATACTTACCCATAACTATATTTGTGAAACACCGCACATCTGAAGAAACGCTGGAATAAATAATTGCGTTCACATATTAAACAGGCCAGAATGTTTTCGATGCACTTGTAACAGTAACTTCATCCATGCACAAAAAGCAAACATATTATGCTGAAAAGACTTCTTACCAATGACCATATAATTGCTACTTCACAGTCGGCACTCTTGATTTCATGATAAGTTGAGTACTAACTCATATGTAACGACTTTGTTTTTTCCAAAATATGATTTTGGTATGTTGACTTCAGACTCATCCAGACTTCAGCAGTTGATCAAATATTAAAAAAAATCTAAACATTTCCCTTTTGAAATTTTCCATACTTAATCGTGAATAAGAAATCTTATGTTCTTGTTTTCAGACAATTAATATGCTGAACTTTTGGTTCTCCAGGATGAAAAGAAAGTTCCATTTGTAAAGATGTAACATACATTCCCCAGGCTAATAAAGTACTAATTGTTGGTGGAATTTGAGAAAGGAATATTGAAATTTGACGCAGACATGACACACAATCATATTCACATTTGAATATTCTTTATATATTTAATTAGTTGTCAAAAAGCAAAACAAAAACACAAGCGAAACAGCCGAAAAAAATAAACTGTTGGCTGATAAAATATATTATAATATAGTTAATGCCAACGGGTACCGTTTCATACTTTTTCCTCTGAGTTACATTTGAATTCTTCGCATTTAATGGAACATCAGGTACATTATTAGAAATTATTTCTATGACATATAACCTTCAGGCGTTCGACTGAGTGGTATAAATTCGCAAAATCTTACCCATCAGCATCAATTCCCCAAGCACAAAACTGTTGGGAGCCAGACTGAGAAGATTTGGGACGCCAAATTAGTGCTAACTCTGTAACGGTCTCCTTTCTAGAAGAATCTGGTGCAACATTGTATGTCACAAACCGTGGCGCACTGACCATGAATTCTGAAGAGCTGAAATTGAAATAACCAGACAGAGCCTAATTGGTTGTACTAACCAAATAAAAGCCGGGACATTACGCAAATCATGTACATTTTGATGACAAATTATCTCAAATGGCGCGCAATGCACGAAAAGGATCCGTGTGCAATTTGTGAACAACGAGGCCTAGATCAGTCTACACGTTCCCGCAGACTGATTTGGGTCTATAGTGTCCGCTCACAGAATCAGGGGATACTGTTATATACGTCGACGAATTAAGACTGCCAAAATCAGACTGCACGGTTGTGCACGCTGATCTAGATCTTCGCTCTTTGCATATGACATACGAACCTTTTTTCAATGTATTGCATCAATTGATGAAATGATTTGTACTGTTTTTTTTTTTTTTTTTGTTTTTTTTTGTTTTTTTGTTTTTTTGTTGTTTTTTTTGGTTGTTGTTTTTTCTGTTTTTGTACGGAGCATTTATGCCGAGTGTACTTTTCTGCTTCAACTCTTTGGACAGGCTCATTTCTTAAAGAAAGGATGTCTGGTTACTTTTTTATATTATTAAATTATTTATTCCATTTATACCGAGTGGACTCTTCCACCTCAATTCTTTGGACAAGTTCACTTCCAATAGAAAAGCTGTATGCTTAGTTTTTTATTATGCCATATTTTATAAAAATTCCGGCATTAGATGCAAACAGTGCAGACCCTGATCAGACACCGTGTTCTTCGGCGTCTGATCTTGGTCTTCACTGTTTGCCAATGGGGTACGCTAGGCATAAACGTGTTAAACATTTTTGGGACACTAAGTATAAATAGGTTACACCAAAGTAATAAAAGCATCGACAATACTAGTGTGTATGTGGTGATGTCAGTCACCATCATATGTCATTTTAGACTGAATAGACTTCTTCAACACTATATATCGTAATAGACCATTGTAATTTTAGATATTTCAGTCTGTGTGATTGCGATATTCTTAGAGAAAAATTACTTAACTTTTGCAAACTGTGGAGTGGTCTGCTTTGTGTTCCCAGGCTAAAATGGGTAAATTTGTAACAACCTGAAACCTGCTAAGTATTAACCTCGGCAACATTAACATTATATTGAATACGGAAATTCAGTTAATGGCAAATAATTTTGGTGCTGCATAAGAATCAAGGGACAGGCTTCACGCGAGAAAACCTGTTTAAGCCGCCTCCTACTTTATATTGCTTCCCGTTCTAAGGCGGATAGTCGGTTGATATTTTTAGCATTAATATTATCTGCTATTCGGCTGTTCTTTTTGCTTTCTGTTTCATTTTCATGTGTTATATTTTGTTTTGACATTATGGCCATTTTCTTCAATGACTGTCCGTTCGGTCCTTTCACTTCTAAGTAGTATTTTTCTGCTGACCATTTTAGGGCGGTTCCTCTGTTGCAGTTCTTCTTTGTTGGTACGTCGGTTATTTCAAATATGCCGTTTCGTTTTGTTTCTTCCTCACGATGCCTTCAGAAGGTTGTGTTTCTAGATTTAAGATTGTGTTTCATGAAATGGCTAGTTTCACAAAACCTTAGTACGAAGAAATCTGAAACGTATGGAAGCGTATTGGTACCCGCCCTCACCCCCCCCCCACCCCCCACCCCCCCCCCCCCCCGCCCCCATCCTCACGCCACATATATTTTTTTCTCGTGGCAATATTTTGTCATGAAAATGCAAAAATATCGAGTTTTTACTATATACTGTTTTCTATAAAAGTAACATAAAAACATGTGTTCATTATTTCATTTTCGTTATAGATATTCTCGTAATTATATAAAAACGACAACATTATGTGGTAATCTGTATTGTTTGAATATTTTGTACTGCACATTACAACATATGTTTTTTCGAAACAACGCTATGTTTTTTGCGGAACTGAAGTTAAAGATCTTGATATCTGTATTGTTTTATCGCCATACGCGCGATCAAATATCAAAAGCGGAACACTGACATCATTTGTCAATCAAAAGAGGCTACCAGGGAAACCGAATGCTTAGTGTCGGCGAGAAAATCCTGCAAGTGTCCCAATACCCCAAGTAATTTAAGCGGTCTCATCTATTGCGGTACATTTAGCTCTGTTAAATGGTTTGTCTCTTCGTCAGTATCAAGTTTTAGCTGGTGTAACAGATTATCTTGCCCCACTCCCACACCACCCGGGCAGCTTGTCCCCCGGGAGCAAAAAAAAACGAGGTATCTTACCCCCTACCCGGGGCAGCTTGCCCCCTACCCCGTACACACACCCAGGAAAACCTCGCAAACTCAGTTCAAAACAATATTTATTTTTTTATAACAAATTTATAACGTTCAATTATCAGAACAGTACTAATGTATGTTTTTCATTATTTTTTTTCTTTCTACATTAAGTTCTGTCAGGTGTTCTAGGAGGGGGGCAAGCTCCTCAGGCCAGGGTATCTTCACCCCCTGGGGGGAGGGGCAAGCTGCCCAGGGTGAGGGGCATACACCGGGGTACCTTCACCCCGGAGGGGAGACAAACTGCACAATGGCAGCGTCACTCCCCGTGTGGGGCGTGGGGAGGGGTAAGCTATCCAGGATTCAAGATAAACCGGTACACCGGTTCGGTATGTTTATTTGTACACATTGTAGCTTGGTACACGCGAGGGTACACGTACATTTTTACATCTTAGTTTTGAGAAAGGGATAATCATTCGGCCCACTTGTTAATAAAAATTGTGTATATGTATTTCAAAGCAAGGTTGAGCATGTGTGCTAGACATTTTTCTTTCCGTTATGGTGACTGAGTACCGATGAAAACCCCGAGTCTTTTAATTGCTTTTTAACCTATTTTGTTCGGCCAAGTTTTCCCTTCGGTGGCCCATGTGACGTCACTTATTCAAGCCAATAGATATTATGACGACAAAATGGTCTGCGACAATGAAATAACTCTTTGAAGTGCGCGAAAAAAAAACCTACTGGTATAGCGTATAAAAATACAGCGTGATAAAAATTCTACGCAGTAAAGAAAATATCATACACGATCAAATATTTCGTGAACAATATACAGATATGTAGCGAATACGATATGTTATAACATTATCATATTGACTTATAACGATTTGTCGACAATTTTTTGTCGCTATATCATGTTATTATTAAGTTTCTCTACATAAATTTAAGTTGTGAAAAAAATATAAGGGGGGTACCAATACACTTCCATAGAAACGGGCTCAATGATCACAAAGGACCAGAAAATATATAAAACAATATAGCGAATTGTACGTTTTACTGTCACTAAACAGCGTTAACACCAGGACTGTGTTCAATAAGGCAAAACGCTCACGAGTATTTTTTTTTCTAAATTATGTTGCTATGTGGTGCCGTTTTACTTTAAATCCCTTATTTGGTGATATCACTGAATCGATTTTGTGATATCATAAAATCGATCTAGTGATATTACTAAATAGATAAGATTATGTGATATCACAAAATCGATATTGTGATATCACAATATCGAATAAGTGATATTACAAAGTCTAATTAGTGATATCACTTAATAAAATCTATTTTGTGATATCACAAAATTGAATTAGTGATAATACTTAATTGAGATTTTGTGATATCATTAATTCGATTTTGTGTTATCACCACTTCGATTTAGTGATATCACTAACTAGATATGATTGATTTATAGCACAATATCTTTTAAGTGATATCACATAATCGAATTAGTGATATAACTAAATATGAACGAATAAGTGATATCACTTAATCGAACTGAATCACTAAATG
Organism: Anodontia alba; assembly: GCA_964016985.1. Taxonomy (NCBI): domain Eukaryota; kingdom Metazoa; phylum Mollusca; class Bivalvia; order Lucinida; family Lucinidae; genus Anodontia; species Anodontia alba. The sequence continues at coordinate 51,214,680 of OZ024823.1, read as the reverse complement.
TATAGGATTCGCAAACAATGTATTGTTTACTCTCTAATAAAGTTGTTGCCCCTGAATAATGATAGATAGAATTGCAGCTTGACAGCAGTAGAAACATCACCCTAAAAACGCAATAATGAAACAGATGATAAAACTGATGATCTTTTTTCAAATTGTCAAATGTTTCAAGTGCACCGTGATTTTCATTTTTTGAGTCAAAAACAATCGATACATACAAGTTAGTACTCAACTTATCATTTTGTAATAGAAACAGGTATGACCAGTAAATCTAGAAGCAGTTCGTTTTATTTCAAGTAGAATGTCATTGTCGAAATTCGATTACGAGGGTCCTGCAAAAAGTTTTGTCACTTGGTTCGGATTACTTCAGTGCTACGTTTTGTCAAACATATTTTTATTACAAACCTTCAAAGTATTCCCCCTTTACTGAAACACATTTTTGTAACCTTTTACCCAGTCGCGACAAGCAGGTAATAGTCTCTTTTGGTATTCGTTGGAGACACTGATAAATAGCGCTGCCAAGAGAACTTCTAGACGTATACTTATTTCCAGAAAGCATTTTCTTAAGCCTTGGAAATAAAAAGAAGTCACAGGGACTCAGACTAGGTGAATAAGGTGGATTGTTTAAAACTTTCACCTTTACAGAAGCCAAAAAAGACTTAACAACCTCACACTTATGAGAGGAGGCATTGTCATGTAAAAGGTGGACTCCTGACCATCTTTTGCTTATACATTTCTTATTGTAAAACTCTTTCACTTTCTTCAGTACAGAACTCTTGTAGAATCGGCCAGTGACTGTATGACCAGATGGACAAGGCACTTGAACGACTGGACCACTTGAATTAAAGAAAACTGCGTACAACATCTTTTTCGAACTTATGGTTCTCTTGGCAATACATGGGCGTTTTTGATCTTTTCGCTTCCATTGCTTATTATCAGCCCTTCTTTGTGATTCAAACATGTGCACCCAGGTTTCATCACCTGTTAGCAAGTTAGAAATAACCCGACTATTATAGCCTTTGTATGTTTTCAAAAGTTCTCGGGCACATTTAAGGCGTTGTGTCTTTTGCTCCTCAGTGAGCAAATGAGGTACCCACCTAGCGCAAGCCTTTCTCACGTCCAAACGCTTTTTCAGAATTGTTTGCACACTGCCTTCTGATATGCCAGTACAACTAGCTATAGCTTTGACAGACAATCGCGCAACCTGTCCGACCACAATCTTTACAGCAGCAATGTTAGCGTTGGTAACAGAGGTTTTAGGCCTTCCAGGACGGGTATCATCTTCAACAGAAAATTTCCCAGCATTAAAAGCTTTAACCCACCTAAAAAGTGCGCATTGACATGGTCTGAGGTCCACATATATACCACTCAATTCATTAAATATCTGCTTTGAATCTATATTCAGCCTAATGCGGCATTTAATATAGCTAAGAATTTCAGTCTTCTGGTCCATGTTCCAATGTAACAAGTAAATTGGTCAGTGTATATGACTGCATCTATTTCAATTTGAAATAACTCGGTAGTTGGAAAGCAATTTGCACGAAATAAATGGGTATCGTTAGTGATTTAACACACCATTCAAGTGCAGTGAAGCATTTTAAAATATACCTGGGATAAAACCAAGGAAGCCTATTAGTGACAGAACGTTTTGCACGACCCTCGTATTTGCAAACTTGGATCACTGTGCTATATCTTCGTCTGTCTAAAAAATCGTCACCGTCGCTTGACGAGTCACAGCCAATTCTTTGAACTTGTGTATTATAAATGGCAGTCATTGCCGCGTTCACCATGCGGTTGATTGACGCCATTTCCGCCATTAGAGCATGCACAGTGATCATTTCCTGAGCCCTCATTATTCCAAAAAATTCAAAGGGAAAATATGAATTTGTGATATCACAAAATCGATTTAGTGATATCACAAAAACATTCCTCTTTAATGATATCACAAAATCGAATTAGTGATATCACAAAATTGATTTTGTAATATCACTAAATAGTGATGAATTTTAGATATCACTAAACAAATTAGCGATATCATGATATCGAATTAGTGATATCACAAAAATGATGTCCATTCTGTGATATCATAAAATCGATTTTATGATATCACTTTTTCGATTATGTGATATCTCTAAAACATTTTGTGATGTCACAAATTCAGTCTTACTTTGTGATATCACAAAATCGAGTTTGTGATATGTTAAAATCGATTCAGTGATATCTTAAAATAGGGGATTTATAGTAAAACGGCATCTCATATGCTGCATCTTTCGAACGGCTATTGTAAATCCGTCTTATGTGACCTCTAATTAGACAATAGATGTTATTCTCCTTGGTGAAGCTTGATGTTAGATCGAATAAAATATATAAATAATTATTCATTTGATAAGGGACAGAATGTAAAATATCAGCCCAGTAAATATTGTCATATATCTCGTATATTTTGAAACGAACAAGTTTATTCGTTTAAAAGTTTAAAAGTATAGCCGTCATTTTGGCAGCTTTAGAATAGTTTGCGAATATTCGCTGCTGCCCGCCGAAAACTATCACAACTGAAAGGAAAGTTTGAAATAGTTTGTGTAAGATCGTGAATGTTTCGGTTAATTTAACGCGGCCCAACTGAAGTGAAGTACACGCGTGTACTGCAGAACCTCGCAAGTACATGTATTTTGAATACATGTTGATATTTTATACAAAAGCTTTTATATAACTGATAATAAATATTTCTTTTCTTACTTTATGATTACTGTCTGAAGATAAAGGTAATTAATGACAATACTGCTAATATCATTTGCGTTTAAGTTATATCTCGCAAAGTTTCTGAGAGTCGTGCCTGCTCTCCCAACAAACAGCTGTTGCCCCTGACTGCAAAGTCCTTTAGTCGATGATATCTTCAATGTCACCTAAAACATATAAAGTGGGCCGCGTCATGCAAAAAAGTGCCTTCGAGCATGCGCAAATTGTGCGGAATCACACTCTCCTGAACATGCGCAAAGTTTCATCCGGGCATTTGCTCTTCATTAAAATTTTCTATAGTACCCTATAATTCTGTTAGCGGACAGCAAAGGCGCTGGGCAGACTGTGTGGATAAGCGGGCTGATCTTGTCCTTCGCTGTACGCAGATACCCGAAGACACATTTTCGCATGGCGTGGCATAAGTAAAAGACCGTATCAACAAATCTCTGTGTGAATGTGTGTGTGTGTGTGTGTGTGTGTGTGATTCATTATGTAGCTTTCATTGTAATATCAAATTGGTATCTTGATGCCAACAAAAACCACAAAGTATTTAGTATTTGAACAGACAGGCCTGACCAAACAGTATAGACCCAGATCAGACGCCATCTGATCAGAGTCAGAATTGTTTGCCACTCATTCAACAGTTTTAGACATATCAACAAGTAATAAAATGGGTGTACTTAAATTACAAGACAGTTATGGTAAGGAAGTAAGGTATACAAATACTTAGGGTAAATAGTATAACCTGAAGTGGTACTCTGCTCAATGCTGTTCTCCTTGTGAAAATATCTTTTCCCACGCTGATAGCTCCGTGAGGGAAATCTTCAACTACTATAGCCAGCCTATAGATACTGTTCTTTAAAACTCCAGTTTTACTATACGCATGTATAATCATGGTACAATCAGCCTGAAATATATATATATTGCATAAAAAGCAGTGTCGCACGTTATAAACAGCCGTGCATTAACCGACGAAAAGCCGTGTATTAACAAGGCAATTCACACGCTGTAAATGCACGGCTACGCAACTTTCACTATGATCGTACCGGGGCCACAGATTTGCTGCCATTACGAGATGTGTATTGCCCGGCCTTAGAACGAGCACATTCCGTGGAAATTGCGTTCGCGAGACAAAATAGTGCAAGAAATAACGCGAAATGTAACAAATGTTGTCAGATTTTATGCAATAATAGAAACATGGTTTTTCCATGCATTAACATTCACCAGGTCCCTTGGGAGGTGTTGAAAATCGCGGCCTCCGGCCTCGGTTTTCAACACATACTTCGGGACCTGGCGAATGTTATTGCATGAAAAAACATGTTTGATCCCTATATTAGAACACAAATGAAAGGACCACGACAAAAAGAAACCCACAAGTACAGCCTTCCCTAAATACCGAAAGAAGAAAAGACAATGAGCAAACAAAGACAAAACAAAATGGCTCATTTTGCAACATTGAATATTCACATATGTCGTGTGCACAAACCAATGTATCTTATTATACTTTGTTTTTTTTTTTATGTATATATTTTACAGAAGGTAATACTGATAAGACTTAGCAGCACTATCCACTAACTCAGGATAACCCAGGAAACGGTACACAACACAGCCTTCCCGAGCACCAAAAGAAGGAGAGATGAGGAAAAACAATGACTAAACGTCATTTATTGCATAAAAAGCAGTGTCGCACGTTATTAACAGCCGTGCATTAACCGGCGAAAAGCCGTGTATTAACAAGATTCAAGGCAATTCACGCACTATTAATGCACGGCTACGCAACTTTCAATATGTTCGTACCGGGGCCACAGATTTGCTGCCGTTACGGATATGTACTGCCTGGCCCCAGAACGAGCATAGTCAGTGGAAATTGCGTTCGCGAACCATCGGTGAAAAGGCAAAACAAACTAGTGCTAGAAATAACGCGAAATGTAACAAATGTTGTCAGATTTTATGCAATAATAGAAACATGGTTTTTCCATGCATTAACATTCACCAGGTCCCTTGGGAGGTGTTGAAAATCGCGGCCTCCGGCCTCGGTTTTCAACACCTCCCAAGGGACCTGGCGAATGTTAATGCATGAAAAATCATGTTTGATCCCTATAATATAAAACCACCGACGCACGAACAAATAAGAACTGCAACAGAGGAACCGCCTTGGAACGGTCATCAGAAAAATACTGAAAAAAAAACAATGAAAAAAAAAACTACTGAAGACCTAAAACTTGTTTTACTCGCACCAAACTTTGCCCTTATCAAGAAAGAAGAACGAAAATGCTACTATACAAAATCTGCTAGAATACTGAGTAACTGAAAATGTCTTGACATCCAGATTTGCCTGATAACGTTATTTGTTGTTTCCTTAATAACACGTCATTCCAGTTAGATATTGCGCAATGGGCTTACAACAATACATCCGCTTTGCTATGTTAATTTTAATTATAAATATTAATGAAAGAATGTAAACTACTGATGTTCCTCAATAAGTTGTGATAGTTTCATAACAAAGCTAAGGTTGTCCATTGAATTTCTCTCCACATCTGACACACACTTGCTTTAAATAGCCTTGTGTCAAAACTCTGCGTTTTTCTATCACTTTTGATTTTGTTCTGTATTAACAAAGGACTCCTCTTTTAGATAACTTTGTGATGGCAGCAGCAGTTTTCCTTTCAGGTTTGTGTTGAGGATGTAATTTGCCGCCCAATGCTTCGTGAGATATGATTATATGTTTTGGTCCTTGAGATTACATTGAGCTTATGCATTACATAAGCAAAATAGAGTCTCTCTTACAGCGCTGCTATGGAAGCATGATGGATTTAAACAGCTCTTTATTCTCCCTCGTGAACAAAGATTCAATAAACTGAGCGTTTTTTTGGTGTGTGTGTGGGGGGGGGTTGTTGTTGTTGTTGTTGTTCTTTCTATACATGTTTTTGTTTTGTTTTCTATATTTCCAACGGATTCCCGTTTTGGGTTATTTTGACAAAGGCCGGTGGACTTTAGATACATGATCTTAACATCAGGCTAAAGTAGAACTTGATATGGAAATGTATACAGAAAGAGAGACGACTGATAATGAGACACTGTAATCATCTGTCTCGGAAAGTAGTGGTAACTGCTCATTATCCAATGTTCAATGTGAATAACTCATAGTCCGTTTAAAACGAGCGCCAAACAACCGAAATATTAACATCACAAAGCTCTGAACAGATGCTGCTGGAATAAGGATTGTCTGGACTGCGAGTTTTTCTACAATTCTCTTCAGATCTTCTAAGAGGTTTTTCACAAGGGGTGGTCCGGCACTTGGAGGTCTTATCTCAAATTTGAGATAAAGTTTAATAGAATTCAAAATATAACAAATTTCATTTGTCCAAAAGTTAAATTATAAATAGCAGACTGGTTTGTGTTACTGCAAAGCTTCCTTCCATTTCTTATTAAAACTGATAACTGATTTCTATATCAGTGGTTTAATATAGCTGTATTAAATTACTACGCCAAAGAACAAAATTGTAATACTCTTTCAACTTTAAATAAAACATGTCCGGTACATACAGTAACTTGAACTGCTATATAGTGTTATTGCTTAGAAAACGTTAGAAAGAAAAGTATCAAACAAAATACCTTCCTGAGTTTTATAGCATTATCTGGGGTATTTGTACATGCTTCTCCACATTCAACTGGCTTTGCCCAACGACACCGAACAATGTCATTATCTGGATCTTCAGCTGGAATTCGTACTCTAGTAGTGCAACCGTACTCTACCCTACAAAATTAACCCTTTCACCCTAGTTTCTGAAGTGGACTCTTCCTTTAAACCATTAAAAGACTGGCAAATAGTGTAGATCCTGATGAGAGTTCATTATGAGCCATCTCACCTGAACCTACACTGTTCGCATATGTATTTATACCGTCTACATGGTTGAAAGGGTTAAAGTGAGCAATAAGTCTTTAGATTTCTCTCTCTCTCTCTCTCTCTCTCTCTCTCTCTCTCTCCTTATTCTGATTTGTTCATCCTGTTCTCAATTGAAGGTCGTTTTGTATGTGGTTTTATGTCACTCAGCCCTTTTCGGATGCCTTTTTTTTTTTTTTCCGTGATTGTGGTCTTTCCTGGGTATCTCCATACTTACTTTTGTATGTAGTGTAACCTCAGAACATTATTCAATGTACTTTAATGTCGGCACAATCCTAAACATTTTAATTATGATTATGTCCTGTTTGTGGTTTTCTTGTTCTGTGGCTTCAGATCGACACTGAACCATTTGCTTTGTTTCATCACAGTCTTTGTGATTGTATGTTTCACTGTTATGTTGCACAGGTGAGGTAGAATACCCCTGTTTTGACCGTATATATCTTTGTAATTCGTAGATGCATCAGAATTAAAGGCAACATTTTGCATCGGTAAAACTGGTATAGGACAGCTGTAGATTTTTTTTTTTCTGCTGACCGTTCCAAGACGATTTCTCTGTTGCAGTTCTTCTTTGTTTGTGCGTCGGTGGTTTCATATGTGGCGTTTTTTTTGTGTGTGTGTTTTTTTTTGTTTTTTGTTTTTTTTTCTTTCTTTTTTTTCTTGTTTTTTTTTTTTTTTTTTTTTTTTTTTTTGCCATTGTTTTTTCCTTACTTCTTCTTTTTTGTAGCCCCGAGAAGACTATGCTTCGTGAGGGTGGACTTTACTTTGAATATCACTGTTTGTGTTTTTCTTGTTTCTTGAATATTCACATATGTTTGTGTTTGACCTTACTCGTCTATGGGCAGGCTCACTGTGTTTAGAATGTTTAGTACATGTATTTTTGTTTTGCGCTGATATAATAAAGAATTTTGATTTTCAGATTGTAGTCGAGCCCTCATCCGCGTTGTATTATGATGCTGGGTGGTTAATTAAAGTCGACTCTCGTTTTCTCGAAGTCCAAGGGACTCTGTAAAATATTTCGAGATAACCGTACCTCGACATATCAGATTTGTAGAATTGAGGAAAAAATAAATCGAACAATTACATTTCACAAATGAATATGTAATTTGACTCCTCTAGAGATATATTGAAAATATTGTGGAAAAGAAAATAAATTGCTGAACAAATTTTCCTCTTTTCCACAATATTTTGTTACCTGTTGTTAGAGTTTCATGTTTAAACAGGGACCAGATTTTCACTTCGAGATAAGCGATTATTCAAGATAAGTGTAGTCGAGATAGCGAGAGTCGACTGTCATATGTTGTCTGTGACACTGATGGGTAAGAAATCCTCAACGCGGACTGAAGAAGTATGTGTAGCTGGAACTATTATAGGGATCAAACATGGTTTTTCATACATTAACATTCGCCAGGTGCCGTGGGAGGTGTTGAAAACCGAGGCCGGAGGCCGCGGTTTTCAACACCTCCCAAGGGACCTGGAGAATGTTAATGCATTGAAAAACCATGTTCGATCGCTATTATTGCATAAAAAATTGAAAACATTTGCAACATGTCGCGTTATTTCTTGCACTATTTTGTTTCGCCTTTTCACTGATGTCTCGCGAACGCATTTTCCACGGACTATGCTCGTTCTAGGGCCGGGCACTACCCATCTCGTGACGTCAGAAATTTTGTGGCCCTGGTACAGACATATTGAAAGTTGCGTAACCGTGCATTAACAGCGCGTGAATTGCCTTGTTAATACATGGCTTTTCGCCGGTTAATACACGGCTGTTAATAACGTGCGGCACTGCTTTTTATGCAATAAAATGTGTTAATGTTACGGTTGTTTTGTTCAAGGAACTACTGAAATAATACTTACCCGATGAATGGCTGCAGAGAAACATATGGACTAGTGTTTGTCTTTCCTGTATCACTTCTAGATCGTAGGTCAAGGTGAGTCTCCATATGTCCTATGGAAGTGTTTGTCCCATGACCAGTATCAATCCATGGTATATCACTTAAACTAAATATTAAGAAAACAACATACATTTACAATGATGCAAGAGATTACTAATAAAGTAAAATTTAAAGGCAAATTCGACTCTAATTGTCCCTTTGGTCATTAGGCAGAGCAGTTCAGGCGGCTAAAGTGGGGCACTCACCTTAGCGGGCGCCTCCTATCTGATGTCTGCAGCTATTGTTTTTCACAACGGTTGATGTGTGCTCGGTTGGCTATGTTGTCTGCTGGGGAACCCGGGCTGCGTTCAGAAGTGCTACTCGTGATTGTTTTGCCCTGTACCCTTGCTCCTGTTGGCGCTCGTCATTAGGTACAGGGGTCCAGGACAAAACGTTCGCTATCATATTACACTTCTGACCGCAGCTCTGTGTTACTGTGTTCAGCTGACCGAAATATTCGCGGTCACTCGCAAACTATTGCAAACTTACCGTTCAGTTGTGACACTTAAGGTGTCTTTTGGCACAACTAAAATGGAGGCCTATGCGACTGAAATTTATGTATGCTTGTTTGTAACCAAAACTATGGAAATCTTTTCCGCTTTGATATCATTTATTCACTCCAATATAAAATTAATAGTTATTGATATAATTTACTAAGACCTACCCTGACTTGTTCTGACTCTAATGATGGCATCAAAGGCCCGCTGTCCCTGAATATTGTTCTTTAGGTCTTCAATAAATCTATCACCATCAAGGTCAGCCTGAAAACAAATATTTCATTCAAGGGTTACTATGATGCATATCCATATGGGCCGCACTAAACAAAAATGTGTCTTTGAGCACGCACAAAATGCACAGATTCAGATTTATCCCACGCATGCGCAAAGTCTCATACTGGCATTTGCTCTCCATTGACACATTCTGTAATGTCCAATGAGTCTGTTAGCAGACAGCGAAGGCCCTGATCAGCCTGCGCAAATGCGCAGGCTGATCTGGGCCTTCACTGTCTGCATATGTCAAGTCACGTAAGCGAGAACAACAGCTACTCTCGAATTTGAGGTCACATGAGATGGGTTGTTTACAATCGTTCAGAAGATGCAAAATAGATTGTGAAACCAATCGCTTTTGTTCTGCTTTATTTAACGCAGCCCTGGCTTCTCACAGTTTTCAAACATTAGGGGTTTAGCTATGGCGAGAAAACTAACAACATAAATGTGCGTGTGTCTAGCACACAACATCTGAGCCGAGGCACAGCACAAGATTGCACGTGCGCCCAGCGAGACAGATCGGCCGGCGCATCCGCGCAGTCTGCTCAGAGTTTTTGCAGGACACTCTGTGGATAGCCCAATATCCAAAGCGTCTTCAGGTAGATGAGCAAGCTGATCTGAGTATTCACTGAGCTATACTCCAGTTTACGATTTGATGTATCAGTGTTTGATGCATTTGTGTTTCACTGCATAGGCATATAATGTTACAGAATTTGTGACTATTTTACTATTTTGTAATGGTGTTATTGTTATATTATTTGAATAATAGGTTTGTAAGTTTTTATCACAGAGTAGTAGTTTTTATGAGATAGATAGGATGTTTTATGGCATCTAAGGAGCAATTCCAAAACCTCTCAAATTGATGGGCTTATCTTCTTAAATACGCAAATTTTCTTTTATTTTATTTTATTGATCTAATAAAAACTCCATCCTGCTTCGTTGTTGATCGTTTTTCCATTTCTGTTATTGATTTGATTTCTTTATTTCAGTATGATAATAAAACATCTAAAAGATTGCCTTTGGAAACACACACAAAAACGAAAATGGGAGACTCTTCATATACAGCAAGGTAGTTTGCGAGGCAGCATACACCCTCTGGCACCGGCTTAGGGATACAGTTCACCCAAATGACCCCAACTATGTTTATACCCTTTTTTTAGCCTTTTCCCAAGCAGTAAAATAACCATGCGATATATCATTTTAAAGCTTAGATTTTGTACTTTTAACTGTCTCAATATCTTTTTTTTTAAAGTATGCCCTTACAGCCCTGTCAACATATTCCCGATTCAGTATCAAAGCAAAGACCCCAACAGAGCCCCAAGCTTTGGGATAAACTGAAGAGGTATTAATGAATTAAAAGCCTATCGTCTTGGAACTGTCAGCAGAAAAAAAAAATAAAAAAAAAAAATGTTTAGAAGTAAAAAAGGTAAGAGAAAAGTCCAGGGAGTGCCACAATCACAAGCCGCAGCCCTTCCCAGACCCCAAGAGGAAGAGGAAACCGACAAATCTAAACAAGCACAAACCGAACAAACGTACGAAAAGCACTAAGATTAGCTCTCTCTTCCCCAAGCGAGGTAATCGCAATACTAAAAGGACTGAAAAACACAAGAACAAAATGACACACGGAAAGACATACAACAAATCGCCTCGTAGAATAAACCTCAAAGCAACAAAGAGTAAGACTAACACTGGGACCACCGCCTTAGAACGGTCGGTAGAGCAAACCACCGGGGGGTTTAAAGCACTTTTACAGCTAGCTAACTTCACCCTGGGTCCCGATGCTACTTTTAATACAGAAATACATAAAAATTCGGTTCGCATAAAGGCTCCCAACTCAGTCAATCCATCAAAGCGAAAACATAAAAATCAAATTAATCACTATTACAGTCAATGCATCAAAGCGAAAACATAAAAATCAAATTAATCACTATAATAAAGTTACAGCTAAATCAATCATCCACAGTATTTTTTTCACACCGACATTTAAAAAAAAATCATATTCTGAATGGAGGCAGTAACAAGGAAACTGTGAAATGGTTTTTGAGACAATGTATCAAACTTTTGATATGCCAATTTTCATTTAGTTTTGCCTAAAAATAAAAGAGTTGAATCCAGTTTTTCAGATCCTTGATTTCCAGGTTGCAAAAATAAGCCACACTTGGTTCAGACGAATTAATTTTCATTTTCTCATGACTACAGACAGAAATCAGGCCCCGAGGTTATAAAACCTTTTTCATGCTCAACTCAACTGAGCATGAAATTTTTCCTGCTAATAAATCTCAAATTACTAACAATTGCATTTTTTTCTTCCTAAACATAGCTGAGCATGAAAATTTCTCTGCTAATAAATATTAAATTGGCATTTTCATATTTATTAGCAGAGAAATTTCATGCTCAGCTGAGCTGAGCATGAAAAAGTTTTATAACCTCGAGGCCTGGACTAAAATAAGACCAGCATACACAAACTATTCCCCTTTTTAAATGACTACTGGACAGCAATTCAGATATTTTTAATGAACCGCTATGTTATTATACAATGATAGACAGCAATCTACACCTTGATCCAAACCCATTTAACTATTCATTTCAGCAGCATGAAGGCCATGAAATGTTTTGTTCATTCTGTGGTAATTATGGATGAAGAGCAGCTGAAAGCAGAAGTATTTATCACCGTGGATAATTTTATAGCTATTGTCATTTTAATGGCAGTATTAGTGAGGAAAAAAATAGCAACTACCGTTAAAAAGGATTTTTTTCATATAACAAATTTAATATTAAATGTAGAAATCTGTAGTTTTTGTATGTATTTCACATTTTAACGGGGAACATTTTCTGTAGAAATTTATAAATGTATAAAAACAATATTTTAATCCATATTGTATCCTTAAGCGGTATTCTATTTTTGAAAAAAAAAATCAGAATGGGCTCAATGCTTCCAAAGGTAATAAACATACAAGTATTAGCTTTTTCAAAAGGCTAGCGGTTATTTAGCTTCAGCAATTGCATGTACGCTTATGGCGCTTATGGTGGCAAATATGTCCAGATTAGTTTGTATAAGGCCTTGTACCTCTGTGGCAGCATAACCAATGGCAGAAGACAAAGTGCCTGTCATATAGATGGAATACGTGAGAATGTTCAGCTAACTGACAGACACCCCGGTGTAGTTATCCCTTTAAATGCTAGCTGCTAGAGAAAATTATATCATACAAAATTAACTTTGCTGACCAGATTTTGTTTAGCACATTTTCATCCAAAATTATGGTTCATGCATCCAACCAAAAAATGAAATATAAATGTTTCAATCACCCTACACGTTAAAGGTGACACATCATAACGCCGGCCATTTTCAAAACAGGGGTAATATTTCTAGAGATGAGCAAAAGTAATAGAAAGACAATTCTCTCAGTTTTGTAGCATTTCAAAAGATAAATGATGAGTTTTGGACTACTAAAACTCCTCTTTAATTCTTTTGAAAAATATGAAAATTGATTTGATGTGTCATTTATTTGACTAAACCTAAATGAAAGACATCACAGTTGTTTATTTTCATTTTGATTTTTTCCCAGCCAGATTCATCTGCGGTCAGTGTACACAACGAGAGCAGTGATAAATCCTGGTCTATTCGTATCTCTTCACTCACACATGGTTTATGTTTGGAACTGCATGTGCGGAGAAATGTCTTGCTTGCTAATATATGCAAAGACTTCAGCACAATTGAAATAAAAAAAAATTGTTTCAGACCGAATTATGTGCAAAATAACTAGAACCCGTTCATATGTTTCATTAAAATGACATTTCTTTTTAAGTATTATTCACTTTTTCTGATTGAGTCTTTTATTATTGTTCAACTATTTCAATGAATAAATTTTATGAATTCTCCTACTTGCAGAAACAGAGTTTATATGAGAACGAAATAAGCTGCTTCTTTATCAATAACTGTAATTTCCTCTTATGAGTCTGGCAAGGCGAATTCTTCCTGAAGGACTACCCCAAACCGAACTGCCATAATCCAGTACTGGACACACCAATCCTTTATAAGCTGCTTCTTTAACATCTTGATCAGTTCTTGTACTTACGGGAGCATAATGCAATTTGAGGACGACATAAGCTGCTTGTTTAGCATTTTGATGAATTCTCGTACTTGTGGAAATATAATTTCATTTGAGGGCAAAATCGGTATCTAAACAAACGATCTCGTTATTAGATGTCCGATTGCTATTTTAATAGTCAAATGACTGTCTAGTTACGTCCCTTTAAGCTAGGTTAGATATAATTCCCGTATTCGATGTGTGATTTGCAATAATCTGTACTACATTACGGCCGCCATAACTCCAACTGCAGTGAAGTATAATAAAGATCTCAAAGAAGCCGGATTACTCACTGAACCGGAAAACAAAAGGATAATTACTTACTAGACATCATATGACTGGCTCATCTGGAAGCCAAAGCAGGCAAAGGCATTTTCTCCTTGCTCCCATCCTAGCTGACTGCGAACGCTTACAGATGTGACGTAGTAACTGGCATCACTAAGAATCTCCGTCTTGTTATCCACATTGTATCGCCATTTTAAATGTGGGATCGGACCGGTCATCATGGAGCCGTTTACAAAGTCTCCAATATTTGTAGGAGAGCATGCTTGTCCACAGGGTCCAAACCCTTTCTCCCAAGTCAGACGATATATGAAACGTACCTGTAAATGATAAGTGGTGATGACTCCTTGAAAACAAATGAAAACATCAGTTATCGAAACAGATAACAGCACATGGCCCATTATTTTTGCTTATGCAAAACTGACGCAATATTTACGGTGTACTCATGGGTCGTTGACCTTTTGTATGAATAAGTTTATTTTATTCCATTCCATTTACTGATATTATTTTACCCTTAAAACGTTAAACAAGATTATAGCATTTTTTCATTATTTTTTTTTTCAGAGAAAATACGACAGCATTTCATGTGAATTGCCTTCTAAGCAGAAAAATCATATGAAATGTCAAGCCTTACGTTCTCTTCAAATGCCTAAGGAAAACAAAAAATCAAAATATTGTCTGCTGCAGTTGTTATTAGCACTTTAAGGGTTAATACAGTAGTTACTGATACTAACGCAAATGTTCAAGGATAAAATAAAAGCACTGAGAGTGTTGATGGGGTGGTTGCCTAAAATTCTATTGGCCTCTGGAACAGATTGTGATTTACGCTGAAAACAAAAAAAAAGAAAGCCGCATAAACAGTATACAAATCTTTTTGTTAAATGTAATCTGAAAGCAGAAAGCCAAGCATATTAATGCAACTGCTTTCGGTTCTGGATATCCCCTTTTCGGTGTTAAAATCTTCTTTTCACTGTCAAAAGCCATAAGTTACTGTTTTGTAATTTATTTCTTTATTAAGTCTCGCATTCATACAATACACAATGTAAACCAAAATATCTACAACATAGTGCGTGTAATACAATACATATCCTATGACAATTGTTTCCTAGTCTTAAGATGGCAAAGGAAAAGTAATTGTAAAAAATGAATTTGCATCGGCGGTAACATGTGAGTAGGAGGCTTAATACTTAAAATATACATGAAAAAAAAGAAAAAGGAAAGGTAAAAAAAGGTAAAGGCAAGAATCCACGACATCAACCTGTACATTTTTATTAGGAGATTCGAAAAAAAAAATAACCGATTAAAATTGGCAGCATATGAACAAAAAGAAGAAAGAAAGGTAAAAAAGTGGTAAAGGCAAGAATCCACGAAGTCAACCTGTACAATATTTTATTTGGAGATTCGGAAAAAAAACGATTAAGAAATGTCAGTGTCCTGTCACAGTATGTACAGCATTATGTCAGAATTCTAAGCATTTACTATTTTCGATCATGAAGTTCTATTTTATCTTTAGATAAAGCTTTATATTTTTCATAGTCTCTGGTCCTTTTTACCATTAATAGAAACCCGTTTATATCAGGAGTCCGTTGTTTATATTTCAATAAAAATATATATTGGTTAGCTACAAGAATCACAAAGTTTATTACTGTTTTCTTGATGTTCCCGTAAGGTGAAACACCGGAACTTACTTTAAAATAATTGAGCTGAATTTCAGTCACTAGCTAGTAAAATATTTTGATTTTTTTACCAAAAGTCTTGTACGTACCAACATTCCAAGAACAAATGAGCGTTTGTTTCCTCATGCATTAAGCGAAAATCACAAAGGACGGAGGCCACTATTTTACACTTAAAGAGGAATTTATTATTTGGGAGTATTCTCAAAAGATATTTATATTGGAAAGCACGTAACTTAAGATCTATTGTGCACTTTCAGGCCATTGTATATTACTGTGACTAATTAAGTTCTTGGTCAGGAAAATCAGCTGTCCATTTTCCTTCTGATTTATTGTTTTTGTTTGTGTTGAGGTTTTACGGCCCAGTCAACAAAATGGGGTCATGTCGAGCGCGGCCAGTTTACCTAACCACACGTTTACTGGGCATGCTTAGTCCTCTAAGCGGTTAACCAGTATTGTGCACATTCTTTCGCCAGAAACTGACAACTGCCGTCTTGAATCAGCGGAAGGGAGAGAATGACCGTAGAAAATATTTCATGATCAATCTCCACGAAAGAATGTTGCCGACCTTGGCAGGGGTTGAACCCGCGACCTCCTGGTTTCCAGTCGGACGGCGCATCCAACTGAGCCACCGAGGCCGGCCCTTCTGATTTAACGATGTGCATACATTGAGAATTAAGTAATAGATTATATAAATGATAATTTATAGAACTTTTTTGTTGGTTTCTAATTTGTAATACTTTATTTTCTTTCTGTATTGTGATCAAGATTTTCTTCTTACAAATCTTTCCTCCAATCCGAGCTCATGTTTGAAACTATATTATACTATTTTAAAAAATCATTTCTAGGAATACCATACATGTCTTTCATTTATTCAAAAGTATAGAAACGATTAAGTCAAAAATCATATAGATGTTCAAACTACTTTATTCCTCTGTCATATAATATAAAGGTAATATATAAGCTTACCATCATGTTTTATTTCTGAATTATTCCATATAATTTCCTTTGAGACTATACCTGTTTGTTATGTTACCTTCAGTTAAATCTATACTATCAACACGTATTGAAGAAAGAGGTTCTCTTTAGAAATCTGTTTACAGTCATTGGTGTTTAAATTGGATTCTAGAATTATTTTCCGACCAAAACTGTTTATTTATTTATACTGAAAGGAAAAAGAAACGCAGGGTAAATTTTATTCCTAAATTTCATTCAAGTTTGAAAAAGTTTGTTAAATATTTTACTATGATTACAAAACGGTACATGTATGGAACAAAAGTTCCAAATTTCATTGGTTTGTGATCAATAAGTCTCGAGTTATTGAAGTTCATTGGTAGCTACCCCTAAATCTTGAAATCAAAATCAAACTGAAAATCAATATCGGTTGTGGCCCCCTCTTGCTGCCGTTGCTGCCCTTAATACAGTAGGTACGCATAATCGACAAATTTCTCCGAAGACTGTTGGAAGTCGATTGCGTGAGATTGGTCTTCGAGCTCGTCGTCCATACGTTGGTCTGCCTCTGACCCAGGCACGTAGGTTGCGTCGTATGGCGTGGTTGACGGCGCATGCGCCCAGGCTATTTCCGATGAGGCAGTGGAGACGAGTTCTTTTTACGGACGAGTCTAGGTTCACTCTCTATCGCGCAGATGGTCGACGTCGTGTGTACCGACGTCGCGGAGAACGCTTTGCAAGCGCCTGTGTTGTCGAACGGGATCGATTTGGGGGTGGCTCCATTATGGTCTGGGGAGGCATTGCTCACGGGATAAAATCACAGTTGATTATTGTTGCGGGCAATATGACCGCAGTAAGGTATAGGGATGAGATCTTGCGTCCTGTTGCAGTCCCGCGTGTGCAACAACGTAATCTGATTCTGCAACAGGACAATGCCCGACCACGTGTTGCCCGAGTTTGTCAGGATTTCCTGGCAAACAATAACATCGCACCACTAGCATGGCCACCGTACAGTCCAGATTTGACCCCAATAGAGCACATGTGGGATGAGCTGGACAGAAGGGTTAGGAAGCGCCGAAATCCCCCCGCAACTCTCGCACAACTAAGGAATGCGTTGATCGATGAATGGAATAACATCCCGATGCGAACTGTCAATGCTTTGGTTAACTCTATCCAAAGGAGAATTAGGGCAGCAATGGCAGCAAGAGGGGGGCACATCCGATATCGATTTTCAGTTTAATTTTGATTTCAAGATTTGGTGGGTAGCTACGAATGAACTTCAATAACTCGAGACTTGTTGATCACAAACCAATGAAATTTGGAACTTTTGTTCCATACATGTACCGTTTTGTAATCATAGTAAAATATTTAACAAACATTTTCAAACTTGAATGAAATTTAGGAATAAAATTTACCCTGCGTTTCTTTTTCCTTTCAGTATATTTATTTATTTATCTGTTTATTTATTTAGATAATATTCTTTCCATAATCCTTTATTATTTTCATCGAAGATACATCTTAACCATCCTGCTTTAAGAGCTGTTATAAATCAATCTAAATTACTAAGTCTCAATCCCCCATTTTTATAATCCTGATACATAACTGATCTGCTTATTTTTCAGGTTTACCGTCCCATATGAATTTGAAAATTTGCGACTGAATAGTATTCATAATTTCTGAAGGTAGATATGTAAGAACTGTTGGTGGATATTTAAATTTTGGTATAGCAAACGTTTTTACAACTGTGACTTTACCCATTAAAGTAAGTTTTTATGGCTCCAGCATTTCAAACAATTTGTGACTTCTCTTAGGCAAAAGGGTATTTTCAAACATTTTCGAGTTATCATTATAGAAGACTATTCCTAGAGTTTTTGCCGACGGTGAGGACCATGTGAATTGTTAGTTGCCTCATACATTTGATATTGCTGCTTCTCAAAGATCACATTCGTAGTATAATAGTCTTATTAATATTCAGTTTTAAACCTGAAATTTGATTAAACACTTCGAGGATATGCACAAGCTTTTGAAATGTTTTTAATGATCCATCCATTGCAAATGTTGCATCATCCGCAAACATCGTACTCTTAAATTTTCTATTTTTATCTTAATTCCTCTGGTTTCGTAATGTTTTAATACCGCTGCAGACAATATTTCAATACATAAAGTAAAACGGAAAGATATGGAGATAGTGGGTAGCCTTGACGGACACCACGATATATATTCAGTCATTTTTCCTACGTTTAATGCACAATTATTTGCTTGATTATTAAAACATTTGACCCATTTGATTTGTCCTAGCCAAAGTTAAAACATTCCAAACAATTTAGAATACACTTATGACAAACGCTATCAAGACTTTTTCAATGTCTGCAAAAAAACAACAGTCCCGGTGAATTTTCATTTCTTAATGTTTCCATAGTTTCCTCCATTAAACGGATATTCTTACCGATACAAAGACGTTTTATGAATCCTGTTTGTGAACTAATAATTATTTAGGTAGATATTTCTTAATTCTGTTAGCAATCGCCTTTGTTGCAATTTTATAGTCAGTATTCAAAAGGGTTAATGGACGCCACATGTTAATATTACATAGATCTTTATCTGATTTTTTTTTTTTTTTTTTTTTTTTTTTTTTTGTTTTTGTTTTTTGAGTGGGGGATGGATAATAAAGAGATAATTCCTTGCTTTTTAGGGTTGTAAGATTCCCATTATGAAAAGAGAAGTTCAAAGAAGGAACATGAAACGTTTTTATTTCTTTCCAGAATATTTGATAAAATACCGTCGTGATACAATCCGAACCCGGGCTTTTATCATTTTTCATTTTCTTTAAGTGCAGTTGAACATTCATACTCGGTCAAACACATTCGATACTTTGCTTGTCTTGATCAATTAATTTGACTTCAATATTATTGCTCATATGTTTCATCTTATTATCATTTACTTCTGCTTCTGAATACATGTTTTTATAAAATGCCCTGGGATCATTTAATATAACTGATTGATCAGACACCACAAGTCCTTGTTTCTCTAAATTATGTAATGTTTTGCTTCTGATCTTTTTTCTCTAAATTAACAAACTATTTTGTGTGTGTGTGTGTGTGTGTGTGTGTGTGTGTGTGTGTGTGTGTGTGTTTTGTTTTTGTTTTTGTTTTTTTTTTTTTTTTTGTTTGTTTTTTCGCCAAAATAACCATTTATTTCTGCTTCATACAAATTTTGAAGTTCATCATTTTTTTCCTTCGACTTATCTAATTTATAATATTGGTTTTTATCTTCCAATATATCATTTTTATCTTACTTATTTCTTCTAGCAATAGAGTTTTCGTTTTGTGTTATTCCTTCTTTTTCTATGCAGCATTTTTAATTGTTTCGTCCCGTATGGATCCCTTTATTATTTCTCAGAGTGTATTTGGATTTGCTGTTATATTAATTTCAGCCATATCCCTGATGACATTTTTAATCTTATCTTGATAATCTTTCTCAAGAATCAGACTGTTGTTCATTTTTAAATAACCTTTTCCTTTTACAGTTTGGTTAGCAATAATATCGAGTCAAATGATGGAGTGATCAGACATAAAACCTGGTTGAATTTTACAATGATTTATTTGATTAAGAATTGAACTAGAAGCCAAAACAATAATCAAGTCTTAAAAATATAGCCAGGCCTTGTGTTTGAGTGTCATGTGAAATGACGTTCGGTTGGATGGTACACGCGCCATATATCTACAAGATCAAAACTATCAAGCATCGAATTAATCTTTTCACGACAGTTTTTTATGAATACCAAGTAAACCCCAAATTTATCAACGACTGGATCTAGAACTGTATTAGAATCACCTCCTATATGGAATTCGTTTTCTTCGGTTTGTCCAAAAAACTCATACGGGGTTTCATAAAAGGAGGCATCATCATTATTTGGGCCATAAACATTAATAAAAAGTACATCATGCTCACATAGGTTTAATTTTAAAGACATAGGTTTAATTTTAAAGCTTGAATCTTTCCAAGAATTATTTCCTGATGATACATAAATCTAAAGTCTAAATACACATTTAACGGAATACATAAACCTCCACTGTTACTATATCTTCCGCTGAAATAGATGTGGTATTTGCTGTCCTATCTCCATATACTTTCAATTTCTGGTTTCAAATACTTTCTTGTAAAAACAAAAACATATGTTTTAATCTTGTTTTGTCTAAAAATTCAAAAATTCTTTTTCTTTAATGCTTTTGATCAAGACCCCTGACATTAAAAGAACAAATGTAGAGATTCATTTTGGGTCAGATTTGTCCAAATGTTGTCGATCCTTGCCTTCAATAAAAAAAAAAGGAAAAAAATCTTCTCAGCACATTACAACATGTATATCGACATTCTAGATGCCTGAAGCACAAAATTAACCCATTTAAGAGTAGCGTTCCATAAAAGGGTCATTTGCAAACAGCGTAGATCCAGATCAGACGCCGCAGAACGCGGCATCTGATCAGGGTCCACATTATTTGCATTAAGTTCAGACAATTCTTTAAAACATTATAATAGCAAAGATCAACCAGACATCGCTGATATAAGAAATGAACCTGTCCAGAGAGTTATGATAGAAGAGTCCACTCGGCTTAAATGGGTTAAAATAATGATTAATAGAAATTCTATATTGAATCCCATATACATAAAACATAGAATACGGCACCACGCCTCCTTTAATATACATGAGCGCACAGCCCGTAGCCGATACGACACCACGTTTCTTGTAGTTCGAGCGGACCCCCAACTGTACGCTCAATACATTTTATAGATCGTGGGACTCTTCATGCAGACAGCGATGACTAAACAGATTGAGCAGACTCTAGTAATATCACATTTATAACAAAAATCCTTTTCGATACCCGATAGCCCATTTTCGGTGGAAAAAAAGGCAAATTTCAGTGGTAGTCGGGCTGTGGCTCGGGTAACATTTTTTACTCAACGCTGTACTTTTGGCACGTTTAACATGTTTAACTTTAGTATTCATATTTGTTCGCCGGTATATATTCAATATGATTAAAATCTTCTTCCGTCAGAAGTTATTGGGTTTTGTTTATTTATAAACTATTTATAAGCGTCAGGGCGTATAAGGCAAATATTTTTGAATGCAGAATTTTGCATTATCAGCTTTAGCAGGAAACTATTTTTAGGTAGTTATTTGGTTGGCAGTAACATGAAACGGATTGCCGACATTTGTCATGTTAAATGTGGTGGCGGTTTAGCAACCGCCCCAAAATATAGTTCAAAAAACACGGCGTGATCACTGTGCTACTCATAACAAAAGCGTGCACGAGAAGTGTTGTTTGCAGTCAATGTATTTATATCGAGCACTATACGTGGTTCAGAAAACTATTATTATTCTTCTCAGAATAAAATGATAATAAAAGAAATCATTTAAAATGTCATCTACTAGAATTTTGCGTTAAAAATGTATAGAATCAGGAGGAACGAATTGTAGTCAACAGTTGTTCATGGGATTCTATACAATGCATGACATATATAAAATGTGATATTAATGTCGATGCAACGTCATGACGTTTATACAATGTTACGTTAACATCTTTACAATATCATGTCATACAACATTGTATTAATGTCGATAACGTTTAAACAATATCACATTAATGTCATGTTGTTTATACAACGTCGCATAAATGTAGATGCAATGTCATAGATGACTTTGCATCAACATTAGTCCGACGTTTTATAAACGTCGTGCTTGCTGGGTTTATCTCACTAAAAACAACAATCCAAAGCCTGATAATTATGGTTTAACCGTGTATATGTACCCTTCTAATATTTAAATTAATTTACAAATGGCAGTGATATATTACAAGACAAAAACAATTATTACTGTATACACTAAGGAAACGTTACTTACGGAATTTTTAGAATCATCCAGCATCCATGAAATTGTACCACCAAGAAAATGTGAGACACTTGAATGCAATGTGCATATAAATACAGAAAATACGACGCAACTGGTCAATATCTTTCCCATATCAATTAAAACACTATTATCCTGACGTAATAATCATTCCGCTCTGCACTAATGTTTGAATATATGCTTTTCCCCTCCCGCTTTCTGCTTGTATTTATTATCCAATTTTGTGTGTTCTAATTGCTATTTTTTCTGTCTTCTTTTCTTCTGAATCTTTTTCTTCTTTTCTATCAAGACAAAACCTGTTCAAGTTGTCAGTGAGAACGATTTTGGTATCATTGTTATTAAAAAAAAGGCATATCATGGACAGAATTATTTACTACTTTGTGACTTTGCCATTTAAACCGCGAATTTCAACAAAAATATAAAACAACGTATATGCAAAAATTATAAATGTTACATTTATGAAAAGACGTATATAAAAAATATACAAATTTTAAGTGGTCCATAAGCGCTTTATACTTTTCATGTAGCGCTGTTTTGAAAACAGAATAAATTTGTAGCATATTCCCTTTTCGGCGCCAACATCATTAACGGAAACAGAAATCATAGAGTTTAAAAATTTATGTTAACTCTGTAAACTGACATCTGCTTAAGAGGAGTAGATACAATGTCAAGGGAGGTTTTTCTGAATTGTTTACCTCCCTTCTTATAAGGGGTCTTCTCTAAAAGGAAAGAATTTGCTCCTCCTTGGGAACAAATTCTTTCTTTTAAAATGGGGCCTCTGGGAACAAATTCTATGCTTTTAGAAGGGGGAGAAAATTACTTCCTTTTAGAGTAGAACCCTTTTCAGAAGGTTTTGGAATGTATAAAAGCAAACAGGAAGTCACAAAGTTGTCTTTCTTGTACACATTTGCATATGTACATGAATTTCTATTCAATCATAGTAATAATAAAAACTAACCAGACACCCTACTATCGGAACTAGACAGGTCCAAAGACCTGTGATGGGAGAGTCCACCAGACGTTAATGCGTTAACATAACGAAAACATGCCTATTCAAATAAACTGAAAATTTTACAACCAAAAAAGGAAAATTTTCAGTCTGATATTTTTCACAACTCTGTTCAAAACATAAATTGTAGGGGGTACAACCGCCTCAGCTAGGCGGTTCTAACTAGTACCCACAATTTATGTTTTTAACAAAATAAGAAATATAATGTATACCCCTGTAAACCCCAATTTTACTATATATATATCATGATGAAATAAAAGGGTAGTGAAAAGAGAATTCAGAAAATATTGATATCAATTGATTTAAAAGACAAAGTCACTGTACAGGAAAAAAGTTTCTCTTACTGAAAATTCCTACAAAATACATTTATTTATAAGACAAAGTCGCCATTCAGCGTGCCTATTCCACTTACTGAAATGTCCCGATGTATGTTTTTTTTTTTTATTATTATTATTCACAATCACCAGAAATAAAATTCCATTTATATTACCACGTTATTATAGGAGCGTTAAGGGATTCCCATTATGCATAAAACTTGCGCATGCGCACCTAAATGGTCGTAAATTCATCAGCCAGCACTGTGTTTCGCAATGTAGATTTTAATCATGAAAAAAAGATTAGGTTCTGGTTGTATTTAATCATATTATTATGAAAAAAAATGTTTAGTACACTATTATCTGAAAACTTGCTTCATTCAGTTTCTTAATATTTCAACAGGAATTCACAGAATTTGTATTTGTTGAAATTTAAATTCTATCACGGCGTGTAACGATGGAAGAAATAAAATCCTTAAGTAAATACCTATAATTGATTTATTTTTCACAACAGATTTATTTATGATGTTTCTAAGCGCAGTGTAAAATTATGAAACTGATATCACAAATAGCCACGTTCAGACAGAAATGTAGAAAAAAAATCATACTCACGCTAGAGAATCACGGTATTCGAAATTCGCAGTGGTCGCGGGCTAGCTGCAGTTGAGGGCAGAAATTGGACATATTTTTTTTTCTGTTTACCGTGATATTAAAAGAAAGTATGTACTTCTAAATATTTAATTTTGGAAGTGTTCTTCTCTGATTATTGCCACATGTATACAGCGTCATATTTGCCTAACAACAGACATGTACGTAAGTTGAGCGATAGCCGATGCAGCGCCAGACTTATGCATGTGGTTTTATTTGATGAAAAAAAAAGTTAAAACGCAGCTTTTGTTCATTATTAAAATGTTCTGAAATTTATTTTAACTTTAGAAAAAAAAATCGGTACTTATAATGTGCAAAAGTTTGAAACGGAGTTAGTACATTTTGGATATTATTCGAGGTTTTCATAATGTACGCACAGTAATATATGGCCGAGTGATCGGAGCGTCACTCTACGCATTTGTCGAGTTTGGACAAAAGTGATCTGTACCCATAAGTCGCGTGTTCCAAAGTATGGGCGTGACTCTACGTATTTGTCAAGTTTAGACAAAAGAGAACTGTACCCATAAGCTGCGTGTTCCAGTGATCGGGGCGTCACTGTACGCATTTATCGAGTTTGGACAAAAGAAAATTGTACTCATAAGTCGTGTGTTTTCTATACTGCATTTGCTTTCAAACCAAAATCGAGACAGAACACTGAGTTATTTGAAAGGTTGAATGATATCTTCTGACTGATACGGCAGCTAATTTATTTCAACATGCTATCCTCCCAGTCATAACTTCCATGATGTAGTAATTTATGAATTATTCGCATTTGTTAATACATTTGTAAGATAAAGAAACGATTTCTGTTCAACTATTAAGGTACATGAACATTTATATATATAACAAAAATGATTTTAACAAAACAATATCATCTTTCCGGTTTTTATATGTGTCATCTCGGCCATTGTGTGCTTCATACTTTTATGAACAAGTATAATTTTGGGACTGGTTGTTTTACAAACTGTTTGGTGTTTTTCAAACACATATTCTGTTGATTGTGTTGTCATCAAACTCAGTCATCAAACTCATTTTGTATTCGAGCAAAGACTTAGATGAGAAATGATACAAGAGTTTATAAATAGTTGTCATATTGTCGAAAATGATTCAGTGTGTGTGTGTGTGTGTGTGTGTGTGTGTGTGTGTGTGTGTGTGTGTGTGTGTGTGTCGACAACCGTTAATGTCAAAATATAATGCCAGGCAAATTATTTTGTTCTGGCTGGTACTAAGCTAGTTTTAGATTATGAAGGCTCCAAATGAGCCAGAATTGACAAAATTATTCGAGTGATAATTCCAAATGAAAATGTAATCGTGAAAAAAATACTTGTATAGAACTTACTCATTTATAAGATCCCGGTAAACAAAAAATGTAAACCTTCTGCCCTCGTCAACTGCAGCCAACGCGCGACTACTGCAAATTTCGAGTACAGTGGTTCTCTAGCGTGATACTGGTTTACACATGGTGGTACCAGACTTGAGAACTTGCCAAAAGGAACTTAATACATTACTTTGAATGTATTCCGTTAAAATTCTTTAACAATGATAAAATGACACATACATTCTGGTGAATGGACTTCTTCGGCAGCAATTAATTCTAATTGCTTTGGAGATACCGCGGATTGTTTCATGTGTCAACATATTTACTTTGCCATACATAACTTTAAGGCACCAACAAAACGCGGATGTCTGCTTACTTTACTCAAGTATAATTATTAGCTTATTAGAGTCGCATCTTAGTGTATAACATCACATACATATATATACATTTTAAAATACACTAACTCATTCTATATAGAATTATAAGAGACTATCACAGCGATATATATATATATATATATATATATATATATATATATATATATATATATATATATATATATATATATATGTGTGTGTGTGTGTGTGTGTGTGTGTGTGTGCGCGCGCGCGCGCGCATATATACACATGATGCATACATATACATACACATACATATACATACACACATATAAATACTAACTGAAATTTAAACAACAAGGAAGTAACTATACAAAAATAATTTAGGGTACACCCAACGCACACGCAAATGGACCCAACAGCCGTTTCACGAGGAACAGTATGCCCAGAGTTAACGGGGGCCAAAAGAGTGAGTGGAGGGTGGGCTTCAATTACTTCCCCGTTATAAGGACACTGGACTACATAGCAAGTAAAAACAAATATATATTAAGAACAAAACAGTAAAATCTAAAAAGCAATATCTAAATATCGAGGAAAAAAGTAAACATAATGCTTGCATATCTAAATAAATGATATTATAGTGTGAAGAAAATGAAGTCAAAACAATAAAAAAAACAGCATTATGACGACAATAAGACATTATTTACATATAAAATGTTGCCGTCTTTGAAGCATAGCAGCACAGGTTTTGGCACATATACGGATTAATTCAGGACTGGAAAACAGAGAAACAAACTTATTTTCATCGGACATGGATAAAAATGTGGTGCACATTCTAAAGCCTTTCTGACAGGTGATTCTCTAAGATCATAAATACAACAATTCAAAAGTATGCCGCTTGATTAGACAATTGAAGATCAAACTAGGACGTCTCTGAAAACACCTATTTAGTCAAGCATAACTCAACATAGAGTAATTATGTTCTTTGTTTCAGCGTTATATACTATAGGGATCAAACATGGTTTTTCATGCATTAACATTCGCCAGGTCCCTTGGGAGGTGTTGAAAACCGAGGCCGAACGTTGCTGTTATTGCATAAAAAATGAACATATTTGCTACTTTTCGCGTTATTTCTTGCATTATTTTGTTTCGCCTTTTCACCGATGTCGCGCGAACGCTATTTCCACGGACTATACTCGTTCTAGGGCAGGGCAGTGCACATTTCGTGACGGCAGCAATTCTGTGGCCCCAGTACGAGCATATTTAAAGTTGCGTAGCCGTGCATTAACAGCGCGTGAATTACCTTGTTAATACACGGCTTTTCGCCGGTTAATGCACGGCTGTTAACAACGTGCGACACAGCTTTTTATGCAATAACACGGAATATTTCTTTTTTTATTATAATTAATTAGAAAAGATATGTTCATAATAGCAATATGCTCTTTGACAGCATAACGACTTTCATAATAGCAACATGCTCTTTGACAGCATAACGACTTCCCGGGGACGTTTTTTTTTTTTTTTTTTTTTTTTTTTTTTTTTTTTTTTTTGTTTTGTTTTGTTTTTTAATTATTATTTAACAATTGCTTGGGATAAACAATATAAAAAAATAATATGATATATATAAATTTTAATATGAATTTTCTTTTTCATTTTCTGCAATGGTTCTGGGTTGATTTATCAAATGGCGCTTCAACATATTAGATGTGCCATAGAAATATTTGTTTTCCTTATTACTTCTTAACTACTTTGATGGCCAGAGTTTATCCCGTGTCTATTTATAGCATCGGAAGTGCGTCATAAAAAATCCTGTATGCTTCCAATGTCAATGACGGAATACTAATCATCCACTTGTTTAGAATGATTTCATTTTATGATTAGTAGTGCATCGTCTTGTTATTAAGATAAGTGCATACGAGGGGTTACTGATAAATTTTGAGCCTTGTATTGAACTACTGAAAGGTTGCAGAAATCAAAGTTTTGTAAAGGTTACTCTTCCTTGATCCCTTTCCATTGACCCACTCCTCAACTGCCGTCACGACTTCTTCATCAGACCGGAAATGAAGTCCACGGATATCCTTTTTCAAGTTTGGGAATAGGAAGAAGTCGCTAGGAGCTAGGTCAGGCGAATAGGCAGGATGTGGTATTAATTCATACCCGTTTCGCTCTACAGCATCCATTGCAACTTTGCAAGTGTGGACTCTCGCGTTGTCCTGTAGCAGCAAAACACCTTTAGAGAGTTTACCTCGGCGTTTTTCACGGATGGCGGTTCTCATCTGGTCTAACAAGTTTGCATAGTACGCTCCAGTTATTGCACTTCTCTTGGGTAAAAAGTCCAAAATAATAACGCCTTTTGCGTCCCAAAATACTGTGGCCATCACCTTGCCAGCAGATGGTTGCGTCTTGAACTTCTTTGGCCTCGGGGACCCAGTCGCTACCCACTGACGACTGAGCTTTATTCTCTGGCTCATAATGATAAACCCGTCTCATCTACAGTCACCAGATGCAAAAGAAAATCATCTTTTGACCTAAAACGCTTCAACAACGCGCTGCATACTGATGCTCTGGTTGCCATTTGCTCATGGCTAAAGGATTTGGGAACCCAACGGGCTGTTAGCTTGCGCCTACCTAAACGATCATGTAAGATTGTTGAAACGCTACCATATGAAATGCCAAAATGCCTGCGCTATTTCTTCCACCTGAATTCGCTTATCAGAGTAGACCAGATCCCAAATTTTCTTACACATTTCTTCGTCGGTGGCATCCAGTGGGCGTCCAGACCTGGCTTCATCTTCTAAAGACGTTCTACCGCGTTTGAATTCCCCTACCCAGAATTTAACATGAGCATAAGATGGTACAGAAGACCCATAAACATCGGCTAACTCGCCGTGTATTTCCTTGCCCGTTTTACCTTTTAAATACAAGTGCCGAATTACAGCACGGTACTCAACTTTAGATGAAAAGCATACCTTTGCATCACTAGCCATGTTTGACATTCAATATCTTATTAAAGAATGACTCGATACATGTGCAATTTTGTACCCATGTATAAAACATATATTGAAACAAAGCATAAAAATCGTGACCGTCTCGGTCCATCGTAAATGGGATAGGCTGGTTATTTATTGACACGCCCTCGTATGGTCAGCCAGAGCAAAACATTTTCATTTTGCATTAAACGGCAAGCGAAAAACGTCTTTCCAAGGGATGTCGAAAGGACAGTAGCTTTCCAACCCATTACTACAACAAGACCCTATTCGACGTACCCTGCGCTGAGTGTAAATTAGACATTCTGGCATTTTTGATATGGACACTGGCTCTGTATGAGAATGAAAGGTTTATGAAAGCAAGACTGTGCAAATGTATATGAAAATACACAATGCTTGTCAAATTTAACTGTTCATTGCTGACAGGGCCGGAAAACCTCAAAACAACCACCAAGATTACTCCTTATATCATACATGCGTTTTAAACTGCAGTTAAACTTAATGGCTCGACCACCAATGACACGTTTACCGTGGTTGGTTTGAACTCATTTCTGAATCCCTAGTAAAGTCTGTTGATAGCTCAAAAACACATATTTAGGGTTATTTAAGGATGTTTTTCCTATTTTAATATGACAATGTCTGTTGAGTGTACTAATTCGAATCGCCTCGAGGCGATTGTAATGAGTACACCCAACATACCATTATTTCGTAGAAAATCGAAACGACATCTATAGATTATCCCCATTCTCCTCCTGACCTGACGCTGTGACTAACCCTCACTGGCTCGAACTACCCATGTCTAGAACAATTTCCCAAAGATGACTGAGCCATTGAAGTTCGACTATATAATAAAATCGACGAAGGTATGAAAAATGATACATTAAAAGATAGCAGGCACTATCACTAGCACATGCACCAGTCTAGTGTCACTGACAACAAAATGCTAGGTGTAGTATTTAATAATCTTATATAATTCAGCTGATAAATATAACGGGAAATTCATTAAAACTGTTGTTTTTTTGTTGTTGTTTTTTTGTTGTTTTTTTTGTTGTTGTTTTTTTTTAAAAAACAATAGCCTTATTTGTTCAAACAGCAATGCACAACTCCTTAATTGATGCAACTTGTCTTCAACAATAGTGACACAAAGAAAAGAAAATGATGGGTTTACGAAATAAATAAAGCAGAAAATACTTGAATGATCCAGTATTTCAAAATATCCTCTGCTGAAATTTTGCCCAGCATGCATGCTGGGCAAAATTTCAGCAGAGGACATTTTGAAATATTCTTCAAGAAAATGGGCTTCGATAATTCTTGTAAATGTCAAGGCCTATTTTCTAGGAAAAATAAGGGAAAAAAATATGTTTGCCCCAGGGTCGGTTTATTAGCTCTAACTGGTTGTATAAAATATTAAAAAAGACATCCCCTTTGTTCAAAAAGGCGTGCCTGTGCAAACGGTGAAAACCCAGATCAAACTCTTCCGAAATAATGTCACATTCTTTGGCAGATTCAATTAAGACTTTTTAGAAACATCATTAGGTAGTCAAAAGGACTTGATCCAATCTACCCTTAGAATTTGGATCGTAGGGCCTGAGCAAACAGTGTAGATCCAGATCAAACTTCTCCAAAGAGAAGTTGAATGGATAGTCACTGTTAGCCATTCAATCGGGGTTTTTGCACCGATTGCCCTTTGGCCCTCTACATTGTTTTATTGCAGTTGCGTGACTGTGATGTTTTGCGATGCGGTACAAGACATTACGCGGATCGAACACGTATTTGTAATTCTGAGCTGCTTGAAAATTAAAGACGAAGTGTCGATCGAGTAAAACTAGTTTTAGCCCCACCCCCACCCCAAGCGTCTGTTTCTGCTCAGCATTCAAAGGCGGTTCCTCTTTTTTTTTCTTCTTTTTTTGTTGTTCCTATCTCAGTAAGCATTCTACATAAATCTATAACGGGTCGTTATCGGCCCGTCAGGGTAGCTGACGGGCCGATAACACCCGCTATAGATTTATGTAGAATGCTTGCAGGGATTTCGGCTAATTCAACTGTGTCATTGTGTTTTCTAGTATTGCCACTGAGTGAATATATTTTATACAACTCGATTATTAATCGACAATCGGTCGGTTTTACAAAACTGATGATTGACTATGAACAATGGCCGATTCCCAACACACGTGTTTTCTCATTGTTTTTTCCTTATATTGTCTTGTTTTCTCATTGTTGTTCCTTATATTGTCTTCTGTCAATGTGCTCGGTGATAGCAGCCTTTTTTGGGTAATTTAACCCATTTATGCCGAATGGACTCTTCAACTTTCACTTTTTGGACTGGCACAGTTCCATTATTAGGGGTGTCTGGTTAGTTTTTATTATTACCATGTTTAGTAGAAAGTCCTGTATTTAATGCAAGTCGTGTAGACCCTGATCAGACGCCGTGTTCTGCGGCGTTTGATATGGGTATACACTGCTTTCCAATGTCCCTTTTTATGGGACGCTAGGCTTAAATGGCTTAATTGTTTTAGACAAATTATCAGGTAAGTCACTGGGTTTAATAAACAGACCCTTAACACAACTCTTTTAATGCAAATATTGAATCACCGCTCGTTTAGCGTTTTTTTTTTTTTTTTTTTTTTTTTTTTTTTAATTTGCAAAAGTCACATGCCCTGTTTACATTAAAATACGTCTACTTCAACATAAACTGACCCAATGACACCGACGGTTTGGTTACATAATCGTAAACCTGACTTTTTCAGTTCTGGGCTGATGGCACTTGAACACCGTTGGTCTAAGTGCATCACACTAGAGGACAATTACATCGAAAAAGAAGAGGTGGATCTCAACCGGAAATAAGTTAGGCGGGTTACTTATTGACTCACCCTCGTATCTTATCAGAAATTTATTGTCTTTTTTCTGTTTCTGCGTTTTGTTTTCAAATATTTTCTGCAAAATTAATTTTATATAAAGGTCAAAAATGGGTCTGACCTTTGCAATTTCTATAGTAAATTGGATGTTTGAAAACAATTAGTAGAAATTGTTTTGCTTTTCTTCTCTGATTTAGAATTATTGATGTTCCATTACACTTTTGAGAAATTTTCAGAAATTTTGAACAAGTACAGCTTGTTGAAACCCAGCATCCAAACTACCTAGCCTGTTGATTTTTCTATAATTTAAATCCATTTTACTATAAGGAAAATGGAAATTTTCGATTTTTTTTTTTTAAAGCACGAACCAGAATAAAACTCTTTGTCCATAAGTAGCGTTGGATCATGATAGAAAATTTGGAAATTTTGTGCTTCTGCTCCAGGGTAAAAAACTTTCTGAAAAGTTGTATTCGAACCTGCAATCTCCTTATTCCAATTCAGGCATGCTAACCATTAAGCTAGCGAAACTACATATGATAAAATGCGCATCATTTATAAAACAGCTTCGAATATAAAGTCGACTCTCTTCTTCTCGACTTCGCTAATCTCGAATAACCGCATATCTCGAATCTTGTTCCTCAGGTAAAAAGTATTGTAGAAACAGGTAAAAAGTATTGCGGAAATACAACATTTCACAATATTTTCAATATATCTCTACCTTGAGCTGTCAAATTACATATTCATTTGTTAAATGTGGTTGATCAATTTCTTTTTTCCTTAATACTGCTGATATGTCGAGGTATGGATATCTCGCAATATTTCAGATTCTCCTGGACCGAGGTAACGAGAATCTACTGTAAACGAACTGCGCAGCCTGGATTTAGCATTTCGAATTTGAGTAGCCAATAGGAATGCATTACTGATTCGTTCGAACGAATTAATATTCATAGGAACTAATTATTCTGACCTTTCAGAAAGCCCTACTTATTCATTTTTCGAACGAATTCTCAATTAGTGGGAATTTATTATTTGTAAGAACGAATTATTTAATTATTTATCAATTACAAATGTTATTATTTTATTTCAGTAATTTAATATTGTAAATGAACGGGACATTGATAAGATAATTTGCAAGTATGTAATAACTGAAAAACTGGACAGGTTTTCCCCATTTCTAGAGGGATACAACTTTTGTGACTTCCTGTTTCACGCGGCCCAAGTCCCTCATTTCGAAAACACGCCTATTCAAATACGTATATAGAAAATTTCACCTCCAAAAACTGAAAATTTTCAGATAAAAAAAAACTGATATTTTTCATATTTCTGCTCAAAACATAGATTGT
The DNA here is from genome assembly GCA_964016985.1 of Anodontia alba. NCBI lineage: Eukaryota > Metazoa > Mollusca > Bivalvia > Lucinida > Lucinidae > Anodontia > Anodontia alba. The sequence continues at coordinate 51,181,631 of OZ024823.1, read as the reverse complement.
GGGTACTCGTTAGAACCGCCTTGGTGAGGCGGTTCTAACGAATACCGACAATCTATGTTTTTGAGCAAAAATGAGAAAAATAATGTATACCCCTGTAAACCCATGTTTTACTCGTACTATATGAAAGTGGGGTCTTAGGGGGTCAAAAATTGTATAGGCATGCTTTCGTGATGTTCTGAAAAAAAGAAGTTTACTCTTGAAGAAAAACAATCTCTCTCTCTCTCTCTCTCTCTCTCTCTCTCTCTCTCTCTCTCTCTCTCTTCCAAGCAAAGACTTTGAAGACGGTAATATCGCTGGTAATAATACGAGTAATCCAGATCTAGGTATTTCAGTGCATATATACTTGGAAGTTCGTTATTGGCGTTATTAATTCAAGGATTGAAGTGTTATTATTAATACGAAGACTTTTATTAATTTCAAGATTTTAGAAAAGCGTAGAGGCACTTCACAAGGAGCCATAAAGTTGGATCACGTTAATTCTTCAAATGATGATCCACACAAGAAAAGGGCCCTTATACAATATGACAACAGCAAAGACCCTGAATAGACTTCGCATCTGCGCAGTCTGATCACCGAATTTTCCGTTCGAAGATGTATTCTACCAATATTTCTGTTTCCAGGCAACGAATGCCCTGGTCACACTGCGCTTATGCGCAGGCTGATCTGGGCCTTTGTTGTCATCATATACGATCAGGGATTTTTTCTCATGTTAAAACCATTATTGGTTTTATTTCAGAAATGTTGCACTACATTCCTTTATGCGTTTTATCTCTTTTTACCATTGCTTTAAGTTCTCTATTTGAAATACTGTATTTCCCCTACGTATTAGGACAGATAAGCCTTAGCAAGCAGTGAAGACCCAGATCAGACGCCGCTCGCGGCGTCTGATCAGGGTGTACACTATTTGCCATTCATCCAGCAGGTTTGAAGTCACATCAGCAGGTAGTAAATGGACTTGTTTAAAACTTTTTGATAAGTATGGAGTAAAGGTGTCCAAATAATTAGGACAATAAGGTAATCATGTTTTTGTGATAAACAGACATGGGTTCTCCTTGATCTTATACATATTATCTGAAAATTCGCCGGTGTTATCTAGACTAATATAACGGATCCAATAAGATTGGGTTTCGTCCTGTTAATATCTCCATTTGTCATATGTAAATGTCAAATCCAAGGGTTATATTTTATCAATATTAATAAAGTACTTTTTATATCAAGAATTAATCTACGCGATTCAAATTGTAAAGCTGCATTTTTCAAACGCACGAAATCGCACCAATGACGTAAACCAGCGTAAAGTTGTACAGTCTTAGATTTTTACCAATTACGAAAACACGCCTATTCAAATACATTGAAAATTTTACCAACAAAAAAATGATAACTTTCAGATGAAAAACTTGGTGGTTTTCATATTTCCGCTCAAAACATAGATTGTAGGTACTTGTTAGAACCGCCTCGGTGAGGCGGTTCTAACGAGTACCCACAATCTATGTTTTTGAGCAGAAATAAGAAAATTAATATATACCCCAGTAAACTCCAGTTTTACTATATAAAAGTGGGGTTTAAGGGGGTCAAAATTATATAGGCATGTTTTCGTGATGCAATTGCGTATTTACTCGTATAAAAAAGCATAAAGTTACACAGCCTTAGATTTATATTTATTTGCGTTATATGGATTATATTTTTACTCTCTCAAATTAAGGCAGCGACTCTTGTCTTTTTCCATCCATAATGGAGAAATAAGGGCCGAACCCACGCCATGCAAGCTGAACAATGCGGCGACGGCGCCTAGATGTATATACAAAAGCCGTAAAATTGTTAGCCCTTGATTTTTACCCATTAAAAAGCGTATATGTACAGCCTTAGATTTTTATCGTTATAAATACCAGCAAAAGACGGTCTACAAAAGCATAATGTTGTACAGGTTTAGATGGTTAAACATTAAAATACGTATAATAAGGGAAAATGTACAGCCTTAGATTTTTACTCATTAAAATATGTACAAAAATATGGTTGCACTGCTTTAGATTTTACAATTTGAAATACCTACAAAAGTATAAAACTGTACTGCTTTAGATTTTACCTATTAAGTACAGTCGTTATCTCGAAGTCCAAGGAACTCTCTGAAATATTTCGAGATATTTGTACCTCGAATTCCTGGGAGAGGGCGGGGCGGAGAGGAGGGTTAAGTTAGCTTTAGGAAATCCCAAAAAGGGTAAGAGAAAAGTCCAGAGAGTGTCATAATCACAAGCCGCAGCCTTTCCCAGACACCTGGAGGAAGAGGAAACAGACAAAACCAAATAAGCGCAAATCAAACAAACGTACGAAAACCACTAAAATTAGCTCTCTCTCCTCCCCATGCTAAAAGGACTGAAAAACACAAAAACAAAATAACACAAGGCAAAACAAATCGCCTCGTAGAATAAACCACAAAGCAACAAAGAGTAAGACTAACACCGGGACTAGCGCCTTAGAACGGTCAGAAGAATAAACTACCGTGGGGTTGAAAGCACTTTTACAGCCGACCAACTTCAACTTCATCCTTGTTCCCGAATGGACAAACGTTGTCTTCCTTGCCAAAAACTAGCGGAAAATATCCATTTACCTATGACATGGAATCTGGATCCGGGTCTGCTACGTTAAATGAGAATTCCGTTGATAAGAAGACATATTGTGACAATCTATTTTACGTTCCCAATCCTTATAGTAACATCGCTTCATTGCTGGTGAGAGGTGGGGGTCGGGCGAGGAAACGGGAGGAGAAGCTAATACATCATTAATTTCCATGGATGAGTGCATTTAGTTCAAACATATTCTAACATTCCATCTACGTTCTTAGTCCTGCATCGCTTTAAGTGGGAAAATAGACACTTGATTTATCAATGTTTATGCAAAAGTCATTTTAAACATTACAAAATCACCATTTGTTTCCCTCCTTCAGATACCAGTATCTTAGCACTCTGGGTAAAATTTTCAGCAGACGACATTTTTTGAAATAGATTCTTATTTTCCCAGAAAACAGAATTTGATATTTCATGCAAATTGTCTCCAAGAAGACAGTTTGCATAAAAATATCGAATCCTGTTCTGTGAAAAATAAGAAAAACATCGCCAATTTGTCGTCTGCTGAATTAGCCAAGAGAGTAGTTAAGATTGATTGTAACTTGCTGAACTTCTTTTTTATTTTTATTTTATTTTATTTTATTTTTATTTTTATTTTTATTTTTTTATTTATTTATTTTTTTTTCTTCTTTTTTTTTTCATCACGGAAACGCGCCTATATAGTTTTGACCCCCTTAAACCCCACTTTTATATAGTAAAACTGGGGTTTACAGGGGTATACATTATTTTTCTTATTTCTGCTCAAAAACATAGATTGTGAGTACTCGTTAGAACCGCCTTGCCGAGGCGGTTCTAACAAGTACCCACAATCTATGTTTTGAGCGGAAATATGAAAACCACCAGGTTTTTCATCTGAAAGTTTTCATTTTTCGGTGGTAAAATTCTTAATATATTTGAATAGACATGTTTTCGTAATGGACATCTGTGTTGGCCAGTCATGCAGGTACGAGTACAGAGTTTAAATGTGTTTTCCTTTTTCGTAAAATACCAGAAAGCATGTCTGTTTCTTTCGAAAATGCATTTTTCACAAAAAAAATCTTTTTTTTTCAGCTTACAAAGTTCTTCAATCTTCATTCCGAGATGTATTGTGAGAACCAATTTTAAATCCGAGCAATAGATAATGCTTTCAAAATATTTCTGTATGTTGTTTATATAATGGTGATCCTTGTCAATTTTGGAGTGGTATATTTGGTATATGTAACCTTCCACTACAGTCCAATCTATATTAAGCAAGCATCTAAGAGATACTTGAAAAGTGTTTGCGTATGGCAGGTGCTTGCTTTATAAAAGGTAAGAAAACCCTATCTTAGTGGCCACCTTTGTTAAGCAAGCAATCTATATTAGGTAAGTGTTTCGCTTCCCAATATGATAAATAAGCCAGCGCACGACAAAACCTGCAATAAGACCGGTGTGACCAGCACACACTCATACCATCCTCTATATCCACCCAGTATGGCAAGTCTTCACATTTATCCCTATTCAGATAGCCTGAAGGCTGTAGAATGCACATACCATAAACGAACACTGATCAGACTCTGCGGATGTGCAGGCTGATCTGATTCTTTGTTGTTCGTACATGTCTTACTGTTTGTTTTTTTTTTTTTTTGTTTTTTTTTTTATTGTTTTCCTTTTTTTTTTTTTTTTTTTTTTGCATCATAATTTAAATATTTTGCACGATAAAACCCACATTAAGACCTCTGTGACCAGCAAGCACTTAAATCATCATGTATATCCACCAGTATGGCAAAGGTTTTTGGTATCCCTCTTTGGATAGCCGGATAGAAGGCAACTGCGATCAGCGAGGACTCGGATCAGACTGCGCGGATGTGCAAGCTGATCTGAGTCTTTGCTGGTCGCCCAAGTCTTATTGTAGGTTTAGTCGTGCGCTAACGCGAATAAGAATATATTTACCTCTAGTAAGTAAATAAGTAAGTAAGTTCTTTATTTAGAGAGGGTGACCCATTTTTACAACCAGTCTTCCATGCCCGCTTCCCCCCGCCGCCCCCCCCCCACCCCCCCCTCCCCCCCCCACCCCCACTCTTTTTAACCTTTTTTTTTTTTTCAAAGACATCTACATGAACAATATATGTAAACGCATTAAAATGACAGTCAGAGGAAAAACATTACAAAAGTTACATATGATACATGAAGATGATATTTACAATGATAAAATGTGGTTGAGAAATTATACGAAAATGATATTTACAATGCAAATTTGTAGTGGAGGTATGTCTAATTCATGAAATGAGTTATTCGTTTGCCATCCATTCGACAACGTTCCTAGTAAAACTATTAAGCGTTGACGAATTTTTAATATCCGATGGAATTGTGTACCATATAACTCGCCCAGAGTATGAACGAGCTTATATTAGGTTCCAACCGTTTGGAGATATAAAAAATTCTGATTCGAGACAGATCGTAATGAGGTATCAGGTACCGTGTCCGCTCTTAGTTGACAAAGATATTTTATATACTGCGGAACCATATCATGTACGACTTTATACATTATTTTTTGCTTTCATTACGAAAACACGCCTATACAAATATATATAGAAAATTTCACCTACAAAAACTGAAAATTTTCAGATAAAAACTGATATTTTTCATATATCTGTTCAAAACATAGGTTGTGGGTAATCGTTAGAACCGCCTCGCCGAGGCGGTTCTAACGATTATCCACAATCTATGTTTTTGAGCAGAAATAAGAAAAATAATGAATACCCCTGTAAAGCCCAGTTTTACTACATAAAAGTGGGGTTTAAGGGGGTCAAAATTACATAGGCGTGTTTTCGTGATGGTTGACAAGTACAGTTTGATCAAAGACAAAATACAAGCTTGTGCAATATAAGCAATACTTTTTGTAATAACAGATGAAGAAAATTTCAGCAATCTTGGGCCAATACCATCTAATTCAGTAGACTTAGAAACATCTAGGGTTGATTTAATTTGTAAACAAAGCTTTCAGTGATATAAGGTAATTCAAAAGAAACGTTACTTGAGTCACGTGAACGGACGAGCGTTGGCCGGTGAAGATGACTAGACGCGATCACAAGCAATCAGAGGATAAACACAACACTTTATAAATATAAATAAATACAAACATGTATTTAGAAAGTTAAGAAAAAAAACTATAAAGCAATCTTCAAAATTTCATAAATTGAATGTCCGAGATATTTCTGGAAGATCCTGGTAGTTTCATAATTTTCACCATGTGGATAAAATTTAAAGTAACTTATTCACTTGTGATGTAACCGGATGTATACTCCATGTCATCTACCGGGTACCACTTTAACTTGATTGGATACAACTTTGGATACAACTTCCTGGAAAACTTGTAGATATCAAATTATGGAGTGACGAAGGTAACAGAATACAAACACAGTGACGAAAACAGATACATATACGGGACCTGAAAATAAGTATCATGTCCTAGAAATCTCGATATCAAACATTACAAGATATTGCCTTATTAATTTCCACTAGGTATACAGAGTGTGTACGCCAGATGTTATAAATCAACAAGTCCATTGCAATTGATTATTATATAGCAAAATCAGATCCAAAACCCACAGGGACGCTGTTAATGGCATATAATATTGTACATATATCCAACACAGGCAGACATATAATATTGTACATATATCCAACACAGGCAGACACACAATCAGAACATATCTGACTTACACCAAATTCTACATTAATCGGAGGAATGGCATCTCGACGATTACACATTCTTACAGGAAGAATCCATGTGTCTTCCACTGTAAGAATCCCTTTAGAACGCTAAAGGCTACAATTTCTACATTAATCGGAGGAATGGCATCTCGACGATTACACATTCTTACAGGAAGAATCCATGTGTCTTCCACTGTAAGAATCCCTTTAGAACGCTAAAGGCTACAATAAATTATAACTGCCATTACACCATAATGATTACACGATCACACATCGTCCCCACGTAATCATTGGGTACAGTATCAACATGCCATCGTCATAGCCTCAAACATGACTCCTTGCTGCTTGAGCCATTTTACATTATAAAACTCTAGTGAACAGACTTGCGTATAATCAAAATAAAAAGGACCTCTGTATATGTGTTTAAGGTAAATATGATATGTGTCATTTGTGATGCAAATACATATAAATACAACTGTGGAAGTCTTATGAATACATACAAACACAATTGTGTTAATTACTGAATGTGTATGCAGTTAACATAACGCCTAACTGTGTCGTACATTCAAGCGTATATGTCTGGTGTGTGCAGTTAACATAACGCCTAACTGTGTCGTACATTCAAGCGTATATGTCTGGTAATCATGAAAGTTAAAATATACATGTCAGATCAGAATATGTTATGTTAAAATATGCTAGTGCTATCATTGCTCTTGATCCATTTATCTCTCTACTCAAGTAAGAATATTAATGTTTGCATTCTGATCAGGGTCTACAGAACCTATCAGACTCACCAGACTGACCAGGATCTATAGAATCGACCAAATTTAATTTCCATATCTGGTTAGGGTCTACACATCCGACACGGCTTATTCGTCTGATCAGGGTCTACACATATAACCAAAGTGTACACATCTGATCAGGGTCTATCTACATATCATGTCGGGGTTTGTAAGTACGAACGGTATATGAATCGCAACGTAGTAAAGCAATAAATTTACCTACTCGAATCTTAGCTGCGGTAAAGACGAGCAAGAATATTGCAAGAATAAAATTAAATAAATTATTGACTTACCATGGTCAGATCCCCGAGATACAGCACAACATCATAACATAATAGAAAGGAAGGCAATGATCAGTTTTCAAATGAAAAATATTGTAGTGTGTGTAGTTCTATTTAACCAGGGAACTTTTATAGTAATGTGGCACGTTTTGAAACATGTGTCCACAAGAAACCCGTGATATTCAAGATCTAAAAATAATATTCACAAGAATACCGTGATAGTCAAGATTTAAAATAACCTGTTCGATTGTCCGAACGGTGCAAAATTTCACACAGCGACTGCTCAAACTAAGAAGTAAAAAACATTTTTCTCTCGGAACGCTACAAAACTGCAAAATTACGACAGAAAATTGTCTCCCCTTTCAAAAGATAGCCTTGAGACAAAAATCAATCCCAGAACAGTGAAGATATTGATCACCGAACCTAGGTTCACTCGGAATATACAATGTTCTGGTAACCGCTCAAGTATATAGACGTAAATAGTCAAATACACCCTCAGCATACATATCTCGTGATTACCGTAATACCGTAACTTGAAAGCTGAAGTGTACCTACTCGCTTAAAAAGTAAAACAGTCATCATAATCAGTGCTCCAGTTACAAATGCAATAATCTAACCTGGTTAATAAAAATCAAAACAAACTTCTTTTTATACTATGTACATATAAAAATATATTCAAGATAAAACAGGAACGTGACAACTTGGTATTTTTGTATCAATGTGTTCCTTTAGCTGTGTAAAATCGCAATCTTCAATAGGCTCTTTAAGTTTTGATGCAATATTAACAAAATATTAACAAAATAGTCATTAAATGTATCTGCAATCTCTTTTGTGTCTGTGATTAAGCTGTCATCTATGTTAAGTTTAAAGCAGTCGGTATTATATTTTTTCTTGTTTGATGCACCGAATTCTTTAAAAATTTTCCAAATTGATTTGGGATCGCCCTTACCTGCCTCTATCTTTGATTTGTATGATGCCTGTTTTGAATTTTTAATTTGAGTAGATACTTCGTTACGTAAAATTTTATAATCGTCATGTCTTTTTTTTTTTTTTTTTTTTTTTTTTTTTTTCATTTTATCTCTTTGTTTGATCTTATCTAGAATTTCAGATGTCAACCGGTCAGCTTGTATGTCGTGTTTTATTCGGAGAGTTCTTATTGGAGCATGCTTATCAATAACTTCAATGAAAAGAGAATACCAAGCTGCAAGAATATCATCAATATTATCAAAAGCTTCAATCTGATGCCAATGTGCGGGAGAAAGATCGCATAGAAAAGCATTCGTCAAAAGTTTTGGAAGTTCTATATTGTATTTCTTTATGTGAATTCTTCAACATACTAAAATTGATTTTTTTCTATTACATGCAATAGCAAAATGGTCGCTTATGCCTAGTTTTTTGGGGGGTTTTTTTACGCAAGCACTCGATACATTTTCCTCATTACTTACATATACATGATCTATGAGTGTCTTTGTAGTATTTGTAACCCGTGTAGGTTCTGTAATTAATTGACTAAGTCCAAACGATGTAATAAAATTTGACCATGCAGTTTTCATATTTAAATTAAGCAAATCCTTATTAAAATCCCCAAGTATGATAATTTCCTCATTTTCTAGCAAAACATTTTCAATAAGAACTTCAAATCTGTTTAACCACTCTGAGTTTTCATTAGGATTTCTGTAAAAGGATCCTACTTAAAACAATTTACTTTTACGGGATGAAATTTCAATCCACAGACAATCTATATCATTAATTTCAAGGTTAATTCTTCGTTTAGCAATTATATCATTTCTAACGTATACGATAATACCTCCACCATCAGACTTTAGGTTGTCCATTCTAAAAGTTTGATGAAAACCACCTATATGAAAAGCTCTTGAAAGTTTATGATGCTTAAGTTTGTTTCACACATAGCAAAGACATGTAATTTCTTGTTTTCCACTGAAGTGAGCATAGATTTTACTTCCGCGAATTTACACATTTCTTTACCACACAACCCTGCATATTTAAAAACACAATATTTATTCCTTTTCTTTTTAAGCTAAGATTAACTGTTGATTCGCAAGAACTTTCACTTTGATTGCTCAAATAGTATCAGAAAAATGTGTAGATGTAGACGTATTTGTATCGCCATTAATTAAAAACAAGAGAACTGAATGTTCTGTAAGGAGTTACTACCTAAACTTGCGTCAAAATCCTGACTCTCGCGCTCTTTTGACATTAAATGGCATGGTAAATGCATTTCATTGATAATAACAGTGCCTTGTTAGAAAAAATATAGCGTCAGTCTGAAAACACTTCTGCAACAAGGAATATCGGAACCAGAATTTTACGGTGACTTAGTGTACAGATTTAGAAAATTGTAGGTAAATCTAACTTTTCGGAGCAATTCAGAAATCTTATTAACCGTTATAAAAAAAATTGGCTATAGCCTGGATATTATGCGGCAAACTGCATCCCTAGTTGTCATCCCAATCATTGTTGATGGCTATGCTTCACTCTTTAATTCGGGCCTCAGACTCAATGACGGCCTCTTCGTCAAACTTTAACCTGTGGGGCGGGGCTTGACGAAATGTCTTTGGCTTGGCCCGCCGTGGTTCAACTATTGGTTTTCATTTACTCTGGTATACAGTAGAATTAGCCATGAGTACTCGTCTTTGTTTATTATAGTGATTAATTTGATTTTTATGTTTTCGCTTTGATGCATTGACTGAGTTGGGAGCCTTTATGCGAACCGAATTTTGATGTATTTCTGTATTAAGAGTAGCATCGGGACCCAGGGTGGTTAGCTAGCTGTAAAAGTGTTTTAAACCCCCCCCCCCCCCCCCCCCCCCCCGGTGCTTTACTCTACTGACCGTTCTAAGGCGGTAGTCCAGGTGTTAGTCTTACTCTTTGTTGTTTTGTGGTTTATTCTACGAGGCGATTTGTTGTATGTCTTACCGTGTGTCATTTTGTTCTTATGTTTTTCAGTCCTTTTAGTATTGCGATTACCTTGCTTGGGGAAGAGAAAGTAAAAGTGCTTTAAACCCCCCGGTGATTTACTCTACTGACCGTTCTAAGGCAGTAGTCCCGATGTTAGTCTTACTCTTTGTTGCTTTGTGGTTTATTCTAAGAGGCGATTTGTTGTATGTCTAACCGTATGTCATTTTGTTCTTATGTTTTTCAGTCCTTTTAGTATTGCGATTACCTCGCTTGGGGAGGAGAAAGTAAAAGTGCTTTAAACCCTCCCCACCCCCACCCCCACCCCCTCCCGGTGGTTTACTCTACTGACCGTTCTAAGGCGGTAGTCCCGGTGTTAGTCTTACTCTTTGTTGCTTTGTGATTTATTCTACGAGGCGATTTGTTGTATGTCTTACCGTGTGTCATTTTGTTCTTATGTTGTTGTTTTTTCAGTCCTTTTAGTATTGCGATTACCTCGCTTTGGGAAGAGAGAGCTAATCTTAGTGCTTTTCGTACGTTTGTTCGATTTGTGCTTGTTTGGATTTGTCGGTTTCCTCTTTCTCTTGGTGTCTGGGAAGGGCTGCGGTTTGTGATTGTGGCACTCCCTGGACTTTTCTCTTACCGTTTTTTGAATTATTAGTCAAATTAATCACTTCAAAATCATTATCATAGCAGGCGCAGTTAATAAGATTACACTGATCACACGTATTTGTAAATAAATCAAATGAATTTCTATTAGTAAATGTTGCGCCTTCCCGAGTAGTGGCTAAATCCCCGAGTCCCTAAACAAACAAACATTCTGAGGCAATGTCCCCGGTCAGTGCACATTCATAGCATTGTTTATTTCTCCGATCAAAAGTTGATTTCCGCTGGACCTGCCCCTGCTCTTGGGAACCATTTCTGAGCCCAGAATACCCGCGGTATTTCGGTCCATTGAATACGCTAAGTTGTAATCCACGACGATGTGAATATTTCTGTTCATTGCCTCGAGTAAGCGTTTAACACCTGAGCGTGTTAAATGTATCCCATTTTTGGAGAAGAAGCGTTGTATTGGTACTGGTTATTATCTTTGAAATGGCTATGGGTATTATTGATGAAATGCACGTCATGTTCCTGCCAAAACACGGACAGTCTCTCGATACAGCTATTCAAATTCGTAACGTCGGTATCCCCTCTTGAAGCTATTTTGCATATATATAGCGTACACTGTGCGTTTCCGGTTTTCACAATACTGATAAGCTGATCGTATTTCTCTTCAAAAAGTGCTTCGTCTATGCCATATGCCGAATCATTTCCACCGACGGAGCTGGTTTGAAACTGCGACAAGTCATACAATGCAATATCATTTATAATGCCACTAATCGTTGCCCCTCCTCGTGAATGCTTATGTAGACTTCTAATTAGTCCCTTGGTGTTTATGGGATGCAATATTGAATCACCTATCAATAATCTTTTAGGATGCTGGGGCTGTTGGGTAAGACTAGAAATATTGGTATATATTGGAATATCAGCATTAATGTGTGGTCCTTCTGAAGATAGTCCTGGACGCATGGATGTAACACGCACAGGTATTTCTTTTCCAGATGTTCTTCCTTCGCGGTTAGGACTCTCATTTCGATGGGGTCGCTCGTCTAGCTGGGAATTCTTACTTGGCTGAGGTCGCTTATCTCGCTGAATTATTTCATCTCGCTGGGATCTTCTTTCTCGCTGGGGTCTCTCATTCTCTGAGTTTGCTCGTCGAGATGGGGTCTCCTGTCTCGTTGTGGTCTCTCATCTCGCTGAAACTCGTAAAGCAAGCGCCTGCCTTAGCGAGAACTTTTATGCCGTAGGTGCTTGCTTAATAAAGGTTGAACTGAAAAAAATATTCATTGAACGGCGCGCGAATCGTGCCTGTCTCTTAATATTGCATTAGATATTTATGTATGGTACAGTGTTCCATTAGCTCACAAAGGATTTTTATATTTGCTGGGATCGTCGGTGTGTGATGTTTCACCCACGCATTTAAGTGTTTGTATATGTCGGGAACACCAGTGTCTCTTTTCATCTAAGCTATTTATTTGTTGATTTCGGTAATGTCTAACTGAATACGCATTTTGAGACACTTAGACACTCAGAGGGGCTAGGACCTGGTTGTTTGGCTGAAAATGCTCGTATGAGCAACTAGCTAAGGTTCTAGCGAGATTGCACAATTACGCAATGAGTTAGGAGATTGCTCAACGAGCCGCACAAATAAGTGTTTTGAACCACAGTGAAAGTTGAGGGCGAGGATTATAACTGACCGTTCCAAATCAATTCTTTTGTTGTGGTTTATAACTGTTCTGTGTTTATGTTGTTGGTGATTTATTTCATTTTCCGGTTTTACTGCAGCAGACTTGGGTCTAACTAAAGGCTCCGATATCAGAAAACTATGGCAGAAATAAATAAAAACCGTGATATGCATTTTAATGTTAAGAGTCTAAAGATTAAGCATACAAAAATGATAAACAAAGTTCGTGTTTAAGACTCACGCCTCGGGTGGTGGAAGAATATCTACTGGTGATTTTGGTATAGATTTGTATGCTAAAATATGAAAACCCACTCCATAAACTTGGACTTTGAAAAAAGGACCCATTCATATACTTAAAAAGTTCAAACATATTCATATCTGACGCATGCTAAAATAAGCTTCTAGATAAGATCGGGTAACATATTTAAGTTCTGGCATGCTTTTTTTTGTTTTGTTTTGTTTTGTTTTGTTTTTTTAATAATTAGGTATAAAATAAATCTCGCGGAGATCCCAAAATGACTACAATTCGCATATTGCTTGATCAAGAAATTTCATAAAGCTTAATAAAAGCATACATTAAAGAATCGCATTGTTTTTTTTTGTTTTTTTTTCTTGTTTTTTTTTTCTGTTATATTGAAAATTTATTAAACTTTAGTATGCTCTTGTCCCATATCTCTAAGTAAGCATGAACAAAGTTTGCGCCGGTACTTAAACGTTAAACGTCTAAATTTTTGTCTTGCTCTTATTTTTCATGACTGGGAATCAAAACAATAATTTCTTAACATTGCACAGCAAACTTTGAACGACAGCCGTCCAAGATTTACTTGTGCTAACCGCTACAGTAAAATGAAAAGACTTATGTAGAAAAGCTATATTATATATCAATTTTTAAACATAAAAATAATACAATATTTTTGCTCGTAGCTTTTGATTTCAATTTGTTCAGGAATACGCTGTTATGTTTTTCATACTTTTAAAACGAAAACTTTTTGGTCCTTTTTCAGGTTACCTTTTAAATGATTAAGACTATAGTGGCAACGACGATTTTTTTCTTTCGCTGTTTTAATTTCTTACTGGCAAATAATTCATTTAAATTACAATTTGTAATGTTTTTGCTGGTGGCATTTTGTGCAGGAAAAAAAAATGCCAAAAATTCGGTTTTTGTTTCATTAAATTCTTATAAAAACTTTTCGTCCTTTTTTGACATTTCTATCAGTGGTATTGTTCTTTTTTCTTAAGAAATTCCCCTATTTCCGATAATCGGCAGTGGCGGAAAATACCGAACATGTAATCAATAATTGACAGCCGTCTCGCAATTACCTTTATCAGTTTGAGCAAGGTAACTCTAGACGGATAGCAGTCATGCAAGCAGACTGGATAATGTCGTTTGATCTTAGCCTTAAAAAGTCCCAGATGGGTCGCTTGCTTAAAAGATGTGACCACTTAGCTAGGTTTTACAAAATACATTCGTTCGAACAAAAATATAAGAGTATAAACCAAGGGCCATATAATAATATATGTAGTAACAGTAACTCCTGACTTGCATTTTTAAAATGAAGGTTTTATAGTAAAACATATTTTAACAAGTAATACTTAACCTATGGATAATGTGCTATTCTGTTCTACACTTAAACCTTCCACAGAAGACAGGCAAGTCTTAATCCAGGAGGTCCCTTAAGGCAATACCTGTGTGACCTCACCTTTCCTGCTGTTTTGATCACGTGTTCAGTTTCTTTGTAGAATAAAACAAAATAAATGTGCGAAGCGGGGAGGGAGGAGGGCTTATCCATAGTACTACTTGTTTAAATATGTTTTACCATAAAAACTTCATTTTAACTGCATAATTCATTAACCTATGGATAATGTGCTAGAAATTGTAGATTAGGAGGGAGGTGCTTCCCTAATTCTTACACCATTATATATACATTCCCTTCTGGATAAAGACTCAGGAAACTCAATGGAATCAGAAACATTCTGTGGTATAATATTAAGAATGATCTAGATTCACAATAACATATATATAAGATATTAATTCCCTTAAACATATGTAAAGTTGACTTTGGAGCCGCCCCCTCCCCCCCACCCCCGCCCCCGACCACTCCACCACACCCACCACTTTTTGTGCAAGAACTATTGGGCACAAACTATGCAAATTAGCACCTTATTGAGACATATCCCTCAAGTATTAATTTGCATCTAATCTAAATGTTCCTTCTTACATTTTTTAGCTAAGTTTGGGATGACTATAGGATCTGGGCAAATGGACGGAAGCTGATTCTTTGCCAAAAACCCAGTTTGTACTATCAATAATACTGAACCATCTGATTGATTGAACCTTAAATGATTTGAGTCCATTGCCAAAGCATGAATCTCACTGCACCTACGCTGTGGCAAGAGCTAATAGAAAGGCTATTTTAATCGTAACGTGAAGTTTAGAAACCTTGTGCAGAGGTTCATATGGGGCTTTTTGGAGACAAATTAAGACCCAAGATGAATCCCATTTTGGGGTAAGAGATCTTTGTACTGGACGTTGCAATTCAAAAGATCTAATTCACTCTGACAAGACTGGATTAGACTCGATTCTATTACCATTCTTAAATTTAAGCGTATTTGAAATCATTGATCTATAGCCCTTGATGGTACCGATTTGACATTTTTTCTCAGAAAAAAATATATAAGGAAGTCAGCTATGACAGTAAGAGGGGCCGAAACCGGATTAACCTTCTTTCTATGACACCAATTGGAGTATACGACCCATTTTGCTTCATAGACTTTCTGAGTAGATGTCCTTCTTTATTTTGAGACAAAATCTGCAAGTTTTGCGAAAACTTTTTATCTCTAACTGATTCCTTGATAACTCCCAAGCGTGAAGTGCCAGAGTTGGGAGATTTTGATACTGAAACTTTCCTTTTGCTTGCGTTAGTAAGTTTCGAAGGTATGGAAGTCGAATCGGGGCTGAGACTAGTAGCTGTAACACCTCTGAGAACCAAGGACGTTGAGTCCTAAGAGGAGCAATTAGAACTATTCTGCAGCAAGACTGACGGATTTTGTTTAGAATAGATGGTATTATAATTGTTGGTGGAATGCATAGGCATGTAACTTGTTCCAGTTCATTGATAGTGCGTCTATCGCAACGGCTTGATTGTCCAGAATTGGAGATTCACACAATGGGAGTTTGTGGTTGAGCCAGTAGCTAATTAAGTTATATAATAATTTTAACTAAATAAGATTCTAGTAAATGGAAAATAAAATCGGAAATTATATCCCCCATTTCCAAAAATAAATAAATAAATAAAAGAAGAAAATAATGATAATAATAATGATAATAATAAGTTCGGGACCTTGCGGGGGCCAAAGTAATCTATCAATGTTTTAAACTATAATAGAATATGTAGTCTTGTGTTGAAGTGGTTTCTGTAATAAAGTCTCTGAAGCAAAGATGCTAACAGTAATGCCAAATTGCTAGCACACACACATACAGAGAGAGAGACAGACAGACAAACAAACAGACAGACAGAGGGACAGACAGACAGACAGACAGATAGAGAGACAGACAGACAGACAGAGAGTACCAACACCAAAGCATTTATTCCTATAGCTAACAGAACACGACTGCAGTTAACTAAGTTACTACAGAAGTTTTATGAAAGGGTCTCACAAGAATTAAAGATTATCCACCAAGTCTACAGAGTATGTGTTCTAGCACAATGTCACAAAACAAATAAACACATGCTTGTCCCAGACTCAGCGTGCTGACAACCAAGCATACTCATAAATCTTAACAGATTATTTAACTATCTATTTTCAGTCTAAACCCCACCCTGAAATGTCGAACCCCGATTAAAAAATCTGGATCCGCGCCTGCTAAACAATCTACAGAGGACTATTTCAGCGCTGAATTCTATACATTAGCAGTTAAATGATCGTATCTTTGACACGCTCCAGAGTCCACTTTTGGTTTTCTCAGCTTATGTAACCAATTAGCCATTTTGATGAAGTTTGTAGAACCTGAAATCGGTAGTCTAGTCACGCCCCTGGTAGAACACTCTGACAACTACTTTGAAAACTTATGCGTGAAATTTCAAAATATGGCTGCTTGAGATTTTCCTAGAATGGTTTAGTTAGCATAAAGCAATTGAAACTATTTGTTGCCCAGTGAAATACTTTTCACTGACCGTTCCAAGGCGGTTCTTCTGTCATGGTTTATTTTTGTTCGTCTTTGAATGTGTGTGTCGCTTACATCTTTTTGTTTTGGATAGCCATTTGGCCACTTTGTGGGAAAGTAACTGTCCGTTTGGCTTTCTGCTAGTGATGTTTCCATTAGGGTCTAGTTATTTCGTGTTTGTGTTTCTTTCCCTTTGATGTCTCTGATGGGAGGTGTGGGATAATTGTATCGATTCCTGATCATTGCCTTCCCTTCTATTTTACTATTTTGTGGTGTCATTACAGAAATTCTGGACATGAAAAATGTCCTAGTTGACTTCCAACTGGCATAACTTCCCAATGGGTGAGAAGTTTATGCGGTTTTAAGCAAAATTATTTGGCTTTGGCAGCTCTATCAGTATTTAGCAATTCCGTTGAAACTGTAAAACTTTGCCATTTGGTCCTGTTTTTCGGTACCGCCTTTTCTCTGGCGGTTCCGGTAAGAACAGCTACATACCGGGTAGTTATATATGGCAAGACTGCACGAAATAGACGGGACCAAAAATGGGACCAAAGTCTGATCGCCCAGGAAAAGTCTTTTATCCTTCATGGAATTAAATGATTTTTGGCAAGCATATCAGTTACAGAGTCTTCTTCAAAATGCATTTCAATATTTTCAAATATTTTATGTCTTTAAGGTAAAATTGCCAACTGAATAGGCCCATGTCGGCCGGGGAAAAGACGGGACCGAATATTCTGCAAATGGCCATTGCCTAAATTTCTGCAGGTATCGCCAAAATAGTAAATTGCAGGTAGAGTTTATGGTATATGCTTATCAAAATCATTATAAGGAATTCTCAAACCGCAAAATTTTAAAAGTTTGTGCATCAGTTTTTGAAATAATATTCCCGGGACCAGGCCGGGACCAAAATAATTTGCCACACATGAAGACCGGTTGAATTTAAAAGTATAATTAGGGGATAACTGCATTCAAATTTGTCATTTGGGGAAGTTAATCGGCGGTTTTACGCTCGGAAATTTCGTTTTACGGCGACGCGTCAGCAGTGCCGGAAAACGTAATTTGCGACCGTAAAACCGTCGATTTACCTCCCCGCAAATGACAAATTTGAATGCATATACCCATTCTAATGCATTTATTCTTTTTTTCTGTTGAAAAATTGTACTATTTGCACAAAGCGACAAGTGTTGTGAGCTGCGTAAAACCAAATGCCAGCCAATGAGAAGCGACGTTACGTGATGACGTCGGATTTCCGACCGTATATCGCAGAATATACCGCCGCAAATTTTATCAATTTTATCAAAGGAACTGGGAAACCGTAAAATCTTTAAATTTCATGCATAAGTTTTCGAAACAATATGTCCGGGCCACTTAACAATCTTTAACTACTTTGGTGTTCTGTTTTTAAGGTGCTTGCATGCAGTCTTATGTATTAATAACAGGTGTGTGCTTTATTCAATTATTAGCATCTTCTTTTTCAGTGACTTAAATGCAGATACATATATATTCAATTCATTAAACTTTATAGTCTTAATATATAGTTTAAGACATCGGAAAATTATTTTGGCCCCGGCCCGGTCCGGACAGTTTCTACAAAAACCGGTGGATATATTCCAAAATTCCAAAATTTTGCTATTCGCTATAGTTTCACCATAAAAAACGTAAATGTAACCGCTTATGGTGTATGTATATATATATATATATATATATATATATACATATATATATATATATATATATATATATATATATATATATATATATATATATATATATATATATATATCAATCAGTTCACCATAAGCGGTTTCATTTACTATTTTTTATAACGAAACTATAGTGAATTGCAAAACTTTGGAATATATATAAAGGAAAAAAAGCTCTCACTTTGTCAGAAAACTGGATTTGAAGACGAAAAGCCAAATATTAAAAGAAAAAGAATAATGACCTAAATTTTTACTGACCAGAGAAATCTAATTCCCACGTCCAGACCATTATGACATGGCAACCAGAAAGTACATGTTAAACTACGGGTGAACTAGTGACTGCAAGGAAAATCGACTTATATCGTATATGATTAACCTATAGTAGAAATGCATGATCCGTTATGTTGTCTTTCTTTTTTATTTTATTTTTTTTATTTTTTTTTTTTTTTTTTTTTTATTATTATTTTTTTTTTTTTATTTATTTATTTTTTTTTTCATCACGATAACATGCCTATATAATTTTGACCCCCTTATACCCCACTTTTGTAAAGTAAAACTGGGGTTTACGGAGTATACATTATTTTTCTTATTTCTACTCAAAAGCATAGATTGTGGGTACTTGTAAGAACCGCCTCAGCGAGGCGGTTCTAACGAGTACCCACAATCTATGTTTTGAGCAGAAGTAAGAAGAATATTAGATTCTTTTTATCTGAAAAATTTCATTTTCTTTTCTGGTAAAATTTTCAGTATATTTGAATAGGCATGTTTTCGTAATGTTTTTTTTTTTTTTTTTTTTTTTTTTTTTTTTTTTTTTTTGCCTCGACTCAGCCTCGAGCAATGAAAACTGGCGTTTAGCAAGCCCATTGGCTAGGACTTGTCAGTGTCAGTCTCTCTGCGAAAATAGTCCTAACAGCAATTTAAAAGTTAAGGCCATTTTCACTAACGGACTGCTTTTCCTCGGTCAATGAAAAAAATGGCACATGATAACTCCTTTGGCTAGATCTTGTCAATACTAATGTGTAAATAAAATCTTTTCAAAACATATGGTTGAAGTTCTACGGCCATATTTTCACAGTTTTTGTCCTAAGCTTAAAATGATAGTCAGCATGCCCATTGGCTGGATGTTGTCGGTATCAATCTGTGTGTGAAAAACTTTCAAAATATTTCTAACAGTTCAAGAATTATGGCCATTTTTGCTAACTGACCACGGACGGACGGACGGACTTGAAATTCGATTATAGGGCACACTACGAAATCAACCTTTCGGTCTGTCGGTCGACTTTTGTGCGGGTCATGCAACTGGTAGTCATGATATAAGGGAAGCTAATGCTACATTCTAAGATCATTGGTTCTTACTTCCCTTGACACCAACGCTTGCCATTGGACTTCTCGGGAGGGGGAAGGGGTGGGGGTGTAACTTGGGGATACATGTGGTACGGGTGTGTGAGCCGTATTTCGAAACCTACCCCATTTACTTACCTGACCTTTGGAAAAAAAAAAAAAAAAAAAAAAGACCCATTCATATACTTGATCGTCCAAAATGATGACCTATTCATATACCCTTGATTTTTATACGCATTTATTGCTGGTAATTAGACAAATATAGTTAGGGGATAACTGCATTCAAATTTGTCATTTGGGGAGGTAAATCAGCGGTTTTACGGTCGGAAATTTCGTTTTACGGCGACGCGTCAGCGGAGCCGTAAAACGTAATTTGCGAACGTAGAACTGCCGATTTACCTCCTAAATGAAAAATTTGAATTCAGTTATCCCTATTCTAATGCATTTATTCATTTTTTTCTGTTGAAAAAAAAATGTACTATTTGCACAAAGCGACAAGTGCTGTGAGCTGCGTAAAACCAAACGCCAGCTAATGAGAAGCGACGTTGTCGACTTTGACCGGCCTCGGTGGCTCAGTTGGATGCGCCGTCCGACTGGAGACCAGGAAGTCGCGGGTTCAACCCCCGCCGAGGGCGGCAACATTCTGTCGTGGAAATTGATCATGAAATATTTTCTACGGTCATTCTCTCCCTTCCGCTGATTCAAGAAGGGCAGTTGTCAGTTTCTGGCGAAAGAATGTGCACAATACTGGTTAACCGCTTAGAGCCCTAAGCCTGCCAAGTAAATGTGTGGTTAGGTAAACTGACCGCGCTCGACATGACCCCATTGGGTTGACTGGGCCATAAAACCTCAACACAAACAAACATGATCGACAGTATATCGCAGAATATACCGTCGCAAAGTTTTTACGTTATTCAATCGACGTCGCGTTACATACGCAAGTGCATTAGAATAGTAATTAACCCTGGTCCTGCTGAGCCTGGATATGCCAAGCCTTTGCAAACAGTGTAGCTCCAGATCAGTGAGCTTCTGCAGAAGCCAATTAATCTGGATATACATTGTTTACCATTAAGTATGCGAATTTGTATCAACAATCTTGATCAAGTAAACTGATTGGCTGAAAATTAGAAGTAGCATGGCATCTTAATTTATTCAGGGTTTCAAGGGCTAAGCACCTTGGGACAGATTTATGTTGTAAAACAAATTTCTGACAAAAAAGGTTATAACGAAGACCCTAAGTACCCGTTTTCACTATATTTTATAGAGAATATGGAGGTGGGAGTGGGATCACATTACATAGAGCTGTTAACGTAATGCCAGAAAAAAAAGTATTTGGAGGATATTTCATTTTTTTTATTATGTACACATAACCATATAATATCGTGAATACCCACAATATATGGACTGCGCCATGCGAAAACGTGTCTTTGAGCATATGCAGACAGCGAGGCCCAGATCACCATGCGCATCCACGCAGTCTGATCAGGGTCTTTGCTGTCTGCTGACAGAATTATTGGATACTATAGAATATCTCAGTGGAGAGCAAATGTCCGGATGACACTTTGCGCATGTGTGGAATGAATCTGAATTTGTGCATTTTGCGCATGCTTGAAGGCATGACCGCACAAAACCGCAGCCAAAGAGGTACCTAACAATTAGTCACAAATCATGCTAGAATATTGTATTTAATACTTCAAAGAAACATATGTTTTGAATATTTGTTAGAATCGCCTCAGCGAGGCGATTCTAACAAATATCCAAAATGTATGTTCTGTGAAATAATACCTTTCTTACATATTATTCTGTCCATTAATGATTCTTTACAACGGCAAATTCATTATACCGCATCTGTTATGAATAACGACCTTTCAAAAATTAATATTTGGGCAACAAAATGGCTTGTCACTTTCAACCCTGCTAAATCTGAATCTCTCTTAATTACAAGAAGACGTACTGATCTACAGCATCCTCAACTGATCCTAAATAACCAGCCGATTGAAAACGTTATCTCCCATAAACACCTTGGTTTAGTTTTGTCAAATGATGGAACCTGGCAAAATCATATCGAGCTTATCACATCCAAAGCTTGGTCAAGAACAAACATAATGCGAAAACTTAAATTCCAGTTTGATCGCAAGACTTTGGAGATTATTTATTTTACATTTATACGACCCATACTGGAATACGCAGATGTCGTATGGGATAATTGCACTCAGTTTGATCAAACTGAGATTGAGAAGGTGCAACTGGAAGCCGGAAGAATAGTATCTGGAACAACTAAGTTAGTCTCTCTTGTTTCACTGTATAATGAATTGGGATGGTAAGAGCTTAGCTCTCGACGAAGAAAACATAAACTTGTTCTTTTTTACAAAATGATTAACAGACTTTCACCAAATTATTTGACACAGTTAGTTCCTGATCAAGTCGGTCAAGCGTCTTCATACAGGCTAAGAAACGCTGAGAACTTGCAAAACATCCATGCTGGCACTCAACTATATTACAAATCCTTTCTACCTTCAGTAGTCAGAGACTGGAATGCTCTACCTGTTTTATCAAGAAATTCCCCCACAGTAGAATCTTTTAAAAGATCTCTGAGTACTAATTCACGTGAAACACCATCCTATTTCTATGTCGGTGACAGACTAGGACAAATACATCATGCAAGACTTCGAACTAACTGTAGCTCTCTAAACTATTATTTATACCATAAAAATATCATTGAAGACCCGAGATGCACGTGTGGACTACCCGAGACCAACAAACATTTTCTGTTAGAATGCCGAAAATATAACGCTATAAGAATGGATATGTTGCATGAAGTATCGCAGTTCTGCCAACCAACATTACATACCCTATTGTTCGGGAACATGGCTTTAACAGATGAAGCGAATGAATCAATTTTTAAATATGTACATAAGTTTATTCAAAGAAGCAAACGCTTTGAAATCTCCTCTTGAACTGTCCTACAAACTGACATATATCAATACTAATTTCCATATAGCTAGTAACATAATATGTTGTCTGAATATTGTTTAGTTTTCTAATATAACAATACATTTGTAGTTTAAAATCGGTTTTAATCCATAAGTCTCAATGCTTGAAGTAAGATTTGATTTTTATTTATTTAAGTAGGGCCCCCACATCACTCTCTTTACTTCTCGCCTAGATTATGTGATTGTGCCTGGAAAATATTATTTTTTACAAGTCGTATTCTAATACGTCTCTATTATACATCCACTACTCTCTAAGCTCTTAAACTGCACTCTCATTTCGCTTCTTTTCTTTCACCTTTCTTTCCCTTCGTTATTTTTTTAGTTAGTTAGCTAGTTAACTACTTGAACATGCATGGTCACAACGTTTTGATTTGATGCTCAGGAACTGAGGGAAACGAATTCACATAAGCTATATAGCTTTTTTCGAATCCCTTTTATATATTAACATACTCATGTAATGTCTATGTAGATGTATTGATGTTTTGAGAAATATATGAAATAAAATATGTTTAAACCAAATTCATTATAATGGCAACAGCTTTAGGTACAAATTCTGTCGTTGTAACGAGGGTTCACTGTACCCTATTGGGACTGGCAAGCCTGAACAAACGGTGTAGACCCAGATCAAGTGTCACAGAATGTAGCGTCTGATCAAGACATAAACTGTTAGACACTCATCCTGCAGTTGTTGTTGTTTGTTTTTTTTTTTTGTGTTTTTTGTTGTTGTTTTTTTTTTTGTTTTTGTTTTTTTGTTTGTTTGTTTTTTTCTTTGTATTTGCACACATTGCTAGGTAGCCAAATGGACTTGTTCAAATGATAGGACAAGTATGGTAAGGAGTTAAAATTTACCAATATTTAGGTAAATATACAGTCGAGCTTCGATGGCTCGAACACCTTTTGGACCATCGAAATTTGTTCGAGATATATGGGTAGTTCGAGCTACTGATGGTTAATCCTGACCATAGGCAGGAAGCAAATGGCGATAGTTTAGGGTTTGTTTGTTGTTGTTTTTTTGTTTGTTTTTTTTTGTTTGTTTGTTTTTTGTTTTTTTTTTGTTTTTTTTTTTATCTTCTACACAATAATTGAATGTTGAATATACTCATTAGAATCGCCTTAACTTCCTTAAGTTTTGTTTTCTTAATCTATCGGTAGAATTTCGTAGAGATTCAAAAATAGTTCGAATTTGCCAAGGTAAATAAGCCATCGGTATTTGAGCTATTGAGGTTCGACTGTGAAGTAATTCCAGTGCAAGATTTTGCACTCATACTTTTTCTAGTCGTTTTTATGGAAGCGTCCTAGTGCCAGGTGAAAAAAATATTTAAGTCCTACGTAGGAGATAATAGGAGTTAGTAACTCCTACGTAGGAGATAATATGTCCTACGTAGGAGATAGTAACTCCTACGTAGGAGATAATGTCCTACGTAGGAGATAGTTAGTCCTACGTAGGAGAGTAACTCCTACGTAGGAGATGATAAGTCCAACGTAGGCGATAATAAGTCCTACGTAGGAGTTAGTAACTTCTACGTAGGAGATAATAAGTCCTACGTAGGAGATACTAAGTCCTACGTAGGAGTTAGTAACTCCTACGTATGAGATAAGTCCTACGTAGGAGATAATAAGTCCTACGTAGGTGTTAGTAACTCCTACGTAGGAGATAATAAGTCCTATGTAGGAGATAGTAACTCCTACGTAGGAGATAGTAAGTCCTACATAGGAGTAAGTAAGTCCTACGTAGGAGATACTAAGTCCTACGTAGGAGTTAGTAACTCCTACATAGGAGATAATAAGTCCTACGTAGGTGTTAGTAACTCCTACGTAGGAGATAATAAGTCCTACGTAGGATATAGTAACTCCTACGTAGGAGATACTAAGTCCTACGTAGGAGTTAGTAACTCCTACGTAGGAGATAATAAGTCCTACGTAGGAGATAGTATTTAGTTATAGATAATTCAATACGATATTGAAATGAAGATCAATAGTTTAACCTAAGAAAACAAAACATATTGTTTAATTAAAAGAGTAATATATTTAGTGAATGATAATTCAGGAAGATCAACAAGTTGTCGTCTGCTGAATTAGCCCAGAGAGCGGTAAAGGTTAAGGGATCAAATATCCACCAAAACACACAATGGGAAAATTAAGGGTATCATCAGTTTGTCCTTGATGTGTAAATGTTGCCTTGCAAGGGTGCACGACATTTCGTCTAAACCCATTTCGTCGAATAGACACTTCGTCTAATACGACAATTGGTCTAAAAAAAACGGCCTGATACGACATTTCGTCGAAAAAAAAAATAAGGATTTTAGACGAAATGTCGCACCTTTGTTATTTTTCGTCTTTTTCGATTTTTCTCACTTTTTATTATTGTGAGTAGTTTTCACCATTGTGAATTTTTAAGAGCAATAAAAGAAAAAGAAACTGGTCTTTTGTGTTCTTTGTTTTCTTTCCCATTGTATAGTTTCTTACCTTTTGTATAGTCAGTTAATAGTTTGAGCCCAGAAACAACAATATACTTGAAGGATGGCACCGTCGTTTCAACACCATAGTAGCCAAGCACCATCCCAATATCTATGAGTTTTTGGAGAAGCTCAAGGGGGAGCAGGCTCATACAGATACTCTGGTGGAGCAGTTGATCGCTGGACAACAGCCACGTAGATCACTTATCTTTCCTTACCAGTATATGTGTAAACAAAATTTAGACGAAAAAAAATTTAGACGAAAAAAAATTAGACAAAATAAAATTAGACATTTTTAGACGAATTTAGACACTTTTCGAAGAAATTTAGACGAAATGTCGTATTCGACGAAATGTCTGTTAGACGAAATGTCCTTTAGACGAAATGGGTTTAGACGAAATGTCATGGACCCGCCTTACAATCATTTTCCAGTTAATCAATCAAACTTAAAATTTTTTATTGATCTGACAGATTAAAGAATTGCAGTGACCTGTCTCAGATACAGGACACTTGCGTCAGATTATGAAAAAGGGAGATTGTGTATTACGCAAACACGAAATACCCAGATCAGACAGCACAACTGCACATTCTGATCAGGATTTTCACTGTTTATCAATGCATTTTACAGTAACCAGTGTTTCTTTAGGTACACAATTAAAGATCCCGATTTGTCTGCCCGGATTCTTAGATCATTGTCGTAATGGTCCTTTACAAATGTTGATGTTCATTTGATGTTTGGACCGCTTTGTTTTTATTGCATGGGTTACAGATGAAACTATAACACTGTCCAGTGGCCTGAGGCTTCTGGTTCTCAGCTGTATGATGTCAAATAGATAAATGAAACCAGGAGGTACAGGTCCCTGGAGAAGGTTGTATTTAACCGGTTCACACTTCATGGAAATACTGCTTTTATGGGACTCAGCTGCCTGGTAGCGTTAAAAATCTAGATACAGATACTGGAAATACACAATGATGTATTAAACTTGTTTTTATAAATGTTTGAACAATCCTTTCAAAACAATGTACAAATAAAAATAAAAAATAGAATATTTTGTAGAACTTTGAGGTGTCTACAAGTAAAATAAGAAACAATGATGGTTGAGTCTTTTCAAATAAAAATGGACTTTATGAATTATGCGACCACTGTAAACCCAGATTAGTGTGTACGTCCGTTTATGATCAGAGTCTACACGGCATGCGAATAGATTGCACATTCTATCAGCGAACAAAAATGTATGCACATGCTGATCTGGAACTACAATTGTTGCACATATTATTAAATCCTGTTTTTATTATTTGCAGAGACTCTTGTTGTTTCTGTGTTGGGTAGTTAGTAAATATGGATGAAATGTCGTTTTCCTTAGATTATTACTGTTACTATCCTAGGTTTCTAGATAGAGAGGCCTGTGCTTACAGTGTAGACCCAGATCATATGTCACATAACACATTGTGTAATCAGGGTCTACACAATGTTTAGACAAATCAGTGGGTACTATAATGGCCTAGTAAAAAATATAGGGCAAGTGTGGTTAAGGATCATCTGATATTCCAGGTTTGTTTTTGAAACAATTACCTTTAGGCCAAGTTTGAAAAGGTGTGAACAATTTATTGAATTTGACAGATGGTGGTTAGAACAGAAAGTGGTTTACAGTATTTAACCTAAGTATTCTGATAGACACACCTTAACAAACAGCAGTCGCGGCCCCTGATTAGACATTACATTACAGAGCATCTTATTAAGGTCTGCACTCTGTTTGCCACTCAATAGCACGTATAAGCTATGTCAACAGGTAGTAACACGGACTTAATCTTCAGTTTGATAGGAATTTAAGTTGTTTAATAATTAGCAATATTATACCCCTAAATACACCATGCAGTAAAAACTGTTAAAGCTCCACGTAGCTCTTTTAAAAACAAAACGTTTTGAACAAGACCAACATAATAATATTTATTCTTCGGAATTCAAAGGTACAGCTAAATGACTGTTACTATTAGTAATCATTTTAATAAATGAATAGATCTATAAATAATGGTAATTATAATGATAATAATGTCATTATTATCACTATGTTTCTTTTTCATTATTATCACTATGTTTAATTTCTTAGAAAACCATTCTATGAGATAAAAAAGGACCAGCATAGGATTTTCCGAATTATGATATACAGCTTGATTACTATTATAATTATATCTGAAAATAATATCAATAATAATGTTATAATTATCATTTGTTTTATTTTAATTTCTTAAATATTATAAATAATCAATTGAATAGATTTACTTTATGGGATGAAATATGACCAACATTGTTTTTCTCCGCATTGTAATACGGTTACTAGCATCTTTATAGGAGAAAGTAAGTCCTACGTAGGACGTATTATCTGCTACGTATGTGTTAATAACTCGTACGTAGGACTTAGGAGTTAGTTAGGAGTTACTAACTCCTACGTAAGACTTACTATCTCCTACGTAGGAGTTAATATCGCCAACGTAGGACATATTATCTCCTACGTAGGAGTTACTAACTCCTACGTAGGACTTATTATCTGCTACTTAGAACTTATTATCTCCTACGTAGGAGTTACTATCTCCTACGTAAGACTTATTATCTCCTACGTAGGAGTTACTAACTCCTACGTATGACTTATTATCTCCTACGTAGGACTTATTATCTCCTCCGTAGGAATTACTATCGCCTACGTAGGACATATTATCTCCTACGTAGGAGTTACTAACTCCTACGTAGGACTTATTATCTCCTACGTAGGACTTATTAACTCCTACGTAGAGTTATTATCTCCTACGTAGGAGTTACTATCTCCTACGTAAGACTTATTATTTCCTACGTAGGAGTTACTAATTCCTACGTAGGAGTTACTAACTCCTACGTAGGACTTATTATCTTCTACGTAGGACTTATTATCTCCTACGTAGGAGCTACTAACTCCTACGTAGGACTCACTATCTCCTACGTAGGACCTATTATCTCCTACGTAGGAGTTACTAACTTATTATCTGCTACGTAGGTGTTACTATCTCCTACATAGGACTTAAATATTTTTTCACCTGGCACTAGGACCGTTTTAGCCTTTATCACTCTCTGAGAAAATTTAGTAGACAACAGAGTGATATTTTCTTACTTTTATCAGAAAACAGGCTTTAACATAACCTAGCCACTAGGCTTTAAAATGAATAATATGGATACAAAATCATCTATTTGCATTAAAATGAACAGTATAATACATGTAGCTTTATAGCTAGTCTATTCTAATTTCTCAATTTTCACGTAATACTTAGCAAAGATATATGTATTTGAGACTCTACCAAATAGACTTGCCATTGTTGACAAGTTGATAACCTTTTAATAATAAAAAATGATCAGACTTTTATTATCAGACTAGCAGCTAGTCGAGCTTTGACATTCCATGCAAATTGCATGAAATGTCAAGACGTTCCATTCAAATTGCCAAATAATTTGCATGAAATGTCAAACCTGTTTCCTGGGTGGGAAAAAAATTGTACAATGTAATATTTTTTTACCCAACATACAAAACATTAATCAAACGTTTTTTTTTTCTTTGTTGTTGTTTTTTTTTTTTTTTTTTTGTTTTTTTGTTTGTTTGTTTTTGTTTGTTTTTTTTTTTTTTTTGTTTTTTTTTTTTTTTTTCATCTCGAATGTCATACATTAGGAGAATATATAGATAATGCTTAGATAAATAAATTCTAAAAGGAATGACTCCTGAGAGCAGCACACACACACACACACACACACACACACACACACACACACACACACACACACACACACACACACACACACCTGAAAATAGCCAAAATGCCAAGCCCTTTGGACCATAAAAACCCCTTTCAATTATGTGTGACTGACCAGTTGATGTTTGAGACAAGGTGAGTCATTTACATTAACTACAGCAGCAGACGATAGACCATGGTTTTCCGAAATATTTTATTGATCAAAGGAAATAAGGTTAATATTTCATGTTAGTGCAGACGATTCACATGAAATGTCAGACGTTATTTTCTCTGAAAAACTAAAACATTTTCACAATGCCGTATATTTTTGTCGCACCTGCTTGTAGCAGGGTGCGATATAGGCGTCCGCTTTTCCGTCCGTCCGTCCGTCTGTTCGACATTTATATTAAAGTCAGTATTCTAATCAACTACAAGACTAAACAACCATCAAACCTTGCATGAAACATCTCCCTGACCTCCTGACTTTGCAACATAGGCGTCCGCTTTTCCGTTCGTCTGCCCGTTCGTCCGTCCGTCCGTCTGTCAACATTTATGTCAAAGTTCAACATTTATGTCAAAGTTAGTATTCTAATCAACTACAAGACTAAACAACCATCAAACCTTGCATGAAACAGCTCCCTGACCTTCTGACTTTGCGACATAGGCGTCCACTTTTCCGTTCGTCTGTCCGTTCGGCCGTCCGTCCGTCTGTCTTTTAACAGTTCTGTTATGTCGAAATTCGACATTTATGTCAAAGTTAGTATTCTAATTAACTAAAGACTAAACAACCACCAAACCTTGCATGAAACATCTCTCTGACCTCCTGACTTTGTGACATGGGCATCTGCTTTTCCGTTCTTCCCTCCGTTTGTCCGTCCGTCTGTCAACATTTATGTCGAAGTTCGACATTTATGTCAAAGTTAGTATTCTAATCAACTACAAGACTAAACAACCATCAAACCTTGCATGGAACACCTCCCTGACCTCCTGACTTTGCGACATAGGCATCCCCTTTTCCGTTCGTCCGTCCGTTCGTCCGTCCGTCCGTCTCAACATTTATGTCGAAGTTCCACATTTATGTCAAAGTTAGTATTCTAAACAACTACAATTCTACAACAACCATCATACCTTGCATAACACATCTCCCTGACCTCCTGACTTGGCAGGTACATTGATCCAGTGACCTTGACCTATATTTCGTGCTCCAGTGATTTTGACACAATTTACGTTGACGTTCCAGGTCGTCTCAACTATAAGGCCTACAACTACCAAACCTTGCATAGTGCTTCTCCTAGATGTACTGACTCAGCAGATACATTGACCCGGTGACCTTGACCTGAATTTTGCGCTCCAGTGATTTTGGCACATTTTGCATCGACGTTCGATATCTCCTCAACTATAAGGCCTTCAACCATCAAACCTTGCAAAGTGCTTCTTCTTAATGTACTGACTCGGCAGATACCTTGACCTGGTGAAATTGACCTATATTTTGGCTGGAGTGACTTTGATATAATTTACGTCAGCGTTCAAGATCTCCTCAAGTGTAAGACCTCTAACCACCAACTTTGCATAGTGCTTCTCCTAGATGTACTGACTTGGCAGATATCTTGACCCGGTGACCTTGACCTATATTTTGAGCTCCAGTGCCCTTTACACATTTTACGTCGATGTTCAATATCTCCTCAACTATAAGGCCTACAACCACCAAACCTTGCCTAGTGCTCCTCAATGTACGGACTCTGCAGGTACTTTGACTCGGTGACCTTGACCTATATTTCGCGCTCCATTGACTTTTACACCTTTTACGTCGCCCTTCCATATGTCCTCAACTATAAGACCTTCAACCACCAAACCTTGTTTTGTGCTTCTTCTCGATGTACTGACTCGGCAGGTACCTTGACCCGGTGACCTTGACATATATTTTGCACTCCAGTGACTTCGACACATTTTACGTTGATGTTCGATATCTCTTCAAATATAAGACCTACAACCACTAAACCTTGCATAGTGCTTCACCTCATTGTACTGGCTTGGCAGGTACCATGACCCGGTGAACTTGACCTATATTAGACACGTTTTACGTTGGTGCACGATAACTCCTCAACTATAAAGCCTACAACCACCATATCTTGCATAGTGCTTCTCCATGATGTACTGACTTGGCAGGTACCTTGACCCGGTGACCTTGACCTATATTTCATGCTCCAGTGACTTTTACACATTTTACGTCGACGTTCCATTATCATTGGGCTGTATAATACAAAAAGTCAGTGCTGAAGATATAGCCATTAGAGGGAATGACACTGGCCTGGAATAAATGTGCCCCACTAGGCACTTTGTCTACATTTTTTTCAACCCAGTTTTCCAACTAAGCACTGCTAAGAATGAAATAAACTTATTTAATAACCACGTTCTGATTGTGGCTCCTGTGACTTTTACCCCAGCAGGTGCGACGACGCCTACCGCGGAATTCTTGTTCTATTTATGAGAGGCAGTAAAGGCCTAATTTTTCATGCGGTCTGCAAACCTTACTCTCTCCGAAAATTGAGATATTTCAGAAGACCATCTACGGTTGTTTTTTTTTTTTCTTTTTTTCCATTTGTATGCTGTATTTTTTGTATGACATTTTAGGAATCATTCATTGTGATTTATTAGCAGTTTGAATTCCTCCTTGCAGAGATTTCATTATTTTTCTTACCAGTTTGATCTCAGCTTTTTTGGCTACTGTAAAATTGTAAATAGACGGCAAATCACAGATGAAAATGGTTATAGGGACATGGATAAGAAAACGTTACCCAGCGGGCACATGACGTTTATACAACGTCGTCTCAACGTCGATGCAACGTCATGACGTTGCATCGACGTTGAGGCGACGTTGTATAGACGTCATGTGCCCGCTGGGTATTCTTCAATGTTTTGGAACTTTACCATGATTTCAAAGGAAACGCTCAAGATAAATATTATTGAATTAAGTTTCAGTCGTGGACGAATAGAATTAATCAGGTATTCCAATACTTGGGAATGCCATAACAGACATTATTTTGCCGACCTTTCTTAGAAACAATATACATGTACTCCTTTAGTGAGTCTTCATTTTCGCACTGTTTGATTGCAAGCTTCAAAATCCGTTTGTAGATCTCTGACCTTTCCAAACGTGACGAGGCGATCGAAGGCAAAAAAGGC
The DNA here is from genome assembly GCA_964016985.1 of Anodontia alba. Classification (NCBI taxonomy): domain Eukaryota; kingdom Metazoa; phylum Mollusca; class Bivalvia; order Lucinida; family Lucinidae; genus Anodontia; species Anodontia alba. The sequence continues at coordinate 51,149,478 of OZ024823.1, read as the reverse complement.
GGACATGATGTGATTATGAGCATAGAATAGTAGTATGTTTCCCTTGGGTAAGCCACAACAGCCGTATATGTAAACATTAAAATCCTTGAAAGGAAATCGAAGCCGTCAAGAAACAAAATGGTAAAAGTATACAGGTAATAAATCTGGAACAAAAGTACGACAACACAAAGTGGGATACGTAAAACGAACACAAAACGTGGCCATTGTTTGCTTATATGCTTTGATAAATATTTGCTTAGTCCAGAGCAGAAACCCTTTGCTCCACAGACAAAGAAGCCAAACACCGGAAAACTATAATAGAAAAAAATGCTATTTACTTCAGTCAGGCACACGAGAAAAATAAACAGGTAAACCTATTAACAGCGCCAAACCTCTTCTTATCTTAGATGACGTCTCATTCGAAGAAAGTGCATATCATCTCCTTTTTATAATGTTTCTTTCCAGTATCCAGAAATCTGAATTTAACCCTTCTCTTGCCGGAAAAAAAATGAATCAGGCCTATAAGAGGGGGTACCTCTACTTGAGAAGTCATTACCTCCTGAAATTTTCACGTATAATTTGCCGATCCTAGGTGGCCATTTTACCGGAGAAAGGATGGTCACGTGACAGTCATGTGTAAACCGGGAACCGTTTAAGACAAAAAAAAAATATAAGAGACCAGCGCCTACTGTGTACTATTGCGAATGAAACGAGTGACATACATAGGTTCTACTGTTATTCCTACTTCTTCCTCACTGGAAATGATTCAGGTGTTATGGGCTTTTTTTCCAGAAAAGCCTGATCAATTTGTTGAAGTGAGTGCTGAAATTAATGGCAGCTTGAAATTTGGTATTCTCGGTCTTTTTTAGTGTGGGTAAAATCCAGCACCTGACTATCTAATGAAAAGTGGCGTGTTTGTATGAAAGTAGGTTCACTCCTGTATGAGAACACTTGCTCTGAATGGTTGCATGTGGTATATTGTAAGTATGACAGGCTTTTGAGTTGGCAGACCCCTCCAGCGCGACTATTGTCGCGAACGGCAAGATAAAGGTTAAATGCATGTATATATGACAAAGTTGAACGTTGTATGCTCTCGTATATCCATTTTTGTATTTTCTTATCTGAACAGAACCAAGCGTTTCTTTCACTTCTAAGTTGACATGCAAAATACTTTTGATATTGTCTTTAATTTCTGGCATCCCAAGGTAAATTAGGTTCGCTATGTTTTCAGGTGTAATCATGAGTATCCACCCAATCACAGCATATAATGTGAGGGCTACAAAAGGTCCACCAAATATAGTTAATTTGGATTCACGAGCCCCTGTCCAACCAGAAAGCATCGCAGAGTATCCGAAAGAAACTTTATTTCTAGCCAAATATATTGCAAAGTCGTAGAGATATCTGTATCACATTCAAAGTTCTATTCCTGGTAACATCAAAGTTATGAGTGCTCATATTAAAATAGCAGTTCTGGATTTTGTTGCTTGTTTAGCAGAAATTAATGACGGTGTGGCAGAACAAAATATAGAAGTAACCGTAACTGGAGATTTTTCTTCAAGAAAAACAAATTCATTCATATGCCTTCCTCTTGCAGTCGATCCCGAAGTGCCACTAATATACTCTGTTTCGATATTCTCCGAGTTCGTGTTCTCATCTGTGTTTGAACACTTTTGAATTTTCCTGTGCGCCTTTCCGCACAACTTCATGAGAAACAGAGGAAAATACAGTCGACTCTCGTTATCTCGAATTCCAAGGGATTCTCTGAAATACTTCGAGATATCCGTACCTCGACATATCAAATTTGCAGAATTGAGGAAAAAATAATTCGAACAACCACATTTAACATATATATATGTAATTGGACTCTTGAAATTAGAGATATATTGAAAATATTGTGGAAAAGAGGAGAAATTGCTCCTTAGGAGCAATTTCTCCTCTATTCCACAATATTTTTTTTACCTGTTGTTAGATTTTCATGTTTAAGCAGGGACAAGATTTTCTCTTCGAGATAAGCGGTTATTCGAGATAAGCGAGGTCGAGATAACGAGAGTCAACTGTATAGCAACATTAAAGTTCCTAACTCTTGATGTATGTTCCAACAAACAGAATCGTATCCATGTTTCTGGGAACATTCAACGCTCATTTTTGATTCATTATTTTTATATTCGCAATAAATGTACTCCAAAGTGGGTGATGCAGGAAAGAAATTGATACCAAGAGATGTAGAATATTTCTTATAACTGGACACTTTTTTTGTGTAACACCATCGGCTGGTGTTGCATCGTATATCTTTCATTGCTATTTCTTTTGTCATATTTCCTACAGCATATCCGATCACCGTGTCTGAATCTGTTTCTCCTACCGTCAAGTTAAGACAATGTTTTGAAGAATTTGTAGAATCAAGCTGAACATCTACATATTCCTTTGAGTGAATGTTTAATAATCCCAGAGACCAAACAAACTCGGATGCATACGGCATTTTCAAATAAGAATACAGTTGACTCTCGTTATCTTGAATTTCAAGGGACTCTCTGAAATACTTCTAGATATCCGTACCTCGACATATCAGATTTGCAGAATTGAGGAAAAAATAATTCGAACAACCACATTTAACATATAGATATGTAATTGGACTCTTGAAATTAGAGATATATTGAAAATATTGTGGAAAAGAGGAGAAATTGCTTCTTAGGAGCAATTTCTCCTCTTTTCCACGATATTTTTTTATCTGTTGTTAGATTTTTATGTTTAAGCAGGGAAAAGATTTTCACTTCGAGATAAGCGGTTATTCGAGATAAGCGAGGTCGAGATAACGAGAGTCAACTGTACTTTTCTTTATATACCCGTCGCCATTCAAATGGCAGTTCAACACCTGAAGAGCATGAGATGTGACTAACGTCTGAAAATCTAAGTCGAATCATTAGGATATTATCTTTTCATACAGGATTCGGTTGTTAAATTTACGCACGGATTTTGGACTCACTTGTAGCTGACATGTTTTTCCGTCCGTTTCCGTCAGTTATATTTGGTTTCACAAGTTGTTCTTCATCAATGGCGGACGTTTTTCTGTGACTTTCCTTTCATCTGTTGACGCATTTCTTTGACATGCTTTATCCAATTCTAAATTATCCCTTGTGTTATTACGCATCTCCAGCTTTCCCTTCAAACTGCTTCTTGTATTCGAGTTTTCAAGTTTCTTCGTCAACTTGATTCTCCTCGTTTTGCTACCAGACAGAACAAGAGCGGGTTTATTTTTTACTGTCAGCTGTGCGTTAGTTCTTTTTGCAACCTTAGTTAAGTTCATGTCTCCAGCATCTTTAATTCTCTTGTGTTTTGATTGTTTATTAACCCTTGTCATGCTGAACACGACATGCCCTGTCTTAGCAAACAGTGTAGATCCAGATCAGTTGGCTTCTGAACTGATCTGGATCTGCACTGTTTGTCATTAACTATGTTAATTTCTATCAAAAACCCGGATCAAGTAATCTGATTGGCTGGAAATTAGAAGTGGGCATGGCATCTTAATTTATTCAGCATGACAAGGGTTAATAACCTGGTGAAACTTGGTGATAATTTCTCCCTCCGAAATAATTAGACACATTATCACAACAACCACATAACTCAACAATACCGTGTGTGTGTGTGTGTGTGTGTGTGTGTGTGTGTGTGTGTTTCCCCTTCTTCTATTAATATTTACCACTCTCTCTGCTAAGTCAGCAGACGACAAATTGATGATATTTATTCTTATCTTTTTTTAACAGAAAACAGGATTTGACATTTCATGCAAAGTGTCTCCATTGGAGCCAGTTTGCATGAAACGTCAAACCTTTTTTTATGTTTTTCTAGGAAATATAAGATAATACTTCAAAATGTCGTGTGCTGAAATTTCTACCCTGAGAGCTAAGCGTTAAGTGGCCTTCTAATGAAAGTTGTTGCTTTCCAGGTGTGCTGTGTATTTTTCATTCTGTACAGCCACATTTTAAATTGTGTGAACTTGGCTTGGAGTTTGGAACCTAATATTTAATATCAAGCTGGAGTTTGGAGTCTGACATTCAGTACCAAGCTTGATTTTAACAAAGAAGAATGGTTTTCACAAACAGGATTGGTATTGATAGTGTCGCAGGGTATTCAGTTCCAAGCCTAATATTCAATACCAAGCTGGGAATTCAATTTGGTGTGCTACGATAATTTGAGTGTGTTAAGTTGGCTTGGATTTCGCAACTTGGATTAACAATTTTGCGCAACCATAACCAGTACTTTACTATACTTTACTACTACGGAATAAATGGAATACCAAAATCCATACTTCAAACTTCAAGCTAACTTCATACACATATCAATTTATTCCATAATAGTTAAGTAATGGTCACAGTTGGGCAAAATCAATATTCCATGCTGCGAATCGCAAGCCAACTTCAAATACGCCTTCGCTATAGCATTCAAAAGAAAATTTCCAGCTTGGCAGTGGATGTTTGGCTGGGAATTGAATACCAAGCTGTGGACACAATACCAACCATTCATACCAACCTTGCTTCCCAGCTTGGTATTGAATAGAAGCAGGCTTTGAATGTCATATTAGCCCAACAACACCCAAATCCAGACTCCAAACTAAGTGTGTTAAGTTGGCTTGGGATTTGCAGCTTGGAATAGCGTATAAATCAAAGCCATCTTCAAGAACTTCTCCAAACTCCAGGCTAACTTCAAGCAATTTCTCTAAACTCCAAGCCAACAGTTGATATACTTCAATTCATAATGCACACCCTCACCCGGATACGAGTGTGTGAAGCTGGTTTGAGACTGGCAGCTTGGAATCGATTTTGCCTAACTAATAACCCAACCGATTTTCCCAACTTCAAGCTTGGCACTGAGTTCCAGCTCAGTATTGAATGATAGGCTTAGAATTAATTACCAGTTTAAGACACAAAACCAACCAAACTAACCCATCAAACTGAATTCCAAGCTTGGGATTGAATTCCAGCTTCGTAGCACACGAAAGTGAATTCCCAGCTATGTATTGAATATTAGGCTTGGAACTGAATACCAGGCGACACTTCTAATACCAACCTTGTTTGGAAAACCAGTCATGTTTGTTAAAATCAAACTTGGTATTGAATGTCAGACTCCAAACTCCCACTATGCAAAGCCTATGCCACTCTGTGAGTGAGTTGCCTTGGAATTCGCAGCTGTTAGTATGGTAGCACGCTATATTGAATTCCTAGCTTGGTATTAAATATCAAGTGAATACCAAGCATTTGCCACGCTATGAGTGAAGTTGCCAGTATACCAAATTATGTTAGCGCACCAAATTGAATTCCCACCTTGATATTGAATATTAGGCTTGGAGTTAAATACCAAGCGACACTGCCAATACCAACCCTGTTTGTGAAAACCATTCTGGTTTGTTAAAACCAAGCTTGGTATTGAGTGTCAGACTCCAAACTCTAAGTAAAGGGAGACAACTTCTGTGAATTCCTATTTGGCTTTCCTGCATCACTGGCGCCTTCTGAAAAGGGTTCTACTTTAAAAGAAAAGAATTTGCTCCCCGTTTAATAGAGTATCCCTTTTAGAAGGGATGCAAAACAATGCGTGCGTACGTGCGTGTGTGTGTGTGTGCATTTCAAATGCAGATATTTGCATATATAGCAAGTAAACCCAAACGAAAATTGCCATGCCCACAAACTGAACAGTGATAATTCACAAACCCCGTTACTGTAGATGAAACCGTGCGGATGCAGGCCAATATAAGACGCCGCTGTTTAAATATGCTCCAAAGAATCTGCTTCGGAACACATAACGAAAACATACCTATATAATTTTGACCCCCTTAAACCCCACTTTTATATAGTAAAACTGGGGTTTACAGGGGTATACACTATTTTTCTTATTTCTGCTGAAAAATATAGTTTGTGGGTACTCGTTAGAACCGCCTCGGCGAGGCGGTTCTAACGAGTACCTACAATCTATGTTTTGAGCAGAAATATGAAAAATATCTCAGAATTTTTTATCTGAAAATTTTCATTTTTTTTGGTAGTAAAATTTCAGTGTATTTGAATAGGCTTGCCTTCGTAATGCTTACAAAGATTTTAATCTGACTGCACGGAAGCTCATGCTGATCTTAGTATTCGATGGCATACTGTCCAATGGTACATTTTCTCATTTTGCGGTTAATTTTGCTTATATCATTACGAAAATACGCCTATTCAAATATATTGAAAATTTCATCACAAAAATCTGAAAGTTTTCAGATAAAAATTCTGATTTTTTTTTTTTTTTCATATTTCTGCTCAAAACATAGACTGTGGTACTCGTTAGACTCCCCTCCTCGAGGCGGTTTTAACGAGTACCCACAATCTATGTTTTTAGCAGAAATAAGAAAAAAGTTTATCCCTGTAAACACCAGTTTTGCAATATAAAAGTGGGGTATAAGGGGGTCAAAATTATGTAGGTATGTTTTCGTTATGTGTTCCGAAGCAGATACTTTGGAGCATATTTAAACAGTGGCGTCTTATATTGGCCTGCATCCGCACTTGGACCCAATATACACTGGACTAGTAATTACGGTACGTATTGTATTTATTGGAAATATGCTGTCGTGGCTGAATTTTCATAATTTTGTATGATGAAGTTTAAATGCTCATATTTCAGTTATTTCTCCAAATATCTGAGATTTGTTTTCAAAAAGCAATAGTTCAATATATTACCTTTAAGACTGCAGCATTATATTTAAGGAAAAACCATCAGTTTTTATAAACATCAACAAGAAACCTAGGTACCCATTTTAGCTATTTTCGGCACTTTTAGCAGAAAGTCATCAGAAATTCACCCAAAATGATGTTATAACTTCAATTTCATTAATTGTGACTTAACATTTTTCAATCAAACCTATTAAAACAATTAATTAAAACTTCAGTTATTATCCAAAATCATTTTTAATGACAATAGTGCTGTAAAATAGCGCTAAAATCAAGCCACGACAACATATTTTGGCAGTTCCGTTAGTGCCGCGCAAGTCCGCGGTTTCATCTACAGTAGCCGAAATACTGTGAACATATTGGAACACATTAACTCCTTACTATACTTGTCCCATAAGTTGTAAAAGTCTGTTCCTCTACCTGTTAATGTGTTTGAAATATTGCTGGACCAGTGGGAGACGGGCGTTCTGCGACGTCTGAACTTGGTCTACACTGTTTGCTCAAATTACGAAAACACGCCTATTCAAGTATATTGAAAATTTTAGAACCAGAAAAGGAGAATTTTCAGATTAAAAACTCTGATATTTCTCATATATGTCTGCTCAAAACATAGATTGTGGATATTCATTAGAACCGTCTCGCCGAGGCTGTTCTAATGAGTACACACAATGTATGTTTATAAAAAAAAACATAAATGAATAATGCATACCCCTGTAAACCCCACTTTAACTCTATAAGAGTGGAGTTTACGAGGGTCAAATTTAGATAGACGTGTTTTCGTGATTTCCATACCAATTAGAACAAATAACATCATTCGCTTCACGCTTACTTAACAATGTATAAAATGTACAAAAAGTCTGGTATTAAAGCCCCATTTTCCTAATAAATAAATAAATAAATAAATAGACAAGAAATATCCAAGAAAGTTTTAATAAATTAATACATGGTATTAATACGGTCATAAAATATGGCATCTGACAGCCTGTAAAATTTCAGTTAGTCTCTCGTTCTTGAACTGCATAAAAATGAAATGATATTTATTGTATCTCTGAATTAATGTTGGCAACATTAATTCAGAAATACAACAAAGAGGCCCTCCCAGGGTTTTTTGAGGAACATGGGAATAAGGCCATTTATTTCAGGGGGACAAGGGAACAAAAGTCTAAAACTGAAGGGAACACGGGAACTAAGACAATTTTGGGGAACAGGGAACCTAGAAAATAAAGATTTTGAATCTGGGAACAAGGGAAAATGCTAATTTATTTTTTTCAGGGGAACAAGATAACAGGTCCCTCCCAGATCCCCCTTCTGGGAGGGCCTCAACAGAATGAACTGTGGCTGCGTTTTTCCTGTATTTTCAGTACGGCGGCGTTCAGCCGCTGCGTTTTTTTTTTTTTTTTTTGGAGGCCTTTTGTTAAAGCACATACTTGTTAGGTAAATATACCGATATTGTTTTGTTTTTGTTTAATGGCAATTGGCAATAATACATAGATGTTTAAAATTGCGAAATATATTTTTAAAATGTATATCTGATTAAAATATATTTAAAAAATAATAAATAATATATATATCGGTAGTTTTCGTGTATTTCCGCGTTTCCAATATGGCGGGTAAAGAAAGAAAACTGAAAAAGCAATGACAGCATCGTTGCAGTTTGTCACGGTTCACGACGATATGATGATTCCAGCGTTACATTTGATTTTCCAGATATAAAATAAAATCGCTTGTTCCAGCAAAGATGTGTGACGTGTGCACAGATGTGCTGGTTTTGTTGGAAAACTGTGAGTGAAACAAGCATTGCAGTTTTCAGCATGGATTTGAAGAATGACATAGCCGATTTTATATCACATGTTCCCGTTCAGCATCTGATAACTAGCTTCAAGCATTATTGTTGCGTATTTTAAAAGAGTGTCATCTTGTAACAAATTATTAGGAATTCCCAAACACCACTGCCCCATACTTTAAACTGGTCATACTGAGACACACTCAGCTATTATGTGCAGGTCTTCCTGGGAAGAAACTGGAACCGAACAAAGCATGTGGATAAAGTGTCACAGGGGTCAGACCTGCTGAGGTTTTTTGGCTTCAAAATGAGACCCTGTCATAATACATGTATCTGCAAAAATCTGAAAGCAAAATTAACCCTTGTCTTCCCGGTCCGTAAATTCACCGGATTGGGCATAATAACCGGATCGGGCCCAGATTTTGGTGATATTTCCTGTTTTTTCTTATCATTTTTGTGATTTTTTTTCTCTTCTGTTTGGATGTTAGTGATAGTTAAGTGTCTCAAACAGACAGATTGTCAGTTATTCCCAAAAATCTTTTTTATTGTATTGCATAACCATGTGCATTTGATGCCTGACGTGATAATCACTGTTAATCCTTTGACTCCATAATTAAACAGTTACAATTCAATTATAAAATAATCCATAGACTTAAAAAGAAACCGCTTGCCATTGTCCTAATTGCTGTTAACTTGTCCAGTTACAAGACTTGAATGAATGAAGGAAGGAATGAATTTTGTTTTTATTCATTTTTTTCCCCAAAATCAACTAAATATGGTCCATTAAAAAGTAGCGAAATTGATTCTTGTCCATAATTGCTCCTGGTGTTATTAATTTTAGGGATATTTATGCAGGATGATCGAGATCACTGCTTGGCATAGGTGGATCAGAGTCCTTGCTTAGCGCTGTATGGGAATTTGTGCAGGCTGTATTATTGTTAGCATCCGATAAAATGGACTCTGACAAATAGTGTAGACCCAGATCCCAAATATTCTTGCTTAACCCGTTTGTGTTTAGTGTATGAAATGGACACTGGCAAACAGTGTAGACCCAGATCAGATGCAACAAAACCTGGCATCTGATCAGGGTCTTCATGGTTTGCATTTATGACAGATCATATCATTTGAGCACAGACACAGCAAATCCTACAATCTACATGTTCGCTAAGATGTGCCTGCACATCCGTTCAGTCAAATCGGCCTTCAATGGCCGCATGAAGAAGCTTCTTGTCCTTAACTGTACACAGAATGCACATTACATAGCGAAGGCTATGATCAAGCTTTGTGGATGCACAGGGTGATCCGAGTCGTCACTATGCACATGTAAATTGTAGGTATCGCTGTGCCCCAGCTCCTATCTTTCTGTGAAATTTATTGCTTTAGTATATGTGTGTGAAAATTATAATAATCAACTAATTGCTTATAGTTTGCGCTTTGTGTTCAGACCCTTTTAAATCATTACGTTTTCAAGATTGATAGGAGTGCTTATGAACATACATCTTGTCCGATCCTTCTTCAGAACAGGATTTTTTTCTAACTTCATTATAGTTCCATGATTACTGTAATATGTCCTGGACACATGTGTCTCTCTCAGAAAACTCAGAAATTACAATCTACTCCCAAAACAATAGCAATCCGACCTGGACCGGCCTCGGTGGCTCAGTTGGATGCGCCGTCCGACTGGAGACCAGGAGGTCGCGGGTTCAACCCCCGCCGAGGTCGGCAACATTCTTTCGTGGAGATTGATCATGAAATATTTTCTGCGGTCATTCTCTCCCTTCCGCTGATTCAAGAAGGGCAGTTGTCAGTTTCTGGCAAAAGAATGTGCACAATACTGGTTAACCGCTTAGAGGACTAAGCCTGCCCATTAACTTGTGGCTAGGTAAACTGACCGCGCTCGACATGACCCCATTGGTTTATTGGGCTGTAAAAACTCAACACAAAAAAACAATCTGACCTGGATGCCCCAGGTCCAATCCTGTCTACTTCTCATAGTATTTCTCGACCTACAGCTTCCTAAGATAATTGATTTCAAATATTACTGTAATGGCTCTGTTAGACTGTCTGTCTGTTGCAAAATAAAATATTTACACCTAAAAAATATTATAAGCAGGCTTAAAAACAGTAAAATTCGGGTCCAATCCGGTGATTACGCCCGATCCGGTGAGTTTCCATACCCTTGTCCTCCTGAACCTGGATATGGCCTGTCTTTGCAAACTGTAGATCCAGATCAGTCAGGTTCTGAAGTCAGTTGATCTGGATCTGCACTGTTTGCAATTAAGTACATTGTGTGTATGTGAATTTATGTCAACAATCCGCATGAAGTCATCTGATTGGCTGAAAATTTGAAAGGGTAGTGTCATCTTAATTTATTCCGTATGACAAGGATTAAGGTGATAACATTTGCCCAAGCAGCGTTTGCGCTAGCAATTTCTTCTTTGAGTCTTGCGGACGCATTGGCCTGAAAATTTGCGTCCTTGACTCCATATTTTGCGTCCATACTAAACAGGCATTAAAGACTGTTACTTATAACTGATCATTGTTCTTGGGCATTTCCTTTTTTTAACATTTTGTAAATTGACTGAAACAGAAGTAGGGAAAAAAGATTGTTACAGCAGAGGTCAGAAGTAATGCCAACATTGAGTCTGATTCGGCAGTTGTGACAATCTTTTTCTTTTCCTCCTTCTTTTTCAAAAACAAACAGAAGTATGAAGATGCAATCAAATACAGTTGCAACAGTAAAATATTTATTAAATAATAACCTTTAGTAGGGAAAAAAGATTGTTACAGCAGAGGTCAGAAGTAATGCCAACATTGAGTCTGATTCGGCAGTTGTGACAATCTTTTTCTTTTCCTCCTTCTTTTTCAAAAACAAACAGAAGTATGAAGATGCAATCAAATACAGTTGCAACAGTAAAATATTTATTAAATAATAACCTTTATGTTTGAAATGTATTAAGAAATAAATCGAACAGAAAAACCAAAAATAATCACGGTTCATACTTTTTTGTTCCACCATAGTTTCTCCCTACAGTCAATACATATTTTCAGGTTAACTTATCTATAAATAGAACCATATGTTGATTATATTTACACAGAGTGTAACTTTTTATACCCCACCACACAATAGTGGCGGGGTATTATGATTTCATGTTGGTCGTCCCTGAGTCCGTCCGTGGTCCGTCCGTCCGTCTGTTTTTCGTTTCCGGGTGATAACTTGAGAAAACATCAATGGATTTTCACCAAACTTGGTATGTACATTGATATTGTGGAGATCTGGTTTGGGATTGCTAATGGGCAAATTTCGTCAGTTTTTGACAGTTACATGTATCTGCCCGAGACACGCCCATATTTTCGTTTCCAGACTATAACTTGAGTAAATAACAAGGGATTTTCACCAAACTTGCTAAATGCATTGACATGAAGGAGATCTGGTTTGGGATTGCTAATGGGCAATTTTCGTCAAATGTTTACGGAGTTATCTGCCCGAGACGCCCATATTTTCGTTTCCGGATGATAACTTGAGTAAATAACAAGGGATTTTCATCAAACTTGCTATATGCATTGACATTAAGGAGATCTGGTTTGGGATTGCTAATGGGCAAATTTCGTAAAATGTTTATGGAGTTATCTGTCCGAGACATGCCCATATTTTCGTTTCCGGATGATAACTTTAGTAAATAACAAGGGATTATAACCAAACTTGCTATATGTATTGACAGTAAGGAGATCAGGTTTGGAATTGCTAACAGACAAATTTCGTCAAATTTTTACGGAGTTATCTGCCCGAAACGCGTCCATATTTACATTTCTGGATGATAACTTGAGTAAATAACAAGGCCTTTTAACCAAACTTGCTATATGCATTGATAGTATCAAGATCTGCTTTAGGATTGTTATCTGTCCATTGATATTATCAAGATCTGGTTTAGGATTGTTATCTGTCCCCGTCATTTTCTTTCCAGACATTTTCGCAACGATCACTTTAATACATAAACAAATAATTGTTATGGCGGGGTATTATGCTTTCAGTGCTTTTATTTGATTATGGTTTTGCTGGTCGCACACGAATGAAACTAACTTTCTTGTTTCTTATTGCAGAACAGACGGATTTGCTGCATTACAATAAAGAGACATGTTTACGTCGTGTTCGACTAGCATAGGCAAAATTAGCCTGCACACATATACATTCAACAGGGCGCGTGTCAGCACAAATCATTTAAATTTTGCGTGCCACATTATATATTCTATCGGTGCCTGCCAAGTTGTACTTCTTTATTCGACAGGTATATTTCGCATTCAGGATGACGTTTTAATGTATACAATAATTTCTTCCAAATTTAGAGCAAATTTCAAAAAAAAAAAAAAAAAAGAAAGCTCTGATACCGGAAAAAAATCAACAAAAATTTAAATATTAGGAGAGGAAGATAATTTGAACTAGTTTATCCAGTTACCAATTATTGTGAACCTGAAGTGGCCTGCATGCGGTTAATGCTTGATTACACCTATTAATCTTGAGTAGCAGATAAAATTACGGTAAATGTCCTAAAATTTCGAACACTCTAAAATTTCGAACACCTAATATTTTTGCCCAAAATAATTTCTGGAAATGTCCTAAAATCTCGAACAGTAGCAGTTTTGCAAAAAGGGGATTTCTAAAATTTCGAACACTGCAGCTTTCTTCAAGTATTTTTTTTATCGGCACATTCTAATTTCGGTAACTTTTTTTTTTTTTTTTTTTGCTTCTCCCCGTTTCGGAACCGGAAACTAAAGTAGTAGTGTTCAAAGCCATCGCAAAACGTAAATGCACACGGCAGTGTCATAACGAATTTTATGTACATAAATGGCATGAAAACCGTATTTTAATTTTATACAGACCCAGGAGATACTGACTGAAAATTCATAAGAAAAAAAAAAAAGACTTCCATCACAGTGTTAGCCATTTCCACGCGACAGTCACGTGGATGTCCGCGTAATAAGGGTTAGATTATGTGCAGGCGATCTAGAACTGTTGTTACCTTGTGGCAGACATGTTAAATATTCCGGTTGAAAAACGAAGGCCAGGATAAATCTATGGATCCGCGCTGTACGATCTGACTATTTGCTGTTTGTTCGTGTATATCACCACTGCTTCGTATGTCTTATTGCTATACCTACGTAGATTTTCATGGGTCTGCTCAGATACGCCACCGAGCGACGACACGCAATTCTCTCATTTCCAGTATAGATTACAAAAATATATGTGAAAATTCATAAAATATCTATAATGGTGGCTAGTAAATTAAACAACCTACATATATACAATCTGCTTTTCACACATTTCTTGAAACTAATTACATGTAGCATGTACAGCAGCTTCAGAAAACTACTTTAAATAATTAAATGTTTGCCACTTTAATTACTTTGATTATTTGTTAATCCATATCAGCTAATCCATGTGTGAAACTTCAATTTCCTTTGATCTCGAAGATGTATTTTTTAAATTTTCTTTTATCTCAGAGATGTATTGATTGTTTTAAACAAACCAATACAGAGTCATTAAGTCATTAAATGTATACAAATCAAAATAATTATCTCCAATATTCTTGTTTCTTGTCAAGTTGTCATACCAGAAATGATTTTTTTTTCAATTCTATTCCTTCTGACTTATTTTATTTAAATATCCATATTGTAATCATATTGTAATTGTCAATGTAATCATGATTACAGGCTGTTTTGCAATGTATTCAATTACAATTACAATTACTTGTAATCATAAAAATCAACGATTACAGATTACATTTCGATTACTCAAAACTTGTAATCGATTACATGTAATCACGATTACTGATTACAATTACAACAGGTCTGCCTCCGAGAATATTCGTTTCTTAAAGCCAGTATTGGTGTCTTCATTCCTGTATTTTTCACGGATATTCTGGTATTTCGGTAGTATTCCGGTATTTCGGTAAGTCGTGTGACAGCTATACCAGAATTCTAAAGTTGATCTGATAATTTCAGCAAAGCGTGATGCACATGCGATAGTAAGAAAGCGCTACACACGAAATTGTAAATTAGCATGTGCATCCGCGCATTCTGATCTGGGTCGTTCCAGCTCATCTGTACACTGTGTCCTTCAATAATATCTGCCGCTAATATTTAAGTTTAGCATGCCAAAGGTACCAATAAGCACGCCGAAAACGTTTTCGTCGTGGGGATTAACACCTCCAGCAAAATATTTCCTGTCTGACCGCGTGATTGTCATGATATGCTCAGTGCATCCTATTTGAACAGGTAATGGTTCCAACAGAGATGATAGGTCCCAACAAGCCAAAATGAACCTAATCATTTGTTACAAACGTGATCAGTCTGTGCACTTGCTGGAGACTGCGATTCTTGTATTACAGTGTTTTGTACCAATGACCTATCAGCGAATTGAGTAGACACCATCCTGCACTAGACTGCGTCTCGCACTCTGATGTGACTTACATATATACACAAAGGGACATTTTCGCCTGAACAGAGATCTATTGAAAGGATTACTATTGATTGCAGATATATTCTTGCAATAAATTTAGTTACCGAATTCTAAATGACAATACATTTTTTAAAGAAAGAAATATTGCTAAAAACGATAATGGCAGTTCACAGGTTTGGCATATGTGGTTCAGTTTGGTGTTGAGCTAAAATCTTTGATCTTGATCAGGCTGCATTCAGATCTGGTTCTCAGAGATGGCTGTCCGTACTATTGTTCGTTTATGTATGAGTCCTTTCCAATAGAAATGACCTTATGACATTTGAGACCAGCATAGACAAGATCAACTTGCGCATCCGCGCAGTCTGTGTATCGGGGCGGTCTGATCTGGGTCTACGCATATCGCCAACAGAATGCATTATGTCAGCAAACAGTGTGAATACTGCGCTTCAAAACGGAGGAAATTCTAATCAGTCTGCGCTTTTCACATTAAAACTACATACACTTCACCTTTGAGGAAAGGGACTCTTGTGTTTCTGTAGTGGCTCAAACAAGAACAAATGTGCGGTAACCGTTTGAAGTATTTTTGGTCAGCTTGTGTATCTCAATGCGGTAAAGGGAAGAGGGTTGTTACGTAAGAAGACAGTGGACTAAACCTATTTTAAGAAAGTGGCACATTCCCGGAGTGCCGAACAAACATATCTGGCGATTAATTAGTGTACCGGATAATTAATTGTTTTGTTATGAGAAACATTATTCGACATAGAATTAATCGGATGGAATTGAAAACAAACATCAGTGTGGTAAATTTTTTATTAGTTCATGCAATTTCACATTCAGTTTACCAATCACACATAGCAAATAAGAAAACCATTTCGTCGTGAAGGTCCTTTTTTCGTTTCGGGTATCCTGTCCGATAGCCAGGTCAATTTTGGCTGTAAGTGAATCTGTCCTAAAATTTCGAACAGTAAATTTTTTAGCAAATCATAATTTCTAAAATTTCGAACATCAAGAACTGAAATTATTTAATTTTGTTCGAAATTTTAGGACATTTACCGTAGCACCCTATTGAGCTAACAGTGCGTCTGGGTGGCGTCTTTGAACTGATGTAAGCGAGACTGGGGGCGAATTATAAAAGGCACTTTGCGACCGCGGGACGCAGACAGACATTTTTTCATGTCCGTCACAAATTGCGTCTGAGACGCAAAATTTTGCGTTAATGTGAATGCTGGCCCAAGTATGATGTGAGTTAAGTCAGTTTCATAAGCTGCTAGTCTGAATCTAAAATTTTTACTGGTGAAAAGACAATTTTTCATCAGGAAGACAATCTTTCACAAGTAAATGACTTTAAACTGACATATGTAAATTATAACATATGCTAAATTTCTAAAAATTAGAGCAAGTGTCTTGTATTTGGGCATCGTATAGTCTTGTGATGTTGATTATGATTATGAAAACTCTTCTCCTGCAGGTCTCTGAGTTAGACAGTGAAGTAGAATATTTTTATAGGATAGAAATGGCTTTTTGGCAGCATTTAATGAATTTTTATTAATGTCAGCATTTAATGAATAATGATGTTGCAGGTTCGACCCACCTGGTCAACAACATTCTTTTGTGGAGATTGATCATAAATTATTTTCTACGATCATTCTCTCCCTTCAGCTGATTCAAGAAGATCATTTGTCAGTTTCTGGCAAAAGTATGTACACAATACTAAGCCTGCCCAGTAGAAGTGTGGTTAGGTATTAAACTGACTATGCTCGATATGACCCCATTGGGTTGAATGAGCCATAAAAACTTCAAACAATCCAAAAAAAAAGAATATGTCTGTGTTTTCATTTCCAGACGACAACGAGTAAGTAGCAATTTCACCAAACTTGGTATGTGCATTGATATTGTGGACATCTGCTTTATGGTTGCTGATAGGCAAATTTCATCAATTTTGATAGAGTTATCTGCCCATCACACAATAGTGGCAGGATATTATAATTTCACGTTTTTATTTAGTTACAAACTTTAAATCCTTATTTACTGATAAAACTTCATCGTCCTGTCATTGTTTTCAAACATACATGTATGTATTATTTTTGCAGTTGATGAACGAAGCCAGTCTGGTGGTTTTCATCTAAACAAGAAGGAAATCTTGTCCTTTGTTCTGTATGTGTGTCTCTGGCCACAAAGGTACATTAACATAACTTTTATTAACTTCTTGATGACTAAACAAAACTTTATTGACAACATTTGACCTTTACCACTCGCTGGGCTAATTCAGCAGACGACAACTTGATATTTTTCTCTCGTTTTTTTTTTTCCAGAAATCAGGATTTGACATTTTTCATGCAGATTGACAATTTGCATAAAATTTCAATACCTGTTTTCTTTTTGTTGTTGTTGTTGTTTTTGATAAAAAAAAAAAAAAGAACAATATTTCAGTATGTTGTCGGGTGATTTTTTTTCCCAGCATGCAAAGGGTAAAGTTATTTAAAAGAATGGGCTTGGCTAGCTCCAGATAAAGGATGTTTTTTTTTTCAGTGAAAGAGTATTTTTTTTTTTTATTTCTCCATGAAAGTACCTTCCTGAGGCACTCCTAATGAGTGCCCACAACATACATGTATGTTTTCATGGAGAAATAAGACAAATATATACCAGCCACTGCCTCTTATCTAGAGCTACATGTATGAACTATCTTGACTTTCTTGTGAATTTTCTGGTAGATAGTTAATGGAAAGTCAAGCAAAACTGGCACAGTAGCTCAATAGCTAGAGCGTCTGCTTTGTGATGAGAGATTGTGGATTCAATCATCAGCCAAGTCATAGCAAAGACTTTAAAAATGGTACTACAGTGTAGCTGCTCTTTTACTTGGCACTCAGTATTAAGAAAGTAGAGCTGGAAGTAGTGAGCCTAGTGTCAGTATAATGTGACTGGGTGGAATATCATGTCATGTGTCTGGGGCATGATGTTTCAGTAAGGCAGTACTCCATTACGAAAACATGCCTATTCAAATATAATGAAAATTTTACCACCAAAAATTGAAAATTTTCAGATAAAAAATTCTGATATTTTTCATATTTCTGCTCAAAACATAGATTGCGGGTGCTCATTAGAACCGCCTCGACGAGGCGGTTCTAACGAGTACCCACAATCTATGTTTTTGAGCAGAAATAAGAAAAATAATGTATACCCCTGTAAACCCCAGTTTTACTATATAAAAGTGGGGTTTAAGGGGGTCAAAATTATATAGGCATGTTTTCGTGATGTCTACAGTGTACATTGAGCTCCCTGCCACATTCACAGACACCATTGCAATATGACTGAAAGAGTGTTGAAAGTATGATGTTGATGTATGTAAGGAGTTTTGGTATACAAAATGAGATTTTTTTAGCTCACCTAAGCATAAGCTCAGGGTGAGCTATTGTCATCACCCTATGTCCGTCGGCGTCCGTTGTTCGTCGTCAACAATTAATTTGTTAACACTCTAGAGGTCACAGTTTTGACCCAATCTTGATGAAACTTGGTCAGAATGTTCGCCTCTATGAAATCTAGGTCAAGTTCGATACTGGGTTACTTGGGGTCAAAAACTAGGTCACCAGGTCAAATCAAAGGAAAAACTTGTTAACACTCTAGAGGTCATAGTTTTGACTCAATCTTGATGAAACTTGCTCAAAATGTTTGCCTCTATTAAATCTAGGTCAAGTTTGAAACTGGGTTACTTGGGGTCAAAAAACTAGGTCACCGGGTCAGATCAGAAAACCTTGTTAACACTCTAGCGGTCACATTTTTGAAGCAATCATCATGAATCTTGCTCAATATGTTTGTCTTGATGATTTCTAGGTCAAATTCGAAACTGGGTCACTTGGGGTCAAAAACTAGGTCACCGGGCCAAATCAGCAGAAAACCTTATTAACACTCTAGCGGTCACATTTTTGAAGCAATAATCATGAATCTTGCTCAAAATGTTTGTCTTGATGATTTCTAGGTCAAGTTCGAAATTGGGTCACTTGGAGTCAAAAACTAGGTCACCGGGCCAAATCAGCAGAAAACCTTGTTAACACTCTAGGGGTCACATTTTTCAAGCAATCATCATGAATCGTGCTCAAAACGTTTGTCTTGATGATTTCTAGGTCAAGTTCGAAACTGGGTCACTTGGAGACAAAAACTAGGTCACCGGGCCAAATCAGCAGAAAACCTTGTTTACACTCTAGCAGGCACATTTTTCAAGCAATCATCATGAATCTTGCTCAAAATGTTTGTCTTGATGATTTCTAGGTCAGGTTTGAGACTGGGTCACGTGGGGTCAAAAACTAGGTCACCAGGCCAAACCAGCAGAAAACCTTGTTAACACTCTAGTGGTCACATTTTTGAAGCAATAATCATGAATCTTGCTCAAAATGTTTGTCTTGATGAGTTCTAGGATATATTTGAAACTGGGTCACGTGGGGTCAAAAACTAGGTCACCGGGCCAAATCAGCAGAAAACCTTGTTAACACTCTAGCGGTCACATTTTTGAAGCAATCATCATGAATCTGGCTTAAAATGTTTGTCTTGATGATTTCTAGGTCAAGTTCGAAACTGGAACATCTGGGGTCAAAAACTAGGTCACCTGGCCAAATCAGCGTAAAATCTTGTTATCACTCTAGCGGTCACATTTTTCAAGCAATCATCATGAATCTTGTTCAAAATGTTTGTCTTGATGAGTTCTAGGCCAAGTTTGAAACTGGGTCACTTGGAGTCAAAAACTAGGTCACCTGGCCAAGTCAGCAGAAAACTTTGTTAACACTCTAGCGGTCACATTTTTTTTTAAGTAATCATCATGAATCTTGCTCAAAATGTTTGTCTTGATGATTTTTAGGTCATATTCGAAACTGGGTCACCTGGGGTAAAAAACTAGGTCACCTGGCCAGATCAGCAGAAAACCTTGTTAACACTCTAGTGGTCACATTTTTCAAGTAATCATCATGAATCTTGCTCAACATGTTTGTCTTGATGATTTCTAGGTCAAGTTTGAAACTGGGTCACTTGGGGTCAAAATCTAGGTCACCTGGCCAAATCAGCAGAAAACCTTGTTAACACTCTACCGGTCACATTTTTGAAGCAGTCATCATGAATCTTGCTCAAAATGTTTGTCTTGATGATTTCTAGGTCAAGTTTGAAACTGGGTCACATGGGGTCAAAAACTAGGTGACCTGGCCAAATCAGCAGAAAACTGTTAACACTCCAGAGGTCACATTTTTTAAATAATCATCATAAATATTGCGCAAAATGTTTGTCTTGATGATTTCTAGGTCTAGTTTAAAACTGGATCACTTGATATCAAAAACTAGTTCACCTGGCCAAATCAAAGGAGAACCTTGTTGATGCTCTAGAGGCCACATTTTTTAAGTGATCATCAGGAATCTTACTCAAAATGTTTGTCTTGATGATTTCAAGGTGTGTATAGTTTTGTGTCCAGTGACTCTCTTAAGTTTTCCATTTAGGTCAGTTTCTCAGTAATTATTGGTCCTACAGAGTGATATTTAGTACTTATGAAGTGTTTGTGTTTAGGTCAAATTCTCAGTAACTATTGCTCCTACAGCCAGTGATACTTAGTACATGCATACATCTTAGCATGGCCTCTTGAGTGCAGTCATCCATATTTGACCTTGACCTTTTTTTCACAGTCCATTAGACATGCTACATTGTCTTACTTGTCAATATAATCATTTTGAATTGATCAGAATGTTTGCTTTGATCAGTTCTAGATCAGGCTCTCAAAGTGCTATGTTGCTCAGGTGAGCGTTACAGGGCCATCATGGCCCTCTTGTTTTTTGTTTTTTTTTTTAATTTTGTGATCTAGAAAGAAGTTCACTTTGGAGTTATAGTTGAATTAGTCTGCAAATATCTCAGACTAAGAAAAACAACATTGCTTCCTACTCTGTTTTTTCAGAAATGGAGGTATTTTTATACCCTGTTACACAACAGTGGTGGGGTATTTTGGTTTCACTTTGGTTGTCAGTGTGTCCATCTGTCCGTTGGTAGTTTTGTTTCCTAATGATATATGAGTGAATATCAATGGATTTTCACCAAACTTGGTATGTGCATTGGTATTGTGGAGATCTGGTTTGGGATTGCTAATGGCCAATTTTCATCAATGTTTGACAGAGTTATCTACCCATGATGTCTGATTTTTCATTTCTGGACGGTAACTTGTGTAAATATGAATGGATTTTCACTAAACTTGGTTTTTGCATTGGTATTGTAGAGATCTTGTTTGGGATTGCTAATGGGCAAATTTTGTCAATTTTTGACAGTTATCTGCCAGCAACACATCCATATATTTGTTTCAGGACAATAACTTGAGTAACTCTCAATGGATTTTCACCAAACTTGAAATGTGCATTGATATGATCAGAGGAATTGTTAAGGAGGAGTATTTGGTGATAATTATGGGATAACTTTCTCCAGTTCTCCATAAAAACATATTGTGGGTACTCATTAGAAGCGCCTCAGCGAGGTGCTTCTAATGAGTACCCACAACATATGTTTTTATGGAGAAATAAGAAAAATTATCACAGAATTATCACCGAATACTCCTCCTTAACAATTCCTCTGTATGATGGAGCTCTGGTTTGGGATTGCTATTGCATACATTACGTCAATTTTTGACCAAGTTATCTACCCATGACACGATAATGGCAGGGTGTAATCGTTTCATGCTTTTATTTAGAGAGAAGGCTTTTATTTGAATAAATTAAAATGCAGTAAATGTAACCAGTAAAGAACCAGATTAGTCACTTACCTTCGATAATTTGACGATAAGGAGTATCAGAAATGTGGGCACCCATTAGAAGAGCCTCAGTAAGGCGCTTCTAACATACACACAACATGTTTTTGTGGAGAAATATGAAAATATTGATATATTTTTATTTAATAAATGAATGTAATTTATTTAACGTTCATAGAAGTATGAACATCATCGGGTCACGAGCAAAGTTAGTGAACCCCGAAGTTCATTTAAACTTTGCTCGTGACCCAATGTTGTTCATACATTGTAGTTCAATGAATGTTAAATGAATTACCTTTATTACTTATATTTACATTATTTCCCCTCTATCATATGAGGAAACATTCATGTTTAAGGGCTAAAATGAAAGAAGAAAACAATTGCATGCTGTTTTTCTATTGACAGCAGAACAGCGTCATTGGCGCCATAACGTCGCCATCATCCAGTCATATTGAAAAGAACCATTTGTTTATTTTGACATCACTGACGTCGCGTGAGTTAGTGTATTCATTAAAGTATGAACAACATTGCTTCCCAGTAGTTAACTATAGGGGTTTTTTATAAATGCTCTGAGAATGTAAATATTGAAAAATGAAAGGCGCCTGATCAACAGTGTGAGTCAGTACATTGATCAATGTTGAATCAACAGTATCCTTAGCTCCAGTGAGGTTGAAAATAGAGATGATAGATTATGATATTTTTATACCCTGCCACACAATAGTGGCAGGGTATTATGGTTTCACGCTGGACGTCTGTGCCGGGCCATCCGTCCGTTTTTCGTTTCCGGATGATAACTTGAGTAAACGTCAATGGATTTTCACCAAACTTGGTATGTGCATTGGTATTGTGGAGATCTGGTTTGGGATGGCTTATGGGCAAATTGCGTCAGTGTTTGAGGAGTTATCTGCCTGTGACACGATAATGGCGAGGTATTATAGTTTAACATTTTTATTGCTACTGTGATAACCCTGAAAATATGGACAGATAGGCCTATGCAAATTGTGTAGACCCAGACCAGATACTGCATTCTAGTCAGGGTCTACACTGTTTGCCATACATGCATCAATATTTGGACATCAAATGGTAGTAGTATGGACTATTTCAAATTTAGGACAAGTATGGTAAATAGCTAAGATGTCCCAAGACTTAGAGCAAATATGATATTTTGCATTTTTTGTTATTTTTGCACCAGGACATGCCTTTTGGGTATGCACAAGTATTTCCTGTCTAAGGCCATTCCAACAAATACCCACAAGTGAAGTTTTGGTGTGAAAGTAACAAAACTGTCCTCTGAATACTTAATTTTTCCTTGACCTATGATACCATGTGACCCTGAGAGTGACAATAAAGGTTCAAACTACTTGCATATTGATCTAGGCTTACACTTTGGCAGGTACCCCAAAGACACATGACTCGTGTTATAATGATTCATAGTTCCAAAAGGAGTACATTATGAAAACACGTCTATTCAAATATATTGAAAATTTAACAACTAAAATAGGATACTTTTCAGATAAAAATTTTTGATGTTTTTCATATTTCTTCTCAAAACATAGATTGTGGGTACTTGTTAGAACCGCCTTGGCGAGGCAGTTCAAACGAGTACTCACAATCTATGTTTTTTAGTAAAATAAGAAAAATAATGTATACTCCTGTAAACCCCAGTTTTACTATATAAAAGTGGGGGTTAAGGGGGTCAAAATTATATAAGCGTGTTTTCGTGATGATTCAGTTTGTTTTTCTTATTTTTCCCTTAGCTTCTAATGAGAACCCAGAATATATGATATATCTATATTTTTTGTCGCAGCTGCTTCAGCAAAGAGGAGCAACATAGGGGTAACTTTCCTCTGTTGGAAGCATTGTTGTCGGCATCAACAAAGTTAAGTCTGTATTTAGCGCCATTTCTCAAACACCAAGGCTTCCAAGCAAATAAAACTTCATACACACGTGATGCACCCTGCCTACTGCCATTGACCATTACTGACTTTGACCTACTTTTAATGCTTGGCTGAACAATGTTTAGTCTGTGTACTTAGCTATGATTCTTGATCACCACCAGCAGTCATGACATAGCCATTCAGCAAATTTTCTTGCTGGTCATAATGAAAAAGCAATTTACAGTTGAACCTCAATAACTCGAACCTCTTTGGGACCATAGAAATTTGTTCGAGATATGGGTAGTCCGAGGGTTAATCATGGCGCAAGGTCAGGAAGCAAATGGTATTATTTTAGGGATTTTTATGCCCCACCACCAAAAAAGTGGTGGGGTATTATGTTATACCCTCTGAAATTTTGAGTGTCCGTCCGTCTGTCCGTCCGTCCATCAGCGCCCCCACCATTCGTTTGCCCGCAACTCCTCCTACAGTTTTAGGCCAATCCTTTTCAAACTTTACAGACACTTTTAGGGTGGTCTGAAGATATGCATATTGTTTTTTCAGAATCCTGAAATTATTTTTTATCACATTTTTTTCATTTTTAACTTAGACTTTTTTCGAGCCCTAATACTATAAAAATGTATAGGGAGTATATACCTTGTACGCGCAACTCCTCCTACAGTTTTAGGCTAATCCTTTTGAAACTTTACAGGCGCTTTTAGGATGGTCTGAAGATATGCATATTGCTTTTTCAGAATCCTGAAATTATTTTTATTACATTTTTTGCATTTTTAACTTAGACGTTTTTCGAGCCCTAATACTATTGAAATGTATAGGGAGTATGTACCTTGTACGCGCAACTCCTCCTACAGTTTCAGGCCGATCCTTTTGAAACTTTACACACGCTTTTAGGATGGTCTGAAGATATGCATATTGTTTTTATCAGAATCCTGAATTTTTTTTTATCACTTTTTATTGCATTTTTAACTTAGACTTTTTTTGTGTTTTTTTTTTTTTTTTTTTTTTTTTTTTTTTTTGAGTTCTGTTTATTGCTTCTCTTCATGTTTAACTTAGATTGTTTTCAGCCCTTATACTACAGAAGTGCATAGGGAATATGTCCCTGTGTGGCGGGGCATGGTGCATGGCTTGCAGTTTTATTTTGATCTTCTAGACAATAATGTTGGTTTAAACAATATTTTTTATTCAGCATTTTTCACATACACATAGCATAATATTATATGGTACAGGATTTGATAAAAAGCTTAGAGCTTATGTAAATCATCTCCTGAAAGTTATATAACAGCGTAATAACATGTGAAGAGTAGATGGAAACATAGCATTTTGGTAATTATTTAGCAAATATAATAATAAAATTAATAATAATAATAATAACGAGATAACAATAATGTTATGCTGAGTGTACTAATTAGAATGACTCGACGAGGTGATTCTAACAAGTACACTCAACATACAATTTCATGATAAAATGACAAAATTTCCCCAATTATTTGTTCTCTTGAGCGATTGGAACAATTTCGTAGGGACTAAAAAACTAGTTTGAATTAGCCATGGTGAACAAGCCATTGCTGTTTGAGCTATCAAGGTTCGACTGTATACATGTAGCTTTAATGAGTCTCTGTAAATTTCAGACAATGTATGTGCTGCTTCAAAGACTACAGGAATTTCGAGAAGTTAAATAGCATGGTCCAGGATGCCTTGATAGTGGGGATACGACTCATACAGACCCTACCAGAGGACAATGAGAAAGAAATAAAGAAAAATGAAGGAGAAAAAGAAAATGGAGAGAAAGATGAACAAGAAAACAAAGCAGAGGAAAGTGAGAAGGATAAAGATGGTATGTATATGTTTTATTTTCCATTCTAACAGGAGTGTCAGTTGTCATTAGAAATTCAGCATATTTAAGGATAAATGTTACAGTTTCAGGGTAATTAACCTTATCAAAATTGATTTGTCTCCCTTCTGAATAGAGGTTTATTCATAAAGGAAAGAATTTGCTCCATCTGGAAGCAAACTCTTTTCTTTTACTCATTTATGCCTGGCGTCCCATAATAGGGGCATTGGCAAACAGTGTAGACCCAGATCAGAATGCAGCATCTGATCAGGGTCTACACTGTTTGCATTAAGTACAGGAACTTTTATAATAAATGATAATACTGAAAAACAATCCTAGCACCCTATGAATTGGAAATGAACCTGTCCAAAGAGAGAGTTGGAAGGGTCCACTAGGCATAAATGGGTTAAAAGTAACCTCTTTGTTCAATAAAGCAAACAAGTAGTAACAAAAATTGTCTCCTTGTAAAAAAAATGGAGGAAAATCTTCAAAGTATAACCAGTTCCGTAAATATGATGCTGAATGTGACAAAAGGGTCCTTATACAGCAAAGGTGTAGCTCAGGAGTCCTCAGTGGCTCGGTAGGATGCACATCTGACTGGTGATCAAGAGCTTGCGGGTTCGACCCCTGCCGGGTCGAAAAAATCTATAGTGGAAATTTATCATGAAATATTTTCTATGGTCATTCTCTCCCTTCTGCTGATTCAAGAAGGTCATTTGTCAGTTTCTCGCAAAAGAATATGCACAATAATGGTAAACCGCTTAGAGGACAAAACCTGACCAGTAAAAGTGTGGTTAGATAAAATGACCGCGCTCAATGTGAGCCCAGTTGGTGGAGGGGGTTCTAAAACCTCAAAAAAGGAAATCGAAGGTGTAGATCAACTTGTAATTCAGGCAGTCTTATGAGGGCATTTGCTGTCCATCTGTGTTCTCTGATATATTCTACACTCTATGGTAATCACCGATACCTTATTTATCAAAATGTCCTACATTATCCAGTAGGGGTATAATGATACATCAAAATATCCATGCATCAAGATAGTAACTGCCATGATAGTGCTATTGTGATAGTGATTTCGGCTATCGATAACTACTGTCGATAGTCTCTTCAGCTATCAATAGTTTTGATAGTTTTTTTCCTCCGCATTTTCTCCTTCTTTAATACCATTCTAAAGTTTTTTGTCCAAATTAAGAAAGTATGAGAACAGAAAGGACTTCTGCTTTGCAAAAATGCTTGTTAAAATGGTTGCAAAGCTTTTAATTGAGTGGGCATTAAATTAGGCATCTTTTAAGGTAGTCCAGCCTTTATAAAATCGTCCAAATTCATTTGATTTGACAGTTGTCAATTTCTGACAAAAGGTGGTGCACAATACTGGTTTACTGCTTAGAGGACTAAGCCTGCCCAGTAAAAGTGTGGCTAGGTAAACTGACTGCGCTCGACATGACCCCAGTAGGTTGACTGCGCTGTAAAACCTCAACACAAACAAAATCATTTGATTTGGAAATGTTGATAGTATGTGATGCATCGTGGTATTAGACACTTGATAGTAATAGTATCATGAAAGGGGTTTCTCAACTAGTGATAGTATCGTGATAGTCATTATTTGGCATGATAGCGCTGTTATCTAGTCATGCATAGCTCCAGATAAGGCACCTTTTTTTCAACCCAAAACTGATAATTTACTTACTTTTTCACAAAAAACAAATTGAGGATAGTATTGGATATACTCAGAAGTGCCCAAATGAGGCACTTCTAATGAGTAACCATGGCTACAGAACATGTTGTGATAGCAAGGCCCTATTGATGAGTACCCATTATGTATTTGTGTGTGTGTGTGTGTGCATGTGTTTGCGCGTGCATGCATGCGTGTGTGCAAAAAGTAAAAAATAATATTAATATTCAGACAAGTCAGTAGGGTTTGGACAAGTTGATTTTAACAATTTCCTTGTCTATGAATAAGTAATGAATTCTGAAATTTTCCCAGCCCTTATTTTGCTTGCCATGATATGACATGTATGGAAGTAAAAACGATCTGTAACTTTACTTGGTATTTTCTTGCTTCAGCAAAGAAGAAGGAGAAAACAGAGGAAGCAGAGGAGAAAATGGATGACGATGAAAATACAGATTCCTGGACAATAGAGGAAAAGGAGCGTCTGCTACAGTTTGTCACCAAAGTGTTCCTAATGAATTTTCCATCCTACATTGCATATAAACATGTAGTTCATTCATCACTGGAGGTTAGAAAGTAGTTTTGATAATGTATGATGTGCATTGATTGATTGAGTTGGGGTTTAACGTTATGTCAACCCTTGTGAGTCATTTTGTATTGTCTCCAAGATAAAGGGAGAAGAGAGGTAGTAGAGAGATGAATGAGAGATATGTAGAAAGGAAAATGAATGACAGTGAAGAAACAGAAGAAATAAAAATATCCCCCACTACCCTTACCTGCTGCATGGATAGCAGGCTGCCCAATTGTAAGTCAGTATCAGTTGGGTGCCCCGGGAATGTAAGATACACAACACCTTTGCCTCACCCAACCACCCCAGTATGATGTGCAATGCAGGAAAAGGGTCTTTATGCAGTTTGCTGACAATGCAGGCCCAGATCAGTGTCTTCATTGTCCGCTGAAAGAATCAGTGGATACTGTAGTATATGTCCATGAACAGTGGCTGCTCACATCAAACTGCACAAAAAGATGTACATGCTGAACTGGACGTACATTATCCGCAAATTGTATAAGGGCCTTTTTTTCGTGCGTTGAGTGATTCTATTAGCTCCAGATGAGATGCTTCTTTCTACCAGAATTGTTATTTTTCTGGTTCTTTTTTTCCACAAAACCATATGTTGTTCAGTTGGTACTGGTTAGAAATAAGAAAAAATATTTACTTGATACCCACTCCTATTGGAAGCTTTGATGCTGTATCAGGCTATTTATGGTGAAGTATTTGTACAGAATTTTTCCAACAAATAAGTTTTAGTATACTGGTGGACAAACTGGCTGAGAATGAATGAGTTATTTTATTTCTGTGGTACCATATTTATGGTAAATATTTGGAAATTGAGATTTATCTTTAATACCATTATCCCAAAATTTGAAAAGTCCATTACACCTCCCACTTGAATGGGCAAGATGCTGATCAGAACCCAGTTTTGTTCAAAACTTGACAAAGTTGTTAGCTAACATGACAAAAAAATTCTATGTTGAAATATGGCAAATACATTGATATTTTTTTGCTGAAAAATGTGAGTTGCATTGCAAAAGCTACTCACATTTTTGCAGCAAAAATATCAATGTATTTGAAAATACCTTAGCTACAACAGTTTACGAGTTTGTCATTAACGAGCTTGTTAAGCTAACAATGCTTTGATCAACTGGGCCCAAGCTGCTGCTTAGGAACATCCTGGGTCTACACTGTTCACTCAGGCATATCTCTTTGGATATAGTTTTAAATATGCTGTCTGCTAGCATACATGTATAGGTTTACCTGGTTATCATATGTTTTCATTTCCAAAAATGTGGAGATCTTGTGTATTATAGGATTGTAACTGACTTTTACACATCTTTAACCGTACTGAATTTGACACACACACACACGCACATACACACACACACACACACACATGCATGTTTATTGCAGTATTTTCATCTTTTGAACAGTACTTACCTTTATACCATTACAGCATTTTTGTACCCACCACACAATAGTGGCGGGGTATTATGGTTTCACGTTGGACCTCCGTGTGTCTGTTCGTCCATCAGTCATACGTCCATCTCTTTGTCTGTCCATATTTCGTTTCCGGATGATAACTTGAGTAAACATCAATGGATTTTCACCAAACTTGGTATGTGCATTGATATTGTGGAGATCGGATTTGGGATTGCTACTGGGCTAATTTCGTCAAATTTTGATAGAGTTATCTGCCCAAGACACACCCATGTTTTCATTTCTGGATGATACTTGAGTAAACATCAATGAATTTTCACCAAATGTGCATTGATACTGTGGAAATCTGATATGGATTGCTAATGGGCGAATTTCATCAAATTTTGAAGGAGTTATCTGCTTGAGACAAGCCCATATTTTTGTTTCCAAACGATAACTTTAGTAAATGTCAAGGGATTTTAACCAAACTTGGTACATGCATTGAAACGAAGGACGTCTTGTTTGGGATTGCTAATGGGCAAATGTCATTAATGTTTGACAGAGATCTGCTCACGACAGGATTATGGCGGGGTATTATAGTTTAACATTTTTATTAGCACTGTTTTCTATTTTTCATTTCTTTTGCAGGAGTTATCTGCACAAGAAACTAGTGCACTCAACAATTACTGTGAAATTTCGGTATGTATTTATCATATGGATTGCACCAAGTGAGAAAATGTCTTTGAGATATAATGCAGATGGTGAAGGCCCATTTCAGCCTATGCATCTGTGGAGTCTAATCAGGGCCTATGCTGTTCACTTAGAATATCACTGGCATTACTGCAGATAAGAAAGTATCCACTTAACCCTTGTCATGCTGAATAAATTAAGATGGCATGCCCACTTCTAATTTCCAGCCAATTAGATTACTTGATCCACGTTTTTGATAGAAATTCACATACTTGATGACAAACAGTGCAGATCCAGATCAGTTGGCTTCTTAGAAGCCAACTGATCTGGATCTACACTGTTTGCTAAGACAGGGCATGTCGTGTTCAACAAGAGAAGGGTAAATATTTTTTTTTATTTCTCCAAGAAAATATATGTTGTGGGTACTCATTAGAAGCACCTCAGTGAGGGGCTTCTAGTAAGTTGGGAAATAAGAAAAGTCTCAGTACTTTTTGGTTGAAAAAAGTGCCTTATCTGGAGATATGACTGGACGTTGTGAATTGTATTTAGAGAGAGCAAGACTGTTATTGTGCAGGATGATTTATATCTGTCCACTTCATATAACTTCTTAGACACCTTCTCACTTGGCATTGCCATATTATTCTCATCAAGTAGAGCAATGACTTAATGAATTGGAAGTGCAGATCAACCTGTACAATCTGATCGGGACATTTATTGTTTCCTTACAGTAGTATTGGGTATTATACCTTCTAGAGGGGATGTCCCCTCCCCTATTTGTACCCTAGAAATAGAATCCCTATAGCAGAGCTGCTTGTTACCTAAGGCAGGACTTGAGTTCATCATCTGACATGATTGGTTAAAAGTCCCAGGAATTCAGAGGCACCATCTTGACATGACTGAAAAATTGCTGACTGGAAGTTGACCATTATCGGAGTTATCCTGCTGCGAAAGTTTCTGATCTGGATCTTCGGAAAGGGTAGTCTTACTTGAGCACCATATTTTCCTTGTTTTCCATTGAATGTCACACTCAAACATGTCATTATTGGAGTTATCCTGCTGCGAACGTTTCTGATCTGGATCTTCGGAAAGGGTAGTCTTGAGCACCATATTTTCCTTGTTTTCCATTGGATGTCACACTCACACGTCATGTATCCATGGACTGGCTAACTATTAGTGCAGTAAAAGTGATCACGTGACTATCACATGATAGTGAGTCATGTTACAAATGGATGTTTGTTTCACATATTTATAAATATAAAAAAAAAAAAACTCATAAGAGACTAGCACTGTGTGTAGTCATTGACTACTTGTGATGATATATCTACATTTGTGTATATTTATCACCTTAAGTTGTTTAAGTGGAGTTCCCGTGGTTGGCACAGGAACCTATTTGATCAGATAGAGGCGAGACCCAAACACGGAAAACATGAAAGTGATGAAATTTGACTGTGATTTTAGAGAATTATTGCACCGATTGACCTTGAATACAGACAAATGAAGGTTTGTGATAATGTAAATTCCCTCCCCTATTGGACAACGTAAAACTTGAGGATGGTACTTGTTTATGGAGGTTCTGAGGTGCTTTCAAATAGGCCTACCCCCTTGAAAGCATATATGTATACATTTTTTGTATATATCCACAATAAGCATGATAAGGGATAGTTAGAAAAATCTGGACCCAGTTGTTCAAGCATCCTTAGCTTAACAAGCTAGTTTGTGGTCAAAATGTTAACTGTTATAGTAAATACAATATCTAATTCACAGATATTTTTGCTGAAAAAATGTGAGTAGCTTTTGACATTTCAGCAATAATATCATTAAGTTATTTCATGCCTGTTTTTGAAATAGTCAAAACTACTGCCTGAGGTGCCATGAACAGCTTGATTCACTATTGCCCGAGGCTGGAGGCTGAGGGCAATAGGTAATGAGGGCAGTAGTTTTGACTATTCCACCAAAACAGCCATGAAATAACTGTTTTATTACCCAACTACTGCTAAAATGTTATTGATTTAGCCAATGAGTGCTGTTTTAATTGGCAGGCGATATTGGCAGTGTCAGTCCTCGGTGGCTTAGTTGGATGCGCCGTTCGACTGGAGACCAGGTCGCGGGTTCAACCCCCCGCGGAGGTCGGCAACATTCTTTCGTGGAGATTGATCATGGAATATTTTCTAGGGTCATTCTCTCTCTTCCACTGATTCAAGAAGGGCAGTTGTCAGTTTCTGGCGAAAGAATGTGCACAGTACTGGTAAACCACTTAGAGGACTAAGCCTGCCCAGTAAACTTGTGGTTAGGTAAACTGACCGTGCTCGACATGACCCCATTGGGTTGATTGGGCCGTAAAAACTTAACACAAACAAATCGGTGTCAGTCCTGTAAAAGTTGACATCACCAACAGTGTGATAGACAAAACTTTTGCTCAGGGCTTTTTGGGTTTAAATGGGTGACATCAATGTGGTATAGTTAAAACTTTTGGACGGTTGGTGACATCATCATTGCATGATTTCGTTGACATAGCTCCAGCGCACCCCAATTAAATAATAAACAGTCTGTTTGAATGCGCTGTATAAAGTAGGTTGGGTAATAATAGCATACATGCCATATTTAATGATCAAAGTTTTAATGATATGTTAACTAACAACATCATTAGTTTTGAACAAATGGGCCCTGATTTTTGCGATTTGCCTTGGAAATGACATTAATCTCCAGAAAATGACAAAACAGATGGCCAAAAATTAAACTTTTTATGCTCAAGTGCCATTTTGCCCTGATGACCCTTATCCTGCTGTGAATGTTTCTGATCTGGGTTTTCAGAAGGGGTACTCTTACTTGGCATATTATTTTCCTCGTTTTCTGTTGAATTTCGCCACACTCGCACTTTCCTATCCATGGACTGGCTAACTATTAGCACATTAGTCATGATTATGTGACTATCACGTGATAGCGAGTCATGTTACAAAGGAGTGTTGGTTTCACATACTTATTAAAAAAAAAAAAAGAGAAAAATAAACTCTGAGAAACCAGGGCCCAGTTGTTCAAACCGTTGTTAGCTTAACGAGCTCATTAAGGGGCATTTCCTTAACTGTTTTAGTGGAATCAATACACAATATTCTGATATTTTTTGCTGAAAAAATGTGAGTAGCTTTTGCACTGCAAAAGCTACTCACGTTTTTTCAGCAAAAAATTTCAGCATATTTGCGTCTCACTCGATTAAAATTTTAACGAATCGTTAACTGACGACATCGTTAGTATTGAACAACTGGGCCCAGAAATTAGCACATACTGTGACCATTGCAGGAAAGATTTGACTGCTTGTGATGATATATCTACCATTTGTGTATATTTATCATCGGAAGTTGTTTAAGTAGAGTTTGCATGGTGGTCACAGGAGCCCATTTGGTAGGACACGGAATCAGACCGAAAAAATGAAGTGATGATTATTGACTGTGATTGGAGAATAATTGCACTAATTGACTTTGAATACTGACAAATGAAGGTTTGTGATAATGTACATGGCCTCCCCTGTCACACAATCTAAGACTAAAGGACTTGTTTCTGGAAATGCTGAGGTGCTCTCAAAAGAGCCTACCCCCTGAAAGCGTATATATATATATGTGATCTGCAGGATAAGGGTCAAGCATCAACTAGCAATTACAAGAACTTTCAGCCAGGAAAAAATGACAAAATTATACTGAATATTAATGCTTCATAGGATGCTGGGTCAAAAATTCAGCTAACAACATTTTCTAATGTTTTTTTCTAATATTTTTCCAGGTCGAACCCTCTTTTCTTGGACAATGTAAGACTGTAAGATTTGACCCCTTTTCAGAAGGGTTTAGTGTTCATGTACTCAAACTGGAAGTTGTCTACCTTGTAAAAATGATGGTCATTCAACAACGCATACCCATTCACCTTAAGAGCCATAAGATTACTTTCCAGAAGAGAATCTCCAATTTTCATTACAAGTTTGTTCATGTTTGTCACTTGGGTTATTCCCATTTTGGATAAGAGGGGTATTCAGCTAAATGTTTATTTTATTTTTCAACTAAACCATACATTGTGGGTAGTCAGTACAAGTGCCTCTTCTTATGAGTGCCCACAACATGTTTTTTAATGTTCAGTGAACCCTCATTACAACAACAGCATTTGTTCCCAAAGATGTTGCAATTAAAATGAATTTGCTGTTGTAAAGAATCCTTAATGGACGGAATGATATGCAAAACAAAGACCTGTTTTATTAATATTAAATAATTTCCTCATAGAACATATGTTTTGGATATTTGTTAGAATTGCCTCAATGAGGTGATTATAACAAATATCCAAAACATATGTTTCTTTAAAGTATTAAATTTAATATTTTTGCATAATTTGTGACTGATTGTTACCTCTTAAGTGAAGGTTTGCCGGCCTTGGTGGCTCAGTTGGATGCGCCGTCCGACTGGACACCAGGAGGTCGCGGGTTCAACCCCCGCGGAGGTCGGCAACATTCTTTCGTGGAGATTGATCGTGAAATATTTTCTACGGTCATTCTCTCTCATCCGCTGATTCAAGAAGGGCAGTTGTCAGTTTCTGGCGAAAGAATGTGCACAATACTGGTTAATTGCTTAGAGGATCAAGCCTGCCCAGTAAACGTGTGGTTAGGTAAACTGACCGCGCTCGACATGACCACATTGGGTTGACTGGGCCGTAAAACCGCAACACAAACAAGCGAAGGTTCGTGACAGTCAAATTGTCATTATAGTGAATTTTGCCGTTGTGTAGAGTGTCAGTATAAAGAGGGTTGTCTGTAGATTGCAGCAATAAAAAAAGTGTCAACATTTTTTAGCGCAACTAAGCATGAAGTGCTCAAGGTGAGCTGTTGTGATAGGTCAGTGTCTGTCGTCCATCATCCGTCGTGCCGTGTCAGCAATTTGCATTAAAAGCATACTTCTCCTACACCTCTGGGCCAATTGACGCAAAACTTGGTAGGTAGCATCAGGGTGACTTGTAGATAAAAAATAGCTGAAATCATTCTGATCGAAAATCCAAGATGGCCACCATGTTGAAAATCTGTTTAACACTTCTTCTCCTGCACCAAAAGGCCAACTGACTTGAAACTTGGTAGGAAGCGTAGGGGTGATGTGCAGATCAAAAATAGCTAAAATTGTTCCGATCAAAATCCATGATGGCTGCCATCTTGAAAATCTATTATTTGCTTTTTCTCCTGAACCTAAAGGCCAATTGACTTGAAAGCATTGTCGTGCGGCGTCAGCAATTTGGGTTAAAAGCATACTCCTCCTACACCCCTGGGTCAATTGACTCGAAACTTGGTAGGTAGCATTGGGATGATTTACAGATAGAAAACAGCTAAAATTGTTCTGATCGGAAATCAGTGATGGCTACCATGGCTGCTATCTTGGAAATCTGTTTTGCACTTCTTCTCCTGAACAGAAAGGCCAATTGACTTGAAACTTAGAAGAAAGCATCAGAGTGACTTGTAGATCAAAAATAGCTTAAATGGTTCAGATAGGAAATCCAAGATGGCTGCCATGGCCGCTATCTTAGAAATCTTTTTTGTCATTCTTTTATTGAACAGAAAGGCCAGTTTACTTGAAACTTGGTATTAAGTATCTGGGTGACTTGTAGATAAAAAAAAGCTACATTTGTTCTAATCAGAAATACAATATGTCAGCCACAGTCACCATCTTGAAAATCATTTTTGAATTTCTGAACAGAAAGACGAATTGACTCAGAACTTGATAGGAAGTATCAGAGTGACTTGTAGATAAAAAAAATAGTTAAAATCACTCTGATCAGAAATCCAATATGGTCGCCCTAGCAGCCATGTTGAAAATTAATCTTGAACTTTTTATCCTGAACCAAAAGGCCAATTGACTCGAAACTTCATTGGAAGTATTGAGGTGACTTTTAGATCAAAAGTAGCTAAAAATCATTCTAATTGGAAATCCAACATGGCCCCAGTTTTGAAAATTTATATTGAATTTCTTCTCTTGAACTGAAAGGCCAGTTGACTCAAAACTTGTCTGGTAATGAGGTGAGTGATACAGGGCCATCTTGACCCTCTTGTTATGTTGTTAGGAAGGGTACCCTATCTAGAGTCTTTCAACTCAGGATTGTGGAATTATTAAATTTTATTACTTGTCCTTAGAGAAGATAATGGTCAAAATCCACATGTCCAACCAAGATTTACTTGCACGAAAATTGACATTTTTGAGGCACTTCTAATGACTACTCACAACATGTGTTTTCTTCGAGAAATAAAAAAAAAAAATATACAGTCGACTCTCGTTATCTCGAACTCCAAGGGACTCTCTGAAATACTTCGAGATATCCGTAGTTCGACATATCAGGTTTGCAGAATTGAGGAAAAAATAATTTGATTAACCACATTTAACAAACTGATAGGTAATTGGACTTTTGAAGTTAGAGATCTATTGAAAATATTGTGGAAAAGAGGAGAAATTGCTCCTTAGGAGCAATTTCTCCTCTTTTCTACAATATTTTCCATCTGTTGTTAGGTTTTCATGTATAGGCAGGGACCAGATTTTCACTTCGAGATAAGCGGTTATTCGAGATAAGCGAGGTCGAGATAACGAGAGTCAACTGTATCTCATAATCTGGATTATGTTCTTAGCTAGAGCGACGAAGTCCTTTTCTCAGGACAAGTAAATTGAAATTTCTTACTAGCACTCAGGAAAATAGGTTAAGCTGGACAAGTCAGGCACGGTAGATGTATTTCCAAAGTCCCGGTTACATAAATTTCAGGATCCGGAGGTGCCCTTGTTTCTGCTGAGAAATGTTTGCTTTTTCTGTGATACAAATGGTATTGGTGCCCTGAAGGCTTGTTTTGAGAAGGCTACACCAGAGACACTACCCTTCAACTTTGCTCATCTGCTCATCACACTTATCGCTAATGTAAGTTGACAATAATAATTGTTTCTTCTCTTTTTATACCAAACCACACAATAGTGGCGGGATATTATGGTATCACTTTTGTCTTCCATGTATCTGTCCATCCGTCCATCTGTCATACATCCATACACATAAGATAGAGAGGTGGCTAAAAATTTGGACATTTTGGCACTTAAGCATTCAGTCATGAGTAAAACTTCCATAAAAGTGGTATTTAAGTGGCAAACGTGGCTTGCCGCGTAAAAGATTTTGCCACTTATGTACAGTGGAACCTTGTTAATTCAAAGTCCAAGGGACCAAACAGTTTTGTTTGAATTATTGAGACTGTGAATAATTGAAGGTTAAAATGTATACATATATTTCAGTTGGGACTTCAAAATGATTTTGAATTATTGAGAATTTTGAATTATTGGAGTTTGAATTATCGAGGTTCTACTGTATTCTGATTGCTGATGACTAGCCACATAAATGTCCATCTGTTAGAATTGCCATCCCTCTGTGTTTTCGTTTCCAGACGATGACTTGAGTAAATGTCAGTGGAGTTTCATATTTGGTATACTTGATATGTGGATTGATAATGTAAAGATCTGGTTTGTGATTGCTAATGGGCAAATTTCATCAATTTTTGACAGAGTTATCTGTCTGCTCAAGACACATCCATATATTCATTGCTGGACGATAAAATGTCAATGTATTTTCTTTTGCCTTGGTATATGCATTGATATTGTGGTGATCAGGTTTGGGAAAGCTAATTGGCAAATTCTGTCAGTTTTTTACGGAATTATCTGCTGGAGACATGTCCATATTTATGTTTCTGGATGATAACTTGAGTAAATGTCAGTGGATTTTCATACTTAACTTGGTGTATGTATTTATATTGTGGAGATCTGGTTTGGAATTGCTAATGGGCAAATTTTGTCAGTTTTTGACAGTTATCTGCCTGTGACACAATAATGGCAGGTATTGTAGTTTCTCTTTTTTATTTAAGGCTTAACAGGCTGGATTAAAAATTTCAGCAGATAACATTTTAAAATCTTTTCTTATTTTTCCAGAAAATAGAATTTGACATTTCTTGCAAACTGTCTCCTTAGGAGACAGTTTGCATGAAATGTCTGATTCTGTTTTCTGGGAAAAATAAGAAAAATATCATCAATTTGTCATCTGCTGAATTAGCCAAGAGAGTGATAAATGTTAAAAGATAGTCCTCATTTTACTATCCTCATTTTTCACTTGTCTTGAAAATCATTTTTAAATGCTGTAGACAAGAGGGGTATCCACACAAATAGATTTCTTATTATATCACCGGCATACGAAACATGGCATCTAATATATAGTTTTCATCATGCTATTTGTTCATTCTTCTGTTCATCCATATGTTTATGAGTAGTTTGGTTTAAGTTTTGTGTCAAAGGGAGAGAATGACCATAGAAAATATTTCATGATCAATTTCGTGGAGATTGATCATGAAATACATAGCTACAGATACATGTAAGAGGGGGTATCCACATAATATTTTTCTTATTTCTCGATGAAAACATACGTTGTGGGTACTCATTAGAAGCACCTCAGCAAGGCACTTCTAATGAGTACCCACAACATATGTTTTTATTGAGAAATAAGAAAGATATCAGCAGTTTTCAGATGAAAAAAGTGCCTTTTCTGTTGCTATGAAATATTTTCTACGGTCATATTCTCCCTTCCACTGATTCAAGAAGGGCAGTTGTCAGTTTCTGGCAAAAGAATGCACAATACAATGTACTGGTTAACTGTTTAGAGGACTAAGCCTGCCCAGTAAACGTGTGGTTAGGTAAACTGACCGCACTCGACATGACCCCATTGGGTTGACTGGGCCGTAAAACCTCAACACAAACAAACAAAGACACAAAACGATTATGTTTCCTAATGTTTAAAGAGATTCAGTTCTTACATTGATGTTACATACTCAAAGATACATATCGCAAACCCCTTTGTAAACTGGAGTCAAGGTCATGGACAAGCATTTGGCATTAACTTTGGTGGTTGCACCTGCCAGGATTATACTAGAGCTGGGGGATAACATCACTGCATCGTTATATCATGATATTTTTTGTGATGATACTGTATTGTGTACTGATGGTTAGTATCGATACTGCATAATGCACTTTTGATGTATAAAAAGACTTTTAACGACATTTATATTTTTCTAATTTTCCCATAAAATTGGTTCTGACATTTTGACAGTTTGCATGAAATATCAAAGTCTTTATTCTTGAAAAAATAAGAAAAATATTGTAAATTGTCATCTATTGAAATTTTTTACCCAGCATGCTAAGCATCAACACAATACTAGTATAGTAATAACAGGGTTAAAGTATCATAATACAGTCTCATATCAGACACCTGATATTGTTATAATATATTACTAGCTAACAGGTATTTATATGGATTTCTAGGGAAAATAAGTGATATTTCCCAGTCCGACATTATCAGGTCATGCAAAGGACATAAATGACGTCTCGTTAAGGCAATAGAGGACATCATGTAAATATGTCAGAAGAGACAAGAACGTCATTTTAAAGCTATATAACATATATATTAATCAACAATGGTTTTAAAATACAGGAAATAATTCCCATGGGTATTGCAAGTCCTGATAAAAACCTCAGCTAGCGCACACAGTTTTTATCGGGCTTACAACGCCCTAAGGAATTATTTCCCCTTTTCCTCTATGTTAACCTCTGTATAATTTTTTTTTTGTGGGGGGTGGTGGGGTGGGGGGTGGATACCAGCTCTAGTTTATACATAGGCGCCTGTTTACTTGCTCCAGTTCTCCCACAAATATGTTGTGTATGGCAAACAACAATGTTCTGACATGAGCAAACAATCCAAATATGAATATTATTCTTTTTGCACCAAAATGTAACTTATTTGTATTTATTGGAATTGGCTATTTATTTTCACTTCAAAACATATTTTGTAGGTACTTGTTAGATTTGCTTTAGGCAATCATATGAAATGTTCTGTAGCAAAATGTATGGTTGGTGAAAAGATGAACAAAATGTTGCTTTAATTAATCACCATATTTGTTGTAATGAAATGTCAGACTCTTTTTTTTTTTTCCCCCTGAAAATACTGTTTAACATTTCATGCAAATGGATTAATTAGGAGATGATTTGCATAAAATGTCAAACTCTATTTTCAGGCAGAAGATCAGAAAAATATTTCAAGATATTGTCTGCTGAAATTTTTTACCAGAATGCTTAACCTTAACAATTTTAATTTTTCTTCAGCTTCGCCTGTGGATGAATATTCCAACTGTAATGCAGTATATTATTCCTCTTCGTACAGCAGTTATTAGGTAAGATTTGTCTTGTTGTTGAATTGAGGTTTGACATGCCAGTCAACAATATTTTAGTCATGTCTGGGACTTTTACTGGACCTGAAATGAATGACACTCTCAAATCCCACTTTAAGCTACTACCAGTTCTGCCGCAGAGACACCTCACAGCCCATTTGTTTCTCTAGCCCCAGGTTGCAGGGGTTTAAGATTTGTTATCAGCTTGTAAGAAAGAAATAAGATGTGCAAGAGAAATACCCTTTGTCATGTGTAGGCAGTGAAAGCCCAGATCAGCCTCCCTGTATGCAGGCAATGGAATCCTGGATAAGCCTCCCCATATGCAGGCAACAAAAGGCCAGATCAGCCTCCGTATATGTGGGCAATGAAATTCTGGATCAGCCTCCCCATATGCAGGCAACAAAAGGCTAGATCAGCCTACGTATATGCAGGCAGTGAAAGTCTGGATCAGCCTCCCCATATGCAGGCAATGAAAGTCTGGCTCAGCCCCCCTATATGCAGGCAATGAAAGTCTGGATCACCCTCTCCATATGCAGGCAATGAACGTCTGGCTCAGCCTCTGTATATGCTGGCAATAAAAGTCTGGATCAGCCTCCCTATATGCAGGTAATGAAAGTCTGGATCAGCCTCCCTATATGCAGGCAACAAAAGGCTAGATCAGCCTCCTCTTATGCAGGTAACAAAAGGCCACATCAGCCTCCCCATCTACAGGCAATGGAAGCCTCCCCATATGCAGGTAACAAAAGGCCAGACCAGCCTCCCTATATGCAGGCAATGACAGTAGATCAGCCTCTATATATGCAGACAGTGAAAGTCTGGATCAGCCTCCCTATATGCAGGCAATGGAAGCCTGGATCAGCCTCTCCATATGCAGGTAACAAAAGGCCAGATCAGCCTCCCTATATGCAGGCAATGAAAGGCTAGATCAGCCTCATTTTATGCAAGTGGCAAGTCCAGATAAGCCTCCCTGTATGCATGCAACAAAAGCCCAGATCAGCCTCATTTTATGCAGGCAGGGAAAGTCTGGCTCAGCCTCTGTATATGCAGGCAATGAAAGTCTGGATCAGCCTCATTTTATGCTGGCAGTGTCCAGATAAACCTCCCTGTATGCAGGCCCAGATCAGCCTCATTTTATGCATTCAGGGAAAGTCTAGATAAGCCGCCCTATATGCAGGCAACGAAAGCCCAGATAGGCCTCATTTTATGCACGCAGCAAAAGTCCAGATAAGCCACCTAATGCAGGCAAAAGGCCAGATCAGCCTCCCCATATGCAAGCAATGAAAGTCTGGATCAGCCTCCCTATATGCAGGCAACGAAAGCCCAGATCAACCTCATTTCATGCATGCAGCGAATTCCAGATAAGCCTCCCTTTATGCACGCAGTGAAAGTCCAGCTCAGCCTCCGGTATGCTAGGAACAAATATCCAGATCAGGCTCCCTATATTATATGCAGGCAACAAAAGCTCAGATCAGCCTGAGCATATGCAGACAATAGGCCTCGGTGGCTCAGTTGGATGCGTATTCCGACTGGAGACCAGGAGGTCGCGGGTTCAACCCCCGCCGAGGTTGGCAACATTCTTTCGTGGAGATTGATCATGAAATATTTTCTACGGTCATTCTCTCCCTTCCGCTGATTCAAGAAGGGCAGTTGTCAGTTTCTGGCGAAAGAATGTGCACAATACTGGTTAACCGCTTAGAGGACTAAGCCTGCCCAGTAAACGTGTGGTTAGGTAAACTGATTGCGCTCGACATGACCCGATTGGGTTGACTGGGCTATAAAACCTCAACACAAAGAATATGCAGACAATAAAGGTCCAGATCAGCCTGTACATTTATTGTGCAGTCTGAATAGGGCCTTTATCACCTGCTAATAGAATCTGGAATACAGTAGAATATATTGACAGAGAACACACAGATGAGCAGGCTGGTCTTGGACATTGCTGTTCCCATTTGGCATAACCCCAGAAGGGGCTCTTTTCTTGCATTGCATAGCAAATGGTAACTGTCCTTCTGAAATGATTAAGATATTTGTTTGAGCAATGCCATGAGAGGATGGGTCTTTGATGTTATATGAGCAGTGAAGGTCTAGACCAGCCAGCAAAGCCACAGCCAAGTGATGTTAATTTCTTTACAGAAAATACAGTAAAATTCCACTGTGAAGACTACTTGAAAATAAGACCACTCCCCTATTAACCCTTGTCCTGCTGAATAAATTAAGATGCCACGCCCACTTCTAATTTTCAGCCAGTCAGGTTACTTGATACTGATTGTTGTTATAAATTTGCATACTTGATGGCAAACAGTGCAGATCCAGACCCGTTGGCTTTTTCAGAAGCCAATGGATCAGGATCTACACTTTTTGCAAAACAGGATATATCTGGGTTCAGCAGGACAAGGGTTAAGACCAGCTTTCACCTGTTCCACATGGGTTTTTCCTGTTATTCTACATAGCTCTAGATAAGAGTGGGTATCTGCAGATAAGAGTGGGTATCTGCATATATTTTTCTTATTTCTTCACCCAAAATATGTTGTGGGTGCTCATTAAAAGTGCCTCGGCAAGGCACTTCTGATGAGTATCACAGCATATTTTTTTATGAAGAAATAAGAAAAAAAAATATCAGTACTTTTTGGTTGAAAAAAACCCCACATTATATTCAATATTAAGGCCGCCCCACCAATAAGACCACTTTTAGGCAGTACTAAAGGTGGTCTTAATAGCAGAATTTTACTTATTTATAGAACTCAATGAATCTGAAAGCAGTCAATAAA
This sequence comes from Anodontia alba, assembly GCA_964016985.1. Taxonomy (NCBI): domain Eukaryota; kingdom Metazoa; phylum Mollusca; class Bivalvia; order Lucinida; family Lucinidae; genus Anodontia; species Anodontia alba. The sequence goes on along the minus strand of OZ024823.1, from coordinate 51,106,739 downwards.
GACCCTGATCAGAATGTGTGAATGCAACCCTATGTGTTTATTATGTGGGATTGTTCTAGATATGCAGGGATATTTCTGGTATGGGCCTGACCTATTTTGTGAGAGAACTATTAGCAGAGGTATTGTTAAGGAGGAGTATTTATACCCCTGGCATATGAAGTATGCTAAGGGGGTATATAGTTTTTTGTCTTTTCTGTGTCTGTCTGTCTGTGAGTTAACATTTATTTTGTGTCAAAGATTTCTCAAGAACTACTATACCTAGAATCTTGAACTTTTGTACACATGACAAGTATGACTAGTTGTATTGTGGGAAAGAAAATAGGGGCTGTGGGGCCAGGTCCCTTATAGTTATTTCCCTTTGTTCTGGTTATTTGTGTGTGAGTAAACATTTATTTTGTGTCAAAGTTTTCTCAATAACTACTGTACCTAGAATCTTGAAATTTTGTACACATGGCAAGTATGACTAGTTGTATTGTGGGAAAGAAAATAGGGGCTTTGGGGTCAGGTCACTTAGAGTTATTTCCTTTTGTTGTTCTGGCTATTTGTGTGTGAGTAAAAAAATATTTTGTGTTAAAGATTTCTCAAGAACTACTGTACCTAGAATCTTGAAATTTTGTACACATGACAAGTATGACTAGTTGTATTGTGGGAAAGAAAATAGGGGTAATGGGACCAGGCCCTTATAGTTATTTCCCTTTTTTGTTCTGCCTATTTGTGTGTGAGTTAACATTTATTTTGTGTCAAAGATTTCTCAAGAACTACTGTACCTAGAAACTTGAAATTTAGTACACATGACAAGTATGACTAGTTGTATTGTGGGAAAGAATATAGGGGCCATAAGACCAGGTCCCTTAGAGTTATTTCCCTTTGTTGTTCTGGCTATTTGTGTGTGTTAACATTTATTTTGAGTCAAAGATTTCTCAAGAACTACTACACCTAGAAACTTAAATTAAGTACACATGACAAATATGACTAGTTGTATTGTGGGAAAGGGAGGCAGGGTCGGGCCACTGTGGCGAATCCAGCAAGCACCTGAGGAAATTCAGGGTGGGAACACTCAATGTGAACACCCTGAGAGGAAGAGTTTGCGAGGTAGTGGAAACACTATCCCGCAGGAAAGTGGATGTCTGCTGCATTCAGGAGACCAGATACCCTGGTGGCAGCCGCCGCACAATCAAGGGCAAGGACACCAGGTACAAGCTCTACTGGTCAGGAAACGACAAAGGCACTGCTGGTGTAGGAGTGTTTGTGGCAGAAGAGTGGATAGAGAAAGTTTTTGAGGTTCAGAGAGTCTCCGACAGAATTAGTTTAGTGAAACTCATAGTCGGCCAGCGTGTGGTTACCTTTCTGTCTGTGTATGCCCCACAGAGTGGTCTAAGTGATGAGGTTAAGGACCTGTTCTTTGATCAGCTGCATACTGTGACTGCCAGGATCCCAGCATCAGAATTTCTGATCCCATATGGAGATTGGAATGGCCATGTTGGCCGTGCAGGCACTGGATACAGGGAAGTGCATGGTGGGATGGGGTATGGCAGGCCGAAACCAGATGTTGAGGGTGAGAGAATCCTAGAGTACGCCCTAGCATTTGACCTGCTTCTTGGGAACACATGTTTCAAGAAACGTGACAGCCATCTCATCACATGCAAGTCTGGAAACATAGCCATGCAGATAGACTTTATCCTTTTCCGTAGGACCATGCGCAAACTTGTCACAGATGTAAAAGTGATCCCTGGTGAGGAAGTAGCTCTGCAACATCAGCTTCTTGTATGTGACATGAGGATTGATGTGCCTCCAAAATCCAAGCGCAAGTTCACCTCTCGCCTCAAAGTTTGGAAGCTTAAAGACCCTCAGACAAGCAATCATTTCCAGGAGGTCTTCAGCTTGGATGTGAGCACATCAGCAGGTGTAGCTGATGGGGCCACTGAGAATATCTGGAACAAATCAAGACTGCACTGCTCAAGACAACTGAGGAGGTATGTGGCACAACTCGGCCACACCGTTGGTGTCGTGAAACCTGGTGGTGGAATGAACACGTGGAAAAGGCCATTGCTGCCAAGCGGACAGCTTTCAAAGCCTGGAAGGCTGGTAAAGGCACTAGGGCATCATACGATGCAGCCAAACGAAATGCCAGACATGCAATGCACCATGCTCGTCAAGAAGCCGACAAGAAGGTCTACGAGAATATTGACCCCAAGTCTTCAGAAGTCTGCCACCTTGCTAACCAGTTTAGAAGAGAGAACACTGATGTTGTTGGTGACAAACCTGTGAAGAATGATGCAGGAGAGATGTCAATGAGCAAAGACTCAAAGCAGAAGGCCTGGCTAGAGCACTACCAAAGGCTTCTCAACGTTGAGTTTGACTGGGACCCAGACCACCTGTCATATCAACCACCAGTGGAAGGCCCGCCCATCCCAATCACCATTGTTATGGTTAAGAAGGCTGTCTCACAGATGAAGGCAGGCAAAGCACTGGGACCATCAGGCATAGTCGTGGAGATGATACGAGCCTCTGGTGACATGGGCACCTCCATGATCCATGACCTCGCAGTTGCAATCATTCGTGATGGCAAGGTACCCCCTGACTGGGAGCAGAGTTTCATTGTCTGCCTCTACAAGGGAAAAGGGGATGCATTGGAAAGGGGCAACTACTGCGGTCACAAGCTGACAGAGCAGGTTATGAAAATCCTGGAGAGGATTGTGGACGGCCTCATCAGACAGTTGGTGTCAATGGACGATTCCCATTTTGGCTTCGTCCCAGGCAGAGGCACTACAGATGCAATCTTTGTTGTCAGGCAGCTGCAAGAGAAGTATCTAGCTGCCAATAAGAGTACCTTGAAAGGTCATCTGGTGGGCGCTGAGAAAACTTGGTGTGGAGGAGTGGATTGTGCGACTGGTGCAGGGGATGTATGCAAATGCACGGAGCCGTGTCCATGTTGGTGAGGGGTACAGTGAAGATTTTGAAGTGAAGGTTGGTGTTCACCAAGGATCAGTACTCAACCCGCTGCTCTTCATCATTGTGCTTGAAGCCTTATCATGAGAGTTCTGCTCTGGGGTCCCCTGGGAGGACCTCTATGCCGATGACCTTGTTATCATCGCTGAATTGCTTGAGAAATGTGTCAGGAGGCTCTTGACTTGGAATGAAGCAATGGAGAAGAAAGGACTGAGAGTAAATGCAGGAAAGACAAAGATCATGATCTGTGGTACGGGACTGGACCTCCTGTGAGTTTCCATGTGCTGTCTGTTGCACTGGAGTGGGCAGCAACAGCATCTTCTGCAATGGCTGCAGGCACTGGGTGCACAAGAAATGCAGTGGGCTCAAGCGCTTGAAAAAGGACCCTGACTACAGATGTACATGGTGCCAGGGAACTGCATGCCCCTTGGATGGCAGACCACAGAAGGAAGTCCAGGTCGGACCTAACAAGCTTGAGGTGGTAGCTTCCTTTTGCTACCTAGGAGATATGCTCTCAGCAGCAGGTGGCTGTGAACTTTAAACCACAACCCATGTGAAAACCGCCTGGAAGAAGTTCAAGGATCTGCTACCAGTCCTCTCTTTCAAAACACGTGGCCATGTGTACAGCTCTTGTGTGCGGAGCGCAATGCTCCATGCCAGCGAGACTTGGCCATTGACAAAGCCGAACCTCCAGCGTCTGCAGCGAAATGACAGGGCAATGATCAGACAGATATGCAATGTCGGGCCGCAAGACATTGTCACCACCAGGTCCAATGAGCTACTTGTGCGGCTTGGCATTGTGGATCTGGAGCTCATTCTGAAGGAGAGAACTCCGATGGTATGGACATGTGGAATGCTCCAATGGTGCAATCAAGACAGCCTTTGACATACAGGTTGATGGAAAGCGTGGGCCTGGGAGGCCCAAAATGACATGGAAGCAGCTGACAGAGAGGGATTGCAGAGAGTGGAAGCTCTCGGCTATCAACCCTCATGATAGATGTACCTGGAGATCTGGTGTGAGATCTGCCATGCGTGCAGCAAGCCAGCTATCTGGAAGGGGGCCCACTGATGTGGATGTTGCCCCTGTACTTGCACGTTAATCAAAAATCCGATTATGATATTATGAAATAGGAGCCATGGGGCCAAGTCCCTCAGAGTTATTTTCCTTGTTGTTCTGGCTATTTAATTATGTATTTTTGTTTATAACTTCTATACCTGTTTCCAGATTTTGTTTGAATTTGGAGCCAGTTCTTTATTTCCCTTTATAATTCTGACTATTTAGATATGTATTTATCTGAGTAACATTTATTTTGTGTCAAAGATATCTTGAAAACTACTGTACCAAGGAAACTTTAAATTTGGTATAAGGAATAAACAGCATAACACAAATGGACAAACAAGCAAATGATTCACCCTTTTTTTCCCCACAAGGCATCACCATATGCCAAAACATTGAAACCATGTTGTCACTGATGGCCATGGCTGGAGGGTATTAGTGAGCATATGCTCACTTCATGGTCTAGTTTGTGATAATTCTGGGATTATTTACTCCAGTTCTTCATAAAAACATATGTTGTGGGTATTCATTAGAAGTGCTTTGGCAAGGCACTTCTAATGAATACCCACAACATACGTTTTTATGGAGAAATAAGTAAAATTATCCCAGAATTATCACCAAATACATGTACTCTTTAACAGTTCTTCTTAATGAATCTAATGTTATTTTTGGCTGGGCCCCTGTCATAAGCATTTAATGTTTATTTTGCTCAAGCATGGGCATTAAGGATTATTGGGCCATCCATTTTTTCCAAGGATTTCTGGCCTCAATAGCTCAGGCAGATGATGATCACTAGCTTTAGTAGCTCAGTTTACTGGTGATCAGGTGGCAGGTTCAGTCCTCACCGGATTCGACAACATTCTTTTACGGAGATTGATCGTGAAATATTTTCTATGGTCATTCTTTCCCTTCCGCTGATTCAAGAAGGAAAGGTAGTTGTCAGTTTCTTGTGAAAGAATGTACATATAAGTGCTGAATCGTGTAAGGTGAACTGTCGGACTTACCCTGAAGTTTATAGTGTTGACTGGGCCATCAGACTCCCACCCAATCCAGTTAATGATCCATCAAAATTTTGAAAAAACGCATAGAACTTATTAACCCTTGTCCTGCTGAACCAGATAAACCCTGCCTTTGCAAACAGTATAGATCCAGATTAGGAACTGATCTGCACTGTTTGCCATTAAGTATGTGAATTTATAGCAACAATCGAGATCAAATAATCTGATTGGCTGAAAATTAGAAGTGGGCGTGGCATCTTAATTTATTCAGCAGGACAAGGGTTAAGACATGGGCCATTTGCCTAATTTATTGGTACATACTAATTATGTATCAGAAATATCCCTGGATGTGTTGTTAAAAAAACAAAACAAAACAAAAAACAGTAGATCAATTAAATATTTTTTTTAAAGTCAGCTGTCAGGAAAAATCATGATATTCTGCTGTTTTAGGTATATGTGTAAACTGTCAGACAAAGATTTGAGAATGGCTGGAAACAGAAACATGACGGATCTGATGTGGGCCGCTGTTAAGGAACCTCTGGAAACACATTTTAATTTCGACAAGGATGGTCTGGAGTTAGCATTTAAATATTTTACCTGTTCAACACTCACCATTAGGCTAGCCGGAATTGCTCAGATAAATGTAAGTAGGTTTTACTCCTTCTACAGCTTCCAGATTGCTCAGTGATCAGTGCTCCTGACTTAAGATCAAGAGGTCCTGGGTTTGAATCCCGCTAATGGTGGAATTCAGCTTATGACTATACAGGGCTTCATTACACAGAGCCTTTCATTATCATCTCTCCATCGTCTCAGTATGAATTAACCTATTGTAGATTAAATAGACTTTCCCACACTATATATTGGAAGAGTCCAATTTCAATTTTAAGGAGGTGAGGCTATGAGATTTACATATTCCTAGAGAAAAATGGCTAAATTATTTGCAAACAGTGGAGACCCTGATCAGACGCCCACATTCTGTGGCGTCTGATCTGGGTCTGCACGGTTTGCCAAGTACCCTTTTATGGGTCTCCCAATAACAGTGGGTTAAATTTTGTTGAAAGGGACATAAAAACACCAAACCACCATCATCTTGAACAGGGCTGCTGGAGATGCATAACAAAAGGATCTGGATAAAATTTGCATGAAATGTGTCCTGAATCTTATTACTGTACTTCAGATAAGAAAATATTTTAAGAGGAATTGATATGCGTCCAAGGGAGGCAACTCTGTCAAATTTGTTTTGCCTCCCTTCTGAAAAGGGGTCTTCTCTAAAAGGTAAGAATTTGCTCCCTTGGGAGCAAATTCTTACCTTTTAGAGTAGACCCTTTTTTAGAATACAAAAGGTGAATTTGAGAGGTCTAAACGAGATCTCGTCCTTTTGGTTCATCATAATGGATGTCAGCTTTTATTAAAGCTACTTCTTTGTAAAAAAATCAAATTTTGTCATGCTGTCCCAGAAATGCTATTATGTGCTTATCAGTACCAATGCAGCCACCTACTTTAAAAGTTGTCAAGATTAATGTATAGAGGATATTTACTCTTTTGCTGTGAATACCATAAATATTGTCATCAAGTGTAATGAAAACATCAGTATTTTCACGAGTGCGAAGCACGAGTGAAAATACTGATGTTTTCATTACACAGGATGAAAATTGTTATGGTATTCACTGAAAAAAAAGTAAATTTTCTTTTTATTTTATTGTTTACATGACAATGTGCGCTTCTAACATCATAACTTACGCCACCAAACAAAACATGAACATCATGGCGTTGATGTTCAGTGCTTAATATGTGAAGCGCTGGAGCGACAAAAACAAAAATTTTCGACAAATCAAAATAATCTTGATACCAAAATGTTCCTTACAGTCTAAGAAAATGCATACCAACACTTGATAGTTTTGTTCAGAAACAAAGAAGTTAGTCTCTGAAGTGGAGGTAACAGCCACTTCTGAAACAATGACGAAAACCGAAGTCGTCCAAAGCGAGGAGTGAAAATATAAATCGTATCAGTCACAAGTGAAATGATACGATATCATTTCACTTGTGATTGATACCACTTTTATTTTCACCAGATATACACTGATTCACTGCTAACAATAAAATAAATAACACCATAATCTCTGATAAAGTGCTGCAATGTAAATCTTTTAGAATATCTACATAAGTGTAGTGAGCCAAAAAGTGCATGGGAATGGAGAACACCTGTATACGTAGGTTTTCCAGTAAATATTAGTCTATTGTATTCTATTCTGTGCTATATTCAGTCTGGGGTTTTATTTTTAGACAACATGCATAAGGTCAATGGTGCATTGTGGATCAACAATTGATTCACTTCCCTGTCTCAACCAAACCATATTTTGTCTATGCCCGTGGGCATGATCGTAGACAATAATGAAGGAAATGGGCCCTAATGCCATAAGCAAATTGGGGATGCCCTAGTTAGCCTGTTCATTTGCACAGTCTGATTAGGGTGTTTTCTGCTCCTCATTATATTCTGTAATATCCATTGAGTCATTATTAAGCAGGCAACCAAGACCCTGAACAGATTGCGCGAATGTGCAGTTAGATAGGAGGCTGTTCTCCCCATATGGCATGAGAGCTCTTTCCCACATTGTACATCATTTATATACTGGGCAAATCATTTAACCGGCCACTTTCGTTTTCTTGGTAAATCCTATTAAATGTGAATGGATTGAAATAAACTTGGTCTAAAATAGTTTTCTTGACGTTCTAATATGATTAGCTGGCAAAGATTAAGGCAATTTTGAGATAAAAATGTGGTTTCTAGCAAAATTTAAAAAAAAATATTAAATGTGAATGCGCAGTCCTTATTCTATGAATTTCCATTAAAAAAAATAAACAGCCACAGTTGAAACTTCATCACTAAGAATAAAAACATTAAAAACCACAGCTTTGTCAAAGTGCAAAGATAGAAAGTGACAATGAAGTTTCAAAATTTTGAATTTTATAACTTTCCGTTCACCTCAATGGAAACTTAGTCAGTCCATAATGCAAGAACAATTCTGCCATTCCATTTCCATCCTGCTTTTTAGCTCACCTGAGCAAAAGCTCAGGGTGAGCTATTGTCATCACCCTATGTCCGTCGTCCGTCGTCGTACGTCGTACGTCGTCCGTCGTCCGTTGTCCGTCGTCAACAATTAGTTTGTTAACACTCTAGAGGTCACAGTTTTGACCCAATCCTGACGAAACTTGGTCAGAATGTTTGCCTCTATGAAATCTAGGTCAAGTTCGATACTGGGTTACTTGGGGTCAAAAACTAGGTCACCAGGTCAAATCAAAGAAAAACTTGTTAACACTCTACAGGTCATAGTTTTGACCCAATCTTGATGAAACTTGCTCAAAATGTTTGCCTCTATTAAATCTAGGTCAAGTTCGAAACTGGGTCACCTGGGGTCAAAAACTAGGTCACCAAGCCAGATCAGCAGAAAACCTTGTTAACGCTCTAGCGGTCACATTTTTTAAGCAATCATTGTGAATCTTGCTCAATATATTTGTCTTGATGATTTCTAGGTCAAGTTCGAAACTGGGTCACCTGGGGTCAAAAACTAGGTCACCTGGCCAGATCAGCAGAAAACCTTGTTAACACTCTAGCAGTCACATTTTTGAAGCAATCATCATGAATCTTGCTCAATATGTTTGTCTTGATGATTTCTAGGTCAAGTTCAAAACTGGGTCACTTGGGGTCAAAAACTAGGTCACCGGGCCAAATCAGCAGAAAACCTTGTTAACACTCTAGCGGTCACATTTTTGAAGCAATCATCATGAATCTTGCTCATTATGTTTGTCTTGATGAATTCTAGGTCAAATTCCAAACTGGGTCACCTGGGGTCAAAAACTAGGTCACCTGGCCAGATCAGCAGAAAACCTTGTTAACACTCTAGCGGTCACATTTTTGAAGCAATCATCATGAATCTTGCTCAAAATGTTTGTCTTGATGATTTATAGGTCGAGTTCGAAACTGGGTCACTTGGAGTCAAAAACTAGGTCACCGGGCCAAATCAGCAGAAAACCTTGTTAACACTCTAGCGGTCACATTTTTGAAGCAATAATCATGAATCTTGCTCAAAATGTTTGTCTTGATGATTTCTAGGTCAGGTTCGAAACTAGGTCACGTGGTGTCAAAAACTAGGTCACCTGGCCAAACCAGCAGAAAACCTTGTTAACACTCTAGCGGTCACATTTTTTGAAGCAATTATCATGAATCTTGCCCAAAATGTTTGACTTGATGAGTTCTAGGATATGTTTGAAACTGGGTCACTTGGGGTCAAAAACTAGGTCACCGGGCCAAATCAGCAGAAAACTTTGTTAACACTCTAGCGGTCACATTTTTGAAACAATCATCATGAATCTGGCTCAAAATGTTTGTCTTGATGATTTCTAGGTCAAGTTCGAAACTGGAACACCTGGGGTCAAAAACTAGGTCACCGGGCCAAATCAGCGTAAAATCTTATTATCACTCTAGTGGTCACATTTTTCAAGCAATCATCATGAATCTTGCACAAAATGTTTGTCTTGATGAGTTCTAGGTCAAGTTCGAAACTGGGTCACTTGGTATCAAAAACTAGGTCACCGGGCCAAATCAGTGGAAAACTTTGTTATAATCATTTTGAACTTTGATCAGAATGTTTGCTTTGATCAGTTCTAGATCAGGCTCTCAAAGTGCTATGTTGCTAAGGTGAGCGTTACAGGGCCATCATGGCCCTCTTGTTTGAGTTTTGCTATCCTGAAAATTTATTCAGTGAAAAATCTTAAAAGTTTATCAGCTACTTTTTAGCTCACCTGAGCAAAAGCTCAGGGTGAGCTATTGTCATCACCCTATGTCCAACATCCGTCGTCGTCCGTCGTCAGTCGTTCGTCGTCAACAATTAGTTTGTTAACACTCTAGAGGTCACAGTTTTGACCCAATCGATGAAACTTGCTCAGAATGTTTGCCTCTATGAAATCTAGGTCAAGTTCGATACTGGGTTACTTGGGGTCAAAAACTAGGTCACCAGGTCAAATCAAAGGAAAAACTTGTTAACACTCTACAGGTCATAGTTTTGACCCAATCTTGATGAAACTTGCTCAATATGTTTACCTCTATTAAATCTAGGTCAAGTTCTAAGCTGGGTCACTTGGGGTAAAAAACTAGGTCACCGGGCCAGATCAGCAGAAAACCTTGTTAACGCTCTAGCGGTCACATTTTTGAAGCAACATCATGAATCTTGCTCAATATATTTGTCTTGATGATTTCTAGGTCAAGTTCGAAACTGGGTCACCTGGGGTCAAAAACTAGGTCACCTGGCCAGATCAGCAGAAAACCTTGTTAACACTCTAGCAGTCACATTTTTGAAGCAATCATCATGAATCTTGCTCAAATTGTTTGTCTTGATGATTTCTAGGTCAAGTTCGAAACTGGGTCACTTGGGGACAAAAACTAGGTCACCTGGCCAGATCAGCAGAAAACCTTGTTAACACTCCAGCGGTCACATTTTTGAAGCAATCATCACGAATCTTGCTCATTATGTTTGTCTTGATGAATTCTAGGTCAAATTCGAAACTGGGTCACCTGGGGTCAAAAACTAGGTCACCGGGCCAGATCAGCAGAAAACCTTGTTAACACTCTAGCGGTCACATTTTTGAAGCAATCATCATGAATCTTGCTCAATATGTTTGTCTTGATGATTTCTAGGTCAAGTTCGAAACTGGGTCACTTAGGGTCAAAAACTTGGTCACCAGGCCAGATCAGCAGAAAACCTTGTTAACACTCTAGCAGTCACATTTTTGAAGCAATCATCATGAATCTTGCTCAAAATGTTTGTCTTGATGATTAATAGGTCGAGTTCGAAACTAGGTCGTTTGGAGTCAAAAACTAGGTCACCGGGCCAAATCAGCAGAAAACCTTGTTAACACTCTAGCGGTCACATTTTTGAAGCAATAATCATGAATCTTGCTCAAAATGTTTGTCTTGATGATTTCTAGGTCAGGTTAGAAACTGGGTCATGTGGTGTCAAAAACTAGGTCACCAGGCCAAACCAGCAGAAAACCTTGTTAACACTCTAGCGGTCACATTTTTGAAGCAATCATCATGAATCTTGCTCAAAATGTTTGTCTTGATGAGTTCTAGGATATGTTTGAAACTGGGTCACTTGGGGTCAAAAACTAGGTCACCGGGCCAAATCAGCAGAAAACCTTTTTAACACTCTAGCTGTCACATTTTTGAAACAATCATCATGAATCTGGCTCAAAATGTTTGTCTTGATGATTTCTAGGTCAAGTTCGAAACTGGAACACCTGGGGTCAAAAACTAGGTCACCTAGCCAAATCAGCGTAAAATCTTGTTATCACTCTAGCGGTCACATTTGTCAAGCAATCATCATGAATCTTGCACAAAATGTTTGTCTTGATGAGTTCTAGGTCAAATTAGAAACTGGGTCACTTGGTTTCAAAAACTAGGTCACTGGGCCAAATCAGCAGAAAACTTTGTTATAATCATTTTGAACTTTGATCAGAATGTTTGCCTTGATCAGTTCTAGATCAGGCTCTCAAAGTGCTATGTTGCTCAGGTGAGCGTTACAGGGCCATCATGGCCCTCTTGTTTTTAATAGCAAACGTCAAATACAGTTTATGGAGTTTTAAGCCAAATGGTGGCCGGTTAGAACTTTTGACTTGTGTATTTTCCTGCATTCTCAATGACTTACATGTACAGTCATAGCTCTAGATAAGAGGAGGTATCCACATAATATTTTTCTTATTTCTCCATGAAAACTGCAAGATGCTTCTAATGATTACCCACAACATATGTTTTCATAGAGAAATACGGTAAGATGAATATCAGGGCCCAGTTGTTCAAAGTGTTGTTAGCTTAACGAGCTCGTTAAGGGCCATTTCGTTAACTGTTCTAGCGGATTCAATACACAATATTCTGATATTTTTTGCTGAAAAAATGTGAGTAGCTTTTGCACTGCAAAAGCTACTCACATATTTCTTCAGCAAAAAATTTCAGCATATTTGCGTATCACTCGATGTAAATTTTAACAAATCGTTAACTAACGACATCGTTAGCTTTGAACAACTGGGCCCAGTACTTTTGGTTGTACAAAGGGGCTTTATCTGCTGCTGTGACATTCTTTGTCTGGAAATGATTCATCTAAGCAAGATGAATATAGCTTGACATTCTGTGTAATCACAGTGCTCAAGAAAAGGGTTTGATGCAAAGAGTATTTTACCCCCTGCTTTTAAGGTCAGTGCTTAAATGCCCATTTACAATGCTTAACTCTTAAAGAAAAGTGTAGCATACAAAATCCAAATTTTTTTTCAGAGAAAATAAAGCTTGGCATTTGATGTGAATTGTCTGCCAAGCTTTCTTTCTTCTGAAAAAAAAAGAAAAAAAAAAAAACACGTAGAAATGTATGTCATTAGTGCTTAATGGGTTAAACCCTTTCTGATCTATTGTACTGCTACTGGTCACAAAAGAATCAATGTGAGGGAAATTGCTTTTTATTTAGAAGTTGTAAAATTCACTGACAATAGTACCACTAAATTTGATTTCAATGCTGAAACACAGTCATTGAGTATTTTTACCCCCTCAACTTCAGTTCCAATGCTGGTTTTCAAAAAAATCAATGTGAAAATACACTTTACTCCCTCTTATCTAGAACTCTGTAATCATCTCTATAATATATCAATTCACGTGAAATGTCAAGCTCTATTTTGTGAGGAAAAAAAAAAAAATCACTGACTGTAAGTTAATTGTGTCATAGGCATAGTAAAGGTTAATTCATGCTTGGCATGCAGAGTATCTTTCCAGTAGACAACATTATTTTAGATGTTCTTCTCTTACTTTTCTTATAAAATAAGGTTTGACATTTTATGGAAATTGTCTCATAAGGGGGGGTGCGTGGTTATGTGAGGCAAAGGTGTCATGTATCTTACGTCACCGGGACGTCCAACTGATATTGGCTTCCAGTTGGGCAAGGCCTGCTATCCTTGCAGCAGGTAAGGTTTGAGGGGAATGTTTTTATTATGCCCCGCCATTTTCAGTGGGGTGGGGGGGGTGGGGGGGGCTGCATATAGTATCACCATTGTCCGTACGTCCGTCCGTTCCTTCCGTACATAACACAAATGGTTTCCGTGCGGTATCTTTTGAAAGGATTGGTGTATTGGATTGAAATTTTATACACAGGTATATACATTGTAATCATAAAATGTAGGTCAAGTTCGATTTAGGGTAAAATCCACCAATTATTTTGGGAGTCATGGCCCTTTTTCAACTTTGAAAAATGGTTACCGTTCCATAATTTGAAAAGATTAGTGAATTGGATTCATATTTTATACACAAGCATATAATTATAAAATCCACCTATTATTTAGGGAGTTTTGGCCCATTTTCAACTTTGAAAAATGGTTTCCATTCCATAACTTTTGAAAAGAATAGTGTATTGGATTCATATTTTAAACACAAGCATATAATTATAAAATATAGGTCAAGTTTGATTTAGGGTAAAATCCACCAATTATTTTTGGAGTTACAGCCTTTTATCAATGTTGAAAAATAGTTGAAAAATGGTTTCCATTCGATATCTTTTGAAAAGATTAGTGTATTGGATTCAAATTTTATACACAGGTATATAATCATAAAATGTAGGTCAAGTTCCATTTAGGGTAAAATCCACCAATTATTTTGGGAGTTATGGCCCTTTTTCAACTTTGAAAAATGATTCTGTTCCATAATTTGAAAAGATTAGTGAATTGGATTCATATTTTATACACAAACATATAATTATAAAATATAGGTCAAGTTTGATTTAGGGTAAAATCCACCAATTATATTTGGAGTTCTGGCCCTTTTTCAACGTTGAAAGATAGTTTCAGTTTGATATCTTTTGAAAACATTAGTGTATTGAATTCATTTAACACACAGGTATATCATCATAAAATAGAGGTCGTTCAAATTAGGGTAAAATCAACCCATTATTATGGGAGTTATGGCCCTTTTTCACCTTCAGAAGATGTTTTCCTTCCGATATCTTTTTAAAAAACATTGATTTGTGTATTGGATTCATATTTTATTTCCAGGTATATAATCATAAAATATGGTCAAGTTTTGATTTAGGGTAAAATCTGCCAATTATTATGAGATTTATGGCCTTTTTTCAACTTCATTTTTTGCAAAATGCCTGCGTGTGGGTCAGGATGGCCCTGGGCGGGGATATCTGTGTCATACTGACATATTTCTAGTTTCTTCTGTTTCTTCACTTTTGTTCATTTTCCTTTCTCCCCTCAGTCCCCTGTCCCTCTCTTTCATCTCCTCTTCTAGCTCTTCTATCTCTCTTCTCCCTTTCTCTGGGAGCTGAAACAAAATGACCCACAAGGGTTGACGTGTCATTAAATCCCAACACAAAGTCTCATAAGGCAACAAGCTGCATAAAATTTCAAACCCTGTTTTCAGTACAAGACATTTTGAACCTTGTTTATTTTCTCAGAAAAATAGCTGACATTTAATGCAGAGTTGTCTCGTAAGGAATGTCAAACCCTGTTTTCTTATAAAAATAAGAAAAGTACCATCAGTTTTTTGTCTGTTGAATTCCAGTATATTTTGTGTGCTCAAGATGAGTCATTTCAAACAATAATTCTAATGCACTTGCGTATATAACACGACATCTGATTGGATAACGTCAAAAATTTGCGACAGTATATTCTGCATTATACTGTCGGAAATCCGATATCATCACATAAAGTCGCTTCTCATTGGCTGGCATTTGGTTTTATGCAGCGCACAGCACTTGTTGCTTTGTGCAAACAGTACATTTTTTCAACAGAAAAAATGAATCAATGCATTAGAATTGGGATAACTGCATTCAAATTTGTCATTTTGGTATGTAAATCGGCAGTTACATGGTTGGAAGGTCTGTTTTACGGCGACTCTGACTTTGGGGAGGTAAGTCTTTTCAGCGTCGCATTAAAATTTGAATGCAGTTATGCCCTAAGTAGCTTCATAACATACTCTTGTAAGGAACTACTCAAATATAAATAGTCTTACCCATAAGCCAGCCTCAGTGGCTCATTTGGATGTGCGTCCAGCTGGTGATCAGGAGGTTGTAGGTTCCACCCCTGCTAGGTCAGCAACATTCTTTCATGGAGATTGATCATGAAATATTTTCTACTGTCATCCTGTCCCTTCTGCTGAGTCAAGGAGGGCAGTTGTCAGTTTCTGGCAAAAGAATATGCACAGTACTGGTTAACTGCTTACTAAGCCTACCCAGTAGACATGTGGTTAGGAAATCTGACGTTGCTCGACTTGAGCCAGTTGGGTTGACTGGGCCGTAAAACCTCAACACAAGCAAACCCATATACCTGTTTGTTAACCCTTTTAGCCAAAACAGATACCTGTGCAAATAGTGTAGATCCAGATGAGATAGCTCATAGTGAGCACTCTCATCTGGAACTACAGTGTTTGCTTCTGTTTTTGATTTTTTGCATCAGTGGATAGTCCAAATTCAAGAAAGGGAGAGTCCACTTCAAAAACTAAGGGTGGAAAGGCTTAAAGTCTATTGCCTGAGTTCTCATAAGATCGAAATGTAGGCAACAAGTGCAGAAGCTTAGTTTGATCCACTTGTTTATTTATTTATTTTCAGAATCAAATTACCCTATACAATGAGAGTTGTAACAATGAATCTCTGATGGATGCTGAAAGGTAAGAACACTGAATAACAGAGTCTGTCTTCTGGCATGTACAAACATAGTATTCCCAGGCAGTGTGTACACTTGCACAGGTTCAATTAATATAGGGATCAAACATAGTTTTTCATGCATTAACATTCCCCAGGTCCCGAGGGAGGTGTTGAAAACCGAGGCCAGAGGCAGCAGTTTTCAAGAGCTCCCCAGGGACCTGGCAAATGTTAATGCATTGAAAAACTATGTTCGATTGCTATTATTGCATAAAAACTGAAAAATTTGCTACATTTCGCGTTATTTCTTGCACTATTTTGTTTGCCTTTTTCCTGATGTCGCGCGAACGCTATTTTCACGGACTATGCTCATTCTAGGGCAGGGCAGGGCAGTACACATCTCGTGACGGTAGCAATTCTGTGGCCCCGGTACGAGCATATTGAAAGTTTAGTAGCCGTGCATTAACAGGGTGTTAATTTCCTTGTTAATACACGGCTTTTCGCCAGTTAATGCACGGCTGTTAATAATGTGCAACACTGCTTTTTATGCAATAGTATCTATATATAATGGTCTAGAATTATCAAGGTGGATTCATTCCTCTAGATAAGGCATTTTTTCAACCAGCAGTTATCCATATACACACACACTTGATAACTCGATAAAAGCCTGTTGCAGGCAAGCGTCCCCCGAGGTTATAGCTTTGTCAGTAAAGGGTTATGACTTTTAAATCCGTATGATAGGATAAACCCAAAACCACACGCACATCTTCAGACCATGCAGAACTAAACTGCATAGTTTCAAAATGATTGGTAGAAAATTCTAGGAGAAGTTGCACCCACAAGGTATCTATTCCAATATTATTTGGAGGTGGAAAAAAAACTAAAGTGGAAAAGTTGATAAAAAATAATGGGAGGATAACCCCAAAACCACACGCACATCTTCAGACCCTGTAGAACAAGTATGCATAGTTTAAAAATGATGGGTGGAAAACTGTAGGATGAGTTGCCACCACAAGGTATCTGTTCTGATACTAATTGGGACCTGAAAAACGTCAAAAAAAAAAGTGGAAAAAAGTTGATGAAAAATGAGGGGAGGATAACCCCCAAAACACATGCACATCTTCAGACCATGACAAAAACACCTGCAAAGTTTCAGAAAGTTTAGTGTAAAACTGTAAGAGGAGTTGCGCCTACAAGTTACCCATGTCATTGTGTCAAAACTAAAAAAAAACCAGAAAAGGTTTTTGGAAAAAAAACAACAAATGTCCCCCCTCCCCCACCCGATCCCGCCACAGTTGTCATTCTTGAACGCAACACATCTCGTTTTGTTCTACATTTGTACCAAGCATCATCAAAATATTCC
Source organism: Anodontia alba (assembly GCA_964016985.1). Taxonomy (NCBI): domain Eukaryota; kingdom Metazoa; phylum Mollusca; class Bivalvia; order Lucinida; family Lucinidae; genus Anodontia; species Anodontia alba. The sequence goes on along the minus strand of OZ024823.1, from coordinate 51,089,702 downwards.
ATAGGGTATTCTAGTTACAGAGCATAGACAAGAAATCAAATGTATGTGACATGTCATCTGGTCCTGTTCTTCATTACTACCAAGTATCATCAAATATTCCAAAGAGTGTTTGACTTAGCAGACACTAAATCATTGCATAATCTGTGTCAAATATAACAAAGGAAGGAAGGCAGAATTGTCATTCTTGTAAGGAACATGTCGTCTTGTCCTATTCTACAGTTCTACAAGGTACCATCAAAATATTCTGAAGGGTATTCCAGTTACAGAGCAGATGAGAAATCTGTTTCAAACAAAACAAAGGGAGACAACTCCAAAAGTAAGAAAGCCAGAGTTGTCATTCTTGTACGTGACAAGTCGTCTGGTCCTGTTCTACATTTCTACCAAGTACCATAAAAATATTCCAAAGGGATTTTGACTTAAAAGCGGACACGAAATCAATGGATAATCATTGTCAGACATAAGAAAGGGAGATAATGCCAAAAGTAAGAAAGGCAGAGTTGTCATTTTGTACATAATAGGTTGTCTGGTCCTGTTCTACATTTCTACAAAGTATCATACAAATATCCCAAAGGGTCTTTGACTTACAGAGATGACACAAAATCAATGGATAATCACTGTCAGACATAACAAAGGGAGATAACTCAAAAAGTAAGAAAGGCAGAGTTGTCATTCCTGTACGTGACACGTCGTCTGGTCCTGTTCTGCATTTCTACAAAGTATCATAAGAAGATTTAAAAGGGTCTTTGACTTACAGAGCGGACACGAAATCAATGGATTATCATTATCAAATATAACAAAGGAAGATAACCCAAAAAGTAAGAAAGGCAGTTGTCATTCTTGTATGTGACACGTCATCTGGTCCTGTTCTACATTTCTGCCAATTACCATCGAAATATACTGAAGGGCATTTCAGTTACAGAGCAGACAAAAATCTATTTTAAACAAAAACAAAGGGAGATAACTCCAAAAGTAAGAAAGCCAGAGTTGTCATTCTTGTACGCGACACGTCATCTGGTCCTGTTCTACATTTCTACCAAGTATCATAAAATATTCCAAAGGGTCTTCGACTTACAGAGCGGACACAATGGATAATCTCTGTGAAATATTACAAAGGGAGATAACACCAAAAGTAAGAAAGGCAGTGTTGTCATTCTTGTACACGACACCTTGTCTGGTCCTGTTCTACATTTCTACCAAGTATCCTAAAAATATTCCAAAGGGTCTTTGACTTACAGAGCAGATACAAAATCAATGGATAATCACTGTCAGACATAACAAAGGGAGATAATGCCAAAAGTAAGAAAGGCAGAGTTGTCATTCTTGTCTGGTTCTATTCTACATTCCTACCAAGTATCATAAAAATATTCCATAGGGTCTTTGACTACAGAGCGGACACGAAATCAATGGATTATACCTGTCAAATATAACAAAGGGAGATAACGCCAAAAGAAAGAAAGGCAGAGTTGTCATTCTTGTATGCGACATGTAGTCTGGTCCAGTTCTACATTTCTGCCAAGTACTATCGAAATATTCCAAAGGGTATTCGAGTTACAGAGCGACACGAAATCTTTTTCATATAAAACAAAGGGTGATAACTGCAAAAGTAAGAAAGGCAGAGTTGTCATTCTTGTAGGTGACATGTCATCTGGTCCTGTTCTACATTTCTACCAAGTATCATCAAAATATTCCAAAGAGTATTCAAGTTACAGAGCGGACAAGAAGTTTTACGCCGATGCTGATGCCGACGCCAACGGGATCCATCCAAAAAACAATATGTACCCCCCCCTCCACCCCCTTTGGTAGGGGGGACATAACTAAGTTGAAAAAAAAAGCAAAAAGTTGAAAAAAGATAATGGCAGGATAACCCAAAACACTACAAGCACACCTTTGGACCATGTACAACAAGTATGCATAGTTTTTAAATGATCAATGGAAAAGTTTAGGAGGAATTGTGCCCACAAGATATCTATTCTAATACTAATCAGACCTGGAAAAAACTGAGTTGAAAAAATGGAAAAGTTGATAAATAATAATAGGAGGATAATCCCAAAACCACATGCACATCTTCAGACTATGTAGAACAAGTATGCATAGTTTCAAAATGATCGGCGTAAAACTCTCGGAGGAGTTGGGCCCACAAAGTATCTATCATAATACTAATCAAACCCGGAAAAAACTAAGTCAAACTAGAAAAAGTGTCCATAGGACACGGATGCCCCGCCAAAATGCCATTCAGGAAAAGGTTACATATGTAATTGTGACAGGTACAGCATGAAGTTATTATTAAGATTGATATCCTTTTTATAGAACTATATGGAACTTAGACAAGGGCAGATAATTCATAAACCAAATAAGCAAGAATGTCTTCCATGTTCATTACACATCGCCTCAATGTCATGCATTCATCTATAAAGTTTCATAAATATATTCCATATGGTTTAGGAGTTATGGCCCACACACGGTTTACTATACGGAACTAAGTCAAGGGCAGATAATTCAAAAGCCAACAAGCAAGAGTTGTCTTCCTTTTTCACGACACATTGTCTCAATGTCATGCATGCACCTGTAAAGTTTCATAAATATATTCCATACGGTTTAGGAGATATGGCCCACACACGGTTTACTATATGGAACTTAGTCAAGGGCAGATAATTCAAAAACCAAACAAGCTAGAGTTGTCTTCCTTTTTCACAACACATTGTCTAAATGTCATGCATGCACCTGTAAAGTTTCAAAAATATATTCGAAACGGTTAAGGAGCTATGGCCCACACACGGTTTACTATATGGAACTAAGTCAAGGGCAGATAATTCAAAAACCAAACAAGCTAGAGTTGTCTTCCTTTTTCACAACACATTGTCTCAATGTCATGCATGCACCTGTAAAGTTTCAAAAATATATTCGAAACGGTTAAGGAGTTATGGCCCACACACGGTTTACTATATGGAACTAAGTCAAGGGCAGATAATTCAAAAACCAAACAAGCAAGGGTTGTCTACCTTTTTCACGACACATCATCACAATGTCATGCATGCATCTGTAAAGTTTCATATATTCCCTACAGTTAAGGAGTTATGGCCCGGGCACAGTTTACTATATGGAAATTAGTCAAGGGCAGATCATTCAAAAACCAAATAAGCAAGAGTTGTCTTCCTTTTTCACGACACATCATCTCTATGCCATACACGCACCTGTAAAGTTTCATAAATATATTCCATACGGTTAAGAGTTATGGCCTGGACACGGTTTACTATATGGAACTAAGTCAAGGGCAGATAATTCAAAAACCAAACAAGCAAGAGTTGTCTTCCTTTTTCATGACACATCGTCTCAATGTCATGCATGCACCTGTAAAGTTTCATTAATATATGCGATAAGGTTAAGGAGTTATGACCCAGACATGGTTTACTATATGGAACTAAGTCAAGGGCAGATAATTCAAAAACAAACAAGCAAGAGTTGTCTTCCTTTTTCATGACACATCGTCTCAATGTCATGCATGGTGTGGGGGGGGGGGGGGGGGGGGGGGGGTGGTGACATAACTAAGTTTCATAAATATATTCCAAACAGTTAAGGAGTTATGGCCTGGACACGGTTTACTATATGGAACAAAGTCAAAGGCAGATAATTCAAAAACCAAACAAGCAAGAGTTGTCTACCTTTTTCACGACACATCCTCTCAATGTCTAGCATGTACCTGTAAAATTTCATAAACATATTCCATACGATTAAGCAGTTATAGCCCGGACACGAATTGGGACGGACGTACAGGACGGACGGTCAAGGGCAGATAATTCAAAAACCAAACAAGCAAGGGTTGTCTTCCTTTTTCACGACACATCGTCTCAATGTCATGCATGCACCTGTAAAAGTTCATAAATATATTCCATACGGTTTAGGAGTTATGGCCTGGACACCGTACATACATACGGGAAGGACCGACAGGGGTAACACGTAATGCCCTTCCGCTGATCTTCAAATAGGTGGTTGCTAAAAAAGTGGAAAAAGTTGATAAAAAAATAATGGGAGGATAATCCTAAAACCACATGCACATCTACAGACCAAGTAGAACAAGTATGCATAGTTTCAAAATGATCCGTGGAAAACTCTAGGAGGAGTTGCGCCCACAAGGTATCAATTCTAATAGTACTCCAACCTGGGAAAAACTTAGTCAAAAAAGTAGAAAAAGTTGATAAAAAAAATGGGAGGATGACCCTAAAACCACATGCACATCTACAGACCATGTTGAACAAGTACATGTATGTATAGTTTCAAAATGATCCATGGAAAACCCTAGGAGGATTTGCATCCAAAATGTATCTATTCTAATAGTAATCTAAACTGAAAAAAAAAAAAAAAATACTAAGTAGAAAAAGTGGAAAAAGTTGCTAAAAAATTATGGGAGGATAACCCCAAAACCAGATGCACATCTTCAGACAGTGATTTCAAAAAGATTGGTTAAAAACTGTAAGAGGAGTTGTGTCCACAAACTACCCATCTCTTTGTGTCTATGGATGGATGGACAGACGGACGAACCCATTTTAATAGACCCCTTTGACTAACGTCGGGGGACAAAAGTAACGCGAGACATTCACATTATTACTGTAGTAACTTGATCTGGTATCACATCAAGTGGATGAGCTGATATCTTAGGATGACACGAAGCGTTGAGAGTGATCCGATGATATTAGCTCATCCATGAGATGTGATACAGTACACCAGATCAAGTTACTACAGTATTGATGTCCATACTACAGTAATGATGTAACCATAATTGATGCTTATCACCGTCAATCGTCAAATTACCATAAAAGCTTGTTAAAATTAATGAAAACAAATGCATTTTTTCTTCGCATGGGTCTATATTTTGATAAACAAAATGGGAGCCACTGATCAACTGTGTTATGCTGATACCTGCGATAAACAGATCAGAGTTGCAGTGTATTTATCTGGATTCTCTTATATTCAGCTTTGGTATGCTGTTCTGGTATGACCTTAAGGTGGTACTAAAGTCAGAGGTTGATTTTTCAAAAAATCTAACTTTTTTTCTAATATGTTTTATTTGAAAGTAGGATCTGTGGCGAATAAGAAAATGATTAAAAAAGTATATGTCGCTGTGCAAAATTTTGCGGCAGCGCCCCAAAAAGAGGGCTGGTCAGGTGCACAAATTTTGATTATTTTATTACATGAAAAAAAAAGAAAAATTTCCTTTAATTAAGCCTCAGATGAAAGGAAAGTTGGCAATATGTTGTGTTATAAAGCTTATATTACATCTTTGATCATATTTCAATATAGTGAACCAGAAATATCAACAATTTGATCACATTTCAAGGGGAAAAAATGCGTTTTTTTACTCTTACCGAGATCCATATAACATAGCCAACAGAAACAAAAATAATTCAAAACCTAATAATTAAAAAAAATCTATTTCTAAAATCTAACTTTTTCTTATACTCCTTCAGATGATAAAACATTTTATTATCTATCAAAAACTGAAAAGAAATTGAAAGGTCGCTGTTGAAATTTTTACGTTATTTTTGTTTTTGAATTACCTCCTTTGACCAAAAGAAAAGCACAAAATCACAGATTTTTCGCCTGAGTGACCCTACAGCCTTCATGCACTATCTATCCAGTTGAACCAAGTATTAGATAATCAAAAGAACTAGTTTTAGCTCTTGCATCATCCATGTTGTATTACACATACAAGAGTTATGGCCCCTGAAATTGTGAAAAATCAATAATATTAACCCTTGTGCACCAGTCATTATTTCTTATCCAATTTGTACCAGCTTGGTATATAAAGTCTTCAAGTATTATTTGATTTCATCAAACTGCACCGAGTATTAAATAATCAAAAAAAAAAACAAAAAACGCCTGGTTTCATCTCTTGAACCAGCCATACTGTATCATATACGTAAGAGTTATGGCCCCTGAAACTGTGAAAAAATAAAACACTATTTTTTATGTACTGTATACACTTAAGTCATTATTTATTGTCTGATTTGAATCAAATTGGAAAAAAAAGGTTAGACAGGACAAAGATTTTGACTTTTCTTGAACCTGCCATAACAAATTAACCCTTGAAGAGTTATGACCCCTGAAATAGGAAAAAATCTCAGTGTTTAAACTTTTGTAGAGTTTTCTATTGATCATCTGAATTTTGCGAAACTAGGGAAAAAGTTAGATGACCACAAGATTCTGTATCATTTTTCAATTTTTTGAGTCACATGATGCATGCCATAGTTAAGCCCTGCTTGAATCAATATAATAATCATTTTAAAAAATCATTAATTACAAGCCTGTACATTGTTTACACCCTGTTACCCCAATGATATATATAGTAACTGGGGTACACATTATAAGGCAAACTTTCATGAAGCTTCTGATTATAAGCTTAGTTCAGTTTTTTTTTGCAAATTTGTGTGTGTGTGTGTGTGTGTGTGTGTGTTTTAACTGAATATCATTTTTACCTTAATTATTTGGATAGACAGGCCTGTGCAAACAGTGTAGGCCCAAATCAGATGCTGCAGAATTCAGTTTAATTCCTCTCTGCTGCACCATACATTTGAGTATTATTTGTATCCATTCCATTTCAAAATGTAAAACATGTGTCTAACAAGAAAAAATACTGAGTCTTATTTGAAAGTTATACTCCAGAAGACAAATGTAGCCTTTTATTGAAAATTAGAATATTTTCTGTAATTTCTATCAGTTAACTTATCTATACATTCCTTGCAGCCATTCATTTACTTGGCAAGAAATAGAAACTAACTGCTGAACTATTTTAGAAAATGCATACTGGGTGGCTTAAGTGTGTTAAATGAGTGGACATTAAAAGACAAATGTAATCATATCTTGAAAAGCTACATTTTTGGGGAATATTTATTAGAAGATAACCTATTCAGCTGAATATCACTGGTATTATTTCATTTTATAAAGTAACTCATATAACTATAAGAACAAAGTACAGGGTTAAATTTATATACCTGCACTATGGGTGGCTTAATAAATGTGTGAAAATCTCATGACACTGACTAAATACAACAGTACCATGATAGCTGTATTATGATATACATATTCTGGCATATTTCCATTATAGACAAAACAATCATTTTGAGGCTTTCCTATGTTCATTTGATTTGGAGAGTTATATTCTGTATAGATATGAACAAATAATATCAAAATACAGGGTTACTCTTCAAAATGCAAACTTTGGTTACCTTAGATAAGTGGGCAGGGTCACTCAAATTGACTAATCTGGACACAATATTGTGATGTGACACTTTCTCTGATAAGTTATCCATCTTAGGTTTCTGTATGGTTGTTTTCTTTGGCATTAAAGTTAACCATGATATAGCTACCAATAAATAAAAACAAAATTCAGAGCCTCCCTTTAAAACTTAAGGTTTGGTTACCTCAAATAAGTGGACAGGGTTATTCAAATTGGTGAAAGTGGGCAAAATACTATATAAATGTTAACACAGGAGTGCATAATTATCCAGATCAGGATTAAGATAATATCTTTTCCGAAGAAATAACCATACAGAATTCTCATCTGGATAATTTGATCATACCATTTTAAACTATATCAATTAACAAGTACATTTTCTGCCTTCCAATGTGTTGGCTGGTTAAATTAAGTTGTCAGACTGGTGGTGTGTGTGTGTGTAGGTGTGTGTGTGTGTGTGTGTGTGTGTGTGTGTGTGTGTGTGTGAGAGAGAGAGAGAGAGAGAGAGCTGGCACTGAGATAGTGGGATCCATAATTAATAAATTTTCTTGGTATTATTTCAGCTAATGAATTGTCCTGACATTTTAAATGGGCACAGATACAGAATTTTAAGCAATTATGTGTTCAAATGAGTACACACATATTCCTTGACTTTTTTTATTTTTGTCTATCTGCTGTCAGACCTTTATACTGAGAATGACTTTTGACTACACTTGACATTTGATTGAGTTGCGGTTTAACATATAGAGAAAATGCCTCCAAATTTGTGGGATTTTTACCCGGAGCTCTGCCTTGGAGGCGTCAGGCAGCCCATCAATTTCGCCAGCCCAGATGGGCGGGGGCCGTGATTTCTCAATACCCGATATGTGTATGCCGGTAATAGGTACCAGGAGTGACAATACACACTCGTTCGCATACTGGAGATGCATTTTTCTGCTTTAGAAATTTTCTAGAGAACTTTAAACAAAATCCTGTCTTTCAAATTTTTGTTTTTTGCGAGTCTTAACATTATGAATTGGAAAATACAGCCAAAAAATAAATAAATAAAAATAATCCAAGAAACTTTCAGGGATCAGTGTGTCGTTTACGGCAAGTCATAATATAAGATTTTATTTCCATATTTCAGATAAAAATGCAAGTCTATATTTCATTTCTCAAGACAATGTGCTAAATTGTAATTGAAAAAGAATTAAATAACTTCAAAAACCAAATGTATTTTGCATTACGACATGTTGTTACCTCCCGTGAACAGAACAGAATACGATTTTTCCTCTGACTTTAGTACCACTTTAATTATCTGTCATTTTCAGAGTTGGACATCATCTAGCACAGTGGCTTATTGACTACAAAATTATTGAACATATCTTTGGACCCAATCTTCATGTGGAGGTAAGACAAACACTAGAGTTTTACAGGGTAATTTTTCTTTAAATTGAACTGTGAGCTGCAGCAAGGGCTTTAGAACCACTTATTATTCCTTATTAATATTATTCACTAGCTGTGAAAAAATTCTGATTGGTCGACAGCATGTCATGTGTATGGTAATATTCTGCAGTGATACACTGACAACTAAAGCTTAAGTAATATTACTCTCACCTGTGCATCCAAGCAGTCTGATCAGAGTATTCGCTGATAGCATGTGCCTTCTACAGCCTCCAGAATATCCAAAGAAGGGTAAATGAGAACCCTTGCCATACTGGGTGGATGCACAGGCTGATCTCACAAGTCTTAATGTAGGTTTTGTCATGCATTGGCTCAAACTATAAAGCAGTAGCTTCATTTCAAACATACCATAGCAAAGGAGCTGTTTTGCCTGGATGCACAGGCTGATCTGTCTTTGCTGTTCACATATGCCCGAAGGTACAGTCCCACAAGGTGCAACTGATACATTGGGAGTACTCATCAGATGGAGTACCCATAATGTACCTTTCCATGGGAAAATAATAGTGTATATCTGGACCTACATATGTTGTATATTTTAGAAATGAATTTTTTATCTTGTGAATTATCACGAATAACGCATGGTGTTAGAGGGCAGATTGCAAAGTATTAATTCACATGGGCAAAGCCAGTGTGAATTTATATTCGCATCTGCCCGACAGAATTTAATAAAAATGTACATGATAACTGGACTGACATATGTAGTATATTTTAGAACTATTTTTCTATACTGTGAATTATCGCGAATAACGTATGGTATTGGAGGGCAGATTGTGAAGTATTAATTCACACCAGCAAAACCGGTGTGACTTTATATTCACATCTGCCTGACAACACCATGCGTTGGTCAAGATAATTCACAGTAGAGAAAAATTACTTAGAGTCTAACATAAAGAAAGGAAAATCAACATTGTTGCAATGTTTTCCAAGGAACTCTTTTGCAATGGACGTCATGAGAAGTAAATGTTTACATGCGACTTCATCAAGTGAGCCCTTTTGCACGCACTAAGTTGACCACGTGAATTAATGTAGTTTTGATCACAGTGACATGGCCATTATTCTCAGTGGGAAAACATTTAACTTTATGTTAGAATTACTAATTACTTATGGTGTAACAGATTTTAACAAAAATGTTTCTCATGTTACAGCTGATTAAGCAGAGTCAGATAATACTGAACTTCCTGGCAGTAGAGGCTAGAATCACAAATGAACATATTGATTACATCTGGGCAGCAACACAGGTATGTTAACATTAACTCTTTCATCCCTGAGTTTCTGAAGTGGACTATTCCGTCCTTGAATTTGGACATGTCCATTGATGCAAACAGGGATTTCAGTCTAAAATCAATAACAGGATGGCAAACAGTGTAGATCCTGATGAGCCGTCTCATCTGGATCTACACTGTTTGCTTGGGTATCTATTTGGTCTGCAGGACTGAAAGGGTCAGGTCCACAGGTAAGCGGGGTAAAAATAAAGGTGCAGGTAAGCTTTGTTTACATGGGCAAAGGTTCTTTGGACATAAACTATGGCCAAGATTCTACAACAAATACTTTGCCTTCACACAGTAGTTAACCCTCTTTATACCGACACTCGATACAACGACAAAATTCATTATAATGACAGTTCGAATGTCACAAAACATTTGCTCAAGAGTTGACGGTTAATGAGAAATTATGCAAATGCATTGCATCATTAAGCAACATATGTTTTGGATATTTGTTAGAATTGCCTCAGAGAGGTGATTCTAACAAATATCCAAAACATATGTTCTCTGAGGAAATAAGAATAAAACAAGGCCTTTCATACATACCATTCTGTCCATTAAGGATTTTTTAGAACAGCAAATTCATTATAATGGCAACATTTTTGGGAACAAATGCTGTCGTTGTAACGAGGGTTTACTGTATTACATTTTCTATCACAGTCATTTTAAAAAGCTTGGTCATGTCTTCTATGATGAGTATCACATTCACTGATAAATAATATATAACAAATCTTGCATTTGACTAGGCAAATTTTTCTTGGTCCATTACTGATTAAATTTGACAACGTAAATATGACAGAAAACCTCGCAACGATTAGGCACAGTTTTCCTTAAGTTACTTTGTGGTAAATATCAGTACTTATGGTCTTCTGGGCTGGAAAAAGTGTCTTTTCTAGAGCAGTGCTATATGAAGAGCTCTTCTCATATATTACTCGTCTATATTCGCCTTCTTCAAAGGGTCATAAAGAGACCATTCGAAATGTTTGGGTTTTTTTTATCTGTCCCTTCAAATAATCAACCTTAAAACAGATCTCCTTTGGTTTTCAACTTTGGTGTTACAACCGCCAATGTCAATTGATTGACATCATTAAAAAGGTGGTCCAGCCCATTTACCATCCACACTGCCTCTTTAGCCAGTGGATAAGTAAAATTCCATCATGTCAAATGTAAAAAAAAGGAGACATTTTTTAGCTCAGGGTGAGCTATTGTGATCATCCTCTGTCAATAGTCGTCCATTGTGCATCAGTTAGTTTGTTAACACTCTAGTCTTAATGAAATTGCTCAGAATGCTGCTAGCAGAGAAAATTTCATGCTCAGCTTTATTTGGCAAGAAAGAATTTGCAGTTGTTAGTAATTTGTGATTTGTTAGCAGGACAAATATCTTGCTTAGCTGAGTTGAGCATGATAAAAGTTTTAAATCTAATTAAATCAAATCAATTTTAGGTTATATATAAATATAGCAAAATGAGGAGCTATTCAAGATGCAGGTACAATAGTTTTATGGCAGCACAATTGCTGAAAGTAAACTGAAAGTTACCAAATTGATCAAGAGGGCAACAAACTTGTAATATGAAAAAATCAATTTATCTGTTTCCTAACAGTTTATCTCATCCAGGTAAGAGCTGAAATTAGCATGATTTTGTGTGTAAGTTTCATCGCTTAATTAAAGGGCTTGTTAGCTGTATGAATGAAAGTCCATGTGTTTAATAAGTCTGTGTATTTGGATATAATTTCCATTCATAATTCTTCCAAAACAATGTTGCCAGTATGTTTCTGCTAATTACAGAATAAGATTGAGAGCTATTTGGTGTAATGACTTATATCTGAGCCCCTGAGTTTTAACTGCACAATACATTCACCTATAAATAATGTGCTATATTCTGTTCATACCTTCCACAGAAAAAACGACAGTACAGTCGTTCCATACAGTCTTAATCCAGAAGGCCCCTTAGGCAGTCACCTGTGTGACGTCATTCCTCCCCCTCTTTTGATCACTTGTCAGTTTTTTTTCTGTGGACGAGAAAGTAAACAGGATTTTTTCTGCGGGTGAAAGAACTCTTTGTTTCCTTCCTTTTTCTGCGGTTGAAATTATAATCTTTGTTCTTATTATGTTCCTTTATCATGCCTTTCACTATTCATATTTTCTTTGTTGTAAATTGTTTTTTGATTTCTTGTAATTATCCATCACTCATTCGTTGAAATGAGTTTTCGCGACTTTCATGACGATTCTTTGTGGTGTATGTGGTCATATAAAATCGCGTTGGGATAATCATATCAAATGCATAAAATGCTCTTCTTGTTCCAGGGAATCAACCTGCTCTACTTGTAGCTCCTGGTCAGATAAAACCTGGAAACTTGCTGAAGAAAGAAGAACAAGCTTATTGCTAAGAAGAAGAAGAGATCACTGAAACCCATGTCTGATTCTTCAGACGAAGAAAAATTGGATGGGATCACCACCCCACATGGCCCTGCTGCCTGGGGAGGACCCATCCAGGTGGCAACTCCAACGGTACTTGTACCCAGAGGAGTGTAAGGCCACCGGTCAACCGGCCACCGGCCATTCGACCAATGGACAAGAAGACATCACAGACCAGCCACTGGTCAAATAAGCATTACACAAGAATTTTCAAGTCAGTCAATCACCAGTCACCGACCATCCAGCCACCGGTCATTGGACAGAAAATATCAACACAGGGGAAAGTCAATACTCACCGGCCACCGGTCATCAGACTTTATATCAACCTTCATTTAGTGAGACTCATGCCATGAGCATAGAGTTCACTAATAATAACTCAAAAAGAGTTTTATTACCCCTGGAACCGGACTTTAGTAATATGTCTGATCCCAATGTTGTTATCAAACCGCCAGACAACAACTGGAGATCCGACAACAGACAAACTTTACAGACTTCCCTGTCTGGATGTATTCCCAGGAGGGATCAGTCTAGAAGTAAACATAAATCCAAGAAGAGGAGGAGACGTAAATCGTCCTCTACATCCCCCTCTTCTAGGTCTGCATCTTCAGACTCTTGCAAAAGAAGCAGAAAGTCAAAAAGATCCAAACATTCTCACAAGAAAAGGAGAAGATATACATTTTCTTCTTCTTCTTCTTCTTCTTCATTATGCCCCCAACTTCGAAGAAGTTGGAGGGGCATATTGCTTCTGGGACGTTTGTGCGTGCATGCGTGCGTCCGTTGTCCGTCCGTGTGTCCGTCCGTTACACTTTTTGGTGCATAGCATAACTTCTGAACAATACATGCTAGGGTTTTGAAATTTCATATATGGATTCCTCATGAAAAAATAGCTGACATGAATTTTTTTTCCCATCAGGATTATGCCCCTTTCCTGAGTTATGGCCCTTTGAAAAAATATAGATGAAATCTTGTCAGCAAAATATCTCAAAAGCTATTGAAGCTAGAGCCTTGAAACCTGGTGAGTAGATTGGTATTGATGAGTAGATGACCTGATTAACTTTTGAATAAATTCTGAAAATTACTTCATGAGTTATGGCCCTTTATAACTTTGGGCATTTTTACAATTGCACACTTTTTGATGCATAGCATAAGTTTTGAACTGTGCATGCTAGGGTTTTGAAATTTCGTATATGGATTCCTCATGAAAAAATAGCTGACATGTATTTTTTTTCTTATCAGGATTATGCCCCTTTCTTGAGTTATGGCCCTTTGAAAAAATATGGATGAATTCTTGTCAGCAAAATATCTCAAACGCTATTGAAGCTAGAGCCTTGAAACCTGGTGAATAGATTGGTATTGATGAGTAGATGACCTGATTAACTTTTGAATAAATTCTGAAAATTACTTCATGAGTTATGGCCCTTTATAACTTTGGGCATTTTTACAATTGCACACTTTTTTATGCATAGCGTAAGTTTTGAACTGTGCATGCTAGGGTTTTGAAATTTCATATATGGATTCCTCATGAAAAAATAGCTGACATGTATTTTTTTTCTTATCAGGATTATGCCCCTTTCCTGAGTTATGGCCCTTTGAAAAAAATATGGATGAATTCTTGTCAGCAAAATATCTCAAAAGCTATTGAAGCTAGAGCCTTGAAACCTGGTGAGTAGATTGGTATTGATGAGTAGATGACCTGATTAACTTTTGAATAAATTCTGAAAATTACTTCATGGCCCTTTATAACTTTGGGCATTTTTACGTTGCACACTTTTTGATGCATAGCATAAGTTTTGAACTGTGCATGCTAGGGTTTTGAAATTTCGTATATGGATTCCTCATGAAAAAATAGCTGACACATGTTTTTTTTTCTTATCAGGATTATGCCTCTTTCCTGAGTTATGGCCCTTTGAAAAAATATGGATGAATTCTTGTCAGCAAAATATCTCAAAAGCTATTGAAGCTAGAGCCTTGAAACTTGGTGAATAGATTGGTATTGATGAGTAGATGACCTGATTAACTTTTGAATAAATTCTGAAAAGTACATCATGAGTTATGGCCCTTTATAACTTTGGGCATTTTTACGTTGCACACTTTTTGATGCATAGCATAAGTTTTGAACTGTGCATGCTAGGGTTTTGAAATTTCATATATGGATATTTATGAAAAAATAGCTGACATGTATTTTTTTTCTTATCAGGATTATGCCCCTTTCCTGAGTTATGGCCCTTTGAAAAAATATGGATGGAATTTTTTTAACAAGCTATCTCAAAATCTATTGAAGCTAGAGCCTTGAAATTTGAGGAATAGGTTGGTAGTGATGAGTAGATGACCTTATTAACTTTTGAATAAATTCTAAAAATTACTTCATGAGTTATGGCCCCTTGTCATTTTGGGCATTTTTACATTGCACACTTTTTGATGCATAGCATAAGTTTTGAACTGTGCATGCTAGGGTTTTGAAATTTCATATTTAGATTTCTCATGAAAAAATAGCTGACACACATTTTTTTTTTTTCTTATTAGGATTATGCCCCTTACCTGAGTTATGGCCCTTTGAAAAAAATATGGATGAAGTCTTGACAGCAAAACATCTCAAAAACTATTGAGGCTAGAGCCTTGAAATTTAAGGAATAAATTGGTAGTGATGAGTAGATGACCTGATTAACTTCTGAAAAGTACTTTTTGAGTTATGGCCCTTTGTCATTTTGGGCATTTTTACATTGCACACTTTTTGATGCTTAGCACAGCTTTTGAACTGTGTAAAAAAGTGGGTTTCGCTACGTTACAACTGTGCATGCTAGGGTTTTGAAATTTCATGTATGGATTCCTCATAAAAAAATAGCTGACACTTATTTTTTCCCCCGTCAGGATTTTACCCCTTTCCTGAGTTATGGCCCTTTGAAGAAATATGGATGGAATCTTGTCAGCAAAGTATCTCAAAAACTATTGAAGCTAGAGCCTTGAAATTTAAGGAATAGATTGGTAGTGATGAGTAGATGACCTGATTAACTTTTGAATAAATTCTGAAAGTACTTCTTGAGTTATGGCCCTTTGTCATTTTGGGCATTTTTACATTGCACACTTTTTGTTGCATAGCATAAGTTTTGAACTGTGCATGCTAGTTTGAAATTTCATATATGGATTCCTCATGAAAAAATAGGTGACCCATATTTTTATTATCTCCCATTTTAGAGTTATTTCCCTTTTAATAAAATAACATTGAAATCTGTTGTTACCGTCATGGGCAAGCAGTGTTGGAGTCAAGCAGTGTTAGAGTCAGGCAGTTGGGGGCATAGTGTTTTACAAACACCAGCTCTAGTTATCTGATAATCAGTCCCATATTATGGCAGATACAAAAGAAGTAGACATAGTCCACAGGCTGCACAGAATCCGAGTATACTACAGCCTGCGGAAACAACTAATGTCCAGATAATACCACAACCTGAACAGACTTTACAATGCTCTACAAAGGACTCAGGTTCAGACTCGGAATTTGAAACCTGGTCCTTTGATAGGGCAGTCAATGAAGTTTTCAGGCTTTTGCCTCCGGAGTTATGCTCAAGGCTAACCGAGGAGCATGCTCCGACAAAACCTTTATATGGCATTGAACACCTAATGGCATCGCATGCGACTCCATTACTATTATTGCCACAATCCAAGCTAGTTGGAAATACTGCCAGATTTCTCCAAAGCAAAATTGATAAGGAGAAATGTGGCAGAGATTGGCTATGCTCCCAACATTTAGTTCCTTCTCTGACACAGACTAAATTTTATAAGAGCCAGAGTCATTATTTCCGGACAGATAACATTCCTCCGTTAGAAACGGAAGCTTCCTTGCTGGATTTATCCAGCAAGGGAAAATGCTCCATTCCAGTGGAAAATATTGAAATATGGGAAAAAAGAGCCCGCAAAATTATGGCGATAAACTCGCATGTGGATCTATTTTCTTCTGCTGCTTACTTATGTATGCAGCAGCAGACAATGTCTGTGCCAGCCCTTTTAAGACTGCTTGAAGCCATAGCTAAGTCTATAAAGCATGCTATGGCTATGTCTACGATCTTAGCTAAGGAGATTTTCCAAGCTAGACATGATGGGGTTCTGGCCACATCTAAGATTTTACTGGACAGTTTCAACCATGAGTTGCGAAATGCTCCAATAAATTCTAAAACCTTATTTGGTAACAAAATTAAGGAAGTTGCCAAGGGCAATTTTGAGGCCCAGCAACAAAGGTTCTTGGCAACTTCCTCTGTTGCTACTACCGTACAACAACAAAAAGTTACTTATCTGGCTCCTCCGGTCTTTAAGAGACCAAAGCAGCAAACTAAACCTTCTAGGCCTCAACAAACACCGCCGTACAGCCCTAAAAGTCAGACACAGTCATACTCATCAAGTAGAAAGGAATATGCTAAAAGAGAAGTGGAAATCAGAAACAGTTCCCCTCCTCTAAGCAAGCCTCGTCCTCCACAAAATTCTGAAGTCCAACCCTTTCCACTGCCAGTCCTACCACGTCCAAAAATTCCAGTGGGAGGAAGGTTGGTCCATTTTGTGGAACAATGGGAAGAAATGACAGACAACAAGTGGGTCCTCTGTATCATCTGAAACGGGTTAAAGATCCCATACAAGTCAGTTCCTCCCCTATCGGTTGTTCCGATACATCTGAGTCAATCTTCCTCCCTGTTATTGCGAGAAGAGATCGCACAACTTCTCAAGAAACTGGCAGTGGAAAGGGTACGGAATCGAGGAACTCCCGGTTTTTATTCCTGGCTATTCCTAGTGCCTAAAAAGAACGGAAAGTTACCCCCAATTATAGATCTTTCCTTACTAAATCAGTAAATAAACAAACAGCATTTCAAGATGGAGACAGTCAAGCCAGTAAGACAGTTGATAATGGCCAATGACTGGGCTGTCTCCATAGATCTGGCTGATGCATATCTTCATGTTCTGATACATCGGAGATCCAGAAAATACCTTCGGTTTGTCTACAAACATCAGGTCTATCAGTTCACGGCCTTACCGTTCGGAATGTCCCTAAGTCCATGGATTTTCACAAGAATGTAATAGCAGCACACTTACGAGTATGTGCTGTATCTCTCTTCCCATACCTAGACGATTGGCTAATAAGAGATCTGATTCGCAATCAACTTATCTGTCACACAAAATACACTCTTCAAACGGTTCAAAATCTGGGTTTCATACCAAATCTAAAGAAGTCCAATTTGATACCAACACAAAAATTCACCTTTATAGGTATGGAGTTTCTAACTCAGCAGAAAATAGTCAGAGTACCAGCGAACCGAATAAAAGCTCTTATTCTGACCATCGAAACAATTCTTTCTCAGACTCAGGTTTCGGGCAAACTCAGTGCTGCAGCAGACTTAATTCTTCTAGGCAGACTGCATTTACAACCGCTGCAAATGTGCCTATTATCGGTCTGGAAACCTCACATTTGTCCCTTAGATCATCAGGTTACGATCAACAGTACGAGGATCCAGCAAAAAGTTTTGTCAGTGGGTTCGGATTACTTCAGTGCTACGTTTTATCAAACATATTTTTATTACAAACCTTCAAAGTATTCCCCCTTTACTGAAACACATTTTTGTAACCTTTTTACCCAGTCGCGAAAAGCAGATAAAAAGTCTTCTTTTGGTATCTGTTGGAGACTGATATATAACGCTGCCAAGAGAACTTCTAGACGTATACTTATTTCCAGAAAGCATTTTCTTAAGCCTTGGAAATAAAAAGAAGTCACAGGGACTCAGGTCAGGTGAATAAGGTGGATGGTTTAAAACTTTCACCTTTTCAGAAGCCAAAAAAGACTTAACAACTTCACACTTATGAGAGGAGGTGTTGTCATGTAAAATGTGGACTCCTGACCATCCTTTGCTTGGTCCTTTCTTATTGTAAAACTCTTTCACTTTCTTCTGTACAGAATTCTTGTAAAATCGGCCAGTGACTGTATGACCAGATGGACAAGGCACTTGAACGACTAGCCCACTTTAATTAAAGAAAATTGCGTACATCTTTTTCGAACTTATGGTTCTCTTGGCAATATGGGCGTTTTTGATCTTTTCGCTTCCATTGCTTATTATCAGCATTCTTTGTGGCTCAAACATGTGCACCCAGGTTTTATCACCTGTTAGCAAGTTAGAAATAACCCGACTATTACAGCCTTTGTATGTTTTCAAAAGTTCCCGGGCACATTTAAGGCATTGTGTCTTTTGCTCCTCAGTGGGCAAATGAGGTACCCACCTAACACAAACCTTTCTCAGGTGCAAACGCTTTTTCAGAATTGTTTGCACACTGCCTTCTGATATGCCAATACAGCTAGCTATATCTTTGACAGACAATTGCGCATCCTGTTCCACCACAATCTTTACAGCATCGATGTTAGCCTTGGTACCAGAGGTTTTAGGCCTTCCAGGATGGGTATCATCTTCAACAGAAAATTTCCCAGCTTTAAAAGCTTTAACCCATCTAGAAACTGTACACATTGAAATGGTCTGAGGTCCGTATATACCGCACAATTCATTAAATATCTACTTAGAATCTATTTTAAGCCTAATGTGGCATTTAATATAGCTACGAATTTCAGTCTTCTGGTCCATGTTCCAATGTAACAAGTAAATTGGTCAGTGTATATGACTGCATCTATTTCAATTTGAAATAACTCGGTCAGTTGGAAAGCAATTTGCACGAAATAAACGGGTATCATTAGCTATTCAGCACACCATTCAAGTGCAGTGAAGCATTTTAAAATATACCTGGGATAAAACTAAGGAAGCCTATTAGTGACAGAACTTTTTGCACGACCCTCTCATGATCAAATTTCATTTGAAATGGTGGATGGACACCAATCAATTCGTTCAAGGAATGCCCATTCACCCTCCAGACCTCAAAACATTCCTTTATAAGATGCCAGTCATTATGGATGGGGAGCTCATCTTTAACCTATGAATCTGTCCTTTCATGGTCGCTGGTGGGAAGACCAATCCCAACTCCATATCAAGATGTTGGAAATAATGGCCATTCGTTTCTCACTGATAAAAGGCTTAAAATATATTGGCCATTCTTGTGTCATGATTTCTACCGACAACACAACAATGGTCTCATATATCAACAAGCAAGGAGGAACACATTCTCCCAACCTATGCGTAGAGATCCTCCAATGGTGCCTTAAACATCATATTGTCGTCAGGATTCCTTATATCCCAGGCAAATTCAGTGTTTTGGCAGACAGGTTATCGAGAATCGACAGAATAGGCAAAACAGAGTGGGCATTGGATCAATCGATAGCGAATTCAATTTTCCAAATGTTCAACTATCCCAATCTGGATCTGTTTGCCACACATTTCAATCACAAACTTCCACTTTATGTGTCCCCAGTTCTGGACAATCAAGCCTTTGCGATAGACACATTTTCCATGAGCTGGAACAGTCTTCATGCTTATGCTTTTCCTCCAACAATACTGATTCCTTCTGTCCTGAACAAGATACGCCAATCTCAGTGCAGAATAGTTCTTATAGCCCCTCTTGGCCGCAACAAACATGGTTCTCAGAGATTCTACAACTACTTGTATCAGCTCCAGTGCATCTTCCACTTTTTCCAAAACTGTTAACACAAGCAAAAGGAAAGTTTCAACATCAAAACCTCCCAGTACTCAACCTTCAGGCCTGGGAGTTATCAAGCAATCAGTTAGTGATAGAAAATTTTCGCAAAACATTGCAGATTTTGTCTCCAAATCAAGATGAACATCAGCTCAGAAAGTCTGTGACGCAAAATGGATCGTATATACCCGTTAGTGTCATAGAAGGAAGGTTAATCCGGTCTCGGCCCCTCTTACTGTTGCAGCTGATTTCCTCATTTACCTTTTCTCTGAGAAAAAGTATCAGATCAGTACTAGTAAGGGCTATAGATCTATGATATCGAATACTCTTAAATTTAAGAATGGTAATAGAATCGAATCTAACCTTTTCTTGTCAGAATTAATAAGATCTCTTGAATTATTATGTCCTGTACAAAGATCTCTTACTCCTAAATGGGATTTATCTTGGGTCTTAGTCTGTCTACAGAAAGCCCCATATGAACCTTTACATAAGGCTTCTAAACTCCACGTAACGTTACAGACAGCCTTTCTTTTAGCTCTTGCCACTGCCAAAAGATGTACTCCACGTAACATTAAAGACAGCCTTTCTTTTAGCTCTTGCCACTGCCAAAAGATGTAGCGAGATTCATGCCCTGGCAATGGATTCAGATCATTCAAGATTCAGTCAGTCTAATGGATCAGTATCTTTATAGTTCAAACTGGATTTTTGGCTAAGAATCAGCTTCCATCCATTTGCCCAGATCCTATTCTTATCCCTAATTTAGCTCGTATATGCAAAAGGGAACATTTGGATAGACTTTTATGCCCGATAAGAGCCTTAAAATTCTATCTTAAGATGACTAGACCTTACTGTCAAATAGAACTAGACTATTTCTTCCAATTAAAGGCAAACAAGATATTTCTAAAACCTCTGTCTCGAGATGGATTTATTATACTATTAAGCTTGCCTACAGGAAACTCACCCGTAAAGACTTTTCCTTCTTAAAGATTAAATCCCATGAAGTTAGGACTCTATCTTCCTCCTGGGCCTTCGATAAAGTTCCGCTCAATGAGATTCTAAAAGCAGCTGTATGGAATCAATCTTCCACCTTTGCTAAGTTCTATCTAATGGATATGTCTCAGCGACTTCAAAACCTGCATAATTTGGGCCCAATTGTTGTGGCCCAAAAAGTGGTGGGGGGCCAAGTTAACAGTGCCTTGGATGCCTAAAGAAAATTAACAGCCTCCAAACCCCACAATACATATATTAAGGTAATTAATATCTTATATATATATATGTTGGAATGAGCTTATTTTTGGATTTATATCAAGAATGAGCTTATTCTAAGAGTTTCCTGAGCCTTATTCCAGAAGTGGAGGGCTCTACCTGTTTAGTGTTAGAATTGGGAGCTCCTTCCCACCATTTTATGCTAATTCTAGCACATTATCTATAGGTTAATGTATTGTGCAGTTAAAATGAAGTTTTTAAAAGTAAAACATATTTTAACAAGCAATACTTAACCTATAGATAAGATAATCCTGCCTCCCTATCCCTGCTTAGCTCTACCCTTAGGGCTTTACATTCAAAGAAACTGACACGTGATCAAAAGAGGGGGAGGAATGATGTCACACAGGTGACTGCCTATGGGGCCTTCTGGATTAAGACTGTATAGGACGACTGTACTGTTGTTTTTTTCTGTGGAAGGTATGAACAGAATTGAATATAGCACATTGTCTATAGGTTAATGTATTGCTTGTTAAAATCTGTTTTACTTTTAAAAACTTCATATTCTAGTCATAAAAGAGAGCCTAAAAGGTTATCATAAACCCAGCCTTCCAGTTTTCTTTCAGTCGTTCAAGTAGACATGTAAAAAAAAAAAAAAAAAAAAAATAACATTGGGAAGAAATTCAATGGTGTGACATCCGTACCTTTCAAATTCTCGCCTAGACCGTGCTCTGCATCTCGACTTCAAGCGTCTACCCTACAACGGTTCAAACAAGATCCTAGAACAGATGTTTTCAGAAAATTTCATGCTCAGCTATGTTTAGCAAGAAAGAATTTGCCATTTTTAGTAATTTGAGATTTATTAGCAGGACAAATTTCATGCTTAGCTGAGTTGAGCATGAAAAAAGTTTTATAACCTCTGGGCCTGGTATTCCTTATATGCACAGAATCATTTGTTTCAGTGGAATGTGATGACAAATAGCACTGATCAGTTACAGCAGTATTTTGATTATTGTTTGTATTTCTCCACTGAAACACCTTTACAGGGGATATCATGCAGTGTCTGCAATGTGTTTATCTGATCTAGAAAAAAAACAAAACTTTACTAGCAAGAAAAATACCTGAAAAGTTTAGCTTGATCCAGAGTATGTGAAAAAAAAAGATTAAAAATTTTAGCCACTAATTTTTTAGCTTACCGTATTCGACCTTATTACCGCACTGTGCGCTAAGGTTTTTCAAAATAACTGGGAACACTCAGTTGTGGTAAAATATGTATCTACCTACTAAGGATACACTATAAAAAAGATCAGAAAAGGACTTATTCGATGATGATTATGCGATTTTTTTTGATTTTTTTTTATAAAGGCATATGTTGTGGGTACTCATTTGAATTGCATCGACAAGTCAATGCAGTTCAAATGAGTACCCACAACATATGCCTTTATAAGGATGTAAAGAAAAAGTACACAGGCTGTAATCTGAAGTCTATGGAATTTCTTGACTGTGCGCTTATAGGGGTATGTGCGGTAATTAGATCGAATACAGTATTTACAACTTTGTAGCATTGAAAGCCCAAGCAGACTGATGGCTCAAGCAGAGCTGGGGTTTCCTGCAGTTTTTTTTCCTGGTAGGTTCCATAGCTTTAGATAAGTGGAGTATCCAGATAAATATTTTTCTTACCGTATTTGACCTAATTACCGCACATACCTCTATATGCGCACAGTCAAGCAGTTCCGTTGTCTTCAGATTACAGCCAGTGTACTTTTTGTCTTCTTTTTTGTAAAGGCATATGTTGTGGGTACTCATTTGAATTGCATCGACTTGTCGATGCAATTCAAATGAGTACCCACAACATATGCCTTTTTTAAGACAGTCAGACAAAAATTCGCATAATCATCAAATACTTCCTTTTCTGATTTTTTTTAAATGTACCCTTAATAGTATATTTTACAACAACTGAGTGTTCCCAGTAATTTTGAAAAACCTAAGCGCACAGTGTGGTAATTAGGTCAAATATGGTATTTCCAAACAAAAAAAAAAAATACATATATTATGGACACTCATTAGAAGTGCCTCATCAAGGTGCATCTGATGAGTGCCCATAACATATACTTTCATGGAGAAACAAGAAAAATAGCCATACTTCTTAGCTGAATAAAGCCTCTTTTTTGAGCTATGGGTTCTCTCATTTTGTTTTTCTTTGATAGCTGAAGCACTGTGGAAAGCAGGTATTTGATACACTCATACCCCTGATTAAAAACTTGGAGCTACAGCCGGTACAACATCTTCTTGGCCTGGTCTCGGCTCTCGATGTATCTGCTCATACTGAATCAGTAAGTACCGTCCACGACATATCTGCTTATACTGAATCCATAAATATTCTTCGTGACATATCTGCTCATACGGAATCCGTAAGTATTGTCTACGATGTATCTGCTTATACTGAATCTATAAATATTGTTTGTGACATATCTGCTCATACTGAATCCGTAAATATTGTTTGTGACATATCTGCTCGTACGGAATAGGTGAGTATTGTCTACAATGTATCTGCTCATACTGAATCTGTAATTATTGTCCATGACGCATCTCCTCATACTGAATCCTAAGTGGCCTCGGTGGCTCAGTTGGATGCACCGTCCGACTGGAGACCAGGAGGTCGAGGGTTCAACCCCCGCCGAGGTCGGCAACATTCTTTTGTGGAGATTGATCATGAAATATTTTCTACGGTCATTCTCTCCCTTCCGCTGATTCAAGAAGGGCGGTTGTCAGTTTCTGGCGAAAGAATGTGCACAATACTGGTTAACCGCTTAGAGGACTAAGCCTGCACAGTAAACATGTGGTTAGGTAAACTGACCGCGCTCGACATGACCCCATTGGGTTGACTGGGCCGTAAAACCTCCACGAACATACTGAATCCGTAAATATTGTTCGTGACATATCTGATCATACGGAATCCGTAGGTATTGTCTACGATGTATCTGCTCATACTGAATCCGTAAATATTGTTCGTGACATATCTGCTCATACGGAATCGTAAGTATTGTCTGCGATGTATCTGCTCATACTGAATGCGTAAATATTGTTCGTGACATACCTGCTCATACCGAATCCGTAAATATTGTCTACAATGTATCTGCTCATACTGAATCCGTAAATATTGTTCATGACATATCTGCTCATACTGAATACGTAAATATTGTTCGTGACATATCTGCTCATACGGAATCCATAAGTATTGTCCACGATGTATCTGCTCATACTGAATCTGTAAATATTGTTCGTGACATATCTGCTCGTACGGAATCCGTAAGTATTGTCTACGATGTATCGTCCATGACTGAATTCTTAAGTATTGTCCAGAACATTTGAAAAGTACCTTTGTAAACCAATACTTTTCAGAGGGCTTGTTAAGGAGGCTTATTACGTGATAATTATGTGGTAGTTTTCTCCAGTTATCCATAAAAACATCTGTTTTGGGCACTCAGAAGCACCTCAATGAGGCGCTTCTGAGTACCCACAACATATGTTTTTATGGAGATATAAGAAAAATGAACTCGGAATTATCATGAAATAAGCCTTCTTAACAGGTCCTTACAACAGCCTGTATGTGAGAGGGTCATAAATAAAATCTGGCAAAAATTGTCTCGACATATATCCAGATAATGCAATAATTATGATGATAATTAAGCATAATTATCCCAACGCTTTAGTGATAAGATATTTTGAATGCCTCTGTCCGTCCATTCCTCTTCATTATCCTCTTTCTCCCATGTCCCTCTCTTTCATCTCATCTACTATCTCTTCTGTCTCCTTACTTTCTCTAGGAGATGGCACAAAATGGCCCACAAGGGTTGACATGTTGGTAAACCCAACACAATCAAAATCCATCCGTCTCCTCCTAAACCATTGGGCAGAATTTAAGTAAACTTGCAATATGATTATCAAATACACCTTATAGGGCTAGATAAGAGTGGGTATCAGGTAAATATTTTTCTCATTTCTCCATGAAAACATGTTGCAGGTAGGTACTAATTAGAAGTGCCTCGGCAAGGTGCTTCTAATGAATACACACAACAAATGTTTTTGTGGAGTAATAAGAAAAATATCAGGGCCCAGTTGTTCAAAGCGTCGTTAGCTTAACAAGCTCATTAAGGGTCATTTCGTTAACTGTTTTAGCGGATTCAATATACAATATTTTGATATTTTTTGCTGAAAAAATGTGAGTAGCTTTTGCACTGCAAAAGCTACTCACATTTTTTCAGCAAAAAATTTCAGCATATTTGCGTATCACTCGATGTAAATTTTAACGAATCGTTAACTAACGACATCGTTAGCTTTGAACAACTGGGCCCAGAACATTTGTGTCGAAAAAAGCATCTTATCAAGAGCTGTGCACCTTCAAGGGAAATAACTGACATGAACATATTTACCACTTACCTCATGGGGCTACTCTTTAAGGAAAGAATTTGCGTCTAGGTCTACAAATTGTAAGTATTATTTTCATTTCCCAACAGTAATGCCAGTAGTTCAGTCTATTTTTGTAACGACATTATAATCTTCTGTTTCTGCACTGTTACTTGCATTTTCCATCTTCTCGTCTATTTCTCTCTTTCCTCTCGTCTACAAGCTCTTTAGACCCTTTTCCCTCTTTCTCTAGGAGTAGATGCAAAATAGCCCATAAGAGTTGATGTGTTGTTAAACAACCAAGTCAAATTGAAATGACTGAATAATGTTGATCTATTAACCCTTAAAAGGCCAAGAAAACCTACATCTGAAGATGTTGTCTGTTTATGTCGTCTGCTGAATATTCTTGCAAACTTTTCAAACTTATTTTTGCATACAGGCAAACAGTGTGGACCCAGATCAGACTGCTCCTAGAGGAGCAGTCTGATCTGGGTCCACATTGTTTGCAAAAATGACTTTTAAAATCACAAGCAGATGACAAAGCAGACGACAATTGTTGTGATTGGCAGTTTAAGGGTTAAAAAGTTAACATGAACTGGTGTTGGTTGTTAATTTCACATTTTTTTAACTCTTTCGGTGCCAAATTTCAGACGACATTTGTTGTCTGCTTTTTTCATTTTTACAAACTATTGTTTGGAGACATTTATATGTAAAGTTGAAAGACTAAATGTCAAACAGCATAGATCCAGATGAGACGGCTCATCTGGATCTATGCTGTTTGCAAAAGCCTATTATTATCGCTTGTAGCAGTGAAAGAGTTAAATGTATTGTTTATTTTGTAGACACTATATCTGGCATCAGCTCTCATCAAATGTATCTGGAACACATGTGCTGTCTCTCAGAGCCAGGCACTGGCAATACAACAGCAGAACTTAGCAGTTTTGAAACAAGAAGAGGCAATGGAAGCAGGTAAGCTGGGAATTTTAAGAGCTCTAATGAACCATTTCGTGAGAAAAAAAACCATAACATTTTTTCACATGTGCATGTAAAACCTTTTTTTAGACACCAAAAATCCTTACTTATTCTATAAGTGTCTGGGTGGCCAAGTGGTTAGAGCTCCCACCTTCATGGTCATGGTCTTCCAAGAGTCATGGGTTTGAATTCCTCTGGAGGCAGAATTTAGCTCATATCGTATTGAGATCATTAATACTCTTCCATCCTCTTGATATGACTTCAAGGGGATATTGCGATCAGCCTGGCATCCGTCTATCAGTAGATGCATCCTTGTGCATCCTTGACACCCTTAGAGATATTTTGATAATATTTGGAAGGGATGAAGAGGAGGACCAATGGGCATGTCACATGCAAGAGAGACAACTCACATTTTTTTCATTATGTAGTTATGTCCCCTGAAGCTGAAATCTTGTGCAGGCCATAACTCCCTAACTGTTTGAGATAATTTGATAATACTTGGTAGGGACATACATCAGGTCAAGTAGGAGTGTTGCATGCAAAAAGGACAACTTACTGTGGTCATTTTCTAGTCACCTTACCTGGATGAATTTCTATGCAAAATTCTTGTATGCGCCATAACTTCTTAATGGTTTGAAATATTCTTATTACATTTGGTAGCGGCATAGATGAGGGCAAATAGGCATGTTGCATGCAAGAGAGACAACTCCTACTTTCTTCATTATGTAGTTATGGCCCATGAAGCTGAAATTGTGTGCCAGCCATAACACCCATGCTGTTTGAGATAATCTTATAATATTTGGTAGGGACATACATTAGGTCAAGTAGGAGTATCACATGAGGGAAGGACAACTCTTGCTTTGTTTTTTTCTGGTTATCTCCCCTCAACAAATTTCTAAGCTGAAACTTTTGTGTGGCCATGACCTTTTAATGGTTTGAAATAGTTTGATATTATTTGGTAGACACATAGGAAAGGACCTTAGGTATGTTGCATGCAAGAGAGACAACTCTCACTTTCTTTGTTGTCGCACTTGCTTTAGCAAGGCAACTTAGGCGTGCAAGTTTCTGTCTGTCCGTCCATTGGGGCAAACATCGAAGGTTTAGGGGCTATTTTGGACATAAGTATGAGGTATGTCCAGGTTTATTCAGTTTAAAATAGATTAGCTACGAGCCCTTAACCCCTAAATTTGGAAATTGAACATTGAGGTAGCCCCTAAACCAGAAATGCTAGAACATCCGTCTGTCCCTCCATTCATCCGTTTGTCCATGCGTCAACATTTACTATTGGTGTCTTGTGAGTACAACTCCTCTTTCCATTTTGTACCAATAGTTTTGAACCTTTGCATGCGTTTTCTTCATGGTAAGAGGATGTGCATGTGGTTTGTATATAATTGTTGAATCATTTTTGTCACTTTTTCGCACTGTGAACTTTGTAGTTTTTCACCCTCAATATATAGACAATGGGTACCTCTTGTGAGCACAACTACTCTTACAGTTTTGTTCTGATTGTTATGAAACTTTGCATGTGTTCTCTTCATGGTATGAGGATGTGCATGTTGTTTGGATATAATTGTTAGATCTTTTTTTTTTTTTTTTTAGATTTTCCACATACATCTAGTGAACTGAGCCATTTTTTACCTTTAATATATAGACAATGGGTACTTCGGGAGCGCACCTTCTGACATACAATTTTATGCCAATCCTTTGGAAACTTTGCACATGTTTTCCCATAGTCTAAAGATGTGCATGTGCTTTTGATATAATCCTTGCATTAATTTTTGTCATCTTTTTCGACTCATTTTCTGACCCCAGATGTAAAGACAGTGGGTATCTTGTGATTGCAACTTCTCACATAATTTTATACTGGTCTTTTTGAAACTTTGCACATGTTTTCTCCAGGGTCTGCAGAAGAGCATGTGGTTTGTATATAATTCATTTTTTCTGCTGTCAGTTTCTTGCCTCAGATTTTATGAAAGTGTATAGCTTGTGGGTACCTTCTGAGCACAACTTCTTATGCATCATATGACAATATGCGTGTGCTTTTTAGCTCACCTGAGCACGAAGTGCTCATGGTGAGCTAGTGTGGTCAGTCTATGTCCGTCGTCCGGCATCAACAATTGCTTTAAAAGCCTACTTGTCCTACACCCCTGGGCAAATTGACTCAATACTTGGTAGGAAGCA
The DNA here is from genome assembly GCA_964016985.1 of Anodontia alba. Classification (NCBI taxonomy): domain Eukaryota; kingdom Metazoa; phylum Mollusca; class Bivalvia; order Lucinida; family Lucinidae; genus Anodontia; species Anodontia alba. The sequence continues at coordinate 51,060,985 of OZ024823.1, read as the reverse complement.
TCGGGGTGATTTGTAGATTAAAAATAGCCAAAAGCGTGCTGATCGGAAAGCCAAGATGGCTACCATGGCCGCCATCTTGAAAATCTATTTTTCTCTTCTTCTCCTGAACCGAAAGGCCAATTGACTCCCAAACTTGCTAGGAAGCATTGGGGTGACTTGTAGATCAAAAATAGCTAAAATTGTGCCGATCGGAAATCCAAGATGGCCGCCATCTTGAAAATTTCTGCTTCTTCTGAACTGAAAGGCCAATTGACTCCAAACCTGCTAGGAAGCATCGGGGTGACTTGTAGATCAAAAATAGCTAAAATCGTGCCGATCAGAAATCCAAGATGGCCACCATGGCAGCCATCTTGAAAATCTATTTTTTGCTTCTTCTCCTGAACCGAAAGGCCAATTGACTTCAAACTTGCTAGAAAGCATTGGGGTGACTTGTAGATCAAAAATAGGTAAAATCATGCCGATCGGAAATCCAAGATGGCCGCCATGGCAGCCATCTTGAAAATCTATTTTTCGCTTCTTCTCCTGAACCCAAAAGCCAATTGACTCCAAACATGGTAGGAATCATTGGGGTGACGTATAGATAAAAAATAGCTAAGATCGTTCCGATCGGAAATCCAAGACTTGTAGATCAAAAATAGCTAAAATTGTGCCGATCGGAAATCCAAGATGGCCGCCATCTTGAAAATCTATTTTTCGCTTCTTCTGAACTGAAAGGCCAATTGACTCCAAACCTGCTAGGAAGCATCGGGGTGACTTGTAGATCAAGAATAGCTAAAATCGTGCCGATCGGAAATCCAAGATGGCCACCATGGCAGCCATCTTGAAAATCTATTTTTTGCTTCTTCTCCTGAACCGAAAGGCCAATTGACTTCAAACTTGCTAGAAAGCATTGGGGTGACTTGTAGATCAAAAATAGGTAAAATCATGCCGATCGGAAATCCAAGATGGCCGCCATGGCAGCCATCTTGAAAATCTATTTTTCGCTTCTTCTCCTGAACCCAAAAGCCAATTGACTCCAAACATGGTAGGAATCATTGGGGTGACATATAGATAAAAAATAGCTAAGATCGTTCTGATCGGAAATCCAAGATGGCTGCCATGCCATGGCAGCCATCTTGAAAATCTATTTTTTGCTTCCTCTCCTGAACCGAAAGGCCAATTGACTCCAAACTTGCTAGGAAGCATAGGTGTGACATGTAGATAAAAAAATAGCTAAAATTGTGGTGATCGTAAATCCAAGATGGTGGCCATCTTGAAAATCTATTTTTCGCTTCTTCTCGTAACCCCAAATGCCAATTGACTCGAAACTTGGTAGGAAGCATCGGGGTGACTTGTAGATCAAAAAATAGCTAAAATCGTTCCAATCGTAAATCCAAGATGGCCGCAATGGTCGCCATCTTGAAAATCTATTTTTCTCTTCTTCTCCTGAACCGAAAGGCCAATTGACTCCAAACTTGGTAGGAAGCATCAGGGTGACTTGTAGATCAAAAGTAGCTGAAATCATGCTGATCGAAAATCCAAGATGGCCGCCATGGTGGCCATCTTGAAAATCTTTTTTTCGCTTCTTCTCCTAAAACCAAAAGCCAATTGACTTGAAACTTGGTAGGAAGTATCGGGGTGACTTATAGATTGAAATTGGCAAAAATCGTTCCGATTGGAAATCAAAGATGGACGCCATGGCAGCCATCTTGAAAATCTATTTTCCACTTCTTCTCCGGAACCAAAAGGCTTATTGACTTTAAACTAGGTAGGAAGCATCAGGGTGACCTGTAGATCAAAAATAGCTAAAATCATCCCAATCAGAAATCCAAGATGGCCGCCATGACAGCCATCTTGAAAATCTATTTTTCACTTCTTCTCCTGAACTGAAAGGCCATTTGATTCGAAACTTGGTAGGAAGCATTTGGATGACTTGTAGATCTAAAATAGCTTAAAATGTTTGGATCGGAAATCCAAGATGGCCATCATGGCGGCTGTCTTGAAACTCTTTTTTTTGCTTATTTTCCTGAACCAAAGGGCCAGTTGATTTGAAAATTGGTAGGAAGCATCGGGATGACTTGTAGATATAAAAATACCTAAAATCATTATCGGAAATCCAAGAGGGCGGCCATCTGGAAAATCTATTTTTCCCTTCTTCTGAACTGAAAGGCCAATTGAAGACACTTGTTAGGAAGCATCGGAGTGACTTATAGATGAAAAATAGCTCAAATCCTTGCAGTAGGGAATCCCAAATTGCGGTTATGGTGGCCAGCTTGAAAATCTTGTTTTGAACTTTTTCTCCTGAACCGAAAGGGAAATTGACTCAAAGTTATGAAAGTATCGAGGTGACTTGTAGATCAACAGTAGCTAAAATCATTCTGATTGGAAATCCAAGATGGCTGCCATCTTGTTTATGTTTATTATATTTCCCTGCCACTGAGCTGTTTACATATATAAAATCATGATTCTTCAGAAACCAGTTAGCAAATTTCACATTGATCCTACTGTTGAAATGTGATTGAGAGTTTGTTCAAATGATCATGCTCCATTGACTGTCATGCCATGTATAATATTCTTCTTCAAAATTAAGAACTGCTTAAAGGGTGATCTTTTCATTAGCTGCGATGACAGGACTGGAAAAATGATGCATAACATCTGCATATCTGCAGTGGCTATGTCACTCAGGTGAGCGACCCGTGGCCTGTGGGCCTCTTGTAATGAAATTCCTATTGATTTCTCCTACCTGAAATAAACATTAATTTGGTGGGATAGTGGGTTGGGGAAGGTGTGGCATCCACTTCAATGAAGTGCGATCTATATTTATGTAATTATGTCCCCTGAAGCTGAAATCTTGTGCAGGCCATAACTCCCATACTATTTGAGATAATTGGGTGGGGACATATAAGGTCATGTACAAGTGTCACATGCAAGAAGGACAACTCTTGCTTTGTTCTTTTTCTTCGGTAGAGGTATAGATAAGGACCAGTAGGCGTGTCACATGTCAGAGTACCCATTATGTAGCTATGCCCCCATGAAGCTAAAATCTTGTGTAGGCCATAACTACCATACTGTTTGAGATAACCTGCTTATTTTGGTAGTGGACATATATCAAGTCAAGTAGGAGTGTCTCCCATGCAAGAAGGACAGCTTTTGCTATGTTAATTTTTGTACCAAAATAAACTTACAGCAAATACTTTTTCCTTTACAAGGCATTTATTTTCACTGTTATTTGTGAATATGTTGACTCAAATTCAAAGTACTTGCAAGTATTGTGTATCCTGTACAAATAGTATAAAGTAATCACATCAAAAGTCAGTAATAGATGATTTTTGACGGAAAAAAAAAAAAAAAAAAAAAATGAAGAAAAAATAAAAAAAAAATAATAAAAGAACATGCAAAAATAGAATCATTTACAGTACACCTATTAATGTTTTCGCTTATTATTTTGGTCACATTTCAAACTATTTTTGCATCTTTGTACTTTACGCTGTTTCAATATTTTCATGTTATTTCATTGAAATTTTCACCAAATTTAGCAGTGTCGATTCGATCAGGAGATTTGCCATCTCTTCTGATGGCTATTTTTCAGAGGAGGCAAGCCTGAACCATTTTACATCCCTTCTTTCAAAAGGGACTTGGTGTACAAGAAAGTAAACAGGAAATCAAAAAAAATGTCTCCCTTGTACAAAATGGCAGAAAAAACTACAAGGTGTATCTGTGTTGAAAGGGACATAAACACCAAATCATCAGCTTTACTTGTTCTAAATTTGAATAAGTCCATTTGACTGCTTATGAAAAAAGTGCTGATAAAATGGCAAACAGTATAGACTCACAAAACTACTTGTATGAGTAGTTCAGGTCTGGGGCTACACTGTTTGCTCATGCATGTCAGTCCAGTGCAGTATTGATGAAACAAGTCAGTTTTACCACCTGATAATGTACTATTGACTCTTGTTATCTCAAACACTGATAACTCAAACTGCTGCTGAAGTCAAACATAATTTTGGATAGTGTTGGTTTAGTTTTGCTTTAGTCTTTACATTTCAACTCCTGTTATCTCAAACTGAAATGTCCCTTAGAGTTTGAGATAATGAGAATCCACTGCATTTAAGAAGTGCTGGCTGGAAGCAAACAGTGTAGACCATGATCAAACTGCTCCTTTAATAGTCTGTCCTGTGAGGTAGAGATGGAATAAGACTACCTGGTGAGGTATTTAAAGAGGGCTGTCTGTATGGCAAACAGTGCAGATCCTGATCAGACATATCCTATCGGTTGCAATTTTATCTGGGTCTACACTGGTTTGTCATACAAGTTATCACGCCAGCTTCGGTGGCTCATTTGGATGCCAGTCCAACTGGTAATCGGGAGGTTGCATGTTTCATCCCCGCTGGGTCCAGCAACATTCTTTCGTGGAGACTGATCATGAAATATTTTCTATGGTAATTCTCTCCCTTCCACTGATTCAAGAAGGGCAGTTGTCCGTTCCCAGCTAAAGAATACGCACAAATACTGGGTAACAGCTTAGAGGACTAAGCCTGCCCAGGTAAAGTGTGGTTAGGTAAATTAACTGGCTTGACATGACCCTAATGGGTTGACTGGGCAGTAAAACCTCAACTCAGTTCACTCATTCAATCATACATGTTGTCTGATGTGATGGTGGTGAATTTATGGTTTTGCTGCCTGCTCAGTAATGTTTTAATCTCACGGTGCCACTGTTGTGTATGTTTGCATGTATTTGTACAGCCTTGCTTTTGTGGTAATGGAGATTTAGTCTTATGTTACTAATGATGCTGAAATTGAGATTTGAACCTGCAACCTGGGTTTAATTTGGTAGTAAATGCGTAGGCCAGCTGGATGTTTGTTAAATCTAAACTGCTGAATTTAAATACACCACAACCTCTTTATAACACTATTGTTGGGGTCCATAGCATAAACCGTGTTAGTTAAACAAAAATGTACAGATTATATTGAAAAATGACCATTTATGGTCATTTTTCAATATAATCTATACATTTTTTTTGATTCATCTTTGAACCGTATTATATCCAAAACCGTGTTATAACGAACCGTGTTATAAAGAGGTTGTAGTGTATTGGCTTCAACAGGTAAGTGAGTATTGATAGAGTTTCAGGGGAAATAACTGTCAAAATTGGTTTTACTTACCTCTTGAAAGATAGTCTACTCTTCAAAAAAAGAATTCGCTCCTTTGAAGGGGAATTAGTATGTGAGAAAGCATACTCAATAGGTCACCCAATTTGTCTAGCTTGTTGAAAATGGTGGAAAATCTGTCAGTCTTGTAGTCCCCTTAACCCTTGTCTTACCGCTGCTGATGGTGGCAATTTTATCTGCTGATGGTGTTACTTGCTGAATAAATTAAGATGCCAAGCCCACTTCTAATTTTCAACCAATTGGATTGCTTGATCCAGATTGTTGCTATAAATTCACATACTAAATGGCAAACAGTGCAGATCCAGATCACAAGCCAGCTCATCTGAATCTACACTGTTTGCAAAGGCAGGGTATGTCCAGGTTCAGCAGGACAAGGGTTAAGATATTTTTCTTACTTTTCCGATAGGGCTTGACAGAGAAGTGTAGGCATGCATGTGAACAACAGCCATTAAAATATAGCTTACACTCTAAAAAAAAACTAGAAAACAAAAATATAAAGGGTTTTTAAAACTGAAGATAAGTCAGCTCCAGATGAGGTGCTTTTTAGCTCACCTGAGCTATGCTCAGGATGAGCTATAGTGATCACTTTTCGTCCGTCATCCGTCAGTCCATTAACATTTTCAAACGACTTCTCCTCTGAAACCCCTGAGCCAATTTTGCTCAAATTTCATATGGAGCCTCCTTAGGTTGGGGGAACAAAAGATTGCTAAAATGGGCGCGGTCCGTTGACCAAAGTTGCTAAAATAATGGTCGTACATTGACATTTGACCTTTTTTACGACAAGGTCAAATTTGCTTCCCTATGCATTTGTATGGGAAAAAGCCTTTAAAAATCTTCTCCAAAACCGAGTAAGCCTTGTGGCTGAATCTTTGCAAAGTCATCGGGAATGTGAGGTCTACCAAAGTTGCTAAAATAATGGTCGTACATTGACATTTAACGTTTTTACGGTAAGGTCAAGTTTGCTTCCTTACGCATTTATATGAGAAAAATGTTCAGAATTTCAAACGACTTCTCCTCTGGAGCCTCTGGGCCAATGTTGCTCAAATTTCATTTGGAGCCTCCATGGGGCAGGGGAATGAAAGAGTGCTAAAATGATTGCCGTCCATTGACCAAGATGGATGCCATGCCCATATGTGATAAAAAAACCTTTAAAAATCTTCTCCAGAACAAAGGATGCCTTATGGCTGAATCTTTGTATAAATTATCAGGGACAGCAGAAATAGCTAAAATAATGGTTGTACATTGACATTTGACCTTTTTACAGTGAGGTCAAGTTTGTTTCCCTATGGATTTGTATGGGAAAAAATGTTGAGAATTTCAAATGACTTCTCCTCTGGAGCCTCTGGGCTAATGTTGCTTAAACTTCATTTGGAGCCTCCCTGGGGCAGGGAAATGAAACATTGCTAAAATGGTTGTGGACCATTGACCAAGATGGCCGCCATGCCCATATATGGTAAAAACCTTTAAAAATCTTCATCTCCAAAACCGAGGATGCCTTTTGGCTGACTCTTTGCATAAATCATCGGGGATGGGAGGTCTACCAAAGTTGCTAAAATAATGGTCATACATTGACAACCTTTTTATGGCGAGGTCAAGTTTGCTTCTGTATGCATTTGTATGGGCCCCATACATTTGTATGGAAAAAATGTTGATAATTTCAAATGACTTCTCCTCTGAAGCCTCTGGGCCAGTGTTGCTCAAATTTCATGCGGAGCCTCCTTGGGCAGGAGAATGAAAGATTGCTAAAATGGGCATAGTCCATTGATCAAAATGGCTGCCATGCCCATATATGGTGAAAACCTTTAAAAATATTCTTCTCCAGAACCAAATAAGCCCTGGGTCCTAATCTTTGCACAAATTATGGGGGACAGGAGATCTACCAAAATTGCTTAATGATGGTTCTATGTTGACATTTGACCTTTTTACTTCCAAGGTCAAATTTGCTTCCCCATGCATTTGTATGGGCCATATACATTTATATTGGAAGTATCGAAGTGACTTGTAGATCAACAGTAGCTAAAATCGTTCTGATTGGAAATCTAAGATGGCCGTCATCTTGTTTATGTTTTTTATATTTCCTTGCCACTGTGTTGTTTACATGTATAAAATCATGATTCTTCAGAAACCACATCCAGTTTCCACCAAATTTCACATTGATCCTACTGTTGAATCTGATTGATAGTTTATTCAAATGATCAAGCTCCATTGACTGTCAGGCCCATATATTCTTCTTCAAAACTAAGAACTGCTCAAATGATGATCTTTTCATTAGTTGCGATGATAGGATTGGAAAAATTTTGCATAACATCTGCATATCTGCAGTGGCTATGTCACTCAGGTGAGCAAGCCGTGGCCTGTGGGCCTCTTGTTTTTTTCATCAAATGAGTATTGAATTTTTTCTTATTTCTCCACAAAAACATACGTTGAGGCGCTTGCAATGGGTACCCACAGCATATGTTTTTGTGGAAAAATAAGGAAAAAACATTTTGTGAATACCCCTCTATATCTGGAGCTATGTAAGTTCAGTGTATTATACAGTCAACCCTCTTTATATAGACACTGTATAAAATGACAATATTCCTTATAATGACCATATGACTGTCACAAAACCCCTTAAGAGGTGACAATTAGTCTCAAATTATGCAAATTGTATTTAATACTTTAAAGAAACACATGTTTTGGATTTGTTAGAATTGCCTCAGTGAAGCAATTCTAACAAATATCCAAAACATATGTTCTGTGAGGAAATAAGAACAAAACAAGACCTTTCTTACATATTAATCTGCTCACTAAGTATCCTGTGCAGCAAATTCATTTTAATGACTTGGAAACAGATGCTGTTGTTGTAACCAAGGTTCACTGTATATACAAATTTCTTTGTCATACTTTCAGAAGAAGGGAAAGTGATACACAAGAAGAATGGTGAAAACATGGAGGAGGAGATGGATGAACACAAAGAAAAAAAGGTGAGCTTATTGCATCTTTAGGCAAAGAAATCCTCGCTGGGTCTGCAACATTTGTGCATGGAATATTTTCTACGCTCATTCTCTCCCTTCCGCTGTTTCAAGAAGAGCAATTGTCAGTTCCTGCCGAAAGAATGTGCACAATACTGGCGCTTAGAGGACACTAAGCCTGCCATGTAAAAGTGTGGTTAAGTAAACTGACCATTCTCGACATGACCCCATTGGGTTGACTGGGCCATAAAACCTCAACACAATCAGCAAAAGACAAATTGGGAATATTTTTCTCAGAAAAAAAGAAATTGACATTTTATGATAATTGTCATAGGGAGACAATATGCATGGAATTGTAAACCTTAGTCTGGGAAAATGAGGTAAAGTGAATGTTTGATGAGGATGAGTGACAAACAGGGTAGACCCTGATAGATGCCACATTCTGTATCTTATCAGGACCTACACTGTTTGCTTTGGCCTGTCTGTCTTAATGCATTAGATAAATATGGTATACAAAATTCATATCATCTAGGCAGATGATCAGTCAAGTCCATGGTTCGTTGTGCAGCGTCAACAACTTGCTTCAAAAGACTACTTGTCCTACACCCCTGGGCCAATTTACTCAAAACTTGGTAGAAAGTATTGGGGTGACTTGTAGATCAAAAATAGCTAGAACCGTTCGGATTGGAACTTTAAGACGGCTGCCATCTTGAAAATCTATTTTGCGCTTCTTCTCCTGAAGGCCAATTGACTCCAAACTTGATAGGAGGTATCTGGGTGACTTGTTGATCAAAAATAGCTAAAATCATTCCAACTGGAAATTTAAGATGACCACCATGGTGACCATCTTGAAAATCTATTTCGCGCTTCTTCTCCTGAATTGAAAGGCCAATTGACGCAAAACTTTGTAGGATGATCAGAGAGACTTATAGATCAAAAATAGCAAAAATCATTTGGATCAGAAATCCAAGGTTGTTGCCATGGCAGCCATCTTGAAAATCTGTTTTGCACCTCATGAACAGAAAGGCCAATCGACTTGAAACTTAGAAGTATCACTGTGACTTGCAGATAAAAAATAGCTAAAATTGTTCCGATCGAAAATCCAAGAGGGCCACCATTTTGAAAATATATTGTGCTGTTCTCCTGAATTGAAAGGCCAATTGACTCAAAACTTGGTACGAAGTATCGGGGCAGACTTGTAGATCAAAATTAGCTAAAATCATTCCGATTGGAAATCCAAGATGGCCCTCATGGACGCCATCTTGAAAATCTATTTTGCTCTTCATCTCCTGAACCGAAAGGCCAATTGACTGAAAACTTGGTATGAAATATCAGGACAACTTGTGGATTAAAAGTAGCTAAAATCATTCTGATAGGAAATCCAAGATGGTCACCATGAGGTACATATTGCGGCCATCTTGAAAATCTATTATGCGCTTCTACTTCTGAACTGAAAGGCAATTGACTCGAATCTTGGAAGAAAGTATCGCTGTGTCTTGAAGATCAAAAATAGCTAAAATCTTTCACGATCAGAAATTAAAGATGGCAGCTAAGACTCAAAACTTGGTAGGAAGTATCGTAGTGACTTGTAGATCAAAAATAGCCAAAATTATTTGAATTGGAAATCCAAGATGGCCACCATCTTGAAAATCTGTTTTGCTCTTCATCTCCTGAATCAAAAAGTCAACTAACTGACTGAAGACTTGGTAGGAAGGATCAGGGCAATTGTTGATAAAAAAAAATAAAATAAAAAAAAAAGCTTACATAGTTCTGATCTGAAATCTAAGATGGCCACCATGGCTGTCATCTTGAAAATCTGTTTTGTATCAGTGATTTGCAGATCACAAATAGCTACACTTGTTCTGACAGGAAATCTAAGCTGGTGGCCATCTTTAAAATCTATTTTGCGCTTCTTCTCTTGAACCTAAAAGCCAATTGACTCTAAACTTGGTGAAACTATCAGGGTGATTTGTTGATCAAAAATAGCTAAAATCATTCTGATCGGAAATCCAAGATGGCCACCATGTCGCCATATTGAAAATCTATATTGAACTGCTTCTCCTCTCATAAAACAGAAATTCACTCAAAACTTGGTAGGAAGTATGGGGGCAATTCTTGATCAAAAACAGCTAAAATGGGAAATCCAGGATAGCCTCCACAGCCTCCATCTTGAAAATCCAAATTGAACTGCTTCTCGTGAAACAAGAGGCTGACTGACTTGAAATTTGGTAGGAAGTATCAGGCTTGCAGATCAAAAATTGCTAAAATTGTTCTGATTGGAAATCCAAGATGGCAACCATCTTGAAAACCAATAATCCTGAGCCAAAATGCCAACTGACTTGAATCTTGGTAGGAAATATCTGAGTTATTTGTAGATAAAAAATAGCTAAAATTGGTCTGATCGAAAGTCAAACATGGCCGCCACAGTAACCATCTTAAAAACTGTTTTGAACTTCTGTTTTTTTTCTCCAGTATGGAAAGGCAAATTGACTGGAAACTTGATAGGAAGTATCATGGTGACTTGTAGATCAGAAATAACTAAAATTGTTCCAATTGGAAATCCAAAATGGTTTCCCTAGCCTCCATGTTGAAAATCTATTTTAAACTTTTTCTTTTGAACCAAATGGCCCATTGACTCAAAACCTGGAAGTATTGAGGTAACTTGTTGATCAAAAGTAGATAAAGTCATTCTAATTGGAAACCTAAGATGTCTGCCATCTTGACAATCTATATTGAATTTCTTCTGTTGAACCGAGAGGCCAATAATTATGTCCCCCACCAGAGGCGGGGGACATATTGTTTTTTGTGAGGATCCTGTCAGTCTCGGCGTAGCCACTTGTCTGCACTCTATCTCCTTAATGAATGGATGAATTTTGGCCAAACTTACACAAATTTATCATTGGGTGGGGGAAAAATGCTGATTAGATTTTGATGACCTTGACCCCATTTTCAAGGTCACATGAGGACTAAGATTGTTGTAAAAGGCTGGAAAATTGCTTGTCTGCACCCTATCTCCTGAAGGAACAAATGGATTTTGACCATACCTGCACATCTAGATTGCTGGGACATGTAAAAGAACTGATTAGATTTTTTGTGACCTTGGCCCCATTTTCAAGGTCACATGATGGCTTAGATGGTTGGAAAATGGCTTGTCTGCACCCTATCTCCTGAATGAATGTATGGATTTTTACCAAACTTGTACATCAATATTGTTGAGACATGGAAAAGAACTGATTAGATTTTTGTGACCTTGGCACCATTTTCAAGGTTACATGATGGCTTAGATGGTTGGAAAATGGCTTGTCTGCACCCTATCTCCAGAATGAATGGATGGATTTTGACCAAACTTGTACAGCTATATTTTTGAGACAGGGACAATAACTTATTAGATTTTGGTGACCTTGACCCCATTTTCAAAGTCACAGGGGGAAGGGCTCAGATTGTTGGAAAATGGCTTGTCTGCACCCTATCTCCGGAATGAATGGATGGATTTTGACTAAACTTGTACATCTATATTGTTGTGACATGGAAAAGATCTGATTAGATTTTGGTGACCTTGACCCCATTTTCAAGGTCACACAAGGGCTTAGATTGTTGAAAAATAGCTTTTCTGCATCCTATCTCATGAAGGAATGGATGGATTTTGACCAAACTTGCACAACTATATTTTTGTGACATGAAAAAGAACTGATTAGATTTTGGTGACCTTGACCCCATTTCAAGATCACACTAGGATTTTGGAAAATGGCCCCCATCGGACGGACTCACGAATGGGTACATACGTGGCTATGCACTTTGTGGCAAAAATCATTAAGTGGCTACTGATTTTAAGTGCCTATTACTGTCCATCATTATGTGTCTACAAATTACATTTAGCCACATTAGGTATGGATTACCTGTCCATAGCTATTATTCTCTTGTGTGGGTAGCCATTTAACCACATTAGGTATGGATTACCTGTCAGTAGCTACCATTCTCTTATGTGGCTAGCCATTTAGCCACGTTAGGTATAGATTAACTGTCCATAAGGGGCTACTGATTTTAAGTGGCTTTGGATTACCTGTCCATAGCTATTATTCTCTTGTGTGGGTAGCCATTTAACCACATTAGGTATGGATTACCTGTCAGTAGCTACCATTCTCTTATGTGGCTAGCCATTTAGCCACGTTAGGTATAGATTAACTGTTCATAAGGGGCTACTGATTTTAAGTGGCTTTCAAAAGATGTATTACTGCGCAGGCGCATAAAAAAAGATGGTACCCGAGGGTACTTGGACGTCCTTAGGAATGGATGGATTTCTGACCATTATTATGTGCCTACAAATTAAAATAACTTTATTTAGCCAGATTAAGTATGGATTACCTGTCCATAGCTCTCTCTAATGTGGCTAGCCTGGTATGACCATTTTGCCACTTAAGTATCTAAAATGCTGATGGTAAGCCACGCAAGTACCCGCTCGTGGGAACGACCACACACACACATGCAAAAAGAAAAGATAAATTATAGATACAAGCTTTTTCAATGATAGGTCTGTTCAAACTGGTTGGGGACGTACATTTTCCTTTGAAAACACTGTTCTAGTTTATTGATTTGAACTTGTCTGGTAATCAGGTGATTGATACAGGACCATCTTGTTTCAGTTCAAAAGTATTGATATTTTTTTTCTCAACAAAAACTGGGCAGCTAAACTCCAAACCAACAAAGGCCCTGATCAGCCTGCGGGATTTTCATGCATTGCACATTGTATGTTTTCATGGAAAAATTAAGAAAAATAACTTGCTAGATACTGAACTATGGTTTAAGCTTTACCCTCTCTTGGGCCAAATAAAAAAATGTGTGTTTAGGGTAACCCTACTCTGCCTAATTATGTGCCCCCCCCTCCCTCCCCCCCCCCCCCCCCTACCGAAGGGTTAGGGGCAGGGTTCTCACTAAGGATTTTGAAAATTGGAGTAAAATGCTGTCCTCCTGAAAAAGTTGGAGTTTTACCATACTTATCTATTGAGACTTTCCAAAAAGTTGGAGTCAGAAATGAAAAGTTAGAGTAACTTACTCCAAATCTGGAGTTAATGAGATCTCTGGTAGGGGACATTGGTTTTGGGGCGGATCCCACTGGCGTCAGCACAGCATAAAACTTCTTGTCAACTCTGTAACTTGAATACCCTTTGGAATAATTTGATGATACTTGGTAGAAATGTTGAGCAGGACCAGACAATGTGTTATGTACAAGAATGACAACCCTGGCTTTCTTACTTTATGAATACAGCCGGCCTCAGTGGCTCAGTTGGATGTGCCGTCCGACTGGAGACCAGGAGGTCGCGGGTTCAACCCCCGTCGAGGTCGGCAACATTCTTTCATGGAGATTGATCATGAAATATTTTCTACGGTCATTCTCTCCCTTCCGCTGATTCAAGAAGGGCAGTTGTCAGTTTCTGGCGAAAGAATGTGCACAATACTGGTTAACCGCTTAGAGGACTAAGCCTGCCCAGTAAATGTGTGGTTAGGTAAACTGACCGCACTCGACATGACCCCATTGGGTTGACTGGGCCGTAAAACCTCAACACAAACAAAAACTTTATGAATTATTTCCCATTGTTTTGTTTTTTAATAGATTTTCTGTTCAGTCTTTAACTCAAATACCCTTCTGAATATGTTGATAATCTTGAGTCAAAATGTAGAACAGGACGAGATGATGTGTCGCATACAAGAATGACAATCCTGCCTTTCTTACTTTTGGCGTTATCTCCCTTTGTTATATTTGACTGTGATTGTGCATTGATTTCTTGTCTGCTCTGTAACTCGAATATCGCGTCCGCCTTGTAAGTCAACTACCCTTTGGAATATTTTGACTTCATAATACATTAACCTATAGATAATGTGCTATTCTCTTCTGTTTTCACACCTTCCACAGAAAAAACGACCTTTCAGTCGTTAATTAAAGTCTTAAACCAGAAGGTCCCTTAGGCAGTTACCTGTGTGACGTAACTCCTCCCGCTCAATTGATCACGTGTCAGTTTCTTTTCTGTGGACAAAGAAATTCAACAAGGATTATTTACCTGTGATAGAAATTTGGATTATTTCTTTCCTCACGGATAAATTTCTGTATCCTTGTGTTTCTTTTGTTTATTTATCACTCCTTTCACTTTCTATGTTCTTATTTAAATTTTTCAATTTTCATTTTCACGTATTTTTTGACTGGCCTTTTCTCGACATGCGTTTTCGCGACTCTCGATTTTCGGCACAACGCTCGTGCGCGATCGGTTCGATAGTCGTGTTTATATATGCAGAATATTTTTGTTCTTTTCGTTCCAGGTTATTCAGCATTTACGATATGATTTCCCTGGACTTTTATTTGCAGAGATCTTCAGTTGGCTAAAGATTCTCATGGTGGAGAAGCTGATTGTAAAGAACTTGTCAACCCTTGATGGGTTAAGACAATTCTTTACTGATGGGAGCCCCACCCCATATGGCTATACTGCCCGGGTAAGACCCATCAAGGTGGCATCTTTGGGTACTAAGTATCCGATAAAGTCTAAGTCCACCAGTCACCAGTCAACCAGGCACCAGTCAATCAGCTTCACCAGTCACCAGTCAACCAGGCGCCAGTCAACCAGTCACCAGTCAACCAGTCACCAGTCACTGGTCAACCAGGCACCAGTCAACTAGTCTCCAGTCAATAATTTAATTATTTTCTGGAAAGACTGTCTAAACTCTGATATAAAATAATAAATAAGAAGAAAATCTTATATTTAGGCATAGATATAATTCGATACGTTCTTTACTTTGCCTGTTTTATTTTTTCTTCTGGATTATTTAAGACTACGATAGCAATATACCAGATAATTTTGTCTCAGTAAGAATCTATTACGCCGAAGATTCTTCATCTTGGAATAATAATTTTATTATGATTACAATTAGAAATTATTTGGAAGATTTAAAACTTATAATTACTAGACCCAATTAATCCTCGTATATTATAGGTCTGCTTTATCTTTATTGAGGAATAGTTTAGCTTCGACTAGCTCTATACCTCTAATATTTTATTTATAACTAGAGTCCATGTCAATCAAATTTTTCTCGCACCTTTGATATTGACAATGGATACATATTTAGTAAAGGCATTAATTATTCAGTACGTGACAGATTATTATTGCCTAAATTAGATATTATATACAATACTTTCCTTTTGATTTTTTTTTATTGACTTTGTAACTATTCAGAAACTGCCAAAGTCAATCATTTCCATCCTCTAAACTTACCGAAGCTCTAGATTATGTTGATATATATTTTTAATATATGCTTAGAGGTTAATTAACGAGAGTTTACCTCATAATAGCAGATATTATCATATTCATATGAATCATTGTACGGTCTAGGCTTAGACAAAAGGGAAAACATCCTTAATTACGAGCCGGTAAAGAATTAAGATACACTTAATTATCTCTTTACCCCTTCTTTATGTTTACATTCGTTAAAGGGATCATAGTAATTCTCGCTTAGAGTTCAAGTTCAGTTTGCGAATAATGCAAAGACTAATATCTTGATTTCCAGTCCGCATCAATAATGGTCTATATATATAGATAAATATCTTTTTCGAAACTGGATATTTATTTTTTTTTTCCACACAATAAGTCTTTTCAAGACGTTTCGATGATTTTGAAATGCACTGCTTCAATTTATAATATAGAATATGTTTATATAAACTTCACAACGTAGTAAGTGCTGCACCTACGTTCCTGGTCAGATCTTACTTTTGTGATACATTTTCAAACATACTGAAAGTTTCTCCGATTATACATTCGGTAAATAAACTTTCGAGTAGTATTTATGCTTTTAAACATTCAGATTATTTGATAATAGTTGGAGATAATATATTATACCGATATTTATATATCTATCTTCATTATTTATCTTTCTCAACTTACTTTTAAGTTAGATTGACCTTCTCGCTACGTTCCAGGTTTAAATCTAGCTAACATTATGGACCAGTCACTTTTTTATTTCCTAAACAATATTTTAACAGTTTTTCTCAGTATTCAGAGCATAACGACTTCATGAATACTTGGAAATAATTCATTTCTATGCTTGTTAAACTAAGCCTAAAACAAGCCCTAGTTTTTAGAATGGATATTATCCTTTGATTCAGTTCATGGAGATACATCCATTTAGATCCCATTATTTCTATTTCAATCATACAAAATTCTAATGACTAAGTACTCTTTTCTATGTACGAATACAGAATATCGAGTCACTGTTGGTTAAAGATTAAACAAATTTTATCCTAAACCTATATGACGTTAAATTAATTATTATCTCTTTCATATTCATACATGTTTTTACCCTTCCGTCAGGGATCGTGGTAATAATATTATTTTATTACTCTCTATGGTTTACGTATAGATCTCGAGAGTATATATATATATATGTATATATGTATATATTTTTTCTTCCTGAATTCATTTGCGAGTACGTAATTTGATATTTCAGGAATTACCAATTATGCAGACATAGATTTTATTCTATTAATATTCAATTCTAAAAATTTGATTGAATATTTATCTATAAAATTCTGGGCAGTAATTTTATAGCGAGTTATATGTTTAATAATTCCTTGCTTAATAAATAGTTACGCTTAACGTTTTATTTTAGCAGGAATTTGTTCCGTAGAATAATTTTAATTTAGTATTCGTATATTTCTTACTATTCTTAAATATGCGTATAGAATAGAATTAATATCTCTTAACTTATAAATTAAGTGTTTTAGAGATTATTAATCAGTACTATTGTATAATTGTTCTTCAGAGATTATCACACTATTACTTTTTCTCTGAGTCCTTCTCTTTTTATGAACATTTTGATTCGTTATTACAAAGTGGACTTTTTAACTTTTCTTGATTTCCATGATTTTTTACTCAGGAGTACTTTTCATGGCAATCTTCTGGTATAGAAAGATTCTATCCAGCTTATTTATTATTGCTTAATCTTATCAATACGGTAAGATTTAGCCAAACTATGACCGTCTTACAGTTAGCTGCGATCAACCTTATTCTTATCTCTCTTATTGTCTGTCAAACTCTAAGTTATGATGTTGACAGTTTCTTCTTTATTATTTTGCCAGGACATCAAACGCTTTTATATATCTATGACAAAACTAATTATCAATGGTTTAGGTTGTTTTTTCTTCCCAGCAGTTTTATGCAAACTCTGTATTATTTTATTGCTTGACTAAAAATTCGTAATACAATTAGTCTAGCAATAGTTTTAACCATTATGTTTGTCTATATCTTTTCCTTCTGATGGATAACTGAGTTATAGTTAAGTTAACTCCATCTACTTTATTATCTCCCCTTCTTTAATTTGATCAAAGGGGAATAATTATACAACATTATGGTTATTTTAAGTCTATGTCTGTTCATCCGAAACTGTCCTATTGCTCCAATTAACAACTTAGACTATTACAATTAGATAGCTTCACATATCTAGAATTTTATCCAAAATATCTACATATGTCAGTTATCTATAGGAAACTCCACCGAGTAGACTTTTCCTTAATTATTCAAGACCCTAGATAGACTACTTACAGTGTATGGTCTTGGCTTTTTGTTTTACAAATTTTGTTTTGAAAATATTATTTCTATATTCCTAGCTTACTTTGTGATGGAATATTTATGTTATGTCTCAATGACTCCCTTTTCTTTTTGAAGCCATTGTTGTTTCCCAAAAAGAAAAAAAAGGGGTTGTGGGGGGGGGGGGGGGGGGGCAATGTTAGGTCTCTGAGACTTAAGAACTGGCTTCCTCTAGAGTCTACTATTATATATAAGGTTGTTAGATCATAACACCTTAAAGATATGCTATTTTGTGAATCTAGATCATTCTTTCTATTAAATATAGAATTAGAATGTATCTGATTCCTTAGAGTTTCCTGAGTCTTTAACCAGAAGTGGTGAGATATTATTGGTGTTAGAATTAGGAGAGCACCTCCCTCCTATTCTGCAAATTCTAGCACATTATCTATAGGTTAATGTATTATGAAGTTAAAATGAAGTTTTTTAAAAGTAAAACATATTTTAACGAGTAATACTTAACCTATAGATAATCAATTATCTCCCTCTGCCCACCCTCGCTTATCTCTCCTAATTGTGTCTATTGTTTTACACATAAAAGAAACTGACTCGTGATCAATTGAGCGGGAGGAGTTACGTCACACAGGTAACTGCCTAAGGGACCTTCTGGTTTAAGACTTTAATTAACGACTGAAAGGTCGTTTTTTCTGTGGAAGGTGTGAAAACAGAAGAGAATAGCACATTATCTATAGGTTAAGTATTACTCGTTAAAATATGTTTTACTTTTAAAAGACTTCATTTTTATGATACTTGGTAGAAATGTAGAACAGGACGAGGTGACGTTGTTGTATACAAGAAAGACAACTCTGGCTATCTTACTTTTGGAGTGAACTCCCTTTGTTTTGTTTGAAATAGATTTCATGTCTGCTCTGTAACTCTAATACCCTTTGGAATTTTTTAATGGTACTTGTTAGAAATGTAGAACAGGACTTGACAGTGTGTCCCATACAAGAATGACAACTCTGCCTTTCTTACTTTTGGAGTTATTTCCCTTTGTTTTGTTTTTGAAATTGATTTTGTGTCCGCTGTGTAACTGGAATGCCCTTAGGAATATTTTGATGGTATTTAGTAGAAATCTAACACTTGACAAGACGATGTGTCGCGTACAAGAATAACAACTCTGCCTTTCTTACTTTTTGTGTTATCTCCCTGTGTTATGACAGGGATTATGTCTTCCCCTGAAAGGGGTGGAGACATATTGTTTTTGCCTCGGTTGTCCGTCTGTCTGTCTGTCCCTCTGCCCATCTGTCATGCAGTCGTGTCCACTCTATAACTTGAAAACCGTTTAAGATATTTTCATTAAAATTCATAGAAATGTAAAGCATTATCAGACAATGTGCAGACCATAAGAACCATAAATCTGATCTGTACATTTTTGGAGTTATTCCCTTTGAAATTAGAGAATGGAATCGTGTCCGCTGTATAACTTGAAGGGGGTGGTCAGGTGGTGCGAAGGTGTCATGCATCTTACGTCATCTTACGTCACTGGGTATCCAACTGATATTGGCTCACAGTTGGGCAAGGCCTGCTGTCCTTTTAGCAGGTAAGGGTAGAGGTGGAATATTTTTATTTCTTCTGTTTCTTCACTTTCATTCCTGTTCCTCTTTCTTCCCTGTACCTCTCTTTCATCTCTTCTACTATCTCTTCTATTTTTTTCTCCCTTTCTCTAGGAGACGACAAAATGATCCACAAGGGTTGACGTGTCATTAAACCCCAACACAATCAATCTATAACTTGAAAACCCTTCAAGATATTGTCATGAAACTCCATAGAAATATAAAGCATCGTCAGACAATATGCAGTACACATTAACCATAATTCTTGTCTATACAGTTTTGCAGTTTACCCCTTTGAAATTTGACAATGGTCATCTTGTATCCGCTCTATAACTTGAAAACCCTTCAAAATATTTTATGAAATTTCAGAGAAATATATAGCATCATCAGACAACCTGCAGAACAGAAGAACCATAACTCTTGTCTATACAGTTTTGTACTTATTCCCCTTTTAAATTTGACAATGGACTTTTCGTATGGACATTTTGTGTCTGCACTATAACTTGAAAACCCTTCAAGATATTTTCTTGCCTACCTCGGTGCCTCAGTTGGATGTGCATCCGACTGGAGACCAGGAGGTTGCGGGTTTGACACCCGCCGAGGCAACATTCTTTCATGGAGATTGATCATGAAATATTTTCTAAGGTCATTCTCTCCCTTCCGCTGATTCAAGAAGAGCAGTTGTCAGTTCCTGGCAAAAGAATGTGCTCAATACTGGTTAACCACTTAGAGGACTAAGCCTGCCCAGTAAACGTGTGGTTAGGTAAACTGACTGCGCTCGACATGACCCCATTGGGTTGACTGGGCCGTAAAACCTCAACACAAACACAAACAAGATATTTTCACGAAACTTCATAGAAATATAAAACATCATCAGAGGATGTTCACAACACAAGAACCGTAACTCTTGTCTATACATTTTTTTAGTTATTCCTCTTTGAAATTTGACTGGTAATTTCGTTTGAAAACTGTTCAAGATATTTTCATGAAACTTCATAGAAATACTTGAGCAAGTGTCCAGAGGGTCACAAATACCCCCGGCCAGCGCCATTTCTTAATTATAAAATAGTTTAAAGTTAATGACAATGATATAAGGCAAAATATAGTTTACAATGTCAGTCTCTGAGTGACACTGATCTATCATCCCAAGTACAACTTTTCTGGAGTAAATGGTCGTCAAGACATGAAGCAAATTTGCTTGACCATAAAATATAATTCACTGACCTACATATACCTGAGAAGTTAATCTGATGGTCTAATTGATCCATTATACCAACTATGATGTTAATCCATTAAATAATCTAAAAGATATTAAGCAAAATCACTAGACCATGAAATATAGGTCTTGCTGATTATATTTACTCTGAGGTCAAAGTTTGGGTCAAACTGTGTTATTATATGTAAATATGACACTAAGGTATCAAATAGTGGGAGATATAAGACAAAATCACAGGGCTATGAAATATAGGTCACATAATCCAAAATATGATAATAATACATTAAATTGTCATCAAGATATAACATAAACTACTTTATTGAGGCATTAATCCATGAAATAGTCTTCAAAATATAAGGCAAAATCACTGGAGCATGAAAATAAGGTCACAATGACCTTGACCTTATTACACTGAATGTTGATTTGATTAACATGTCTGATGCCCATCCTTCTTTATTTAGAAGTTGTTTGTATAAACAGACTGCAATATACTACTTTATTGGAGTGCCCTAGATTTGTTACAACATATGTTGTTTTGTTAAAAACAACTTTAGTTATGCATTGATTTCGTGTCTGCTCTGTAAGTAGAATACCCTTTGGAATATTTTTATGATACTTGGTAGAAATGTAGAACAAAGACGAGACGACATGCTATGTACAAGAATGACAACTTTGGCTTTCTAACTTTTGGAGTTATCTCACCTTCTTGTGTTTGAATTTGATTTCGTGTCTGCTCTGTAACACAAATACTCTTCGGAATATTTTGATGATACTTGGTAGAAAAGTAGAACAGGATGAGATGACATGTTGCATACAAGAATGACGTTTCTGACTTTCTTACTTTTGGAGTTATCACCCCTTACTGTGTTTGAATTTGATTTCATGTCTGTAACTCCAATACCTTTTAGATTATTTTAATTTTACTTTGTAGAAATGTAGAACAGGACAAGAGAAAGTCTTGCGTACAAGAATGACAACTCTGGCTTTCTTACTTTTGTAGTTATCTCCCCCTCTTGTGTTTGAATTTAATTTTGTGTCCACTCTATAACTCTGATACCCTTTGGATTATTTTAATTTTACTTTGTAGAATGTAGAACAGGACAAGACAACATGTTATATAAATGACAACTCTGGCTTTCTTACTTTTGGAGTTATTTCCCCTTCTTGTGTTTCAATTTGATTTCGTGTCCACTCTATAACTCCAATACCCTTTGGGTTAATTTAATTTTACTTTGTAGAAATGTAGAACAGGACGAGATGAAGTGTCATATACAAGAATTACAACTTCTGCTTTCTTACTTTTGGAGTTATCTTCCCTTCTAGTGTATGAATTTGATTTGGTGTCTGCTCTGTAACTCGAATACCTTTCACAATATTATAATGATACTTGGTAGAAATGTAGAACAGGACAAGAGGACATGTTGCCTACAAGAATGACAACTCTGGAGGGGTTCTAAAACACCTTTTCTAGTTTTCCTTGTGAAACCTAGATTTTTTTTCTCCTCTCAAAAAGAATGAATGTGTTACTGGATAAAATATTTATGCTATCATATTTATACTAAATATTTGGACAAGAAGACCTGAGCAAACCATGTAGACCCAGATCAAACTGCTCTTATAAGAGCAGTTTGATCAGGGTCTACACTGTTTGCCATTCTATTCAGTACTTTAAGACACATCAAAGGATAGTCAAACAGACTTGGTGTAAGTTTATGTCAATTATAGTGCAAGGTCCCAATGTAGTTGGTAATCATGGTATAATTCTACACAAAAAATGTATTTAAAAAAAATCCCTGCCAACCCTAACCTAAACACGCACATTTTTGTCTTTTGGCCTTGGTTAATTCAACAGCTGACAAATTGGGGATATTTTTCATATTTTTTCCAGAGAACAGGATTTGACATTTCATGCAAATTTTCTCCATGAGACAGTTTGCATGAAATGTCAAACCTGTTTTCTGGGAAAAATAAGAAAAATATTTCAGCATGTCTGATGAAAATTTTACCCAGAGAGCTATGTGTCAAGTAAAGATAGTTGAACATTTCTGACCTGTGTATTTTACAGAAGCCTGGCACACCTGTAGAAGGTGAAGATGAGATGGAAGGTTCTACATCTAAACGAAGGGTACATCGCAGACATAAAGCACACAAACATCATGTTGAGGGTCATGAGTCGGAAGAAGGCATAGACAGTGAGAATGAGAGTATTGGTCTGCCCCGTAGTGAGGAGTCCGGTGAGGAAGGGGAGCACTGTGGCTGTCATTCCCATGGTGTGAGTCATCATCATCGGATCCATGGACATCATATACATGGTCATCGTGTCCATGGACATCATGAACTTCACCATGGAAGTGGAGGTACATATATATAGTTCTGGCAATCACACTTACTTTTTGGACAGGGTTTTCACCGAAAAATTCTGTCCTTTAAAATAGCGATGTCCAGGTGTGCGGGCATTGGGTGGGAATCTGAGGTTTACCTTTTGGTTAACCTTTTTTCAAAGTGATATGTTACCTTTATTCTTCAGTGAAAAAATCCGTCCATAGTGCCCTTAGACATTTTTCTTGTTTTAGCTATAGCAATCTCCAGGGCGTCTGTGTCGGCATTGGTAAAAGTTTTTAAAAAGGGTTTATATCCTGAACCTCTAGATGGAAATAGTTCATACTTGCCCTAATATTACTGGTCTGAAGTTCTATGCTGTACCATCCCGACCCACATGAGTGACTTTTGGAAAGTTTATGTTAAAGTACTTTGTTAAATTTTTTTGCTGCAAAGCCAGGCAAGCTATGCTGTGCTTTGACAGCTCTTATTATATTTGTATTTCTGTTATATTTCTTTTCCTTCATTTGTTTGTCTCTTTATCCATTTATTCATCTCACTTTTTGATATGCCTCTTTGCTGATGGTGGGGGTATGCTAGGGTCTTGAAATTTCATACATGGCTTCCATATAGAAAGTCATCTGACCCAATTTTTAGCTCACCTGAGCCGAAGGCTCAAGGTGAGGTATTGTGATCACTCACCGTCCGTCGAAGTCGTCGTCCGTCTGTCCGTCCGTCCGTTCACAATCTTTAAACAACATCACCTCCTAAACAACTGATTGGATTTTGACCAAATTTCACAGGAATGATCCTTGGTTGATCCTCTTTCAAAGTTATTCAAATGGTTCCGGTCCATTGCATATCTAGGTCACAGGAGCTAAAAATAGATTTTTTAACTAAAAACTCAAAAAATCTTCTCGTCAGAAACCACTGGACCGATTTCAATAAAATTTTGCAGAAATGTTCCTTTGGTGATCCTCTACCAAGATTGTTCAAGCCATTTGGATTCGTCAAAAAACATGGCCGCCAGGGGGCGGGGCTTATTTTCCCTATATATCTATATAGAAATCTTTAAAAATCTTCTTGTCAGAAACCACTGGACCAATTTCAATATAATTTTGCAGAAATGTTCCTTTGGTTATCCTCTACCAAGATTGTTCAAGCCTTTTGGATTCGTCAAAAAACATGGCCGCCAGGGGGCGGGGCTTATTTTCCCTATATATCTATATAGAAAACTTTAAAAATCTTCTTGTCAGAAACCACTAGACAGATTTCAATATAATTTTGCAGAAATGTTTCTTTGGTGATCCTCTACCAAGATTGTTCGAGACATTTGGATTCGTAAAAAAACATAGCCGCCAGGGGGCGGGGCTTATTTTCACTATATATCTATATAGAAAACTTTAAAAATCTTCTAGTCAGAAACCACTGGACCGATTTCAAGATAATTTTGCAGAAATGTTTCTTTGGTGATCCACTACCAAGATTGTTCAAGACATTTGGATTGGTCAAAAAACATGTCCGCCAGGGGGTGGGGCTTATTTTCCCTATATATCTATATAGAAAATTTTAAAATCTTCTTGTCAGAAACCACTGGACCGATTTCAATATTATTTTGCAGAAATGTTCCTTTGGTAATCCTCTACCAAGATTGTTCAAGCCATTTGGATTCATCAAAAAACATAGCCGCCAGGGGGCGGGGCTTATTTTCCCTATATATCTATATAGAAATCTTTAAAAATCTTCTTGTCAGATACCACTAGACCGATTTCAACATAATTTTGCAGAAATGTTCCTTTGGTGATCCTCTACCAAGATTGTTCAAGACATTTGGATTCGTCAAAAAACATGGCCGCCAGGGGGCGGGGCTTATTTTCCCTATATATCTATATAGAAAACTTTAAAAAATCTTCTTGTCCGAAACCACTGGACCGATTTCAATATCATTTTGCAGAAATGTTCCTTTGGTTATCCTCTACCAAGATTGTTCAAGCCATTTGGATTTGTCAAAAAACATGGCCGCCAGGGGGCGGGGCTTATTTTCCCAATATATCTATATAGAAAAGTTTAAAAATCTTCTTGTCCGAAACCACTGGACCGATTTGTATATAATTTTGCAAAAATGTTCCTTTGGTGATCCTCTAGAAAGATTGTTCAAGCCATTTGGATTCGTGAAAAAACATGGCCGCCAGTGGGGGCGGGGCTTATTTTCCCTATATATCTATATAGAAAAGTTTAAAAATCTTCTTGTCCGAAACCACTGGACCGATTTCAATATAATTTTGCAAAAATGTTCCTTTGGTGATGCTCTACCAAGATTGTTCAAGCCATTTGGATTCGTCAAAATACATGGCCGCCAGGGGGCAGGGCTTATTTTCCCTATATATCTATATAGAAAACTTCAAAAATCTTCTTGTCCGAAACCACTGGACTGATTTCAATATAATTTTGCAGAAATGTTCCTTTGGTGATCCTGTTGCAAGATTGTTCAAGCCATTTGGATACGTCAAAAAATATGGCCGCCAGGGGGCGGGGCTTATTTTCCCTATATATCTATATAGAAAACTTTAAAAATATTCTTGTCCAAACCACTGGACCGATTTCAATATAATTTTGCAAAAATGTTCCTTAGGTGATCCTGTTGCAAGATTGTTCAAGCCATTTGGATTCGTCAAAAAACATGGCCACCAGGGGGCAGGGCTTATTTTCCCTATATATCTATATAGAAAAGTTTAAAAATCTTCTTGTCCGAAACCACTGGACCGATTTCAATATAATTTTGCAGAAATGTCCCCTTGGTGATCCTGTACCAAGATTGTTCAAGCCATTTGGATTTGTCAAAAAACATGGCCGCCAGGGGGCGGGGCTTATTTTCACTATATATCTGTATAGAAAACATTAAAAATCTTCTTGTCCGAAACTACTGGACCAATTTCCATATGATTTTGCAGAAATGTTCCTTTGGTTATCCTGTTGCAAGATTGTTCAAGCCATTTGGATTTGTCAAAAAACATGGCCGCCAGGGGGGCGGGGCTTAGTTTCCTTATATATCTATATAGAAAACTTTAAAAATCTTCTTGTCATAAAGCACTGGACGGATTTCAATATAATTTTACAGTAATGTTTCTTCGATGATCTTCTACCAAGATTGTTCAAGCCGCCATGATTCATTAAAAAACATGGCCGCTAGGGGGCGGGGTTAAATTTTCATATATATCTGTATAGAAACCTTTAAAAATCGTCATGTCCTAAACGACTGGACCGATTTCAATATAACTTGGCAGAAATGTTTCCTTAGTGACCCTCTATCAAGATTGTTCAAGCCGTCATGATTTGTCAAAAAAAATGGCCTCTAGAGGGTGCGGGGCTTATTTTCCATATATATCTATATAGAAAACTTGAAAAAAATCTAGTCATCAGAAACCACAGGACTGATTTCAATATAACTTCACAGAAATGTTTCCTTGGTGACCCTTTACCAAGATTGTTCAAACCGTTATGATTTGTCAAAAAACATGGCCACTAGGGGGCGGGGCTTATTTTCCTATATATCTATATAGAAAACTTTAATAGTCTTTTCAGAAACCACTTGACCGATTTCAATGTAACATTGCAGGAATGTTTCTTATGTAACCCGCTATCAAGATTGTTCAAGTCGTCATGATTCGTCAAAAAACATGGCCGCCAGGAGTCGGGGCTTATTTACCTTATATATCTATAGAAAACTTTAAAACTCTTCTTGTCAGAAACCACTGAACTGATTTCATTATAACTTTGTAGAAATGTTTCCATGGTGACCATCTACTAAGATTGTTCAAGTAATCATGATTCATCAAAAAACATGGCTGCCAGGGGCAGGGCTTATTTTCCCTATATATCTATATATAAAACTTTAAAAATCTTCTTTTCAGAAACCAATGGACCGATTTCAATACAACTTGGCAGGAATGTTTCTTTGGTGACCCTCTACAAAGATTGTTCAAGCCGTCATGATTCATCAAAAAACATAGCCGCTAGGGGGCGGGGCTTATTTTCCCTATATATCTATATAGAAAACTTATATATAAAAAATCTTCTCGTAAGAAACAGTTGGACTGAGTTCAGTGTAACTTGGCAGGAATGTTGCTTTGGTGACCTTCTACCAAGATTGTTCAAGCCTTCATGATATGTCAAAAACCATGGCCCTCAGGGGGGCGGGGCTTATTTTTCGTCTATATCTGCATAGAAAATTTTAAAATTCTTATTGTCACATACCCCATGACCGATTTCAATATTACTTGGCTGTAATGTTGCTTTGGTGAACCTCTATCAAGATTGTACAAGCAGTCATGATTCGTCAAAAAACATGGCTGCCATTGGGTGGGGCTTATTTTCCCAATATATCTAAATAGAAAACTTTAAAAATCTTCTTGTCAGAAACCACTGAACAGATTTCAATATAACTTGGCAGGAATGTTCCTTTGGTGACCCTCTACCAAGTTTGTTCAAGCTTTCATGATTCGTCAAAAAAACATGGCCGTTACGGCGTAGGGCTTTATAGCTATATAAAACTTTTTAAACCACTGGACCAATTTCAATATAACTTGGCAGAAATGTTCCTTTGATGACCCTCTTTTAAGATTCAGTTCAAGTCGTCAAGATTTCTAAAACAACATGGCCAGGGGTGTGGTGGAGGGGGGTTAGTGCTATAAAGTTTATACCTAGAGCAGTGAACTTGGCTGAAACTTCAACAGTAAATATGCTGCAAATCTGTTTGGTCAGGTGAGCGATATAGGACCATCATGGTCCTCTTGTTTTTCTTTTCTGGTCAACCTGTGTATTAAGAATTATGCCCCTTTTAAAAATAGAAACACATACACTTTTTTACAAAATATCTCAGAAAGACAAAGTGAGGCATTGATATTTGGCAGACTTAATGGGGCTGAGAAGTAGGTAGGTGAGGCACTTCTAATGAATACCCACAAAGTACAGTAAAACTTTAATGACTTCAACATGACTTGTTTACCATGGCTGATTCAAACTAATTTTTGAGTCCCTAGGAAATTTTTCAAATAGCTCATAAAAAGAAAAGTATATATAGGGATATTTTAAAGAATTGTATGCTGTGTATACTCATTAGAATTCTAATGAGTATACTCAAAGACCATTATTTAGTAGAAGATGAAAAAGACATCCCTTAATTATCCCTATTTGCCTTCTTACCTCCCAGCGGGCACATGACGTAAATATAACGTCGCCTCAACGTCGATGCAACGTCATGTGCCTGCCGGGCTGGCACTGTGATCATCCCTTCATGTTCTGAAAAATGCTCGAGCCATCAACTTTTGTATGTTTCTATGGAAAAATATCTGGGTCCAGTTGTTCAAAGTGTCATTAGCTTAACAAGCTCGTTAAGGGTCATTTCGTTAACTGTTTTAGCGGATTCAGTACACAATATTCTGATATTTTTTGCTGAAAAAATGTGAGTAGCTTTTGCACTGCAAAAGCTACTCACATTTTTTCAGCAAAAAATTACAGCATATTTGCGTATCACTTGATGTAAATTTTAACGAATCGTTAACTAACGACATCGTTAGCTTTGAACAACTGGGCCCAGTTCATTTTGGTTGAAAAAAGTGCCTTATCTAAAGCTATGTTGGGGTCACTGAACTACAGTCTAACCTTAAAACGCCAAGAAAACCTGCATCTGAATATGTTGTCTGTTTTTGTTGTCTGCTGAATATTCATGCAAACTTTTTAAACCTATTTTTGCATTCAGGCAAACAGTGTGGACCCTGATCAGACTGCTCCTAGAGGAGCAGTCTGATCTGGGTCCACACTGTTTGCAAAAATGACTTTTAAAATCATAAGCAGATGGCAAAGCAGACGACAATTGTTGTGATTGGCAGTTTAAAGGTTAAAGCAAAGCACGCTTGGAATAATGCAAAATTGTTTGCTTAAGATAAGTGGTTGCTTAATACAGGCTGACTGGTGATTTTGAGGGAGGGGGACCATTTCGTCCCGACCAGGAAATCTCATCATGTAGAAGTCATAGCTATAGGTGTCAAGTTAGTATCACAAGAATCTGAATTATTGATATAAACACAAATTTTGATATTATAAGTTTGTAGTTGGGGAGAGGGTCAGTGTTTTAAAAGACTCAGGATTGCTCAAGGTGTAAACCGAGACAAAAGAGAGAAACACATTTTTTCCATTGGTTCCATAAAAGTAGGAAATCACTAGCTTATTGGACAATTGTAGAAACAAAAGAACTTTGATCAGTGAAGACTGGCCATTGGTATCAAATATGTTTTTGCAATCAGTGCAAACAAAAGTGTGACAATAGTCTAGTTAATGACAGTTGCATCATGGCTTTTTGTTGATTTTTTTCCCTATTCAATCAAGTTTTCTCACCTATATTTATGTCAAAACAAAGAATCATTAGTCAGCAATTAAGCAAACCTGTCTAATTGTGCAATTATACAGCCAGTATCAAAGATCATTAAAAAAGTTACTTTGATCTTACTGAATTTAATTACAATAGATTGGCTGGTTTTCTGTTCAGATTTTGATGATACTGCTCCTCCTTGTGAGCCGCGGGAAACAGGTTTTTACTTTGGTTGTATTCCTTTTCCCACAGTTTGTTTCTGTCTAAAACCGAGAACCAGTCTTGAATCTTGGTGTGTTGGATTAGTGCCTTTCAGCTGCGGTTGAAGGAGGCTGAAAGTGAAACGGAGATATATAATCGGTGTACCAAATTGAGTCATTCAGTTGAATCAAAGAAGCTGGCCGCTCAGATTTTTCAAGATGGCTGCTTAATGACAACTTTTGAGGTATTTCGGACATATTTTCCAGCTATTGGTTGCATTAGACAGGTGCTTGCTTAATACAGGTTCATTTATATGAGAAATCATTTAGGTGACTCAAAATGGTTATGCATGCTGAATAGAGGTAGTCATTAGTACAGGTTGGACTGTATATTTATTTTAGCCTAAGTATTTAATACTGTTCTTAGTCTCCTGCTATATTAAATGGAGCAATTCTAATGAGTACACACAGCATACAATTTGATGATAATGTAAGAAAATTTCCCTAAATATTTGTTTTCTTGAGCTATCAGAGGAATTTCGTAGGGACTCAAAAGTCAATTCGAATTAGCCTTGGTAAACGTGCCATCGGTATTGGAGCTATTGAGGATTTACTGTATATCAAAATGATTTGTTCTTATATTTTGTGATATAAAAAAAGAAACTAACGCTTAGCATTCTGGGTAAAATTTTCTGCAGATGACATATTGAAATATTTTTCTATTTTTTCCCCAGAGAAAAGGTCTTGACATTTCATGCAAATTGTTTCCAGTAGAGACAATCTCCAGTGGAGACAATTTTCATGAAATGTCAAATCCTGTTTTCTGGTAAAAATAAGAAAAATAGAATCAGTTTGTAGTCTGCTGAATTAACCCAGAAAATGGCAAAGTACTTACATTTTTGCAATGAAAAAAAATAGATTTTTGCAAAAAAAAAAAAAAATACATGAAATTAAAAACTTGTTTTCCTAGGCTCAGACAGTGATATGGAGACCAGTGAATCCAGTGAAGGTGTTCATGAAGAACTCACGGAGGCACAGGTGAAAGCCTTCAGGGCAAAGATTGCCAAGATGCACCAGAAGGCTGCGCACGAGCACCTTCACCACAAACACATCCATCACGGTGAAAGTTCTGAGGAAATGGACTCAGAAGAAGATGAGGAGGAAATAGACTCCGAATCTCTAGACTCTGAAGATGAGGAAATTCTGAAGGTTAGACTGAAGTCTTAGTAGGAGTTTTTCTGGTTGGGGTATTAATACTTCTGAAATGAGGTCTATCCTAGAAGGAAAGAATTTGCTGTTTGGGAGACAGTTTGCATGAAATGTCAAAACCCATTTTTCAAGAAAATTTCAGGAAAGAGGGTTTGACATTTCATGCAGAATTTCTCTGTGGGAGAAATAAGAAAAATATCATCAGTTTGTCATCTGCTGAATTAGCCAGGAGAGTGATAAATATTAAAGGCTCTATATTCCTCAACAATAGACATTTTTATCAAAGAAATGTTTAATAAATTGATGTTTAGTATTTATACGATCATAAAATGTTGCATCTGACAGCCTGTAAAATTTCAGTTAGTCTCTCGTTTTTGAACTGGATCAAAAATGAAATGATTTTTTTTTATCGTATCTCTGTATTAATGTTGGCAATATTAATTCCGAGATACTATAAAAAATCATTTCATTTCAAGAATGAGAGACTAACTGAAATTTTACAGGCTGTCAAGTGCCACATTTTATGATTGTATTAATATCATATATCAAATTATTAAACCTTTCTTGGATAATAAAATGTCTATTTTTGAGGAATATGGAGCCTTTAAAGTCAAGGTGAGCTATTGTGGTCAGTCATTGTCCGTCATCCATTGTGCGGCCACATCAATTGCTTTAAAAGCCTACTCCTCCTACACCACTAGAAACTTGGTAGGAAGCATCAGGTGACTTGTGGATCAAAAATAGCTAAAATCATTCCATGGCAGTCATCTTGAAAATCTATTAAAGGCCAATTGACTAGAAACTTGGTAGGAAGCTTCGGCATGGCTTACAGATCAAAAATAGCTAAAATTGTACCGATTGGAAATCCAAGATGGCCACCCTGGTGGCAAATTTGAAAATCTATTTTTCGCTTTTTCTGAACCGAAAAGCCAATTGACTTATAACTTGGTAGGAAGCATTGGGGCAACTGATAGATCAAAACTAGCTAAAATCATTCCGATCAGCTATCCAAGATGGCCGCCATGGCAGCCATCTTGAAAATCTATTTTTTGCATCTTCTTCTGAACCCAAAGACCAATTGGCTCGAACCTTCATAGGAAGCGTCGGGGTGACTTATAGATAAAAAATAGCTAAAATTGTTCCGATTGGAAATCCAAGATGGCTGCCAGTAGCAGCCAGCTTGAAAATTATTTTCGCTTCTTCTCCTGAACTGAAAGGCTAATTGACTCGAAACATGATAGGAAACATCATGGTGACTTGTAGATCAAAACTAGCAAAAATCGTACCAATCGGAATCCAAGATGGCCACCATGGCAGCCATCTTGAAAGTCTATTTTTCGCTTCTTCTCCTGAACCGAAAGGCCAGTTGACTGGAAACTTGTTAGGAAGCATCGGGTTGACTAGTAGATTAAAACTAGCCAATCAGAAATCCAAGATGGCAGCAATGGCCACCATCTTGAAAATTTATTTTTTGCTTCTTCTCCTGAACAGAAAGGTCAGTTGACTCCTCCGTCAAGTCACTTGACCATTTAACTGACAACCGCAACTGACCATTCAAAATAGCTAATAAGGTAATTGTCAATGTTTTTAGTTAGACAAACAAATCAACACATGCTTTTTACAGGTAAGCACAGGTATATCAGTACAAAGTTTGTCTAAGGAAATTCACGTGGGCGTGTTATAACTGCCTGACGGAGGAAACTTGGTAGGAAGCATTGGCGTGACTTGTAGATCATCAAAAGCTAAAATCATTCTGATCGGAAATCAAAGATGGCTGCCTTGAAAATCTATTTTTTGCTTCTTCTCCTGAACAGAAAGGCCAATTGACTGTAAACTCTGTAGGAAGCATCTGGGTGACTAGTAGATTAAAAGTAGCTAAAATTGTACTGATTGGAAATCCAAGATCCAAGAACTTGAAAATCTATTTTTTGCTTCTTCTCCTGAACCAAAAGGCCAGTTGACTAAATTGAGCTAAAAAGTTGCTCTCTTGAAAATCTATTTTGAACTTCTCCTGAACAGAAAGGCCTATTTACTCGAAACTTGACAAGATGTATAGGGGTGACTTGTAGAGCAAATAATTAAAATCATTCTGATCGGAAATCCGAGATGGTTGATCTAGCAGCCCTATTGAAAAACTATTTTTAACTTTTACTCCTGAACCAAAAGGGCAGTTGTCTCGAAACTTCATTGGAAGTATCAAGGTAACTTGTGATCAAAAGTAGCTAAAATCATTCGGATTCGAAATCCAAGATGGCCGTCATCTTGAAAATCTATATTGAACTTCTTCTCTTGAATCGAAAGGCCAATTGACTCAAACTTGTCTGGTAATCAGGTGAGCCATACAGGACCATCTTGGCCCTCTTTTTGTCGCACCTGAGATTGCACGCAGGTGCGATATAGGCGTGCCGTGAAACGTCTGTTCGTCCGTTTGTCCGTTCGTCAACAATTGACTTGTGAGCACAACTCCTCCTATAGTTTTTGGCCAATCGTTTTAAAACTTCACAGATGTTTTGGCCATGGCGTGTAGATGTGCATACTGTTTGCTCATAGTTCTCAGATTTTTTTTTTTCAACTTTTTCTGCTTTGTTAACTTGGTCGTTTTTTACCAAAAACCCTTATAGTCAGTGGGTGTCTTGTGAGCGCAACTCCTCCCACAGTTTTTGGCCAATCATTTTGAAACTTCACAGATGTTTTGGCCATGGTGTGTAGATGCGCATATTGTTTGCTCATAATTCTCAGATTTTTTTTTCAACTTTTTCTGCTTTGTTAACTTAGTCAGTTTTTACCTAAAAACCCTTATAGTCAGTGGGTGTCTCGTGAGCGCAACTCCTCCTACAGTTTTTGGCCAATCATTTTGAAACTTCACAGATGTTTTGGCCATGGTGTGTAGATGCGCATATTGTTTGCTCATAATTCTCAGATTTTTTTTTCATCTTTTTTCGCTTTGTTAACTTAGTCAGTTTTTACCTAAAACCCTAATAGTCAGTGGGTGTCTTGTGAGCGCAACTCCTCCTACAGTTTTTGGCCAATCATTTTGAAACTTCACAGATGTTTTGGCCATGGTGTGTAGATGTGCATATTGTTTGCTCATAATTCTCAGATTTTTTTTTTTCAACTTTTTCCACTTTGTTAACTTAGTCAGTTTTTACCTAAAACCCTTATAATCAGTGGGTGTCTCGTGAGCGCAACTCCTCCTGCAGTTTTAGGCCAATAGTTTTGAAACTTCACAGATGATTAGGTCAGGGTCTGAAGATTTGCATATTGTTTGCACATAAATCTCAGATTTTTTTTTCAACTTTTTTCGCTTTGTTAACTTAGTCAGTTTTTGCCTAAAGCCCTTATAGTCAGTGGGTGTTTCATGAGCACAACTCCTCCTGCAGTTTTAGGCCAATAGCTTTGAAACTGCACAGATGATTAGGTCATGGTCTGAAGATGTGCATATTGTTTGCACATAAATCTCAGATTCATCTCAGCAGAGTTCGGGGCCCTTGATTTATGCCCAAAATTGGTTTCCGCTCAATATGTTGTTAAAGAATTGATGGATTAGGATCATATTTTGCATACATACTGTTGTTAAAAATACCTAGCTTGGGATTGTCACATGACATTTTTCGTCAATTTTCAGCCGAGTTACTGGCCTTGATTAATGGGCAAAAATGATATCCGCTCAATATCAATATCTTGTGAAATAATGGACAGGTTTAGATAAAATTTTGCAAGCCAATATTCCAAATTTTCTACTTTGTCCATTTTTCTTACAAACTAACCCATCAATTTCTTGAATACTGCAAAATAGATTTTTTTCAATACAAATAGGAACTTGTATGACTTAATCCCCGCAGGTGCGACATCACTTTCCACGGATTTCTTGTTCCTAGATTATTTTTGCCTTAGTCAAACGTTCACATGATTGGTCAAGATGGAGATGTGGAAAAAATTTTTTTTTATTATTTTTGCAACAAAACGTGTGTACTCATTGGAATGCCCTTGTCTTTCCTTGGCAAGGTGATTCAGGTGAGTACCCAGAAGATATCTTTTGGTGCAAAAATTACGGTAAAATTGCATATGCAAACAGTCTATACCCAATTCAGACTGCTCCTGGCAGAGCGGTCAGATCAGGGTGTACACTGTTTGCTAATCCACCAAGTATTTAAAGAAACAGCAGTGTATAAAGGAAGCTTTTGAAAAAGAAAATGTACAAAATAAAGTGTTCAAAATTTGAGGACATTTACCATACTTCTAAATAAAGTGTTATATAATTTGTGTTTTATGTAAAATTCTTTTCTTTTTTTTTTCTCCCATTAAATAGCAGCAGAGATTGAAGAGACTTATGGAAGCCCATAATCTCCATCACAGTGACAACAGTGAAGGAGACTCAGACTTTGATGAGGAAGCAGAATATGAACATGCTGTGCATGTACAGCAAGCTAGGGCTCATTTAGCAGCTCAGAGGTAAGTAGCTGGGTAAAATTGGCAAATTTATGTTTGTCAAATGTTTATCACAGCTGCAGCAGACAACTTCGATTTTTTTTGTTGTATTTTTCAGAGAAAATAAGACTTGGCATTTCATGTGATGCACATGAAATGCCAAGTCTTATTTTCTCTTAAAAGTAATAAAAACTAGATTGCCCAGTCAATGCATTCCATCACAAAATCTGTCGCTTATGTTGCTATTAGTGTGACGGACAGACAGCTGTACAGACTCGCTCTCGCACACCTTTACCTAGAGGGGAAGTCATGTCGCAAGTTTGGTTAAATTCTACCCAGTGGTTTAGGAAGAGATAGCTAACTGATGGACGGACATACAGATAATAACCTTTTAGCCCTACCCAAAGGTCACATGGGGCGGAGTGAAAAATAATATTGCTCTCTCACACCCTTGTCATGTGGGGAAGTGATGTAGTGTGTTTGGTCAAATTCTGCCTAGTGGTTAGGAGGAGATAGTGTGACGGACAGACATATGGAGGCGTTTACAATATCCACCTTGCTAAAGCATGGGGATAAGAATAGAATTCTGGGCCCAGTTGTTCAAAGCTAACGACGTCGTTAGTTAATGATTCGTTAAAATTTACACAGAGTGATACGCAAATATGCTGAAATTTTTTGCTGAAAAAATGTGAGTAGCTTTTGCAAAAGCTACTCACATTTTTCCAGCAAAAAATATCAGAATATTGTATATTGATTCCGCTAAAACAGTTAACGAAATGACACTTAACGAGCTCGTTAAGCTAACGACGCTTTGAACAACTGGGCCCTGCTTTCTTTAAGGGTTAAGTGATCTTTTATTTTTTTCTAAGGTTTGGTAGGCTGACCTCAGTGGCTCAGTCGGACTGGTGATCAGTAGGTCACAGGTTTAATCCCCACTGGGTTTGGCAACATTCTTTTGTGGAAACTGATCATGAACTATTTTCTACGGAGACATTCTCTTCGGTCCACAGATTCAAGAAGGGCATTTGTAGGTTTCTGGGGAAAGAATTTGCACAAGAATTGGTTAACCTCTTAGAGGACAATGCCTGCCCAGGAAAAAGTTTGGCAAGGTAAACTGATTGCACTTGACATGACCCTAATGGGAAGACTGGGCCGTAAAACCTCAACACAAACAAATTCTAGGGCTTGACACTTACCATCTTTCATCTAAGTACATGTATTCAGACAGACAGGCCTGAGCCAACAGTGAAGACCCAGATCAGACCGCAAAAAGCAACATTTAATCAGGTCTACATTGTTTGCCACTCACCTCACAATATTTTAGCATCAAGTTTTAGTGCCAGTATGCTATAAAGGAGTTCAGGTGTCTGAATGAATAGGGTAAACATAAAAGGAAGGAAATGAATAATATATTTTGTAAATTCAGCATGATACGCAGGCAGAATTTTGAAGACTGAAGTTCAGACTGAAGCACTAACGAAAGCCCAAAAACAGCCTGCATATTGATGCTGTCTGATGAGGACTTCAATATATGTCAGTGCTTTTCGATAGCTTTATATAAAAGCTTTCTGCAATATATGTTATGGATGCTCATTAGAAATTTCCCAAATGGGGGAATTCTAATGAGTACCCACAACATACATTTTATTGGAGAATTAAAATGAGTTGGGGCTCAGCATATCCTACAAAAATGCATGTCTGGCCAGCAAAGACTCAGATCAGATCAAGAAGCTCCTACAAGTTCTTTCTTTACCCCACGTCTCTTTTAAGACAGATGGCTGTGTGTACAGCTCTTGTGTGCTGAGCGCAATGCTCCATGCTAATGAGACTTGGCCATCGACAAAGCCAAACCTCAACATCTGCAGCGGAATGACAAGGCATTGATCAGACAGATCTGCAATGTCAAGCCACAAGGCATTGTCACCATCAGGTCCAATGATCTACTTGTGCAGCTTGGCATTGAGGATCTGGACTGCATCCTAAAGGAGAGAAGGCTCTGCTAGTATGGACACGTTGAATGCTCCAACTGTACAGTCAAGACAGCCTGTGACATACAGGTTGATGCAAAGCTTAGGTCTAGGAGGCCCAAGATGACATGGAATCAGCTGACAGAGGGGGATCTTAGAGAATGGAAGCTCTCAGCTATCGACCCTCATGACAGACACAGCTGGAGATCTGGTGTGAGATCTGCCATGCATGCAGCAAACCAGCTACCTGGAAGGGGGCCAAGTGATGTGGATGTTGCCCCTGTACCTGCAGGTTAATCATAAATCCAGTGATAATAGTGATGATGGTGCTTCACTGCACAGTGCCATTGGTTATCACTCTGCCATCATCTCAATATGATTTAAACAGTGTTGAAAGGGATGTAAAAACCAAGCCGTCATTATTTACGAAAAGGTATAAAGAAGTAAGAAAAATATCAATATTTTTCAGTCAAAAAAAAAAAGGCAGCTTATCTGGAACTATGACCTTATGACAAAATCTACAGTAAAACTTCAGAGACTCGAACACCAATGGTCCATTTACTGTGGCTGATTCAAACCCCTTTTTGAGTCCGTAGAAAACTCTTCTGATAGCTCAAGAAAACAAATATTTAGGGATATCATCACAAAAACATGCCTATGTAATTTTGACCCCCTTAAACCTGAATTTTATACTGTAAAACTGAGGTTTACAGGGGCATACATTATTTTTTTATTTCTGCCCAAAACAAAGATTGTGGGTACTTATTAGAACTGTCTCGGTCCACAATCTATGTTTTGAGCAGAAAGGCCGAGGCAGTTCAAACGAGTACCCACAATTTATGTCTTGAGCAGAAATATGAAAAAAATATCAGAATTTTTACCTGAAAACTTCCAGTTTTTGGTGTTGAATTTTTCAGTATATTTGAAAAGACGTGTTTTCGTAATGTTAGGGAAACTTTCTTTTTTTATCATGAAAATGTATGCTGTGTGTACTCATTAGAATTTGACTCATTGAGGCATTTTTAATGAGTACATTCAATGTACCATTCTTGAATAGAAGATCGAAAAGACGTCCTTAAATTATCCCCTTTTGCCTCCTGACCTATCACTATGATTAACCCTAAATGGCTCATACTATCCTTGTCTAGAACAAATTTCCATGATCCCAAAAATGTTCAAGCCATTGAAGTAGGACTGTAACTATTTTCATTGTTTGCCGGCTTCGGTGGCTCAGTTGGATGCATGTCCGACTGGTGATCAGGAGGTTGCTGGGTGGACCCCACAGCCGGCAACATTCTTTTGTGGAGATTGATCATGAAATATTTTCTATGGTCATTCTCCTTCTTTTCGCTGATTTAAGAAGGGCAGTTGTCAGTTTCTGGTAAAAGAATGTGCATAATACTGGTTAACCGCTTAGAGGACTAAGCCTGCCCAGTAAATATGTGGTTAGGTAAACTGACTGCGCTCGACATAACCCCATTGGGTTGACTGGGCCGTAAAACCGCAACACAAATTTATTATGCAGAGCCAAAGAAGCCATGTTAGCAAATGAAGAGAGAAAGAGGAGATTGATCAAGAAGAGACTGGAGGAAGAAAATATGGCTAACATGTCATCGGTTGTAACATCTGAGGGTGTAGAAGAAGGAAAAGCGGATCAGGGAGAAAAGGGAGACGAGGCAGGGTCAGATCAGGTAAATATCTGGGCCCAATTGTTCAAAGCATCGTTAGCTTAACGAGCTCATTAAGGGTCATTTCATTAACTGTTTTAGTGGATTCAATATACAATATTCTGATATTTTTTGCTGAAAAAATATGAGTAGCTTTTGCACTGCAAAAGCTACTCACATTTTCCAGCAAAAAATTTCAGCATATTTACGTATCACTCGATGTAAATTTTAACGAATCGTTAACTAACGACATCGTTAGCTTTGAACAACTGGGTCCTGGAAAAGGGGCTTCTTAACAGTTAGTGAGCTGAATAAAAAAAAATGATAAGTGATACTGATTTATTTTCACACTTCTCCAGAGAAAAAGTCTGCTCGTTTACTCCAAGCTGGTCTTGGTGGCTCAGTCAATTGTGCATCCGACTGGTGATCAGGAGGTCATAGGTTTGATCCCTGCTGGGTCCAGCAACATTGTTCATGGAGATTGGTCTTTGACATATTTTCTGCTGTCTCTCTCTCCCTTTGGCTGATTCAAGAAGCATGGTTTTCACTTTCTTGCAAATGAATGTGTACAGATCGGCTTGAATCCAATCTACGATTTTCATTAAATGCACTTCATGTTTGGTGTAGACAAAATGGCATGGTTCTAAATACAGAGAAAACAAATGTTATGTTGATTACTAGCAGACAGAGAAGAAGCAACTTACAAAATCCCAATTTATCTCTGAGATATAATGAAATTGACATCAAAATGACAACTATCAGCAAAATACTGGGTGTACAAGTTGATGAAAATTTGTTGTGGAATAATCAGCTTCTCCACGTTTCCAAAAAGGTATCTTCTTATTTATGGCTACTTAGCAAAATACCGCAGTATTTATCCAAAGAGCATAGACTGTTATTTTATAATGCTTACATTAAGCCACATTTAGAGTATTGCAGTACGGTTTGGTCTAATACGTCGAATATTAATATAAGTAAAATAAATACATTACAAAGACGGGCTTGTAAATTAATCTTGTTGCAAACTTATAATGGTTTTCATGAGGCGCTTCAAAGGTTAGCTATTCTGTCATTTGATCAAACTGTATTTCTTAACAAAGCTAAAATTATGTACAAAATTTATAACAACTTGGCACCAACTTATTTACAGGAGTTATTCCAAATGCGCGATGTGAATCTCAATAATACTGCTTCTAATTTAAGATCTGTGACTCACAAGAATTACTTATTGCTACAACCAAAATGCAATTTATTCAAAGGTAGTTTATCATACTCAGGCGTTGTGGTTTGGAACAGCATCCCCATTAACATAAAAAATTAAAAATCACTGGACATTTTTATAAAGAAGTGTACCGATTGGATTAAAGGTTAATAATCATTTTATTACATATACAATACTTCGGCCTCTGCTGTCAGTAATTCAGTACTTCAAATACATATTTTGTATTTGCTTTTTTTTTTTTTTTATAATGAATCTCTCTCTCTCTCTCTTTCTCTTTCTCTCTCTCTCTCTCTCTTGCTTGTTGTCATGTTGTATGTATATGTTACATGCTATCCTTAATCATCAGTCATAGCTACTACATTTACGCATAAAACCATATGCCCTGGCATAGTTTTCTATTGGAGTAGTGACAGGAGATAAAGATACTTTTTGTCCTCTGTGAGAACGTTCTCAAATATGCATGCCTATTCATCTAGCGGAGGCGGGCCCTCGTAGCACAGTTGATAGGAGAGTTGACTCTTAATCCATTATGTTTCTCACCGCTGTGGTTTGAACCTCGCTCGGGTGACACCCGAAACCCAATTTCTACTTACCATAGGTCAGGTGGTTTTTCCCCGGGTTCTCCGGTTTATGCTCATCTTTGATGAACGATCGGCTCGATATAAGTGAAATATTCTTGAAAGGGCCGTAAAACCCAAATCAAAAAAAAAAAAAAAAAAGAAAATCATCTGGTGGAGCTAGATGTCTGATTACCTTCGTTGTTTGGTCAATTTGCTTCATGTCTGCGAGCAGGCAGTCGCTCCTTGGGCCTTTGCTGGTCACATATACCGTAAGTACCATTATCTCGTGCACCGCTCTATTTTAATCATTGTTTTAAATAACTTGTTGTATGTATTTGTATGTATGTAGTTTTGTTGAGGGCCCCAAGGAAGATTGGTAAAACCAGTTGGGCTACCCTCGTAAAATAAAGAATTTACTTACTTACTTAGGTACTGGTTAACTGCTTACAGGACTAAGCCTGTCCAGGAAAAGTGTGGTCAATATGTCCTTTATAGTGTTGATTGAGAGGTAAAACTCCAAACCAACCAACTTTTACTCCCAAAAGTTAGTTTGTTTATGAAAATAGCTGGACTTCAGGCCCCGAGGTTATAAAGCTTTTTTCATGCTCAACTCTGCTGAACATGAACTTTGTCCTGCTAATAAATCTCAGATTGCTAAAAAATGCAAATTCTTTGGTGCTGAACATAGCTGAGCATGAAAATTTCTCTGCTAATAAATATGAAAATGCTAACTATTGTTGGCATTTTCATATTTATTAGCAGAGATAATTTCATGCTCAGCTGAGTTGAGCATGAAAAAAGCTTTATAACCTCAGGGCCTGATTAAAAGGAGTGATACTGTTTTTGCCCAAGATTGTTAGGAGAAGCCATAATTTGTTTTCATGAAAAAATAAGAAAAATATGTCTTAATCCTTTGCTCATTCTTTGGTTTTCATCTAGGACTCTGATACCGGGGTTGTGGCTGCCGCTGCTTCACTGCTGCAGGAGAATGAAGGTACACCCACCAAGAAACAAAGTGACGGAACAGAGGTGTTTGACCACACTGATATTGTCAGACAGTTGCAGAAGAAACAGAGGGTTGGGTAAGAAATTAAAAGTTCATGGCTGCAGATAAGAAGGGGTATCCATGTCATATTTTTCTTATTACTGCACGAAAACATATGGTGTGGTACTCATTAGAAGTGCCTCGGCAAGGCCCTTCTAATGAATACCCACATCATACGTTTTCATGCAGAAATAAGAAAAATATAAGTACATTTTGTTGAAAATAAACAACAAAAAACATCTTATCAGGAGGTATGAATTGTGTGTATTGAAACAGACCAGCCAATGCATCCCTGCTTTTTGATGCATAGCATACTTCCTTTACAGTCTTAAATGGTACAGCTTCAGATAAGATATTTGAATTTTTTTGCCCCTACCATGAATTGGAGGTGGGAATATAGTTATACCTTTCACCATAAGAACGTCAGTATTTCTGTCCATCTCACTTTATAGTACTGTTTGTTTGGTGTGGATCCCATGGATGTCAGCAGTTGGTGTGACACTTTCTTGTGTGAGCGGTATATCCTGAAGCAGATTCTTACCAAATTTGCATAAATATATCATTGGGACCAGATGATGAAATGACAACTTTTTAGGTGACAATCTAATTTTTCAAGGTCACTGTTGCTTTAAAACTGTCAAAGGACCCCTGGCAGTAGCAATGTAAATTTTCCTACAAAATGATGGAAAATAAAGTTTCAGTGACCTGCATCTGCATAATTTTTATTGCAGGTGACCTCTAATGACCCAATATTACTGTCATGAAAACAACTTTTCTAAATGAAATGTAATCAGACTTAAAATTTGGGTAGAAAAATGACGTTCAGTCGTCTTATACAGTGTTAATCCAGAAGGTCCCTTAGGCAGTTACCTGTATGACGTAACTCTTCCCGCTTAAATGATCATGTGTCAGTTTCTTTTCTGTGGACAAGAAAGCAAACAAAGGATTTATTATAGGTGAAAGAAATCTGTATTTTATTTCTTTTTCCCCGGTTAACTTTCTTAATCCTTCTCTTTCTTGTCTTCCTTATTCATGCCTTTCACTAAAAATCTTATTACTTTCAATTAATCATATTCTGATTTCTTGCTATTATTGATTGTTGATTTGCGTCATATGTTTTCGCGACTCTTGTATTTTTCGGCACAACGTTCGTGTTCGTTTAGATAGTCGTGCATTATAACTTAAATATTTAACTTGTTCTTTC
This sequence comes from Anodontia alba, assembly GCA_964016985.1. Taxonomy (NCBI): domain Eukaryota; kingdom Metazoa; phylum Mollusca; class Bivalvia; order Lucinida; family Lucinidae; genus Anodontia; species Anodontia alba. Next base: position 51,018,303 of record OZ024823.1, on the reverse strand, counting down.
TGTTCCAGGTTATTTATTGACGTGATATGAAATAACTGGAAGAGTATGGTAGCTTTCAACCGTGAACTGGCTGAAGATTTCTATGGTGGAGAAGCTGATTAGTAGAGAATTTGTCAATCTTTTTAGGTTATAAGACACTTCTTTACTGATGGGACACCACCCCACACGGCTATACTGCCAGGGGTAGGACCCATCTGGGTGGCGTCTTATGGGTACTATAAGTACTCAATAAAGTTTAAGTCCACTAGGCACCAGTCACCGGTCAACCAGTAACTGGTCAGCCAGGCACCGGTCAACCAGACACCAGTCAGTCTACATCAGCTTCTCCATGCACCAGGCACCGGTCAACCAGTCACTGGTCAACCAGGCACCAGACAACCAGGCACCAGTCAGCCAGTCACCGGTCAACCAGTCACAGGTCAGCCAGTCACCGGTCATCTATTCACCAGTCAATTATTCACCAGTCAATAATTCACTGGTCGCCTGTTCACCGGGCAACTAATCACCAGGTACCAGTCACTGGGTATCAGTCGCCGGTCATTATATCGGATTACTAGTGACTGTATAGCAGTCACTAGTCTCTGTACAATCTATTACTGCTCATAGAGCATCATAGACAAGGCAAGTCAATGGTTACAGGTTATGGAATGACAGTGTTGGGTTCGAATACCTGGTAACCATCTATATCATGGAATTCTGTCCAGTCATTACCGAATTAGACTTAGAATTCTAGATATATACTTTAATTATAAAGGAATCAGAATTTTCTGTTAAGAATAAATTCTGAATTCAATGATCAATAATATAAAGAGTTTTAATGCTATCAATATTAATATTGTTATTGAACATCAAACAATACTTATAAATATTAATATATTTCTCTTTAATACGTTCGAAAGAGAGCACCGCTTTAAGGATCCTCATTTTATTCGGCTTCATTGCAAGGGATGAGCTCCATAGTTTTATCTTATATTATACGAAGAAGGAAAACATAGTCAGAACTTAATTATTTCTTCTTCTTCCACAGTCTCCCCTTGCTCTCAGTACGCAACAGCATAGAGATTAAGAAATCAGTATAGCTGTAAGAAAGAAGTGTCCGATCCTTTCCTTTATTATTATTATCATAAGAGGTATCATAGATCTAAACCGACTAGATAATTGATCCTTCAGTAATCAGGAATTAAATTATTACGATTGCGCTACTTTCCTTATATAATTTTGGAAAGTAGCGCAATCGTAATAATTTAATTCCTGATTACTGAAGGATCAATTATCTAGTCGGTTTAGATCTATGATACCTTTTATGATAATAATAAGGAATTAAATTATTACGATTGCGCTACTTTCCTTATATAATTTTAGGGTGGTTGGGTGGTGCGAAGGTGTCATGTATCTTTTGTCACCGGGGCGTCCAGCTGATATTGGCTTATAGTTGGGCAAGGCCTGCTATACTTGTAGCAGGTAAGGGTAGGGAGGTGATGTTTTTATTTCTTCTGTTTCTTCACTTTCATTCCTGTTCCTCTTTCTTCCCTGTCCCTCTCTTTCATCTCTTTTGCTATCTCTTCTGTCTCTTTTCTCCCTTTCTCTGGGAGACGACACAAAATGACCCACAAGGGTTGACGTGTCGTTAAACCCCAACTCAATCAAAATCTTATATAATTTTAGATTGAAATAAATCATACTCACCAATTGTTTTAAAATTGTCTGAGCATATATTATTATTAAATAAGAGTTACTTATTCAAACATCCTCCCTAGATTACAATGATTGGCATAGAAGTCTAGTAGAGGCACATATTCTTTTTCATAGAATATGGGAAATAGCTGGTAAATTATGCTATTAGTCCCATATTAGATTTATATTTGGATAATTATTAATATTTGTTGATAGAGTTTAGGCTAGTTGTGTCCTTTCCAAACTCTGGAATAAAGTAAATCATTAGTAAGATATATATATATATTATGGCATAAAATTCTATTTGATACATTCTTTTAGTTTGCCTAACTTAAATTCTAGATCATTTTAGTTTACGCAAGAAATGTTCCAGAAAATTCAGTTCTCAGATTAAGAATTTATTACGATGAAAATTACTTCTTCTGAGAATAATAAATTAACACACTAGCTATGGTAATGCCTTACTCAAATTCTGGATCATTTTAGTTTACACGAGAAATGTTCCAGATAACTCAGTTCTCAGATTAAGAATTTATTACGATGAAGATTACTTTTCTGAGAATAATAAATTAACACATTGGCTACGGTAACAATAAAAAACTATACAATTGATAAACAGTCAGACCTAACCTACGTTTAGTATAGGTCTATATTATTTATAATCCTTAAGTCTAATATAAAGCAATTTTCTGGAGGAATATTATGCTATGATTAGCTCTACTTCCTCTGTTATTTACACCTATAACAAGAATCCATGTCAATCAGATCTTGTTCAGACTCTTTAAGTAGGTAAATAATCAGTAAAGGCATTAATAGATTCAGTACGTCAGTATTATTATTGCCTTAATCTAGAAAATTAAGAAGTTGCAAATCCAATTTCGAAATATACAGTTTGACTTCTTATGAATATATATATATATATATATATATATATATATTTCCTAAAGTATAATACAAAGAAAATTTTCTAAGAGGGTAATTATCGTAACAAATAGTTTACCTCCTCTAAACAGCAATGACAATTATGTCTTAAATCAATTATTTCATTGTCTACCTTTATACGTCAACGATTAGGACAATGTGAAAAAGTTAGTATATTTACGAAATGGTGACGAAATAAAAAATTCTTTACATAATTCTATATATGTTAGGACCATATAATTACATTCCCCATCTTTGGTCTGCTCAGTTTATAGGAACTAGTAGTTCTTCTCGTTATAAAGAATTCTAAGTTCCGTTAACGAGTAGTAGAAAGAATACAATCTGAAAATCTGGATCTCTCTCAGATATGTTGTTCTATAAATATAACATCGTAATATCCGATGATGGATATTTATAATTGAATATAAAGACAATTCATTCAGACGTATCGATATCGTCATAAGTCTGGATTGTACTTGTAAATTATAATGGAGTTCTTATATAATAAAACTTCATATTTTAGGAAGTTCCTCAATTACACCTTTGTCAGATCTTCCTAGTTTTTTATACGCCCGTTTGAAAAACGGGACATATTATGTTACGCGGTATGGCATCCGTCCGTCCGTAAACTTTTTCATTTCCGGCTAACTCCTCCTACAGTTTACATCCGATCAAGCTGAAACTTGGTATATAGTTAGACCATGATATGGCGCAGCGCATATTGTTTCGAGGTTACAGTCCACCAAATGTTTGCAGAGCCCCTTAGAAAATTTCAGTAGACTTTTCATTTCCAGTTAACTCCTCCTACATTTTACATCCGATCAAGCTGAAACTTCATATATAGTTAGACCATGATGTGGAGCAGCGCATATTATTTCGAGGTTACAGTCCACCAAATATTAGCAGTTATGCCCCTTTGAAAATTTCAGTAGACTTTTCGTTTCCGGCTAACTCCTCCTACAGTTTACATCCGATCAAGCTGAAACTTGATTGTAGTTAGACCATGATGTGGAGCAGCGCATGTTGTTTCAAGGTTACAGTCCACCAAATATTAGCAGAGTTATACTCCTTTGAAAATTTCTATTAATTTTTCGTTTCTGGCTAAATCCTCCTACAGTTTACATCCAATCAAGCTGAAACTTCATGGACAATTAGACCATGATGTGGAGCAGCGCATATTATTTCGAGGTTACAGTCCACCAAATATTAGCAGAGTTATGCCCCTTTGAAAATTTCAGTAAACTTTTCGTTTCCGGCTAAATCCTCCTACAGTTTACATCCTATCAAGCTGAAACTTGATTTGTAGTTAGACCAAGATGTGGAGCAGCACATATTGTTTCAAGGTTACAGTCCACCAGATATTAGCAGAGTTAAACCCCTTTGAAAATTTCTATTAATTTTTTTGTTCTTGGCTAAATCCTCCTACAGTTTACATCCGATCAAGCTGAAACTTCATAAATAGTTACACGATCATGTGGAGCAGCACATATTATTTTGAGGTTACAGTGCACCAGATATTTGCAGATTTATGCCCCTTTGAAAGTTTTTGTAAGCTTTTCGCAGGCTATTGTTTAGAGGTAATAGTGTGCAAATTTTATTGCATAATAGGTATATTTTTTGCAAATAACTAAAGTTTTTTGGTCATATGGGCAAGATATTGATTTTTTTTTTTTTTAACATTTTCTTTTATTAGATTTGCAAGAAAAGGTTGTCATTATTAAATCTTTATAAATACATAATTCTTTTTGATTTTTTTTTTTTTTTTTTTTTTTTTAATACTCTTCTGATTTGACTCCCTTGGAGAACAAAAATAAAATCAGTATTAAACAAGTTAAAGGTTTACAAAAAAATTTCTTGCAGCATTTTTTTTTTTTAGCTCACCTGAGCAAAAGCTCAGGGTGAGCTATTGTCATCACCCTCTGTCCGTCATCCGTCGTTCGTCGTCAACAATTAGTTTGTTAACACTCTAGAGGTCACAGTTTTGACCCAGTCTTCATGAAACTTGGTCAGAATGTTTGCCTGTATGAAATTAGGTCAAATTAGATACTGGATTACTTGGGGTCAAAAACTAGGTCACCAGGTCAAATCAAAGGAAAAACTTGTTAACATTCTTGAGGTCATAGTTTTGACCCAATCTTGATGAAACTTGCTCAAAATATTTGCCTCTATTAAATCTGGGTCAAGTTTGAAACTGGGTCACTTGTGGTCAAAAACTAGGTCACCGAGCCAAATCAGCAGAAAACCTTGTTAACACTCTTGCGGTCACATTTTTGAAGCAATCATCATGAATCTTGCTCAAAATGTTTGTCTTGATGATTTCTAGGTCAAGTTTGAAACTGGGTCACTTGGATTCAAAAACTAGGTCACCGGGCCAAATCAGCAGAAAACCTTGTTAACACTCTAGCGGTCACATTTTTCAAGCAATCAACATGAATCTTGCTCAAAATGTTTGTCTTGATGATATCTAGGTCAAGTGCGAAACTGTGTCACTTGGAGTCAAAAACTAGGTCACCGGGCCAAATCAGCAGAAAACCTTGTTAACACTCTAGCGGTCACATTTTTCAAGCAATCATCATGAATCTTCCTTAAAGTGTTTGTCTTGATGATTTCTAGGTCAAGTTTGAAACTGGGTCACATGGGGTCAAAAACTAGGTCACCAGGCCAAACCAGCAGAAAACCTTGTTGACACTCTAGCTGTCACATTTTTGAAGCAATCATCATGAATCTTGCTCAAAGTATTTGTCTTGATGAGTTCTAGGGTGTTTGAAACTGGGTCACGTGGGGTTAAAAACTAGGTCACCGGGCCAAATCTGCAGAAAACCTTGTTAACACTCTAGCGGTTTTTTGAAGCAATCATCATGAATCTTGCTCAAAATGTTTGTCTTGATGATTTCTAGGTCAAGTTCGAAACTGGAACACCTGGGATCAAAAACTAGGTCACCTGGCCAAATCAGCGTAAAATATTGTTATCACTCTAGCGGTCACATTTTTCAAGCAATCATCATGAATCTTTCTCAAAATGTTTGTCTTGATGATTTCTAGGTCAAGTTCGAAACTGGGTCACTTGGGGTCAAAAACTATGTCACCAGGCCAAATCAGCAGAAAACCTTGTTAACACTCTAGCGGTCACATTTTTTAAGCAGTCGTGATGAATCTTGCTCAAAATGTTTGTCTTACTGATTTCTAGGTCAAGTTCGAAACTTGGTCACCTGGGGTCAAACACCAGGTCACCTGGCTAAATCAGTGGAAAATCTTGTTATCACTCTAGTGGACACATTTTTTAAGCAATAATCATGAATTTTGCTCAAAATGTTTGTCTTGATGATTTTTAGGTCAGGGTCGAAACTGGGTCACTTGGGGTCAAAAACTAGGTCACCTGGCCAGATTAGCGGAAAACCTTGTTAACACTCTAGTGGTCACATTTTTCAAGCAATCATCATGAATCTTGCTCAACATGTTTGTCTTGGTGATTTCTAGGTCAAGTTTGAAACGGGGTCACTTGGGGTCAAAAACTAGGTCTCCTGGCCAAATCAGCAGAAAACCTTGTTAACACTCTAGCGATCACATTTTTTAAGCAATCATCATGAATCTTGCTCAAAATGTTTGTCTTGATGATTTCTAGGTCAAGTTTGAAACTGGGTCACATGAGGTCAAAAAACTAGGTCACCAGGCCAAATCGAAGGAAAAACTTGTTAACATTCTTGAGGTCATAGTCTTGACCAAATCTTGATGAAACTTGCTCAAAATATTTGCCTCTATTAAATCTGGGTCAAGTTTGAAACTGGGTCACTTGTGGTCAAAAACTAGGTCACCGAGCCAAATAAGCAGAAAACTTGTTAACACTCTTGCGGTCACATTTTTGAAGCAATCATCATGAATCTTGCTCAAAATGTTTGTCTTGATGATTTCTAGGTCAAGTTTGAAACTGGGTCACTTGGAGTCAAAAACTAGGTCACCTGGCCAAATCAGCAGAAAACCTTGTTAACACTCTAGCGGTCACATTTTTCAAGCAATCAACATGAATCTTGCTAAAAATGTTTGTCTTGATGATATATAGGTCAAGTGCGAAACTGTGTCACTTGGAGTCAAAAACTAGGTAACCAGGCCAAATCAGCAGAAAACCTTGTTAACACTCTAGCGGTCACATTTTTCAAGCAATCAACATGAATCTTGCTCAAAATGTTTGTCTTGATGATATCTAGGTCAAATGCGAAACTGTGTCACTTGGAGTCAAAAACTAGGTCACCGGGCCAAATCAGCAGAAAACCTTGTTAACACTCTAGCGGTCACATTTTTCAAGCAATTATCATGAGTCTTCCTTAAAATGTTTGTCTTGATGATTTCTAGGTCAAGTTTGAAACTGGGTCACATGAGGTCAAAAACTAGGTCACCAGGCCAAACAAGCAGAAAACCTTGTTAACACTCTAGCGGTTACATTTTTGAAGCAATCATCATGAATCTTGCTCAAAGTATTTGTCTTGATGAGTTCTAGGATGTATTTGAAACTGGGTCACGTGGGGTTAAAAACTAGGTCACCGGGCCAAATCTGCAGAAAACCTTGTTAACACTCTAGCGGTTACATTTTTGAAGCAATCATCATGAATCTTGCTCAAAATGTTTGTCTTGATGATTTCTAGGTCAAGTTTGAAACTGGAACACCTGGGGTCAAAAACTATGTCACCTGGCCAAATCAGCGTAAAATCTTGTTAACACTCTTGCGGTCACATTTTTCAAGCAATCATCATGAATCTTTCTCAAAATGTTTGTCTTGATGATTTCTAGGTCAAGTTCGAAACTAGGTCACTTGGGGTCAAAAACTATGTCACTAGGCCAAATCAGCAGAAAACCTTGTTAACACTCTAGCGGTCACATTTTTTAAGCAGTCGTGATGAATCTTGCTCAAAATGTTTGTCTTACTGATTTCTAGGTCAAGTTTGAAACTTGGTCACCTGGGGTCAAAAACCAGGTCACCTGGCCAAATCAGTGGAAAATCTTGTTATCACTCTAGCGGACACATTTTTAAAGCAATAATCATGAATTTTGCTCAAAATGTTTGTCTTGATGATTTTTAGGTCATGTTCGAAACTGGGTCACTTGTGGTCAAAAACTAGGTCACCTGGCCAGATTAGCGGAAAACCTTGTTAACACTCTAGTGGTCACATTTTTCAAGCAATCATCATGAATCTTGCTCAACGTGTTTGTCTTGGTGATTTCTAGGTCAAGTTTGAAACTGGGTCACTTGGGGTCAAAAACTAGGTCACCTGGCCTAATCATCAGAAAACCTTGTTAACACTCTAGCGATCACATTTTTGAAGCAATCATCATGAATCTTGCTCAAAATGTTTGTCTTGATGATTTCTAGGTCAAGTTTGAAACTGGGTCACATGAGGTCAAAAAACTAGGTCACCAGGCCAAATCAGCAGAAAACTGTTAACACTCCAGAGGTCACATTTTTGAAATAATCATCATAAATATTGCTCAAATTGTTTGTCTTGATGATTTCTAGGTCAAGTTTAAAACTGGGTCACTTGATATCAGAAACTAGTTCACCTGGCCAAATCAAAGGAAAACCTTGTTGATGCTCTAGAGGTCACATTTTTGAAGTGATCATCATGAATCTTGCTCAAAGTGTTTGTCTTGATGATTTCTAGGTCTAGTTTAAAACTGGGTCACTTGATATCAGAAACTAGGTCACCTGGCCAAATCAAAGGAAAACCCTGTTGATGCTCTGGAGGTCACATTTTTGAAGTGATCATCATGAATCTTGCTCAAAATGTTTGTCTTGATGATTTCAAGGTGATGTATAGTTTTCTGTCCAGTGACTCTCTTAAGTTTTTCCATTTAGGTCAGTTTTTCAGTAATTATTGGTCCTACAGAGTGATATTTGGTACTTGTGAAGTGTTTGTGTTTAGGTCAGTTTCTCAGTAACTATTGCTCCTACAGCCAGTGATACTTAGTACATGCATACATCTTAGCATGGCCTCTTGAGTGCAGTCATCCATATTTGACCTTGACCTTTATTTCACAGTCCATTAGACATGCTACATTGTCTTACTTGTTAATATAATCATTTTGAACTTTGATCAGAATGTTTGCCTTGATCAGTTCTAGATCAGGTTCTCAAAGTGCTATGTTGCTCAGGTGAGCGTTACAGGGCCATCATGGCCCTCTTGTTTTTGTTTTGTTATTGTTTGAATTATAGGAAAAACAAATCAGCTCAAATGAGCTTATAATATAGCCATGCTTCTGTGGTGTGTCATCCGTCAGAAAGCACTTTTCCCGAGAAGCAGCATTTTTGGGCCAGCTTGGACCCTTAGGTTACAGTTCACCAAATATCAGCAGAGATATGCCCCAATGAAATTTTTTAAGATTTTTTTTTTGGTAATTCCACTTACAGTTTATATCCGGAGCACTGAGTTATGCAGGAGCCAGTTTATGTACTACATCTTATTACTTGCCACGGGCGTATAATGCCCCACTTGGGGGAGCTCTTGTTTTCGTTAAACTATTAGGAATGTACCGGAAGTTGTACAATTTTACATACTGTAAATGGACGTTTCGGTTAACATTTACATTTATAGTCCATTAAAACATTACTTGATAATGATTGGAGATATTAGAAAAGTTTCGATATATATATATACAATCTTCATATTGTCATTATGATAAGTTAAACTTGTTTTTAATGGTTAGATTGACCTATTCACGTTGCGTTTAATAGGTTTTATATTTTGCTGACACATTCTTAAACAAGTAATTTCTCGGTCTTCAGTGTGTAACGACTATGCCTGATTACTCCGGAATATTCATTTACTACCGCGCTTGTTAAGTTAAACTGCTGACAAGCTTTCAGTTTATATAATGGATATATCCTATGGTTCAGTTCAAGGCAGGGCCCCTAGGGGAATCTTTAAAACCTTTAGAAACCTTTAATTTTGTTGAAATCCTTTAAAACCTTTAATTTGGCTGAAAAACCTATAAAACCCTTTATTTTGATGAGAAAACCTTTATACAGTTGACTCTCGTTATCTCGACCTCGCTTATCTCGAATAACCGCTTATCTCGAAGTGAAAATCTGGTCCCTGCCTTAACATGAAAATCTAACAACATGTAAAAAATATTGTGGAAAAGAGGAGAAATTGCTCCTAAGGAGCAATTTCTGCTCTTTTCCACAATATTTTTAATATATCTCTAACTTCAAGAGTCCAATTACACATATATTTGTTAAATGTGGTTAATCGAATTAGTTTTTCCTCAATTCTGCAAATCTGATATGTCGAAGTACGGATATCTCGAAGTATTTCAGAGAGTCCCGTGGATTTCGAGATAAGGAGAGTCGACTGTATTTGTCAATTTGTAAAAGCAAGAGAAGGATGGAGTAAATATGTAGCATTTGGTAACAACAAATTATAGTTCTGTTTCTTAGATTCATATGTTTCTAAACAGAAATACAAGTTAATATTGTCATTACCATTTAAAGATGAAAATATCCAATTTTCTCTGCAATTTTTCTCCCTGTTTTGCTTGAGAGGTGATGACACGGTGTTCTTTTGCTTGGCATCTGCCAAGAAATTTAACCATTAAATGCTCTTTATTTTGTACAAAATTTATCCTGAAAAACCTTTATTTGGCCAAAAATAGCCTTTATAAAAAGCCTTTATTTTTGAGAGAGACTGCTAGGGGGCCTGGTTCAGGGAGAATACATCCTTTAAGCTCCAATTACTGTCTGTCTTCATCGATACAGTCATTGTCAATAAAGAACTCATCTTCTGTCTTTGAACAGAGAAATAATGATTTTCTATTCTTTGCATCTTGGGTGGAAGATGAAATTATGTCTATCTTCAACCAATATGACATACAATTTTAACAAATAAGAACACTATACAATACATCTTTCACTCTTGTGTTAAGAATCATCCGTAACACAACTGTGATGTAATCACTCTCCCGATCTACACATAGACCTTGAGAGTACCTCCATCTTTCCTGAAATTCGATACAAGCATTGGAAAGCGTGATATTTCCGAACAGATACTTTTTTTTATAAACCCATTTCTGTTTCTTAACAAATGAAATGAATAAGATATAGAGGAAAATCTCTGAAACGGGATGAAACAGACCAAACAATTTGAAATATGCTCGTTACGAAACAGAGTGAAACGAAATTAAACGATGACTTGTAGATCAAAAATAGCTAAAATCATTCTGATTGGAAATCCAAGATTTTTCCATGTTGAATATCTGTTCTGAACTTTTTCTCCTGAACCAAAAGGGCAATTGACTGAAAACTTCATTGAGTGTATCGAGGTGACTTGTAGATCAGCAGTAGCTAAAATAATTCTGATTGTCAATCCAAGTTGGCATCGGCGTCAGCATTGGCGTCAGGGTCAGTGTCGGCGTAAAACTTCTTGTCTGCTCTGTAACTTGAATACCCTTTGGAATATTTTGGTACTTGGTAGAAATGTAGAACAGGACCAGACATGTCGCCCACAAGAATGACAACTCTGGCTTTCTTACTTTTGGAGATATTTCACATTTGTTTTGTTTGCCCTTTGGAATATTTTGATGATACTTGTTAGAAATGTAGAACAGGATGAAATGGTGTGTTGCGTACAAGAATGAAAACTCTGCCTTTCTTACTTTTGGCATTATCTCCCTTTGTTATATTTGACAGTGATTATGCATTATTTTCGTGTCCCATCTGTAAGTCGAGTACTCTTTGGAATATTTTTATGATACTAGGTAGAAATGTAGAAAAGGACAAGACAACTTGTTGCATACAAGAATGACAACTCTGGCTTTCTTACTTTTGGAGTTATTTCCCTTTGTTTTGTTTGAAATAGATTTTGTGTTCGCTCTGTAACTCAAATACCCTTCTGGAATATTTTGATTGTACTTGGTAGAAATGTAGAACAAGATGAGATGACATGTAGCATACAAGAATGACCATGGCCATGGCGGCCGTCTTGAAAATCTTTAAACAACATCTCCTCCTAAACCAAAAGTCGGATTGAGCTGAAATTTGATGGGAGGCATCAAGGGGACATGGAGATTCAGAAATGCTAAAATCGTTCTGTTCTTATATCCAAGATGGCTGCCACGGCGGCCATTTTGAAAATCTTTAAACAACATCTCCTCCTGAACGGTAGGTCAGATTGAGGTGAAACTTTGTGGGCGGCATTGGGGTGACATGGAGATTCAGAATTGCTAAAAATCATTCTGTTCCGATATCCAAGATGGCTGCCATGGCGGCCATTTTGAAAATCTTTAAACGACATCTCCTCCTGAACCTTAAGTCAGATTGAGCTGAAATTTGATGGGAGGCATCAAGGGGACATGGAGATTCAGAATTGCTAAAATCGTTCCGTTCAAACTGTAAGTCGGATTGAGCTGAAACTTGATGGGAGGCATCACAGTGACACAGAGATTCAGAATTGCTAAAATCGTTCCGTTCCAATATCCAGGATGGCCGATGGAGGTTGGGGATTCGAGCCCCGCTGGGTCGGCAACATTCTTTTATGGAGATTGACCATGAAATATTTTCTAGGGTCATTCTCTTCCTTCCCCAGATTCAAAAAGAGCATTTGTCAGTCTCTGGCGAAAGAATGTGCACAGTACTAGTTAACCACTTAGAGAACTAAGCCTTCCCAGTAAACGTGTGGTTAGGTAAAATGTCCGCGCTCGACATGACCCAATTGGGCTGACTGGGCCATAAAATCTCAACACAGACACAAACAAAATCAAGCTAAAAGGTGTCTTCGAACATGTGCAAAATGCACAGATTCAGAGTCATACAGCAGGGCCCAGTTGTTCAAAACTAACGATGTCGTAAGTTAACGTATCGTTAAAACTTTGATCATTAAATATGGCATATATGCTATTATTTTTGCTGCTGAAATGTGAGTAGCTTTTGCAGTTGCAAAAGCTACTCACATTTTTTCAGCAAAAATACCTGTGAATTAGATGTTATACTTACTAGAGCAGTTAACATTTTGACCACTAACGAGCTGGCATTCTCCATTATTGCATAAAAAGCAGTTTCACGTTATTAACAGCCGTGCATTAACCGTCGAAAAGCTGTGTATTAACAAGGCAATTCATGTGCTGTTAATGCATGGCTAGGCAACTTTCAATATGATCGTACCGGGGCCACAGATTTGCTACCATTACGAGATGTATACTGCCTGGCCCTAGAATGAGCATAGTCCGTGGAAATTGCATTGAGACATCGGTGAAAAGGCAAAACAAAACAATGCAAGAAATAGCTGGAAATGTAGCAAATGTTTTTGGTTTTTATGCAATAATAGTGATCGAACATGATTTTTCAATGCATTAACATTCGCCAGGTCTCTTGGGAGGTGTTGAAAACTGCGGCCTCCGGCCTTGGTTTTCAACACTTCCCGTGGGTAAGGGTAGAGGGGGAATGTTTTTATTTCTTCTGTTTCTTCACTTTCATTCCTGTTCCTCTTTCTTCCCTGTCCCTCTCTTTCATCTCCTCTACTCTCTCTTCTATCTCTTTTCTCCCTTTCTCTGGGAGACGACACAAAATGACCCTCAAGGGTTGACGTGTCGTTAAACCCCAACACAATCAATCAATCATGGGACCTGGCGAATGTTAATGCATGAAAAACTGTTTGATCCCTATATTGATACATTCTTTGTGTCAAATGATTCTGCCGGCAGACAGTAAAGACCCCGATTAGACTGCATGGATACGCAAGCTGATTTGAGCCATCACTGTCCACATATCCCCAAAGACATGTTTTTGCATGGACCATATTATTTGTGCTTTTGAATGATAATTGGAAAATTCCATGAAGTTTTTTTTTTTCTTTTAGAAGCGGGTTTAACTCAGACAACATCATGAGCCCAGACAGAGGGAGCTGTCATAGCTCACGGATCAGTAACAAGTCTGAGAAGAACATGGCTGACTTTGATGGAGAAGATTTGATGAGTGATGATGAGTTGTCACAGATCAATGCACATGCTCACTTTACCCACCTGTCTAATATGGCATCCATGTATCATACTCATATGCCACATTGTAAGTATTTAACAGAGGTGGGAAACTTCAGGATTATTCCTGATTTCAGGATTGGAAACTTTCATTTTAAACATGAAATTTCTCTTTTACACTTTTTATACCCTGCCACACAACAGTGGTGGAGTATTATGGTTTCACGTTGCACGTCCGTGTGTCTGTCCATCCGTCCATTCGTCTTATGTCCATTCGTCTGTTTTTCGTTTCCAGATGATAACTTGCGTAAACATGAATGGATTTTCACCAAACTTGGTATGTGCATTGATATAATTGTGGATATCTGGTTTGGGATGCTAATGGGCAAATTTCATCAAATTTTTACGGAGATACCTGCCCGAGACACGCCCATATTTTCGTTTCCAGACAATAACTTGAGTAAATAACAAGGGATTTTAACCAAACTTGCTATATGCATTGACATTGAGGAGATCTGGTTTGGGATTGCTAATGAGCAAATTTCATCAAATTTTTACAGAGTTATCTGCCCGAGACACGCCCATATTTTCGTTTCTGGACGATAACTTGAGTAAATAACAAGGGATTTTAACCAAACTTGCTATATATATTAACATTAAGGAGATCTGGTTTGGAGTTGCTAATGGGCAAATTTAGTCAATTTTTACAAAGTTATCTGCCCGAGACACGCTCATATTTTCGTTACCGGACGATAACTTGAGTAAATAACAAGGGATTGTACCCAAACTTGCTATATGCATTGACATTAAGGAGATCTCTTTTGGAATCACTAATGGGCAAATTTCTTCAAATTTTTACGGAGTTATCTGCCAGAGACATGCCCATATTTTCGTTTCCGGATGATAATTTGAGTAAATAAAGCCTTTTAACCAAACTTGCTGTATGCATTGATATTATCAAGATCTGGTTTAGGATTGTTATCTGTCCATTGATATTATCAAGATCCGGTTTAGGACTGTTATCTGTCCCTCCATCATTTTCTTTCCGGACATTTTCGCAATGATAACTTTAATACATAAACAAATAATTGCTGTGGCGGGGTATTATGCTTGCGGTGCTTTTATTCATAGTACCATACTTTTGTGTCAAAAGTAGATATTTAGGTTTAATATATGCCTAAAATAACTAATTATTAAACTAATTATTAGTTGCATAGCACCAGATAAGAGGGAGTATACACATAATAATTTTTAGCTCACCTGAGCCGAAGGCTCAAGGTGAGGTATTGTGATCACTCACCGTCCGTCGTCGTCATCGTCGTCATCCGTCCGTCCGTCCGTCCATCCATCTGTCCGTTCACAATCTTTAAACAACATCTCCTCCTAAACCACTGATTGGATTTTGACCAAATTTCACAGGAATGATCCTTGGTTGATCCTCTTTCAAAGTTGTTCAAATGGTTCCGGTCCATTGCATATCTAGGTCACAGGAGCTAAAAATAGATTTTTTTAACTAAAAACTCAAAAAATCTTCTCCTCAGAAAACACTGGACCGATTTCAATAAATTTTTGCAGAAATGTTCCTTTGGTGATCCTCTACCAGGATTGTTCAAGCCATTTGGATTCGTCAAAAAACATGGCCGCCAGGGGGTGGGGCTTATTTTCCCTATATATCTATATAGAAAACTTTAAAAATCTTCTTGTCAGAAACCACTGGACTAATTTCAATATAATTTTGCAGAAATGTTCCTTTGGTGATCCTCTACCAAGATTGTTCAAGCCTTTTGGATTCGTCAAAAAACATGGCCGCCAGGGGGCGGGGCTTATTTTCCCTATATATCTATATAGAAAACTTTAAAAATCTTCTTGTCAGAAACCACTGGACTAATTTCAATATAATTTTGCAGAAATGTTCCTTTGGTGATCCTCTACCAAGATTGTTCAAGCCTTTTGGATTCGTCAAAAAACATGGCCGCCAGGGGGCGGGGCTTATTTTCCCTATATATCTGTACAGAAAACTTTAAAAATCTTCTTGTCAGAAACAACTAGACCGATTTCAATATAATTTTGCAGAAATGTTTCTTTGGTGATCCTCTACCAAGATTGTTCGAGACATTTGGATTCGTCAAAAAACATGGCCACCAGGGGGCGGGGCGTATTCTCCCTATATATCTATATAGAAAACTTTAATCATCTTCTCGTCAGAAACCACTGGACCAGTTTCAATATAATTTTGCAGAAATGTTCCTTTGGTGATCCTCTACCAAGATTGTTCAAGCCTTTTGGATTCGTCAAAAAACTTGGCCGCCAGGGGGCGGGGCTTATTTTCCCTATATATCTGTATAGAAAACTGTAAAAATTTTCTTGTCAGAAACGACTAGACCGATTTCAATATAATTTTGTAGAAATGTTTCTTTGGTGATCCTCTACCAAGATTGTTCAAGACATTTGGATTGGTCAAAAAACATGTCCGCCAGGGGGCGGGGCTTATTTTCCCTATATATCTATATAGAAAACTTTAAAAATCTTCTTGTCAGAAACCACTGGACCGATTTCAACATAATTTTGCAGAAATGTTCCTTTGGTGATCCTCTACCAAGATTGTTCAAGCCATTTGGATTCATCAAAAAACATGGCCGCCAGGGGGCGGGGCTTATTTTCCCTATATATCTATATAGAAATCTTTAAAAATCTTCTTGACAGATACCACTAGACCGATTTCAATATAATTTTGCAGAAATGTTCCTTTGGTGATCCTCTACCAAGATTGTTCAAGACATTTGGATTCGTCAAAAAACATGGCCGCCATTGGGCGGGGCTTATTTTCCCTTTACATCTATATAGAAAACTTTAAAAAATCTTCTTGTCAGAAACCACTGGACCGATTTCAATATAATTTTGCAGAAATGTTCCTTTGGTTATCCTCTACCAAGATTGTTCAAGCCATTTGGATTCGTCAAAAAACATGGCCGCCAGGGGGGGCGGGGCTTATTTTCCCTATATATCTATATAGAAAAGTTTAAAAATCTTCTTGTCCGAAACCACTGGACCGATTTCAATATTATTTTGCAAAAATGTTCCTTTGGTGATGCTCTACCAAGATTGTTCAAGCCATTTGGATTCGTCAAAAAACATGGCCGCTAGGGGGCAGGGCTTATTTTCCCTATATATCTATATAGAAAACTTTAAAAATCTTCTTGTCCGAAACCACTAGACCGATTTCAATATAATTTTGCAGAAATGTTCCTTTGGTGATCCTCTACTAAGATTGTTCAAGCCATTTGGATTCGTCAAAAAACATGGCCGCCAGGGGGCGGGGCTTATTTTCCCTATATATCTATATAGAAAACTTTAAAAATCTTGTCCGAAACCACTAGACCGATTTCCATATAATTTTGCAAAAATGTTCCTTTGGTGATCCTGTTGCAAGATTGTTCAAGCCATTTGGATTTGTCAGAAAACATGGACGCCAGGGGGGCGGGGCTTATTTTCCCTGCTTATAATCTATATAGAAAAGTTTAAAAATCTTCTTGTCCGAAACCACTGGACCGATTTCAATATAATTTTGCAAAAATGTTCCTTTGGTGATCCTCTAGGAAGATTGTTCAAGCCATTTGGATTCGTCAAAAAACATGGCCACCAGGGGCCGGGGGCTTATTTTCCCTATATATCTATATAGAAAAGTTTAAAAATCTTCTTGTCCGAAACCACTGGACCGATTTCCATATAATTTTGCAGAAATGTTCCCTTGGTGATCCTGTACCAAGATTGTTCAAGCCATTTGGATTGGTCATCAAACATGGCCGCCAGGGGGCTGGGCTTATTTTCACTATATATCTGTATAGAAAACTTTAAAAATCTTCTTGTCTGAAACCACTGGACCGATTTCCATATGATTTTGCAGAAATGTTCCTTTGGTGATCCTGTTGCAAGATTGTTCAAGCCATTTGGATTTGTCAAAAAACATGGCCGCCAGGGGGGCGGGGCTTATTTTCCTTATATATCTATATAGAAAACTTTAAAAATCTTCTTGTCAGAAACCACTGGACCAATTTCAATATAATTTTGCAGTAATGTTTCTTCGTGATTCTCTACCAAGATTGTTCAAGCCGCCATGATTCGTTAAAAAAAATGGCCACTAGGGGGAAGGTTTAATTTTTCATATATATCTGTATAGAAAACTTTAAAAATCTTCATGTCATAAACGACTGGACCGATTTCAATATAACTTGGCAGAAATGTTTCCTTAGTGACCCTCTCTCAAGATGGTTCAAGCCGTCATGATTTGTCAAAAAACATGGCCGCTAGAGGGTGCGGGGCTTATTTTCCATATATATCTATATAGAAAACTTGAAAAAATCTTGTCGTCAGAAACCACAGGACTGATTTCAATATAACTTCACAGAAATGTTTCCTTGGTGACCCTTTACCAAGATTGTTCAAACCGCTATGATTTGTCAAAAAACATGGCCGCTAGGGGTCGGGGCTTATTTTCCTATATATCTATATAGAAAATTTTAATAGTCTTTTCAGAAACCACTTGACCGATTTCAATGTAACATTGCAGGATTGTTTCTTATGTAACCCTCTATCAAGATTGTTCAAGCCGTCATGATTTGTCAAAAAACATGGCCGCCAGGAGTTGGGGCTTATTTTCCTTATATATCTATAGAAAACTTTAAAATTCTTCTTGTCAGAAACCACTGAACTGATTTCATTATAACTTTGCAGAAATGTTTCCTTGGTGACCCTCTACTAAGATTATTCAAGTAATCATGATTCGTCAAAAAACATGGCTGCCGGGGGCAGGGCTTATTTTCCCTATATATCTATATATAAAACTTTAAAAATCTTCTTTTCAGAAACCAATGGACCGATTTCAATACAACTTGGCAGGAATGTTTCTTTGGTGACCCGCTACAAAGATTGTTCAAGCCGTCATAATTCATCAAAAAACATGGCCGCTAGGGGGCGGGGCTTATTTTTCCCTATATGTTTATATAAAAAACTTTAAAAATCTTCTCGTAAGAAACAGTTGGACCGAGTTCAATGTAACTTGGCAGGAATGTTGCTTTGGTGACCTTCTACCAAGATTGTTCAAGCCTTCTTGATATGTCAAAAACCATGGCCCCCAGGGGGGCGGGGCTTATTTTTCGTCTATATCTGCATAGAAAATTTTAAAATTCTTATTGTCACATACCCCATGACCGATTTCAATATTACTTGGCTGGAATGTTGCTTTGGTGAAACTCTATCAAGATTGTACAAGCAGTCATGATTCGTCAAAAAATATGGCTGCCATGGGGTGGGGCTTATTTTCCCTATATATCTAAATAGAAAACTTTAAAAATCTTCTTGTCAGAAACCACTGAACAGATTTCAATATAACTTGGCAGGAATGTTCCTTTGGTGACCCTCTACCAAGTTTGTTCAAGCTTTCATGATTCGTCAAAAAACATGGCCGTTAGGGCGTAGGGCTTTATAGCTATATAAAACTTTTTAAACCACTGGACCAATTTCAATATAACTTGGCAGAAATGTTCCTTTGGTGACCCTCTTTTAAGATTCAGTTCAAGTCGTCAAGATTTGTAAAAAAAAAACATGGCCAGGGGTGTGGTGGAGGGGGGTGGGGGTGGTTAGTGCTATAAAGTTTATACAAAAATCCTAGAACAGTGAACTTGGCTGAAACTTCAACAGTAAATATGCAAATCTGTTTGGTCAGGTGAGCGATATAGGACCATCATGGTCCTCTTGTTTTCTTATTTCTCAATAAAAACATGTGAGTACTTACTAGAAAAGCCTTCTCGAGGCACTTCTAATACTTCTCGAGGCACTTCTAATGAGTACCCACAACATATGTTTTTATTGAGAAATAAGAAAAAATATTAGTGGTTTTTGGACTGAATTTTTGTCGCACCTGCTTTAGCATGGGTGACTTAGGCGTGCAAGTGTCCATCCGTTTGTTCGTCCGTTCATCTTTCCATCAACATTTACCCTGGGTGTCTTGTGAGCGCAACTCCTCTTACTGTTTTGTACCGACCATTTTGAAACTTTGCATGTGTTTTCTTCATGGTATGAAGATGTGCATGTGGTTTGGATATAATTGTTAGATTATTTTTTGTCACTTTTTCCATATTGTGAACTTAGTCATTTTTCACCTCAATATATAGACATTGGGTACCTCTTGTGAGCGCAACTCCTCTTACAGTTTTGTTCTGATTGTTATGAAACTTTGCGTGTGTTTTCTTCATGGTATGAGGATGTGCATGTTGTTTGGGTATAATTGTTAGAACATTTTTTGTCACTTTTTACACATTGTGAACTTAGTCATTTTTCACCTTTTATATATAAACAGGTTGGTACATCTTGTGAGTGCAACTCCTCTTATAGTTTTGAACCAATTATTATGAAACTTTGCATGCGTTTTCTTCATGGTTTGAGGATGTGCATGTGATTTACATGTAATTGTTAGATTTTTTTTTTCACTTTTTCCACATTGTGAACTTAGTCATTTTTCACCCTCAGTATATAGACAGTGGTATGCACATTTTCTCCTGGGTCTGCAGAAGTGCACGTGGTTTGGATATGATTTTTAAATTTATTTTTGTCATTTTTTCCACTTTAACTTTGTCATTTTCTTAACCTCAGATTTTTTTCCACATTGTGAACTTAGTCATTTTTCACCCTCAATATATAGACAGTGGGTACCCTGTGAGCACAACCCATATAATTTTAAACTAATCTTTTTGAAACTTTGCACATTTTCTCCCTAGTCTGAAGATGTGCGTCTGCTTTTTATTGCACCTGCTTATAGCAGGGTGCGATATAGGCGTCCGATTTTCCGTCCATCCATCAGTCCGTCCGTCCGTCCGTCCGTCTGTCAACATTTATGTCGATGTTCGACATTTATGTCAAAGTTAGTATTCTAATCAACTACAAGACTAAACAACCATCAAACCTTGCATGAAACATCTCCCTGACCTCCTGACTTTGCGACATAGGCATCCGCTTTTCTGTTCGTCCGTCCGTTCGTCCGTCCGTCTGTCAACATTTATGTCGAAGTTCGACATTTATGTCAAAGTTAGTATTCTAATCAACTACAAGACTAAACAACCATCAAACCTTGCATGAAACATCTCCCTGACCTCCTGACTTTGGGACATAGGTGCCCGCTTTTCCATTCGTCTGTCTGTTCGTCCGTCCGTCTGTCCGTCTGTTAACAGTTCTGTTATGTCGAAGTTTGACATTTATGTCAAAGTTAGTATTCTAATCAACTACAAGACTAAACAACCATCAAACCTTGCATGAAACATCTCCCTGACCTCCTGACTTTGTGACATAGGTGCCCGCTTTTCCATTCGTCTGTCCGTTCGTCCGTCTGTCTGTCAGTCTGTTAACAGTTCTGTTATGTCAAAGTTCGACATTTACGTCGAAGTTAGTATTCTAATCAACTACAATTCTACAACAACCATCATACTTTGCATGACACATCTCCCTGACCTCCTGACTTGGCAGGTACATTGACCCAGTGACCTTGACCTATATTTTGCGCTCCATTGACTTTGACACAATTTACATTGATGTTCCAGATCTTCTCAACTATAAGGCGTACAACTACTGTACCTTGCATAGTGCTTCTCCTAGATGTACTGACTCGGCAGGTACCTTGACCCGGTGACCTTGACATATATTTTGCGCTCCAGTGACTTTGACACATTCTGCGTCGACGTTCGATATCTCCTCAACTATAAGACCTACAACCATCAAACCTTGCAAAGTGCTTCTTCTCAGTGTACTGACTCGGCAGATACCTTGACCTGGTGACCTTGACCTATATTTTGGCTGCAGTGACTTTGACATAATTTACTTCAACGTTCCAGATCTCCTCAAGTGTAAGACCTCTAGCCACCAAATCTTGCATAGTGCTTCTCCTAGATGTACTGACTCGGCAGGTATCTTGACCCGTTGACCTTGACCTATATTTTGCGCTCCAGTGCCTTTTACACATTTTATGTCGACGTTCAATATCTCCTCAACTATAAGGCCTACAACCATCAAACTTTGCATAGTGCTTCTCCTCAATGTACGGACTCCGCAGGTACCTTGACTGGGTGACCTTGACCTATATTTCGCGCTCCATTGACTTTTACCCTTTTTACGTCGCCCTTCCATTTGTCCTCAATTGTAAGGCCTTCCACCACCAAACCTTATATAGTGCTTCTTCTCGATGTACTGACTCGGCAGGTACCTTGACCTGGTGACCTTGACCTATATTTTGCACTTCAGTGACTTGGACACATTTTACATTGATATTCGGTATCTCCTCAAATATACACCTTTTACGTCGCCCTTCCATATGTCCTCAACTGTAAGGCCTTCAACCACCAAACCTTATATAGTGCTTCACCTCATTGCACTGGCTTGGCAGGTACTTTGACCTGGTGACCTTGACCTATATTTGACACATTTTACGTTGATGTTTGATAACTCCTCAACTATAAGGCCTACAACCACCATACCTTGCATAGTGCTTCTCCTTGATGTACTGAATTAGCAGGTACCTTGACCCATGACCTTGACCTATATTTCATGCTCCAGTGACTTTTACATATTTTACGTCGACGTTCCATTATTATTGGGCTGTATAATACGAAAAGTCAGTGCTGAAGATATAGCCATTAGAGGGAATGGCACTGGCCTGGAATATATGTGCCCCACCAGGCACTTTGTCTACATTTTTTTCAACCCAGTTATCCAACTAAGCACTGCTAAGAATGAAATAAACTTATTTAATAACCACATTCTGATTGTGGCTCCTGTGACTTTTGCCCCAGCAGGTGCAATGCCGCCTTCCGCGGAATTCTGGTTAGATTTCAGGATTGATTATTAGCGACTATTCTCACTCCTGGTATTAGAATTTACCATACTTGTATATAGCTCCAAATAAGAGCTGGCCTCAGTGGCTCAGTCAGATGCATGTCCGACTGGTGATCAGGAGGCCACAGGTTCAATCCCCGCCGGGTGCACCAACATTGTTTTATGGAAATGGATCATAAAATATATTTATTAAGGATATTCTCTCTCTTCCGCAGAGACAAGAAGGACAGTTGTCAGTTTCTGGTGAAAGAATGTGCATAAGTATTGGTTAATTGCTTAGAGGACTAAGCCTGCCCAGGATAAGTGTGATTGTGTAAACTGACAGGCTCTATATAACCTTAATAGTGTTGATTGGGCTGTTAAGCTCCAACCCAGCCAAAAAGCTCTAGTTAAGGAATTTTATAACCAAAAAGTTGGGATATTTTTCTTATTTAACCAGAAAAAAAAATGTTAGGTACTCATTAGAAGCACCTCATAGAGCTGCTTTTATTGAGTCCCACAACATATGTTTTCATGGAAAAATTAGGAAAACACTTCTGAATACCCTGCTAAATCAGGGTTCATACACGTCAGGGAAATGACATATATAAACTTTACAGGTAAAAAAAATAATTAACCAGGGCCCAGTTGTTCAAAACTAATGGTGTCGTTAGTTAACGATTCATTAAAATTTACATCGAGTGATACGCAAATATGCTAAAATTTTTTGCTGAAAAAATGTGAGTAGCTTTTGCATGCATTTTGTCAGCAAAAATTATCAGAATATGGTATATCGAATCCGCCATAACAGTTAACGAAATGACCCTTAACGAGCTCCTTAAGCTAACGACGCTTTGAACAACTGGGCCCAGAAATTTAGATGATTGGGTTCTTTGAACTGGAACAGTCATTTTGTTGATTCTTGTATTTCCCAAGGTAAAGTAGCTTTTTGATTTTAACACAACTGCACTGCTATTTCAGTGATGCAGCAGCGGCCAGGTCAGAAAGAGGCTACAACTTCAACAGAGTCCGAGTTCTCCTACGAAGATGTTTGTAAGCCTGGGAGCACATTGTTGTGGGACCTTGTTCAGGAGGATAAAGTTGTAAGTTTTTATAAATAAAAAAAAAACTCAAGATAAGGCACTATTTTCATCCAAAAATTATTGATACAATACACCACAACTTCTTTATAACATGGTTCGTTATAACACGGTTTTGGAAATAACACGGTTCAAAGATGGATCCTAAAAATGTTTAGATTATATTGAAAAATGACCATAAATAACACGGTTGTTTAACTAACACGGTTCCTGCATTGGACCCCAACAATAGTGTTATAAAGCGGTTGTGGTGTATTTTTATTCTATTTCTGCATGAACCCATGTTTTTTGGTACATTAGAAGCACCTTACCAAGGTACTTCAAATGTGTACCAACAACATATATTTTCATGGAGAAATAAGAAGAACATTTATCTGGATACCTCTTATTTATATAGAACTGCAAAAGCTTAAGAAACCTCTCTTGCAGTTATGAATGAGTTCTTACTCAACTTTTTTTATATCCCCAGCATATGAAGTATGCCGAAGGGGTATATAGTCTTCATCCGTTCCGTTTGTCTGTCTGTCTGTCCATCTGGATGTGATTCCATCCTTTAACCCTTTCTATAATCAAGTTTTACTTCGAAGTTTTCTGATTACTTATAATTCTACAGCACTGATCAGAAACTTTTCGTATTTGGTATAGGGGTACCTGGGAGGGTTCTCTTCCAGTCTACATCTATGAACCCCTTGGTCATGTCCCAGGGTGGGGCGAGAGGTCAAAATCTAGGACACCCCAATAAAGTAGTATATTGCAGTTTGTCTTATTAAAGAAGGATAGGCATCAGACATGTTTATCACATCAACATTCAGTGTAATAAGGTCAAGGTCATTGTGACCTTATTTTCATGCTTCAGTGATTTTGACGTATATTTTTGAAGCCTCTTTCATGGATTAATGCCTCAATAAAGTAGTATGTTGCAGTTTGTTTATACAAACAACTTCTTAAAGAAGGATGGGCATCAGACATGTTTATCACATCAACATTTAGTGTAATAAGGTCAAGGTCATTGTGATCATATTCTCATGACATCATGCTTCAGCGATTTTGCCTTATATCTTGAAGACTATTCCATGGATTAATGTGATACTTGGAATATTGGTTTTGTGTGACACCACAATTGACAGCATAATGTAGGTCACCTTGACCTATATTTCATGGTCCAGTAATTTTGCCTCATATCTTGAATGGTAATTGATGTATGAACATCATTATTTGGGATTATGAATTAGTATAATCCAGCAGTTGACCTAAAAGTAAATGTAGGTCACTGTGACCTATATTTCATAGTCCAGTGATTTTATATTACATCTTGAAGACAATTACTATCATATTTTGGGATTATGTGACCTATATTTCATAGCCCTGTGATTTTGTCTTATATCTCCCACTATTTGATACCTAAATATCATATTTACATATAATGACACAGTGTGACCCAAACTTTCACCTCAAAGTAAATATAAATCAGTATGACCTATATTTCATGGTCTAGTGATTTTGCTTAATATCTTCTAGATTATTTAATGGATTAACATTATAGTTGGTATAATGCATCAGTGTGACCAGATTAAATTCTCAAGTATATGTAGGTCAGTGACCTATATTTTATGGCCCAGCAAATTTGCTTCATGTCTTGAAGACTATTTACTCCAGTAAAGTTGTACTTGGAATGATAGATCAGTGTCACTCAGAGACACTAACATTGTAAAGTATGTCTTGCCTTGTATCATTGTCATTAACTTTAAAATATTTTATTATATAATTAAGAAATGGTGCCGGCCAGGGGTATTCGTGACCCTCTGGTTTTCGTGACCCTCTGTAGTTTGTTTTGTTCAATTTTTATCTCGCCTGAGCCAAAGGCTCAGGATGAGCTATTGTGATCACTTGTGGTAAGTCGTTGTTCGTCCATCGTCCATCCACACTTTGAATGACTTCCCCTCTGAAACCCCTATGCCAATTTTCTTCAAACTTCAAATGGAACATTCTGTTTAACGGGGACTGAAAATTTGTACAAATGGCCACAGTCCATTTATCAAGATGGCCCCCATGCCCATTTATGGTAAAAACACTTAAAAATCTTCTTCTCCAGTACCAAGCTCTGGGGCTGAATCTTAGTATATAGCATCGAGGACTCAAGGTCTACCAAATTTGTGGGGGTGGGGCAAAGGTGTCATGTATCTTACGTCACCGAGGCATCCAACTGATATTGGCTTACAGTTGGGCAAGGCCTGCTATCCTTGTGACAGGTAAGGGTAGAGGGGGGAATTTCTTCTCTTTCTTCAGTTTCATTCTTGTTCCTCTTTCTTCCCTGTTCCTCTCTTTCATCTCTTCTACTATCTTTTCTGTCTCTTTTCTTCCTTTCTCTGGAAGATGACACAAAATGACCCACAAGGGTTGACGTGTCTTTAAACCCCAATGCAATCAAAAATGTCTATCAAATTTGTTCAAATGATGACTGTAGGTTGACCTTTGACCTTTTTATGGCAAAGTCAAATTTGCATCCCTATTTATATGGGTAAAATGCTGTAAAGTCATTTTCTCAAAATGTATTAAAGACTAATGAAACTTACAATGTATGATTAAAGTAGTACAACTTTTTATTTAGAATCAAAATTTTGTTCTCCGGGGCTTATTTGCCCCTGCCCCTGGGCTATATACATGTATAAAATTGTGTAGTTTTTAAATGTGTTCTTCTAAAACTGCTTGAGCAATTTTCATCAGATTTCACATGGGGCATTCTGTTGAAAGGATATTGACATTTTTTTTTAATGTTCTGCACCATTGAAAAAGATGGCCGCTGACTCTTGGTATAGCATCGGGGACTCAAGGTCTACCAATTTTTTTCAAATGATGGTCGTAGGTTAACATTTGCCCTTTTTACAGCAAGGTCAAATTTGCACCCCCATACATTTGTATGGGGAAAATGGTAAAATATCATTTTCTCAATATGTATTAAAGACTGATGGCTGAAACTTACAATGCATGATTAAAGAAGTAAAACTGGTTTAGCTACCATCAAAATTTTGGGGGCTATCTGCCTTTGCCCCTAGGCTATATACATATATAAAATCTTGAAATCTTTAAACATCTTCTTTGAAACCTCTTGAACAATTTTCACCAGATTTCACATCGGAATCTTGGTATACAGCAGCAGGGACTCAGTCTACTAAGTGTGTTCAAATGATCAAATGAGCACAAAGTGCTCATGGTGAGCTATTGTGGTCAGTCAATGTCCGCCGTGCGTCATGCGGCATCAACAATTGCTTTAAAAGCCTACTCCTCCTACATCCCTGGGCCAATTGACTCGATACTTGGTAGGAAGCATCAGGGTGACTTGTAGGTCAAAAATAGCTAAAATTGTGCCGATCAGAAATCCAAGATGGCCACCATCTTGAAAATCTATTTTTCGCTTCTTCTCCTGAACTGAAAGGCCAATTGACTCCAAACTTGCTAGGAAGCATCAGGGTGACTTGTAGATAAAAAATAGCTAAAATCCTGCCGATCGGAAATTCAAGATGGCTGCCATGGCCACCGTCTTGAAAATCTATTTTTCGCTTCTTCTCCTGAACTGAAAGACCAATTGACTCCAAACCTGCTAGTAAGCATCAGGGTGACTTGTAGATCAAAAATAGCTAAAATCGTGCTGATAGGAAATCCAAGATGGCCGCCATGGCCACCATCTTGAAAATCTGTTTTTCGCATCTCATGAACCGAAAGGCCAATTGACTCCAAACTTGCTAGGAAGCATCGGGGTGACTTGTAGATCAAAAATAGCTAAAATCGTGCCGATCGGAAATCCAAGATGGCCGCCATGGCAGCCATCTTGAAAATCTATTTTTTGCTTCTTCTCCTAAACCCAAAAGCCAATTGGCTCCAAACAAGCTAGGAAGCATCAGGGTGACTTGTAGATCAAAAATAGCTAAACTCGTTCCAATCGGAAATCCAAGATGGCTGCCATGACAGCCATCTTGAAAATCTATTTTTTGGCTTCTTCTCCTGAACTGAAAGGCTAATTGACTCCAAACTTGCTAGGAAGCATCGGGGTGACTTGTTTAAGCAATCATCATGAATCTTGCTCAAAATATTTGTCTTGATGATTTCTAGGTCAAGTTCGAAACTGGGTCACCTGGGATCAAAAACTAGGTCACCTGGCCAAATCAGCAGAAAACCTTGTTATCACTCTAGCGGTCACATTTTTCAAGCAATTATCATGAATCATGCTCAAAATGTTTGTCTTGATGATTTTTAGGTCAGGTTTGAAACTGGGTCACTTGGGGTCAAAAACTAGGTCACCTGGCCAAATCAGCTAAAACCTTGGTAACAGTCTAGTGGTCACATTTTTGAAGCAGTCATCATGAATCTTGCTAAAATTGTTTTGTCTTGATGAGTTCTAGGTCGTTTGAAACTGGGTCACGTGGTGAAAAACTAGGTCATCGGGCCAAATCAGCAGAAAACATGTTAACGCTCTAGCGGTCATATTTTTGAAGTGATCATCATGAATCTTGCTCAAAATGTTTATCTTGATGATTTCAAGGTGATGTATATTTTTCTATCCAGTGACTTTCTTAAGTTTTTCCGTTTAGGTCAGTTTCTCAGTAATAATTAGTCCTACAGAGTGATATTTGGTACTTGTGAAGTGTTTGTGTTTAGGTCAGTTTCTCAGTAACTATTACTCCTACAGCCAGTGATACTTAGTACATACATACATCTTAGCATGGCCTCTTGAGTGCAGTCATCCATATTTGACCTTGACCTTTATTTCACAGTCCATTAGACATGCTACATTGTCTTACTTGTTAAATAATCATTTTGAATTTTGATCAGAATGTTTGCCTTGATCAGTTCTAGATCAGGTTCTCAAAGTGCTATGATGCTCAGGTGAGCGTTACAGGGCCATCATGGCCCTCTTGTTTTACTTAACATGCTTGGTCAAGTCACTTCTATGTCCATAGGGCTAGATAAGAATGGGTATCAGGTAAATATATTTCTTTTCTCCATGAAAACATACATTCTGGGTACTCATTAGAAAGGCCTCACTGAGACACTTCTAATCAGTACCCACTACATGTTTTTATAGAGTAATAAGAAAAATATCAATACTTTCGGATTGAAAAAAGCATCTTATCAAGAGCTATGAATTGTCACTAAATGGTCAGGAGCATAACTTCTACAAATTAATTTTTTTTAAACTCAAAAGAGTAATTTTGCTACAGTTTGTGAATTTAACTTATTTCAGTTATTTTTTAATTTGTGCCATTTTTTCACCTTCTGATTGTAGATGACTTACAGCAATTTTCATGGGCAAGTGGTTAATTTTTTGTATGAAAGATCCTTCATGTAACTTTTTGTGATCAAGCAGTAAAATTTTGTATGCATGGTCTAGAATGTGTACACAGGGCCTTTGAAGTTAATGAAAAATATACTTTTTAACAGAAAGCAGTTCTATGAAATAACCTATATAAGTTAAAGCCTTCAACCATAGGAAAAGTAACACTTACACTTTGAAAGGGAGGTAACTTTATAGTTGAATTTTAAATTAACCAAGTCATAAATCTGCTAAAAATTTTAACCTTTAGGAGTTATGCTCCTGACTGCTTAAGTTAAATTGTTCTGACTGGAAATGCATATTCCATTCAGATCAACAAGCAAATTTGCACAGTCTGAGAAGGGCCTGCCTATTCTATACCTCATTATATTATACAGTATCCAGTGACCTTGGAAGCCCTACTTGGATAAGAGCCAGGGCACGACAAAACCTGCAATAAGACTTGTGTGACCAGCAAAGACTCTGATCAGCCTGTAATCCATCTAGTATGTCAAGGGTTCTCGTTTATGCCCCACTTGGATAGCCCAGTGGCTGCAGAAGGCACAAACTATCAGCAAAGACTGATCAGACTGTGTGGAAAGCACAGGCTGATCTGAGTCTTTGCTGGATGCACAAGTCTTACTAGGTTTTGTCGTGGACTGGCTCATATTCTACAGTATCTAATGATCTTGTAAGCCCTACTTGATTGTGCAGATATGCTGGCTGATGTCTTGAAGACAATTTTCCCACGATGTGGCTAATTTGGAAACAGAAGGCCTCTGATCAGAATGCAAGGATAATCTGGTTGATCAGGGCCTTGTTTAAAGCTTCATTAGCTTAACAAACTCGTTAGCTTACAAAATGTTAACTGTTCTGTAAGTACAATATCTTATCCACAGGTATTTTTGCTGGAAAAATGTGAGTAGCTTTTGCAAATGCAAAAGCTACTCACATTTTTTCAGCAAAAATGTTAGTGTACAAGCCGTATTTAATGTTCAAAGTTCTAACGATACATTAACTAACCACATAGTTAGTTTTGAACAACTGGGTTGAGGACTTATGCTTCTCCCTATTGTTTTACACGGTTCAGTTACTATGCCCCACTTAAAAAAAAAAAGAGTGGATATACTGGATTTCCCAGGTCCATGACTCTTCTTCCACGATTCTGTTATATCCAAGCAGTGTACATAGCTCCAGATAAGATGCCTTTTTTTTGTAGCACCAGCATTAGCATGGATAACTTAGGTGATTTTAAAAAATCACTTTATTTGCCAACGACATTTCGGCCGTCAAGTGGCCTTTCTCAAGAAAATCAATACAATTCAATATCTACATTTGAAATAAAGTACTTAAATACATATCAAAATTACATTAAAGATTAAATTTCTTTAAATACTACTGCTTTCTACTGCTCAATCTTATAGATAGATACCAAACAACATGACGTGACATCATGACGTCATCAATTTTCCAGACGTCATGTTATTACGCCAAATTGACACACTGAATTGACTAATCCTTTAGACTTTTAAATACCTTAAAACAACCAAGCCAGAGCACCCCACTACCCACAAAGACTTGAATCAGTCTGCCCAGATCATCAGGCCGACCCGAAACCTCGCTGGACACACATATGATTTTGTTAGAAGTACAAACCTCCAGCTCAGTCACCCAGGCAAATAAATTGATAATAAATAACTAAATAAATAAATATACACACAAATAAATAGATAAATAAATAACTAAATAAATTGAAATACATTTAGAAAAATAAATATATAAATAAATAAATAAATTAAAAATAATTAATATAAATATACAGATAAATAAATTAATTAAAAAAAAAATTAGATGTTCCAGTTTCTGCCTGATGGTTTTTTCATCCTTTTGTTTGTCCTTAGTGAAGTCTAAAAACTGTAAAACTTCACTGTTTGTTTTATCTCATGGCACTAAACAAGGATAACAACTCTCACTCTTCTGTTGCTTGTTTTCACATTTTAGTATGCTGGTGTGATAATCACATAAACTGCAACAAAATTCTTGATTTTTCATACTAAAAGTATTGATATTTTTCTTGTTTATCAAAAAAAAAAACCCCAAAAAAAACAACAACAACATACCCAGTAAGCATTCTACATAAATCTATAGCGGGCCGTTATCGGCCCGTCAGAGTAGCTGACAGGCCGATAATGGCCCGCTGTAGATTTATAAAGAATGCTAGCTGGGTATGTTGTTTGTACTCATAAGAGGCACCTTGTTGAGGCACTTCTGATTAATACCCTAATATAACTTTTCATGAAGAAATATTAACCCTTGTTATGCTGAACCCGGATATATCCTGTCTTTGCAAACAGTGTAGATCCAGATGTTGGCTTCTGAAGAAGCCAACTGATCTGGATCTGCACTGTTTGCCATAGAGAATGTGAATTTATAGCAACAATCATATCAAGTTATCTGATTGGCTGAAAATTTGAAAAGGGTGTGGCATCTTTATTTATTCAGCAGGACAAGGGTTAAAAAAATAATTATATAGATACTCCTCGCATCCTCATATCTTGAGCTCTGAGAGTTGCATGATAATTTTCATGTCCTCCCAAAGGACTAATTATACTTGCTTTGTCTTGAGTACTGCGAACCCTCATTACAACAACAGCATTTGAGCCATTGTACGACAAAACCTACAATAAGACCTCTATGACCAGCAAAGACTCAGATCAGCCTGTACATACACCTAGTATGCCAAGAGTTCTCATTTATCCCTCTTTGGTTAGCCGGCCTCGGTGGCTTGGTTGGATGCGCCATCCTACTGGAGACCAGGAGGTCGCGGGCTCAACCCCCGCCGAGGTCGGCAACATTCTTTCGTGGAGATTGATCATAACATATTTTCAACAGTCATTTTCTCCCTTTTGCTGATTCAAGAAGGGCAGTTGTCAGTTTCTGGTGAAAGAATGTGCACAGTACTAGTTAACCCCTTAGAGAACTAAGCCTGCCCAGTAAACATGTAGTTAGGTAAACTGACCACGCTAGACATGACCCCATGACTGGGCCGTAAAACCTCAACAACACAAATTATCCCTCTTTGGATAGCCCGGAGGCTGTAGAAGGCACATGCAATCAGCGAACACTCTGATCAGAGTGTGCAGATACACAGGTTGATCTGAGTCTTTGCTGATCACACAAGTCTTAATGTAGGTTTGTTCATGTGCTGGCTCCTTTGTTCTCAAAGAATGAATTTGCTGTTGTAAAGAATCCTTAAACAGCAGAATGATATCTAAGAAAGGGCTTCTTTTATTCTTATTTTTTTAACAGAACATATGTTTTGGATGTTTGTTAGAATTCGGTGGCTGTGAACTTTAAACCACAACTCGTGTGAAAACCCCCTGGAAGAATTTCAAGGAGCTGCTACCAGTTCTGTCTTCCTGCCAAATCTCTTTCAAGACATGTTTTTGCGTGTAAAGCTTTTGTGTGCGGAGCGCAGTGCTCCATGCTAGTGAGACTTGGCCATTGACAAAGCCAAACCTCCAACATCTGCAGCGAAATGACAGGGCAATGATCAGACAGATCTGCAATGTCAAGCCACGAGACATTGTCACCACCAGATCCAGTGAGCTACTTGCATGGCTTGGCATTGAGGATCTGGACCCCTTATTCTGAAGAAGAGAAGGCTCTGCTTGTATGGACATGTGGAACGCTCCAGTGGTGCAGCCAAGACAGCCTTTGACATACAGGTGGATGGAAAGACTGGGTCTGGGAGGCCCAAGCTGACATGGAAGCAGCTGACAAAGAGGGATTGCAGAGAGTGGAAGCTCTCAGCCATCAACCTTTATGATAAACACACCTGGAGATCTGGTGTGAGATCTGCTATGCATGCAGCAAGCAGCTACCTGGAAGGGGGCCCCACTGATGTGGATGTTGCCCCTGTACTTTCAGGTTAATCAAAAAAACGATGATAATGATGATGAATTCAGAAAATATTTTTCTTGAAGCATTAAATACAATATTCTAGCATAATTTCTGATTGTCACCCCTTGAGCAGAGGTTTTGTGCCAGTCAAATTATTATAATGAATTTTGTTGTTGTATCAAGTGTTGGTATAAAAAGGATTGACTTGTATTTTGATTTCTCTTCAGCATCAGTTACCCGAAGGTCTAGCCATGGATGCAGAAAAAGCTCTCTGTAGTCTAATCTGCTTCAGTACGGACAAGCGAATCAAGATGAAATTTATTGAGGCCTGTATTGACAACCTAGCTCAGCATCGTTCTGTTGTCGTCTCGCTCAGCATTCTACCGAAGATCTTCAATTCATTTCAACAGTACAGGAGTGGTGTGGACACCCACATGATAACAATGTGGGCTGAGAAAGACTTGAATATGATGGCTCATTTCTTCATCAATCTCATACATTATACAGACCTCCACAAGGCAGAGGAATCTACTTCATCTTTGTAAGTTGGGTCATATGGGCGGTGCAAAAACAGCCTGCACATCTGCATAGTCTGATCAGGGCTTTTGCCATTTGCTAAGAGAATCAGTCTCCCTCGACGTTAGTCAAAAAGGACTATTAAAATGGGATTGTTCGTCCAAGATTCCGCCCATCTGTAGACACAATGAGATGGGTAGCTTGGGGGCGCAACTCCTCGTACAGTTTTATACCGATCCTTTTAAAATTTGCAGGTGTTTTTGTCATGGTCTGAAGATGTGCATGTGGTTTTTGTCGCACCTGCGTTAGCACGCAGGTGCGATATAGGCGTGCCGTGACCCGTCCGTTCGTCCGTTTGTCAACAATTGACTTGTGAGCACAACTCCTCCTACAGTTTTTGGCCAATCGTTTTGAAACTTCACAGATGTTTCGGCCATAGCGTGTAGATATGCATATTGTTTGCTCATAATTCTCAGATTTTTTTTTTTCAACTTTTTCCGCTTTGTTAACTTAGTCATTTTTTACCTAAAACCCTTATAGTCAGTGGGTGTCTTGTGAGCGCAACTCCTCCTACAGTTTTTGGCCAATCATTTTGAAACTTCACAGATGTTTTGGCCATGGTGTGTAGATGCGCATATTGTTTGCTCATAATTCTCAGATTTTTTTTCAACTTTTTCAACTTTGTTTAAAACTTAGTCAGTTTTTGCCTGAAAGCCTTATAGTCAGTGGGTGTTTCGTGAGCGCAACTCCTCCTGCAGTTTTAGGCTAATAGCTTTGAAACGTCACATATGATTAGGACATGGTCTGAAGATGTGCATATTTTTTGCACAGAAATCTCAGATTCATTTCAGCAGAGTTAGGGGTCCTTGATTTATCCCCAAAATTGGTTTCCGCTCAATATCTTGTGAAAGAATTGATGGATTAGGATCATATTTTGCATACATATTGTTGTTAACAATACCTAGCTTGGGATTTCATCAATTTTCAGCTGAGTTACTGGCCTTGATTAATGGGCAAAAATGATATCCGCTCAGTATCAATATCTTGTGAAATAATGGACAGGTTTAGATAAAATTTTGCAAGCCATTACTCCAAATTTTCTACTTTGTCCATTTTTCTAACCTATCAATTTCTTGAATACTGCAAAATAGATTTTTTTCAATACAAATAGGAACTTGTATGACTTAATCCCCGCAGGTGCGACATCGCTTTCCACAGATTTCTTGTGTTGTTATCTTCCCATTATTATTTATTTTTTTTATCAACTTTTTCCACTTAGTTTTTTCCAGGTCCGATGACTATTGAGATACCTTGTGGGCGCAACTCCTAGAGTTTTCTACCGATCATTTTGAATTTATGCATACTTAGTTTAAAGATGTGCGTGTGGTTTTGGGGTTATCCTCCTGATATTTCATTATCAACATTTCCTGCTTTTTAACTTAGTTTTTGCAGGTCCAGTTAGTATTAGAACAGATATCTTGTGGGCATAGCTAAACTTCTCCACTGATCATTTTGAAAGTATGCATACTTGTTCTACATGGACTGAAGATGTGCATATGGTTTTGGGGTTATCCTGTCCGTATCTTTTTTTCAACTTTTTCCACTTTTTTGACTTAGTTTATTTCTTTGTCTGATTGCATGTGGGAGAAACCGATCATTTTCAAACTATACATACTTACTCTACATGCTCTGTAAGATGTGCATGTTGTTTTGGGGTTATCCTGCCATTATTTTTTATCATTTTTTTCCACTTTTAAACTTAGCTTTTTCAAGGTCTGTTTATAATTACAATAGATACCTTGTGGGAGACTTTCCCTGATGTTTTCCACGGATCATTTTGAAACTATGCATACTTGTTCCATATGGTCTGAAGATGTGAGTGTGGTTTTTGAATTATCATCCTATTATTTTTTTATCAATTTTGCCACTTTTTTAACTTAAATTTTTTCCAAGTCTGGGCCTAGTTGTTCAAAGCGTCGTTAGCTTAACAAGCTCGTTAAGAGTCATTTCATTAACTGTTTTAGCGGATTCAATATACAATATTCTGATATTTTTTGCCGAAAAAATGTGAGTAGCTTTTGCACTGCAAAAGCTACTCACATTTTTTCAGCAAAAAATTTCAGCATATTTGTGTATCGCTCGATGTAAATTTTAACGAATCGTTAACTAACGATGTCGTTAGTTTTGAACAACTGGGCCCTGATTAGTTTTAGAAAATATACCTTGTTGGCACAACTTCTCCAACAGTTATCTGCAGATCATTTTGAAACTATGCATAGCTGTTCTACATGGTTTGAAGATGTGCATGTGGCTTTGGGATTGTTCTTCCATTATTTTTTTTTCAACTGTTTCCACTTTTTAGATGTACATGTATTTTTTTTTAGGTGTGACATGATGATGTGGGTGCAACTCCTCTTAGTTTTATACCAAATTTTTTTAAACTTTCAGGTGTGTTTATCATGGTCTCGGGGTGTGCATGTCACTAAGATATAATTCTCATGTTAATTTTTGTCAATTTTTTCTGCCTTTTCCACTTAGTTTTATTTTCAGGCTCATTACTGTCAGAATACACAACTTCTATGTGCAACTTCTACAGTTTTCTACCGATTATTATGAAATTTTGCAGACTTATTCTACATGCTCTGAAGATGTGCATTTGCTATGGGGTTATCCTACCTTTATTTTTTTTACAAACTTTCTCCACTTTTTTGACCTTTTCTTTTTTTTTTCTTTCTGATTTTATTGTCCCCTGATGTTACTTGAGAGGACTATTAAAATGTTTAAAACTCACAACCTTTTACTAACAAAGCCATAACATCAGGAGAGGCTTGCCTGCAATGGGTTTTTATTGGATACTGTTTAATGTATCTGTGAAGAGCAAATGCCTGAATGAGACTTGGCTCATGCCCAATATGAATCTGTAAATTTTGCACATTTTCACCAACACCTTTTCGTTTGGCACGACCCATATAGCACAAGATACCATATTCATGTGTTCTCAACTCATGACCATTATTCTAGAATTAGAACCAGCTCATGTTGATGTGTTTCAAAGCTGCTGGATGAATGGCTAACAGTGTGCCGACCTCGGTGGCTCAGTTGGATGCGCCGTACGACTGGAGACCAGGAGGTCGCGGGTTCAACACCCACCGAGGTCAGCAACATTCTTTTGTGGAGATTGATCATAAAATATTTTCTACGGTCATTCTCTCCCTTCTGCTGATTCAAGCAGGGCAGTTGTCAGTCTCTGGCGAAAGAATGTGCACAATATTGGTTAACCTCTTAGAGGACTAAGTCTGCCCAGTAAACGTGTGGTTAGGTAAACGACTGTGCTCGACATGATCCCATTGGGTTGACTGGGCCGTAAAACCTCAATTCCGACAAATGGCTAACAGTGTAGATCCTGATCAGATGCCATGTTTTGTAGTGTCTTGCTCTACATTGTTTGCTTAAGCCTGTCTGCATGAATACTTAATTTGCTAATGGGAGTGTAGCAAGGCCTACCGTACTTACCCTATTATTATTATTCGGACACCCCAACTCCTTAACCATATTTGTTCTAAAATTTGAACAAGTACAATTTTCTACTCGATGTTGTGTTTAAAAATTACTGCATGGGTGGCAAACAGTGTAGACCCAGATGAGACGCCGCATTCTGTGGCATCTCAACTGGGTCTACACTGTTTGCTCAGGCCTGTCTGTCCGAATACATACGGTAAATACAGTATTATCTCCCTGAATAGTTTACCTTAGTAGAGATTTTCTGCCCCCACTTGCACTCAATTAAAAAAAAAAAATGATATTTTACAGATGCAGATAAATTCACAGCTGTCGGCCTCCGTGGCTCAGTTGGATGCGCCGTCCGACTGGAGACCAGGAGGTCGCGGGTTCAAACCCCGCCGTGGTTGGCAACATTCTTTCGTGGAGATTGATCGTGAAATATTTTCTACGGTCATTCTCTTCTTTCTGCTGATTCAAGAAGGGCAGTTGTCAGTTTCTGGCGAAAGAATGTGCACAATACTAGTTAACCGCTTAGAGGACTAAGCCTGCCCAGTAAATGTGTGGTTAGGTAAACTGACCGTGCTCGACATGACCCTATTGGGTTGACTGGGCTGTAAAACCTCAACACAAACAAATTCACAGCTGATGTCACTGGCATGTCATATGTATGTACATACATATTTATAACGCACAAGTTATGAAATTGAATGCAAATTTGAAACCAGTGTGTGGATAAAGATTGTCATTTCAGTTGCCAGCATGATTCAGATTCATATTTTAACTATGGTCCTGCTGAACCTGGACATACCCTGCCTTTACAAACAGTGGAGATCAAGATCAGTTGGCTTCTGAAGAAGCCAACTGATCTGGATCTGTACAGTTTGTTGTTATGTAAATTTGTGTCAGAAATCTAGATCAAGTAATCTGATTGGCCGAAAATTAGAAGTGGGTGTACCATCTTAATTTATTCAGCATGGCAATGGTTAATTAGGGCAATTATGTTAATTTCAGATATGGTCATAAAGAGGAGGTGCAAGTTCGTCTGCTGTTTCTCACTTGTGTTTTCTCTTCATCTGGCTCCCCAGACAGTTTCAGTAAGTCACATTCATTGCTTAGATATTACATTTGCTGCAGTTATTTACCCTTTGCATGCTGAGTAAAATTTACCCCCCCCCCCCCAACACACACACACACACACACACACACACACACACACACACACTCACACGCACACACACACACACCTTGTGAACCAGTGGCTGGATTCTTACCAAATTTTCGTGTATATATATAGTTGCCAAATTCAAGTAGAGCTTTTCAGAGACCATATACTGTGTTCGTGTATCTGTAAATTGTGCTAGATGTGTAATACGATGCTATTTGTATTAAGCGTACATTAATAATTGTACTTCCTTAACTTAAACACTGGAGGTATGGTGTGAATCAACCAACTATTTGTACTCTGAGAAGTCAAGGGGTTCCCATAATTATTGTCCCTAGTATATATAATTTGGACATAACAAAGAAATGATTAGATTTTGGTGACCTTCATCTAATTTTCAGGGCCTTTGTGTTTTCAGGATTGAATCTGGAGCAGGTAGATACATTGTGGTCCTGTCTGGCACTGGACAAAGACTGTTCGGATGATTGTCTTAGCTGGTTCCTTAATCAAGCCAAAAGTAAAGATCATCATGCCATGGGATTGGAAACATTTAAACACATTTTTCTGGAAAAGGTATGAAACAGTGTTTTTTAGAGAAGCTTTTTCTTCATGCTTAATGCTTAAGCATGCTGAGTCAAAATTTCAACAGTGATCAGACATATCTGCAATGTCAAACCCCAAGACATTGTCACCACCAGCTCCAGTGAAATACTTGTGCGGCTTGGCATTGAGGATCTGGACCTCATTCTGAAGGAGTGAGAGCTCCACTGGTATGGACATGTGGAACACTGCAACAGTGCAGTTAAGACAGCTTTTGACACACAGGTCGATGGAAAGCATGGGCCTGGGAGGTCCAAGATGGTATGGATGCAGCTGACAGAGAGTCGAAGCTCAGCTATCGACCAGCATGATAGATATACCTGGAGATCTAGTGTGAGATCTGCTATGCATGCAGCAAGCCAGCTACCTGGAAGAGGACCCAGTGATGTGGATGTTGCCCCTTTACCTGCATGTTAATAAAAAATCCGATGATGACGACGAGACAACATTGTAACATATTTTTCTTATTTTCTCAGAAAATAGATTTGGACTTTTCATGCAAATTGTTTCCACAGGAGACAATTTGCACAAAATGTCTAAAGCTTATTTTCTGTGAAAATTTAGAAATACATCATCACTTTACTGTCTGCTGAAGTAGCCCAGAGAGTGATTGAGGTTTTGTTTTGGTATGCTTTTTATTAATGGGTGGGAAACCTATAATGGGTTTATTAGATTCCCTACAACCTAGATTTTCATGGAGATATAAGGAAAAAAGTAAAAATATTTAATGGTTTAAGTAGCAGTTGGTTCAGAATGGGCTGTTTACCATTCAAGCAGCACAGAATATACACATCTTCAATTAGTCATATAATCTTATTAATTTTGAGTGTGGGCTTGGGTTGGGTTGGGTTGGACTGGACTGTAACAGCCCAGTCAGCACTATTAACCCTAGTTCTGCTGAACCCAGATATGTCCTCCCTTTGCAAACAGTGTACATCCAGATCAGTTGGCTTCTTTAGAAGCCAACTGATCTGGATCTGCACTGTTTGCCATTAAGTATGTAAATTTATATCAACAATCTGTATTTAGTAATCTGATTGGCCAAAAACTAGAAGTGGGCTTGGCATCTTTATTCAGCATGGTCATGTAGAGCCAGTCAATATACCTAACTACGCTCTCATGTGGTAGGGTAATTTGACCAGCTTGACATGACATTAATAATGTTGACTGGGCCGTTAAACTCAAAATCAACTATGCGGTTAGATAAACTGACAGGCTAGACCTGACCTTTATAGTGTTGACTGGGCTGTTAAACTCCAGCCCATCTGAATCAACCATTTTCTTGAACAGGCTTCGTCCTTTAAGCTGTTAACATGTACTTGTGCACATTCTTTTGCCAGAAACTGACAACTGCCCTTCTTTAATCAGCAGAAAGGAGGAAATGACCGTAGAAAATATTTTATGAGTAGTCTCCATATCTCTAGATAGGGCATTTTTGTTTGTCCTAGCAGTGTTGATTTTGGTACATTATGCAACAACAGAAAAATTGCAAACAGGATTTTTCATCCATGCTACTCTCAAAAGAAGAAATTTGCTATTTGTATCCTTTTTTCTTAATAGATGAAAATGCAGTTGCTTGGTTTCCTAGTTCTCAGAGAAAATTGGGCTTGCTATTTTGAGGCAGTTTAGATAGACAAGCCCTCCTTTCATGAGAGAAGTAATCATGGCAGTAAGTGCACTTGACTGTGGATTGTAGGGTCCCAGGTTCGTCCTGATGGAATCAGAAATCAGCTGTGTAATGCATAATTGCACAGAGCCTTTCGTTATTATCACCATTTCATTATCTTGCTATGGCTTAATATTATTGCATAAAAAGCAGTGCTGCATTTTATTAACAGCCGTGCATTAATCGACGAAAAGCCGTGTATTATCAAGGCAATTCATGCACTGTTAATGCATGGCTACGCAACTGCATATGCTTGTATGGGGGCCACAGAATTGCTGCTGTCATGAGATATGTAGTGCCTGGCCCTAGAACGAGCATAATCTGTTTGTGAGACATCAGTGAAAAGGTGAAACAAAATAGTGCAAGAAATAACGTGAAATGTAGCAAATGTTTTGAGTTTCTATGCAATAATAGGGATTGAACATGTTTTTCAATGCATTAACATTTGCCAGGTCCCTTGGGAGGTGTTGAAAACCGTGGCCTTCAACACCTCCCACAGGATCTGGCAAATGTTAATGCATGAAAAACCATGTTTGATTCCTATATATTGAAATGGACATAAAACACCAAATCTCTTTGTCCCACCTTGCATGGAAATGACTTGTGTTCATACATACTTTTTTACCCCAAGCAGGGGTCATCCTAGAGGGCGATTTGGGAGAAAAAGTCTCCCTAAGCTGGCTGACTTCTCCCTGTCTTGAGCTGAGGGAGAAGTAAAAATATATAGAATGTATAGGGAAATCTAAAATTTGGCTCAAAACTTCTCCCTGAAATCCTGAAATTGTTGCAACACTTCTCCCTCTCTGAAAGCTCTAGGATGACCCCTGACCCCAAGTATTCTGACACTCAAGTCTTTACCATACTTGTCCTAAAATTTGAACACTCCCATTTTGCTCCTTTTTGATGTATCCAAAAGTTTGCTGGAATAGCAGCAAACAGTGAAGACCCTGATCAGACGCTATGTTCTGCAGGTTCCACACGATTTTCCTGGGCCTGTCAGTCCAAATACTTAGGGTAAATTTAGCATGCAGAAAGTGTATTTAATTTCAGATGGCCCAGTTAAACCCAGAGTCAATGAGTATGACAGGACTGAATCTCTTCCAACAACTATCACATTTATCAAGAATTGCCAATGCTTCCTGTGAAAACCCTTTGTCAGAGGATCAGGTAATCTGTATTGTAGAATCTGTTGTGTAGGATTGCAACTAGTGTTTAACCCTTAAAACGCCAAGAAAACCTGCATTGGAAAATGTTGTCTGCTGAATATTCTTGCAAACTTTTCAAACCTATTTTTGCATACAGACAAACAGTGTGGACCCAGATCAGACTGCTCCTAGAGGAGCAGTCTGATATGGGTCCATACTATTTGCAAAAATGACTTTTAAAATCACAAGCAGATGGCAAAGTAGACGACAATTGTTGTGATTGGCAGTTTAAGGGTTAACCCTTGGCAGTTTAAGGGTTAACCCTCTTTCAACCCTTGAGTGTCTGATATAAACTCTTTCATCTCTGCATGTGGACACATCCATTGCTGCCAAAAGGGTGACAGTTGTAAATGGCTCATCTGGATCTACACTGTTTGCAAAAGTATCTGTCTTGGTCTCCAGGGCTGAAAGGGTTAGAGAATTAGATTGGATAAATTTTGAGAAGGGATCCTTGGACAGCAAAAGAATGCACTAAAGAATAAGAAAAAAGACACCTCAGTTTTATGGCATCTATTCACAAGCAGTAGTATAATATGCAGTCTTGCTCTTATCCTCCTAGCACTGGTTTAGCTCTCCTAGCTCTAGCACTATTTTATCCCATTTAAGTCAGGAGACCCCCAAAAGGGTAATTGGCAGACAGTGCAGACCCAGATCAGACACAGCAGAATGCAACATCTGATCTGGGTTTTCACTGTTTGCAGTTTCAGGAATTTCTATAAAACATAGTAATAATAAAAACTAACCAGACACTGTGCTATTGGAAATAGACTGGTTCAGGAAGAGTGGTGGAAGAGTCCACTAGATGTAAATGGCTTAAGCGATATTCTGTTTCCACAGTTAATACAACAAATGGGTTCATTGATTCTAAAAACCAGGGCCCAGTTGTTCAAAGCCTCGTTAGCATAACAAACTCATTAATGGTCAAAATATTAACTGTTCTAGTAAGTACAATATCTAATTCACAGGTATTTTTGCTGAAAAAATGTGAGTAGCTTTTGCTACTCACATTTTTTCAGCAAAAATATTGGCGTATATGCCACATTTAATGATCAAAATTTTAACGACGTTAACTAACGACATCGTTATTTTTGAACAACTGAGCCGAGAAAATATATATCACATTATGAGGAAGTACAGGGAGACAGTAACATCAGCTTTAGGGAAGGTAAATAAATTAATTCTGAGAAGAAGGGATCCTTTGCCCCCCTCCCCCCCCCCCCCCCCCCCCCCCCCCCTTGTGCCAGCTGTGAACTTTGTGTATCTGTTTAGCCTACTTCTGGTGTACCAAGTTTATATTACACCCTGGGTAGCTTGCCCTACCCCCTCCCACCTCACCTGTTTTAAAAAAGATTAAAATAATTTTCTGAACTTAGTTTGCAAGACTTTCTGAAGCTGGAAGCAAACTCCTCGGGCCACAGTACTTTAGCCCTAACACCTTCCCATAAAGAGAAAAATAGGTGAAAGCAGGAATTACATGTTTATGCATTAGAAATTTATGTTTAAAATGACTGAATAACCTCTCTGATCTGCGTTTGCCAAGTTTCCATGGTGGGGGCAAGCTGCACAGGCCAGGGTATCTTTACTCCCATGGCAAGGTATCTTACCCTTCCCTTCCTGTCCCAAGAAAGATAGTTAATAGCAAATACTGGAATTTCTTGAATGACCTGTTCAATGGGAAATTCTATGAAAAGTGATAAAATACCTTTCTGAACTGTGTCTGTAAGGACTTCTGAGTTGGGGAGGAAAATGCTCAGGCCACAGTATCTTGGCCCCAACCTCTTCCCGTACAGAGAAGAATAATGAAAAGCATACATTACTGCTGTGCAACTATGCAATATAAATGTGTCATAAAAATGATAAATATCACTTTGAACTG
This sequence comes from Anodontia alba, assembly GCA_964016985.1. NCBI lineage: Eukaryota > Metazoa > Mollusca > Bivalvia > Lucinida > Lucinidae > Anodontia > Anodontia alba. The sequence continues at coordinate 50,975,059 of OZ024823.1, read as the reverse complement.
AGTTGGCCAGGTTTTCTGGATGGAGGGCAAGCTACTCAGGGCTGGGGGCAAGATACCCAGGGGGCAAGATGCCCAGGAGGGGCAAGGTAAACTGTTACACCGGTTTGATTCAGTTCACTATAAATAGGCATAAAAATTATAAAAAGTGCAAAGAAAAATGTAAAATAATGAAGAAAATGCATTTGAAGAGAGAGACAATCTGGGTGATTACTATAAATAGGCATAAAAATTATAAAAAGTGCAAAGAAAAATGTAAAATAATGAAGAAAATGCATTTGAAGAGAGAGACAATCTGGGTGATTTTGGCCTGTATTTATGCGTTTTTTATTTTATTTCTAGTGTGGTCGTGGCCATGTTTTTCGAATTGCAGCATTTCCTGTTTGACTATTGGGTCAATGCTCATGCATTATAAATTCTGCCAGTAGAGGCTTACCTCACTGAGGGCTAGAGTTGAGAGTACACTGGTAGTAAATCAGTATCAGAAAGTATTACTGTTGGATAGTTTCTTTCTTTTTACAATCTGATTGATTGAATGATTGATTAATAATATGACTGATCGACTAATTGATTAATTGGCTTACTCATTGATATATGGAAAGGTATTAATTTGGGGTGAAGGTTAGTCCTGTTGAATATAGAAGATTGATACTAAAGAGATCATCTGGCTTATCCATTTGAAGCACTGGCTTTCAAATCAAAAAGACTGTTTCCTTTTTACATACAGTGCTACTCATGTATTGTAGACTTGTTTCTAACAAAGTTATATTGGTATGTGCATTCCAGGTATGAGAAAGCAATGCATATATGTGCTTTCCTAATTCTACATTTGTATAAAAGTTATCATTAAATGTCAAAATTAGTGTATCATGATACATATCGTATTGTGAGTACATTATCATGATATATGTTGTATTGTGAGGTCAGTGTATTGTTGCAGCCCTAATGAAGTGCTGATTTTGAAAAATAGTACTCAATGAAATGCATATGTAAAACAATTGAGCACACCGACATATTTGAGCTGGAAAAATAACTCCTGAGGTAGACACACACACACACAGTTTTGTTCAGAAGAAGTAATACAAAAGAATTTATTATATATTTAAAGACTCCATATTCCTCAAAAATAGACAGTTTATTATCCAAGAAAGGTTTGATAAATTGATTTATGGTATTGATACAATTATACAAAGTAGCACCTGACAGCCTGTAAAATTTAAGTTAGTTCCTTGTTCTTGTAATGAAATGACTTTTTTTATAGTATCTCTGAATTACTGTTGCCAACATTAATTCAGAGAAACAATAACAAATCATGTCATTTTTAGTTCGCCTAAACAATGCTCATGGAGAGCTATGGTACTAGGGTCGGCATTGGCGTCAGCATCCACAAAGGTTTAAGTTTTTGTTAAAATTTTTATGACCTCATTATTTCCTAACCTTATCTCCAATTTGGTTCATCGTTGGTATGATTATACATATTGGTCCTAAATCTTGCACAGACCATTTATAATTTTCATGTTGAAATTTTACATCAAAGTTTTTAGGACCTCATTATTTTTTCATTTGATTGACAAGCTCGAATTCAGGCGAGCTGTCCTGTCTTGGGACAGGTCTTATTGATCCAGTTCAAAAACAAAGAGACTGCCTGAAATTTTACAGGCTGTCAGATGCCACATTATGATAGTATTAATACTATATATCATTATATTAAACCTTTTTTGGATAAAAAAAATGTCTACTTTTAGCTCACCTGAGCAAAAGGTTAGGATGAGCTGTTGTGATCACCCTCTGTCCTTCAATGTCCGTTGTCCATCATCAACAATTAGTTTGTTAACACCTTAGAGGTCACAGTTTCAATCCAGTCTTTATGAAACTTGCTCAGAATGTTTGCCTCCAAAATCTAGGTCAGATTAGAAACTGGGTCACTTGGGGTCAGAAACTAGGTCACCGGGCAAAATCAAAGGAAATGCTTGTTAACACTGTACAGGTCACATTTTTGAAGCAATGATCATGACTCTTGTTCAAAGTGTTTGTGTTGATGATTTCTAGGTCGGGTTTGAAAATGGGTCACTTCGGGTCAAAAACTAAGTCATATGGCCAAATCAAAGGGAGACCTTGTTAACTCTCTAGAGGTCACATTTTGAAGCAGTCATCATGAATCATGCTCTAAATGTTTGTCTTGATGTTCTCTTGGTTGAGTTTGAAACTGGGTCACTTGGGGTAAAAAATTAGGTCATCAGGACAAATTGAAGGAAATGCACAGCTTTGAAATAATCATCATGAATCTTGTTAAAAATGTTTGCCTTGATCATTTCTAGGTCTGTTATGAAACTGGGTCACTTTGGGTAAAAAATTAGGTCACCAGACCAAATCAAAGGAAAACATTATTAACACTCTAGAGGTCATATGTTTGAATTGATCATCATGAATATTGCTCAAAATGTTTGTCTTGATGATTTCTAGGTCAAGTTAAAAAGTGGGTCACTTAGGGTCAAAAATAAGGTCACCAGGCCAAACCAAACTAAAGCCTTGTTAACACTCTACAGGTCACATTTTTGAAGCAATCATCATGAATCTTGCTTAAAATGTTTGTCTTGATTTCTAGGTCAAGTTTGAAACTGCGTCACTTGGGGTCAGAAACCAGGTCAACAGGCCAAACCAAAGGAAGACCTTGTTAACACTCTAGAGGTCACATTTTTGAAGCAATCATCATGAATCATGCTCAAAATATTTGTCGTGATGTTCTCTAGGTTGAGTTCAAAACTGGGTCATTTGGGTTCAAAAAAAAGGTCACCGGACCAAATCAACAGAAAAAATTTAACACTCTAGAAGTCACATTTTTTAGGTAATCATCATGAATATTGCTGAAAATGTTTGTCTTTATGATATCTAGGTTAAGTTTGGAACTGGGTCACTTATGACCTATATTTCATGGCCCATTGACTTTCTTAAGTTTTACGTTAAGGTCAATTTCTCAGTAACTATTAAACCTACTGCAGAGATAGGTCAGTTTCTCAGTAACTATTAAACCTACTGCAGGGATACTTGGCACTTGCATACATGGTAGCATGACCTCTTGAATGCAGTCTCCATATTTGACCATGACTTCTATTTCAGGGTCCACTGACTTTGTTATTAAGTATGTGTGTTTAGGTCAGTTTCTCAGAAACTATTGCTCCTGCAGTCAGTGATACTTAGCACATGCATACATATTGACCTTGACCTATATTTCACCGTCCATAAGGCATGCTACATTGTCTTACTTGTTAGCTCACCTGAGCTCTGCTCAGGATGAGCTATTGTGATCACTTTTCGTCCGTCGTCCGTCCGTCCGTGCGTCCGTCTGCTAACATTTTCAAACGACTTCTCCTCTGAAGCTGCTGAGCCAATTTTGCTCAAATTTCATATGGAGCCTCCTTAGGGTGGGGGAACGAAAAATTGCTAAAATGGTCGTGGTCCGTTGACCAAGATGGCCGCCATGCCCATATATGGTAAAAACCTTTAAAAATCTTCTCCTCCAGAACCGAGAATGCCTTGGGGCTGAACCTTTGCAGGAATCATCGGGGACGGGAGGTCTACCAAAATTGCTACAAGAATTGCCGTACGTTGACGTTTGACCTTTTTACGGCAAGGTCAAGTTTGCTTCCCTATGCATTTGTATGGGAAAAACCTTTAAAAATCTTCTTTTCCAAAACCGAGCATGCCTTATGGCTGAATCTTTGCATATATCTTCGGGAACAGGAGGGCTACCAAAATTGCTAAAATAATGGTTTACATTGACATTTGACCTTTTTACGGTAAGGTCAATTTTGCTTCCTTATGCATTTGTATGGGAAAAAAGTTCAGAATCAAACTTCTCCTCTGAAGCCTCTGGGCCAATTTTGCTCATATTTCATATGGAGCCTCCTTAGGTAGGGGGAACAAAAGATTGCTAAAATGGTCATGGTTTGTTGACCAAGATGGCCGCCATGCCCATATATGGTAAAAACCATTAAAAATCTTCTTCTCTAGAACCGAGGATGCTTTGGGGCTGAATGTTTGCATAAATCATCGGGGATAGGGGGTCTATTAAAGTTGCTAAAATAATGGTCATACATTGACATTTGACCTTTTTACGGCAAGGTCAAGTTTGCTTCCTTATGCATTTGTATGGGAAAAAACATTTAAAAATCTTATTCTCCAAAACCGAGGATGGCTTATGGCTACAAAATCTTTGCATATATCATCTGGAACAGGCAGTCTACCAAAGTTGCTAAAATAATTGTCATACATTGACATTTAACCTTTTTATGGCAAGGTCAAGTTTGCTTCTGTATGCATTTGTATGGGCCCCATACATTTGTATGGAAAAAATGTTGATAATTTCAAATGGCTTTTCCTCTGAAGCCTCCGGGCCAGTGTTGCTCAAATTTCATGCGGAGCCTCCATGGGCAGGAGAATGAAAGATTGCTAAAATGGGTATGGTCCGTTGATCAAAATGGCTGCCATGCCCATATATGGTAAAAACTTTAAAATCTTCTTCTCCATAACCAAATAAGCCCTGGGTCCTAATCTTTGCACAAATTCTGGGGGACAGGAGATCTACCAAAATTGCTAAAATGATGGTTCTATGTTGACATTTGACCTTTTTACCTCCAAGGTCAAATTTGCTTCCCCATTTGTATGGGCCATATACATTTATATTGAAAGTATCGAAGTGACTTGTAGATCAACAGTAGTTAAAATTGTTCTGATTGGAAATCTAAGATGGCCATCATCTGGTTTATATTTATAATATTTCCCTGCCACTGTGCTGTTTACATGTATAAAATCATGATTCTTCAGAAACCACTTAGCCAATTTCCACCAAATTTCACATTGATCCTTCTGTTGAAATGTGATTGATAGTTTATTCAAATGATCATGCTCCATTGACCGTCAGGCCCATATATTCTTCTTCAAAACTAAGAACTGCTCAAATGATGATATTTTCATTAGTTGTGATGATAGGATTGGAAAAATGTTGCATAACATCTGCATGTCTGCAGTGGTTATGTCACTCAGGTGAGCGAACCATGGCCCATGGGCCTCTTGTTAATATAATCATCATGAAATTTGATCAGAACGTTTGTTGCTGTGCGGGGTGGGGGGTGGGTGGCGGGAGGTGCCTTAAGATCGAAAATAGCAAAGTCAGTTTTATTGCATCTGTTATTCATGAGCAAGAATCTAATCTGCATCCTGCTTACAGCTCTTAGCACAGACTTAACCCTTGTCATGCTGTATAAATGAAGATGCCACTTCTAATTGTCAGCCAATCATTTTGCTTGATCCAGATTTTTTATATCAGTTCACAAACTGAATGGCAAACAATGCAGATCCAGAAGAAACTTGGTAGGAAGCACTGAGTGACTTGAAGATAAAAAATAGCTAAAATCATTCCGATATGAAATCCAAGATGACTGCCACAGTGGCCGTCTTGAAAATTTATTTTGCGCTTCTTCTCCTGAACCGAAATGACCAGAAACTTGGTAAGAAGCATCGGGGTGACGTGTAGATAAAAAATAGCTAAAATCCTTCTGATTGGAATCAAAGATGGCCATCTTGAAAATCTATTTTGCGCCACTTCTCCTGAATGGAAAGGCCAGTTGACTCAAAATTTGGTAGGAAATATCAGGGCAGCTTGTAGATCATAATAGCTAAAATCGTTCTGATCCAAAATCGAAGATGGCCACCATGGCCACAATCTTGAAAATCTATTTTGCGCTTTGCCTGAACAGAAAGACCAGTTGATTCAAAAGTTGGTATGAAGCATCTGGGTGACTTGTAGATCAAAAATAGCTAAAATCGTTTTGGTCGAAAATTCAAGATGGCCGACATCTTGCAAGTCTATTTTGCACTTCTTCTGAACAGAAAAGCCATTTGACTCGAAACTTGGTAGGAAGTATTGGGGTAACTAGCAGATCAGAAATCTCTAAGATTTTTTCAATTCGAAATCCAAGATGGCCACCATGGCCGCCATCTTGAAAGTCTATTTTGCGCTTCTTACTCTGAACTCAAAGGCCAGCTAACTCGAAACTTGGTGGTAAATATCAGAGTGACTTGTAGATCAAAAGTAGCAAAAATTGTTTTGATCAGAAATTCAAGATGGCTGCCATGTCCGCCATTTTGAAAATCTATTTTGCTTCTTCTCTTTCTGAACCAAAAGGCCAATTGACTCGAAACTTGGTAGGAAGTATCTGGGCAGCTTGAAGATCAAAACTAGCTAAAACTGCTCTGATCGGGAATCAAAATTGGCTGCCATCTTGAAAATCTATTTTGTGTTTCTCCTCCTGAACCAGAAGACCAATTGACTCTAAACTTAATAGGAAGTATAGAGGCTACTTGTAGATCACAAATAGCTAAACTTGTTCTGATATGAAGTCTAAGATGGTCGATATGGCAGCCATCTTGAAAATCTATTTTGTGCTAATTCTCCTGAACTGAAAGGCCAGTTGACTGGAAGCTTGATAGGAAGTATAGGGGTGACATAGTTCAAAAATAGTTAAAATGGTTCAAAAATTGCCAAAATCTGCTGTCATGGCTGCCATCTTGAAAATTTATTTTGAAGTACTTCTTGTTAATGGACAGGCCAGTTGACTTGAACTTGATTGGAAGTATTGGGATGAATAATAGATCAAAAAAAAAAAACTAAAATAGTTCCAACTGAAAATCTATTTAGAGCCTCTTCTACTGAAACAAAAGGCCAAGTGACTCAAAACTTCATTGGAAATATCAAGTTGACTTGTTCAAATTACAGTCCTGAGGTAAAAACAAATGGCCCCACTCATAGGTCACTTGTCTGGTACTCAGATGAGCTATACTGGGCCATCTTGGCCCTCTTGTCTTCACCTGTTGTTAACTGTTTAATCCTTGCCATGCTGAATAAATTAAGATTCCTTGCCCATTTCTAATTTTCAGTCGATTAAAGCACTTGATCCAGGTTGTTGGTACAAATTTACATTTTCAATGACAACCAATGAGATCCAGATCAGTTGGCTTCTTCAGAAGCCATCTGATCTGGATCTGCTCTGTTTGCAAAGGCAGGGCATATCAGGGTTCAGCAGGAGTGACAACGGTTAAGATTGTTTAATATTTTTGCATGGTTTTAGGTTAGTGGCATGGACCAGTTGTGGAATATAGCTCTGCGGGCTCTGAACAATGATGTGAGTATCACGGCGATACAGTTTCTGAACAGTTATTATATCAATTATGGTAACTGTCTGTTGGAGAAGGAGGAGGAGTTTGTTAAACGCTGTATGGAGAGTCTTACAAAAGCAACTTCAGATATATACCAGGTAATTTATTGGATTTCTTACGGAATCCATGTTAAATTTACACAAGAATCTTACATATTTGGTAATTTAGGATTTCTTTACTGAATTTTTATTTAACCTTTACAACTCTCTGGGCAGATTCAGCAGATGACAAATGGATGATTCTTTTCTTCTTATTTTTTACCAGAAAATAGACATTTGATATTTCATGCAACTTTCTCCTTAGGAGACAATTTGCATGAAATGTCAAAGCGTGTTTTCTGGAAGAAATCAAGAAAAATATTTCAGAATGTCATCTGCTGGAAATTTTACCCAGCATGCTAAATATTAATTTATTAATTTTAATTTACTCAAGAAGTATAATACAAGGAGTCCATATGGCTGAGTGGTTAGTGTTTCTGTCAGACTGGATAACGAGGTCCAAGGTTTGAATCCTGCTAGAGATGGAATTCAGTTTTTGAGTGCATAATGTTTAACCCATTGTAGACTGAATAGACTCACCCACACTATTTATTGGAAGAGCCCAATTTCAATTTTAGGTACATTCAGCTGAGATTTAGATATTCCTAGAGAAAATGGATAAACTATTTGCAAACAGTGAAGAGCCTTATCATGTTCTGCGGCATCTGATCTGTGTCTGCACTGTTTGCCAATTACCCTTTTAGGGGTCTCCTGACTGCAAGGGGTTAAGTGCACAGAGCCTTTCATAATCACCACTTCATTGTCTCAGCACAGCTTAAATAATGTTGTCAGAGACAAAAAACACCAAATCGTAAAGCAGTGTAATCATCATCTAAAAAGTTCAGTTGAATGGGCATCAGACTGGTAATAGGGAGGTTTCGGGTTTGACCCCAGCCCAACTGGCAACACTCTTTCGTGAAGATTGATCATGAAATATTTTGTACAGTCATCCTCTCCCTTCCCCTGATTCAAGAAGGACAGTTATCAGTCTTTGCCAAAGAATGTGCACAATACTGGTGAACCACTTAGAGGACTAAGCCTACCCAGTAAAAGTGTGGTAAGGTAAATTGACCCTGCTCGACATAACCCATTGGGTTGACTGGGCAGTAAAACTTATTACAATCAAACATCTAAAAGAAACTAATGCTTACATACAATTTCATGATGTAGCAAAATATGGTCTATGAAAAAAGCTGAAAATTGTTACATTGTGAAACTTATGCATCACTTTAACTACACTTAACCCTTATCCTGCTGTTCACGACAACCCTAACTATGCAAACAGTGTAGATCCAGATCAGATGGCTTCTGAAGAAGCCATCTGATCAGGATCTACACTGTTTGTCATTCAGTTCATGAATTTGAATGAAAACATGATATGATGTAATCTGATTGGCTGATAGTCAGAAGTGGGTGTGGCTAATTAAATTATTCAGCAGGATAATGGTTAATTTGATACCTTCATGGCTGTAGATAAATTTGAATATTTGTATGACTTCACGAGGGTTCATGTATAGTCGAACCTAAATAACTCAAATATCTTTGGGAACATGTAAATTTGTTTGAGACATAGGTAGTTAGAGTCACTGAGGGTTAATCATAGCGCTAGGTCAGGAGACAGATGAATATTGATCGTCTGTATAATAATGGTATGTTGAGTGTACTCATTAGAATTGCCTCAATGAGGCAATTCTAATGAGTACACACAAAATACACTTCATGATAAAATAATTTCCTGAAAATATCCATGAATATTTGCTATCTTGAGCTATCAAGAGAATTTCCTAAGGACATAAAAACAAAATTGAATTAGCCATGGTAAAAGAGTCCTCTATGTTCGAGTCATTGAGGGTTTACTGTTTTTAGCTCACCTGAGCCAAAGGCTCATGGTGAGCTATTGTGATCACTCACCGTCCGTCGTCGTCATCGTCATCGTCGTCGTCCGGATGTCCGTCCGTCCGTCCACAATCTTTAAACATCTCCTCCTAAACCACTGGTGGGAATTTGACCAAACTTCACAGGAATGATCCTTGGTTGGTCCTCTTTCAAAGTTGTTCAAATGGTTCCGGTTCATTGCATATCTAGGTCACAGGAGCTAAAAATAGATTTTTTAGTTAAAAACTTAAAAAATCTTCTTGTCCAAAACCACTGGACTGATTTCAATATAATTTTGCAAAAATGTTCCTTTGGTGATCCTCTACCAAGATTGTTTAAGCCATCTGGATTCGTCAAAAAACATGGTCGCCAGGGGGCGGGGCTTATTTTCCGTATATATCTACATAGAAAACTTTAAAAATCTTCTTGTCCAAAACCACTGGCTTATTTTCGGTATATATCTGTATAGAAAACTTTAAAATGCTTCTTGTCAAATACCTCCTGACCAATTTCAATAATGCTTTGGTGACCCTCTACCAAGAATGTTCAAGCAATCCTGATTTGTCAAAAAACATGCCTGCTAGGAGGTGGGGCTTATTTTCCCTATATATCTATATAGAAAACTTTAAAAATCGTCTGGTTAGAAACCACTGGACCGATTTCAGTATAATTTTGCAGAAATGTTCCTTTGGTGATCCTCTACCAAGATTGTTCAAGCTATTTGGATTTGTCAAAAAACATGGCCGCCAGTGGGCGGAGTTTATTTTCCCTATATAGCTACATAGAAAACTTAAAAGATCTTCTTGTCAGAAACCACTAGACCGATTTCCATATAATTTTGCAGAAATGTTCCTTTGGTGATCCTCTAACAAGATTGTTCAAGCCATTTGTATTCATCAAAAAACATAGCTGCCAGCGGGGGCGGGGTTTATTTTCCCTATATATCTATATAGAAAACTTAAAAAATCTTCTTGTCAGAAACCACTGGACCGATTTCCATATAATTTTGCAGAAATGTTCCTTTGATGATCCTCTAACAAGATTGTTCAAGCCATTTGGATTCATCAAAAAACATAGCCGCCAGGGGGTGGGGCTTATTTTCCCTATATATCTATATAGAAAAACTTGAAAAATCTTCTTGTCAGAAACCACTGGACCAATTTCATTATAATTTGGCAAAAATGTTTCCTTGGTGACCCTCTACCAAGATTGTTCAAGTAATCGTGATTTGTCAAAAAACATGGCCGCTAGGGGGTGGAGCTTTTCCCTATATATCTATATAGAAAACTTGAAAAAATCTTCTTGTCTGAAACCACTGGACCGATTTCAATATACCTTGGCAGAAAGGTTTCCTTGGTGACCCTTTACCAAGATTGTTCAAGCCGTCATGATTTGTCAAAAAACATGGCTGGTAGGGGGCGGGGCTTATTTTCCCCGTATATCTACATAGAAAACTTTGATGATCTTCTTGTCAGAAACCACTGGATTGATTTCAATTTAACATTGCAGAAATGTTTCTTATGTAACCCTCTATCAAGGTTATGCAAGCCGTCATGATTCATCAAAAAACAGGGCCGCTAGGGGGCGGGGCTAATTTTCCCTATATATCTATATAGAAAAACTTTAAAAGTCTTCTTTTCAGAAACCACTGGACCAATTTCATTACAACTTGGCAAAAATGTTTCCTTGGTGACCCTCTACCAAGATTGTTCAAGTAATCATGATTTGTCAAAAAACATGGCTGCTAGTGGGTGGGGCTTATTTTCCCTATATATGTATATAGAAAACTAAAAAATCTTCTTGTCAGAAACCAATGGATTGATTTCAATATAACTTGGCAGGAATGTTTCTTTGGTGACCCTCTACCAAGGTTGTTCAAGCTGTCATGATCATCAAAAAACATGGCCGCTAGGGGGCGGGGCTTATTTTTCCCTATATGTCTATATAAAAAACTTTAAAAATCTTCTCGTAAGAAACCGTTGGACTGAGCTCAATGTAGATTGGCAAGAATGTTGCTTTTGTGACCCTCTACCAGGATGGTTCAAGCCTTCATGATACGTCAAAAAACATGGCCTCCAGGGGGGCGGGGCTAATTTTCGGTATATATCTGTATAGAAAACTTTAAAATGCTTCTTGTCAAATACCTCCTGACCAATTTCAATAATGCTTTGGTGACCCTCTACCAAGAATGTTCAAGCAATCCTGATTTGTCAAAAAACATGCCTGCTAGGAGGTGGGGCTTATTTTCCCTCTATATCTAAATAGAAAACTTTAAAAATCTTCTTGTCAGAAACCACTGAACCGATTTCAGTTTAACTTGGCAGGAATGTTCCTTTGGTTTCCCTCTACCAAGTTTGTTCAAGCTGTCATGATTCGTCATGGTTATAAAATTTATACATAAATCTTAGAGCAGTGAACTTGTCTGAAACTTCAACATTAAATATGCAAATCTGTTTGCTCAGGTGAGCGGTATAGGACCATCATGGTCCTCTTGTTTTAGAATCTCATTAGTCTTCTTTGTGAGATGATTCCGATGAGATATATGTTTTTGTGAAGAAATAGCAAAATGTAAATGAGACACTTGATGCATTTAAGTGAAGCATCTGTGTTGCTGAATGGTTAGAGCTCCCGACTTCGGATTACAAGGTCCCGGGTTAGAATCCTGCAGGAGGTGGCATTCAGTTCATGACTGTATTGCACTTCATTGCACAGAGCCTTTCATTATCACCCTTTCATTGTCTCAATATGACTTAAATAATATTGAAAGGGACATAAAACATAAACTCAACATCATCAGATCAGATGGCAAAGCACCACAAATTGATTGGGGCTTTTTATTATATCCCTGACATACGAAGTATGTTGAGGGGTAAACAGTTTTCGCTTTTCCATTCATCCATTTGTCCAGTTGTTCGTACATATGTACATTTGTTCGTTAGTTCGTCTTACCTTCACATTTGTGGATACCAGAGTGAAAGGTTATAAAACCTTATATTATAAAGATCCTTTGATGGATTTCATTTATGTTTGGTTTAATGATAGATATAAATCTAAAGTTTTACTCAGTGCCACCCCCATCCTGGGGCCTGATCTTGAGGTCAAAGTCAAGGACTTAGAATTTTCATATAAAAGTCAGATTTTTTACTTTTAAGTTTGTACAACTATAGTATCAAGACCCTTGAATGAATTTTGAGTATATTTCAAGGGTTGATCGCAAGACTGTAGCAAGTCAGATGGTTGTTTTTCCCACTACTTAATCTCCTCACCATGAAGGCATTATGAAGATTACAACATTTCTTCCTGTAAACAATGCAAATTTAGGTGCCATTGCTCATACGAGCAATGGCACCTAAATTTACATTGTTTACAAAGGGGTCAAAGTTCCCCCTAAACAAGGGTTTCAAAAATATGTTTTAGTTACTACAGTCTTGCGCTCAACCCTCGATTTGGGATGATGGAAGATATAGGTTTAGAGTAGCATATCATGGGGTATATAGTTTTTGCCTTTCCATTTGTTTGATCCTATATATATTCATTCATTCGTCTTTCCATCACGTTCCTTTAATTAGGGTCAAAGTTTTTTGTTTCCCTAACAGATGCCGATCCCACTTCAGTTTATCTTCCTCCTATAACTTCTCTGTTTCTGAGCAAAACTATGAATGTTGGCATGCATTTTCTTAGTTAGAATGTAAGCAAGATTGTTATAATTTGCGAAAACTTTTCGTTTTTGTCTCTGCAGGGCTTTAGATGTTAAGCATTGAATGTCGATACCATGATGTTCATGTTTTGTTTGGTGAAGTTAGCTATGACGTCAGAAGTATGCATTGGCATGTAAACAATAAAATAAAAAGAAAATTTACTCTTCATTGAATACCATAAAATTTTCATCTTGTGTAATGAAAACATTAAAATTTTCACTCATGCTTTGCACTTGTGAAAATACGTATGTTTTCATTATACTCGATGAAAATATTTATGGTATTCACAGCAATATATATATTCAGCAGTGTTCAGTGATTCAATATGCAGTCTGATCTGGACTTTTGCTTTCTACTTATACCCCAAAAGATATTACTCCTATGACAGTACTAAAAATAGCAACATACGTAGAGCACTGAAACTGACTTTTTCAGGATCCAGAAACAAATCTTTTGGTTATACAGCGTGGTCTCGTCCTTATGAAGAATCATCTAGAGTCGTTTAGAAAGCGCTATGCCTTTCATTTACGTAACTGGCAGCTTGATGGTAAAGGGATCATCAGTCACCAGAGAAGCCAGCTAGATAAACAGTCATCACTGATCAGGGTTCAGCTGCAACCTACCGGCATAGGAGACAAGGTAGTAGATTTTACGATACAAATTTCCATAACAACAGATGTGCTTTTTTAGCTGAAAAGTATTGATCATTTTCTTATTTCTCCATGAAAACATATATTGTGGGTACTCAATAGAATCCCCTCAGTGATGTGCTTTTAATGAGTACCCACAGTGTATGTTTTTGTGAAGAAATATTTTCATATTTATTAGCAGAGAAATTTTCATGCTCAGCTATATTTAACAAAAAAGATTTTGCAGTTGTTAATAATTTGGGATTTATTAGCAGGACAAATTTCATGCTCAGCTGAATTGAGCAAGAAAAAAGTTTTATAAACTTGGGCCCTGAGCTATGGCTTTGATATTTAGCAGATTTATTGGGGCTGAAGAGTAGATCACCTGTTTAGCTTATGAAAAAAATGGATTAACTTCTTGAGAGTTATGGCCCTTTTCAAGCTCGGCATTTTGTAGGGTCAAGCATATACTAGGCCAAAGAAGTTATGCCGCTATTTTCAGTTGATTGTGTTTTTATTGCGTAGAGTATCATTTAAGCTGACTTAGGTGGCTCAGTTGGATACGGGTCCAACTGGTGATCAGGAGGTTGTGAGTTTGACCCCTGCCGGGTAAACAACATTCTTTCATGGGGATTGGTCATGAAATATATTCTATGCTCATTCTCTCCCTTCCCTGATTTGAGAAGGGTAGCTGTCAGTTTCTGGCAAAAGAATGTGCACAATACTGGTTAACTGCTTAGATGACTAAGCCTTCCCAATAAAAGTGTGGTTAGGTAAACTGACCACGCTTGACATGACCCCATTGGCTCATTATTTAGGGCCGTAAAAGCTCATCACATACAAACAAATGCACCATTTAATAAAATACTGCTAATTAAAAGGCAAGCTATTGGACTTTATTCACATGCAAAAATGAAAGTTGTACTGTTTGAGAGGTAAGCAGTGTGAGAGCCTGAATGAGGTAACCTTAAAATTGAAAGTTGCAATGAGTGCTGTATTTCTTTTTATTATACAGCTATAAATATTCTGTGATTAGAAATGTGCGATAAAGTCCGAGGAGCAAGCTTGATGATATCAAATATATCGGCATGCTTACTTGATATTGCATGCTTATTCGGACGTCTTCGCATTATTACCTTTATATGACATGATATGGCACTAGTGCAAAAACGATATCAGTTTTGTGATATCCAGCTCATGTCCCTTTGATATCCAAACTCAGGATGATGTTCAGCAATATCAGTGCAATAACCCTATATTCTTGCATTACTGGGCTATTGACATCTTTCAGAAAATTGTTTTTAGCTTGGAGCTGTACACACAAGAAGTAAATTTGCAAACTTTTGTCATGATTTAATGCAAAACCATTTGTCGTAACTACCTGTGCAGTAAAAATTTTATTATAGTCATTGTTTTTCAAAAAATTAAATAGTTTGTACTTTTTCCCATAGTAAAACTGATTGCAAATTATGCAGAAATCTGTTGGGTAGGTTAATTGGAGGCAGATTTTCAACAAGTTCTGCTTGTTCATTTTTCTTCTGAAATTTTCACAATATTGTTGTGAAACATCTATGATTCAAATTCAGCAAAGAAAAACTAAAATATATTTTCTGAGACAAATTTCCCAAAACTCACTTTACTATAGAAATTGCATAGGTCAGACCAACTTTTGGCTGTAAATTTAATTTTAGGGCAAATATTTGAGAACCAAACACAGAAACAGAAAAGACAAATGGTTTCAGATAAGATATGATCAATTAGAACATAGTATTTTCATTTAAAAAACAACAACAAAAAAAAAACACCAGGGCCCAGTTGTTCAAAGCTAACGATGTCGTTAGTTAACGATTCGTTAAAATTTAAATCAAGTGATACGCAAATATGCTGAAATTTTTTGCTGAAAAAATGTGAGTAGCTTTTGCAGTGCAAAAGCTACTCACATTTTTTCAGCAAAAAATATCAGAATATTTTATATTGAATCCACTGAAATAGTTAACGAAATGACCCTTAACGAGCTTATTAAGCTAACGATGCTTTGAACAACAGGGCCCAGGCAGAAAATGTCTAAGTGATGTTGAAAGGACAGTAAGGCCAAATAAAAGGATATGTGTGTTTAGGGTAACCCTACCCTACCTAATTTTCCTGGTGAAACCTAGCAATTTTTTTCATGTTTTCTCAAAAAAATAAAAAAAATAGATGGTACTGGGGATAAAACATTAAGCTTAATACTTGGACAAGGCAAGGAAGGCTGAGCAAACAGTGTAGACCCAGATCAAACTGCTTCTTTCGGAGCAGTTTGATCAGGATATGCATTGTTTGTCATTCTATCAGTACTTTTAGACACATCAAAGAATAGTCAAACTGACCTTATAAAAATTTATGTGAATTATGTGCAAAGTCCAAATATATTTGGTAATTATGGTATTATTCTTCATAAGAAAATGTAAAAAAAAAAAAAAAAAAAAAAAAAAAAAAATTGACTCCCAGTCTACCTTTCCTATTTTTTCGAACATGTTACCATAACACACGTATTTTTTTCTTTGGCCTAAGTATTGGAACAGACAGGCCTGAGCAAACAGTATAACTTGTATTAAACAATGCAGAATGTGACATTTGATTAGGATAAACTTGTTCAGATTTTAGGATGTGTGGTAAGGGGTTAATATGTCCCATTATTTAGGGTAAATACAGAATTTTTATGTTTTAAACTGAGCTAAAATTAATTGCTCATTGACACTTACTGTATTTAAGGTAAATACGGTATTTTTATACCCCGCCACATGATAGTGGTATTATGATTTCATGTTGGATATCCGTGTGTCCACCCGATGGACGGAGGTACGTCTGTCCGTCCATCCATCTGTCTGTTTTTTGTTTCCGGATGATAACTTGAGTAAACATCTTCACCAAACTTGGTATGTGCATTGATATTGAGATCTGGTTTGGGATTGCTAATGGGCAAATTTCGGCAAATTTTGACAGAGTTATCTGCCAATATGGCAGGTATTATAGTTTAATGTTTTTATTATGTTTTAAGCGAAGTTAAAGTTAATTATCTCATTGACACTTTCTGTAATCTTAAACCTGTTGGACATGATCATCAGTATAAAACAAATTTCTTAGAATCTAACTTGATATCTTGTTAAATCTTAAATTCTGTTCTTGAGAAAAAAAAAATAGAAATCTTTTATCATCTGCTAAAGGTTTACACTTCTGTTCCCAGTTGTTCAAAGAATCGTAAGCTTAATGAGCTTGTTAATGACAAACTCGTTAACTATTGTAAGTAAAGTGTTTTGAAATACATCGATATTTTTGCTGCAAAAATCTTAGTAAGCTGCACTTTTTTTTTTTTTTTTTTTTTTTAGTAAAAAATATCATTGTGTTTGCCATATTTCAAGACGAATTTTAATGTCACGTTATCTAACAACTTCGTTAAGTTTTGAAGAACTCTGCCCAGAAACTAAAACATGACATCTTGTTAAATTGCAAATTCTGTTCTCAAGAAATAAAGAGAAGAAATACTTTGTCATCAGCTAATGGTTTACACTTCTGGTTTCAGAATATGACTAGTTTGTATTTTATGTCTCACAGACACCAGTAGAGATGTCCTCAACAGATCTGATAGGGGAGTTGCGGGCAGAGGTCACACGGTGGTGGGAAACCATGCAGAAACAGCACCTTCTTCGCCAACAAGGTGAAAGTGCTAGCAGTAGTATGCTGACCCCTATTCTTGGGGCCATGCTGGGTGATGGACCAATCAGAATGATAACTCTGGGGCAGGAGCTCACTAGTGATATGGATGAGAAAACACTCAGTGAGATGCAATTTAAAGACATGCAGGTACAAGAATAGTTCTGTGATCTTATAAACAAATAAGAATTTAAACAAATAAAAATTGCAAAATTTGTTTTGTTTTTCTCCATTTTTTACTACAGTTTGTCTATTTTATGATAACTTACAATATTTCTGTATATCAAGGTCATGGAAATGGAAGTCAAGCAATTATACATGATGTATATTGAAAACTTACTGTTATCAACTTTTTTTTGCCTTCTACATTCAAACAAATACCTGCAAATTTTCAATGAGTAGTTGCTACATTCATATGAATACCCACAAAGTTGTTTTAATTAGTATCTGCTATGTTCTAACTAATACCCTCAAAGTTGTTTTATTAATTGTCTGCTACATTCTAATGAATATCTGCAAAGTTGTTTTGATTAGTATCTGCTACATTCTAACAAATACCCGAAAAGTTGTTTTTTTGACAATCTGCTACATTCAAAGGAATATCCAAGTTGTTTTAATGAGTATCTATACATTCTAATTAATACCTGCAAAGTTGTTTAAATGAGTATCTGCTGCAGTCTAATAAATACCCATAATGTTTTTATGTCCCCAACTTTGAAAGAGTTGGGGCGCAGATTGCTTCTGGCTTGTCCATTTGTTCATTCATTTGTCACACATTCTTGTGCATAGATAACTTTAGAACCATGTATAATAATGTTTTGTACTTTTATATATGGATTTCAAGTGAAAAATAGGTTTTCGTATCCAAATTATCTCGAATTTTAGAGTTATTTCCCTTTTAATAAAATAACATTAAAATCTCGTTAGCAAGACATCTCAAAACTTTTTTGAGCTAGAACCTTGATTTTTGTATACTGATTGGGACTTGGAGGAGATCACCTGATTAAATTTTCAACAAATTAAATGAAATGTTGTTGGAGTTACAGCCCTTTGCAATTTTTGGCCATTTAATATTGTTGCTTTATTGTGCATAGCATAAGTTTAGAACCATGTATGCTAATGTTTTGAAATTTCATATATGGATTCCTCATGAAAATAGGTGACCCATATTTTTTTTTTCTTATCTGAATTATCTCCCAACATTGAAATCTCGTTAGCAAGACATCTCAAAAGGTATTTGAGTCAGAGTCTTGATATATGGTATACTGATGGGACTGAGGAGGAGATAACCTTTTCACCCAATTAAAGTAAATGTTGTTTGAGTTACGGCCCTTTGCAATTTTAGGCTATTTAATCTTGTTGCTTTCATGTGCATAGCTTAAGTTTAGAACCATGTATGCTAATGTTTTGAAATTTCATTTACGGATTCCTCATGAAAAAGTCTGTGAGAGGTATTTTTTTCTTATCCAGATTATCTCCCATTTTAGAGTTAATCCCTTTTAATAAAATAACATTGAAATCTTGTCAGCAAGATATCTCAAAAAGTATTTGAGCTAGAGCCTTGATATTTGGTATACTGATTGGGACTGAAATGTTGAACTATTTAAATGAAATGTTGTTGGAGTAATGGCCCTTTGCAGTTCTGCCGTTTGAGGTTGTTGCTTAGTTGTGCATAGCATAAGTTTAGAATCATGTATGCTAATATTTGGAAATTTCATATGTGGAGTCCTCATGAAAAAATAGATGACCTGCACATTTTTTTTCTTATCCAAATTATATCCCATTTTAGAGTTATTTCTCTTTTAATAAATTTCATTGAAATCTCGTTAGCAAAATATCTCAAAAAGTATTTGAGCTAGAGCCTTGATATTTGGTGTACTGATTGGGATTGATGAGGCGATCACCTGATCAAATTTTCAACCAGTTACATGAAATGTTGTTAAGAGTTATGGCCCATTGCAATTTCTGGCCATTTAATGTTGTTGCTTTATTGTGTAGAGCATAAGTTTAGAACCATGTTTGCTAATGTTTTGAAATTTCATATATGGATTCCTCATGAAAAAATCGGTGACCCGTATTTTTTTCCAAATTATCTCCCATTTTATTGCCCTTTTAATAAAATAATATTGAAAACTTTTTAGCTATATATCTCAATAAGTATTTGTGCTAGAGCCTTGATAGTTGGTATACTGACTGGGACTGACGAGTAGATCACCTGATTAATTTTTCGACCAACTTCATGAAAATTTTATTTGAATTATGGCCCTTTGAAATTTCTGGCCATTTAATGTTGTTACTTTCTTGTGCAAATCATAACTTAAGAACCATGTATGGTAATGTTTTAAAATTTCATATGTGAATTCCTCATGAAAAAAAAAGTGAGAAGGAAGTTAGAGGGGCCTATGGCTTCTGGGCATGAGTAATGTCCCTTTGTAAATTTAGACATTTTCCCTTGTCAGCAAAACATCACAAAAACTGTTGGAGCTAGAGCCTCATAACTTGGTGAATAGATTGGTAGAGATGAGATGACCTGATTAAATTTTGAGTAAATTCTGAAAAATATTTCAGGAGTTATGGCCCTTTGTAGATTCTTGTATTATCTTTAGGAGCAAGCGTATGGTTAGTGGCATAGTGTTTAACAAACACAATTTCTAGTTTTAATGAGTATCTGCTTATTCTAACAAATACCTGCACAGTACATTCTAACGAATACTTGCAAAGTTGTTTTAATGAGTATCAGCTAAATTCTAGTAACTACCTACAAAGTACATTCTAAAGAATATCCGCAAAGTTGTTTTAATAAGTATCTGCTCAATTCTAGTGAATACTCGCAAAGCTGTTTTATCTGCTACATTCTAATGAATATGTGCACAGTTGTTTTAATGGGTATCTGCTACAATCTAACGAAAACCTACAAAGTTGTTTCAATGCGTATCAGCTACATTCTAATGAATACCCACAAAGATGTTCTAATGATTATCTGCAACATTCTAATGAATACCTGCAAAGTACATTCTAACCAATAAGAGCAAAATTGTATAAATGAGTATCTGCTGCATTCTAACGAATACCCACAAATTTGTTTTAGTGAGTACCTGCTACTTTCTGACAAATACCCAAAAAGTTGTTTTAATGAGTCTGCTACATTCTAACAAATATCCACAAAGTTGTTTAAATGAGTATCTGCTACATTCTAATGAATAACTGTTAAGTTATTTTAATGAGTATCTGCTTCATTAAAATGATGCTGCAAAGTTGTTTTAATAAGTATCGGCTACATTCAAATGAATACCCGCAAAGTTGTTTTAATGAGTATCTGCTACATTCTAATGAATACTCAGGAAGTTGTTTTAATGTGAATCTGGTACAATCTAATGAATACCCACAATGTTTTTCAAGTACCTGCTACATTCTAAGGAATATCCACTAAGTTGTATCTGCTACATTCTAATGAATACCCGCAAAGTTGTTTTAATAAGTATCTGCTACATTCTAATGAATACCAGCAAAGTTGTTTTAATGAGTATCTGCTACGTTCTAATGAATACCCACAAAACTCATTTAATGAGTATCTGCTTCATTCTAATGAATACCCACAAAGTTCATTTGATGAGTATCCGCTACATTCTAATGAATACCCATGAAGTTGTTTTAATGAGTATCTGGTACATTTTAACAAATACCCATAAAATTTTTCCAGTATCTGCTACATTCTAAGAAATATCACTAAGTTGTTTGAATGGGTATCTGAAACATTCTAATGTTGTCAGATCAGAAATTCAGGGATAAGGATTGACATTTTTCTCAGGAGCCAGCTGGGCCACTAACATTTGAATTTGAGGGGCCAAGCCCAAAATTTAGGGGCCCAGGATTTGAAACTGCACACGATGACAAAAACTGCAATCAGTTCAGTTAAAAATTTCATTCGTATTAACTAAATCTTTTCATTGATTGAAATATTTCATAGCTCTAGATAAGAGTGGGTATTTTTTATCCAAGGATATTTTTCCTTATTTCTCTGTGAAAACATATTTTGTGGGTTCTCATTTATAAGGAAAACTATTGCTAAATAATCACAAAATACCCACTTTTATCTAGAGCTATATTTCCTTATGCTTATAAAATGACTCTTCTTCTTCTCTTTCGGTTTGATTATGCCAGATATGTAGCTCCACATTTTGCAAAACAATAAATCGTTTCAAAGCAGAAACGAAAGTAGAATACTCACCGTCCAAGCAATTTTTAGAAGGGAGAAAACTCCTTAGTCATTACTGGTAAAATGCAGGACCACTGAAAGTAAGCCGGACTAAAAGGCATACGAGTAAAACATGGTACTCTGCGGTAACGAAGTTGTTCCGTTCTTTAATGTTTAAGGTAACGAATCTTACGAATTTTTTATGTTTTTTATAATATACTGAGCAACATAAATTTAGCACGGACTAAGACAACACAACTATCTTTTAGAGGAAAAAAAGTAACAAATGTGAAACATTACCGAAAATCATCTTTAATCCATTGACACTCAATTTCAAATGTAAACAGCCATCTCTTCTGCATGGAATTTGTCAGAGACCTCCATATTGGACACTGGGGTCAATTTTTAAGTTCACACACTCATTAATACTGCGTATGCCCGCCGTTCGATGCGATGACAGCCAGGCACTGACGTCTCATGCTGGAAACATGTCTGTTAACTTCTGCCATAGGGGTGTTGTTCCACTCTCTATGCCCGCTCAAGATCACAAACGTTGTTGACGTTATGACGTTCTCTGACTCTGCGTCCCAAAACGTCCCACATGTGCTCGATGGGAGACAAATCCGGGTATCGCGATGGCCATTCCAATAAATGAACATTGTTATTGTTTAAAACATCCATTGTGTTTCTTGCAGTGTGCGGTCTAGTGTTGTCCTGTTGGATTATCACTCCTGGACGTTGATGCGCGAAGGGCACAATCACCGGCTGAACGATCTGAGCACAATATCCAGCAGCTGTTAGCGTTCCCTGAACAGTAATGAGGTCCGTTTTAGTGTTACTCGTTATGCCTCCCCACATCATAACACTACCACCACCATATCGGTCCCTTTGGATGACGTTTGTTCATGGTAGCGTTCACCTGAACGCCTCCACACACGTGCTCTCCCATCGGCAAAATCAACAGTGAAATGAGATTTGTCGGTAAAGAGGATATTGATCCACTGATGTTGAGTCCAACAGCGATGATTTCTGGCCCAATTCACCCGATCCTGGCAATGGCGTCGGGTAAGAGAAACGCCGACGTAAGGTCTTCTCGCATGGAGCCTTCCTCGATACAGACGACGACGAATTGTTTGAGCAGAAACCCTTGTTCCGGTAGCTGCACGAAGCTGATTAGTAACTTTTCTCACAGACATGAAGCAGTTCCAGCGTGACATCATGATGATGTAGCGATCCTCTGCTGCCGACGTTTTCCGCAGTCTACCGGTTCGACAGCGATCCTTTAGCGACCCAATTGCTTCATATCGAGACCGCAGACGAGAAACAGTACTGTGATGAACCCCAATTTGGCGTGCTGCGGCTGTAACCAACATCCCACCTTCCAGCATCCCCAGAACTCTGACGTTAATCTAATGTTAGGCTTCTGCTCTTCCCCATAGCCGTTTTTTTGGCAATTTTAGGACAGACTTTTTAACTGTGATGTTTAACAAGACTGTACCGATATGTTTTGTAAATGTCACTTAGTGCCATGTACAAGAAATGGTACATGGTCATGAAAACTGTGTGATTGCACGTGCCACGTTCGATATCGATAAATGCAAACTTTTCGTGCGGATAAATGTATCCCGACATTAGCCCTATAATGTACATGTTTTCAGATATTATACAAAATTGTATTGATGAAAATATTGGCCCACAAAAATCGTGCTAAATTTGTGTTGCTCAGTATATTTATGGGAGATGGGTATGTCAAAACAGTTTACAGAGTGGATGGTATTGGGTAGCTCCATTTTCTTAAGAGGAAAAGAATAGAATATTTAGAATAGAATAAAAGTGTTAAGTCGGACGAGGTGATGGATTTTAAGTCATCAAGATAGACGCTTGATATCAGCTTCAGTGCAATCTCAACAAAATGGCCGGCACGTTTGTAAACAATCAATCTCAGTTAATATCATGGTCGCCAAGTAATCATGTTCGCCAGCTAGGCGACCATATAGATTATTTTAGGGGCCCAGCCGAATTTCCACTCGCTTTGGGCAACTGGGTGAGTGCTAATCCTTATCCCTGAATTTTTACTGGTGTAAAAAATGTATCAAAAGGTATCAGATGGCATTCACTTACCAGGACCTGTTTTATGGGAAATTAGTCCCATAGTTGTATGTAGAACTATGTTGTTATATCCACTGTGTTTACATATAGACGTTGACGTTACGACGTTACGTAACTTATACATGACGTTACGTCCATAATATTGTTATTGCTTAGTAACCATGTAACAGTTGATTCGAAGATTACACACGGGAACTCTTCATTCTTCTTTACATCCCTTATCTTGCCTATGCCCTGGAAGGCACTGTTATGCTTTCCCAGGATCTCCTTGATTTGTGGTTGTTCAGTGTTTACCATAACTGCATCTATATTTCCTTCTATTACCAGAATGCGCAAGTCATTTGGCTTTGCAAACAAACCATCTTCTCTGATTTGTAGCATTCCCAGTTTCGTGAAAGTTGTTTTGCTTATAAGAGGCGGCGAATTTATCCTACCTTTAATAACAATAAATTTTGTTGGCACACCATGTTACAGTTCGTAAAACTGCATGGAATTCTCCTTTAATCGGAAGTTCAGTTTGTAGCATTCGGAGCTTTGTTTCAGTCTGCTTGAGTGTTATCTCTGTATTTGATCTATATTTTAGTGCACGATACTTGTATTCATTCATCACATTTACCTCCGCTCCGCTATCTGGCTCTGCTCTTACAGAAACATCATTTATAGTCAAAGGTACAGTTTTCTCCAGGCTATCTCTTCACTGTCGTAATGGTCATATGTGCAATTGACTGCGTGATAAACTCCTCATCTGAACTGTTTGAGCTGTCTGATTCATACTCGGTGGCCTTCTTGATATTATTTCTCCCTCTTTGTCCCTGCCTTTTATCTCATTGTCTAGAATTTAAAGCCTGTTCATATTCGTCAGCTCTACAAACGGCTGCGAAGTGGTTAAGCTTATGGCATCTGTTGCAGCGTTTGCCATAAGCTGGACAATCAGCCCTGTCTTGATGTGTTTTCGCTAGTCCACAATTACCACATCTCTTCTGTGTCTGTCTGTTCTTACTTTGTCGTTTCCCTTCACTTCTCCATTTGTCATAACCATCTACTCTGGCAACCTCTCTTTCTGTTGGGTTTGTTTTCATATCTCGCATCTGAAGGAATATATCTTTGCACTGACCAGCTTCTGAAAGAAACTCTGATAGTGACCATCCATTTGCAATGCATTTTTGAATAATTTCATTTTCGATTGTCGGAATGAGGTGCTCAAGGATTCTGTCCTCAGATTGTCACCGAATTCACATTCTTGGGCCTTTTCCCGTAATCTTGTAGCATATGATACTGTGCTTTCCCCTTCCATAGGTTTCATTTTCCAAAAACACATATCGAGCATAATGTTTGTTTCTTTTGGGCAAAAAGTATGCATTTAATTTCTTATGGTTGTCTTATTCTCTGAGGTCTTCTGTTTGGTTCATCAGGATTTTGATCTTCTAGCGGTGCTACTGGTTGATCCAGCTGTTGAACGTCTGTCTTGACCGGTGTATTGTCTTGTTCCCTGAGGGCAATGTTATCGTC
Source organism: Anodontia alba (assembly GCA_964016985.1). Classification (NCBI taxonomy): domain Eukaryota; kingdom Metazoa; phylum Mollusca; class Bivalvia; order Lucinida; family Lucinidae; genus Anodontia; species Anodontia alba. The sequence goes on along the minus strand of OZ024823.1, from coordinate 50,950,104 downwards.
CCCACGGTTTGCATTATGCACCCTACTTCTCCTTAGTACCAATTCTCACCGGTCTTCGAAGTCTCTGTTATTTGTTTCCCTTGACCTTTGTTCCGACTGCCGTGTGGCCGCATTTACAAGTTTGAAAAAACTCGCATATTTCTCATCCGTTGATTACTCTTCGGGCAGATATACTTGAACCATTTATTTTGTAGATTATATAAAACACTGACTCATACTCTGTACTCCATTTGTTTGTCTTTGGTTGTTTCAAGAGGACATAATCATTTATTTTGTAATTATGCTCTTTAGTATTTCTATTTTCATCATTTTCCTTTGCTCTCTGTTTATATCGTTTGTCTTGTTCATTTACCCCAAAGTCATTGAAGTTAGTTCTAGCTGATTTGCCATTGTGATAATCGAGCTTTGTTTGAATATTTCTACTCATCATTCCTTCATAAGGTGTGATTTCTGTGGCTGGGTGTGGTGTTGATCGATATCCTGTCAACATGTCTTGCATTGCATTTTTGATGGAAGCTCTTTGGGCATGTGCTCTCTGTTCTGTCTTGTTAACTAGCTTCATAAAGCTTTCTGCTTCTCCGTTGGCTCTCGGATGCAAAGGTGTGACTCGGTGATGCCTAAGTCCTTCTTCAGCTGCAAACTAAGAAAACGCTCTTGAACTGAATGGTGGTCCGTTGTCAGTTCGAGATGGACAGGCATGCCATACGCTGCAAATATCTTTTTCAACTTTTCTTTTGTTGATGGGATTGCTGTAGAATACAATCTTTCAACTTCTGGGTACCTAGTCCTCTTGTCAACAAGATTGTAATGTCCTTGGGGGTATGGTCCTCCGAAGTTCACTGAAACTATTTCCCATGCTTTCTCTGGTCATTTTAACTGGTTCTTGTCTATGTTGTTTTGTTGTCAGTTGACATTCATAACAGTCTCCTACAATGTGTTCCACCAGTTTATTCATTGATGGAAACCAGTATTTTTTTTCTTAACATCTGTTTCGTCTTTGTCATACCCAGGTGTCCTAAGCTGTGGGCAGCTTCGACTACTTTGTATTGGAGACGTTCAAGAATAATAATTTGGTTGAGTCGAAATATCAGCCCATGTAATGTATAGAGTTCTGTTTTAATGTGGTAAAATGGGGTTATGTCAATGTCTCTCCTGTATCTATCCCAGTCTTCCTTCTTTATTCTTTGGTATAGCTTCTGCAGTTGTTTGTCCTTTGAGGTTTCATATTTTATACGAGTGTACAATAGCATGCTCGGCTGTAACTATGCTTTTGATTACTTTTTCCTTGGTATCTTTGCCAGTTATTGGTAATGGATGTCTGGATAGGTAATCTAAAGGATCTTCTTCGTCTTTTCCAGGCTGGTACACTAGTTCATAATCAACATCTTGCATGTCCATGACCCACTTTTCAATGCAAGGTGGAAGCTTCGCTGTTGCTTTATTAAACATTGATAGCAACGGTTTGTGGTCTTCATTCTTCGTTTATATTTAATCTGTTAGCTGGGGACTGAACTTTAAGCTACAATTGTTAAATATGTGTATTTTGCTATGTTCTTAGTGTTTATTAAAGTGTTCTTTTTAAATCCTTCAGCTTGTGTTTGTGTCAGTTGGAACTAGTCGACCTGCTAGAAAGATAGATGGTTCCTTGCCTTCAGCTAGTCTTCCTTCACCACCAGTAGAAAGATTACCAATGATGCTCCTGAATCAGGAACCATACTTTGGTCAGCTACTAACAATGTTAGAGAAACTTAGCAAGCTCGATTTAGTGGCTCTAAATATTGTAAGTGAAAGAGCTTAATTTGTAATGGTGAATTTAAATGAGATAAGCCATATTGTCTTTAGGGCATATGCAGACAGTGAGGGAGGCGCTTCTAACGAGTACCTTCGACATACATTTTTGTAGAGAATGAGAAAAATTCCAGCAATCTTTGTTGCTTAAGACAGGTGCTTGCTTAACCCTTGTCCTGCTGAATCTGGATGTACCCTGCTTATGCAAACAGTGTAGATGCAGATGGCTTCTGAAGAAGCCAACTGATCTGGATCTGCACTGTTTGCCATTCAGTATTTGAATTTGTATTAACAGCTTGGATCAAGTAAACTGATTGGCTGAAAATTAGAAATGGGTGTGGCATCTTAATTGATTCAGTATGACAAGAATTAATACAAATGAAAATGTACACTAATTTGATTTTAAAGGATCACAAAATATGACTTAATAGCGGTGACTGTTCCATATAGATGGTCTTTAAGATAGGTTTGATAGGAATGTTTGCATATGCCCCATGGACACTTTATCTGATGGAGCAGCTCAAATAATAGCAGCTAATATATTTTGTAAAGTAGTTCTCTCAGTTTTTCCTGAAAGTAGGATTTCACATTTTTTAGTGAATCATCCTAAAATAGACAATTACATGCATTTCTTCACGGAATAAGAAAAATATGGAAAACATCCAATTGATGAAATATAAAATTAACCCTTAAAGTGCCAAGCAAAATGAAAGCAAATGTTATGTTAAGATTTTGATTTTTATGTTTCAGAGAAAATAAGGCTTAATATAAATTGTCTCTCTAGAAGATGAGTCACAGGAAATGTCAAGCCTTACTTTTTCAGTTTCTTTGAAACATAAAAAATCAAAATGCAGGCCTCCTAGCAAAACCTATAAAACCTGTAATAACCTATAATTTTGTGTCAAACCTATAAAACCTTTATTTTGTTCATTAAATCAATAAAAAGCCTGTATTTTCATGAAAATACCTATATTTTTCACTTTTTGAACCTTCTCGTGACTCAACCCTAACTTTTGTTCAAAATGCCCTACCATTTTTTATTTTTTAGTCCCAAAAAAGTGATGAAAACTGTCAAGAAATTGTAAATTTTTTCCTCGCTCGCTTCGCTCGCTTGGACTTTGTAAAATTCAGATCAATTTTATCGTAGCAATTGTGGTGCAAAAATTCATCAAATGTTTTTTCTTCAGTTTTAAATCTTTATGTGAGTTTGGAGGAACCTTTTTTAACCTATATTTTTTATTGAAAAACCTGTAAATAACCTGTATTTTGAGTAAGAAGAACCTATATGAAAACCTGTATTTTCAAAGTGGGCCACTAGGAGGCCTGAAAATGTCTTCTGCTGCAGTTTGGATTGGCACTTTAAGGATAAAAGAAAAACAAAAACAAAATATATTGTTTTTTTATCACTTAAGTGCCAATCCAAACAACAGCAGAAGACAGTTTGATTTTTTATGTTTCAGAGAGACTGAAAAAGTAGGGCTTGACATTTGTTGACTATTTACAAAAATAGTAAAGGCCCTGATCAGACAGCAGGATGCACAGACCGATCTGGGCCTTTGTAGTTCAAAAATGCCCAAAGACAAATTTTTGCTTGATATGAATAAGACAAGTATCTAGATATTTATTTCTCTATGAAAGCATATCTTACAGGTACTCATTAAAAGTGCCTCAACAAGTCGATTCTAAGGCAAGAAAAAAAAAAAACAAAAAAAAAAAACACCTGTGTTTCAGATGGCCTGACCAACCCTACCCAGTGGCCGCTATTTGGTAAACTTTTTATTTATTTTTGCCAATCTTGCACCATGTGATTCATCCTGAGCAGTTTCGTTCCATTTCTGTAAATAGTGTGACCGCAGCAGATGTCTTTCAGATACTTGAAATCAGTGTTTGTGTGGTTGTTGCGACCACGATTCTCTCAGTCATTGTGAAAAAATATACTGTCTGTATTAATTTAGTGTATTTTGAAGATCTGAAAATGATACTGTAAAGTATTGAAAAAGTTGTTATACATTATATATTTATAACAGAGAAGAAAATAGCTGGCATTCTTTTATACTATATTAATTTAAAAAAGAAAAAAAAAAAGAGAAAAAGTTTTTCCTACGTAACCAACCCTATTTTTTTTTTTTTTTTTTTTTTTCAAGGGTCACTTGAAACACAGGTATTTTATTTCTGACCTAATATCAGAGTACCAACCCACATCATATGTTTAAATAGAGAAATAAGAAAATATCAACATATTTTGCTTGAAAAAAAAAAAAAGCCATATCTGGAGCTATGATGGCTAATGCTTCATGCAGGAGTGCCTTTCAATAACAAAAATACTGTACTGTAAATGTCCTAAAATCTCAAACATTTTATTCCATACCTTTTTTGTTTAAATTTTGCTTTTTATGCAGTTATTTCTTAAACTACATAGTGGAAATGCAAACAGTGAAGACCCTGGAAATGCAAACAGTGAAGACCCTGTTCAGACTGCTCCTTCAGTCTGATCTGGGTCTGCACTGTTGCATATGTCATATATATTTATTGGCAACTTTGGTGTATGGAATTTTAGGACATTTACCGAACTTTTGTTTAGTAACTCTTGCATTTATCCAAAAGTCTTGTGGATTGTGGCAGTTATTTTCTTGATTTTTAGAATATCATGGTATAGGCCACATAAACTTAAAAAAGGTTTGCAATGAGAAACTTTTGCCACTTTTCCTATTTCCACAAAAGTTTCTTACACTCACAAAAATAATTACGGTAAATGTCCTAAAAATTCGAACACTAAAGCATCTGACAAAATGACATATGCAAACTGTGTGGACCCTGATCAGACTGCTCCTGAAGGAGCAGTCTGATCAGGGTCTACACTGTTTGCCATTCCACTAAATATATAAAGAAACTGCTGCATAAAAAGCAATAATTAAGCCAAAAGAGTATGGAATAAAGTGTTCGAAATTTTAGGAAATTTACTGTAGTTTACTGCACCTTCAATTTAAAGCAGTGGCGCAAAAGGTACACATCAGTACCAAAGCTGTTTGTTACTCTATGTCCTACAATGTGGGATGGATTTCAACTAAATTAGTGTGTAGAACAGATTTCAACCAAATTTGCTGCAAACCTTCCTTTTGCTACATCCTGGCTGTATTGAAAAAAGGCAAAGACTTTGTATGCTCCATATTTTTGTGTTTTTACAGGAAAGCCAGGAGAGATGGGGTTTACAGACAAAGGCAAGGGTTCTGTCACGTAAGGTCTGGGAACTGTTGATGTTACTACCAACTAATCCTGCTATGTTACAAGGCTTTAAGAGTATCACCAATGATCAGGTAATTTTTCTATATCAGCTATGCCAAGGAATTGGCTCTGCCAAAGAAACCTGCATAGAAAGCAAAGACCCTGATCAGCATTTGTATTTTTGCCCTCTGACTGGACAGAGTCTTTGCTGTTCATGTATTATGAGATTAAAGAATAGGTGTAGATGTTTTACAGCTTCCATTGAAGATTACAGTGTCCCAGGTTCAAATTTCACTAGAGTTGAAGTTCAGCTCTTGAGTGTATAGCTTCATTGCTCAGGGCCTTTCATTGTCAGTTCTTATTTCATCATAATATGACTTAAATGATGTTGAAACTAAAACACGATATCATCATCATTGACAATACAATATTTTTTGAAGAATTTTCACAAGGTGTATCATTGCAGCTGAACCCATTTAAACCTAATGTCCCCCCCCCCCCCACCCCACAAAAAAAAAAAGAGTAATTGGCAAACAGTATATATCCAAATCAGATGCCATAGAACACAGTGACTGATCAGGGTCTGCACTGTTTGCATAATGTTCAGAAACTACAAAATCAGACACCTTATATAGGACCTGTCCAAAGAGTTAAAGTAGAAGAATCCACTCAGCATTAATGATCTAAGCCGTCCAGAAACTTAGGCTATATAAGATTCAATTAAAATCCAGGGCCCAGTTGTTCAAAACTAACGATGCAGTTAGTTAACGTATCATTAAAACTTTTATCATTAAATATGGAACATGTGCTAATATTTTTGCTGAAAAAATGTGAGTGGCTTTTGCATTTGCAAATTTTGCTACACATTTTTTCAGCAAAAATACATGTGAATTAGATACTGTACTTACTAGAACAGTTAACATTTTTACCACTAACAAGCTCGTTAAGCTAACGATGCTTCGAACAACTGGGCCCTGGATGAGGAAATTTCCATAATTACAGGAGGATGACCCAGCTACTCCAGATTGGAAGCAACTGTTGAACACCCACAGCCCTCAAAGGCTCATGTATTCTCTGCAGATTGTCGAGGGATTATCGAGAGGACCTAAACACAGGAGACGATCTATGGTAAGTTGTCTATATATGTTTATAGATGAGCTACCTCAAGTTAAATCCTGTCTACTTTATGGTTTTGTTTAGAATTGTTTGGCCCAGTCAACACTGTTAACCCAGCTAGCATTCTTTATAAATCTATAGCGGGACGTTGTCGGCCCGTCAGCTACCCTGACGGGCCGATAACGGCCCGCTATAGATTTTTGTAGAATGCTTACTGGGAAGGTCATGTCAAGCCGGTCAGATATCTAGTCTCACTTTTCCTGGGTAAGCTTTGCCCTATATGTGTTAACCAGTACTTTGTGCACGTATGTTTGCCAGTAGCTGACAACTGCCCTTCTTGAATCAGTTGAAGGAGAAGAATAACTGAAGAAATTATTTTTGATCGATCTCCACAAAAGTTACGTGGCGGAGCTGGAATTAGAACTTCTGACCCCTGAATTAGCAGTCAGATAGGCTTTCAGTTGCTGTATGAAGCCTGGCCTTATTAGAAACAGAATAGTCTGACCATGAACAGGGCTTGACCAGGATTTTAAATGTTGGCTATTCTGATTAACTCTTGTCCTGCTGAATAAGTTAAGCTGTCACACCCACTTCCCATTTTCAATCAGTCAGATTACTTGATCTGGATTGTTGCTGTAAATTCACATACTTAATGGCAAACTGTGCAGAGATAGATGAAGAAGCCAACTGATCTGGATCTACACTGTTTGCAAAGGCAGGATATATCCGGGTTCAGCATGACAAGGGTTAACTGCCCAACTGGGACAAAAAGTTATCACAACTAGACCTTAGAACACATATGCAGGGTTTGACAGTTTTCCTTCAGTTGTTTTGGAGATGCTATAATGAGAAAAATCAAGGCTGACCACCAGGGAAGCAGGTGAGGTTTGGGTGTGGAGGGGACGCAGATCAGAACTGGCTCTGTGAAAATCAAACTGCAGTACAATATTACATTTATGTTTGGCTTGATGGTAGATATAGGTCTAAAGTTTTACTCAGTACCATCCCCACACCAGGGCCAGGCTTTGAGGTCAAGAGCATGGACTTAATAGAATTTTCATGTAAAACTAAAACATTTTGCACTTTAGTTTATATCACTATATTATCAAGACCTTGTAATGAATTTCATGTATATTTGGCATGGTGGTAGTTATAAATCTAGAGTTCTGCTCAGCACAATCCCCACCCTAGGTGAAACTTAGACTTTTCATATAAAAGTCATGTTTTGTATTTAAGTTTATATAGCTATAGCATCAAGACCTTTCGATGAATTTCGTTTATATTTGGCATGATGGTAGATATAGTTTTAAAGTTTTACTCAGAGGAATTCTGACCCTGGAGCATGACCTAGAGGCCCAGACTTAGAATTTTCATATAAAAATCAAACTTTTTGCATTAAAGTTTACATAGCTATATCATCAAGACCCCTTGATTGATTTCATTAATATTTGGCATGATAGTATTTATAGGTCTGGGCCCGGTTGTTCAAAGCTAACGACATCGTTAGTTAACGATTCGTTAAAATTTACATTGAGTGATACGCAGGTTTTCCCTACTTTTCCCTACTTTTTTTTGTGCTCCTACTTTTCCCTACTTTTTTCTGAAAATGCCCTACTATCCCTACTTCTTAGTCCAAAAATGTTTGAAGTGACCAAAAATTGTAACATTTTTCCTCGCTCGCTCGAAGTTTGTAAAAATTGGATCAACTTAATCTGAACAGTCACGATGCAAAAGTTTATGAAATTTTTTACTTCAGTTGTAACTCCTTTTTTGGAACATTTATTTTGTTATTTCCTTACTATGGTGATATAGTGTTTTTGTTCAGAGAAAACTGTTTTCTTATTTTATCTTTTTCTAAGTCTGAAAACATTCAGAACATTCCTACTATACCTACTTTTCATGATTTAAATTCCTACTTTTACCCTACTTTTTCAAAGTTTTGAACCCTACTTTATCCCTACTTTTTCACTGGAGGGCACTTTAAAGCCTGGATACGCAAATATGCTGAAATTTTTTGCTGAAAAAATGTGAGTAGCTTTTGCATTGCAAAAACTACTCACATTTTTTCAGCAAAAAATATCAGAATATTGTATATTGAATCTGCTAAAATAGTTAACAAAATGACCCTTAATGAGCTCGTTAAGCTAACGACGCTTTGAACAACTGTGTCCTGAAGTTTTTCTCAGCCCCATACCCAGGCTAGGGCATGGCTTTGAGGTCAAGGCACCAGACATAGAATTTACATACAAATGTCAAAGTTTTTGCTTATATTATGAAGACTGATTGATTTCACTGGTATTTGTAATGGTGATAGTTATAGGTCTAAAGTTTTATTTAGCACGATTCCTGCACCGGTACATTACTTTTGAGGTCAAGATCATTGGGTTCACATAATATGCGACTATATTCTTTCAGTGTTGTTGAAAAAAAAGAGGCAGTAGCACTGGTCTTGGGTATATGTGTCCCTACTGGGTACTTTGTCTCTTTGTGGAAAAATATGGAAATTGTCAGGTGGCACGATTCCTGCACCGGTACATTACTTTTGAGGTCAAGATCATTAGGTTCACATAATATGCGACTATATTCTTTCAGTGTTGTTGAAAAAGAGGCAGTAGCACTGGTCTTGGGTATATGTGTCCCTACTGGGTACTTTGTCTCTTTGTGGAAAACTATGGAAATTGTCAGGGTATCCCTCTCATCTGGAGCTACACTGAATATAAAATTTCTGGGCCCAGTTGTTGAAAGCATCATTAGCTTAACAAGCGCATTAGTGGCCAAAATGTTAATTGTTCTAGTAAGTACATTATCTAATTCACAGTTATTTTTGCTGAAAAAAAATGTGAGTTGCTTTTGCAAATGCAAAAGCTCCTCACATTTTTTCAGCAGAAATATTAGGGTATATGCCATATTTAATAATCAAAGTTTTAACGATACGTTAACTAAATACATTGTTAGTTTTGAACAACTGGGCCTGGAATAGTAGATACACCTACAGGTGAAGCATCTGTGTGGCCATGTGGTTAGTGCTACCAACTGCGGAGCTTGAAGTCCTGGGTTCAAATCCTGCTGGGGGCAGAATACAGCTCATGACTGTTCAGCGTTTTGTTGCACATAACTTTTCATTATCATCTCAATGTGATTTAAATAATGTTGAAAAGGATGTAAAAATAATCATCATTCTTTCAGGCACGGTCTGGTGGAGGTGACTCTTTTCTTAACAGTACTGAGTCAGAAATGTCTGTGGATGTGGGACAGGCCCCCGAAGATCTGTGGAGCAAAAGGGTGAGTTCTTAACGTTTTCCTCACTGAATCTTTTAATTGAGCCAGCGCACAACAAAACTTACAAAATGGATGTGTGCCCAGCAAAGACTCAGATCAGCCTGTGCACATCTGATCAGTCTTTGATGCCAGCATGAAGAAAGCTTGGGTCCGTAGCTACCCAATGAGCGCACTGCGAAGACTGACAGACTAGGCAGATGGCCAGCTCAATTTTGTAATTACCATGGCAACCGAAGTGGCAAATCATGGCAAAAATCATAGAATTGTTTTTAGACTTTTTTCTGAAAACAGGGTTTGACATTTCAACAGAAAAATACCGTTTATTCAAATAGGTTTTGTGGAAGCTGTATCTCAGTTTTGCATCCCATCAGTTCACATTGAGTCCGAGAGCATTTTACTAGTTGATATTCATGCAGAATGTTTTGTTCTTTTTGTTTGTTGTTTTTTTTTTTTTTTTGTTTTTTTCAAAACCTGAATCTCATGCCTTGTGGAGCAAGTTCTATAGTTCTGTTTTGCATTTTGCATGACTTACTGTTTCAACGATTTAATAGGATAAATTACATAATTCTGGTAGAATGACAAACAGCTTAAATCCCATTGTCGATGCTTGTCTGAAACTTTAGACAACTCCATGGGACAACCTGATGAGGCATATAAAATGTTTTGATAGAATGGCAAATAGTGTAGACTCTTATCAACCTGAAGCAGTTTGATCTGGGCTTTCTCTTTTAAACCTATCCAACCAATTTTTTAAATAGTTAGGGGATAACTGCATTCAAATTTGTCATTTGGGGAGGTAAATTAGCAATTTTACGGTCAGAAATTTTGTTGTACAGCGACGCATCAGCGGAGCCATAAAACGTAATTGTGGCCATAAAACTGCCGATTTACCTCCCCAAATGACAAATTTAAATGCAGTTATCCCCATTCTAATGCATTTATTCATTTTTTCTGATGAAAAGATATACTGTTTGCACAAAGCGACAAGTGCTGTTAGCTGTGTAAAACAAAATGCCTCCGGCCTTGGTGGCTCAGTTGGATGCGCCGTCCGACTGGAGACCAGAAGGTCACGGCTTCAACCCCCACCAAGGTCGGCAACACTCTTTCGTGGAGATTGATCATGAAATATTTTCTCTGGTCATTCTCTCCCTTCCGCTGATTCAAGAAGGGCAGTTGTCAGTTTCTGGCGAAAGAATGTGCACAATACTGGTTAACCGTTTAGAGGACAAAGCCTGCCCAGTAAACGTGTGGTTAGGTAAACTGACCGCGCTCGACATGACCCCATTGGGTTGACTAGGCCGTAAAACCTCAACACAAAACCAAATGCCAGCAAATGAGAAGCGACGTTACTTGATGACGTCGGATTTCTGAGAGTATATCGCAGAATATACCGTGGCAAATTTTTGACATTATCCAATCAGTCGCGTTACATACGCAAGTGCATTAGAATTATGGATATATGAGCCTTTATTGGGAATATGAATGCATTATTTCTTCCTCTGTCTTGTTACAGTTTATACTGAAGAAAGGCCTGAGTCACATGTTCAATATCTTCAAATCTGGTAGCCTTCAGATGAAAGAAGATGAAGCCTGGAGCCAGGTGAGTACATTATACTGTCGACTCTCATTATCTCGAATTCCAAGGGACTCTCTGAAATACTTCAAAATATATGTACCTCGACATATCAGGGCCCGGTTGTTCAAAGCGTCTTTAGCTTAACGAGCTCGTTAAGGGTCATTTCATTAACTGTTTTAGCGGATTCAATATACAATATTTTGAAATTTTTTGCTGAAAAAATGTGAGTAGCTTTTGCACTGCAAAAGCTACTCACATTTTTTCAGCAAAAATTTTCAGCATATTTGCGTATCATTCAATTTAAATTTTAACGAATCGTTAACTAACGACATCGTTAGCTTTGAACAACTGGGCCCTGATTTGCAGAATTGAGGAAAAAATAATTTGAACAACCACATTTAACAAATATATATGTAATTGGATTTTTGAACTTAGAGATACATTGAAAATGTGGAAAAGAGGAGAAATTGCTCCTTAGGAGCAATTTCTCCTCTTTTCCACAATATTTTTTACCTGTTGCTAGATTTTCATGTTTAGGCAGGGACCAGATTTTCACTTCGAGATAAGTGGTTATTCGAGGTAAGTGAGGTAGAGGTAACGAGAGTCAACTGTAGTTCAGAATTGGTACCATATTTTAATAGCCAGCCTTGGTGGCTCAGTCGGAAATGCTTCAGACCAGTGATCAGGAGGTAGTAGGTTCAATCCCCATCAAACCTGGCAACATTCTTTCATGGAGATTGATCGTGAAATATTTTCTACAGTCGTTCTCTCCCTTGAAGATTCAAGAAGAGCAGTTGTCAGTTTCTGGCGGAAGAATGTGCACAAGTACTGGTTAACTGCTGAGAGGACTAAGCCTGCCCAGTAAAAGTGTGGTTAGGTAGACTGACTGTACCCGACTTGACCCCATTGGGTTGACTGGGCCATAAAACCTCAACACAAACAAACAAAAAAAACAATTTAAGGGGTGTCTGGCTGGTTATGATTTTTACCATTTTTTATGAAAATCCCTGTATTTAATACAAACAGTGTAGACCCTGTTCAGACACCCAGTTCTGCAGCCTCTGATCTTGGTCTACATTGTTTGCCAATTCCCTTTTATGGGATGCTAGGCATAAATGGGTTAAACTGTATTTATAGTGCCGATTTGAAAAAGTGGAGTTATACTTGATTTTCCGCGTCCTTCTGTGACTCAGTGATTCAGTGACTGCAAAATTAAAATGCAGTTTGCTTAATTACTTTTATGTTTGTGGTTCACTTTATTGAATCTTATACTACACTTGGTCTCCAAGGTAAGTAAGGTGTAGTTGCAAAATAGTGGCCAAGGGCCCATGACTCTTGGAGCTATGTCCCTTGGTAGGCTTTCAAAATTTAAAATGCATTTTGCTTAATAACTTTTATGTTTGTGGTCATACTTTAATTTAATGAACCTTATACCACACTTAGTCTCTAAGGTAAGGAAAGTGTAACGGCAGAATGGTGGCCAAGGGCCCATATCTTGGAGTTATGTCCCTTCATAGGTTTTCGAATTTTGCTGTTCTTGAAAATTTTTGTAACAGATTTCTCAGGAACTATGAAAGCTAGAAAGCTGAAAATTTGTATAAACATGGACAAGAACTGGATGTATTGTGTATACCGGAAAAGGGGAGAATGGTCCATAACTCTTGGAGTTATGTCTCTTAGTAGGTTTTCAAAAACAAATAAAATGCATTTTACTCAGTAACTTTTATGTTTGTGGTCCTACTGCGATGAAACTTATACCACACTTGGTCTCCAAGGTAAGAAAGGTGTAGAGGCAGAAGTTATGTCCCTTGGAGTTATGTCCCTTGATAGGTTTACAAATTTTGTCATTCTTGAAAATTTTTGTAACAGATTTCTCAGGAAGTATGAAAGCTGAAAGTTCCGGTAAACATGTACAATGGCTGGATGTATCCTGTATACCCAAATAGGGCCCAAGGGTCCATAACTCTTGGAGTTATGTCCCTTGGTAGGTTTTCAAAAAATTAAAATGAATTTTGCTTAATAACTTTTATGTCTGTGGTCCTACTTCAGTGAAACTTATACCACACTTGGGGGCTTTGAAAAACAAGCATGAACAGTGGGTTGATGTATCTTGTATTCATGAATCAGGGCCAAGGACCCATAATTCATGGATTAAAACCCCTTGATAGGTTTTACAATACCATGTCCCGTATTGGTGGTAAGGATGAATTTAAAATATTTCAACACCATATGTATTTCTCCTCTGATAGAACTGCAGCAGGGCTATAGTCAGACCCTCTGACAGCTGCAGTTATTCCAGTTGAAGGGCATCCTATGAAAACTATTCCAGTCCTAAGGGTGAGGGGTCTGGAAGAATTGAGTTACATGGGTGGTAGGGTTTGCAGGTAATTTGATCTTGGGGGTGGTGGAGCTAAAAGTATATTTAATCTCAAGGGTGGTGGGGTTAAAAAAAAATGCCATCAGTGACCCCACAACAGCCCTGATTAAATTTTGGTTTAAAAAAAAAATCTGAATTATGCCTTAAAGATTTGTGACTTTATTAAGGATGATGTCTTAAGCTTATGAGACTTTGCAAACTTGGATATTTTGTACAAGTTTGTATTATCTTAAGCATCAAGTACTGTTAACATCAAGCAGTGTTATGGTCAAGCAGTTGGGGACATGGTGTTTCATTAACACTAGCTCTTCTTGTGTTGCCAGCATAGCATGGTAGACACACAGGGATCGTGTTGTCCGTCCGTCTCATTGGTGTAGGTGTGGGCATCGGCTTTGGCGTCATCATCTTCTTGTGTCGCCTGTGTAGCATGGCAGGCACATAGGGATCATGTTGTCTGTTTGTGTCGGTGTTTTCATCGGTGTCGTCGTCACACTTTTTTGTTTCCGTTCAATATAACTTTTGAAGGGATGCATTGATTTCATTCAAATTTTGCAGAACTTAATTTACACTATAAAATGCAGGTTAAGTTTGAGATTGGTAATCATCCGCCAAATTTTGGCTGAGTTATGGCCCTTTTTTGACTTAGTTTTTGTTGCTGGTTTCCACTCAATAACTTTTGAAGGGATGCATTGATTTCATTCAGACTTTGCTGAACTTTATATCACTGTAAAATACAGGTCAGGTTTGATATTGGTAATCATCCACCAAATTTTGGCTGAGTTATAGCCCTTTTTTGACTTAGTTTTTGTTGGCTTGTTGATATTGGTTTCCTCTCAATAACTTTTGCAAGGTTGCATTGATTTTATTGAAAGTTTGCAGAGGTATATATCATTGTAAAATCAGGCCAAGTTAGATATTAGTAATCATTCGCAAAATTTTGGCCGAGTTATGGCCCTTTATTGACTTCTTTTTTGTTGGTGTGTTGATATTGGTTTCCGCTGAATAACTTCTGCAGAGATGCATTGATTTTATTGTAAGTTTTGCAGAAGGATATATTATTGCAAAATTCTGGCTGAGTTATGGCCCTTTTTCAACTTAGTCACCTTTATTTATAGGAGCAACTATAAGGACCAGTGTTTTTTTCCTTTTTCATATCAAATGGTTGGCGCCTTAAGCAGGCGACACATCCAATTTTTGGAATTCTAGTTATTATTTAGAATGCAGAGAGCTACATGTAAACAGAGAATAGCAGCCTGCAGAGGTGCTATGATTTTGCAATGGGAGATAATTTTGTGGACAGGAAAACATGTATTTCAAACGTTAAAACATGAGGGCTAATCTTAAGCAATAAGGGAAAGAATTTGCTTCCAGAGGGATTATATCCTTCTCTTTAAGACAAGCTTCCAATGAGCAGGACATGTCGGAGTTACTTCCCCTAGCAGTTTTGCTTGTCATATAGGGCAGAAAGTGTTGTCTCACAAACCATGTGCTGTTTATTTCAGTGGGATCAGGAATGTCTGGCATTTCTTCTGCGTCTGATCACCCAGTTCTCAATTGACCAGTCAGATGTTGAGGCAGGACATGATGATGTCTTTGAAACCCAAGAAAGTCCACGAAAGAAATTAAAGAAACAGAAAGGCTGTGATAAGATCATTGTGCCGAGACTTGATCAGGTTGGTGTAACAGATATTGGAAACTTAGACGGATCTTTCATTCTGAGGGAACTTAGACTGATCTTTCATTCTGAGGCCTGCTGCATTTTTTGAACAAATGAGAGGGGATAAATATGTTATAGTCAAGAAAGTATATTGTGTAGACATGAAGATGGCTGTTGTTATAAGCCCCCCCCCCCCCCCCCCCCCCCCCCACACACACACACAAATTGTCTTTGATGGGAATAAACCAAATAAGGATGGTAAGAGTCCTGTAAATGTGTCTTCCTCTCTTCCCATCTCTGCAAAAAAAAACAGTATATTTCCAAATGAAGTGACAATATGTCTTATTTTTTTCAGCAGGTTTTCATACTGCTAGATATGGTGCTTTTTTTCAGCCAAACATATTTATGTTTTTCTTATTTCTCTACAAAAATATGTGCTATGTACTCATTAACCCCAGTCCTGCTGAACCTGGATATACCCTGTCTTTGCAAACAGTGTAGATCCAGATGAGTTGGCTTCTGAAGAATCAATTAATCTGATTGACTAAAAATTAAAGTAGGCATGGCTTCTAAATTTATTCAGCAGGACAAGGGTTAATAGAAGTGCCTCAGAGCCTCTTTGTCTAATCAGAGTAAATACAGGATTTGAGAGCATGAAATAAAGAGTTTTCATCCTGCAATTCTTATCCGGACATTTACTGTCTGTTGATACAGTCTGCATTATCCAGTGATTTTGTAATGAAACAGTGTAGGCCTTGATCAGACTGCTGTTGTGCCAGATTATAAGAATCCATCATGAGTGTCCATGCAGGACAGGGAAATCTCACCTGAGGGGTAGAAATTTCAAATAGGGATGAGACCTGCTGAGTCCCTGGTTGAAATTCCTATGCCAAGTGTGAGATTCCCTGTCTTGCATGGACTGGCTCATGATGGATTCTTTTTCTCCCATCTTTAAGTAGATTGTTCCTAGGACCAGCAGGCCTAGGTCATGTGATATAGAAGTTTCTCACATGGGCAAAAAGCCTATCTCATATAGGCAAAGGTGGGAGAAAATTTGGGCTATCTCTGTCCTCAAGCTGGCCTCGGTGGCTCAGTTGGATGCGCGTCCGACTGGAGACCAGGTGGTTGATGAGATTGATCATGAAATATTTTCTACGGTCATTCTCTGCCTTCCGCTGATTCAAGAAGGGTAGTTGTCAGTTTCTGGCAAAAGAATGTGCACAATACTGGTTAACCGTTTAGAGGACTGAGCCTGCCCAGTAAATGTGTGGATAGGTAAACTGACCACGCAGGACATGACTCCATTTGGTTGACTGGGCCCTAAAACCTCACCATAAACAAATCTGTCCTCATATTCCCAAAGACATCCTTTTAGCTGAGCTCCTCTATATATTAGAAATTTAGATTAAATGGTTAATTTTTTGTATATTTCAGTCTATAGTGGCAATGCTGCCTGTGAATTCAGTGTTAGAAATCTTGATGAAAATTCTATTTGATGCTGCTGTCCCAAGGTAAATTTCCAGTCAATACTGATGATTTCCTTGCTTTTTTTTTTTTGCTTTTTTTTTTGCTTTCGCTTTTTTTATGTAAAAGTATGTATTATTCCAAAATGAGCAGCGCCTGACAACCATGTCATGTGCGCCCAGTGAAGTCTCAGATCAGCCCAGATGAAGACTTAGATCAGCCTGGGCATCTGCATGGTCTGATTGATAGTCTTTGCTGTGCACTCAATGTGTAGCTAAGGACCCAGTCTTTCTTTCAGATGCCCAGGCAGATCTGAGTCTTGTTGGGCGCACATGCCATTTTGTTGGTTTTGTGTGAGCTGGCTCATATTTCTTTTCTCTATGACGTGTCCAAGTGGGTAGCTCTGCTTTCAGGGTCATGAGGTCATGTTTTAGGATCATGCTAGAGACAGAATTTTCATAAATGTGGCACTTCATTGAACAGCTTTCATTATCACCCCTTTATCGTCTCGGTGGGACTTCAGTAATGTTGAATGTGCCATAAAATACCGAATCATCGTCATTCATTTCACATGTATTTATTTTTAATTTCTGAATACAAAGGGGAAGGTGTACCTTATTTTGTAAACTTAAAATTTCTGTTTTTCACTGGTTGTCTAGTTGTTCAGTACTGCTTCTATATTTGCCCATAGTAATATAAGCAGTAATTGAGTACATCTCATATAACAATTTAGTTGCATCACATAGATAGTTTGCTAAATAGTACTTCAGGGTGACATACGATCAGAAATTTATCCTATGAAGATCATTGAAATGATGGAAAAATGTTGGTCTAATAAAAAAAAAAGTCAATATGAAATGGTATTGGTCTTTTTAAATTTTTTAACCCTTGCAAACTTTTCAAACCTATTTTTGCATACAGGCAAACAGTGTGGACCCTGATCAGACTGCTCCTCTGGCTCCACACTGTTTGCAAAAATGACTTTTAAAATCACAAGCAGACAACAAAGCAGACGACAATTGTTGTGATTGGCAGTTTAAGGGTTAAGAATGATTTTTCACTATAGAAGCAGTATAAATGTGCACTTCACCACCAACATATAAAACAACATATTTAGTTGCAACAAAACCCCAGTTTTAACACTGGCCTCGGTAGCTCGGATGCACGTCCGACTGGAGACCAGGATGTCGCGGGTTGGACCCCCGCCGAGGTCAGCAACATTCTTTCGTGGAGATTGATCATGAAATATTTTCTACGGTCATTCTCTCCCTTTCGCTAATTCAAGAAGGGCAGTTTTTCAGTTTCTAACGAAAGACTGTCACAATACTGGTTAACTGCTTAGAGGACAGCCTGCCCAGTGAAAGTGTGGTTAGGTAAACTGACTGCGCTCGACATTACCCCATTGGTTTGACTGGGCCATAAAACTCAGCACAAACAAACCGCAGTTTTAACACTATCATATCTAAGTATCTGAAATGGACTTTTCTGTTCTTGACTTTGGATATAAAGTTCCTTATATCAAAACCTGAAATAAGGCTTGCACTTTCTGTGTTTATTAGGTTGTTAATCACGTTACAGTGGTCATTGGGAGGCTCTGAGATGCATGAGTATTTCACTCAGTAGCTGTGAATTTATTTTTTATTTTTTTCAGTGATACAAACCAGATGCATGCAGGATCTTGGGGAAGAACAGAAGGTAAAGTTTCTTCTTCTATCCTTAACTCTTGTCCTGCTGAATAAATTAAGATGCTACACCCACTTCTTATTTTCAGCCAATCAGATTACTACATTCAGATTGTTGCTATAAATTCACATACTTAATGGCAAACAGTGCAGATCAGATCAATTGGCTTTCTCAGAAGCCAACTAATCTGGATCTACACTGTTTGCAAAGGCAGGGTATATCTGGGCTCAGCAGGACAAAGGCTAATTATCATAATTGCCCAATATTCTGACACCATATTTCTTTACTTATAAATGGTGTATACAAGAAAGTCCATGGCCCAGTTGTCATTAGTCAACGTATTGTTGAAACGGTGATCATTAAAAATGGCATATATGCTAATTTTTTTGCTAAAAAGAATGTGAGTAGCTTTTGCATATGCACTACACATTTTTTCAGCAAAAATACTGTGAATTAGATATTGTACCTACTAGAACAGGTAACATTTTGACCACTAATGAACCCGTTATAGACAGGGCTGCACTATAAAAAGAGGATGAAGTTCACAGTCTCATTCTGTTGCTTGATCTCAAGGCGGTAACATCTCCAGTCAACCAATAGAATTGTCATGTATGGTATTTCTAATCCTCTGATTGGCTAAAATAAATTCACACCTTTACCTGTATAGGTAAAATAAAATATTCCTTGTGCTGGGAACCAGACCCCCCCCCCCCCCCCCCCACACACACACACACACACACACACATGCAAACACACACATCCCACCACCACCCCCGGTTTGAAAATCCTGTCTTTAAGCTAATTATGCTTTACACAACTGGGCCCAGACTAATATGTTTCTTATGGAACTCATTAGAAGTGCCTCAGAGAATATAAACTACAGTATTGAAAATTCTTTTTATTGCTTTATTCAGTTTCTTTGTGATGTTACAGAGAACATTTGATTTTTATACCCTGCCACACGATAGTGGCGGGGTATTATGGTTTTACGTTGGACGTCCGTGTGTCTGTCTGTCCGTCAGTCATACGTCTGGCCGTCCATTTTTCGTTTCCAGATGATAACTTGAGTAAGCACCAGTGGATTTTCACCAAACTTGGTATGTCCATTGATATTGTGGAGATCTGGTTTGGGATTGCAAATGGCAAATTTCGTCAAATTTTTACCGAGTTATCTGCCCGCGACACGATAATGGCAGGTATTATAGTTTAACATTTTTATTTCAGTGTAAG
Organism: Anodontia alba; assembly: GCA_964016985.1. Taxonomy (NCBI): domain Eukaryota; kingdom Metazoa; phylum Mollusca; class Bivalvia; order Lucinida; family Lucinidae; genus Anodontia; species Anodontia alba. The sequence goes on along the minus strand of OZ024823.1, from coordinate 50,930,712 downwards.
GTCGAATTTTGTTTCACCTAATTAACACTTAATGTAGTACATGTATTTTCACGAGTGGTGATAGCCATGAGTGAAGCAACTGTACAAGTTTTGGTGTTCATGAGTGAAATAAAACTTGATCTTATACTAAAAAAAATAAAATTTTCTGTTTCTTTTATGCTTTTATTTACAATAAACTAATTTCCACCGACACTTTGACACATCAGAAAATTAGCTTTTTCCTTGCCATTTCCTTGCCATATTTTTCTTATTAGCATATTATTTTTATGCTCCCCGAAGAATTTCGGGGGAGCATATAGTCGCCGCTTCGTCCGTGCGTCCGTGCGTCCGTGTGTCCGTGCGTCCGTGCGTCCGTACGTCCGTGTGTCCGTGCGTCCGTCCCGCTCTTGTCCACGCAAATTCTCGGAAACTGCTTGTCAGATTTCAATGAAACTTCATGGGAATATTAAGTATCAAAGGTGGATGCGCATATCACCTGCGTGTTCTGGTTCGATGATTTTTCCAAGAGTTATTGCCCTTTGATGAGTTCTGCATGAATATATAGGGTACTGTTCGTGTCCACGCGAATTCTCGGAAACTACTAGTCGGATTTCATTGAAACTTCATGGGAATATTAAGTATGGAAGGTGGATGTGCATATCACCTGCGTGTTCTGGTTCGATGATTTTTCCAAGAGTTATTGCCCTTTGATGAGTTCTGCATGAATATATAGGGTACTGTTCGTGTCCACGCAAATTCTTAGCAAATACTGGCAGAAATTCAACGAAATTTTAATGGAATCTTAAGCAGCAATAGGGGATGCGCATATTGTTCAATCTTTCTGGTTAGATGATTTGTCACAGAGTCATGCTACTTTGTTTAAAGCTGCAGTGTAAGGTCACTGGCTATTTTTAGAAAAGAATTTGTCAACACTCTAGTGCCTACATTTATTGATGGATTTTGATATAACTTCAAACAAATGTTGGGTATGATAATATCTTGAGCATGTTTGACATTCAGGGTCCTGGGCTCAAGGTCAAGGTCACTGTGGCTATTTTTAGAAAAACTTTGTTTTTGCTCTAGTGCCTAGATTTATTCCTTTCATTTATTCCAACTTTTATGTTGCTGATGTTTGTATGACAGTGCCTTCAGGCAAGCTTATCTGTCCACCAACAGGTTTTGTGATACTCCATTTTGAAGTACAGTGAGTATACACAGTATACCGCTCTTTATCTAGGATAATGTTTCCTGTTCCGACTATTGCATGTTCGGGGAGCATCCATCGGTTTCACCGATATGCTTGTTCTTATCAGCTGTTTTCGAAGAAAACAACAAGGTATTGCCATAGCTCTGGTGTCGTCTGCGTCGTCGTCTTCGTGGTGAAAAAACTTGGACATTTTGTAATATCGCTGTCATTACTGAAGAAATTTTACTTGAAACTCGGACTAGTTGTTCATTATGAAAAGGGGAACTCATACCAATAGGGGAGGAAACCCTCAAAATATGTTTGGCACAATTATGCCCCTTTTTCGACTTAGAATATTTGTTGAAAAATGGTTTCACTGCGATTTCTCAAGAACTGATGGATGAATTCTGATCATGTTTGGTATTACATAATTATGGCACTTCCAATTTAATGTATTTAAGTAGTTCTGTTGCTTATAATCAAACATGCCCTATATATTTCTAAAAGAAACTGCATCCGAGCGTTGGCACCCGCATGCGGTGCTCTTGTTTTTCAGTGGCGACAATTTGCATCAAATTTTAAAACCCATTTTCTGGGAAAAATAAGAAATTTTTTAAATTGAAAGTGTTACCCAGAGTGCTAAGCCTTAATGTGATATGTGAGCTATATCCTGATATGAAGTATCTTATATCCGAATATGAAACAGACTGGTATTGGGATATTTCATGGAGTACTTTTAACTATAGAGTCTGTTTACTAAGCAGTGCAGTATGTACATGTAGCTCATTTGTTTTGTTTTCAGTTGTCCATTACTCCCTGTCTTTCCTTGTGTCCTGGGCTTTTTCATCTGAGGAGGTTCGAGAAAGTTTGTGTACATCATCCAACTTTGACAGCTGGCTCAAGAGACTGACACTGGAAGCACCAGAGGTAGACAGCAAACTTTTCATCACTTACACTATTATTAACCCTTGTCATGCTGAATATATTAAGATGCCACGCCCACTTCTAATTTTTCAATCAGAACTTGATCCAGAATATTGATATAAATTCATATACTTAATGGCAAACAGTGCAGATCCAAGTCAGTTGGCTTCTTCAGAAGCCAACTTATCTTGGTTCTCCATGAAAACATATGTTTTGGAGAAATAAGAAGCTCTTGATAAGATGCTTTTTTCAGTCCAAAAGTATAGATATTTTTCTTATTTATCCACAAAACCATGTTGTGGGTACTCTTTAGAAGTGCCTCGCTGAGGCGCTTCTAATTAGTATCCATAACATGTGTTTTGGTGGAGAAATAAGAAAAATATTTACCTGATACCCACTCTTATCTAGACCCTTGAAATGATTTCTGTGGTCGTTCTGCCCCTTCCACGGATTCAAGTGCTTTGTCAATTACTGACAAATTTTTATGCACTAAGTACTGGTTAACTGCTTAGAGGACTAAGCCTGCCCAGGAAAAGTGTAAGTATGTTAACTGATCAGCTCCACATGACTGTAACAGTGTTGACTGGACCGTAAATCCAACTCGGATCAAAATTCAAATGATCATCTGCCTGAAAGACATAAAATGTCAAACGTTATTTCCTCTGAGAAATAAAAAAAATGATATATACATACATATATATGTTGTTGATGTCGGAAGGTTTCATAAGATAAAGAAGTAAAAGTGCTAAAAAAAATGAAACAATAGGAACATTGAAAAAAGTGCCTTTTCATTCCTTTAGATGTTTTTTTTTTTTTTTTTTTTTTTTTTTTTTTCTATATTAGAATAAATACATGTATTTATATATACTTACATGTATTGGATCTAATGTCTCAGGTCAGACTGTAAAAAAAATCACGTGTTTGAAAGCTGTATTAATAGGTCTTTGATACATTGTGCTAGCCACTGTGTTGGAATTAGTGTCAGCATTAAGACTTTCATGATCTGAAAAAATGCATTATTCAAAGATAGATTGATGGATGGATAGATGGTCACAGCTATTGTATGTTTGTGTTGAGGTTTTATGGCCCAGTCAACCTACTGGGGTCATATCAAGCATGGTCAGTTTACCTGTCCACACTTTTTCCTGGGCAGGCTTAGTCCTCTTAGTGGTTAACCAATACTTGCGCACCTACTTTCATCATAAACTGACAACTGCCCTTCTTGAATCAGTGGAAGGGAGAGAATGACAGTAGAAAATAGTTTGTGATCAATCTCCACAAAAGAATGTTGGCTGGTCTCGGTGGGGATCGAACCGGCTGATTAGTTAGACTCGCATCTAACTGAGCCACCAAGGCTGGCTAGATCAGGGTTCACCATAGTGCAGATTATATTTCATTTCTTTTGGGATCATTGGGCCCATTGTGGAATCTTTGAAAATGGAGTTCTGCTCATGTATACGCTAGAGGGCGTAAGCAGTGTTGCAAACTTCATTACTGCTTATGAAGAGTCTCAATTAAACCGAGACTCCCATTTTCTTATCTGACTGTAGTGTGTTCTTTGTTTCCAAAGGCAATCTTTTTGATGTTTATTTTCATACATGTCAGGGAAATGTCAGGGAATTTTTTTTTTTTTTTTTTCCAAGGTCAGGGAAATGTCAGGGAATTCTGTGATGTGTCAGGGAAAAATGAAATTTTGCAGAAATGTCAGGGAATTTTACATTTTAACCTGATGAAGCTGGAATGTTTGGTCCAGATGTATCTTTTTTGCTAAATTCATAAAATTTTCGGCTCCAATACTGTCAGGGAAATTTGAATTTGTGTCAAGGAAATGTCAGGGAATTTTGGTCAGCCCTAAATGTATGAACCCTGTAGATGGATCTTGTAACAAATGCCTATAATTGTAGGACATGTACAGTCCAACCTGTATAAAGCAAGCACCCAAGGTATACTCTAAATGTGCTTGCTTAAGACAGGTGCTTGCTTAATACAGATGTTTTAACAAATTATCCTTTTTGGGAACTGAAGTCATGCTTAATACAGGTTTCTTGAGGTGGCCACTATGATAGGTTTTACTGTATGTCTGATATTTATATTTTTCCAGCCATATGTACGCCGTGAAGCCTGTGTAGGTCTCTATAGACTGTGCCTGGGTAAAACAGCAGAAGGAAAGACTGGTTATCCATTCCTATTGCCAAGCTTGTCCAGTCTGCTGAGCTTCATGACAGATGCTTTAAAAATCAAACCTCAGAAACACTTGGATGTAAGTACATGTTGATAGAATATAAATGACATGTCGAGGGTTGAGCGCAAGACTATCGTAAGTCAGATGGTTGTTTTTCCCCAAACCTAATCTCCTCACCATGAAGGCGTTATGAAGATTACAACATTTCTTTCTGTAAACAATGAAAATTTAGGTGCCATTGCTCGTATGAGCAATGGCACCTAAATTTGCATTGTTTACAAAGGGGTCCAAGTTGGCCCTAAACAAGGGTTTCAAAAATATGTTTGAGTTACCATAGTCTTGCGCTCAACCCTCGATGTCCAGTGATAAGTGTTATGATAATTTAGGAAGGTTTTTGTTATTTTTGCATGAGCCATAGCTTTGACAAGACGCTTTTTTCAAACAAAAAGTATCTATTGTTTTCTTATTTCTCAACAAAAACATATGTTGTGGATACTCATTAGAAGTGCCTCAGCCAGTGCTTCTAATGAGCACCCACAACATATGTTTTTGTCGAGAAATAAGAAAACAGTTAATCTGATACCAACTATTATCTAGAACTACGATGAACATCATACTGCATGTATGTGAGTACACATTGGAATCATTTGGTGCAAAAAAAAAAATAAAAAAAAATATCCTTTGAATATCTGTTTCCTGTATCATCAGACTCTAGGTGGATACCTCAGCTGGATGCACCTGGCACAGCTGGTCTGAGACTTAGTCCTCTTTCTGCTGAGTCACTATGCAGATTTATCCTTCATACTTCAGTTTATCATTCACTTTCACAGCAGAATGTTCTATGTAATAAAGATAGAAAAATGTGGTTTGGTAATGATACATCTGATAGAGATTCTGCATTTGTATATTCAATTACATATTTATCACCCAGTCATATGCCACCATGTATGATGTTTTGTATCCTCAGGGGCTTTAAAGCCTTTTGGAAGTTTGAAATAAACTCTATTCTGTTCTGTTTGAAGCTATGGGTTCTCCCATCAATTTCTTGGGTATGACTGAATATAACCGTACCATCTGATTATGATGGATCACCTTTACCAGTTGAGAGCATAACATTCTACAAGTTATTTTTTTTTCAACTCAAAAGAGTTAACAATTTGCTACAGTTTGTGGATTTAACATGTTTCAGTTGTGCCATTTTTTCACCTTCTGATTTTAGACTTACAGCAATTTTCATGGCCAAGTGGTGCCTTTTGTATGAAAGATCTGTTATATAACTTTATGATCAAGCAATAAAATTTTGTACATATCGTCTAGAAATTTGTACATAGGACCTTTGAAGTTTAATAATGAAAAATATTCTTTTTATCTTATTTAAGTTACTTTCAAAATATTTACAAATTTGAAAAATAACCTAAACAAGTCAAAACCTTCAGCCAGACTCTTACACATTGGAAGGCAGATTACTTTATAATTGAATTTTAAGTTTATCAAGTTGTTAATATTCTCAAAATTTCAACATTTAAAAGTTATGCTCCATTTGCATGTCTTTTTATCTCACCTGAGCAAAAGCTCAGGGTAAGCTATTGTGATCACCCTCTGTCCATCGCCGTATGTCGTCAACAATTAGTTTGTTTACACTCTAGAGGTCACAGTTTGGACCCAGTCTTGATGAAACTTGCTCAGAATGTGTGCCTTTATGAAATCTAGGTCAAATTTGGTGCTGGGTCACTTGGGGTCAAAAACTAGGTCACCAGGTTAAAATCAAAGGAAAATCTTCTTAACACTCTAGAGGTCACATTTTTGAAGTAATCAACATGAATATTGCTCAAAATGTTTGCCTTGATGATTTCTAGGTCAAGTTCGAAACTGGGTCACTTGGGGTCAAAAACTAGGTCACAAGGCTAAATCAAAGGAAAATCTTGTTAACACTCTAGCAGTAACATTTTTGAAGCAATCATCATGAATATTGCTCAAAATGTTTGTCTTGATGATTTCTAGGTCAAGTTCGAAACTGGGTCACTTGGGGTCAGAAACTAGGTCACCATACCAAATCAAAAGAAAACCTTGTTAACACTCTAGCGGTCGCATTTTTGAAGCAATCATCACGAATTTTGCTTAATATGTTTTTCTCGATGATTTTTTCTAGGAAAAGTTTGAAACTAGGTCACTTGGGGTCAAATACTAGGTCACCGTACCAAATCAAAGGAAAACCGTGCTAACACTCTAGCGGTCACATTTTTGAAGCAATCATCATGAATCTTGCTTAATATGTTTGTCTTGATAATTTCTAGGTCAAGTTTGAAACTGGGTCACTTTGGGCTGGTCAAAAACTAGGTCACCAGGCCAAATCAAAGGAAAACGTTGTTAACACTCTTAACGGTCGCATTTTTGAAGCAATCATCATAAATCATGCTTAATATGTTTGTCTTGATGATTTCTAGGTCAGTTTTGGAACTAGGTCACTTTGGGTCTAAACTTGGCCACTTCAAGTCAAGAATTAGGTCACTGGGCCAAATCAAATGAAAACCTTGTTAACACTCTAGCGGTCACATTTTTGAAGCAGTCATCATGAATTTTGCTCCAACCGTTTGTCTTGATGGTTTCTCCCTTCCGCTTATTCAAGAAGGGCAGTTGTCAGTTTCTGGCAAAAGAATGTGCACAATACTGGTTAACCCCTTAGAGGACTAAGCCTACCCAGTAAACATGTGGTTAGGTAAACTGACCGCGCTCGACATGACTCCATTGGGTTGATTGGGCCGTAAAACCTCAACACAAAACGGTTCTAGGTCAAGTTTGAAACTGGGTCACAAGGGTCAAAAACTAGGTCACTGGGCCAAATCATGGAAGACCTTGCTAGCACTCTAGAGGTCACATTTTTGAAGCAGTTATGAATCTTGCTCAAAATATTTGTCTTGATGATTTCTAGGTCAAGTTCAAAACTGGGTCACTTGAGGTCAAAAACTAGGTCACCCAGCCAAGTCAAAGGAAAACCTTGTTAACACTCTAGCTGTCACATTTTTGAAATAATCATCATGAATATTGCTCAAAATATTTGTCTTGATGATTTCTAGGTCAGGTTCAAACTTGGGCACTTGGAGTCAAAAACTAGGTCACCTTGCCAAATCAAAGGAAAACCTTGTTAACACTCTAGCTGTCACATTTTTGAAGCAGTCATCATGAATAATGCTCAAAATATTGTCTTGATGATTTCTAAGTCTACTGGGTCACTTGGAGTCAAAAACTAGGTCACCGGGCCAAATCAACGGAAAACCTTGTTAACACTCTAGCTGTCACATTTTTGAAGCAATCTTCATGAATAATGCACAAAATGTTTTTTCTTGATCATTTCTAGATCAGGTATGAAACTGGGTCACTTGGGGTCAAAAACTAGGTTATCGGGCCAAATCAGCAGAAAACCTTGTTAACATTCTAGAGGTCACATTTTTGAAGCTTTCATCATGAATCTTGCTCAAAATGTGTCTTGATCACTTCTAGGTCAGGTTCAAAACTGGATGACTTGGGGTAAAATAGGTCACCAGTGCAAATCAAAGGAAAACCTTGTTAACACTCTAGAGGTCACATTTTTGAAGCAATTGTCATGAATCTTGCTCGAAATGTTAGTCTTGATGATTTCTAGGTGAAGTTTGGAACTTTGTCACTTATGACCTATATTTCAACAGTGATTGTCTTAAGTTTTTCCGTTTAGGTTAGTTTCTCACTAACTATTGCTCCTACAGCCAGTGATACCTAGCTCTTGCATACATCTTAGTATGGCCTCTTGAGTGCAGTCATCTATATTTGACCTTGACCTCTATTTCACAATCCATTAGACATGTTACATTGTCTTACTTGTTAATATAATCATCATGTGTTTGCCTTGATCAGTTCTAGGTCAGGTTCTCTAAGTGCTATGATACTCATATGAGCGTTACAGGGCCATCATGGCCCTCAGGGCTCTGGAAATTTTGAAATCTGAATCGGTCCAGCCGATGACGATGACGTCATCAATGAGCCCATTTCCAAAAAAAAAAAATATGTGTATATCACCTGTCACGAAAACTAATGACATTTGGCAGTCCTATAACTCCTTTTAAATAATACACCTCAACTCGTTATATGACGGAAGTCCGGGTATAACGAGCATGATCAAAGCTGGCGTCATCAATAAATAGAGTCAGGTATGTAAAAAGAAAGAAAAAAAAAAAACAAAAAAAAAACGGTTTTGTTGTTATTTCCACCTCCGCAGGGTTCTCCTAAACTATTTATAAACAACTGATTCCCATTTTGTATAAGCGCGAAGACTGCGGGAAACAGGAGAGACGGAACGAAACGACTTTCATGGACCTTATTAGGTCTAATAAAAAAGGCCTGCGCCACGGGCGGTTTTGCAGTTTTCAATGTTTCAAGATTTGATCAGACTGCTTAAATTTTAAGCACTGACCAGTCTTGTCTAGCGCAAGTGGGGCATTACTTATTTTTACCGTGAAATCTACCTTGAATTATACTCGCGTGTTACGGCAATCAACAACAACAAAAAAAAAAAAAAAAAGAAGCAATCAATAATACCCAGATCAGACGCCGTTGTATGCGACATCTTATCAGGATTCATTTATCGAATCTGGGACCGACAAACCGCGTTGATCAAAACAAAAAAGAAGAGGAAGAAAACGGGTGCGTTCAAGCGGTGCATTCTTTTATGACTCTCAGTAAAGAGACCTTTGATCTTTTGGACACGTCGACTGCACCTGGATGTTTTGCAGTCTCAGTTTATTCACACGTGTCACACAAAAAGGGTTAATTATCAGAGTACCATTACTGATGATTTGTGTTAATCGTTTGTCTACCGCACAAAGGTCAGTGAAGTGTTGATTTTTTGACAATGTTTGGATAATGACGTAATTAATTTGTGCTGCGGGTAGGTTGCCGTTATTCAGCTGTCTCTCCAATATACATGTCAAATGACCGTTTAGAGCCTTTTAGCTACAATAATATCGCATTTAAAAGGTGCGCGGACATTGTCAGTTTGGGAAGACTTGACCGTTTGTGATTTTTTAGACATCATTGATTCGTGAAAATTGGTTGGTTTGGGAAAAATGGGGTTCAAGGCACAAACCTGTTGGACCGATTTATTAGCGTTTTGGGGTGTTTGAAATCGGTCCAGAATTCTTAATTTTGGTCCAGACCGGCTATTTTTCCGGTTTTTCCGAGCCCTGATGGCCCTCTTGTTTTCTTCATCATGCTGAAGATGAATTCAGAGGACAAATGAATGAAGTTTTTCTTGATAGAGATCTTAACGATTTTTAGGCATTTCCTTGGATGGATAATAAGTGAATAAGAATAAAAGCCTGAGCAACCATATTAAGCAATTACCCAGTAAGCATTCTTTATAAATCTACAGCGGGCCGTTATCGGCCCGTCAGGGTAGCTGACGGGCAGATAATGGCCCGCTGTTGATTTATAAAGAATGCTAGCTGGGTACCGTAAGCTTTTTTTGGAATAGGGAAATTTGTTTTAAAGATGAACACACACAAGAAATACTTTGATAGAATGACAATCATGGTAGACCCTGATCAAACTGCTTCTTACAATCTTTGCTCAGACTTCTGTTTCCAATATAGTACACCCAGTTTTACACTTCCACATTTGTCTTTATCTTAGGTTGAAGGAAGCCCCAAGGAAAAGGAGCCGTATGGTCCAGGAGTGAAGGATTATTTCTGGTTGGCTTGTCGGTTTGTAGAGAGCATATCAAAGGCAGACACTAATCCAGATGCTGTAAGTTTGATATTCTTTGATCTTTAACCCTTGAAACAAGTCACATTAGCAATAGACAACATTCTGTTTTTTTTTGTTTTTTTTTTGAGAAAAGTCTTGACATTTCGTGTGAAACATCTGCTTGAAATTGAATATTCAGTGACTTTAACCTTTTACCATACTTATCCTAAAATTCAGACAAGTAAATTTGCCTATCCAATGGTGTCTTAAATGGTAAATATTGTAGACTTTGATAAAATCTTCAAGAGCTGTTTGGTCTGGGTCTGCTTTGTTTGCTTAAGCAGGTCCATCCAAATTTTTTTCCCTTTCATCTCCACAGACCAAAAAAAAGATACATTTGCAAACAGTGTAGCTCCAGATGAAGACAGTTTCAGGATTGTTTTTCATTATTGTTACACCACAACCACTATTGTTGGGGTCCATAGCATAAACTGTGTTAGTTAAACAACCGTGTTATATCCAAACAAAAATGTATAGATTATATTGAAAAGTGACCATTTATGGTCATTTTTCAATATAATTTATACATTTTTGGGATCCATCTTTGAACTGTGTTATATCCAAAACCATGTTATAACGAACTGTGTTATAAAGAGGTTGTAGTGTATTCACTTTTGGTTTTCATTATTGCCTGAAATCCGTGTTAGCAACAATGGAAATTCCTAATTCAGCCATGGAAGAGTCCACATTAGGAACTCCAGGGCAAAAGGATTAAGATAAATGTGGTATGCTTACAGAACAATTTGTTGAATCTTGCGGCTGCATAATTTTATATTTGAGGGGTATCCAGATAAACATTTTCCATATTTCTCCAAAACAACTTATGTTGTGGGTACTCATTTGAAGAGCCTCTGTGATCAGTACCAGCAACACAGGTTTTCATGTTAAATTAGAAATATATCAACCTTTTGGTTGAAAAAAATTGCCTCTTCTGAAACTATTAATTTGATCATTACGAAAACATGCCTATATAATTTTGACCCTCTTAAACCCCTCTTTAATATAGTAAAACGGGGGTTTACAGGGGTATACATTATTTTTCCTATTTCTGCTCAAAAACCGATTGTGGGTACGCGTTAGAATCACCTTGCCGAGGCAGTTCTAACGCATACCCACAATCTATGTTTTGAGCAGAAATATGAAGAATATCAGATTTTTTTTTTCTGAAATCTTTCATTTTCTTGGTGGTAAAATTGTATATTTGAATAGCCCTGTTTTCTTAATGTCTTTGCTATTCTCAGGACAGCCCGGTAAACCTGAACAGCCTAGCCAAGGATATAGCTAGACACATCATCGACAGAGAATATTATGAGACTCGTCATGGTTATGAAGAAGATGATGCTCTTATTGGTTTACTGAATGTAGGAACTGCTGTATTCAAGCATAATCCACCATATAAAAACACTCCAGATGCCCATGTAAGCTGATTTTAGTTTTGATTTCTCACTGAGAAACAAAGAACAGGGTTTGTGTTACCGATCGCCATTGTCGCCATTTGCGCAGAAAAATAAAATTTGGCACAAAAAATCATAAATTGGCGAAAACAAGTGGCGAAAAAAAATATCGCCTGAATTACCTGCTACTGAGCCATATAATTGTTGCGCGTGTCTATCGCACCTTCCTTGATTGTATAATTCGCCAATTAACAACTCAGTTATCCAATCAGAAAACGGTAGTTGATCAAATTAACCTGAATTTGATGAAAGCGACATAAGGTCACGTGCCATGATGCGCAGTATGACAGTAGCACCGCCCACTTTCCATGCCTTTCATCCTCAATATTCATGACGCTCTGCGGAAACTACCAATCAGGAATTAATGTCAGGGTCGCATCGCCTACGTCACGGGAATTTACCCAGAATGTAATCACGTGGAACAGTATGTCTGTCAAGGTTGAACACAAAAATGGAAAACAAATTGATTACACAAGAAATAATTATTGTCATTAATCAGTTCGGATTTTGCTAATTAAAGCGGTAAGTACACTTTGACAGTGCCAACTTTAATTAAGCATGTTTCGTTACCTTCTGATGTTCTTGTCAGTTTGTGTGTCTTTGCAATTACTGACATAAAGAACAAAAACGGGCTACGCAAACAAAACAATTTTCTGTTTTGCAACAGAAATTTCTGGTATTTTTTTTGATGTACCGAAGTTCTCAATATAAAAGCCATGTCTTGGAGTTCGATCTTCATTCACTGATAAGGCAATATGAGTAAGCGTAAGGCTGATTTTGATACTCCTGAAAAGGAGAATAAGCATCCGAAAACGTCTGGCACTCCGAATGCAGCTCGATCCAATCGAGTGGAGTGGAAAAATGGCAACCCTTGGCTCTGCTACGATGCCAAGTCAAAATTAATGTTCTGTGACTACAGTATTAAGTCTCAACGTCAGAATATCTTCACTAAGTGGTTCCCAGTCTAAATGTAGTCTCATGTGAAATAGACATGTATGAGGCATAGTCTCAAGCGAAATGGACATTTATAAGACATGGAAAGAAAGTAGAACAAAGTTATATTTTAACTTCAAGTTTTATTAAGCTTCAAGTGTTTTATCTCACTGTAGAACTTTATTATTTATTCATGACATTGTAATTAATTAATTACAGCAGAAGTTTTAAAAATCAGTGTGAGAATTAATTTCAAGTCCCCCACACATTTCACACTATACTGCTTCTTGAATCTACTGCTGTAATTATAGGAATCAATAAATGAACACCCTTTTCTATCGCACCTGCTTGTAGCAGGGTGCGATATAGGCGTCCGATTTTCAGTCCATCCGTCCGTCTGTCAACATTTATGTCGACGTTCGACATTTATGTCAAAGTTAGTATTCTAATCAACTACAAGACTAAACAACCATCAAACCTTGCATGAAACATCTCCTTGACCTCCTGACTTTGCAACAGAGGCGTCTGCTTTTCCGTATGTCTGTCCATTCGTCCGTCCATCTGTCAACACTTATGTCCAAGTTCGACATTTATGTCAAAGTTAGTATTTTAATCAACTACAAGACTAAACAACCATCAAACCTTGCATGAAACATCTCCCTGACCTCCCGACTTTGCGACATAGGTGCCCACTTTTCCATTCGTCTGTCTGTTCGTCTGTCCGTCTCTTAACGGTTCTGTTATGTTGAAGTTCGACATTTATGTCAAAGTTAGTATTCTAATCAACTACAAGACTAAACAACCATCAAACCTTGTATGAAATATCTCCCTGACCTCCTGACTTTGTGACATAGGTGCCCGCTTTTCCATTCGTCTGTCCGTTCGTCTGTCCGTCTGTCTCTTAACAGTTCTGTTATGTCGAAGTTCGACATTTACGTCAAAGTTAGTATTCTAATCAACTACATTTCTACAACAACCATCATACCTTGCATGACACATCTCCCTGACCTCCTGACTTGGCAGATATGTTGACCCAGTGACCTTGACCTATATTTTGCGCTCCATTGACTTTGACACAATTTACGTTGACGTTCCAGATCTTCTCAACTATAAGGCGTACAACTACCAAACCTTGCATAGTGCTTCTTATAGATGTACAGACTTGGCAGGTACCTTGACCCGGTGACCTTGACCTATATTTTGCGCTCCAGTGACTTTGACGTATTTTGCATCGACGTTCGATATCTCCTCAACTATAAGGCTTACAACCATCAAACCTTGCAAAGTGCTTCTCCTCAATGTACTGACTTAGCAGATACCTTGATCTGGTGACCTTGACCTATATTTTGGCTGCAGTGACTTTACATAATTTACGTCAACGTTCCAGATCTCCTCAGGTGTAAGACCTCTAGCCACCAAACCTTGCATAATGCTTCACCTATATGTACTGACTTGGCAGGTATCTTGACCCGGTGACCTTGACCTATATTTTGCGCTCCATTGACTTTGACACAATTTACGTTGACGTTCCAGATCTTCTCAACTATAAGGCGTACAACTACAAAACCTTGCATAGTGCTTCTTATAGATGTACAGACTTGGCAGGTATCTTGACCCGGTGACCTTGACCTATATTTTGCGCTCCAGTGCCTTTTACACATTTTACGTTAACGTTCAATATCTCCTCAACTATAAGGCCTACAACCATCAAACCTTGCATAGTGCTTCTCCTCAATGTACGGACTCTGCAGGTACCTTGACTGGGTGACCTTGACCTATATTTCACGCTCCATTGACTTTTACACCTTTTATGTCACCCTTCCATATGTCCTCAACTGTAAGGCCTTCAACTACCAAACCTTATATAGCACTTCTTCTCGATGTACTGATTCGACAGGTACCTTGACCTGGTGACCTCGACCTACATTGTGCACTCCAGTGACTTTGACACATTTTATATTGATGTTCGGTATCTCCTCAAATATAAGACCTACAACCACTAAACCTTGCATAGTGCTTCACCTCATTGCACTGGCTTGGCAGGTACCTTGACCCAGTGACCTTGACCTATATTTGACACATTTTACATTGACGTTTGATAACTCCTCAACTATAAGGCCTACAACTACCATACCTTGCATTGTGCTTCTCCTTGATGTACTGAATTAGCAGGTACCTTGACCCATGACCTTGACCTATATATTTCATGCTCCAGTGACTTTTACACATTTTATATCAACGTTCCATTATCATTGGGCTGTATGATACGAAAAGTCAGTGCTGAAGATATAGCCATTAGAGGGAATGGGACTGGCCTGGAATATATGTGCCCCACTAGGCACTTTGTCTACATTTTTTTCAACCCAGTTTTCCAAGTAAGACCTGCTAAGAATGAAATAAACTCATTTAATAACCACATTCTGATTGTGGCTCCTGTGACTTTTGCGCCAGCAGGTGCGATGACGCCTTCCGCGGAATTCTTGTTCTGATAAGATAATTCTTTGGCGAAAAATGGCCAAAATTTGGCTCAAAATCTGGCTCAAAGTTAAAGAAAATGGCACAAAAAAAATCAGATTGGCAAAAATGGTGGCAAAAGAAAAAAAAAATCCTAGTGCAAACCCTGCAAACAAACAAACAAGAAAAACAGTGTATTTAAAATTTAGCTGTTTGCATATACATGTAGATGGATTAGCTATTGTATCAGGGGTGTTCCAGAATTAACCATATGTATGTGGGTGTGCCACCTTTTTGAAAGACCTACCACCCACAAAAAAAAAAGTAAATAAATTGAAACCCACTACCAATAAATTTCAATTAAAAATCAGACCAAGCACCCATAAAAAAAGTAAATTCTCACAAACCCACCTAGCATAAAAGTACCCACATCAGGGAAAGAAACTAATTTTATACTCGCGGAAGTCGGTGAGTGACCTTGAATCACACTGGCCAAGTCAATTTTACACTCACCAGCAAAAAATACATAATTCCAGGGGTTAAGTCATACAAACAATGACTCAAAACAGTTTATTTCACATATATCTAATGAAGTCAAAGCACCAATCATCTGAAATTTTATTATCATTTCTTTGTGGCTCAAAATCTACTTTCGTTTTGGATTTACTTACAACAATGTACAGGTCAAAATTGAGGTGGAAAACGCTCTTTCATAGAATGGTTCCAAGCAAGAGCTCATCACACAGAGCTATGAGGTATGTCGTCTGGTCTTTATGGCAAAATACAGCTGATTGGTCAGTTCTTCCAGACACTTTCAGGCCCTTATCTAATTTAATTAAAACACTGTGGTCAGTCAGGAATGTCACACCTCACTAAAATCAGATAAAACCTTGCTGTTTTATAGCACCATTAGAAGGTTAATTATTTTCAAAGAAACCTGACATTTCAAGGTAGCAGCAGGCTTGTTGGAAAATGGGTAAAACAAAGAAAAAATTAAACTTTTTGATAAAGAAAAACTCAGTTTAAAGAGGATATTTTAAGGGAAAGAGAAAATTATTCAGAAGAGTTTAGGGTACATTTCAAGGACTCTTACAGTGTCTACCTAGGTGAATTTCCTCTCAGAAAATCAGTGTTTGATCTTGCCATTAGAATATATTGTTTCATTACATTGACAAAATTTTTGTTAATCCAGATAACAGAAGTATTTTCACAATGTGAAAGCAAACCTAATAAATATGCAAATTCCAGATGATTTGGTATTCTTTTTCTGGAATGGTTTTAAATTTTATGCATGGAATTCAGCTGATGATAATTTAGGCTGAATTGGTGTAAATTTTGCACTCATTTTTTTTCTTCTGTATACCGCTTATTTGAACAGTTAGATAATAAAGTTTATGTGTCGGGAAACTTTTTAAACAAAGTATATTTTATTCCCTCCACTTTATACATGTCCACAAACTAGGTAAGAATTTCATCTGGTGACTGTCTCATAGCAACAGACAAGGCGCTTTTTTCATCTGAAAAATGCTGATATCTTTCTTATTTCTCGACAAAAACATATGTTGTGGGTACTCATTAGAAGCGCCTCTGCGAGGTGCTTCTAATGAGTACCCACAACATATGTTTTCGTCGAGAAATGAGAAAAATATTATGTGGATACCCCCTCCTATCTGTAGCTGTGCTGTCTTCAAACAAACAAACAACATCTGATACATTTACATGTATTTTAACATTTCTAATCAAGTATTAGTTTCTGTCTTGAACAATGTCAATAAACCAAACTTTCTTGTGAAACTCTCATATTTCAGAAAAAGCTCTCCTAACACACTCTATCCAGTAAGTTTTGTAATGACTGTTTTTGTTGGTGGCCTATTAAGTGTTTGTCAGGTAATAAAGCACTCCATGGAGTCTGCATGTGGTTGAAATATTGGCAGCTAATGACCCTAGAGGACTTTGGCTAACAGTTAATCTTTAATCTCTTGGACCAATGAAATCAAAATTTGCAGAAATACCAGCTTTACAGAACCTATAGAAAAACCTGTAAGCTCTGTGTCATAAGCTCTTTGTTCCCAGCTGTTTAGTAATTCAGGCTAAGCTGCTTGCAGATAAATTGTGTTTACCTGTTTTCGGCCTTGTCAGATTTGCATCAAATGACCTTCCAACCATGTCTTTTTCCATCTTGTTTGAATCAAAATTTATGGACACGTGTCTGAATATTTGTGTTATAAACCTTTGTTTCAACATCAGAGAGATAGTTCTGTAAGTTTCTTAAAAACTGAGTGACTTAGAACAATATTTGGTTGCTAAACTACTGAAAGGCAGAGTGCACTTTGGATGATTGTTGATTGGTTGACCTATCAGGTGCTGACCGATGAGAAAATCTGTAACAAAATATGTCAAGCATAAAAAAACAAAATTGGAGCCCCCTCCCCCTCCCTCCTGGAATTCTGGAACACCCCTCAGTGTATTCTGAACTGGGTCATTTAGTGTTTTTGCTTTATGCAGTGTTAAAAATTTCTTTAAGAGAATAATGAATAGACTGACCCTAAGCGCAAATACTCAAAACTCTAATCCTCTTCTGCTCTGTTGGCTTAGGCCATTGGACCCCTTTTTAGCTCATCTGAGCAAAAATACAGGCAGATTCCCAGGCTGATCTAAGTCTTTGCTGGGCACACATACCATTTAGTTGGTTTTGTCGTGCGCAGGCTCAAATATAAATCTGGCTTCTCCTTATCTAGGTCTATGTGTTCATTCTTGGAAACTATTAGTAAACCCTTTCAGATCAAAACAGACACCGATGAAAACAGTGTAGCATCAGAAGAGTTCGTGATTTTTGTCTGACACAGCTATTTATAGCAGGGAACTCATGCAATCAAAAGAAGATAGGATCCATTTCAGAAACTCAGGGTTGAAAGGGTTAATCATGTGGGCCACATGTGGGCATATGCAGAGAGTGAAGGCCCAGATCAGCCTGTGACTCAGCGTAGTCCAATCAGACCTTCACTGTCCTTAACAGAATCATTGGATACTACAGAATGTATGAATGGAGAGAAAAGTCTCAGCTGATGCATATGGGTGCATTTTGCGCATATCCTATTCCGGAAAATTTCAGCGTCACATATTCGGTCGGTCTTGATCAGTGAAAATTAAAATCCGCAAAATACTTCCCAAATTTTTCCAAAGTAGGACAGCATTCGCCAAGCATCCAGCTTAGTTACTTCCCTTAACATAAGGCTAAAAACGTCAAAGGAATACAGGTATAACCTGATATTTGTTGGTAATTACCATTGAAAAGACTTCCACTAACAACAGTTAACAACACTGAATGTACAGTAAAATAATTTAAAAGAGATTGTGAGTTTTATTTACTTGTACAATGAACAATAGCACGTCTCTTAGTTGTTTGAGTATTTTAGTTTGAATAAGACTGGTTTCTTTGCAGTTCTCGCTGATTTATGTCCAAAATGTCTATTTTATGTTTTTTGGTGAAAAAGAAAGACAGAGATGGGATTCTCTCAAAATCGCAGGGCAATCCCAGTTTTTATTTTTGCAGGTACAAGCAAGCATGGAAATTAAAAACCACGAAAAATTTATCCTCATGTTTTTAGAGAAATCTGCAAAATTTTGGCCATGGGAAAATATTCCAGGGTCCAGTTGTTCAAAGCATCATTAGCGTAACGAGTTCATTAGTGGTCAAAATGTTAACTGTTCTAGTAAGTACAGTATCTAATTCACAGGTATTGTTGCTGAAAAATGCAAAAATATTAGGGTATATGCCATAATTAATGATCAAAGTTTTAACGATACCTTAACTAATGACCGTTAGTTTTGAACAACTGGACCCAGAATATGGTATTCTAAGGCACTTTTCTGCTCGATGCAGCCCTAGTAATTTTGAGTCTGTTTTTCAAGGTATTTATCAGTGACTTGTTCGAGTGTCTGTTCGCTCTTCCATCACCAGTGAAGAGGTACTTACCGAAGTGTAAGAGTCAGGCATCTCGATCTGGGGCCTATGATCTGCTGATAGAGCTAGTGAAGGGAAACATGGACAACTACAAGGTTCTACACAGCAAGATGCTACACCAACATACTAAAGGTATGAGAACACAAACTTGGGGACTGGCTGTTTGGTCCAGGCTCACAACGTCTCCCCAGACTTCACTATATTGTAGTTTATATGGTAAATGTCCTAAAATTTTGGACACTTTATTACATACCTGTTGAGGGTGGTTGGGTGTGGCAAAGGTGACGGGTATCTTACGTCATTGGGGCGTCCAACTGATATTGGCTTCCAGTTGGGCAAGGCCTGCTATCCTTTTAGCAGGCAAGGGTAGAGGGGGGAATGTTTTTATTTCTTCTGTTTCTTCACTTTCATTCCTGTTCCTCTTTCTTCCCTGACCCTCTCTTTCATCTCCTCTACTATCTCTTCTATATCTTTTCTCCTTTTCTCTGGGAGATGACACAAAATGACCCACAAGGGTTGACGTGTCATTAAACCCCAACACAATCAAAATTACATACCTGTTTTACCTAAATTTTGTGGGCCCCCGTAGCCTAGTGGAAAGGTGAGTTGACTCTTAATCCGTTAGGTTTCTCACCCCTGTACTTCAAGCCATGCTTTGGTCACATTTGGGAAAGCCAAGTTCTGCTTACGGATGGTAAGATGGTTTTTCGCCGGGTTCTCCAGTTTTCGCCCACCGTTAATGAACGATAGGCTCAATATGTGAAATATTCTTGAAAGGGCCATAAACCCCACCCACCCCACACACACACACCTATATTTTGCTCTGCATGCAGCTATTTCTTAAAATACATAGTGGAAAGGGTAAACAATGAAAGAGGGCAGAGCCTGATCAGGAGCAGTCTGATCTGGGTCTGCACAGTTTGCGTATGCCATTTTATTGGCCACTTTGGTATATGAAATTTTAGGACATTTACCATAATTTCTAGTCCTTTGTGATCATTGAGTCCATTTTGAAATTTCATGATGTGGCCTAAATGGCTGAAAGTAGATAGTCAGGGCCCAGTTGTTCAAAACTAATGATGTCGTTAGTTAATGTATCATTAAAAGTTTGATCATTAAATATGGCATATTGTCGTTGCTAAGTCAAAACCTCGTAACTCCATTTTTTGCCAATATGATTTTTTGGCAATGCGGGAATACCTGACATTCAGCACACCTTCTCTCAATATCTTGTACCTCTAGGCCAATTAGAACCCCTTTAGATCTTATGAGCATTTAGACAATAGTATAGTTTGTGTAGTCTCTCTTCCGAGATACGAAGTCTTGATGCATTCCAAGCATTTAAATGTGGTAAGTCCAAAGAAAAATGTATCAAACTGTTGTAACTCAAGTAATTTAGTCAAGAGATGGTATGAATTCTTATCTGTAAGATTAGAATAGCTATAGCAGTGAATGTGGGTGTTACTAAATACAATTCTCTCCGAATTTCGTCAATATTGGTCACAACTAGCAAAAACTATAAAGTTTTTTCTTTCTCCTGAAAAGTTAAGGAATCTGAAATACGTTTGTTTGACTCTGCAATGACGATATATGTAGTCTATATTCTATATTAGGAATGTCCCACTATTAAGATCACTTTTAGATAGTCCCAAAAGTGGTCTTTCTCAAAAGTGGTCTTAATAGCAGAATTTTACTGTATGTATTTACAAGTTCTCAAGATAAACAGATCCAACAACCCACCATGTACTACTCCCCGGCACCCATGGTTATAAACATTGGTAAATGACCAATCATACATTCTGGATTTGATACAGAACTTTAAGACCAGACTAGTAGGAATGTACTGAAAAATTAGTTGAATGTTGAGAAACAGATTCTAAAATGAAATGAACCTTGAGGGCTACTCACATTTTTTCAGCAAAAATACCTGCGAATTAGATATTGTACTTACAAGGGTAGTTCAATAAGTTCGTAGAACTTGGTATTTTTCTATACAATTCAAGATTTCTTTTTTCATTTTTGTGCAGTGTAAACCTTTGTCAGTTGAATGATAACAGCCGTTCAGTCAACACGTACATTTTTTGCTCTTACTTTTTGTTTAAAAACCTATACCCATAGGCAAAAATGGAAAGTCAGAATATTGAGTTCAGAGCAGTCATAAAGTTCCTCACTAAGGAGGGTGCAAAGGCCAAAGAAATCCATTGGCGCATGGCTGATGTGGATGGTGATAGTAGCCCAAAGTATTCCACAGTGGCAAAGTGGTCAGCAGAATTTAAATGTGGGCAGGCTCCTTAGAAGATGACCCAAGGCCAGTTCGCCCTGCTGATGTCATCAGCCAGGAGATGATCGACCGTGTTGAGAGACTTATGCTAAACAATCGCCAAATCAAAGTTGCCGAACTTGCTTCAGAATGTGGTATTTCTAATGGAAGTGTTTACACTATAATCCATGAACATTTAGGCATGTCAAAAGTATCTGCCAGGTGGGTACCCAGAAACCTGAACATGCAAGATCATCAGCAAAGGGTGGAGTCAAGTCAAGAACTTCTGGAAGTGTACAATGCCTATCCAGAAGACTCTCACACTCTTCTTGTAACAGGAGATGAAACTTGGCTTCACCACTGGGACCCAGATACTAAAAAAGAGTCCATGCAATGGAAGCACCCTGGCTCACCCCCACCTAAGAAATTTCGTACCCAACCATCAGCCTGCAAGGTAATGGCCACGGTGTTTTGGGACTCCAATGGGATTATATTGGTAGATTACAAGCCTGCTTGTACTTCAATTACAGGAGAATACTATGCCAATGTCATTAAACAATTAAGGGTTGCTATTAAAGAAAAACGAAGGGGAAAGCTAGCTGATGGTGTCCTTCTTTTGCATGATAATGCCCCTGTGCACAAGTCCAGAGTTGCACAAGCGGCTATTCGTGAGTGCAAGTTCGAGCAGTTAAATCACCCGCCATACAGTCCATACCTGGCCCCAAGTGATTATTATCTGTTTCGAAATCTGAAGTCCCACTTGTGTGGAACGAGATGATGAGCTCAAGGCTGCTACAGAGGCTTGGTTTGAGGACCAAATAGACGACTTTTATTTCAAAGGCTTAGACTGCTTAAAAGAAAAGTGGGCCAAATGCATTGAAGTAAAGGGGGATTATATTGAAAAATAATGTTGAAACCATCTTCCAATCTGTGAGTTAAACCCCGAGTTCTACGAACTTATTGAACTCCCTTCGTACTAGAACAGTTAACATTTTGACCACTAACGAGCTCGTTAAGCTAATGATGCTTTGAATAATTGGGCCCTGGGCCAAGAAAATTTGATACTTGACACATAAGCAGTTTTCTGTTTTGTGAGTGTATTCATTGGCCTCAGGGGTTATTTGGGACTAAAATTGGTCTAGGTGGGATATTATATTGAATATAGAATACAGTAAATGTCCAAAAATTTTGAATGAATTTTTGGCATATCATGTTTTTATGCCGTAGCAGTAAACATTTGCTTTTATGCATTTGTTTCTTAAAATACATGTGGATCTGATTTATCAGTTCCTGCATACATGCCATACCTCACACTGTAAGACAAAATCTTGACCCCCATTTCCCATAAGATTTACAAGTCTCACAGAATTTTCATACCATTTAATAAGCTTTTTAAGCAGATACCAAAGGTTTTTATTATATAACCTAAAAATAGACTGTCTTTCATTGGCTGTTAGCTATTTTCAGCTCAGTGAATATATCTGATGTTCACTGGCTTGCATGTGCTTTCCAGTGAATATCAGGTTCTGAAATTAGATATCAGTTTTTAGTGATGTCGCCAGTAGTGACTCCCACATCTATGCATGCTTTTTGTATTAATGGGGTCTGGTGTTGACTGTTATTACCACAGTCATCAAGAGAAAGGACAAACTACATAATCAAACAATTATTGACTATTGAGGTATTGGATATGATGTTGATATCTACCATTGAATACCAATATTGACCGAGGCTATCGCCTCAGTCAGTATTGGTATTCTCTGGTGGATATCATGTCATATCCAATTCCTCAATAGGCAATAATTGTATAATGTTTTGTTGGTTCAAGTTTGTTATTTTATCAATATTTTAGATGTTAGTACTTACAGCTTGTATTAATGCTCAGCATGCTGAGTAAAGATTTCACAGGACAACATGTTGCAGTGTTTCCCTAGAAAGTATGGTTTGAATTCTTTATGCAAATTGTGGGAGACATTTTGCATAAAAAAAACAAAAAAAAACAAAAAATAAAACAAAAAAACAGAAAATTGTTGTCTACTGAATTTGCCCAGATAGTGCTAATTTTTAATAAATCTAAAAATGTTGTTCTTGGAAACAAAGAATATATTAAAGAATGAAAATGGAAGTCTTAGTTTTATTTACTCTTCATATGATAGCTGTGTAGTTTGCTCCTTAGCACTGGTTGAAGGGGAATTGATACACTATCGGGGAGAGATAACTCTTTCAAAATTGATTTTTTTGGATTCCTTCTGAAAAGAGGTCTACTCTAAAAGGAAAGAATTTGCTCCCCGTGAGCAAATTCTTTCCTTTTAAAGTAGACTCCTATATAGAAGGGACTTGGTATGCAGGAGGGCAAACAGGAATTCACAGAAGTTGTCCCCCTTGTAAAAAATGGCAGAAAATCTATGAATTATACCAAGCCCTCTTAAGTGAAACTAAATAGTTTGGCAAAAACTGTCTTGCATATACCATTATTTTGAACTGGCTGTTTATAACTCACAAATTTATGTTTCCCTTGCTTAGATGCTCATGCTTCATATCCCTGGGATTACTGGCCCCATGAGGATGGGCGGTCCAAGTGTGGTTATGTTGGTTTGACTAATCTGGGAGCCACCTGTTACATGGCAACATGTATGCAGCACCTGTACATGATTCCACAGGCTAGACAATCAGTTCTTCAGGCTAAGGTAGGTATACATGTTTCAGTCCCTCCTTTCAAGAATTATTCTGAACAGTAATTGTTTGCATTTGTTTGACTGCATGTGGGCAGGGGCAGGCATATGTGTGTATGTTCCCTTTGCAAAACGGCAGCAGAATCTTTCAGGTGTATCCATATGCCATAATGACATCTACGTTCGAATCCCGCTGGAGGCAGAATTCAGCTCATTACTGTATGGCACTTTCATGGCACAGAGCCTTTCATTATCACCCATCATCTCGATATGACAAATAGTGTGGGTAGGGACGTAAAACACCAAAGCATCATCATCATCATCATCATCATCACCATGTTTATTTGATATTTAAATAATGTAGAAGGGACATAAAACACCAAAGCATCATCATCATCACCATGTTTATTTGATATTTTATTATTTCAAGACGGTTAAAATAAGAACAAAGAATATGTTGAAATAACCTTTATCAACTCTTCCTGAGTGTTTTAACAAAGTAATAACTATTCACAGTGTTTAACATACACATAAAATAATTTGTGGCGTAAAGGTTGCAGATCAGTGGTTGGAAACTCGAAGAGATGCAATCAATAAGGAGATGCTTTCTCATCTTTTTATCCCACTGGTTTCTACATAGAAACCACCGCAAAGCAACACGGTGTATACACATGATGCTTGCTAAACAACATGGTACATACACATGCTGTTCTATTAAACAGCACACCGCAAAGTATCACGGTACAGACACATGATACCCGCCAAAACAAAACTCCGCAAAGCATTCCGGTATGTACACAGAATGCCCGCTAAATCATATACACCACCGCTGAGTAAATGGTACATACACATCTACCAGCAAACTGTTGGATGAGAAAGCAGCTCCCAAATATATAACAAGATTTCAGTCAGAATCACATCCCTTCGGAATTTTCCGCCACACAAACCAATAATTTGGTTTGCCCCAAAATTCCACCGCAAACAAAACTGGTGTTCACAACTGATCCTGCAGAGCCTCCCGAATGTCTAACATTAAAATATCAGAACCAATATCAGATAGATGTACGCCATCTGGTTTATATAAGCCCGGTGTGTCAGATGTAATTTCTGGATGAAATGAACCATTGTATTTTATAAAGCGACGAATCACTCTATTAATGAATTTTCGTTTGGGTTCCATTTTGTCTGGAACCTGTGTTCCTGACCATACAATACGAGGCAACATAGCAGAAACGAAAATGGCACTGCTAGTGAATGTTTGAACTAGATTACTTAAGTCATCCTTCATATTATGGATCAAGACCACCCCTTTCTGATAAGCTAAGTCATTGGAACCAACATGAACCACTATTGCCTTTGGAGCAGCATTATGGAGAGCAGCATACTGAATCTTTGGTAGAAGCTGTTGCCATTTCATGCCGCCCTGACCCATCCACTTGACTTTCTGAACTTTGGAAGCGCCAACCGTACTTTCAAGCTGCCTGGTTCTGGCTCGGGCTGCTAATCTATTTATATAGGAGTCCCCTACCAACCATACATCTGGAAATCAAAATTTATGATGCAAATTATCAATAGGGCTAAGGAGCAATGAGCAAGTCCGCTTTATAGTCTTATGTACTTGAGAAATGAATTGGACTGCCATCTGCCCATTTTCTTGATAGTCTCATACGATACGCCTTTGCTGGCTAACCACGAAGCGGCCCCAATACGGAAGGAATGCGTTCTGAAATGTGTTGTTGGTAGATTCAGAGCAGTTATAGCTTTATTTAAAACTGCCCCAAATTGATATCTTGTAAGAGGTTGCCCATTAATATGACAAAAAAGATATACTGATTTGTGAGGTCTAATTTTGAGAAACGCTTCCATGGCCAATAATGGACATTCTGTAGATTCAATAGCTGGAATGTCAATTATATATGGTTTTCCTGTTTGATTGCATTTGGCCTTACGCTGGCGGATTCGTAAAATATTTTGCCCAGCTTTGGTGGTACATAATACATCAGATACTTGCAATGGTTGATCAGGTTGCTGTGACGATGTAAATACCAACTCACTAACACGGAACAAACCAAAAAATGCCAAACGGTAAGCTGCTCTAAATAAAAGTGTTTCATACTCAGAAATGCAGATATTCCCCAAAATTTTACAAATAGCAACCAGAGTATTATACATAATTGGCATACGGTTATCAGGATTGGCTCTAAGACGCTTGTAGCCTTCAAGCATTTTTGAAATGGCAAAAGTGGAAGTGTTATCAAAATTATGGTTAATTTTATGTTGAAAGCTAATAGCAGATATGTGCATGGCAGCTGTTGATGGGGCATAACCATTGTGGAAAAGATAAGTAATATAAGCATGAATATGAGTTTCAGGTACTGGCCACTGCAAAGGGAGAGCATAATTAGATCTAAAAGTTGAAAAGTTTGCCAATGCAGTAGCATATGCATGACGGGTATTAACTGACAAACTTGCAGTCACAAGCTGGTGGGCTCCTGATTGAAGACGCTCCAAAGATGGTCTGGAACAGGCTCTGGCTCTGGTTCGGCTTCTGGGGCCAACTGTCGAAAGCGATTCATCTGCAATCGAGATAAACTGTCCGTCACGGCATTCGGAGAAGTTGATAAATGTTCCGCTTTGAGAACAACATTTAGCTGCAAACATTTTAATGTAATGATTCTGACCAAGACCATGACATACTCTGCCTTTGACGTTTGCGAATTCAAGATATGAACAACTGCCTGATTGTCACATTTGAATAGAATCTTTTTGTTGCTGAGATGCTGACCCCAGATTTCAAGAGCAACAAAAATGGGGAACAATTCAAGTACTGTAATGTCATCAGTAATACCGCGGTGAAACCATTCAGCAGGCCACAGACCATATGTCCATTTTCCCTGAAAATAAGCTCCAAAGCCTTTACCATAACTTGCTGAACTGTCCGTAAACAAACATAAGTCAGCATTTGACAGCCAAAACCTGTCATGAAAGACAGAGACACCATTAAACGATTTGAAAAATGTCAGCCATGTTTGCAAATCTAACCTCATTGCCTTGGAAATCCGAATATGATGATAAGGCTTTGTAATACCCCTTGTAGCATTTATCAGCCGGCGGCAAAAAGGACGACCAGGAACGATAGCCCGGCACATGAAATTCAGTGAGCCAAGAAGAGACTGCATAACCTCCAGTGTAATACTGGACTTATGTAATATTTCTTCAATAAGACTTTGTAGTTTCATAATTTTGTCCTTTGGAATTCGTACCTCCATAAGAATTGAATCAAGTTCAAATCCCAAGAAAATGATGATTGTTTGAGGCCCTTCTGTCTTTTCATCTGCAACAGGCACGCCCATTTTTCCACAAGTCTTGAAAAAGGAAGTCATAATTTCTTGACAGTCAGTTGTGCCAGCTTCACCCCCAAACAAAAAATCATCCAAGTAATGTTCAAGTTCACCCACTGTGCATGATTCTCTTACAGCATAATGTAAGAAATGGGCAAATTTCTCCCATAATGCACATGAATATGAAAGTCCTAAAGGTAAGCAACGGTCAAAGAAGTATTGACCATCAAACATAAAACCTAACAGGGGAAAATCATCTGGGGAGATAATCATTAGGCGAAATGCATTTTTTATATCAGCCTTGCCTAGAAGAGCACCTTTTCCCAATTTCTGAATCATTTTAACAGCTTGATCAAATCTAGTATATTGGACACTGCAAATTCAGGGTCAATATAGTCATTGATTGAATCCCCCTCTGGATATGATAGATGGTGTATTAAACGATATTCACCTGGCTGTTTTTTGGGTACCAAACCCAGAGGAGAAACCCTAAAATCAGTGAAAGGTACAGTTTGAAAAGGGCCAGCAACTCTTCCTGCTTCCAATTCTTTCGTGATTTTTTGCCTGACAATATCAGGGGCTTTATTTGCTGAAGGTAAATTTTTTGATATGACCAATTTTCGAGGACCTTCAAAGTTAATGTGAAAGCCATTTTTAAACCCATTTTTCAACTCTTCCGCTGTTTGTCTGTCTGGATATTCTTGCAATTCCTTCTCAAAGGCAGATAAATCTACAGGAGTGGAGCCGAGCTCAAATTTATTTCCATTTGAATGGACCACGAAAGGAGGACCTTTGAGTGTGATCTATTTCAGTGTTCTTATTTGCAGTGAATGCATTCTGTTGTAAATTTTGACTGTGTCTGGGACATTGGTTTTCAGAATGGTCCCCCTTACATGCCAAACAAACATGAGAAAATCTACAATTTTTGAAATAGCATTTGCCTTTGTTATAATCAAAACATACGCCAAGTGCAAGACGAGACTGATTTGAGTGGCCAGCAAAGCTAGGCTTAGATTGAAAGGTAGTTGTTTCTAGCTTGTTTGTGTTGTTCATTAATTTAAGCCACAAATCTGAATAAATTTTATTCCACGGCTCCTGTTTTAAAGCTTGCCTTGTCCTAAATTCAGCATCATATTCTCGCCATGCTAAATTTTGACACCTGCTTTCAGCCTCTCTGATGGTGCTCAGGTACTGAATTAATTCAAAAACTTTATCCTGATACTTTTTCAAATATATAGTCATGAATATTAAAAAAGCATCTGTCCACTCCCTGATATTGGTTATTTCTTTTAATACTTTAGGGCGTGTTTGAATTTGGCCATGTTCATTTATAAATAAATTACACTGCAGCGCCGTTATAACGCGGTCGTCGGGAGCCATGAACACTGACCGCGTTATACGTGGTCCGCGTTATACTGAACATAACCACACCCACTTGCACCACTGCAGTTTCCTCCAGTTATTATGAGATATTACACATTGCATGTATGTTATATTGTATGTTCCTTTTTTATTTATTTATTTTTTATTTTTTTTTATTGTAGAAACTTTGTGCATTACCTTGCCTGATTTCCGTTTTATTCTTTTAATCCAGTAAATAAAAAAATTTTAAGCTTAAATTGTTTTGTTTTCTTTTATGATCATTCAAGGGAACTAACTGCAACAGTCTTGCATTATGGATAACTGTGTAATAAACAACGTGTCCTTTACCGGAAATTGCCTTGAGCATGTGCACAGTTGATCTGCGTGTCAAAAAATAACCTTTGTTGCTCCCTGGAAAAATTTAGCAGATGACAAATTGATATTTTTCTTTTTCTTTCTTTCTTTTTTTTCCCATACAACAACTTTTGTCAAGCAAATTTTCTCAAGTTTGAATGCAGTGTCAAAATCTTGCAGCCTGAGGATATAAGAAAAAAATATTTCAGAAGGTGGTCTGCTAATTATATGCACACAGCATGCTAAGGGTTTAGCAACAGGTGCAGAAAAAATCAATACCAACTGTTACGTCAGATGTTTAGTAACATGATAAAAGGGACAGGCTTACCTGCTTGGTCAGTTTTTATTGCTGCTGTTGATTTCTTTCACAATAAAAAAATCTAATCTCAGATATTTTTTTTTTATAAAGAGCACTGACCAGTCTTAGTTTCATGTTTGTCCAGAAAGTACATCTCGTTTCCCAGCAGTCTATTTCCGTTAACCTAGGGTAACAGTACTTTTTAACTAAAAAAAAAAAGACACCTTATCTGGAGCTTTAAGCTGTCTCAGTGTATTCACACTTGACCCATTTCTTTGATCTATTTGGACTGTCATAGCTCCAGATAAGAGGGTCTATCCACAGCTCCAGACTAGAGGAGTCTCCACATATTAAATTTCTTATTTCTCCACGTAAACGTAGGTTGTAGATACTCATTGGAAGCGCCTCGCTGAGGCACTTCCAGAGAGTACCCAAAACCTACAATTTCATGGAGAAATAAGGAAAAATAACAGTCTTCTTTAATAAAAAAAGACAAAAAAAAAAGACACCTAATCTGGAGCTATGGACTGTGGCAGTGCATTCACACATCACACAAACGGATTAATTATCAGACTACCATTACAGCAAAAAGGACAGTGAAGTGTTGATTTATGACTGTGTTAGGATAATTATATAATTAATTTGTGTTGCGTAAGTTACTCATATTATTTCTTTTATTTCTCTTATAATACATGAAAATTATCGTTTAGGGCTGTGCCAGTTACCGTAGTATGGCTTTTAAATGGTGCACGGACGTGATCTGAAATAGCCTAAAGACAAAAACTGATGAAAAGTTTGGTAACAAAGAATGAGTAAATCTGCGAGTATATGGTCACGGCTGGTGATTTTTAGACTGCCGCGTTCCGCGGAAAAAGGGCAACACTTTCAAACTGGTGGGGAAAAAAACGGGAGCCAAGGCCCAACCGCGTTATAACGGTTTCCGCGTTATAAGCGACCGCGTTATAACGGCGCTGCAGTGTACCAGATTCCTCCCCACGCCTTTTTTGATTTTTCTTTAACAGAGAAGCCAAATTTATATATTCATTTTTCCATATCTTAATACAAATATCTTGCGGAACATGCATCGCAATATCATCATCAGCACAACGTACATCCGGCATCTGAAAGTCAGACTGAGTGTTTTGTGCAATTGTTTGTGCTAGAGGGGTCCCCTGAACCCCCAAAGCACTAGTCCAAGTATTTAACATACTTGACCCTGTAGCATTAATCTCAGGTGAGTATGACACTTGGTTACCTGACTGTTGAACCCCGCCATCACCACATAACCTTACAATTTCTGGTGTTCCTGTTGCCCCCGGTTGAGGGCATGGCTCATTTGCTGCTGTTTGTTGCTGATTTTGTTTTGCTTGGCCCCTAGCCTGACCCTTCCTAGCCCTCTTTCTAGGTGGCCTGATTATGGAGGCACCAAGATAATCTCAAAATTGGGCTTGAAATGTTCAAAAAGT
Organism: Anodontia alba; assembly: GCA_964016985.1. NCBI lineage: Eukaryota > Metazoa > Mollusca > Bivalvia > Lucinida > Lucinidae > Anodontia > Anodontia alba. The sequence continues at coordinate 50,900,108 of OZ024823.1, read as the reverse complement.
TGAAACATTTTCCAAAAAACTGGACTGAAAACTTTTTCCTTGCTGCAGCAATCAGCTGTTGTCAGAAAGAGGCTGTTGCACTGGGACCCAGCTGTGCAAAACACTTTCAGTATGTCTACATATAAGCCTGGAACCAATCCTTTACAGTGCTCAAAGGACATGTGTACTGAAATGACCTTACAAGTTGGTACAGTCAAAGTACTGAAACAACCCAAATTACCAAAATTGCGAACTGGACTTACTATTTTAATGCTGAAATAAATGGAGCCTATTGTAGATCAATATGCTGTAATAATGTAGAAGGGACATAAAACACCAAAGCATCATCATCATCACCATGTTTATTTGATATTTTAATAATGTAGAAGGGATGTAAAACACCAAAGCATCATCAACATCATGTTTATTTGATAATTTAATAATGTAGAAGGGATGTAAAACACCAAAGCATCATCATCATCATGTTTATTTGATATTATAATAATGTAGAAGGGACATAAAACACCAAAGCATCATCATCATCACCATGTTTATTTGGTATTTTCAGTGTTGTAAACAGACAAAGCATGAAGGCACTCTGGTGGAACTTCAGAAAATGTTTGCCTATCTTCAGGTGAGTGATCATTGGTTCATTTGATTTGCATCACATACACAGCATCATTAGTTTATATAGAGAAATACGAAAATGCCAGTACTTCTAGTTGACAATATGACGTTTGTACATGTCCGAGTGGTTAACACTCCTGAAGGGTGAGACAAAGGTGTTGTGTATCTTGCGTCACCAGGGCGTCCAACTGATATTGGTTTACAGTTGGGCAAGGCCTGCTTTCCTTGCATCAGGTAAGGGTAGAGGGGGAATGTCTTTATTTCTCTTTCATTCATTTTCCTTTCTCCCCGTGTCCCTCTCTTTCATCTCCTCTACTGTCTCTTCTATCTCTCTTCTCCCTTTCTCTGAGATATGACACAAAATAACCCACAAGGGTTGGTGTGTCGTTACACTCCAACTCAATTAATAACACTCCTGACTGATTTAATCCATTTTACTACCTAATGATGTGTTTTAAGTACTGCTGAATAAGTGGTAAACAGTGTGGACCCTGATAAGCTGCCTCATTTTGCAGCAGCTGATCTGGGTCTGCACTGTTTGCCCAGTACATAGGGTTAGTAGGGTATATAGTTTATTGTATTTCTGTTTCTAAGGAGAGTGAAAGAAAGGCATATAACCCTCGGGATTTCTGCAAAGTTTATACAATGGATAAACAGCCACTGAACACTGGAGAACAGAAAGACATGACTGAATTCTTCACAGATCTCATCACGAAGCTTGAGGAAATGTCCATTGAGATGGTATGTAGATTTTTATTGTCCCCCGCCTTTTCGAAGAAAAGCGGAGGGACACTGTTTTTGGTTTTCCGTGGTGCGTGGCGCGTGGTGCGTGGTTCCGAATTTTTAGTAGGTACTTTGTCCCCTTAACTCCTCCCACAGTTTTTGTCCGATCCTTTTGAAACTTTACAGGTGTTTTAAGGATGGTCTGAAGATGTGCATGTGGTTTTTTCAGAATCCTGAAATAATTTTTTATCACTTTTTCCGCATTTTTAACTTAGACATTTTTTGAGTTCAAATATTACAGAAGTCTATAGGGAGTAGATACCTTGTCCCCTTAACTCCTCCCACAGTTTTTGGCCGATCCTTTTGAAACTTTACATGGACTTTCAGGATGGCCTTAAGATATGCATGTGGTTTTTTCAGAATCCTGAAATAATTTTTTATCACTTTTTCCGCATTTTTAACTTAGACATTTTTTGAGTTCTAATACAACAGGAGTGTATAGGGAGCAGGTACCTTGTCCCCTTAACTCCTCCCACAGTTTTTGGCCGATTCTTTTGAAACTTTACATGGGCTTTCAGGATGGCCTGAAGATATGCATGTGGTTTTTTCAGAATCCTGAAATTAATTTTTATTACTTTTTACACATTTTGAACATAGACATTTTTTGAGTTCTAATATTACAGAAGCGTATAGGGAGTAGGTACCTTGTCCCCTTAACTCCTCCCACAGTTTTTGGCCGATCCTTTTGAAACTTTACATGGGCTTTCAGGATGGCCTGAAGATATGCATGTGGGTTTTTCAGAATCCTGAAATAATTTTTTATCACTTTTTCGGCATTTTTAACTTAGACATTTTTTGAGTTCTAATACTACAGATGTTTATAGGGAGCAGGTACCTTGTCCCCTTAACTCCTCCCACAGTTTTTGGCCGATCCTTTTGAAACATTACAGGTGCTTTAAGGATGGTCTGAAGATATGCATGTGGTTTTTTTCAGAATCCTGAAATTATTTTTTATCCCTTTTTACACGTCTTGAAGTTAGACATTTTTTGAGTTCTAATATTACAGAAGTCTATAGTGAGTCGGTACCTTGTCCCCTTAACTCCTCCCACAGTTTTTGACGGATCCTTTTGAAACTTTACGTGGGCTTTTAGGATGGCCTGAAAATATGCAGGTGGATTTTTCAGAATCCTGAAATAATTTTTTATTACTTTTTCCGCATTTTTAACAGACATTTTTTGAGTTCTAATATTACAGAAGTGTATAGGGTGCAGGTACCTTGTCCCCTTAACTCCTCCCACAGTTTTTCCGATCCTTTTGAAACTTTACAAGGGCTTTTAGGATGGCCTGAAAATATGCATGGGGTTTTTTCAGAATCCTGAAATAATTTTTTACCACTTTTTCTGCATTTTTAACTTAGACATTTTTTGAGTTCTAATACTACAGGAGACATAGGGAGTAGGTACCTTGACCTCGTAACTCCTACCACAGTTTTAAGCCAATCCTTTGAAACTTTACAGGTGCTTTAAGGATGGTCTGAAGATATGCATGTGGTTTTTTCAGAATCTTGAAATTATTTTTTATCACTGGTTTCCTGCTTAAATACTTAGGTAATTGATACAGGACCAATGGTCCTCTGGTTAACTTTACCCATTTTTAACACCTCAAATAAAAGTAAGGCGGGGGACATAAATTCCCAATGGAATTTGCTTGTTAGCCCTAATCTGATTAATCTTTACCACTCTCTCGGGTAATTCAGCAGATGACAAATTGGTAATATTTGTTGTATTTCTCCCAGAAAACATGATTTAACATTTCATGCAAATTATCTCCAGTGGAGACAATTTGCATGAAATGTCAGATCCTGTTTTCTCGGAAAAGTTAGAAAAATAATCCAAAATGACGTCCGCTGAAAATTTTACCCAGAGTGTTAAGCATTAAGGGGACAGGATCCACTATTTTTTTACCAGAGAGACAACTGTCGTGACTTCCAGTCTACTTTGCTGCACAGCAAGCCCCTTCTTGAAAGCGGTCAGCTCTAACAGGAGAGGGGAGGCAAAATCAATTTTGACAAGAGGTGCCTTCTCCCCTGAAAGTTTATCCATTTACATTAATTTCTTGTATGCTCATTGTCATTCTTGTTTGCTAAATTCACTCCCAGTGTACCAGGAGTTGCGCAATGTTATCAGACACAGTATTCATAGTGCTGCCTTTCTGATTATAACACAGCTCCAAATAAGACACCTTTTTTTTTCAATGGAAAAATACCTATATTTTTCTTATTTCTCCACAAGAACATGTTGTGGTACTCATTAGAAGCGATTCAGAGAGGCGCTTCTAATGAATACCCACAACGTATGTTTTTGTGTACAAATAAGAAAGATATTATATGGTTCCCTGGGGGTGGTCGAGTGTGGGGAAGGTGTTGTGTATCTTGGTCACTGGGGCGTCCAGCTGATATTGGCTTACAGTTGGGCAAGGCCTGCTATGTTATCCTTGTAGCAGGTAAGGGTAGAGGGGGAATGTTTCTACTTCTTCTGTTTCTTCACTTTCATTCCATTTCCTCTTTCTTCTCTGTCCTTCTCTTTCATTTCCTCTACTATCTCTTCTATCTCTTTTCTCCCTTTCTCTGGGAGATGACACAAAATGACTCTCAAGGGTTTGTCATGTCGTTAAACCCCAACACAATCAATATTGCTACCCTCCTATCTGGAGCCATATGATAGGTACATGTACACCATTACTATGGACCACTGATAAATAAACAGCAATGTCCAAGCAAAGAAATAATGGCCAAAGTGGAATTTTTAGCGCCCTGTATGAAAGTACAGGAAGAGCTGTTGTACTACCCCCGGTGTTGGCATTGGGGACAGCATTGGCATTAACAAAAATGTTTGTTTGTTTTTTTCCTTTTTATTAAGATCTTGTATTATCTAAACCCTCAGATGGATTTAGTTTATATTTAGTATGATTATAGGTATTGTTCCAAAATTTTATTGAGCACTATTCACACCCCTGCTTATGACCTAGAGGTCAAGGTCACAAACTTAGAAATTTTATGTTAAAGTTTTGCGCCAAAGTTTTTGAGATCTGATAGACAAGCGCAAGTTCAGATGAGTTGCCCTGTGTAGTAACAGGCCTTGTTACTGTTGTGGTTAAAAACCGGTGGATTTTCATCCCCCAGTAGGAGAACAGGGACATTAAAAAAAAAATGTGATTCTCGTCCCTCAGCGGGGGATATCACATGCCTGGACTTGTTTTTTAAGGGAATGTTATAATCAAAACTTCTATATTTGTATTTCTGTCATTTGACTTTATGTATTTCAGAAAAAGTTGGTAAGATGTCTGTTTGGTGGAGTGATTACTAATAATGTTGTCTCATTGGTAAGTGATCTGTTAGGAGTTTTACAAACACTTTGGCATTACAAATCAATGTGGAGCTCTCAGTATGATTGTAATAGCTGAAAAAATTATATGCTGCCTGCAGGATAGGCCAACACTCTGCTGTATCGCTGTAAAAGCTGGCTTGTACCATAAAGCACATCATATATTTATAAGTACTACATATCCCAATTTTAGCTCACCTGAGCATAAGTTGCTCATGGTGAGATATTGTGATTTGTCAATGTCTGTCATGTGACATCAACAATTTGCTTTAAAGTTACACCCCCCTGGGCCAATTTTAATCAGATTTCACAGGCCTTAGTGACTCTACCAAAATACCTAAAATTTTCTGCTCCAATGTACAAGATGGCCACCAGCGCAAAAAAATAGAACAATCTGTTTTGAACTTCTACTCCTGAATCAAAAGGCCAGTTGACTTGAAACATGGTAGGAACTATCGGGGCGACTTGTAGATCATAAATAGCTAATATTGTTCCAGTCAGAAATCCAAGATGGCTGTCATCTTGAAAATTTCTTTTGAACTCCTGAAGGGAAAGGTCAGTTGGCTAGAAACTTGGCAGGACATATCAGGGTGAGATGGATCTAAAACAGCTAAAAGTGTTCCGATCTGAAATCCAAGATGGCCTCTTGAAAATCTATTTTGAGCTTCTTCTCCTGAACTGAAAGGCCAATCGACTCAAAACTTAGTAGGAAGTACAGACTTGTAGATCAAAAATGGCTAAAATCATCTTGATTGGAAAAGTAAATAAGTGAACCCAGGAACTGATACAATCAGGTCCACATCAAGTTCTCAACATCAAAGGGAAAGGCAGACAAATACAATTAACGCTTAGCACTCTGGGTAAAATTTTCAGCAGACGACATTTTGAAATATTTTTCTTATTTTTCCCAGAAAACAGGATTTGACATTTCATGCAAATTGTCTCCTAAGGAGACAATTTGCATGAAATGTCAAATCCTGTTTTCTGGGAAAAATAAGAAAAATAACATCATTTTGTCGTCTGCTGAAAATGCCCAGAGAGTGGTAAAGGTTAAACAGCCACAAAAAGAACAGATGACAAGCAAAGTTGACAATCCTTTTCCATAAAGGTGGCAACTCTGTTAACAACTACTTAACTGAATATATCTTTAACTTACGTAAATAATTGTTTAAAGAAAAACATTTGAAAGTGAAACACTACAAAACATTTAAGAAAAAGTACCACAATGAAAGTACAGCCTTGGAATGGTCAGTAATAACTTACTGGTGGGACTTAAGCTAGCCAACCCATAATCTGTTTTGAACTTCTGTAAAATGTGATAAGAAGTATTGGAGTGACTTGCAGATCAAAAATAGCTAAAAACATTCCAGTCCAAAATCTAAGATGGCCATCATGGCTGCCGTGATGAAATCTATTTTTAACTTCTCCTGAACCGAAAGGCCAGTTGACTTGAAACTTTGTAGGAAGTATGAGGGTGACTTGTAGATCAAAAATAGCTAAACTCTTCCGGATTGGAAACCCAAGATGGCCACCATTTTGAAAATCTTTTTTAAACCTCTTGAACCAAAAGGCTAATTGGCTAGAAACTTGATAGGAAGTATAGGGGTGACTTGTAGATCAAAACTAGGTAAAATATTTTGTTGAACTTCTCCTGAACCTAAAGGCCAATCTACTGGAAACATGGTAGGAAGGATCGAAGTGACTTGTAAGTCACAAATAGCTAAAATTGTTGCAATCAAGATGGCTGCCATCCATTTTGAACTGGCTGCCGTCTATTTTGAACTACTTCTCCTGAACCGAAAGGCCAATTGATTCAAAACTTGTATGGTATTCAGGTGATAGATACACTACAAACTCTTTATAACACGGTTAGTTATAACACGGTTTTGGATACAACACAGTTCAAAGATGGATCCCAAAAATGTATAGATTATATTGAAACATGACCATAAATGGTCATTTTTCAATATAATCTATACATTTTTGTTTGGATATAATACGGTTATTTAACTAACACGATTTCAGTAGTGTTATAAAGAGGTTGTGGTGTACTGGGCAATCATGGCCCTCTTGTTAGGTTTGTTCCCAAATCTCAATTTGTACAACCACTCAATGCAAGCCACCTATTAGGCCACCAAGCTCATCAGAGGTTATCATTTACGTTGGGCTTCTGATGTTACAGGAGAAAAAATTCAAATCACTATGTGAGATGGCGATTAAACTCGCTGTGCTGGTCTTAAAGTCCTACACTCTATCGTGTCTCTGTAAAAGCTAGCTTGTACCAAGTGACAATTTGCATGAAATGTCAAAACCTATTTCCTGGGAAAAATAACAATTTGTCAGTATGTCGTCTGCTGAAAATTTTACTCATGCTAAGTGTTAAACACAGCTCTTATGTGGTGAATATATCTTGTTTCAGGACTGCCCTCACGTCAGCAGAACACTGGAAGAATTTTACACTGTCCGATGTCAGGTTACAGACATGAAAAATCTCTATGTAAGTAGAAAAGTAATATTATTTATGTTTAGATTGGCTCAAGTGGTTTAGTTGGTAGAGAATCTGGTTTCAGATCTGAAGCTTATGAATTTTAACCTCGGATGGGTCATGCGTAAGGCTTTCCAAAGTTAGCACTAGCTGCTTTTTGGTTTGGCTTTCAGACGAAGAGCTAGGACTCATATCAGTATAATGTGATTGGTGTCAAGAAGCACTTCTGGGCCCAGTTGTTCAAAACTAACGATGTCGTTAGTTAATGATTCGTTAAAATTTTAATTGAGTGATATGCAAATATGCTAAAAAAATTTGCTGAAAAAATGTGAGTAGCTTTTGCAGTGCAAAAGCTACTCACATTTTTTCAGCAAAAAATATCAAAATATTGTGTATTGAAGCCGCTAAAACAGTTAACGAAATGACCTTAACGAGCTCATTAAGCTAATGACGCTTTGAACAACTGGGCGCAGATAGGAGCATGAAGTCCTAGGTTTGAATCCCTCTAGAGGTGGAATTCAGCCTATGAATGTATAGAGCTTTGTTGCACAAAGTCTTTCATTATTACCCTATCATTGTCTTAATATGACTTAAGTAATGTTGAAAGAGGTGAAAAAAACAAACTCATAGTATCATGTCACTGCAATGAGGCAGAACTATAAAAGAGAATCAGTTCCCACCATCACATCAAGACACTGTCATATCATGACGGAAAGATTCTTGAAAGTGATGTTACACCTGAACTGAAAATAAAAATATGTTGAAAAATAAATGATATTATATTGTAGCTACCGGTATAAATATTAAATGATGAAAAATGAACGTGTCCTTCGATATCCCAAATCTGAACAATATTCACCAATATCAGTGCAATAACCCTATATTCTTACAGCTTTTAGTTACTGGAATAAAACTGTACAAACGTAAATAAAACTTGTTATTTAAGTAAACTGTGTTGTGTGAAGACAGATCTAATTGGATCATCAAATAGCTCCAGATAAAACCTGTTCATCAACCAAAAAGTATAGATATTTTCCTTATTTCTCCACTAAAACAAATGCTATGGGTACTCATTAGAAGCACCTCAATGAGGTGCTTCCAATGAGTACCCACAACAAATGTTTTCATGGAGAAATGAGAAAACTGTCTTGATACTTCTCGTATCTAGTTATGACATACTAAGTGTAGATCCTGATGAGACGGCTCATTACGAGCCGTCTCATCAGGATCTGTACTGTTTGCAAAGGTATCTGTATTAGTCTGTTTCTGTCTAAAAACAAAAACAGAATGACAAAAAGTGTAGATCCTGATAATACTGCTGTTATGAGCCATCTGATCTGGAGCTTCACTGTTTGCAAAGGTATCTCTGTATTGGTGTGTTTCAGTCTAAAATTAAAAATAGAATGACAAAAAGTGTAGATCCAAATGAGACTGCTCCTTATGAGCCTTCAAAGGTTAATATGATTAAGCTGGGCCCCTTTTGTATTACAGGTGTCTGTGAACTTGTACCTTTGTCTTCTTATACCCTGCCACACGATAGTGGCAGGGTATTATGGTTTCATGTTGGACGTCCGTGTGTCTGTCCATCAGTCTGTCTGTATTTCATTTCTGGATGATAACTTGAGTAAACATCAATGGATTTTCACCAAAACTTGGTGTGTGCATTGATATTGTGGTGATCTGGTTTGGGATTGCTAATGGGCAAATTTCGTCAATGTTTGACAGAGTTATCTGCCCGCGACAAGATAATGGCAGGGTATTATGTTTAACGTCTTTATTTTTTTCTAGGAATCATTAGATGAGGTAACAGTGAAAGATATGTTGGAGGGAGACAACATGTACACCTGCTCTAAATGTCAGAAGAAAGTGAGAGCGGAAAAGAGGTAAGTAACCTAAGAACTAATCACAACTGCAGCAGACAACATTTTGATTTTTTTGTTGTTTTTTTTATTGTTTTTGTTGTTGTTTTTTTTTTGTTTTTTTGGGGTTTTTTTTAAGGCTTGACATATCATGTGAATTGTGAAATGCCAAGCCTTATTTATTCAGAAAAGTTATAAAAAAAAAAAAAAAAAAAAAAAAATAGAATGTCCTCTGCTACATTTTGCTAAGCCTTTAAGGATTGATAAAATGTGATCACCTTTTGTTGCAAGATACTGATGGATTTTAGCTATAGTTTAGTGGTCTGTTTAGTGATGTGGTTGGCTTCATTGAGGCTTCATTCTTTGTATGAGTGCCGGCCTCAGTGGCTCACTTGGATGCATGTTTGACTAGTGATCAGGAGGTTGCAGGTTTAACCCTCGCTGGTTCCAGCAACATTCTTTCGTGGAGATTGATCATGAAATATTTCTGCAGTCATTCTTTCCCTTTCACTGATTCAAGAAGGGCAGTTGTCAGTTTCTCGCAAAAGAATGTGCACAAGTATTGTTTAACGGTTTAGAGGACTAAGCCTACCGAGAAAAAGTGTGGTTAGGTAAACTGACCACACTGGACATGACCATAATGGGTCGACTGGGCTGTAAAACCTCAACACAAACAAACTTTGCACGAGCTTTTGAAATCACTTTTCACTCACACGCTTTATGAGCTTTTGAGATCTCTTTTCATTCACATGTTTTGCCACAGCATCCTTTCTTTTAAACTGCTGGGTGGATTCTAACTAAAACCCAAGTGAAGCTTACAGATAAAAATAATGAACAAGCTTTCAAACATATGACCACTGTCATTCATCCGTGATTGCTGACAAAACTAAAAATATAGAAAGTAATTTTTACTCCGCTGTCAAGCCGGCCTCGGTGGCTCAGTTGGATACGCCGTCCGACTGGAGACCAGGAGGTCGCGGGTTCAACACCCGCCAAGGTCGGCAACATTCTTTCGTGGAGATTGATCATGAAATATTTTCTACGGTCATTCTCTCCCTTCCGCTGTTTCAAGAAGGGCAGTTGTCAGTTTCTGGCGAAAGAATGTGCACAATACTGGTTAACCGCTTAGAGGACTAAGCCTGCCCAGTAAACGTGTGGTTAGGTAAACTGACCGCGCTCGACATGACCCCATTGGGTTGACTGGGCCGTAAAACCTCAACACAAACACAGACAAACTCCGCTGTCAAAATAGATGCAGGGAAACTTTATAACAACATAGCTACAGATAAGAGGGGGTATCCACATAATATTTTTCTTATTTCTTGACAAAAACATATGTTGTTTACTCATTAGAAGTGCCTCACCGAGGCGCTTCTAATGAGTATCCACAACATATGTTTTTGTTGAGAAATAAGGAAGATATCAGCATATTTCGGATGAAAAAAGCGCCTTATCTGTTGCTATGTAACAAAAGTGATTTCTTATACAAGGACCTTTACATGTGTGATTGTTCAGGTCCATCATCTAGTATGAGTACGACTTAATAGTAGAACTGGAAGAAATTTGACAGTAGTTTTATTTTCTAAATAATTAGATATTCTAATGCACTCGCGTATGTAACGCGACTTCTGATTGGATAATGTCAAAAATTTGCGACGGTATATTCTGCGATATACTGTCACAAATCCGACGTTGTCACGTAACGTCACTTCTCATTGGCTGGCATTTGGTTTTACGCAGCTCACAGCACTTGTCGTTTTGTGCAAATAGTACATTTTTTTCAATAGAAAAATGAATAAATGCATTAGAATGAGGATAACTGCATCAAATTTGTCATTTGGGGAGGTAAATTGGCGGTTTTACGGTCGCAAATTATGTTTTACGGCTCCGCTGATGCGTCACCGTAAAATGAAATTTCCGATCATAAAACCGCCGATTTACCTCCCCAAATGCCAAATTTGAATGCAGTTATCCCCTAATTGGTGGATCCTGGTATAGAGCAGCTTCCTTTCAGTCATTTGAAACAAATTGTTTATTGTTGAGCTGCCATTCAGTATTGCTAATGTAATAAAACTGAAAAACAATGAGTATCTTTATTAACCTTTCTCATACTGAATAAATTATGATGCCAGGCCCACTTCTATTTGTCAGCCAATCAGATTTCTTAATCCTGATTGTTGGTATAAATTCATGTACTGATTGACAAACAGTGCAGATCCAGATCAGTTGGCTTCTTCAAATCTGGATCTTCTTCCGATCTGGATCTACACCGTTTGCAAAGACAGGGCGTGTCTGGGTTCAGCAGGACAAGGGTTAACATTATTATGACATAGTCTGGCCAGACTTTGCGGGGATCTGCATTTGTACCTTTTAGAAATTAGTATTCAAAATAGCATAGCACACCCTGGTCAATATACATATCAATGATCAGGATCTTTATTGGTTGCATAAGGGAAAGGTTGTTTGTTGGGGGAGGGGAGGGGTGGGGGTGTTCACATTGGGTCTCATTTTAGCCAGGTCACATGAGTCATTTTTTTTTTTTTCACATTGGGTCTCATTTAAGTCAGATTTTTTTTTCACATTGGGTCTCATTTGAGCCAGGTCACATTAGTCAGGTTATTTTTTTTTCACATTGGGTCTCATTTGAGCCAGATCACATGAGTCGGATTTTTTTTCAGAGTTTTTACGTCCAGTGACATTCATTCACCAGGGAAAAGGTGTCATATGCAACTTTAGATCATCCTGGGCATCTGCACATACTCGTCAAGGCCTTCACTGTCCATTAATTCCAAGGCATGTAATGATTATGTGGTCAGGTGGTTTTTCCCCGGGTTCTCCAGTTTTGGCCCATCTTTGATGAACGTTCGGCTTGATATAAGTGAAATATTCTTGAAAGAGCAGTAAAACCCAAATAAAAAAAACAACAACAACAAAAAAACAGACAGCATAGATCAGACTCCGTGGATGCTGTTAAGACCCTTTTTGCTTGGCTTGCATCATTTAATGTATATTTTTCAGAGCATGTTTCAAGAAACTGCCAAAGATTATATGTTTTAACACGATGAGGTACACATTCAACATGGTTACGATGATGAAAGAAAAAGTGAACACTCATTTCTCATTCCCACTCCGACTGGACATGTCAAATTACATGGAGAAAAATCTTATCAGTTCCGATAAACTTCAACAAGGTAAATTTACATGCTTGTAAATCCAGATAAGAGGCAGATAGTCTTTTTTTTTTCTTTTTGTTTTTTTGATAAAAACATACAGTTGACTCTCCTGACTCTCAACTTGGCTTATCTCGAATTACCGCTTATCTTGTTAAAATCTGGTCTCTGTTTAAACAGGGAAATCTAACAACAGGTAATAAAATATTGTGGAAAAGAGGAGAAATTGCTCCTAAGGAGCAATTTCTCCTCTTTTTCCACAATATTTTGAATATATCTCTAACTTCAGAAGTCAGGATACATATTCACTTGTGAAATGTGGTAGTTTGATTTAATTTTTTTCCTCAATTCTGCAAATCTGATATGTTGATACCTCATAGTATTTCAGAGAGTCCCTTGACTGAGATAGCGAGCGTCGACTGTATGATGCAGATACTTAGTGAGGCACTTCTAGTGAGAACTCACAACGTATGTTTTTGTGAAGACATAAGAAAAATATTTGGTACTTTTTGGTTGGAAAAATAGCACATCAGGAGCCATGGTGTCTCTGTACAAGAACTGTAAAAACAGTTTGCATATTAAATACTGCTAATGGGTTTGTCTGGTCTGAAGAAATAGCCCAGCTCAGTAAATTTTGTAAATGTGTGCAAACTTACTAATGCATCAGAAGTAAATATATCATAAGCTTAGTACATTAGAAACCAGCACCCGTGGCTCAATTCTGTGTGCCTCCCAACTGGGCCCAGTTGTTCAAAGCATCGTTAGCTTAACGAGCTCATTAGGGGTCATTTCGTTAACTGTTTTAGCAGATTCAATATACAATATTCTGATATTTTTTGCTGAAAAAATGTGAGTAGCTTTTGCACTGCAAAAGCTACTCACATTTTTCAGCATATTTGCGTATCACTCGATGTAAATTTTAACGAATCGTTAACTAACGACATCGTTAGCTTTGAACAACTGGGCCCTGGTAATCAGGAGGTCAGCAACATTCTTCGATGGAGATTGATCATGAAAGAGTTTCTATGGTCATTTTCTTCCTTCTGCTGATTCAGTAAGGGCAATTGTCAGTTTCTGGCGAAAGAATGTGCACAAATACTGGTTAACCGCTCAGAGGACTAAGCCTACCCAGGAATTAAGTGATAATATAAACTAACTCGACATGACCTTAATTGGTTGACATAGCCCTAAAACCTCAACTCAAACAAACAAATTCAGTGCATTAGATATTGAGGAAAATTGTTGTCACAATAAATTAAAACCATGGCTTGTGTGGAGCTTATGATTAAAAGTCTGTCTGCTGTGGCAGGGTGCTTGTTTTTAGTTTGCCTAAATTTTAGGAAGCACTATTGTTAACATTTAACCACGCTATGGGCAGATTCAGCAGACAACAAACTGATGATAGTTTTCTTATTTTTCCCATAAACAGGATTTGACATTTCATGCAAACTGTCCCCAGACAGTTTGAATGAAATCTCAAATCCTGTTTTTGGGAAAACTAAAAAAAAAATATTGCAGAATGTCGTCTGCTGAAAACTTTACCCAGCATGCAAAGTGTTAAGAAGAGCAGAGCTATATGTACATGTATTTTTGTATCCTACCCTCCCCTCCAAGCCAGCCATGGGTGTTGGCATCACACTTTATTCAGTTAACATTCACATTTTTAAAGAGCTGTAAACCAAATTTCACTTTTAAAATGAGTGTCAGATCTTCATATATAATTTTTTTTTTACCAAGCTGATATGATTGTTTTCTGATTTTGTTTTGATTGAGATCTATTTTTGATAATATGTGTTTTCCTCTCTAAACTCCCATTTTGCATATAATGGCCCATTGTCTTACATTACAGATGATGAAGAGGAGGATGGTTTTATAGAGAAAGACCCGATCACAGCGGATGATGAATGTTATGAGTATGAGTTGATTGGGGTAACAGTTCACACTGGTACAGCAGATGGTGGACATTACTACAGTTTTATCCGAGACAAGATGAGCAAGTCAGAGTCGGGTCAGGATAAATGGTTAGTTCTGTTTTTATCTAGCCATCCCCTTTCCATAACAGGCTCTGAGGTTATAAAACTTTTGCCATGCTCAACTCAGCTGAGCATGAAATTTGTCCTGCTAATAAATCCCAAATTACTAATAACTGCAAATTCTTTCTTGCTAAATGTAGTTTAGCATGAAAATTTCTCTTCTGATAAATATGAAAATGCCAACTTTGCTTGGCATTTTCATATTGATTAGCAGAGAAAATTTCATGCTCAGCTGAGTAGAGCATGAAAAAAGTTTTATAACCTTGGGGCCTGATGTCCATAGATCTTTTGGAAAGTCATTTTTTACCTGTCGCTTTACTCAAAAGAAGTAAATTTGCAAATTTTTAGTTAATACAAAACCAATTGTCATAACTGCTTATGAACAAAAAATTTTATTCCAGTCATTGGTTTAAAAAAAATAGACAGTGTTGGTAGTTTGGATGCAGATTTTAAACAACTTCCACTTGTTCAAACTTTCTGAAATTTTCACTATTGTTATGGGACATCAATAATATAAAATTAGTGAAGAAAAACAAAAAAATACTTTTTAATAAAACACTTCCCAAAATCCAGTTTACTATAGAAATTGCATAGGTCAGACCCATAAAATTAATTTTGCGGTGAATATTTGAAAACTCAGCCCAGGAACAGAAATGACAAATGGTTTCTGATATTGTCAATCACAAATCAATTTTTCCATCTAGAATAAAACGGTGAATGAAAAAATGGTCTTTCCTAAGGATGTCGAAAGCAGATTAGATAAGAAGAGTAACAAGATAAATATTTTAGTCACAGCATGAGATTTCCAACAATTTGGCATTCAGACCATTGTAGACTAAGATCAGCCTTTGCAGCAGTCCTTTTAGCTTAGAGGCTTAGCTTTTTTCTAAGGGTAGCAGACAATAAAAGCCAGCCTCGGTGGCTCAGTTGAATGCACGTCCGACTGGTGATCAGGAGGTTGCAGGTTCAACCCCTGCCAGGTCGGCAACATTCTTTCGTGGAGATTTGATCATGAAATATTTTCTAGGGTCATTCTCTGCCTTCGGTGATTCAAGAAGGACAGTTGTCAGTTTCTTTCGAAAAAATGAGCACAATACTGGTTTACCACTTAAAGGACTAAGCCTACCCAGTAAAAGTATAGTTAGGTAAACTGACCACGCTCAGCATGATCCCAGTGGGTTGACTGGGCTGTAAAACCTCAACACAAACAAACTTACAATAAAAAGAAAGTCCAGGCGACCAGGGCCCAGTTGTTCAAAGCTAACGACGTTGTTAGTTAACAATTCGTTAAAATTTAGATTGAGTGATATGCAAATATGCTGAAATATTTTGCTGAAAATATGTGAGTAGCTTTTGCAGTGCAAAAGCTACTCACATTTTTTCAGCAAAAAATATCAGAATATTGTATATTGAATCCGTTAAAACAGTTAACGAAATGACCCTTAACAAGCTCGTTAAGCTAACGACGCTTTGAACAACTGGGCCCAGGAAAGGCTCTGATGAGACTGTGCATTTGAATAGGCTGCTCTGAGCCTTTGCTGGTTGCACATGCCATTTTGTTGGAATTTCCTGAGGCGGCTCATTTCACTTACTATTCTACAAAAAAACAAAACAAAAAAAATGTGGCTACCCATTGAGGGGCTTCTAATGTGTACCTACATTACGAAAACATGCCTATTCAAATATATAGAAAATTTCACCTCCAAAAACTGAAAATTTTCAGATAAAAAACTTTGATATTTTTCATATTTCTGCTCAAAACATAGATTGTGGGTACTCGTTAGAAGCGCCTCGGAGAGGGAGAGGCGGTTCTAACGAGTACCCACAATCTATGTTTTGGAGCAGAAATAAGAAAAATAATGTATACCCCTGTAAACCCCAGTTTTACTATATAAAAGTGGGGTATAAGGGGGTCAAAATTATATAAGTATGTTTTCGTGATGACATGTTTTCATCGAGAAATAAGCAAAATATAAAACCTTTTTGAATAAAAAAAGTGCCCTGTCCAGGAAAAGTGTGGTTAGGTAAACTGACCATGCTCAACATGACCCTAATGGGTTGACTGGGCCATAACGCCTCAGCTCAGTCAATCAGTCATTAAAAAAAGTGCCTTATCTAGCGATATGGAAAGCAGATCTAAATGAGCATCTGTGTTAACAAAGGGCTGTCTCTTAACAGAGATTGCGAAGTGTCCACATGACAAAACACTTGCAATTGCAAATGCAAAAGCTACTCACATTTTTTCAGCAAAAATATTAGCATATATGCTATATTTAATGATCAAAGTTTTAATGATACGTTAACTAACGACATCATTAGTTTTGAACAACTGGGCCCTGAATGTTATGGGTACATACAGTACAGCTCAAGTGCTTTTTCAAAATCCCCCCCGAGCCGGTGGGGAGAGGATTCAAGTGGGAAGGATTAAATTTTAGTATCCCACGGTGGTTTCTTCCGGGCTGGTGGATTGGCTGCGTTCCCGCGGTAAAAATCGCCTGATAAAATTACTTTTGAACAGGTAAAATTCGAAGCGATTATGACAGGCAACTGAAACAGCCGCGGGGGCCACGCGGTGTTTCCGCGATGATATGTGAAAGCTGTTTCCAAAGGGGCTTGGCTAAGCCAGTCGTACTTTTCGGCATGTTTCGGTTGAACATGACCAAACTGCCAAAATGATCAAAATCAGTTCTTTCAACTCAATGTGTGACAGCAATTAACAAATTTTGATTGTCAGCATTCCCATTCACCGTACCACAGTACGTGATTCACGTAGAGAATCTGCCATGAGCGTTCAGAATTGTTGGTATCTGCGTACACAAAATGTACCGCAAATTTGGTGCACATATAAATTGCAACATTCGTACATCCTGCTTGAATCCGTTTTCTCTCATTGCATCCTTTTGAATATTAATAAAGCATCGAAACACTGGGACTGCTGGTGGACAATAACGAATGTGTATGACCAGTGCATAGAAACGGATTGAAGATCGTTACGGCAATCACTGAATGTAATTATATTCTTACTGACAGGGATGAGGTGTTAATAGGTTATTGCGTATGGACTTTTTCGCATTATCCAGTCACTGACAACCGTGTGGTTTATATCCGAGAGGGATATCTTGATTGTTCATTACCTAGCAAAACACGTGGTCGGTTTGAAACCCTTCAACAAAGATGTCCCAAGCTAGCATTCTGAGCATCTTAAGCTCAAACTTAGCGGAGAAAGGGGGGCAAAAGCGCAAATCTTCAGGTTTTTTTTACTGAAGGCCCCTCCGCCACCAAATCACTGAAATGCTTAGGGCCATCGGAGATTAATGTGTCCACCTCTGAGGCATTATTCGTGTTTTTTGTCCCCCGCCTTTTCGAAGAAAAGCGAGGGGACATAGTATTCGGCTTTCCATGGTGCGTGATTCGTGGTGCGTGGTTTCGAGTTTATAGTAGGTACCTTGTGAGCGCAACTCCTCCTACAGTTTTTAACCAATCCTTCTGAAATTTTACAGTTGTCTTCATCATGGTCTGAAGATGTGCATGTGCGTTTTAAAGAATCCTTAAATTTTTTTTTTTTTCACTTTTTTTCACATTTTTAACTTAGACATTTTTTGCATGGTTCCAAGTCAGTAGTAGGTACCATATGAGCACAACACCTCGTACAGTTTTATACCGATCCTTTTGAAACTTTACAGGTGTTATAATCATGGTTTGAAGATGTGCATTTGCTTTTTACAGAGTCCTTAAATCATTTTTAGCTCGCCTGTACGAAGTACAAGAAGAGCTATTGTAGTCACCCCGGTCGTCCGCGTTTGCGTTTTCGTTTGCGTTCCCGTTCCCGTTCCCGTCACACTGCGTTAAAGTTTTTCAAATGCTTATATCTCAACAGTCACTCCTCACAGAGGCATCAAATTTGGAACTTAGGTACCTTGGAGGGTCTTCTGAGATTCCAAGAGAATAAACCCCTGGGTTCATGCCCCTGGGTGGGGCTAGGGGTCAGAATCTAGGACACCTTTGTAATACTGTGTTAAAGTTTTTCAAATTCTTATATCTTGACTTTCACTCCTCATAGAGCATTCATATTTAGAATTTGGGTACCTGGAGGAGTCTTCTGAGATTCCAAAAGAACATACCCCTGGGTTCATACCTCAGGGTGGGCCTTGGAGTGGAGCTAGGGGTCAAAATCTAGGACACATTTGTAAAATCTTATATGCCTACAGGTTATAGACACAACTGGTTATACATCAGCTAACTATGTGACATCGGTTTAAGTGTAAGAGAGTGAAGGTCATGTTGACCTACATTTTACGGTCCAGGTCACCTAGATTTCACGGTCCAGTGATTTTGCCTTATATCTTGAATACTATTTGTTGGATAAATGTCACACCTTGGATATTTCTTCCATGTGACCCAATGAATGACCACTTACTATATCTAGGTCATTGTGACCTATATTTCATGGTTCAGTGATTTTGCCTTATATCTTGAATACTATTTGTTGGATAAATGTCACACCTGGGATATTAGTTCCTTGTGACCCGATTATTGACGTCAAAATATATCTCTGTTGGTGTGACCTATATTTCATGGTTCAGTGATTTTGCCTTATATCTTGAATACTATTTGTTGGATAAATGTCACACCTGGGATATTAGTTCCATGTGACCCAATGAATGACCACTTACTATATCTAGGTCATTGTGACCTATATTTCATGCTTCAGTGATTTTGCCTTTTATTTTTATTACTATTTCATGGAGAATTGTCATCCCTGGATTATTATATCTATGTGACAAAATGATTTACATACAAATACATCAAGGTCAGTGTGACCTATATTATATGGCTTAATGATAAAAATGTTACAATATAAAATGTACCCAGCAGGCGAGGTACGCTGTCCTACGACAGCTCTTGTTTTTTTCACTTTTTACACATTTTTAACTTAGACATTCTTTGCATGATTCCGAGTCAGAAGCAAGTACCTTGTGAGCACAACTCCTCCTACAGTTTTATACTGATCCTTCTGAAACTTCACAGGTGTCTTAATCATGGTCTGAAGATATGCATGTGCTTTTTACAGAATCTTGAAATAACTTTTATACTTTTTTTTTCACATTTTTAACTTAAACCTTTTCATTCTTCAGTACTATGAAAGTGTATATAAAGTAGGTACCTTGTGAGCGCAACTCCTCCAACAGTTTTAAACCGATCTTTCTGAAATTTTACATGTGATTTTATTATGATCTGGAGATATGCACGTGCTTTTAACAGAACCCTTCAATTTTTTTTTTTTTTTTTTTTTTTTTTTTTTTGTCGTAGGACAGCGTAGCTCGCCTGCTGGGTACATTTTATATTGTAACATTTTTATCATTAAGCCATATAATATAGGTCACACTGACCTAGATGTATTTGTATGTAAATCATTTTGTCACATAGATATAATAATCCAGGGATGACAATTCTCCATGAAATAGTAATAAAAATAAAAGGCAAAATCACTGAAGCATGAAATATAGGTCACAATGACCTAGATATAGTAAGTGGTCATTCATTGGGTCACATGGAACTAATATCCCAGGTGTGACATTTATCCAACAAATAGTATTCAAGATATAAGGCAAAATCACTGAACCATGAAATATAGGTCACACCAACAGAGATATATTTTGACATCAATAATCGGGTCACAAGGAACTAATATCCCAGGTGTGACATTTATCCAACAAATAGTATTCAAGATATAAGGCAAAATCACTTCACCATGAAATATAGGTCACAATGACCTAGATATAGTAAGTGGTCATTCATTGGGTCACATGGAAGTAATATCCCAGGTGTGACATTTATCCAACAAATAGTATTCAAGATATAAGGCAAAATCACTGGACCGTGAAATCTAGGTGACCTGGACCGTAAAATGTAGGTCACCATGACCTTCACTCTCTTACACTTAAACCGATGTCACATAGTTAGCTGATGTATAACCAGTTGTGTCTATAACCTGTAGGCATATAAGATTTTACAAATGTGTCCTAGATTTTGACCCCTAGCCCCACTCCAAGGCCCACCCTGAGGTATGAACCCAGGGGTATGTTCTTTTGGAATCTCAGAAGACTCCTCCAGGTACCCAAATTCTAAATATGAATGCTCTATGAGGAGTGAAAGTCAAGATATAAGAATTTGAAAAACTTTAACACAGTATTACAAAGGTGTCCTAGATTCTGACCCCTAGCCCCACCCAGGGGCATGAACCCAGGGGTTTATTCTCTTGGAATCTCAGAAGACCCTCCAAGGTACCTAAGTTCCAAATTTGATGCCTCTGTGAGGAGTGACTGTTGAGATATAAGCATTTGAAAAACTTAAACGCAGTGTGACGGGAACGGGAACGCAAACGCAAATGAAAACGCAAACGCGGACGACCGGGGTGACTACAATAGCTCTTCTTGTATTTCGTTTTTTTCACTTTTTACACATTTTTAACATAGACATTCTTTGCATGATTCTGAGTCAGAAGCAAGTACCTTGTGAGCACAACTCCTCCTACAGTTTTATACTGATCCTTCTGAAACTTCACAGGTGTCTTAATCATGGTCTGAAGATATGCATGTGCTTTTTACAGAATCTTGAAATAACTTTTATACTTTTTTTTTCACTTTTTTAACTTAAACCTTTTCATTCTTCAGTACTATGAAAGTGTATATAAAGTAGGTACCTTGTGAGCGCAACTCCTCCAACAGTTTTAAACCGATCTTTCTGAAATTTTACATGTGATTTTATTATGATCTGGAGATATGCACGTGCTTTTAACAGAACCCTTCAATTTTTTTTATTTTTTTTTTTTCCACATTTTTAACTTCAATTTTTTTCCTGCTTCAATACTTAGTTAAGTGATACAGGACCAATGGTCCTCTGGTTAACTTTTTTTTTTTTTCTGGTTAACTTACTCATTTTTAACATCTCAAATAAAAATAAGGCGGGGACATTAATTCCCTATGGAATTTGCTTGTTTTTTTTTTGTTTTTTTTTTTCCGGGACCATGCTCGTTGATATGCAAATAAAAGCCTCTAAGAAAGCAGAAGCGCCCCTTTAAGTACCCGAGTACAAGGTAAAAAATAAACAAACAGAAAATGCATTATTTTTTTCTTGTTTTATTCATTAGTTCTTTTTTTTTTTCTTGTTTTTTTTTTTTTCTTGTTTTTTGTTTTTTTTTTATTAATCTCTAGGTAGAAATATTTCCGTATTTATTCAGCAGCAAATCAGCCGAATGATCCATAAGCAAAATAAAGGTTCCAATTTCCTCCCCATGCAAACTTGGAAAATTCGGAGCTGTCAATCATTCTGACGTCACTAATCTTTCATTGTGAGCTCACCAGGATAAACTTTTGCCCACTGCAGAGTTCTACAGGTAAGTGGGTGTTTTCGCGGAGGGAACGCGGTGGGCGAAAAATCTGTCACGGAGGGAATTGGAGTGGGGTATCAGGAGGATCTGCGGTGGGCTAAAAACTCAACCCCACCGGTTGGGGGAGATTTTGAAAAACCACTTGAGCTGTACTGTATTAGAAGTGCCTCAGATTGGCACTTTAAATGAGCACGGACAACATACATTTCCATGGAAATAAGAAAAATATTATCTGGATACTCCTCTTATCTGGAGCTATGATATTTATTAGCTCACCTGAGCACGAAGTGCTCATGGTGAGCTATTGTGGTCAGTCAATGTCCGTCGTGCGTCGTCCATCGTGCGGCGTCAACAGTTGCTTTACAAAAAGCCTACTCCTCCTACACCCCTGGGCCAATTGACTCGATAATTGGTAGGAAGCATTGGGGTGACCTGTAGATCAAAAATAGCTAAAATCGTGCTGATCGGAAATCCAAGATGGCCGCCATCTTGAAAATCTGTTTTTTGCTTATTCTCAAAAACCGAAAGGCCAATTGACTCCAAACTTGCTAGGAAGCATCGGGGTGACTTGTAGATAAAAAATTGCTAAAATCATGCCGATCGGAAATCCAAGATGGCTGCCATGGCAGCCATTTTGAAAATCTATTTTTCGCTTCTTCTCCTGAACCCAAAAGCCAATTGACTCCAAACGTGGTAGGAAGCATTGGGGTGACTTGTAGATCAAAAATAGCTAAAATCGTTCCAAACTTCCTAGGAAGCATAGGTGTGACATGTAGATAAAAAATAGCTAAAATTGTGCCTATCGTAAATCCAAGATGGCCGCCATGGTGGTCATCTTGAAAATCTATTTTTCGCTTCTTCTCCTAACCCCAAATGCCAATTGACTCGAAACTTGGTAGGAAGCATCGGGGTGACTTGTAGATCAAAAGTAGCTAAAATCGTTCGAATCGTAAATCCAAGATGGCCCCCATGGTTGCTATCTTGAAAATCTATTTTTCTCTTCTTCTCTTGAGCCGAAAGGCCTGTTGACTCCAAACTTGGTAGGACACATCAGGGTAACTTGTAGATCAAAAGTAGCTAAAATTGTGCTGATTGGAAATCAAAGATGGTCGCCATGGTGGCCATCTTGAGAATCTTTTTTTCGCTTCTTCTCCTAGACACAAAAGCCAATTGACTTGAAACTTGGTAGGAAGCATATAGACTTATAGATTGAAATTGGCTACAATCGTTCCGATTGGAAATCAAAGATGGCTGATCTTGAAAATCTGTTTTTCACTTCTTCTCCTGAACTAAAAGGCTTATTGACTTTAAACTAGGTAGGAAGCATCAGGGTGACCTGTAGATCAAAAATAGCTAAAATCATCCCTATCAGAAATCCAAGATGGCTGCCATGACAGCCATCTTGAAAATCTGTTTTTTGCTTCTTCTCCTGAACTGAAAGGCCATTTGATTTGAAAGTTGGTAGGAAGCATTTGGGTGACTTGTAGATCTAAAATAGCTTAAATTGTTTGGATCGGAAATCCAAGATGGCCGCCATGGCGGCCTTCTTGAAACTCTTTTTTTCGCTTATTTTCCTGAACCAAAGGGCCAGTTGAGTTGAAAATTGGTAGGAAGGATTGGGATGACTTGTAGATATAAAAATAGCTAAAATCGTTCCAATCGGAAGTCCAAAATGGTGGCCATCTTGAAAATCTAGTTTTCCCTTCTTCTGAACTGAAAGGCCAATTGACTCGAAACTTGATAGGAAGCATTGGGGTGACTTGTAGATGAAAAAAAAACTCAAATCTTTGCGATAAGGAATCCCAAATTGCGGCTATGATGGCCATCTTGAAAATTTTGTTTTGAACTTTTTCTCCTGAACCGACTCGAGGTTCATTGAAAGTATCGAGGTGACTTGTAGATCAACAGTAGCTAAAATCATTCTGATTGGAAATCCAAGGTGGCTGCCATCTTGTTTATGGTTATTATATTTCCCTGCTACTGTGCTGTTTACATGTATAAAATCATGATTCTTCAGAAACCAATTAGCCAATTGCCTCCAAATTTCACATTGATCCTACTGTTGAAATGTGATTGAGAGTTTGTTCAAATGATCATGCTCCATTGACTGTCATGCCATATATAATATTCTTCTTCAAAATTAAGAACTGCTTAAAGGTTGATCTTTTCATTAGCTGCGATGACAGGACTGGAAAAATGTTGCATAACATCTGCATATCTGCAGTGGCCATGTCACTCAGGTGAGCGACCCGTGGCCAGTGGGCCTCTTGTTTATATCTATGATAGGTCTTTGTTGCAGAGAATTATCAAACTATTTCAATGTTTTTAGCCTAGAAATAACAATTTATCAACAGCCATATTTGTTCCCAAGATCGTTATACTATTTTCACGTTGTCCATCTGTGTCGGTTTGTCCATCTGTTTTGTTTTTGGGGTGTGGGGTGGGAAGGGCTGCATTTTTTGTGATGTTTCAGGGTTTTTTTTCCCTTTCTTTTTTGCAGGTTTTTATTTAATGATGCAGAAGTTAAGCAATTTGATCCTAATCAGATAGCAACAGAATGCTTTGGAGGAGAAATGACAGTAAGATTTTGTTTCTTTTTTGTCTTGCCAGTAATCTGTTTTTCCTCATGCCTTCCCCTATTCCCCCACTCCTCTAAATACAATGCATGCTAACCCTGTTTTAACTCTCTCTGTCAGATAAGGTAACTGCAGTATTCCCTTCTATGACCAGATCACCTCTTGAAACTTAACAGACAGAGAGTGATAGAAAAAGGGAATCTAAGTGTGAAAGTCATTGCAAGATTTTGGAGATGTTCCTGGTTTAAGGGTGATTTATGCATAATATTAGAAAGGTTTAATGGTAACATAATCCCATGCAAACCTTTTAAATAAATGAAAAATTACAAAGTTTCACTTCTGTAGATAAACAGAGTGTTGCCATAGGTCTAGATAAGAGAGGGTATCAGGTAAATATTTTATTTATTTCTCCACGAAAACATATGTTGTGGGTACTCATTAGAAGCACCTTGGCAAGGCACTTCTAATGAGTGCCCACAATATATGTTTTCGTGGAGAAATAAGAAAAATATCAATATGATTGGATTGAAAAAAGCATCTTATCAAGAGCTATGGTGTCTCCATTAAATTTAAGGTATTTTGTGCCCAAATGTAAGTAAGTGATCACAAGAATGTAGAATTTTCATTGTAAAATATGGAAGATATTGCAGAAAGTTCTTCTTATTCATTTTCTAGCAACTAGCAAAAGAATGTGCACAATTACTAGTTAACTGCTTAGAGGACTAAGCCTGGCTAGGAAACCTGAGGTTAGATAAACTGTCTGGCTCGACATGTCCATAATAGTGTTGACTGGGTCGTTAGACTCCAAACCAACCAATCTTCTTATCAGTACATTTTACTGGCACAACCAGTAGGGATTTGAATTTTTACAGTATATTCTTTAAGCCATACCAAGAGAAAAGCTATCTTTGAGCACATGCAAAGTACAAATACAGTCGAACTTCGATGGCTTAAACCCCTTTGGGACCATGAAAATTTGTTCGAGACAGCGGTAGTTCGAGCCACGGAGGGTTACTATTAGTGCCATACCTGGAGGCATAATGGAGATAATTGTGGGATATCTTTTCTGTGTTCTATATTATAAACGTATGTTGTGTATACTCATTAGAATTGCCTCATTGAGGCAATTCTAATGAGTGCACACAGCATACATTTGCAAGAGAAAAGAAGAAAATCTCCCTAAATTATCCGTATATCGTATTTGGAGGAAATCCCTGCGGACTCAAGAACGTGTTCAACTCATCGATGGTAAATGAGCCATGGGGGTTCGAGCCATTGAAGTTCTACTGTATGCAGATTCAAATTGTTCTGTGAAGTCTCATCACAGTCTTAGTATTTTGTCAGTATTCTGCAGGATCCAGTGATCTGACAAAGAGGACGGTGAAGACTCTGATCAGACTGTTAAGATGCATAGGCTGATCTTGGCCATCTTTGTTCATATAAGCTTATTTTATTATACTCTTGTTCTCTTTGTTTACAGAGTAAAACTTACGACTCAGTCACAGACAAGTTCATGGATTTCTCATTTGAAAAAGTAAGTTTCAGTCTTTTGTCTCAGGCGAATAAATACTCTTTAATGGGAATCATTCCTGTCTAAATTGCTTTTGTCTCCCTTTAAAAGGGGCCTATTCTAACAGGTAAGAATTTGCTCCCCTTGGGGAGCAAATTCTTACCTTAGACCCCTTTTCAAGAGGGGGTTGGGGTGCAGGAAAGCAAACAGGAAGTGATTAAAGTTATCTCTCTCGTGAAAATTTACAAAGCGTATCAATTCCCCTTAACCCTTGTCATGCTGAATAAATTAAGATGCCACACCCACTTCTAATTTTCAGCCAATCAGATTACTTGATCCACTTTGTTGATATAAATTCAAATGCTGAATGGCAAACAGAGCAGATCCAGATCAGTTGGCTTCTTCAGAAGCCAACTGATCTGGATCTACACTGTTTGCAAAGGCAGGGCATATCCGGGTTCAGCAGGACAAGGGTTAATTTGTAGAGAAATCTCCCTACTCAGCTTTCTCTTTTTATTATAAGCCACCTCAAGCAGGAGCCCAGATCAGCTGGCACATCTGCACATATAAAATAGATCAGTCAGGGCATCTGCACAGTTTAATCAGGGTCGGTCTCAGGGATGTTAGTGTTTTCAACTATCGATGACTATCGGCGATTATCTCTTCAACTATGGATAGTATTGATAGTTTTTGTCCCTGTAGATTTTCTCCTTCTGTAATACCATTCTGAAGCTTTTTTGTGTAACTTAACAAAGTGTGAGAACATAACGGATTTCTGTTTTGAAAAAAATATTTGTTAAAATGGTGGCAAAGCTGATATTTTAGAGGGCAGTAATGTTCTGTATCTTTACAGGTAGTTTGGTTTTATAAAGTCAACAAATTTCATCAAAAATTGTGCGATTTGGAGATGATGGTAGTATCGTGATGCATCATGATATTAAACCCCTGATAGTGATAGTATCCTGATAGGGCTATCTCTGATAGTGATAGTATCGTGATAGTCATAATGTGGCATAATAGTCGGTCTATTTCACTTCTCAGTATCTACATGTAGACCTTGTAGATTTTAAGATGGAATGTTAGAGACATGATTTGAAAAATTAATTGTATATTTAGAGTAAATATGTTTTTTTTGTTTTTTTTTGTGCTTATAATGGCTTCTTGGCTTATACCATAACAACCCTAAGTATTTGGAGTAAAAGGCTTTACAGACAGTGTAGACCCAGATCAGACACTGCATTCTGCAGCATCTGATCAGGGGCCACACTGTTTGCCATACAGATAACAGTATGTTAGACTCATCAGCAGGTGTTAGAATGTACTACAGTCGAACTTCAATGGCTCGAACATCTTTGGGGCCATGGATATTTGTTCGAGATATGGGTAGTTCCACTGAGGGTTAATCATGGCACCAGGTCAGGAAGCAAACAGCGATAATTTAGGGAAATCTTTTCGATTTTCTATACAATAATTGTATGTTGAGTGTACTCATTAGAATTGCCTCATTGAGGCACTTCTAATGAGGACACACAACATACAAACTCATGATAGAATAAGAAAATTTTCCTAAATATTTGTTTTCTTGAGTTATCAGAAGAATTTTGTAGGGACTCAAAAACGAGTTCGAGTAAGCCATTGTGAAAGAGCATCAGTGTTCAAGCTATTGAGGTTTGACTGTATTTCAAATTTTTGGACAAGTATGGTAAGTAGAT
This sequence comes from Anodontia alba, assembly GCA_964016985.1. NCBI lineage: Eukaryota > Metazoa > Mollusca > Bivalvia > Lucinida > Lucinidae > Anodontia > Anodontia alba. The sequence goes on along the minus strand of OZ024823.1, from coordinate 50,872,660 downwards.
AAAGTGTCCCAAATCTTAGAGTTAGTACAGTATATTTTCACTTATTTACACAGACAAACAGTGCATACATGCTGTTTTATGAGAGATGTCCTGTAAAAACAAAGGAACAAGTGGAAAAGGAAGAGGAGATTCAAGAAAAAGAACCAAGTAAAAAGTTCAACTTCGAACTGTCAAAGGAATTAGAACAAGTAAGTACATGATTATTATGTACCCTTCACTACTACTGCCACCATAGGTGGATGGGAACACACAGTATCCTCAAAGTAACCACCTGTGGCTCTGTTTCAGTGTCTGCCCAGACCTTCATCCAACCTGGATATTTCTGTATTCATGTGCTGTGTGATTCCAGGTGTTTGGCAACAAGATATAGCTAAAAATAATCATTATGTGTGTGTGTGGGGTGGGGGGGAGGGTGCACACGCGTGTAAAGGCCTAGGTGAAATCTGCCTGTGCAGCCAGGATCTTTACATTTGGCATGCACATTTGAACTTAACTGCAAACTAGGAACTAAGAGTTATGTTCAGTTTTCAGTTTTCAAGCACTTCTAGCACATTTAAATTCAGCTTAATAGTTAAGCTGGATTAGATTGTAAATATTGGGTATTTTATTTTTAGGATTTAAACAACACTTATTTAAGTCTGCTTTTTCATGTTATAGGTCAGTCCCGTTAGTACTCGCATTGTTAATACGTGAATATGAATATAACACGGGTGGGTCATGCCTCCCAATTTGTTTTCCAATTGGTCCCAGTTTCCCTACCCACTAGATCAAAGTAAAAAAAAAATGTGATTTTATTTTTCTAGAGCTTTGATCTGCAGAAAAGGACCAAAATAGTTTTTTTCTTTACAGATGCTTATAATCCCTTAACCCGTAAAGCACCAATCACAACTGCAGCAGAAAACAATTTTACTTTTATGTATTTTTTTTTTTTTTTCAGAGAATAGTCTTGACATTTCAGGTGAATTATCTGCCAAGCAGATGCTTCACATGAAATGTCATGACTTACTTCCCTGAAAAAAAATAAATAAATAAAAAAATTAAAATGTTGTGTGCTACAATTTTTGGCTCAGCACTTTAAGGGTTAGTCTAAACTGTTGCTAATGGTAAATGCCCTCATGTCATGTATGAGATCAAAGAATGCCGAAAGCTTTGATGTTAGCGTAGGTTGTGAACACATCTAACCATTAAAGAGCTAAGCAAAATTTGCGGTAGGCAACAATCTTAATTTATTTTTTCTATTTTCAGAGGAAACAAGTTGACATTTTATGTGAATTGTCTGCTTGGCAGCTGAATCACATGAAATGTCATGACTTGTTTACTCTTGCAAATAAAGAAAAAAAAAAAGTCAAAATTGTTGTCTGCTGTAGTTGTGATTGGCGCTTTAAAGGTTAAGGGATGTATATAGATGTCAGAGCTGCTGAAAAGAAAAAAAAGCCAGAGAGTGTAAAACTTATAACTTCATAAACCTTTAAAGCACCAGTCACAGCTGCAGTAAAAAACAATTTTACGTATTTTTTTTTCCGAGAATGAAGTCTTGAGATTTCCTGTGAATCATCAGCTAAACTAGCTGATGATTCACATGAAATGTCAAGCTTATTTTCTCTAAAAATAAATAATAATAAATAAAAAAAAATCAAATGTTGTCTGCTACAAATTTTGCTTGGCGCTTTAAGGGTTAATTTATTGGCTGTTATAAATGTGTCATTGTTACCTATTTGTATTCTCAAGATAAGCATATCATGGTTGACCAATCTGATAGCCTGTATACCTGATGTAATTTACTGTCACTGAGAAGGCATGCAGAATGGCGTATAAACGGTGTTTAAATTAACATGTGACTTGTAAACACTTGATAGCCACGGGATTAGTCGCCAAGTAAAACTGGTGGCGGCCATTGCACTCGCGGTAATATTACCTGATTTTGTCACATGATTTATGCAACAAAAAGGTATTTTAGGATGTTCTAAAAGTTTTAAATGACAGGCACTTCTTTTGTCCATTCCCTAGGACACCTTTAAAAATAAATGATGTATATATGTGTGTCCCGATGCATCTCAACATAAATATGGTCCGACCAGTCAGCTCTGAAGCTACTACTTGCCCTGCCAATAACGGGGTCTGGATTTGTGCATCCCCACCAGCGAGTAGTAACGGGACTGACCTGTAGTTTTGATTTTTACTATTGTCCGAGGATTTCCATATCAAGATTATTTCACTTGTCTGTCTAAAAATGGTCAGTTTAGTGAGTGTCAGATTGTAAATTAATTAACTGGCGTTTGTTTATCGCTATGTCATTTAATCAATGTCATTACTGGTGAAGGTCAATTTCTATGCTTGAAAGAAATTTTTATTCAAATTTTAGAATGTGTATGGCAAGGAGAATATTTGTGGCTATTATGGTATGATCTTCATTTGCAAACTGTTTTGTTTTCAGTGGATTTGGCAGGACAACATGCAGTTTCTTCAAGATAAGAACATCATAGAACACACCTACTTCGAGTAAGTTGGAACAGTTACTGTTCTATATCATTTAAATGAGCTTGTGTGTGGAAATACAAGGCACACACAAAAGTCCTAGATCAGCATGTACAGTCTGGTTAGTGACTTCTACATTAATGCACAGACCCAAAAAATGAAAAACTACAGACAACCCTCTTTATACCGACACTCAATACAAAGACAAAATTCGTTGTAATGACAATTTTACTGTCACAAAACCATCACTTAGGTAACACTTAGTCACAAATCATGCAAGAATATTGTATTTAATACTTTAAAGAAACATATGTTTTGGATATTTGTTAGAATCGCCTCAGCGAGGCAATTCTAAGGAATATCCAAAACATATGTTCTGTGACAAAATAAGAACAAAACAATATCTTTCTTACATATCATTCTGTCCAATAAGGATTCTTTAAAACAGCAAATTTATTATAATGGCAACATCTTTGGGAACAATTATTGTTGTTGTAATGAGGGTTCAGTGTACTTGTGATTGAGGACTCTGGTTCATCACTCTAGACAATGTGTACCCAGATACATATTTTCCTTATTCCACCATGAAAACATATTTTGGGGTGCATATTAGAATTGCTTCATGTTTTAAGGAAGAAATAAGAAAAAATTACATCAAAATCATCATTTTACCTGGAACCACTGTGCTTTCAACATCACTTGAAATTATTGTTTTGCTTGGCATTTTGCTCAAATTGCAAAAGTTTATTTGTCATAGGTAGTATCTTTTTAGGAACCGGTTGACATTCCCACTTCTGTGCTCTGTTCTCAAATTTTGTGCTAGAATTTAATTTATACGGCCTAAGTTTGGCCTGACCTATACAATTTCTACAGTAAGCTGATTATCTGGGAAAATTTATAAGAAAATATTGTTTACTTTGTTTTTTTTGTTTGTTTTTTTTATTATAGATGTCCCAGAGTGACATTGTGAAAGTTTTGAAGATTTTGAACAAGTGGAACTTGTTGAAAGCCTGCCTCCAAACTTCCAAACCTTATCTTACAAGAGAACATTTAGTGATAAATCTATTTATGCAGCATTTTAATGCTTAGCAGGCTACATAAATATTTTAGCAGAAAACATTTTTAAATAGTTCTCTTATTTTTCCCAGAAAATAGACCTGTGGAGACAATTTGCATGAAATATTAAGGCCTATTGTCTGGGAAAATAAAAAAAAAAACATTGTCAGTTTGTCATCTGCTGAATAAACCCAGAGAGTGGTAAAGGTTAAAACCTTTTTTCATGCTGCAACAGACCATTAGCATATATTTTAAATATTTTCAGAAAAAAACAAAAAAAAAACATAAACCCTTTCATCCCTAAGTTTCTGTTGACATTTCCACTCTTGAAATTGGACTTGTCCACCACTGCAAATACGGGTTTCAGTCTAAAATTGAAAACGGAATGACAAACAGTGTAGATCCTGATGATATGGCTTGTTACAAGCCATCACAACTGGATCTGCACTGTTTGCAAAGATATCTATTGGTATGTTTCAGTCTAAAATCAAAAACAGAATGACAAAAAGTGTAGATCCTGATCAGACGGCTTGTTACAAGCCATCTCAACTGGATCTGTACTGTTTGCAAAGGTATCTGCATTGGTCTGTTTCAGTCTAAAGTCAAAAACAGAATGGCAAACAGTATAGATCTTGATGAGATGGCTTATTATGAGCCGTCAGCTGGATTTCACTGTTTGCAAAGGTATCTATATTGGTCTGTTTCTGTCTAAAAGTAAAAACAGAATGACAAAAAGTGTAGATTCTGATGAGACGGCTGGTTATGAGCCATCTCATCAGGATCTGCACTGTTTGCAAAGGTATCTGTATTGGTCTGTTTCTGTCTAAAATTAAAAACAGAATGACAAAAAGTGTAGCTCCTGATCAGACAGCTCATTACAAGCCATTTCAACTGGATCTGCACTGTTTGCAAAGGTATTTGCATTGTCTATTTCAGTCTAAAATCAAAAACAGAAAGACAAACAGTATAGATCAGTCTATTTCAGTCTAAAATCAAAAACAGAAAAGTGTAGATCTTGATCAGACAGCTCATTACAACCATCTCATCTGGATCTGCACTGTTTGCAAAGGTATCTGCATTGGTCTATTTTAGTCTAAAATCAAAAACAGAAAAGAAATGTGTAGATCCTGATCAGACGGCTCATTACAAGCCATCTCATCTGGATCTGCACTCTGCAGAAATATCTGTATTGGTGTGTGTCACGTAAACCGATGAGCGTTGGGCCGCTGACGATAGACTAGATGCGATCACAAGCAATCAGGATAAACATAACACTTTATAAATAAAAACAAATATGTATTTAAAAAATTAACCAAAAAAAAACACTATAAAGTAATTTTCAAAATTTCAGAAATTGAATATCCAGGTTGTTCATGGGTAGTTGTCATCTTTATAATTTACAATATGCTGATAAAATTGAAAAGAAGAATTTCATATGTAACTTGTTTCTCTGGTATGTAGTACTGGTACTGTTGATATAAACATCATGTTATTTATTGGGTACCATTTTGTACCTGACTGGATTCAACTTCGAGAATAAACTTCTTCAAACCATTGTTACATACACAGCGACGTATACATCAAATCATGGTTACATACACAGCGACGTATACAGATACGTATACGGGACCTGAAAATAAATATCCTGTCCTTGAAATCTCGATATGAAACATTACAAGATACTGCCTTATTCATTTCCACAATGTATACAGAGTGTGTACACCAAATGTTGTAATTCAACAAGTCTGTTGAAATTGATTATTATATAACAAAATCAGATCCAAAAACCACAGGGACGCTGTGACATATAATATTTTACATATACTCAACACAGGCAGACACACAGTCAGGACATATCTGACTAACACATCAATTATGATGTTACACAAATCGAAGGAATAGCATCTTGATGATTACACATTCTTACAGGAAGAACCCATGCGTCTTCCACTGTAAGAATCCTTTAGAATGCAAAGGGCTACAATAAATTATAACTGCCTTTACACCACAGTGATTACATGATCACACATCGTCCCCACATAATCATTGGGTACAATGTCAACATGCCATCGTCAAAGCCTCAAATATGACTCCTTGCTTCTTGAGCCATTTCACATTATAACACTCGCGGAAACAGACTTGGGTATAATCAAATAAAAAGAACCCCTGTATAAGTGTCTAAGGTAATTATCACACGTGTTATTTGTGTAAAGTATTACAACTACAATTGTGTTACTGTGTACTGAATGTATGTGCAGTTAACATAATGCATAACGAGCAAGAATATTGCAAGAATGAAATTAGATAAATTAATTGACTTACCATGGTCAGATCCCCAAAATACAGCACAACATAAACATCTTCAAATGAAAATATTGTAATATGTACAGCTTTACTGAACCGGGGGATCTTTATGGTAATGTGGCACGTTTTGAACATGTGTCCACAAGAAACCCGTGATTTTCAGGATCTAAAAATAATATTCACAAGAGACCCGTGATAGTCAAGATTTAAAATAACCTGTTAGATTATCCGAACGGTGCAAAATCTTACACAGCCACTGCTCAAACTATGAAGCAAAAAACATTTTTCTCTCGGAACGCTACAAGACTGCAAAATTACGAAAGAAAATTGTATCCTCATTCAAAAGATAGCCTTGACAAAAATCAATCACAGAACAGTGAAGATATTGATCACCGAACCTAGGTTCACTCGGAATATAGAATGTTCTGATAACCGTTCAAATATATAGACATAAATAATCAAATACGCTGTCAGCATACATATTTTGTGATTACCGTAATACGGTAACTTGAAAGCTGAAGTGTACCTACTCTCTTAAAAAGTAAAACAGTCATCATAATCAGCACTCCAGTTACAATTACAGATAATCTAACCTGGTTAATAAAAATCAAAACAAACTTCTTTTTATACTATGTACATATAAAAATATATTCAAGATAAAACAGGGACATGACAGTCTGTTTCAGTCTTAAATCAAAAACAGAAAGACAAACAGTATAGATCCTGATCAGACGGCTCATTACAACCATCTCATCTAGCGGACCCCCGTAGCCTAGTGGATAAGAGAGTTGACTCTTAATCCATTAGGTTTCTCACCGCTGTGGTTCGAGTCTAGCTCGGGTCATATGTGGGAAAGCCAAGTTCTGGTTACGGATGGTCAGGTGGTTTTTCTCCGGGTACTCCGGTTTTCGCCCACCTTCCATGAACGATCGGCTCGATATAAGTGAAATATTCTTGAATGGGCCGTAAAACCCAAATAAAATAAAAAAATAAAAAAAACAAAAAAACATCTCATCTGGATCTACACTGTTTGTAAAGGTGTCTTATTGGTCTGTTTCAGTCTAAAATCAAAAACAGAATGACAAACAGTATAGATCCTGATGAGATGGCTCATTATGAGCCATCTCATCTGGATCTGCACTGTTTGCGAAGGTATCTGTACAGGTCTTTGAGTTAGGTTAAACATATTTTATTGCCTCTATATGCAGCAATGGGGTCTGGCCACAAGTTCTCACAACATTAATTACGACCCTTCCCCTGAATTGGCCTGCAGGATTGTAGGGGTTAATGTGTTATCTGCTAATTCCAAAGGTTAACATCGATATGTTTTCTTGTTTCAGTTTCCTATGGCAGATGTGTGCCTACATCCCTACCACATTACCAAAGAACAATCCTCTCACGGTCTCATTGATGGCATCACAGCTCAGTACCTCGTTTGTTCTTGAGACTTTTATACATGCCAAGGAAAAGGTGATGTATATCTTTGAATGAAATGTTTTTCATGTGAGCACTTAGAAGTTGTTTTAAACCAGTTTTTGTGGAAAAAAATTCTGTAATTCATAATGCACTCAGGGTTCAGATTTTCAAAAATTAAGGTTATAAGACAAATGTTTCTGAAGATATGTGTATTTGCTTTGTTTTGCTAAAGTAAATAAAAAATACATGCTGCAAATACAAAAATTTTGTTTTCAAGTATTTCATTGTAGCTATATTTGGTGTATCAGAAAAGCTTTGAATGCACTACTTATTGGCTCCAGCTGATAGTACTGACTGGTAGAAAAACTGGGCCTCCAAGAACAAGGCTTAAGATTATTTCTGGCAGATAGTCTCCAGTATGTAGGTTCACATTTAAAATTGCCTTCCATTTCAAAAGGAGACCAATCCAGCAGAAAAGAACTTGCTTCCCTAGTATATGAATCTCTTCTAAAAAGGGGCTACATTTGAAGGAAAGAATTAGCTCCCAAAGGGAGCTAATTCTTTCCTTCATATGCAGCTCCATTTGTGAAAGGTGGTAAATAATTTTTAGTCATAGTAGTCTCCTGCCGGCCTCGGTGGCTCATTTGGATGCGCCGTCCGACTGGAGACCAGGAGGTCGCGGGTTCAACCCCCGCCGAGGTCAGCAACATTCTTTCGTGGAGATTGATCATGAAATATTTTCTACGGTCATTCTCTCCCTTCCGCTGATTCAAGAAGGGCAGTTGTCAGTTTCTGGCGAAAGAATGTGCACAATACTGGTTAACCGCTTAGAGGACTAAGCCTGCCCAGTAAACGTGTGGTTAGGTGACCACGCTCGACATGACCCCATTGGGTTGACTGGGCCGTAAAACCTCAACACAAACAAACATAGTAGTCTCCCTTAGACATACATATATTCACTTTATAAGTCAGCAATAAATGGTCTGACTCTCATGTTACATGAATAAATTGTTTGTATTCTTGTCTATTTCAGCCCACTATGGTCCAGTGGATAGAACTGTTAACAAAACAGTTCAATTCTTGCCAGGCAGCTTGTGAGTGGTTCCTGGACCACATGGCAGAGAGTGACTGGTGGCCACAACAAATACTCATCAAGTGTCCTAACCAGATGGTCAGACAGGTAGGCTGTGGAATCTGAACTTGCATTTGTAGCAGTATTATTATGTTGTGGTGTGTTTCACCATGTATGGGGGTGGTCGGGTGGTGCAGGTGTATCTTATGTCACCAGTGCGTACAACTGATATTGGCTTACAGTTGGGCAAGGCCTGCTATCCTTGTAGCAGGTAAGGGTAGAAGGGGAACGTTTTTATTTCTTCTGTTTCTTCACTTTCATTCCTGTTCCTCGTTCTTCCCTGTCCTTCTCTTTCATCTCTTCTACTATCTCTTTTCTCCCTTTCTCTGGGAGACGGCACAAAATGACCCATACGGGTTGACGTGTCATAAAACTCCAACACAATCAGTCAATCAATTCACTGTGTATACCTTATTTTAAAATCACATCATGCATAGTAAATATGCCATGTCACTGCAGCTTTAGTGGTCTACTAGCATTGGTCTAAATAAGGCTTTTTGTAGCTCACCAGTACAAAAAAGCACAGGTAGAGCTATAGCAGTCACCATGGTGCTGTATCGTGTCTGCATGGGCTTAACCCTTCTCATGCTGAATAAATTTAGATCCACACCCCATAGCACTAGTTAAGGCGCTTTTTACAGTCCAAAGGTATTGATATTTTTCTTATTTCTCCGCGAAAACATTTGTTGTGGTACTCATTAGAAGTGCCTCGCTGAGGCGCTTCTGATGAGTACCCACAACATATGTTTTCGTGGAGAAATAAGAAAAATATTTACCGGATACCCTCCCTTATCTAGACCTATGACCCCCTCTTCTGATTTCCAGCCAATCAGATTACTTGATCCAAGGTTTTGATAGAAATTCACATATTTAATGACAAACAGTGCAAATCCAGATCAGTTGGCTTCTTTCAGAAGCTGGCTGATCTGGATCTACACAGTTTGCTAAGACAGGGCATGACATGTTCAGCAAGAGAAGGATTAAGTTTTATGTTAAAGTTTTTAAAAGGCTATATCTCCTGAACCTCTGAATGGAAGTAGTTCATACTTGCCCTGATGTTAGATACTGGTCTGGTTATATACTGTACCACTCCACCTTAAGGTCATGGAAAAAAAATTATGTTAAACTTTTGGTTAAAATTTTTAGAGGAAAAGCGTGATTCAGGTGAGCTATGCTGTTCTGCCATAGCTCTTATTTTACATGTATAGTTAATACCTGTAAGTAAATACATAAAAGAAAAGTTTCCATGTCAATGAACTTTTTCATTTTGCTGATATGCTTGAAGGATTAGTTGTGATCAGTGTAGTAATAAAAAACCTATTCCCATTCAGAATAAACAGCATTACCATATTTAAGTTTAGTATTGGGATAGACAGGCCTGAGTAAACAATGTACACCCAGATCAGATGTCACAGAATATGTCATCTGATCAGAACTTACACTGTTGGACACCATTCAGCAGTTTTTAGAGACATCAACAGGTGGCAAAAATGGATATTTTTTTGTCCCGGGTAGCGATAGCAGGGACATTTTGTTTTTGCCCTGTCTGTTTGTTGGTTTGTTGTTGGTTGGACAACTATAACATTGGTCATACTTTTGAACCATTTGAGATAGAGCCTTCATATTTGGCATGTAGATTTCTTGTGACAAGGGCTTCCCATTCATACAAAAAATTTTGACCTGTGACCTTCACTTTGACCTGTGACCTACTTTATAGAAAAAATTAACATTTGTCATAACTTTTGAACCGTTTCAGATAGAGCCTTCATATTTGGCATTTAGGTTCCTTGTGACAAGGGCTTCCCACTCATACAAAAAATTTTGACCTATGACCTTGACCTTGACCTGTGACTTCCTTTAAAGAAATAATTGACCTTGGCCCAGGGACATGTTCGTGTTTCATAAACACATCTTGTTCAAATTATAGAAAAAAAAAAAAACATGCTAAGGAGAAACCTGGGCCCAGTTGTTCAAAGCTAACGATGTCGTTAGTTAACGATTCGTTAAAATTTACATCGAGTGATATGCAAATATTCTGATATTTTTTGCTGAAAAAATGTGAGTAGCTTTGCAAAAGCTACTCACTTTTTTTCAGCAAAAAATATCAGAATATTGTGTATTGAATCCGCTAAAACAGTTAACGAAATGACCCTTAACGAGCTCGTTAAGCTAACGACGCTTTGAACAACTGAGCCCTGACTAATTAGATTAAAAACTGAGTCAGCATCATTAAATATGTTTTAATTACTTGCAGCCAGGAACTTCAGAAAAAGTCACAGAAGTTTATAGCTCCAGATTCTTTTCTTTTTTTTCTTGCAAACAAAAATTATCAACATTTTTCTTATTTCTCCATGAAAAATATGTTTTGGAATGAGTAACCACAAGAAGTTTTCATGGAGAAGTCAGAAAAATATTTATATGGATACACTTATCTGTATCTACGAGGATGTTGTTAAAGTTTTGCTTGCGGTTTTGTAGATGTTCCAGAGACTGTTGATTCACGTGATATCTCAGTTGAAGCCAGCTCATGTTGAGATGTATCTGCAGCCTTTCATTGAGAAGTAAGTTCTACCACAACACTCCAGATAAGGCGTATTTTTCAATCAAAAGTATATTTTCTTATTTCTCCACAAAAACGTGTTGTGGGCACTCATCCAGAGTTTTTCACCGAGATGCTGTTGATGAATACTCACAACATGTTTTCGTGGAGAAATAAGAAAAACAATTCTTTTCTTACAAGGATTAATGGTACCATATTTAACTTGAACTACTCTCTTGGCTAATTCAGCAGATGACAAATGGGTGATATTCTTCGTATTTTTTCTGGAAAAACAGGATTTGACATTTTATGCAAATTGTCTCAATTGGAGACAATTTGCATGAAATGTCAATTCCTGTTTTCTGGGAAAGATAATTAAAATATCTCAAAATGTCAACTGCTGAAAATTTTACACAGAGTGCTAAGCGTTAATCTAAATGTAGACTGTTTGCCAGTCAGTCAGCTGTTTTTAGACACCTCACCAAATTTTAAGTGCCACGATAACCCTAAGAATTGGCATAGATAGACCTGAACACTGTGTAGGCCCAAATCCCATGATGCAGAATGCAGAGTCTGATCAGGTTCTACACTGTTTCTACCCATCTAGCAGTGTTTTAGACACTGTAAGAAGTTGTCAAATGGACGTTAATTTTTAGGGCAAGTATGGTTAGGAGTTTAGTTGCCACAATATTTAGGGAAAATACAGTTTTAGCTTTATTCAGGGTGCAGTATGAGAATGTGTTTTATTGTATACACAGTAGGCACAACATTGAATCAACATCAGTGGGTTGTTTCAACATTGTGTGCCCGCTGGGAGATCTATTGATGATAGCACTTTCAGTTTAGTTTGATTCAAAGAGCCAGATCTGTTGGGGTTTTAGATTGTTCTAGGTCCATATCACACTGTCTCAAACGGGACTTGTTTATGTGGACAGCATGAAATTGAAGTAACATACACCCTAACTTTCAGTTAAGGCAAATTAAACTGAATAAACAAATCCATTTTGATAGTATAAAATTACTTAGCCCTCAGTGTCATTCAGAATAGTAGCAGACAACCTTTATATGCCCCCGCCATTGAAAGAATGGTGGAAATGGAATATAATGTTACCCCTGTCCGTCTATCTCTGTCGGCATCCGGCTTTTTCAATTTATGTTTAAGTTTTTCAGACAGGGGCATTCGTGTTCTTTGAACACATTTCTACTTTTAACTTTCCAAGAAAATAAGGCTTCACATTTCTTGTGAATCATCTGCCTTGGTTTACATGAAATATCAAGCCTTATTTTCTCAGACAAAAAAAAACAAAAACATAGAATGTCTGCTGCTGCTGCTGTGACTGGCATTCTGGGCCCAGTTGTTCAAAGCATCGTTAGCTTAACGAGCTCGTTAAGGGTCATTTCGTTAACTGTTTTAGCGGATTCAATATACAATATTCTGATATTTTTTGCTGAAAAAATGTGTGCAAAAGCTACTCACATTTTTTCAGCAAAAAATTTCAGCATATTTGCGTATCACTCGGTGTAAATTTTAACGAATCGTTAACTAACGATGTCGTTAGCTTTGAACAACTGGGCCCAGAAGGTTAATTTTCAAGGTATATGGGCAGACCCATGCAAGAATGTGTCTTCGGGCAAATGCCGACAGCAAAGTGCGGGTTCAACCCCCACCGAAGTTGGCAACATTCTTTCATGGAGATTGATCCTGAAATATTTTCTGTGGTCATTCTCTCCCTTCCGCTGATTCAAGAAGGGCAGTTGTCAGTTTCGGGCGAAAGTATGTGCACAATACTGGTTAACCGCTTAGAGGACTAAGCCTGACCAGTAAATGTGTGGTTAGGTAAACTGACCGCGCTAGACATGACCCCATTGGGTTGACTGGGCCGTAAAACCTCAACACAAACAAACAAAGGCCCGGATCAGCCTGCACATCCATACAATCTGACCTGGGCCTTCACTGTCCTCTAACAGAAACATTGGCTACTTCAGAATATATAAATGGAGAGAAAAGTCCTGGGCCCAGTTATTCAAAACTAACGATCATGTTAGTTAATGTATCGTTAAAACTTTGATTATTAAATATAGCATATACACTAATATTTTTGCTGAAAAACAGTGATTTGCAAAAGCTACTCACATTTTTTATGCCCCCGCATCGGATGATGCTGGGGGTATATAGTTTTTTTGGTTTCCGTAGGTGCGTACATGGTACTTGCGTACGAATGTACATCCTTCTATAAGAATGTGTGTCCGTCCGTACGTACGTACGTGATCCTATTAGACTCAGGTTGAGGCATTTGTACCAGGTACAATTTTGCAGTTATATTGTCAGTTACCCCACAGCGGGGGCATCCGTGTACTGTGGACACATTTCTAGTTCAGCAAAAATACATGTGAATTAGCTATTGTACTTACTAGAACAGTTAACATTTGACCACTAATGAGCTTGTTAAGCTAACAATGCTTTGAACCAAATGGGCCCTGGATGATACTTTGCACATGCACAGGATGACTGAATCTTTGCATTTTGTGCTTGTTCAAAGGCACTTTTTTGCTTGACATGACCAATATAAGCAACACATTATAACTACAGTGTCATTATCTGATTCCGTGTAGATCAAAAGAGCACACATGAAACAAGCATCTGGTGTGATCTTGTAGAAAAGCCACTGAATATGGCACAGAGCATCACTGCATAGCTCCAGATAAGAGAGATATTCAGATTAATATTTTTTCTTATTTCTCCATGAAAATATAAGTTGAGGGTACTCATTATAAGTGCCTTAGTGAGTCCCCACAACATAGGTGTTCATAGAGAAATAAGAAAAATATCAAAACTTTTGGGTTGGAAAAAGTGTCTTACATCACGAAAACATACCTATATAATTTTGACCCCCTTAAACTCCACTTTTATGTAGTGGGTTTACAGGGATATACACCCTTTTCCTTATTTCTGCTCAAAAACTAGATTGTGGGTACTCGTTAAAACTGCCTCACTGAGGTGGTTCTAATGAAAACCCACACTATGTTTTGAAATAAATTGTCAGTACTTAGAACTGCCTCACCCAGGTGGTTCTAATGAGTACCCACAATCTATGTTTTGAGCAGAAATATGAAAAATATCAGTTTTTTATCTGAAAATTTCCGGTTTTTAGAGGTGAAATTTTCTATATATTTGAATAGGCCTGTTTTGGTAATGTTTGGAGCTAAGGAATCTGATCATGTTACTTTAATAATAATCTGTATATACAAAGATTGCTGAGCTGGCCTCGGTGGCTCAGTCAGATGAATGTCTGACTGGTGATCAGGAGATTGCGGGTTCGATCCCCAACGGATCGGCAACAGTCTTTTGTAGAGATTGATCATCAAATATTTTCTATGGTCATTCTCTTCCTTCAGCAGATTCAAGAAGGGTAGTTTATCAGTTTCTAGTAAATGAATGTGCACAAGTATTGGTTACTCGCTTAGAGGACAGCCTGCCCAGGAAAAAGTGTGATTAGGTAAACTTACTGTGCTTGACTTGACCCGAATGGATTGACTGGGCAGTAAAACCATAACGCAAACAAACAAACACAGATTGTTGAAGTGTTCTGATTGGTATATTCCTGTCATGTGTGTTATTTTCTGTTACAGTGAGGAAGGAGACATAGATGTTGTGGAACTTGGTAGTAAGTCATGTGTCACTAGGTTCATCAAGAAGATGCTGAGCATAGTATGTATATTTGGAAAAGTTCTTTTTATTTGTGGGCGGTATCATAGCTCCAGATCATCCGACTGGAGACCAGGAGGTCGCGGGTTCAACCCCCGCCGAGGTTGGCAACATTCTTTCGTGGAGATTGATCGTGAAATATTTTAAGTCATTCTCTCCCTTCCGCTGATTCAAGAAGGGCAGTTGTCAGTTTCTGGCGAAAGAATGTGCACAATAGTGGTTACCTGCTTAGAGGACTAAGCCTGCACAGTAAACGTGTGGTTAGGTAAACTGACCGCACTCGACATGACCCCATTGGGTTGACTGGGCCGTAAAACCTCAACACAAACAAATCATAGCTCCGGATAAGTTTTTTTTTTTTTTTTTTCAAACCAAAAAGTACCAGTATTTTTCGTATTTTCTCTACAACAATACATACTGTAGCTGCTAATTAGGTGCTTCTAATAAGTACCCACAATATATATTTTCTGGGTGAAATACAAAAAAAAATCTGGATACCTCTGTTGTTTGGAGCTGTGCATGCCAGGCCCTGAGGTACTAAAACTTTTTTCATGCTCAGCTCAGCTGAATATGAAATTTGTCCTGTTGGTAAATCTCAAATTACTAAGAATTGCAAATTCTTTCTTTCTAAATATAGCTTAGCATGGAAATAAATCTGCCAATAAATGTGAAAACCCAACTATAGTTGGCATTTTCATATTTGTTAGCAGAGAAATTTTCATGCTTAGCTGAGTTGTGCATGAAAAAGTTTTATAACCTCAGGGCCAGTATAAATGGAATTTAGATTCAAAGGATTTTGGAATGGAATCAGATTTTGCATATACACAGAACTTGACCAGTTCTAGTTTGGGATTTTTGCATATTTTTTATCAGTTTTCAGCAGACCCTCTTTTATGCCAGAAGCTCATATCTGGGCTATATCTTGAGAAAAAAGACTGATTGATTTATTCCCATTCCACATAAAGTGACGTGTTTGTTTTTTTGCATGGGTATGCATAGCTTGTACAAAATTTGAGTGTATTGATTGAGGCTTAACATGAGACATACATATATTATTCTAGATGTTTATTCAAGTTGGAAAAAAAGGCAGACATCGTGCCTGTTCATTGTGCGTCAGTGTGTCCATACGGTTATAATTTACACAGTCTCTGCTTAGGTTGTTACCATTGGACATATATTTAGAATTGATTTGTAGATATGTATAGGCATATTAAAATTTTGATCGACTCCTAGGTGTAGGGTTAGAGGGGATGATAGAGTCAAAATTTAATTTTGCCAAGCATGGTCATATATCATATCAAATTGAAAGCCATGAGGAGTAGAACAAGTTACTGACAGTTTTGCCCTTGGGTGGTTAGGTCTGAGCCAGGGGTGAGGATAGTTGGTTATGCCGGTCAAAATTACACTTTATCAGAACATGGTCATATAGCACATCAAATTGAATGGCATGGAGAGGAGAACTAGTACAGTCAAACTTGTCCTAAAGGCCACCTGTGTAAGCAATCACCTGCCTTTAAAAGCCACTACATTAGACTTCCGGTATCTCAAATTCTAAGGGATGCACTGAATTACTTCAAGATATCCATACCTCGACTTATCAAATTAGCAGAATTGATGAAACAATTCATCTAACAACCACATTTCACAGTAGAGTATGTAATTTGACTCTTGAAGTTAAGAGGTAGATTGAAAATACTGTGAAAAAGAGGAGAAATTGCTCCATAGGATTTCTTCTCTTTTCCACAATATTTTGTTACCTGTTGTTAGATTACCATGTTAAAACAGGGACCAGATTTTCACATTGAGATAAGTGGTTATTCGAGATAAGCAAAGTCGAGATAATGAAAGTCGACTGTATTTCAGATCCCATTAAAGCTAAAGAAGTGGAAATCTACCTGTATTAAGCAAGCACCTCTCTTAAGCTATCACTTTTTGGCTTTCCCATAGGTGTTTGCTTAACACATGTTTGAGTGTATTTACTGAAAGTTTTACCTTGGTGTGGTTTGGATAGGGAGGATTATGGGATGGAGTGAGGGTTGGACATTACGAAAACACGCCTCTTCAAATATATTTAAAATTTCACCACCAAAAACGGAAAGTTTTCAGATAAAAATTCTGATATTTTTTTCATATTTCTGCTCAAACATAGATTGTGGGTACTCGTTAGAACTGCCTCATTGAGGCGGTTCTAACGAGTACCCACAATCTATGTTTTGAGCAGAAATAAGAAAAATAATGCATACCCCTGTAAACCCCAGTTTTACTCTATAAATGTGGGGTTTAAGGGGGTCAAAATTATATAGGTATGTTTTCAATATTATTGAACATTCTCAAGTAACACCAAATCAAATAGCTTGAAGAACAGAACAAGTGATCGCTAAATGTTCCTAACTGAGGTATGGTGGGATTGAGCTGGTGGTGACTGGAGCTTGTACTGATCGTCGTCACGAAAACACGCCTATATTATTTTGACCCCCTTAAACCCCATTTTTATATAGTAAAACTGGGGTTTACAGGAGTATACATTATTTTTCTTATTTTGTTAAAAAACATAGATTGTTGATACTCGTTAGAACCCCCTCACCGAGGCAGTTCTAACGAGTACCCACAATCTTTGTTTTGAGCAGAAATATGAAAAATATCAGATGTGTTTATCTGCAAAATTTCCTTTTTTTTTTTTTTGTTGTAAAATTTTCAGTATATTTGAATAGGCGTGTTTTCATAATGTTATAGCATGGAAGTTCAGGGATTTGCAATGGAGTGTCATTTACTGTGTCTATTATCTAGTTGTATAATTTTCCATATTAACTGTTGTCAGTGGTCAAAAGGACATGTTGTGCTAATGTTTATAATAGAACTTTTCTTGGCACATGGAGTATGATTGCTCATTGTCACAATATAGCATCAGAATGTAAAAACACAGAAGGCTTGACCTAAAACTGCCTTGTTTAAAATCCTTCCAGCAAAGTGCTGAAGTAAATGCCAGTCAATAACAGGAGTTTGAGTTTGATATGTGGTATTGGTATTTATTCCATTCCCAATCCCAAACTCCCTTTCTCTCCCCACTCCTCACACCCTACACACTCACACATATACAAAAATATAGTTAGATGTTATTGTGATTGAAATTCTTGTTTTCAGCTTGAACATGGAGTACGTCCACACAGCAAGTACTTAATGGAATTTTTTGCATTCCTGTACGAGTTTGCCAAGATGGGTGATCAAGAGTGTTTCTTCCTCCTACATATTAATGCCATATCAACCATGGTCAGCTTCTACATGGGACAAAAAGCTCAAGAAAACTATGTAAGAAAAGTTTGCAATCGTATTGCACCTATTTTCCTCAGCTCCAGATAAGGCATGTTTTTCAGCCAAAAAACATTGGCAGTTTTCTTATTTCTCCATGAAAACATATTTTGTGGGTACTCATTAGAAGCACCTCATCAAAACACTTCTAATGAATACCCACAACATACATTTACACTACCAAGGCATTTGTAATGAGTGCCCATAACATATACAATCAACTCTTCTTATCGCATAGTCCAAGGCACTCTTTGAAATACTTGAAGAAATCCATACCTCAACATACTGGTAATCAGATTTGCAGAATATCGGGAAAAAATAAATTGAACAATCACAGTTCACAAATGAATATGTAATTTTTTATCGCACCTGCTTGTAGCAGGGTGCGATATAGGCGTCCGATTTTCCGTCCGTCCGTCCGTCCGTCTGTCAACATTTATGTCGACGTTCGACATTTATGTCAAACTTAGTATTTTAATCAACTACAAGACTAAACAACCATCAAACCTTGCATGAAACATCTCCCTGACCTCCTGACTTTGCAACATAGGCGTCCGCTTTTCCGTATGTCTGTCCATTCGTCCGTCCGTCTGTCAACATTTATGTTGAAGTTCGACATTTATGTCAAAGTTAGTATTTTAATCAACTACAAGACTAAACAACCATCAAACCTTGCATGAAACATCTCCCTGACCTCCCGACTTTGCGACATAGGTGCCAACTTTTCCATTCGTCTGTCTGTTTGTCTGTCCGTCTGTCCATCTCTTAACAGTTCTGTTATGTCGAAGTTCGACATTTATGTCAAAGTTAGTATTCTAATCAACTACAAGACTAAACAACCATCAAACCTTGTATGAAATATCTCCCTGACCTCCTGACTTTGCGACATAGGTGCCCGCTTTTCCATTCGTTTGTCCGTTCGTCCGTCCGTCCGTCCGTCTGTCTCTTAACAGTTCTGTTATGTTGAAGTTCGACATTTACGTCGAAGTTAGTATTCTAATCAACTACAATTCTACAACAACCATCATACCTTGCATGACACATCTCCCTGACCTCCTGACTTGGCAGATATGTTGACCCAGTGACCTTGACCTATATTTTGCGCTCCATTGACTTTGACACAATTTACGTTGACGTTCCAGATCTTCTCAACTATAAGGTGTACAACTACCAAACCTTGCATAGTGCTTCTCCTAGATGTACAGACTTGGCAGGTACCTTGGCCCGGTGACCTTGACCTATATTTTGCACTCCAGTGACTTTGACATATTTTGCGTCGATGTTCGATATCTCCTCAACTATAAGGCCTACAATCATCAAACCTTGCAAAGTGCTTCTCCTCAATGTACTGACTTAGCAGATACCTTGACCTGGTGACCTTGACCTATATTTTGGCTGCAGTGACTTTGACATAATTTACGTCAACGTTCCAGATCTCCTCAAGTGTAAGACCTCTAGCCACCAAACCTTGCATAGTGCTTCTCCTATATGTACTGACTTGGCAGGTATCTTGACCCGATGACCTTGACCTATATTTCCTGCTCCAGTGCCTTTTATACATTTTACGTCAACATTCAATATCTCCTCAACTATAAGGCCTACAACCATCAAACCTTGCATAGTGCTTCTCCTCAATGTATGGACTCTGCAGGTACCTTGACTGGGTGACCTTGCCCTATATTTCACGCTCCATTGACTTTTACACCATTTACATCACCCTTCCATATGTCCTCAACTGTAAGGCCTTCAACCACCAAACCTTATATAGCACTTCTTCTCAATGTACTGACTCGACAGGTACCTTGACCTGGTGACCTTGACCTATATTGTGCACTCCAGTGACTTTGACACATTTTATATTGATGTTCGGTATCTCCTCAAATATAAGACCTACAACCACTAAACCTTGCATAGTGATTCACCTCATTGCACTGGCTTGGCAGCAGGGCTCTGGAAATTTTGAAATCTGAATTGGTCCAGCCGATGACGATGACGTCATCAATGAGCCCATTTCCAAAAAAAAAAATATGTATATATCACCTGTCACGAAAACTAATGACAATTGGCAGTCCTATTACTCCTTTTAAATAATACACCTCAACCCCGTTATATGACGGATGTCCGGGTATAACGAGCATGATCAAAGCTGGCGTCATCAATAAATACAGTCAGGTATGTAAAAAGAAAGGAAAAAAAAAAAAAAAAAAAACGGTTTTGTTTTTATTTCCACCTCCGCAGGGTTTCCCTAAACTATAAACGACTGATTCCCGTCTTGTATAAGCGCGAAGACGGCGGGAAACAGAAGAGACGGAACGAAACGACTTTCATGGACCTAATTAGGTCTAATAAAAAAGGCCTGCGCCACGGGCGGTTTTGCAGTTTTCAACATTACAAGATTTGACTAGACTGCTTAAATTTTAAGCACTGACCAATCTTGTCTAGCGCAAGTGGTGCATTACTTATTTTTACCGTGAAATCTACCTTGAATTACACTCGTGTGTAACGGCAATCAACAAAAAAAAAAAAAAAAATCAGTCAATTATACCCAGATCAGACGCCGTTGTATGCGACATCTGATCAGGACGTAAGCGGTTTGGGAATTAATTTATCAAACCGACAAACCGTGTTGATCAAAACAAAAAAGAAGAGGAAGAAAACGGGTGCGTTCAAGCGGTGCATTCTTTTATCACTCTCAGTAAAGCGACCTTTGATCTTTTGGACACGCCGACTGCACCTGGATGTCTGGATGTTTTGCAGTCTCAGTGTATTCACACGTGTCACACAAATGGATTAATTATCAGACTACCGTTACTGATGATTCGTGTTAATCGCTTGTTTACCGCACAAAGGTCAGTAAGTGTTGATTTTTTGACAATGTTTGGATAATGACGTAATTAATTTGTGCTGCGGGAGGTTGCCGTTATTCAGCTGTCTCTCCAATATACATGTCAAATGACCGTTTAGAGCCTTTTAACTACCATAATATCGCATTTAAAAGGTGCGCGGACGTTGTCAGTTTGGGAAGACTTGACCGTTTGTGATTTTTTAGACATCATTGATTCGTGAAAATTGGTTGGTTGGGGAAAAATGGGGTTCAAGGCACAAACCTGTTGGACCGATTTATTAGCGTTTTCGGATGTTTGAAATCGGTCCAGAAATCTTAATTTCGGTCCAGACCGGCTATTTTTCCGGTTTTCCCGAGCCCTGCTTGGCAGGTACCTTGACCCAGTGACCTTGACCTATATTTGACACATTTTACGTTGATATTTGATAACTCCTCAACTATAAGGCCTACAACCACCATACCTTGCATTGTGCTTCTCCTTGATGTACTGAATTAGCAGGTACCTTGACCCATGACCTTGACCTATATTTCATGCTCCAGTGACTTTTACACATTTTACGTCAACGTTCCATTATCATTGGGCTGTATGATACGAAAAGTCAGTGCTGAAGATATAGCCATTAGAGGGAATGGGACTGGCATGGAATATATGTGCCCCACTAGGCACTTTGTCTACATTTTTTTCAACCCAGTTTTCCAAGTAAGCACTGCTAAGAATGAAATAAACTTATTTAATAACCACATTCTGATTGTGGCTCCTGTGACTTTTGCGCCAGCAGGTGCGATGACGCCTTCCGCGGAATTCTTGTTTTATTTCTGAAGCTAGAGATATACTGAAAATATCGTAGAAAAGAGAAGAAATTGCTCCTTAGGAGCCTATGGGTCACCGTAGTGTAGTGGATAAGAGAGCTGACTTCTGATCCATTAGATTTCTCACCCCTGTGGTTTGAGCATGGTTCAGGTCACATGTGGGAAAGCCATTCTGCTTACAGATGTTCAGGTGGTTTTCCCCGGTATCTCTGGTTTTTGCCCACCTTTGATGAATAATCGGCTCTATATAAGTGAAATATTCTTGATAGGGCTGTAAAACACAAATTAAAAAAAAAAAAAAAAAAAAAAAATCCTTAGGAACAATTTTTCCTCTTTTCCACAATATTTATTACCTATTGTTAGATTTCCATGTTGAAAACAGGAACTAGATTTTCACTCCGAGATAAGGGAAGTCAAGATAATGTGGGAGTCCACTGTATTTTTTTTTTAGCTCACCTGAGCCAAAGGCTCAAGGTGAGCTATTGTGATCACTCACCGTCCGCCGTCGTCGTCATCCAGCCACAATCTTTAAACAACATCTCCTCCTAAACCACTGATTGGATTTTGACCAAACTTCACAGGAATGATCCTTTGTTGGTCCTCTTTCAAAGTTGTTCAAATGGTTCCGGTCCATTGCATATCTAGGTCACAGGAGCTAAAAATTAGATTTTTTAACTAAAAACTTAAAAAATCTTCTTGTCAGAAACCACTGGACTGATTTCAATATAATTTTGCAGAAATGTTTCTTTGGTGATCCTCTACCAAGATTGTTCAAGCCATTTGGATTCGTCAAAAAACATGGCCGCTAGGGGGCGGGGCTTATTTTCTCTATATATCTATATAGAAAATTTCAAAAAATTTCTTGTCAGAAACCACTGGACAGATTTCAATATAACTTGGCAGGAATGTTTCTTTTGTAACCCTCTACCAAGATTGTTCAAGCAGTCATTATTCGTCAAAAAACATGGCCGCCAGGGGGCGGGGCTTATTTTCCCAATATATCTATATAGAAAACTTTAAAAATCTTCTTGGCAGAAACCACTGGACCGATTTCAATACAACTTGGCAGGAATGTTGCTTTTGTAACTTTCTTCCAAGATTGTTCAAGCCATCATGATTCGTCAAAAAACATGGCCACCAGGAGGCGGGGCTTATTTTCCCTATATGTCTATATAGGAAACTTTAAAAATCTTCTTGTCAGAAACCACTGGACCGATTTCAGTATACTTGGCAGAAATGTTTCCTTGCTGACCCTCTACCAAGATTGTTCAAGTAATCGTGATTTGTCAAAAAACATGGCTGCTAGGGGGCGGGGCTTATTTTTACTAATATATCTATATAGAAAACTTTAAAAATCTTCTTGTCAGAAACCACTGGACTGATTTCATTATAACTTGGCAGAAATGTTTCCATGGTGACCCTCTACCAAGAATGTTTAAGTAATTGTGATTGTCAGAAAACATGGCCGCCAGGGGACAGGGCTTATTTTCTGTATATATCTGTATAGAAAACTTTAAAAATCTTCTTGTCAGAAACCAATGGACCGATTTCAATATAACTTGGCGGGACTGTTTCTTTGATGACCCTCTACCACTGTTTTTCAAGCTGTCATGATTCTTCAAAAAACATGGCAGCTAGGGGCGGGGGCTTATTTTCCCTTATTTTCCCTATATATCTATATAGAAAACTTTAAAAATCTTCTTGTCAGAAACCACTGGACTGATTTCATTATAACTTGGCAGAAATGTTTCCATGGTGTCCCTCTACCAAGATTGTTTAAGTAATTGTGATTGTCAGAAAATATGGCCGCCATGGGATGGGGCTTATTTTTCATATATATCTATATAGAAAACTTTAAAAATCTTCTTGTCAGAAACCAATGGACCGATTTCAATATAACTTGGCGGGACTGTTTCTTTGATGACCCTCTACCAATGTTGTTCATGCTGTCATGATTCTTCCAAAAAAATGGCAGCTAGGGGGCAGGGCTTGTTTTCCCTATATATATATCTATATAGAAAACTTTAAAAATTTTCTTGTAAGTTTTTTTTTTTTTTTTTTTTTTTTTTGAGAAATAAGAAACATCTTCATCTGGATACCCCAGTAAATACCCTATTTACTCTGCATGTTAATATTGTGAAATCATTTTTTAAAAGGCTTCATATTTCTCAAAAATAGACATTTTATTTTATTTTTTTTTTTTTTTTTGTCCAAAAAAAGTTTTAATAAATTAATATATGGTATTAATTCAGTCATAAAATGTGGCATTGACAGCTTGTAAAATTTCAGTTAGTCTCTTATTCTTGAAATGAAATGATTTTTTTATCGTATCTCTGAATCAGTGTTGGCAACATAAATTCAGAGATTATTAAAAATATCATTTCATTTTGGATCCAGTTCAAAAATGAGAGACTAACTGAAAGTTTACAGGCTCTCAGATGCCACATTTTATGATCATATTGATACAGTCAGCCCTCTTTAAACCAACACTCCCTACAAGGACAGAATTCGTTATAATGACAATTTGCATATCATGAAACCTTCGCTCAAGTGGTGACACTTAATGAGAAATTATGCAAGAATATTGCATTAAAACTTCAGTCAACACATGTTTTGGATATTTGTTAGAATGGCCTCACTGAGGCCATTCTGACAAATATCCAAAACATATGTTCTGTGAGCAAATAAGACTAAAACAAGGTCTTTCTTACATATCATTCTGTCCATGAAGGCTTCTTTACAACAGCAAATTGGTTTTAATGGCAACAACTTTGGGAACAAATGTTGTCGTTCTAACGAGGGTTCACTGTACCATACATCAATCTATTACAACCTTCTTGGATAAAAAAAATGTCTATTTTTGAGGAATATGGAGCCTTTAAAGTTACACAGGAACCTCTGTAACATGGCTGCTTATAGCATGGTTTCACATAGGCCTAGGTAAGAGTAGGTATCAGGTAAATATTTTACTTACTTCTCGAAGAAAACATATGTTGTGGTTACTCATCAGAAGCGCCTCACTGAGGCACTTCTGATGAGTACCCATAACATATTTTCATGGAGAAGCATATGTTGTGGGTACTCATTAGAAGTGCCTCACTGAGGCACTTCTAATGAGTACCCACAGCATATGTTTCATGCAGAAATTAGAAACACATCAGTACTTTGGATTGAAAAAAAAAACGCATCTTATCAAGAGCTATGGTTTCATATATAAAGCAGTTTAAAGATGGACCCCGAAAATGTTTTATTCAGGGTCTTTTCAGTTACCAAGTAGATTTATTTAATGATTCAGACATGAAAGTAGAACATGGCTTAAATTATTTCACAGCAGCTTCTCTGTGTGGAGCAGCCTATTTTGGCAGAGCTATAAACGCTGAGCAGACTGTTATAGTAGAATGGATACTCTCAATAGATTTTCTACCATTTTCATGTCCCCAGCATAAAAAATATTGAAGGAGCAATTTGCTTTGTTTGTTCTTTCAGTTCTTATTCTGTTTTCATGCTTTACCTTGTACACAAGATATTTGGCAGACTTTTTTGGGCTGTTGTTTGAGAAGTAGATTACCTCATTATTAACTTTTGGATATATTTGGATTGATTTTATGAGATGTACCTTCCTCGATGGCTCAAGTTAGAAGCCCCTTGGACTATTGATCAGGTTGTGGGTTTGATCCCCGCTGGGTCCAGCAACATTCTTGCATGTAGATTGATCATGAATATTTTCTTTGGTCTTGCTGTCTTGTCAGCTGATTCAAGAAGGGCAGTAGTCAGTTTCTGGCGAAAGAATGTGCACAAATACTGGTTAATCACTTAGAGGACTAAGCCTGTCCAGGAAAAGTGTGGTTAGGTAGGTTGACCAGCTTGACATGACATTAATAGTGTTGACTGGGAGGTTTAATGAACCAACCAAAATTTTGAGAGTTAAGCCCTTTTTGTCGTGACTGCTTTAGCAAGCAGGAGCAACATAAGGATCACTTCCAGGGATCCATTGGCATTGATGTTGTCTTTGACATTATTGTTTGTGTGTTTAGCTCTTCTTTGCAAACACCAAGGCTTCTAGGCTTATGAAACTTCATACATATATCTGTCATGATGCACCCTCCCCACTGTCATCGACTGTTAGTGACCTTGACCTACATTTCATACGTGGCTGAACAATGTTTAGTCTATTTAGCTCCGTTTTTCTTGAATACTACTAAATGTGACATAGCCTTTCAGTGAATTTTGTATCCAAGTTTGGCATTTTGTAGGGACAATCATTTAGCTGGGAGCATAAGTATTTTACGAACATAAATTTCTAGTTTAAAAGGGAGACAACCTTCATGACTTCTGCTTGCTGTCTTGCAAACTAAACTCGTTCAAAAAAAAAAAGGATTTTTACTCTATGATGAAAGAGTTTACTCAGAAGGGGAGCAAAAAGTATTGTGAAGTCCCCAGAAAATGTATTCATTCCTCTTATTTTCTGTGCTAGTGCTGATCTTTGTCTGTGCTAGTGCTGATCTAGTTCTGTGCTAATGCTGATTAGGCTCTCTGGTTCTGTGCAAGTGTTGATCTGGCTCTGCCCTAGTGCTGATCTGGCTCAATGCTAGTGTTGATCTGGCTCTGCACTAGTGCTGATGTGGTTCTGTGCTAGTGCTGATGTGGTTCTGTGCTAGTGCTGATCTGGCTCAGTGCTAGTGCTGATCTGGCTCAGTGCTAGTGTTGATCTGGCTGCACTTGTGCTGATTTGGTTCTGTGCTAGTGCTGATCTGGGTCTGTGCTAGTGCTGATCTGACTGTTCTAGTGCTGATTTGGCTCAGTGCTAGTGCTGATCTGGGTCTGTGCTAGTGCTGATCTGGGTCTGTGCTAGTGCTGATCTGACTTCTAGTGCTGATTTGGCTCAGTGCTAGTGCTGATCTGGCTCTGTGCTAGTGCTGATCTGGCTCTGTGCTAGTGCTGATCTAGCTCTTTGCTATTGCTGATCTGGCTATGTTCTAGTGCTGATCTGGCTCTATCCTTGTGCTGATCTGACTCTGTTCTGACTGTTTGTGCTAATCTGGCCCTAGTCCTTGTGATGATCTGGCTCTGAGCTTTGATGGTCTGGCTCTGTTCTAGTGCTGATCTGGCTCATTGCTAATGCTGATCTGGCTCTGCTCTAGTGCTGATTTGGCTCTCTCCATGTGCTGATCTGACTGTCCTTGTGCTCATCTGGCTCTGTTCAAGTGCTAATCTGGCTCTGTGCTAGTGCTGATTGGACTGTGCTAATGCTGATCTGACTGTTAGTGCTTATCTTGCTTTGTGCTATTACTGATCTGGCTCTGCACTCATGCTGATCTGGCTCTTTGCAAGTGCTGATCTGGCTCTGCTAGTGCTGAACTGGCTCTGTGGTAGTGCTGATCTGGCTGTTAGTGCTGATCTGGCCCTGTCCTCAGGCTGATCTGGGTCTTTGCATTTGCTGATCTGGCTCTGTGCTAATGCTGATCTGGCCCTGTGCTAATGCTGATCTGGCTCTGTTCTAGTGCTGATCTGGCTCTGTCCTTGTGCTGAACTGACTTGGTTCTAGGGCTGATCTGACTGTTCTAGGGCAGATCTGGCCCTCTTCTAGTGCTGATCTTGCTCTTTTAGTGCTGATCTGGTCCTGTTCTAGTGCTGATTTTGCTCTGTCCTTGAGATGATCTGTCTCTGTGATATGCTGGTCTGGCTCTGTTCTAGTGCTGATCTGGCTCAGTGCTAATGCTGATCTGGCTCTGTTCTAGTTTTGATCTTGCTCTTTCCTTGTGCTGATTGGCTCTGTCCTTGTGTTCATCTGGCTCTGTTCCTGTGCTTATCTGGCTCTGTGCTAGTGCTGATGGGATTGTGCTTATGCTGATCTGACTGTAAGTGCTGATCTTGCTCAAGTCTAGTGCTGATCTGGCTCTGTCATTGTGCTGATCTGGTTCTGTGCTAGTGGTGATCTGGCTCTGTGCTAGTGCTGATCTGGCTCTGTGCTAGTGCTGATCTGACTGTCCTTCTGCTGATCTGGCTCTGTCCTTGTGCTGATATGACTGTGCTAGTGCTGATCTGGCTCTGTTCTTGTGCTCTGTTTTAGTGCTGATCTGGCTTAGTGTTAGTGCTGATCTAGCTGTCATTGTGCTGATCTGGTTCTATTCTAGTGGTGTACTTGCTCTGTTCTAGTTCTGATCTGACTCTGTCTTGTGCTGATCTGGCTCTGTCTTTGTGCTGATCTGGCTCTGTCATTGTGCTGATCTGGTTCTGTGCTAGTGGTGATCTGGCTCTGTGCTAGTGCTGATCTGACTGTCTTTCTGCTGATCTGGCTCTGTCATTGTGCTGATATGACTGTGCTAGTGCTGATCTGGCTCTGTTCTTGTGCTCTCTGTTCTAGTGCTGATCTGGCTTAGTATTAGTGCTGATCTAGCTGTCGTTGTGCTGATCTGGTTCTATTCTAGTGGTGTACTTGCTCTGTTCTAGTTCTGATCTGACTCTGTCTTGTGCTGATCTGGCTCTGTCCTTGTGCTGATCTGACTCTGTTCTAGTGCTTATCTGGTTCTGTGCTAGTGCTGATCAGGCATTTCTAGTGCTGATCTGGCCTTTTGCTAGTGCTGATCTGGCTTTTTGCTAGTGCTGATCTGGCTCTGCTAGTGCTGAACTGGTTATGTCCTTGTGCTGATTTGGCTCTGTGCTATTGCTGATCTGGCTCTGTGCTAGTGCTGATCTGGCTCTGTCCTTGTGCTGATGTGGCTCTCTGCTGGTGCTGATGTGGCTTTCTGTCTATGTGCTAGTGCAAACCTGAGTGGGTTTTAGTTCTTATCTTTGTCGGTGCTGGTGGCATAGATTATATGGTTGTTTCACTGTGAAGAAGATAATAACTCTAATGATAAATTTCAGGTGGAGATCTTGTCTGACGATGAAGAAGAAGAGGAGGTAATTACAATGACAGAAGATGCATACAAGCCACTGTCATTAGAGAAGATGATAGCTTTGATCTCACTGTTAGTAGAAAAGTCTAGAGGAGATGACAATCAACTACAGATCTCGGAGAAAGATTATAATTCTCTCATTGGTGGCAAGGTAATGTAATATTTTATGTCAGCAGTAGTTTGTATTGTTGGATGAATGATAGCAAAACAGTAAAATTCCGCTATTAAGACCATTTGAAAATAAGACTACTTCGCTATCAAGACCAGCATTTGCCAGTCCTATATGGGATTTTCTTGTTATTCTATATAGCTCCAGATAAGAGGGGTTATCTGCATAATATTTTTTCTTATTTCTCGGTGAGGTGCTTCTAATAGTACCGAAACAAATTTTTGTGGAAAAATAAGAAAAATTGGTTGAAAAAAGCATCTTATCTGGAGCTAAGTTTTACAGTCAATATTAAGACTACTTCACCACTAAGACCACTTTTAGCCAGTACCAAGGGTGGTCTTAATAGCAGAATTTTACTATATACATGTGTCTCTTTCAGTGAGCTCAACTGTACAACAAATCGAGGGTTGAGCGCAAGACTATAGTAACTCAAACATATTTTTGAAACCCTTGTTTAGGGGCAACTTGGACCCCTTTGTAAACAATGCAAATTTAGGTGCCATTGCTCATACGAGCAATGGCACCTAAATTTTCATTGTTTACAGAAAGAAATGTTGTTGTCTTCATAACGCCTTCATGTTGAGGAGATTAGGTTTGGGGAAAAACAACCATCTGACTTACGCTAGTCTTGCGCTCAACCCTCGAAATGAATATAACTCTAGATAAGGCACATTTTCAACCAACCAATGTTGATATTTTTCTAATTTCTACATAAAAGCATAGATTGTGGATACTTATTAGAAGCTCCTCAATGAGGCATTCCTAATGAGTACCCACAATGTACATTTTATAGAGAGAAATAGGATTTTTTTTTTTAACTGAATACCCCCTCTAATCTGGAGCTATGATAAGTTATTATGCCCCCAACTTTGATTGTTTCTTAATATGCCCCCAACTTTGATTGTTTCTTATTATGCCCCTAACTTTGATTGTTTCTTATTATGCCCCAACTTTGATTGTTAGCTCACCTGAGCCGAAGGCTCAAGGTGAACTTTTGTGACCAGCCTTCGTATGTCGTCCTTCTGTCAACAATTTACTTAAAAGACATCTCCTCCTAAACTGGTGAATGGATTTTGAAATAATTTTTACAGGAATGTTCCTTGGGTGACCCTCTACCAAAATTGCCTAATGGTTCCGCTCCGCTAAACAAAATGGCCGCCATAGCTAAAAATAGAAAAACCTTTAAACGACATCTCCTCCCAGGCCAGTGGTCCGATTTCAAATAATTTCACAGAAATGTTCCTCTTATGTCCCTTTACCAAAATTGCCTAAATGGTTCTGCTCTGCTAAACAAAATGGCCACCAGAGTTAAAAATAGAAAAAAACCTTTAAACGACATCTCCTTCCAGGCCAATGGCCCAATTTCAAAATAATTTCACAGAAATGTTCCTCTAATGCCCCTTAACCAAAATTGCCTGAATGATTCCGCTCCGCTAAACAAAATGGCCACCAGAGCTAAAAATAGAAAAACCTTTAAACGACATCTCCTCCCAGGCCAATGGCCCAATTTCAAAATAATTTCACAGAAATGTTCCTCTAATGCCCTTTACCGAAATTGCCTAAATGGTTCTGCTCCGCTAAACAAAATGGCCGCCAGAGCTAGAAATAGAAAAACCTTTAAACGACATCTTCCAGGTAAATGGCCCAGTTTCAAAATAAATTCACAGAAATGTTCCTCTCATGCCCCTTAACCAAAATTGCCTAAATGGTTCCGCTCCGCTTAACAAAATGGCCGCCAGAGCTAAAAATAGAAAAACCTTTAAACGACATCTCCCAGACCAATGGCCCAATTTCAAAATAATTTCACAGAAATGTTCCTCTCATGCCCCTTTAACAAAATTGCTTAAATGGTTCCGCTCTGCAGAACAAAATGGCGGCCAGAGCTAAAAATAGAAAAAACATTTTAAACAACATCATCTTCTAGGCCAAGGACCCAATTTCAAAATAATTTCACTGAAATGTTTCTCTAATGCCCCTTTACCAAAATTGCCAAAATGGTTTGGCTCCGCAGAACAAATGGCTGCCAGAGCTAAAAATAGAAAAAGGTCATAGACTGTCATGCGTCTGTCAACAATTTACTTAGACATCTTCTCCTAAACTGGTTAATGGATTTTGAAATAATTTTACAGGAATGTTCCTTGAGTGACCCTCTACCAAAATTGCAATAAATGGTTCGGTTCTGCTAACCAAAATGGCCACCAGAGCTCAAAATAGAAAAAACGTTTAACGACATCTCCCATGCCAGTGGCCCGATTTCAAAGTAATTTCACAGAAATGTTCCTCTAATGCCCCTTTACTAAAATTGCTAAAATGGTTCCACTCTGCTAAACAAAATGGCCGTCAGAGCTAAAAGTAGAAAAACCTTTAAATGACATCTCCTCTTAGGCCTATGACCGGATTTCAAAATAATTTCACAGAAATGTTCCTCTTATGACCCTTTACCAAAATTGCTAAATCGGTTCTGTTTGGCTGAATAAAATGGCCACCAGAGCTAAAAAAAAAAAGAAAAAGGGGGTAGACTCATGCATCTATCAACAATTTACTTAGACATCTCCTTCTAAATGGGTTAATGGATTTTAAAATTATTTTATAGGAATGTTCCTTGAGTGACCCTCTACCAAAGTTGTTAAAATGTTCCTGCTTGGCTGAACAAAATGCCACCAGAGCTAAAAATAGAAAAAAAAAAAACTTTTAAAGGACATCTCCTCCCAGGCTAAGGGCCCGATTTCAAAATAATTTCACAGAAATGTTCCTCTAATGCCCCTTTACCAAAATTGCTAAAATGGTTCTGCTCCGCTGAACAAAATGGCCACCAGAGCTAAACTAGAAAAACCTTTAAACAACATCTCCTCTTAGGCCTATGACCGGATTTCAAAATAATTTCATAGAAATGTTCCTCTTATGTCCCTTGACCAAAATTGCTAAAATGGTTCCCTTTGGCTTAACAAAATGGCCACCAGAGCTAAAAATAAAAAAAGGGCATAGACTGTCATGCATCTGACAACAATTTACTTAAAAGACATCTCCTCCTAAACAGGTTAATGGATTTTGAAATAATTTTACAGGAATGTTTCTTGAGTGACCCTCTACCAAAATGCTAAAATGGTGCCATTTCCAAACAAAATGGCATCCAGCGCAAAAAAAAAAAAGGAAAATCTTTAAACAACATCTCCTCCTAGGCCAAGGGCCAGATGCAAAATAATTTCACAGAAATGTTCCTCTAATACCCCTTTACCAAAATTGCTAAACAAAATGGCCACCACATCTAAAAAAAAGAAAAATCTTTAAACAACATCTGCTAGGCCTATGGCCTGATTTTGAGTGCTATGATACTCAGGTGAGCGATATAGGACCATCATGGCCCTCTTGTTTATTATTATGCCCTCAACTTTGCTTGTTTCTTATTATGCCCCCAACTTTGATTGTTTCTCCTGAACCGAAAGGGCAATTGACTCTAAATTCATTGGAAGTATCGAGGTGACTTGTAGATCAACAGTAGCTAAAATCATTCTGATAGGAAATCCAAGATGGCTGCCATGTTGTTTATGTTTATTATATTTCCCTGCCACTGAGCTGTTTACATGTATAAAATCGTGATTCTTCAGAAACAACTTAGCCATTTGCCACCAAATTTCACATTGATCCTACTGTTGAAATGTGATTGAGAGTTTGTTCAAATGATCACGCTCTATTGATTTGTTTGTTTGTGTTGAGGTTTTACGGCCCAGTCAACCCAATGGGGTCATGTCGAGCGCGGTCAGTTTACCTAACCACACATTTACTGGGCAGGCTTAGTCCTCTTAGCGGTTTACCAGTATTGTGCACATTCTTTCGCCAGAAACTGACAACTGCCCTTCTTGAATCAGCGGAAGGGAGAGAATGACCGTAGAAAATATTTCATGATCAATCTCCACGAAAGAATGTTGCCGACCTCGGCGGGGGTCGAACCCGCGACCTCCTGGTCTCCAGTCGGACGCGCATCCAACTGAGCCACCGAGGCCGGTCACGCTCTATTGACTGTCATGTCTTATATATTCTTCTTCAAAATTAAGAACTGCTTAAAGGTTGATCTTTTCATTAGTTGCGATGACAGGATTGGAAAAAAAAGTTGCATAACATCTGCATATCTGCAGTGGCTATGTCACTCAGGTGAGCAACCCTTGGCCCGTGGGCTTCGTGTTTCTTATTATGCCCCCAACTTTGATTGTTTCTTATTATGCCCTCAACTTTGCTTGTTTCTTATTATGCCCCCAACATTCATTGTTTCTTATTATGCCCCCAACTTTGATTGTTTCTTATTATGCCCCCAACTTTGCTTGTTTCTTATTATGCCCCCAACTTTGCTTGTTTCTTATTATGCCCTCAACTTCGATTGTTTCTTATTATGCCCTCAACTTTGATTGTTTCTTATTATGCCCCCAACTTTGCTTGTTTCTTATTATGCCCCCAACTTTGATTGTTTCTTATTATGCCCTCAACTTTGATTGTGTCTTATTATGCCCCCAACTTTGCTTGCTTCTTATTATGTTCCCAACTTTGATTGTTTTTTATTATGCCCTCAATTTTGATTGTTTCTTATTATGCCCCCAACTTTGATTGTTTCTTATTATGCCCTCAACTTTGATTGTTAGCTCATGTGAGCTCTATGAGCTATTGTGATCACTTTTCGTCCGTCGTCCGTCCGTCCGTTAACATTTTCACACGATTTCCTCTGAAGCCGCTTAGCCAATTTTGCTCAAATTTCATATGGAGCCTCCTTAGGTTGGGGAACGAAAAATTGCTAAAATGGTTGCGGTCCGTTGACCAAGATGGCCGCCACGCCCATATATGCTAGAAACCTTTAAAAATCTTCTCCTCCAGAACTGAGAATGCCTTGGGGCTGAACCTTTGCAGGAATCATTGGGGACGGGAGGGCTACCAAAATTGCTAAAAGAATTGTTGTACGTTGATGTTTGACCTTTTTACGGCAAGGTCAAGTTTGCTTCCCTATGCATTTGTATGGGAAAAACCTTTAAAAATCTTCTTCTCCAAAACCGAGCATGCCTTATGGCTGAATCTTTGCATATATCTTCGGGAACAGGAGGGCTACCAAAATTGCTAAAATAATGGTCGTACATTGACATTTGACCTTTTTACGGTAAGGTCAATTTTGCTTCCTTATGCATTTGTATGGGAAAAATGTTCAGAATTTCAAACAACTTCTCCTCTGGAGCCTCTGGGATAATTTTGCTCAAATTTCATATGGAGCCTCCTTAGACAGGGGGAACAAAAGATTGCTAAAATGGTCACGGTTCGTTGACCAAGATGGCTGCCATGCCCATATATGGTAAAAACCTTTAAAAATCTTCTTCATTTAGAACAGAGGATGCTTTGGGGCTGAATGTTTGCATAAATCATCGGGGACAGGGGGTCTACCAAAGTTGCTATAATAATGGTCATACATTGACATTTGACCTTTTTACGGCAAGGTCAAGTTTGCTTCCTTATGCATTTGTATGGGAAAAACATTTAAAAATCTTATTCTTCAAAACCGAGGATGGCTTGTGGCTGAATCTTTGCATATATCATCTGGAACGGGCGGTCTACCAAAGTTGCTAAAATAATTGTCATACATTGACATTTAACCTTTTTACGGCGAGGTCAAGTTTGCTTCTGTATGCATTTGTATGGGCCCCATACATTTGTATGGAAAAAATGTTGATAATTTCAAATGGCTTTTCCTCTGAAGCCTCCGGGCCAGTGTTGCTCAAATTTCATGCGGAGCCTCCGTGGGCAGGAGAATGAAAGATTGCTAAAATGGGTATGGTCCATTGATCAAAATGGCTGCCATGCCCATATATGGTAAAAACTTTTAAAAATCTTCTTCTCCATAACCAAATAAGCCCTGGGTCCTAATCTTTGCACAAATTATGGGGGGGCAGGAGATCTACCAAAATTGCTAAAATGATGGTTCTATGTTGACATTTGACCTTTTTACCTCCAAGGTCAAATTTGCTTCCCCATTTGTATGGGCCATATACATTTATATTGAAAGTATCGAAGTGACTTGTAGATCATCAGTAGTTAAATTTGTTCTGATTGGAAATCTAAGATGGCCATCATCTGGTTTATATTTATAATATTTCCCTGCCACTGTGCTGTTTACATGTATAAAATCATGATTCTTCAGAAACCACTTAGCCAATTTCCACCAAATTTCACATTGATCCTTCTGTTGAAATGTGATTGATAGTTTATTCAAATGATCATGCTCCATTGACTGTCAGGCCCATATATTCTTCTTCAAAACTAAGAACTGCTCAAATGATGATATTTTCATTAGTTGCGATGATAGGATTGGAAAAATGTTGCATAACATCTGCAAGTCTGCAGTGGCTATGTCACTCAGGCGAGCGAACCGTGGCCCTTGGGCCTCTTGTTTCTTATTATGCCCCCAACTTTGCTTGTTTCTCAGTATGCCCTCAACTTTGATTGTTTCTTATTATGTCCCCAACATTGATTATTTCTTATTATGCCCTCAACTTTGATTGTTTCTTATTATGCCCCCAACTTTGCTTGTTTCTTATCATGCCCCCCCCCCCTGCCCCCCAACTTTGATTATTTCTTATTATGCCCTCAACTTTGATTGTTTCTTATTATGCCCCCAACTTTTGCCCCCAACTTTGATTGTTTCTTATTATGCCCTCAACTTTGATTGTTTCTTATTATCCCCCCAACTTTGCGTGTTTCTTATTATGCCCTCAACTTTGATTGTTTCTTATTATGCCCTCAACTTTGATTGTTTCTTATTATGTCCCCAACTTTGCTTGTTTTTTATTATGCCTCCAACTTTGATTGTTTCTTATTATGTCCTCAACTTCTATTGTTTCTTATTATGCCCCTAACTTTGCTTGTTTCTTATTATGCCCCCAACTTTGATTGTTTCTTATTATGCCCCCAACTTTGCTTGTTTCTCAGTATGCCCTCAACTTTGATTGTTTCTTATTATGTCCCCAACATTGATTATTTCTTATTATGCCCTCAACTTTGATTGTTTCTTATTATGCCCCCAACTTTGCTTGTTTCTTATCATGCCCCCCCCCCCCCTGCCCCCCAACTTTGATTATTTCTTATTATGCCCTCAACTTTGATTGTTTCTTATTATGCCCCCAACTTTTGCCCCCAACTTTGATTGTTTCTTATTATGCCCTCAACTTTGATTGTTTCTTATTATCCCCCCAACTTTGCGTGTTTCTTATTATGCCCTCAACTTTGATTGTTTCTTATTATGCCCTCAACTTTGATTGTTTCTTATTATGTCCCCAAGTTTGCTTGTTTTTTATTATGCCTCCAACTTTGATTGTTTCTTATTATGTCCTCAACTTCTATTGTTTCTTATTATGCCCCTAACTTTGCTTGTTTCTTATTATGCCCCCAACTTTGATTGTTTCTTATTATGCCCCCAACTTTGCTTGTTTCTTATTATGCCCCCAACTTTGATTGTTTCTTATTATAAATTAACTTTGATTTTTTTATTATGCCCCTTCTGTAGAAGCCAGCTGATTTGGATTTACACTGTTTGCAAAAACAGGGCATATCCAGGCTCAGCAGGACCAGGGTTAAAATAATAACAAAATCATTTCAGTTAAGACTTTAAGGTTTGTTTTTTTCAGGGCTTCCTGTTCCTGTTTAACCAGATAAGAGACAACATCAATGTCAGACTGATTTGGATTTACACTGTTTGCAAAAACAGGGCATATCCAGGCTCAGCAGGACCAGGGTTAAAATAATAACAAAATCATTTCAGTTAAGACTTTAAGGTTTGTTTTTTTCAGGGCTTCCTGTTCCTGTTTAACCAGATACGAGACAACATCAATGTCAGACAAACCTGTAATCTAGTCTTCAGTTTGTGTAGATGGAACGAGGGACTGGCAAATGCTGTATGTTGCTTTCATAGTACTACCTGTTACAAGGGGTCCAGGTGGGGGATAGTGGATAGGGGGTTGGGGCAGAAAAATAGATTTTTGCGAAAAGAACACATTCAAATCAGTATGCCACTGTCATTTTCCATTTTTGTTGTTCTGACAAAAGCCAGGATAGGCTCAGCATATTAGCAAGAAACAAGGCATTTATATTGGCAAACTTTATGCATAACCACATTGTTAAGAACACTCGCGAACAATTACTTATAATAAGGTTATAAAAATATTGTGACTAAGTGTTCTCAACAATGATAATATGGTAGTATATCAAATCTGCAAATATAAGTGCTTTCATCCTTGGTACATACATTGAGCTTATTCTGTTTTTCATAAAAGCGATGAAAATCTTAATAAAAACAACTAACCAATCTGAGCGGGCCCTTTTGCTAAAATCTATAGTCTTTTTCACTATTTTGTATGATGTAGGTTTCCCTCCTTGTGTTACAAATTCAGTTTTTTTTTTATTTTCGTTTTTTTTTTTTTTTTTTTTTTTGCTTTCTTTTATTTTTATTTATTTTTTTGTTTATTTTTTATTTTATTTATTTATTTATTTATTTGTTTTTTTGACATATACATTTGTACTTCTGGGTCGTTTAATATTAAAAATCAAACAAAATACATACACACTAAACCAGAAAACAAATGTATGTCTAAAGTTACATTTTTCTATGTTCTTACAATTTTCCTATGACATGGCTGAAATAGTTTTCATGTTTTAACCTATCAATACAGAGTGAATACCATAAACATTTTCATTGAGTGTAATAAAAACATCAGTATTTTCACAAGTGCAAAGCATAAGTGAAAATTTGAATGTTTTCATTACATGAGATGAAAATACTTATGGGAAAAAATGCAGATTCTTATTTTATTGTTTTCATGTGTTACCACTTCTGGCATCATAACTGACATCGCCAAACAACCAGAAACATTATGACATGGATATTGAATGCTAACCATAATGAGAGAGAAAAACAAATATTTCGGCAAATCAAAATAATTATGATACCAGAATGTTTCTTACTTTCTAACAAAGTATATGCATAACCAACTTCATTGTTAAGTTCAGAAACAAAGAAATTAGAGGTGTTTAAAAAAATCTGAAGTGGAGATAACATTCGCTTTTGAAACAATGAAGAAAACCGAAATCATCCAAAGTCAGCAATTACCTATTGTGTCTGAAAAATACAGGCTTGTTTGTATTTGAAAATTGATTGGTGTATGTGTATCCTTCCAGATAATCCAGATGGTGTTTAGTGCTGTGAAAAAATTAAACCCAGAGGTAAGTTGTTGGGTGGTAGCATGGCAGTAAGGGTCTGCTGTACTTAGGCAGGTGAGGGAAGGGGGTATATTAGTCCTTCTTCTGTTTCTGCATGGTCATATATAGCTCTGGACAAGACTTTTTTTTTCAGCTGAAAAGTATTGACCGTTATTATGCCCCGCCATTTTCAAGGGGGGGGGGGGTTAGTATCACTGCTGTCTGTACGTACATCCGTCTGTCCATCCGTCCCATAGGTAACACTTTTGGTTTCCATGCTATATCTTTTGAAAGGATTGGTGTATTGGATTGAAATTTTATACACAGGTATATAATCATAAAATGTAGGCCAAATTCGATTTAGGGTAAAATCCACCAATTATTTTGGGAGTTATGGCCCTTTTCAACTTTTAAAAATTTTCAACTTTGAAAGTTGGTTTCCGTGCGATATCTTTTGAAAGGATTGGTGTATTGGATTGAAATTTTGTTCACAGGTACATAATCATAAATTGTAGGTCAAGTTCAATTTAGAGTAAAATCCGTGTATTATTTTGGGAGTTATGGCCCTTTTTCAACTTTGAAAAATGGTTTCCGTTCCATAACTTTTGAAAAGATTAGTGTATTGGATTCATATTTTATCCGCAAGCATATAATTATAAAATATAGGTCAGGTTTGATTTAGGGTAAAATCCACCAATTATTTTTGGAGTTACGGCCCATTATCAATATTGAAAAATAGTTGAAAAATGGTTTCAGTTCGATATCTTTTGAAAAGATTAGTGTATTGGATTCAAATTTTATACACAGGTATATAATCATAAAATGTAGGTCAAGTTCGATTTAGGGTAAAATCCACCATTATTTTTGGAGTTATGGTCCTTTTTCAGCTTTGAAAAATGGTTTCCGTTCCATAACATTTGAAAAGATTAGTTAATTGGATTCATATTTTATACACAAGCATATAATTATAAAATATAGGTCAAGTTTGATTTAGGGTAAAATCCACTAATTATTTTGGAGTTAAGGCCCTTTATCAATATTGAAAAATAGTTGAAAAATGGTTTCCGTTCGATATCTTTTGAAAAGATTAGTGTATTGTATTCAAATTGTATACACAGGTATATAATCATAAAATGTATGTCAAGTTGGATTTAGGGTAAAATCCACCAATTATTTTTGGAGTTATGGCCCTTTTTCAGCTTTGAAAAATGGTTTCCGTTCCATAACTTTTGAAAAGATTCATATTTCATACACAAGCTTATAAAATATAGGTCAAGTTTGATTTAGGGTAAAATCCACCAATTATATTTGGAGTTACAGCTCTTTTTCAACGTTGAAAAATAGTTTCAGTTTGATAGCTTTTGAAAACATTAGTGTATTGAATTCAAATTTAACACACAGGTATATAATCATAAAATAGAGGTCAGGTTTTAAGTAGGGTAAAATCAACCCATTATTATGGGAGTTTTTCACCTTCAAAAGATATTTTCCTTCCGATATTTTTTTTTTAAAAAAGATTGATTTGTCCCTTTTTTCAACTTCATTTTTTGCAAAATACCTGCGTGTGGTTGAGGATGGCCCTGGGCGGGGGTATCATTGTCATACTGACACATTTCTAGTTTTATTTCTCTATGAAAATATAAAACCTCAACACAAACAAAAACAGAAAAAACGACCATACAGTTGTCCCATACAGTCTAAATCCAGAAGGCCCCTTAGGCAATCACCTGTGTGACGTCATCCTTCCCGCTCTTTTGATCACTTGTCAGTTTCTTTTCTGTGGACGAGAAAGTAAACAGGGATTTTTTTCTCTGGGTGAAAGAAATCTATGTTTTCCTCCTTTTTCTCCGGTTGAATTTCTAATCTTTGTTTTTTCTCATGTTCCTTTATCATGCCTTTCACTATTCATCCTATCTTTTGTTGTAAATCGATTTTCAATTTCTTGTATTTATCCTACTCTTGTTCGTTGTAATGAGTTTTTGCGACTTTCTTGACGATTACCCGTGGTGAATGTGGTCATATAAACTCGCGCTGGGATAATCATGACAAATGCATAAAATGCTCTTCTTGTTCTAGGGAATCAACCTGCTCAACGTGTAGTACCTGGACAGATAAGACCAGGATGCTTGCCGAGAAAAGAAGAACTTACTCTTCAAGGAAGTGGGTCATAGCTAAAAAGAAGACTAAGAAGCAGAAAGCCATGTCTGAGTCGACGAAGAAAATATAGATGGGATCACCACCCCACATGGCCCTGCTGCCCGGGGGAGGACCCATCCAAATGGCAACTCCAAGGGTACTTGTACCCAGAGGAGTATAAGTCCACTGGTCAACCGGCCACCAGTCATTCATTCACTGGACAAGACATCACACTAGTCACTGGTCAGCCGCTCAGTACACAGAATATTACAAGTCAGTCAATCACCGGTCACTGGTCTTCCAGTCACCGGTCATTGGACTTAGAAAATATTACCCCAGCGGAAAATCAATATTCACCGGCCACCGGTCAACCGGTCACCGGTCATCAAACTCTATATCAGCCTACATTTAGTGATACTCATGCCATGAGCATGGAGTTCAATACTAATAGATCAAATTTGGGTTCTGAACACTCATACAGACATGAAGTTCAGAACCCAACTAATAACTCAAAAAGAGTTCTATTACCCCTGGAGCTGGACTTAGTAATATGTCCAATCCCAGTGTTGTCATCGAGCCGCCTGACAACAACTTGAGATCGGACAACAGACAAACTTCACAGGCTTCCCTCTCTGGACATATTTCCAGGAGGGAGCAGTCTAGAAAGAAACATAAGTCCAAGAAGATGAGGAGACATAGATCGTCTTATACATCCTCCTCTTCTAGGTCAGCATCTTCAGACTCTCGCAAAAGAAGCAGAAAGTCAAAAAGATCCAAACATTCTCACAAGAAAAGAAGAAGAAGATCAACATCTTCTTCTTCTTCTTCTTCTTCTTCACTATCTGATAATCAGTCCCATGATTATGGCAGATACAAAAATAGACATAGTTCGCAGGCTGCAGAGAATCCCATTATGCTACAGCCTGCGGAAATAACTTATGTCCTGACAACCTGAACATACTTTGCAACGCTCTACAAAGGACTCGGGTTCAGATTCTGAAATGGAAACCTGGTCCTTTGATAGGGCAATAAATGAGGTTTTCAGGCTTTGCCTCCGGAATTATGCCCAACCGAGGAACATACTCTGGCAAAGCCTTTATCTGGCATTGAACATCTAATGGAGTCGCATGTGCGACTCCATTATTAGTATTGCCACAGTCCAAGCTAGTAGTAAATACTGCCAGATTTCTCCAGAGCAAAATTGACACAGAGAAATGTGGCAAAGATTGGATATGCTCCCAAAATATAGTATCTTCCCTGACACAGACTAAATATTACAAGAGCTAGAATCAGTATTTCCTGACAGATAACATTCCTCCATTAGAGTCAGAAGCTTCCCTGCTGGATTTATCCAGTAAGGTTAAATGCTCCATTCAGATGAGAAACATTGAAATATGGGAAAAAAGAGCTAGACAACTCATTGCGATAAATTTGCATGCAGATTTTTTTTATTTCTGCTGCATGCATATGTATGCAACAGCAGACAATGTCCATACCATCTCTTTCCAGACTACCTGAAGCCTTAGCTAAGTCCATAAAACACGCTACGGCTATGTCTACGATCTTAGCTACGGAGATCTTTCAAGCTAGACTTGATGCGGTACTGGCCACGTCTACTCTTATTGGAGAATTCCAACTATGTGTTGCGCAATGCTCCAATAAATTCAAAGACATTATTTGGTAACAAGATGAAGGAAGTTGCCAAGGGCAATTTTGAGGCCCAACAACAAAGGTTCTTGGCAACTTCATTGGTTGCTACCAACATACAGCAACAACAAAAAGTGACTTATCCGGCTCCTCTGGTCTTTAAGAGACCGAAGCAGCCCACTAAACCTTCCAGGCCTAAGCAAAGGTAGCCTTACAGGCCTAAAAGTCAGACACAGTCATACTCAAGTAGAAAAGGATATGCTAAGAGAAATGGAAATCCGAAACAGTTCCCCTCCTCTAAGCAAGCCTCATCCTTCACAAAATTCTGAAGTCCAACCCTTTCCACTGCCAGTCCTACCACGTCCAGACATTCCAGTGGGAGGAAGGTTGGCCCATTTTGTGGAACAATGGGAAGAATTGACAGACAACAAATGGGTCCTCTACATTGTCCAAAATGGGTTCAAGATCCCATTCAAGTCAGTTCCTCCCTTATCGGTAGTTCCGATAAATCTGAGTCAATCTTCCTCCCCATTATTACA
The DNA here is from genome assembly GCA_964016985.1 of Anodontia alba. Classification (NCBI taxonomy): domain Eukaryota; kingdom Metazoa; phylum Mollusca; class Bivalvia; order Lucinida; family Lucinidae; genus Anodontia; species Anodontia alba. The sequence goes on along the minus strand of OZ024823.1, from coordinate 50,830,462 downwards.
AGAAGAGATTGGAGAACTTCTCAAGAAACAGGCAGTGGAAAGGGTACGGAATCAGGGAACTCATGGTTTTTATTCCCGGCTGTTCCTAGTGCCAAAAAAGAATGGAAAGATATGCCCAGTAATAGATCTTTCTTTATTAAATCAGTATATAAACAAACAGCATTTCAAGATGGAGAGGGTCAAGTCAGTAAGACAACCGATAATGGCCAACAACTGGGCTGTCTCCATAGATCTAAGGGATGCATACCTTCATGTTCCGATACATATGAGATCCAGAAAATACCTTCGGTTCGTCTATGAACATCAGGTCTTTCAGTTCATGGCCTTACCTTTCAGAATGTCCCTAAATCCTTTCAGAATGTCCCTAAGTCCGTGGATTTTCACAAAGTTAATGAATGTAGTAGCAGCTCACTTAAGACTACGTGTCGTATCTCTCGTCCCATACCTAGACCATTGGCTAATAAGAGATCTGATTCGCAATCGACTTACCTCTCACACAAAATACACTCTTCAAACGGTACAAAATCTAGGTTTCATACCAAATCTAAAGAAGTCAGAGTTGATACCAACACAAAAATTCACCTTTATAGGCATGGAATTTCTAACTCAACAGAATATAGTCAGAGTTCCAGCAAACCGAGTAGAAACTCTTATTCTGACTATCAAAACAATTCTTTCTCAGACTCAAGTTTCGGCACAGAACTTTCCTTTCTCTTTTGGGCAAACTCAGTACAGCACAGACTTAATTCTTCTAGGCAGACTGTATTTACGACCTCTGCAAATGTGCCTATTATTGGTCTGGAAACCTCATATTCTTCCCTTAGATCATCAGGTTACGATCACCAGTATGATCAAATTCCATTTAAAATGGTGGAGGGACACCATTCGCTTCATTCAAGGAATTCCCATTCAGCCTCCAGACCCCAATGTATTCCTGTATACGGATGCCAATCAATGCGGATGGGGAGATCATCTGGAACTGATGAGTCTATCCTTTCATGGTCGCTGGTTGGAAGACCAGTCCCAGCTCCATATCAACATGTTGGAAATAATGGCCATTAGTTTCGCACTGATAAGAGCCTTAAAATATATTCACCATACTTGTGTCATGATTTCTACCGACAACACAACAGTGGTCTCATATATCAACAAGCAATGAGGAACACATTCTCCCATCCTCTGTGTAGAGGTATGGAAAATCCTCCAATGGTGCCTAAAACATCATACAGTCGTCAGGATTTGTCATATCCCAGGCAAATTCAGTGTTTTGGCAGACAGGTTATAGAGAATCAACAGAATTATCAAAAAAGAATGGACATTGGATCAATCGATAGCAAATTCAATTTTCCAAATGTTCAACTATCCCAATCTGGATCTATTTGCCACATGTTTCAATTACAAACTTCAACTTTATTTGTCCCCAGTTGGACAATCAAGCCTTTGCAATAGACGCATTTTCCATGAACTGGAACCATCTTCATGCTTACGCGTTTCCTCCAACAATATTGATTCCTTCTGTCTTGAACAAGATACGCCAATCTCAGTGCAGAATAGTTGTTATAGCCCCTCTTTGGCGGCAACAAACATGGTTCTCAGAGGTTGTACAACTAATAATTTCAGCTCCAGTTTGTCTTCTGCTCTTTCCAAAACTATTGACACAAGCAAAAGGAAAGTTTCAACATCAAAACCTCCCAGTTCTTAATCTTCACGCCTATACTAGGCGTTATCAAGCAATCAGTTAGAGATAGAAAATTTTCGCAAAACGTTGCAGATTTTGTCTCCAAATCAAGACGAACATCAACTCAGAAGGTCTATGAAGTGAAATGGATCGTATACAGTGTAGCTCCAATATATCGCGGTATTGCAGGTCCATAACCCAGAAACCGCGATGTGGTCGGAGCGCGATATAAGTCCCGACATGTGCCATGCGTGTATAACGGCGTGCATAACACTTGCTCGGTTTGTCGCTGTGGTAGTTTGCTGAGACGTCACGGATAAATGGCATTCAGTTGTGTTGTCACCATATTTCCTAATTAAAATTGGATTAGAATTGCTCAATGGAATAATTTACAATGGTGCGCTACGTCTAACAAGTAATTCCAATCGAAACCAGCTGATAAACTACGTTTGAAAACAAGAAATCATCGGATTGACAATTTAGGACGCCATTTTGGATACTCTCGCGAAGGGAAGTTACTCAATTGTGCTAAGATAACTTGAGTTGCTTCCCTTTGCTTATATTGCGGGCGCAAAAAAAAACAAAGTTAATTTCTTTTTATTTATTTTTTTTATTGTTTGGTTTTTGGTTTTTTTTTACGCAGTTGTTTTCTTCTGAAATATTTATATCTACAGAAGTGTAAAATAAGCGGACTACGATCTGTGTATGTTGGACAGAAACATCGTAAGACTACTGTCTTGTAAAATTTGCTGGTGTTGAAAAGGAGGTGGACCGTTTTCCCCTGCTGAGCAAAATTTGTTTGTGGGCATCATTGACTCATTGAGCATTGAGTAGATCTATATACTAAATGATGATAATGATTACGACAATTACGGCGATATAATTTATTGTTTGCCAATTATAATCAACGTGTGCGCTGATTGATACTAAGTGGATTGTTTATCATATAATACCTGACGCGCGCATCAGGATAGGCGCGAAAAATCAATTACCGGAGGTGGAACGTGTTTTTTTTTTTTGTTTTTTTTTTCTGAAGTTAAATAAAACAACAAACATTTTATGTTTTTAAAATTTTTTTTTTTTTGCTTATGGAAAATTTGGGAGCCATGGCCTATTCGCGATATACTGGATTTCGCGAAATAACGGACCGCGATGTATTGGAGCTACACTGTATACCCATTGGTGTCCTAGAAAGAAGGTTAATCCAGTTTTGGCCCCTCTTACTGTTATAGCCGACTTCCTCATTTACCTTTTCTCTGAGAAAAAGTATCAAATTAGTACTGTTAAGGGCTATAGATCTATGATATATAATACTCTTAAGTTTAAGACTGGTAATAGAATCGGGTCTAAGCCTGTCTTATCAGAATTAATAAGATCTTTTGAATCACAGCGTCCTGTACAAAGATCTCTTACTCCTAAATGAGATTTATCTTGGGTCTTAGTCTGTCTACAGAAAGCCCCATATGAACCTTTACATAAGGCTTAACATTAAAGACAGCCTTTCCCTTAGCTCTTGCCACTGCCAAAAGATGTAGTGAGATTCATGCCCTGGCAATGGATTAAAATCATTTAAGATTCAATCAATCTGATGGATCAGTATGATAGTTCAAACTGGGTTTCTGGCTAAGAATCAGCATCCGTACATTTGCCCAGACCCTATTGTATCCCTAATTTAGCCATTATATGTAAAAGGGAACACTCGGATAGACTTTCATGCCTTATAAGAGCCTTAAAATTCTATCTTACGATGACTTGACCTTACCATCAAAATAGAACTAGACTATTTCTGCCAATTAAAGGCAAACAAGATATTTCTAAATCCTCTGTCTCGAGATGGATATCTTATACTATTAAACGCCTATAGGAAACTCACCCGTAAAGACTTTCCCTTCTTAAAGATTAAAGCCCATGAAATTAGGTCTCTATCTTCTTCTTGGGCCTTTTTCCATAAGGTTCCCCTCAATGAGATTCTCAAAGCAGCAGTATGGAATCAATCTTCTACCTTTGCTAAGTTCTGTCTAAGGGATATGTCTCAGCAATAATTTGGGCCCAATTGTTGTGGCCCAAAAAGTGTGGAGGGCCAGTAAACAGTGCCTTGGATGCCTAAAGAAGACTAACAGCCTTCAAAAGTCTACAGTACATATATGAAGGTAATTAATATCTTATATATATGTTGAAATGGGCTCATTCTTAGGATTTATATCAAGAATGAGCTTATTCCAAGAGTTTTCCTGAGTCTTAATCTAGAAGTGGAGGGATCTACTTGTTAAGTGTTAGAATTTGGAGCTTTGTGATCAAAAGAGCGGGAAGGATGACGTCACACAGGTGAATGCCTAAGGGGCCTGCTGTATTAAGACTGTATGGGATGACTGTATGGTCGTTTTTTTCTGTGGAAGGTGTGAAAACAGAATAGAATAGCACATTATCTATAGGTTAAGTATTGCTTGTTAAAATATGTTTTATTTTTAAAAACTTCATTTTGAAGAGAAATAAGAAAACTATTAGCCGGATATCTCCCCTTGTCTGGAGCTATGGTCATTCACTATTTTGCTCCTCCTCCTTAAGTACTGAGCTTCCTCTCCTCATCTAACTCTTCTGTCTCTTTTCACCATTTCTCTTGGAATCACGAAATCATAGGTCTAGATAACAGTGGGTATCAGGGCCCAGTTGTTCAAAGCTAACGATGTCGTTAGTTAACAATTCGTTAAAATTTACATCGAGTGATACACGAATACGCTGAAATTTTTTGCTGAAAAAATGTGAGTAGCTTTTGCAGTGCAAAAGCTACTCACATTTTTTCAGCAAAAAATATCAGAATATTGTATATTGATTGCGCTAAAATAGTTAACGAAATGACCCTTAACGAGCTCGTTAAGCTAACGACGCTTTGAACAACTGGGCAATATATCCTTTCAACAATATAAGTTGAGCTGTTCAGAGTTGTATATACAATAAAATTCAGCTGTTAAGACCACTTGAAAATAAGACCACTCCACTATTAAGACCAGCTTTTGCTAGTCCCAAATGGGTTTTCTTATTATTCTACATAGCGTCAGATAAGGGGGATATCTGCATATCTTTCTTATTTCTCCACAAAAAAGTATGTTGTGGTACTCATTAGAAGCACCTCGGTGAGTACCCCAACATATTTTTTTGTAGAGAAATAAGAAAAATATTGGTACTTTTGGTTGAAGAAAGCATCTTATCTGGAGCTATGTTCAGCATTCAGTATTAAGACCACCTCACTAATAAGACCACTTTTAGGCAGTACCAAAGGTGGTCTTAGTAGTGGAATTTTACTGCAGTTAAGAATTGTATGTTCCTTGTTAAAATGGGGTGGTCAGGTGGTGCGAAGGTGCTGTGTATCTTACATCACTCGGGCGTCCAACTGATATTGGCTTACAGTTGGGCAAGGCCTGCTATCCTTGTAGTGGGTAAGGGTAGAGGGGGAATGTTTTTATTTCTTCTGTTTCTTCACTTTCATTCCTGTTCCTCTTTCTTCCCTGTCCCTCTCTTTCATCTCCTCTACTCTCTCTTCTATCTCTTTTCTCCCTTTCTCTGGGAGATGACACAAAATGACCCTCAAGGGTTGACGTGTCGTTAAACCCCAACACAATCAATCAATCCTTGTTAAAAGAATGAACAAAAAATCCTTTCAGTAAATTTAAATGATTCCTTAACACTTTAGCATGTTGGGTGAAAGTTTCACCAGACATCATTTTTAGCTCACCTGAGCACGAAATGCTCATGGTGAGCTATTGTGATCAGTCAATCTAGATTATCATGCGCCATCAACAATTTGCTTTAAAAGCCTACTCCTCCTACTCGCCTGGGCCATTTGACTCGAAACTTGGTAGGAAGCATCTGGATGACTTGTAGATAAACAATAGCTAAAATTATTCCGATCGGAAATCCAGTGGCGGCCATCTTGAAAATCTACCTTTCGCTTCTTCTCCTGAACCATAATTCCAATGACTTGAAACTAGGTATGAAGCATCAGGGTGATTTGTAGATCAAAAATATCTAAAATCATTCTGATTGGAAATCCAAGATGGCCACATTGTGGCCATCTTGAAAATATATTTTTCGCTTCTTCTCCTGAGCAGAAAGGCAAATTGACTTGAACTTGGTAGGAAGCATCGGGATGACTTGTAGATCAAAAATAGCTAAAATTGTTATGATGGGAAATCCAAGATGGCCATCTTGAAAATCTATTTTTTGCTTTTTCTCCTAAACCAAAAGGCCAATCGACTTGAAACTTGGTAGGAAGTATCGGGGTGACTTGTACAACAAAAATAGGGAAAATTTTTCCGATTGGAAAAACCAAGATAGCTGCCATCTTTAAATCTATTTTTAGCTTCTTCTCCTGAATTGACAGGCCAATTGACTTGAAACTTGGTAGGAAGCATCGGGGTGACTTGTAGATCAAAAATAGCTTAAATATTCCAATCAGAAATCCAAGATAAGGCTGCCATCTTGAAAAACTATATTTTGCTTCTTCTCCAGAACCAAAAGACCATTTGACTGGTACAGTGTGGGGAAGCCACGTGACATAATGACTAGGTGCTAGAGTGTGTTACAAGTTTTAGTTCAGCATCAGGTAGGATTTTTTAGAATATCTCCATTTATATCTGGTGGAATTTATTCAAATAAAGTGCAGATTATACGGAAAATCAAGCTTTTTCTGGTGATGTAAGTGCTATTCTGCAAGCTTGTCTGATTCTGGAGAACATCTGGAGAATTTTTTTGTCAAAATTGTGTATATTGTCCTGGTAGCCAAAATTGACAGCAAAAACATTCTTCGAATATTCTCGAGAAGTAGACCAGATCGCAGAATAGCACTTACACCACCAGAAAGAGCTTGATTTTCGGCATACTCTGTGCTTTATTTAAACTCATTTGGTATGAATAGAGATATTCTAAAAAATCCTACCTAATGCGGAGCTAAAAATAGTAACAAACTCCATCATTTGGTCACATGGATTCCCCACACTGCAATATCTTGGTATGAAGCATCAGGGTGACTTATAGATCAAAAATAGCAAAACCATTCAGATTGGAAATCCAAGATGGCCGCCATGGCTGCTATCTTGAAAACCTATTTTTCGCTTCTTCTCTTGAACTGAACGGCCAATTGACTTGAAACTTGGTAGGAAGCATCTGGTGTCTTTTAGAGCAAAATTAGTAAAAATCGTTCCTTTCTGAAATCCAAAATGGCAGCCATACGTGGCGGCTATGACCGCCATCTTTAAAATCCATTTTTCACTTCCTCTGAAATGAAAGGCTAATTGACATGAAACTTGGTAGGAAGCATCGGGGTTACTTGTAGCTCAAAACTAGCTAAAATTTTTTGGATGGGAATTCTAAGATGGCTGCCATCTTGATATTGTATTTTTCGCTTCTTCTTTTGAAACACAAGGCCGATTGTCTTCCAACTTGATAGGAAGCATTGGGTGACTTGTAGATCAAAACAGCTAAAATTGTTCTGATCGGAAATCCAAGATGGCCCCAATGGCTGCAATCTGGAAAATCTTATAATGCTTCTTCTCCTGAAACTAAAGGCCAACTGACTCCAAACTTTGTAGGAAGCATCAGGGTGACTTGTTAATAAAAAAAGAGCAAAAATTGTTCCAATCAGAAATCCAAAATGGCCACCATGGCTGCTGTCTTGGAAATCTATTTTTAACTTCTTCTCCTGAACTGAAAGGCCAATTTATCTGGTAATCAGGTGAGCGATCTTGGCCCTCTTGTTTAAATATTTTTCCCAGAAAAGAGGGCATAAGCAGTGTTGCAAACTTCATTACTTCTTATAATAGTCTCAGTAAAAACAGAGACTCTCATTTTCTAATCCATTGTGTGTTCTTTATTTCCAAAGGCAATCTTTTCGACTTTTATTTGACTGCATGGAAATTGTTTCTGTTTAGTCAGAAAAATGTCATCAGTTATTCATCTGTTGAATCTGCCAGAGAGTGATAAAGAATAAGTTTCCAACAAAGTTAGAAACAGAAGCAGTTTTGCACATATAAACAGTATGCTGTTTGTAAAGAATGATATATATATTGTGAACAGTCTAAAAGTTGGATTCCACCATAAAGTTTTATTGAAGATGGAATCCAACTTTTAGTCTGTTCACTGTATTGTTTACCCTTATTGTGGAGTATTTCATTCATATTTAAATATATAGAAACATATCACATATGCACATATTATTTATGTTTTTCATAGCATATATATATCATATGAACAAACAAATATATATTTAATCAAGTTTGTTTATACCATTTTCAGCTTGCCCAGCCTTTCTTCAAGTTCATGTCTATGTTGGTGGAGATTGTGGGTGGCGGCCCACCTGGGATGCCACCATTCACACAATACATACTGCAGAGATATTGGGATGTAAGTCATGCCATCTTACTGGTATACTCAGTTTCAGGCCATTTGTTATCTTTACCATAGCTCTTGGTGGGGAACTTTTCAACCAAAAGATTTCTTAATTTTCTTATTTCTCCACAAAAACATATGTTGTGATACTCATTAGTAGAGCCTCCAGGAGGAGCTTCTAATGAGTACCTCAGCATATGTTTTCATGGAGAAATAAGCAATATTTGTCTGGATGTTCTTCTTAACTGGAGCTATGCATTGCTTAATTCCATTTAATCTGTAAGAGCTGAAGTGTTTGGGTGGCAGAACAGTTGGGACTCCAAACTTCTGATCATGCTATCACAGGTTTGAATCTCACAAGACGGGCTCCTGACTGTCTGGCATTTCATTGCACAGAATATTGCAATGTCACCCTTTTATTGGAAGGGTTTTTTCATGGAAAAATTAAGTCCTTCGAAATAGCGATATCCGGGGGAGGGAGGGGTGGGGGATGAGTTTGCATCAGGCGTCTTCCAAGGTTTACCTCTTGGTTAACCTTTTTTCAAAGTGATATGTTACCTTTATTCTTCAGTGGAAAAACCTGTCCATAATGCTATTAGGGATTTTCCTTGTCCTTGGAATAGATTATAGTGACTCAGACAACAGACAGCGTAAATGTCCGTTTAGGCATGGAGAAATGTTTGATCATCAACCGATATCAAAACACCCAAAAGGCCTAAGTCAATGGAGAAAAGATTTAATTGCCAGACATGTAACACATGATTCACGACAGTGGGAAACCTACACAGACATAATGCATCCTTTCATGCAGTGACAGTTGTAAAAGTGCTGGCATTGCCCTAAAATCTGTGCAAGGCAGGTAAATGCAAAAAAAAAAAAAAAAAAATGCGTTGAACATCCACCTAGATAAAGGAAAGAAAACAGTCAAAAGAGGAGTATTTGATGGTAATTAAGAGATTTTCTTCGGAGTTCTATAAAAAAAACATACATTATGGGTAGAGCTAGCTAATCAGAGCTGAAAAGATAATCGGTTATCAGTCCTGCCATTTTGATTAATAATCGATTAGTAGTCACTGAAGGTTTGGTCATAACTTTATCTGTCTTTCTGAGCATGTTTGGCGAGACAGGCCTGAGCAAACTGTGTAGACCCAGATGAGACGCCACAAAATGTGGTGTCTCATCAGGGTCTACACTGTTTGCCACTCATTCAGCTATATTTAGACACAATAATGGGTAGTAAATTATACTTGTTCAAATTTTAGATAAAGTATGGTAAGGAGTTTAGGTGTCTGAATACTAAGGGTAAATACGGTTAAGTAACAGACACAGAAATCAAATGATTGATTATTCGCAAATCTGTAAGGATGGTCGTTTTTGTGGAATTTATCGATAAATTAATTGATTATCCGATTAATTGTGCCAGCCTTAATTATTGGTACTTATTACAAATTGCCACACCTAATGAGTACCCACAACACGTTTCCATGAAGAAGTAACGCATAGCTACAGATAAGAGGGGGTATCCACATAATATTTTTCTTATTTCTTGACGAAAACATATGTTGTGGGTACTCATTAGAAGTGCCTCACCGAGGCGCTTCTAATGAGTATCCACAACATAGGTTTTCGTTGAGAAATAAGGAAGCTATCAGCATATTTCGGATGAAAAAAGCGCCTTATCTGTTGCTATAGTAAGAAAAATATTTACTTGATACCAGAGGACTTGTTGGAGTACTTGATGGTTATTCTGGATGTTTTCTTATATCTTCATAAAAAAACATGTTGTGGGTACTCTTTAGAAGTGAGGCACTTCTTATGAGTACCCACAACATATGTTTTCATGAAGAAATAAGAAAAACATCATTACTTTTGGGTTGACTTTTTAAGGCTATTTTAACAATTTGTTTCATTTTTATTATAGAATGACCCCAGACAGATAGCCTTGAATTTCATTCCTTTATAACTTGCCTATAAATATAAACATGAGAAAAAATGTGTTTCTAAAAATAGAATTTTCCGATTAGTTGTTTATAAAAAATCTTTCCGATCATCAAGAGGCAAAAGTGAGTGATGATCATCGGTGGCAACACCACTCTTACCTAAGACTACATGTCGAGGGTTGAGCGCAAGACTATAGTAAGTCAAACATATTTTTGAAACCCTTGTTTAGGGGCAACTTGGACCCCTTTGTAAACAATGCAAATTTAGGTGCCATTGCTCATACGAGCAATGGCACCTAAATTTTCATTGTTTACAGAAAGAAATGTTGTAATCTTCATAATGCCTTCATGGTGAGGAGATTAGGTTTGGGGAAAAACAAGCATCTGACTTACGCCAGTCTTGCGCTCAACCCTCGATGTATGCCTTTATCCTCTGTTTATATTGGTATCCAGTGAATCAGCAAGGGGAAAGCAAAGGCTCTGATCAGACTGTGCAGATGTGCTGACTGATCTGGGTATTCACTATCTACATAGGATTTGAAGACTATTTTTCAATTCTTTAACTTTTTCACTAAAATAATGTAGATCGAATGCTAAAATATCAGAAAACACCCAAGATGACAGGGGTCTGCATAGTGCATAGGTATGTCTCTTGTTTGTCACTGCTGGGTTCAGTATCTGGCTTTGGCATGTGGCAGGGAAGTGGTCTCCCATCCAAGGTGTGTGTTTTTTTCCAGGTACTCTGGTTTCCTCCACCACGCATGACCACCAAACAAAAACTGCTGCACCTTTAACCCTTGTCATGCTGAATAAATTAAGATGCCACATCCACTTCTAATTTTCAGCCAATCAGATTACTTGATCCAGGTTGTAGATACCAATTTACATACTTAATGACAAACAGTGCAGATCCAGATCAGTTGGCTTCTTCCAGGCCAACAGATCTGAATCTACACTGCAAAGGCAGGGCATATCCAGGGTCAGCAAAACCAGAATTATGTTTGTAAGTTTGCTAAGCTTACTTATAGTAATTAAAATAAACTTTAGAAATATTGAAAAAGAAAGGCGACATTTTTACTTTTCCAATCTTTTGTTACAGTTAACAGTGTGTAGCCCCACTATGTGTTTAGACTGGATGGCAACCCAGGTGACAAGGAATAAATTAGCCAATCACTGGGTCCTCTCGGCAATGGACAGCTGGGTGGAGAACTATCTAATCAAACACAATAATGCCAGGGTCAGAAATGGTAAGCTTCCAGGATTCTAATGGTTCAACATGACCTTAACAATCTTGACTAATTATAGGTGGTAAAACTCCAATAAAATAAAATCCAGGGCCCAGTTGTTCAAAGCATTGTTAACTTAACCAGCTCATTAGTGGTCAAAATGTTAACTGTTCTAGTAAGTATAAAAATCTAATTCACATTTTTTTTGTTGAAAAGGTGTGAGTAGCAAAAGCTACTCACATTTTTCAGCAAAAAGATTAATATATATGCCATATGTAATGATCAAAGTTTTAACAATATGTTAACAAACAACATCATTATTTTTTAACAACTGGGCCCAGGATTTTAGAAGTGCCCATATGCCAAGCGGTTAGCGCTCTTGACTTCAGATCATGTTAGCCGACTGACAGATGACATAACTTGTCTGCCAATAATCTTAGACTAAAGCAACGAAAGATATCATGCCACCTCCTATGCATTTTGGAGGACAGCCAGGACAGGTCACACTTTGGGCAAGTAATTGGTAACCATTTTGAGGCCCTTAGAATTCAGATGACTTTAATGATTGCTCCTGTTTTGTTCTAATCAGCATACTGTGTCATGTTTGAATAAACAAACATGCTGTGTGCAGTCAGTTACTTAGGCTGTTAAGAGCGTGTTTTTTGCAGCCACAAAAATGAAAGTAGTAAAACTGCTAGATTAGAAAAAAATAAGGTGCAGTCAGCTTCTCTTCGTGTGCTTCAGAGGGTGAGGCTATTGCGACTTTTTCACCCAAATCACCCTCTTTGATGCACCCTGCACTTACTATGAGAAGAATACAGAATTTTGATCATTTCACTCCTTTTTTGACCAGACTGTCAGTCAAGTGCAACCTATGGCATCGCTCAGACTTCTGTGATCTGATTGGTCAAAGCAGACCCGACAGCTATTAGACATTTGCATTAGCATTAGTACAGCAAACTGAACTGAACAAAATGGTGATACTGTTGTCAGTTGAACAAAAAGTTCTCGGGCGAAATTGAACTTATATGTGTGAATGGTACTCATGAAAATCATATGGCATGCATATGTTCTGTTCTTAATTGTGTAGAATAAGCAAATGTGCAGCTTAACTGGGCCTCTGGTCTGATATTAGAAGGCCCAGGCCTTGGATATTAGGTATGTAGCTTCAGATAGAGGGCCATTACCAAGATTGTTCAAATTATGGCCTTGAGGTCAAAATGGCTCAGTCCCAGAGATCACTTTTCTTACTCAGATTGTACGGGGAAGAATTTTAAAAATCTTCTTGTGTGAAACTAGAAGGCCTAGGCTCTTGACATTTGAGTTTTAGTTTTATCTAGTGGACCTTTTCCAAAATTGCTCACATTTTAGCCCTGAGGTTAAAAATTGGCTCAGCCCCAGGGGTCACTTGTTTTACATAGACTCATATGGGGAAAATTTTAAAAATCATCTTGAGTGAAGCTAGAAGGCACAGGTCTGATACGAGGGTTGTGCAAAAAGTTCTGTCACTAATAGGCTTCCTTTGTTTTATCCCAGGTATATTTTAAAATGCTTCACTGCACTTGAATGGTGTGTTGAACAGCTAACGATACCCGTTTATTTTGTGCAAATTGCTTTCCAGCTGACCAAGTTATTTCAAATTGAAATAGATGCAGTCATATACACTGACCAATTTACTTGTTACATTGGAACATGGACCAGAAGACTGAAATTCATAGCTATATTAAATGCCGCATTAGGCTTAATATAGATTCAAAGCAGATATTTAATGAATTGTGTGGTATATATGGACCTCAGACCATTTCAATGCGCACAGTTTTTAGGTGGGTTAAAGCTTTTAAAGCTGGGAAATTTTCTGTTGAAGATGATACCCGTCCTGGAAGGCCTAAAACCTCTGTTACCAAGGCTAACATCGCTGCTGTAAAGATTATGGAGAACAGGATGCGCGATTGTCTGTCAGAGATATAGCTAGTTGTACTGGCATATCAGAAGGCAGTGTGCAAACAATTCTGAAAAAGCGTTTGGACCTGAGAAAGGTTTGCGCTAGGTGGGTACCTCCTTTGCTCACTGAGGAGCAAAAGACACAACGCCTTAAATGTGCCTGGGAACTTTTGAAAACGTACAAAGGCTGTAATAGTCAGGTTATTTCTAACTTGCTAACAGGTGTTGAAACCTGGGTGCACATGTTTGAGCCACAGAGAAGGGCTGATAATAAGCAATGGAAGCGAAAAGATAAAAAATGCCCATGTATTGCCAAGAGAACCATAAGTTCGAAAAAGATGTTGTACGCAATTTTCTTTAATTCAAGTGGGCCAGTCGTTCAAGTGCCTTGTCCATATGGTCATACAGTCATTGGCCGATTCTACAAGAATTCTGTACTGAAGAAAGTGAAAGAGTTTTACAGTAAGACACGACAAAGCAAAGGATGGTCAGGAATCCACCTTTTACATGACAACACCTCCTCTCATAAGTGTGAGGTTGTTAAGTACGGTATTTTTTGGCTTCTGAAAAGGTGAAAGTTTTAAACCATCCACCTTATTCACCTGTCCTGAGTCCCTGTGACTTCATTTTATTTCCAAGGCTTAAGAAAATGCTGTCTGGAAATAAGTATACCTCTAGAAGTTCTCTTGGCAGCGCTATTTATCAGTGTCTCCAACAGATACCAAAAGAAGACTATTTATCTGCTTTTCGCAACTGGGTAAATAAGTTACAAAAATGTGTTTCAGTAAAGGGGGGAATACTTTGAAGGTTTGTAATAAAAATATGTTTGATAAAGTGTAGCACAGAAGTAATCCGAACCCAGTGACAAAACTTTTTGCATGACCCTCATATTTGTATATCAGTTTATCAAAGCCATATTTTATGTGAAGTTTCTCTTTCAACAAATTGAATAAAGCTAAATTCCATACCAACTTACTGTAGGATACAGAGATCAAAGGTTTTTCAAATGTACTGGCTACCACACCTATATGTTTTATTCTTTAAAAATGTTAACCTAAACTTCTCTGAACCAATGTATGGTTTAATGTCTATACACAATATTTTATTATAGCCCTGCTTTGAAAAAGTGGGGCTATACTAGATTTGCCATGTCCTTCCGTGATTCTGTGACTCCATCATTTCCTGATTCCATGACTGCTTAATAACTTTTATGTATGTAGTCCTAATTGAATGAAACTTATACTACACTTGGTCTCTAAGGTAAGTAAGGTGTAATCGCAGAATTGTGGCCAAGGGCCCATAGCTCTTGGAGTTATGTCCCTTGGTAGGTTTTCAAAATTTAAAATCCATTTTGCTTAATAACTTTTATGTTTGTGGTCCTTCTTCAATGAACCTTAAACCACACTTAGTCTCTAAGGTAAGGAAGGTGTAGTGGCAGGATGGTAGTCAAGGGCCCATAACTCTTGGAGCTATGTCCCTTGATAGGTTTTCAAATTTTGCCATTATTGAAAATTTTTGTAACAGATGTCACAGGAACTATGAAAGCCAGAAAGCTGAAAGTTTGTATAAACATGGACAATGACCAAATGTATTGTGTATACCTGAATAGGGGCCAAGGGTCCATAACCTTTGGAGTTATGTTCCTGGGTAGGTTTTCAAAAAATTAAAATGCATCTTGCTAAAAAACTTTTATGTAAGTGGTCCTACTTCGATGAAACTTATACCACACTTGGTCTCTAAGGTAAGGAAAGTGTAGTGGCAGAATGGTGACCTAGGGCCTATAACAATTTTGCCATTCTTAAAAATTTATTGTAACAGATTTCTCAGGAACTATGAAAGCTAGAAAGTTGAAAGGTCGTATAAACATGGACAATGGCTGGATGTATCGTGTATACCCGAATATGTGCCAAAGGTCCATAACTCTTGGAGTTATGCCCCTTGATAGGTTTTCAAAAAATTAAAATGCATTTTGCTCAAAAACTTTTATGTTTGTGGTCCTACTTAGATGAAATTTATACCACACTTTGGGGCTTTGAAAAAGTGGTAACACATTGACTGTGGGTTGGTGTATCTTGTATTCAGGAATCAGGGCCAAGGGTCCATAACTCATGGATTATCCCTTGATATGTTTTACAATACCATGTTTTCATGTCCTATATTGGTGTTATCTGGTAAGGATGAATTAAAAATATTTCAACACTCTATGTATTTCTCCTCTTATAGAGCTGTGGTCAGATCCTCTGACAGCTCTAGTTTAATGTGTATTTTCAGCTGCTGGTGGTCTTCTAGTCTCTTTGGTGCCTAGCAATCATTTCAGACAGGCATACAGAACTTCGAGGAGTGTCTTTAGTCCTCATAAAGAGATCTCAGTAAGTTTTATTCCATTTTTTTCTAAATATGCAGATAGAGCAAACAGAGGTTTGGTAAAAAACATGAACACATGGGCCCAACTGTTCAAAGCATCATTAACTTAACAAGCTCATTCGTGGTCAAAATTTTAACTGTTCTAGTAAGTACAATATCTAATTCACAGGTATTTTTGCTGAAAAAATGTGAAAGCATTCACATTTTTCAGCAAAAATATTAGCATATATGCCATATTTAATGATCAAAGTAGGTTAACTAACGACATAGTTAGTTTTGAACAACTAGGCCCAGTTTTTTCATAAAAACATATTGTATGTACTCATTACAATTGCCTTTCTTTGACAATTTTAATGATTACCCACAACAAATGTTTTTGTAGAGAAATGAGAAAATTGACCTCTGATTGTATATCTCCAAATACTCATATATGTATATCTCCAAATACTCATATATATAACAAGTTCTCAGAAACAGTTTTGACCCAGCTGACTGCTCGAAAAGGAGCAGTCTGATCAGAGTTTGTATTATTTGCCAATTAGTTAACAATTTTACTCAACGCAGTGCAGGTATTTAAATAAACGTTGTTTTCTCTCCCTTCCGCTGATTCAAGAAGGGCAGTTGTCAGTTTCTGGCGAAAGAATGTGCACAATACTGGTTAACCGCTTAGAGGACTAAGCCTGCCCAGTAAACGTGTGGTTAGGTAAACTGACCGCGCTCGACATGACCCCATTGGGTTGACTGGGCCATAAAACCTCAACACAAACAAATAAACGTTGTTAAATTTTACAATAACCATCTTAAAGAGTTTCCCTATTATTTAGGGAGTTACCCTGTTATTTAGGGTAATTAGGTAAACCTATTGGAATTCCATTTTAATTGTATCTGATCAAATTCTGTCATGAGATTTTCTTATTATGGCCACAAAATCATATGTTATGGGTACTCAGTAGAAGTGCTTTGTTAACGCATTTGTAATGAGTACACAAGTTTTCATGGAAAAATAAGATGTTTTTATCTACCAACTCATTAGCTCACCTATGAAGATCAGGTAAGAACAGGCATCGGCATTGGTTAAAGTTTTTGAAAGGCTATATCATATGAACCTCTGGATGGAAGTAGTTGCTCTAGTGTTAGATACTGGCCTGAAATTCTATGCTAAAGTTTTTAAAGGCAAAGCCTGATTCAGGTGAGCTATACTGTCCTGTGACAGCTTTTAATTTATCTAGCACTATGATAAATAAAGATTCCACACCATTGTATTTAAAGGAAAACCCTCATAAAATTGATAATCTGTTTAAAGTTAAAGACCTACATTAGCTAAGAAAATTGATGCAAATTTTATCAAAATTGGTTGCAAATTAAGAAAGTTATGGGTACTTGAGGATTTCAAACAAGGCTGTCATAGCTGCCGCAATTGTTTGAGTTTGTGACATCATTTGCTCCTAATTAAATATTCATAAACTGAATAACTCTCATACACAAACAGGTCTATTGCTATCTTTCTGCATATGTCATCTTTGGTATAATAGCAACTTATTTTCCCTAAAATTGCATTGTTTTCTGTCTAAGAGAAAGTTTTATTGTCATTTTAGAATTTTTCAGTCCCTCAATAAATATTCAAAATGGCTGCGCCCATGTTGACAACTACAAAAGCTAAAAACTCCAATAACTTCCTTATTTCTTGACGGATTTTGATAAAACTTGCACCAAAATGTTCAGTTTGTAAATACCTTGAATATCATACACTTTATATTTTGTGAGTGTTTGCCTTTAAAATGAATTTGTTACATACAGTCACAGTTCTTGTTAGCTCACCTGAGCTGAAAGCTCAAGGTGAGCTTTTGTGATCACTCACCGTCCGTCGTCGTCCGTATGTCCGTCCGTCCGTCCACAATCTTTAAACAACATCTCCTCCTGAACCACTGATTGGATTTTGACCAAACTCACAGGAATGATCCTTGGTTGGTCCTCTTTCAAAGTTGTTCAAATGGTTCCGGTCCATTGCATATCTAGGTCACAGGAGCTAAAAATAGATTTTTTAACTAAAAACTTAAAAAATCTTCTTGTCAAAAACCACTGGACCGATTTCAATATAATTTTGCAGAAATGTTCCTTTGGTGATCCTCTACCAAGATTGTTCAAGCCATTCGGATTCGTCAAAAAACATGGCCGCCAGGGGGCGGGGCTTATTTTCCCTATGTATCTATATAGAAAACTTTAAAAATCTTCTTGTCAGAAACCACTTTACCGATTTCAATGTAATTTTGCAGAAATGTTCCTTTAGTGATCCTCTACCAAGATTGTTCAAGCCATTTGGATTTGTCAAAAAACATGGCCGCCAGGGGGCGGGGCTTATTTTCCCTATGTATCTATATAGAAAACTTTAAAAATCTTCTTGTCAGAAACCACTGGACCGATTTCAATGTAATTTTGCAGAAATGTTCCTTTGGTGATCCTCTACCAAGATGGTTCAAGCCATTTGGATTCGTCAAAAAACATGGCCGCTAGGGGGCGGGGCTTATTTTCCCTATATATCTATATAGAAAACTTTAAAAATCTTCTTGTCAAAAACCGCAGGACTGATTTCCATATAATTTTGCAGAAATGTTCCTTTGATGATCCTCTACCAAGATTGTTCAGGCCATTCGGATTCGTCAAAAAACATGGCCGCCAGGGGGCGTGGCTTATTTTCCCTATATATCTATATAGAAAACTTTAAAAATCTTCTTGTCCGAAACCACTGGACCGATTTCAATATAATTTTGCAAAAATGTTCCTTTAGTGATCCTCTACCAAGATTGTTCAAGCCATTTGGATTCGTCAAAAAACATGGCCGCCAGGGGGCGGGGGTTAATTTCCCTATATATCTATATAGAAAACTTTAAAAATCTTCTTGTCAGAAACCATTGGACCGATTTCCATATAATTTTGCAGAAATGTTCCTTTGGTGATTCCATACCAAGATTGTTCGAGCCATTTCGATTAGTCAAAAAACATGGCCGCCAGGGGGCGGGGCTTATTTTCCCTATGTATCTATATTGAAAAATGTAAAAAAAACTTCTTGTCCGAAACCACTGGACCGATTTCCATATAATTTTGCAGAAATGTTCCTTTGGTGATCCTCTACCAAGATTGTTCAAGCCATTTGGATTTGTCAAAAAACATGGCCACCAGAGGGCAGGGCTTATTTTCCCTATATATCTATATAGAAAACTTTAAAAATCTTCTTGTCCGAAACCACTGGACCGACTTCAATATAATTTTGCAGAAATGTTCCTTTGGTGATCCTCTACCAAGATTGTTCAAGCCATTTGGATTCGTCAAAAAACATGGCTGCCAGGGGGTGGGGCTTATTTTCCCTATATATCTATATAGAAAACTTTAAAGATCTTCTTGTCAGAACCACTGGACCGATTTCCATATAATTTTGTAGAAATGTTCCTTTAGTGATCCTCTACCAAGATTGTTCGAGTCATTTGGATTTGTCAAAAAACATGGCCGCCAGGGGGCAGGGCTTATTTTCCCTATATATCGAAAAATGTAAAAATCATCTTGTCCCAAACCACTGGACTGATTTCCATATAATTTTGCAGAAATGTTCTTTTGGTGATCCTCTACCAAGATTGTTCAAGCCGTTTGGATTTGTCAAAAAACATGGCCGCCAGGGGGCAGGGCTTATTTTCCCTATATATGTATCTATATAGAAAACTTAAAAATCTTCTTGGCAGAAACCAATGGACCGATTTCAATATAACTTGGAAGGAATGTGTCTTTGGTCACCCTCTTCCAAGGTTGTTCAAGCCATCATGATTCCTCAAGAAATATGGCTGCAAAGGGGTGGGGCTTATTTTCTTTATATATCTATATAGAAAACTTGAAAAAAAATCTTCTTGTTTTCCCTATATATCTAAATAGAAAACTTTAAAAATCTTCTTGTCAGAAACCACTGATCAGATTTCAATATAACTTGGCAGGAATGTTCCTTTGGTGACCCTCTACCAAGTTTGTTCAAGCTGTCATGATTCGTCAAAAAACATGGCCGTTAGGGCGTAGGGCTTTATAGCTATATAAAACTTTTTAAACCACTGGACCAATTTCAATATAACTTGGCAGAAATGTTCCTTTGGTGACCCTCTTTTAAGATTCAGTTCAAGTTGTCAAGATTTGTAAAAAAACATTGCCGGGGTGTGGTGGAGGGGGATTGGGGTGGTTAGTGCTATAAAGTTTATACAAAAATCCTAGAGCAGTGAACTTGGCTGAAACTTCAACAGTAAATATGCAAATCTGTTTGGTCAGGTGAGCGATATAGGACCATCATGGTCCTCTTGTTTTTTAGGAAGCATTCATGTGGGAAAGCAATTAGGGCTTCTGTTTTCCATTCACAAGGTCCTGGCTTCATATCTGAATTCATCTTACAACTGTATGGCGCTTCATTGCTCAGAGCCTTTCTTTATCACCCCTTTATCATCTTAGAAGTGTGCGGGTGGCGGAGTAGTTAGTGCTCCCAGCTTCAGGTCATAAGATCCCGAGTTCAAATCCTAGAGAAGTGAAATTCATCATTTGACTGTGATACTTCATTGCACAGAGCCTTTCATTATTATCCTTCTGTCATCTCAATATGACTTAGATAATGTTGAAATGGATGTAAAACACCAAACCATCAAACCTCCATCATCATAATGTGGCTTTACCCATTGTAATTTGGAGACCCTCAAAAGGGTAATTTGCAAAAAGTGCAGACCAAGATCAGACAACAAAGAAAGCGGCATCTGATCAGGGTCTCCACTATTTGCAAATGGTTTTAGCCATTTTAGCCGTTTATTCTAGAAATATCTAAATCACATGGCCTGACATACCTAAAATTGAAATTGAACTCTTCCAATATATAGTTTGAGGGAGTTCAGTCAGTGTGTTAAATACTATTGAAAGGGATATAAAACACCAAATATTTATCATCTTGTTTATATTTTCAGATGACAAATGATGCCCTGATGACATTACATCAGGTAAGAATATATGTTCAGGTTTTGAAATATTAACCCTTTCAGCCCGGTAGACCCAAACAAATGCTTATGCAAACAGTGTAAATCCAGATGAGTTAGATTTTAATGTGGATTTACACTGTTTGCCATTTGGCTCTGAATTTTTCTCTGATATCCTTATTTGCAACAATGGACTTGTCCAAATTCAGAGATGAAAGAGCCCATTGTAGAAACTCAGGGATGAAAGGGTTACATTGTTAGTCAGGGCCCAGTTGTTCAGAGCTAAGGATGTCTTTAGTTAACGTATCATTAAAACTTTGATCATTAAATATGGCATATACGCTAATATTTTTGCTGGAAGAATGTGAGTAGCTTTTGCATTTGCAAAAGCTACTCACATTTTTTCAGCAAAACTAAGTATGAATTAGATATTGTATTTACTAGAACAGTTAACATTTTGACCACTAACAAGCTCGTTAAGCTAATGATGCTTTTGAACAACTGGGCTCAGACTATCTCCGCCTAAACCACTGGGCAGAATTTGACCAAACTTGCTACATGACTTCCACACAGGGTAAGGGTATGCAAGAGCAACATTATTTTTCCCTCCTTTAGTCTGTTCATCCATCTGTCCCTCACGCTGTCTCCTCCTAAAATAATGGAGGGAATTCAACCAAACTTGCTACATGACTTCCCTGTGTGGTACCGTGCGCGAAAGCAACATTGTTTTTCACTATTCTCTATTAACTCTTGTCCTGCTGAACCCGGATATACCCTGTTTTGCCAACAGTGTAGATCCAGATCAGTTGGCTTCTGAAGAAGCCAACTGATCTGGATCTGCACTGATTGCCATCAAGTATGCAAATTTATAGCAACAATCTGGATCAAGTAATCTGATTGGCTGAAAATTAGAAGTGGGTGTGGCATCTTAATTTATTCAGCAGGACAAGGGTTAAGTAGAGAAAGCGCGGGGATTTGCGATTGCATGCCATTGACTGCCTGATCTAGTGTTGGTTGAGTTTTGCTTTGTGTTGTTTACATTTTAACTGTTGTTTTCTCAAACTACTGTTACCTCAAAGTGAAAATTCTGGTTCCTTGGACTTTGAGATAAGGAGAGGTCACAACTTGCCCATATAATCTGTGGAATCTGGAGGGGAGGCTTGCTACTGTGAAACTGACTGAGGGAAAGTGACTATCCTGATTATACCATAAAAAAAAAACAACTAAATATTGGGACAGACAGAAACCACTGGACTGATTTCAATATAACATTGCAGGAATGTTTCTTATATAACCCTCTATCCAGATTGTTCAACCCGTCATGATTCGTCAAAAAACATGGCCGCCAGGGGCGGGGCTTATTTTCCCTATATATCTAAAAAATTTTAAAAATCTTCTTGTCCGAAACCAATGGACCGATTTCATTATAACTTGGCAGAAGTGTTTCCTTGGTGACCCGCTACCAAGATTGTTCAAGTAATCGTGATTCATCAAAAAACATGGCTGCCAGGGGGCAAGGCTTATTTTCCCTATATATCTATATAGAAAACTTTAAAAATCTTTTTGATAGAAACCAATGGACTTATTTCAATATAACTTGGCAGGAATGTTTCCTTGGTGACTCTCTACTAAGGTTGTCCAAGCTGCCATGATTTGTCAAAAAACATGGCCACTAGGGGGCGGGGCTTATTTTCCCCATATATCTATATAGAAAGCTTTAAAAATCTTCTCGTAAGAAACTGTTAGACTGAGTTAAATGTAACTTGGCAGGAATGTTGCTTTGGTGACCTTCTACCAAGATTGTTCAAGCCCTTATGATACGTCAAAAAACATGGCCCCCAGGGGGAGTGGGGGGGGGGGGGGGGGGCTTATTTTCCGTATATTATCTGTATAGAAAACTTTAAAATCCTTCTTGTCAGAAAGCACCTGACCGATTTCAGTATTACTTGGCTGGAATGTTGCTTTGGTGACCCTCTACCAAGATTGTTCAAGCAATCATAATTCGTCAAAAGACATGGCTGCAAGGGGGTGGGGCTTATTTTCCCTATTTATCAAAATAGAAAACTTTAAAAATCTCCTTTTCAGAAACTACTGAAATGATTTCAGTATAACTTGGCAGGAATGTTCCTTTGGTGAACCTCTACCAAGTTTGTTCAAGCTGTCATGATTCTTTGAAAAACATGGCCTGTAGGGGGTAGGGCTTTATAGTTATATAAAACACTTTGAAAATAGTTTTGTCAGAAACCACTGGACCAATTTCAGTATAACTTGGCAGAAATGTTCCTTTGGTGACCCTCTTTCAAGATTCAGTTCAAGCCGTCATGATGCATTTAAAAAACCATGGCTGCTGTGGGGAGCAGGGCTATAAAATTTCTACAAAAATCATAGAGCCGTGAAACTTCAACAGTAAGTATGCAAATCTGTTTGCTCAGGTGAGCGATATAGGACCATCATGGTCCTCTTGTTTTGTTTGTTTTTTTTTGTTTTGTTTTGTTTTTTAAGGACTCTATTACACTCAAACATTTAAGATAGAGTTAGTTCTTAGCTTGCCTTAACAAAGCTCAGGTACAGCTTTTCTACTACACCCAGCATTGGCATTGGTGTCAGTATTGGCATCCACACCAGTGTTTAAGTTTTTGTGAGTGATTCGCTGAAGTTTACACATCAATAAAATCCACAAAAGAATTATTCACTGGTAATCAGACTATTACAAATGGCGCTATAAGTGTTTATCTTTGCATACGCAGGCATAGCCATATACTTTGATTTTATTTATCTTAGCTTGGTAATAATATTTAAATCATACTTATATCATGTTTGGTATATGGCATCTTTATAAGCCACCTTTGAGTTTAACCCTTGTCATGCTTAAAAAATTAAGATGTCATGCCCATTTCTAATTTTCAGCAAATCAGATTACTTGATCCAGATTAATAATGTAAATTCACATACTTAATGGCAAACAGTGCAGTTCCAGATTAGTTGGCTTCTTCAGAAGCCAGCTAATCTGGATCTACACTGTTTGCAAAGGCAGGGTATATCCAGGTTCAGCAGGATTAGGGTTAAAGAAGGTATATTATGGCGGTGGTAAACAAGGTAAAAAATAAGTACAAAGTTTATTTATTTTTGCATTTTTCTTTTTAGAGTCCAGTTGTTATTATTCTACATGACTAAGTAGACCATTGCAAATATCAGTGAGCCTCCTATACCAAAAATCTGAGGCTACCATTACGAAAACACGCCTATTCAAATATACTGAAAATTTTACCATCAAAAAATGAAAATTTTCAGACAAAAAATCCTGATAATTTTTCATACTTCTCCTCAAAACATAGATTGTGGGTACTCGTTAGAACAGCCTCAATGAGGTGGTTCTAACGAGTACCCACAATCTGTTTTGAGTAGAAATAAGAAAAATAATGCATACCCCTATAAACCCCATTTTTACTATATAAAAGTGGGGGTTAAGGGGGTCAGAATTTTATAGGCATGTTTTCGTGATGCAGACTTAGCCTTTTTAAGTAGAGGCAATGGCACTGGCCGTGGGGTATATGTGCCCCCACTGAGCACTTTATCTAGTTTTTTCTTCTTCTTTTTTTTTTTATTGTTCCCAGAAACTGGGATTTGACACATTACAGTTTGTATGAAATGTCAGACACTATTTTTTCTGGGAAAAATAAGAAAATATCAGTTTGTTTGCTGCTGAATTTGCCTGGATCATGCTAAACTTTGGGAGTCCTACACTCTACCATGTCACTGTAGAAGTCAGTTTTACCTATTTGGTGCCAAATTGTCATCTGCAAGTCTTTTGACAAACAATTTGTTGATAAGTTTCTATTATTTTTTTTAAACCTGAGGAAACAGTCCAATCTGGATCTACAATGTTTGCCTCTTACTATTATTATGTTAAAAATCTAGATAGTGTATACCCTCACCCTACACCCCTTTGAACATCTATTTTTCGAACTCAGATTTTTCGAAGATTGCTCACCGTCCTGATGTTTATGCTATTATTTGGGGGTGGTCGGATGTGGCGAAGGTGTTATGTATCGTACGTCACTGGAGCATCCAGCTGATTTTGGCTTACAGTTAGGCAGGGCCTACTAGCCTTATAGCAGATTAGGGTAGAGGGGGGATGTTTTTATTCTGTTTTTTCACTTTTATTTCTGTCCCTCTTTGTTCCCTGTCCCTCTCTTTTATCACCTCTACTCTCTCTTCTATCTCTTTTCTCCCTTTCTCTGGGCGAAGATACAAAATGACCCATAAGGGTTGACTTGTCATTAAACCCCAACACAATTAATCAATATGCTCTTATTTATTGTAAAAATCTAATCTAATTTTTCAAATTTGGATTATTTGAAGAATTCAGTTTTTCAGATAAAATTGTTGGTCCCCATCAAAGAAATTCGTGTTAAAACCCTCCACTAAAATTCAGTCAAATTTGCACATCAAGTTCACGCATGATGATCTAGTTAGCCATTTTTGCGCTGTATTCTTATTGGTAAATTAATTTGCCAGTAGAGACATTACTTGTTTTTCATTTAACTTTCATTTTCACCTTTGTTGACTGGTATAAATAAAACTGTAAGTTCTTTTCTGCTTGATGTAAATCTATCAAGCATAAAGGAAGATGAGGTTTGAGTTACCTTGCTCATCTTATTCAATGCTTAAACAGACTTTCTGTATATGTCACTGCAATACTGATCGGGCCAAACAATGGTGCCAAAGGCCAAACTCAGATTATCTCCAAAAATTACTGGGCCCAGTTGTTCAAAACTAACAATGTCATTAGTTAATGTATCGTTAAAACTTTGATCATTAAATATGACATATATGCTAATATTTTTGCTGAAAAATTGTGAGTAGCTTATGAATTTGCAAAAGCTACTCACATTTTTTCAGCAAAAATACCTGTGAGTTAGATACTGTTCTTACTAGAGCAGTTAATATTTTGACCACTAACGAGCTTGTTAAGCTAACGATGCTTTGAACAACTGGGCCCAGATTGTGAACATTGGAAGTTCTGGTAATTCCAGTCAAATCTTACAGTCCCTGCCAATTCAAATTATGGAGATTTGACTATATTTCTCTATAAAATACTGCAAATGCTTTGGTATGAGCAGGTATTCAAGAGGAGTTGTTAAGACCGAGTATTTGGTGATAATTATGGGATAATTTTCTCCGTTTAATACATTGTGGGTACTTAGAAGCACTTTGATGAGGTGCTTCTAATGAGTTTCTACAACATAGGTTTTTATGGAGAAATAAGAAAATTATCCCAGAATTATCACCAAATACTCATCCACAACAATGCCTCTTAGTATAACATTATCAAGCAAGTTTTTTGTGTATTCATTTTTTGTAAACCTAAGTTAAATAATGAAATTAGTGTATTGCGACAGTCTGCAAATAGAAGTAAACATAGATTATGTACGTTTTTTTTTTGTTTCAGATCTACCAGAACTTGTTAGGCTTGCTACCGCGATGTCGTCTATACGTGGACCCACAGACCCATGGCACCACCAAACTCATGGTTTACTTTGCGGTGCTACAGTACTGTCTCATATCAAAACACGAGAAAATAATGGTAAGATTGTTTTACTTAGCTTGCACATACAATCTCATTCAGAATCATGATGTTCACATAATTCGATGATTTGTGTCAAGCAAGACTGTGTCTTCAAGGCGTATACAGACAGTGAAGGCCCAATCAACCTGCACATCAGCTTACAAGTCCATTTCTGAATAACTCTTGAATAACAATAATGTTATTAGGCATACACTTTCTCCCCAACAAGGACTCAAACAGTGGGGCATCATTCTATGACCATGACCTATCAAAGTCTAACTACTTTGCCATTTTTTATCTCAAATTGTGACTATCCTTGCATTCATCTCCATTTATGAATAAGAGTTAAACTTACAACCATAACACTTTTTCCCTAATAAGGACTCACACTGGGGCATCATTCTATGATCATGACCTAGTTTTCACAGGGTCATCCATATGGTGATATGTACATAGCTGGGACTGTATTCTTTGTTCCGATTTATGCTAAAGTAACAAAGAATGCAAAATGCAGTGAAAAATCAGTTTGTACATCAAACATGTCTATTTTAGTATTGTTTTTCAAACTCCATAGGCATTCTAGTAATTGTGGATACTTCAACCAAATATATTAAGTTGTAAATGTAAACGAATATCAACATTGATCATCCAAGTGTCTATCCAGACACTAGTGCATTTCAGAAATCCACTTTTTAGCTCACCTGAGCAAAGCTCGGGGTGAGCTATTGTGATCATTCTCTGTCCATCGTCAACAACTAGTTTACTAACACTATAGAGGTCACAGTTTTACCTAATCTTGATGAAACTTTTTCAGAATGTTTGCCCCTATGAAATCTAGATCAAGTTTGAACTGGGCTACTTGGGGTCAAAAACTAGGTCGCCAGGTCAAGTCCAAGGAAAATATAGTTAAGACTCTAGAGGTCACATTTTTGAAGTAATCTTGCTCAAAATGTTTTTCTTGATGATTTGTAGGTCAAGTTTGAAACTGGATAACTTGGGTTTAAAAATTAGGTCACCAGGCAAAATCAAAGGAAAACCTTGTTAACACTCCAGAGGTAACATTTTTGAAGTTATCATCATGACTATTGCTCAAAATGTTTGTCTTGATGATTTCTAGGTCAAGTTCGAAACTGGGTCACTTGGGGTCAAAAACTAGGTCACCAGGCCAAATCAAAGGAAGACATTGTTAACGCTCGAGGTCACATTTTAACTGCACAATACATTAATCTATAGATAATGTGCTGTTCTATTCTGCTTTTACACCTTCCACAGAAAAAATGACCAGACAGTCATCCCATACAGTCTTAATCCAGAAGGCCCCTTAAGCAGCCACCTATGTGACGTCACTCTTCCCGCTCTTTTGATCATCTGTCAGTTTCTTTTCTGTGGATGAGAAAGTGAACAGGGATTTTTTCTCCGGGTGAAAGAAATCTATGTTTCTTCTTTTTTCTCTGTTTAAATTTCTAATCTTTGTTTTTTCTCATGTTCCTTTGTCATGCCTTTCACTATTCATCCTATCTTTTGTTGTAAATTGATTTTCGATTTTTTGTAATTATCCATCTCTCGTTCATTGAGTTTTCGTGACTTTCATGACGATTCTTTGGGTGATTGTGGTCATATAAACTCGCGTTGGGATATTCATGACAAATGCATAAAATGCTCTTCTTGTTCCAGGGAATCAACCTGCTTAACGTGTAGTACCTGGACAGATAAGACCTGTAAACTTGCCGAGAAAAGAACTTACGCTTCGAAAAAGTGGGTCTTGGCTAAAAAGAAGACGAAGAAGCAGAAAGCCATGTCTGAGTCATCAGACGAAGAAACGGCCTCGGTGGCTCAGTTGGATGCGCCGTCTGACTGGAGACCAGGAGGTCGCGGGTTCAACCTCCGCCAAGTTCGGCAACATTCTTTCGTGGAGATTGATCATGAAATATTTTCTACTGTCATTCTCTCCCTTCCGCTGATTCAAGAAGGGCAGTTGTCAGTTTCTGGCGAAAGAATGTGCACACTATTGGTTAACCGCTTAGAGGACTAAGCCTGCCCAGTAAACGTGTGGTTAAGTAAACTGACCGCGCTCGACATGACCCCATTGGGTTGACTGGGCCGTAAAACCTCAACACAAACAAACAAACAAACAGACAAAGAAAATATGGATGGGATCACCACCCCACATGGCCCTGCTGCCCGGGGTAGGACCCATCCAGATGGCAACTCCAAGGGTACTCGTACCCAGAGGAGTATAAGTCCACCGGTCAACCGGCCACTGGTCATTCTACCACTCGACAAGATCACAGACCGATCACCGGTCAACCAGGCATTACACAGAATATTACAAGTCAATCACCTGTGACCAGCCATCCAGCCACCAGTTGTTGGACTTAGAAAATATTCATCCAGGGGAAAGTCAATATTCACCTGCCACCAGTCATCAGACTTTATATCAATCTACATTTAGTGATACACATGCCATGGGCATGGAGTTCACTACTAATAAAGCAAAATTTGGGTTCTGAACACTCGTACAGACAAAGCCTTTATCTGGCATTGAACATCTAATGGAGTCGCCACAGTCCAAGCTAGTAGAAAATACTGCCAGATTTCTCCAGTGCAAAATTGACAGGGAGAAATATGGCAGAGATTGGATATACTCCCAAAATTTAGTATCTTCCCTGACACAGACTAAATTTTATAAGAGCCAGAGTCAGTATTTCCCAGCAGATAACATTCCTCCCTTAGAATCGGAAGTTTCCCTGCTGGATTTATCCAGCAAGGGAAAATGACTTATTCCAATGAGAAACATTGAAATATGGGAAAAAAAGAGCCCGCAAACTTGAAGCAATAAACTGGCATGTGGATCTATTCTCTTCTGCTGCATATTTATGTATGCAGCAGCAGACAATGTCCATGCCAGCTCTGTCGAGACTGCTGCTGGAAGCCGTAGCTAAGTCAATAAAACATGCTACAGCTATGTCTACGATCTTAGCTATGGAGATCTTTCAAGCTAGAGGTGGCCGGCCTCGGTGGCTCAGTTGGATGCGCCGTCCGACTGGAGATCAGGAGGTCGCGGGTTCAACCCCCGCCAAGTTCGGCAACATTCTTTCGCGGAGATTGATCATGAAATATTTTCTACGGTCATTCTCTCCCTTCTGTTGATTCAAGAAGGGCAGTTGTCAGTTTCTGGCGAAAGAATGTGCACAATACTGGTTAACTGCTTAGAGGACTAAGCCTGCCCAGTTAATGTGTGGTTAGGTAAACTGACCGCGCTCAACATGACACCATTGGGTTGACTGGGCCGTAAAACCTCAACACAAACAAGCTAGACGTGATGTGGTGCTGGCCACGTCTAAGCTTTATTGGAGAATTCCAACTACGAGCTGCGAACACTTCAATAAATCAACGACCTTATTTGGTAACAAGATTAAGGGCAGTTTTGAGGCCCAACAACAAAGGTTCTTGGCTACTTCCTCGGTTGCTACTAACATACAGTAACAACAACAAAAAGTGACTTATCCAGCTCCTCCGGTCTTTAAAAGACCAAAGCAGCCAACTAAACCATCCAGGCCTAAGCAAACACAGCCTTACAGACCTAAATGTCAGACACAGTCATACTCATCAAGTAGAAAGGAATATGCTAAGAGAAATGGAAATCGGAAACAGTTCCCCTCTTCTAAGCAAGCCTCATCCTTCACAAAAATTCTGAAGTCCAACCCTTTCCACTGCCAGTCCTACCACATCCAGACATTCCAGTGGGAGGAAGGTTGGCCCATTTTGTGGAACAATGGAAAGAATTGACAGACAACAAGTGGGTCCTCTATCATTCGAAACGGGTTCAAGATCCCATTCAAGTCAGTTCCTCCCCTATCGGTAGTTACGATAAATCTGAGTCAATCTTCCTCCCAGTTATTACGAGAAGAGATTGGAGAACTTCTCAAGAAACGGGCAGTGGAAAGAGTACAAAATCAGGGAACTCCCGGCTTTTATTCCTGGCTATTCCTAGTGCCAAAAAAGAATGGAAAGTTACGCCCAGTAATAGATCTTTCTTTACTAAATCAGTATATAAACAAACACCATTTCAAGCTGGAGACAGTCAAGCCAGTAAGACAATCGATAATGGCCAACGACTAGGCTGTCTCCATAGATCTGACGGATGCATATTTTCATGTACCAATACATCCGACCAGAAAATACCTTCGGTTTGTCTGCGAACTTCAGGTCTTTCAGTTCACTGCCTTACCCTTCGGAATATCCCTAAGTCGGTGGATTTTCAGGAAATTAATGGAAGTAATAGCAGTGCACTTACGGCAACCTGCCATATCTCTCTTCCCATACCTAGATGATTGGCTTATAAGAGATCTGATTCGCAATCAACTAATCTCTCACACAAAATACTGCCTTCAAACGGTACAGAATCTAGGTTTCATACCAAATCTAAAGAAGTCAGATTTAACAAGGTTCGCACAGGCTTGAAAAGTACTTGAAAATGAAGAGCAGTCTTGAAAAGTCCTTGAAAACAAAATTTCTCTTGAAAAGACCTTGAAAACTGTCCATAGACCTTGAAAAATACTTGAATTTCACATTTTCTTGTATTCTAGACAATTTTAAATCTTTGTGAGAATCAAAAATAAAGTTCCTAGAAAAAAATCGGCAAGTTCCTAGCAACGATAGAGGTGCAGGAGTGCCATAATTAAAGAGGTCAGATGTGCTCTGCACAAAAACAAAGTTCGAATACACTTAGGTTCGAATGTTTCGTACTTGATGTTTGGATTGTCTCCCTTGCAGACTGGTACTTGACAATTTTGGCAACTTTTATCACTGAAAAAAGTCAGTTTCAATAACCAGACTAAACAAAAATGGCATTGGCTGTTCTTTAGTGTGTGTTTTTTTTTTGTTTTTTTTTTTAACCTGAATTTATATCTGCATAATGGGAAAGTGTGTTTATAGCAGAGAGTGGCAGAAACGATATCCTTGGGTAAAGGAAACAAACAGTAAACATAAGGCGCACTGTTGGCCATGTAATAAGGACATTGATACAAGTGGGTGAAGGTGCAGTGTGGTCACAGGCGCAGGGAGAGGGGCATAAGAAACAAGAAAAAGCAATGTCTCAGACATTCGTTAATTTCGCACAGGTTAAAACAGAAACTGCAACCACACCACAACTTAATACTTTTGGTTTTAAGAGAATTCATTGTGACATTATTTGGCAGAAATTATCAGTTTTTGAACCCAAAATTTTTCACTGGATATGGAACCAATGGATGACAGTGCCAGCATTCACGAATTTGTGTAAGTATTATAGTCCTTGAAACTATGAGGTTGGTCCTTGAAAAGTCCTTGAATTTGACTTGGCCTTGCCTGTATGAACCCTGTTTAATACCAGCACAGAAATTCACCTTTATACGTATGGAGTTTCTGACTCATCAGAACATAGTCAGGGTACCAGCAGACCGGGTAAAAATTATTCTATCAAAACAATTCTCTCTCAGACTCAAGTTTTGTCACGAACTTTTCTTTCTCTTTTGGGCAAACTCATTGCAGCATCGGACAATTCTACTAGGCAGACTGCATTTACGACCTCTGCAAGTGTGCCTATTATCAGTCTGGAAACCTCATATTCTTCCATTAGATCATCAGGTTACGATTAACAGTATGATCAAATTTCATTTGAAATGGTGGATGGACACCAATCGCTTCATTCAAGGAATGCCCATTCGCCCTCCAGACCCCAATATATTCCTTTATACGGATGCCAGTCATTTCGGTTGGGAGCTCATCTGGAACCGATGAGTCTATCCTTTCATGGTCGCTAGTCGGAAGACCGATCCCAGCTCTATATCAACATGTTGGAAGTAATGGCCATTCATTTCTCACTGATAAGAGCTTAAAATATATTCACCATTCTTGTGTCATGATTTCTACCGACAACGCAACAGTGGTCTCATATCTCAACAAGCAAGGAGGAACACATTCTCCCAACCTCTGTGTAGAGGTATGGAAGATCCTCCAATGGTGCCTAAAACATCATATAGTAGTCAGGATTCGACATATTCCAAGCAGATTCAATGTTTTGGCAGATCGATTATCGAGAATGAACAAAGTTATCAAAACAGAATGGGCATTGGATCAATCGATAGGGAATTCAATATTCCAAATGTTCAACTAGCCCAATCTGGATCTGTTTGCAACACGTTTCAATCACAAACTTCCAATTTGTGTATCCTCAGTTCTGGATAATCAAGCCTTTGCGATAGACGCATTCTCCATGAACTGGAACAATCTTCATGCTTACACATTTCCTCCAACAATATTGATTCCTTCTGTCCTGAACAAGATACGTCAGTCTCAATGCAGAATAGTTCTTATAGCTTCCCCTTTGGCCCCAACAACCATGGTTCTCCTACTACTAGTTTCAGCTCCAGTTCGTCTTCACTCTTTCCAAAACTACTAACAAAAGCAAAAGGAAAGTTTCAACATCAAAATCTCCCAGTACTCGACCATCACACTTGGGAATTATCAAACAATCAATTAGAGATAGAAAATGTTCGCAAAACGTTGCAGATTTTGTCTCCAAATCAAGATGAACATCAACTCAGAAGGTCTATGACGCAAAATGGATTGTATATAACAGTTGGTGTCATAGAAGGAAGGTTAATCCGGTCTTGGGGCCCCTCTTACTGTTATAGCCAATTTCCTCATTTACCTTTTCTCTGAGAAAAAGTATCAAACTAGTACTATTAAGGGCTATAAATCTATGATATCTAATACTCTCAAGTTTAAGACGGGTAATAGAGTTGGATCTAATCCTGTCTTATCAGAATTAATAAGATCTTTTGAATTACAACGCCCTGTACAAAGATCTCTTACTCTTAAGTGGGACTGATCTTGGGTCTTAGTCTTACAGAAAGCCCCATACAAACCTTTACACAAGGCTTCAAAGCTCCATATAACGTTAAAGACAGCCTTTCTTTTAGCTCTTGCCACTGCCAAAAGATGTAGCGAAATTCATGCCTTGGCAGTGGACTCAAATCATTTTAGATTCAGTCAGTCTGATGGATCAGTATGTATGATAGTTCAAACTGGGTTTCTGGCTAAGAATCAGCTTCCGTCCATTTGCCCAGATCCTATCCCTAATTTAGCACAGATATGCAAAAGGGAACACTCGGATAGACTTTTATGCCCGATAAGAGCCTTAAAATTCTATCTTAAAATGACTAGTCCTTATCGTCAAAATAGAACTAGACTATTTCTGCCTATTAAAGGCAAACAAGATATTTTTAAATCCTTTTACTATTAAGCTTGCCTATAGGAAATACACCCGTAAAGACTTTCCCTTCTTAAAGATTAAAGCCCATGAAGTAAGGGCTCTATCTTCTTCTTGGGCCTTTTTCCATAAGGTTCCGCTCAATGAGATTCTCAAAGCAGCAGTATGGAATCAGTCTACTACCTTTGCTAAATTCTATCTAAGGGATATATCTCAGCAACTGGAAAATCTTCATAATTTGGGCCCAATTGTTGTGGCCCAAAAAGTGGTAGGGGGCCAAGGAAAGAGTGCCTTTGATGCCTAAAGAAGGCTGACAGTCTCCAAAGCCTACAGTACATATATTAAGGTAATTAATATCTTATATATATGTTGTTGGAATGGGATTCATTCTTAGGATTTATATATCAAGAATGATCTTATTCCAAGAGTTTCCTGAGCCTTAATCCAGAAATGGAGGGATCTACTTAATTAGTGTTAGAAATGGGAGCTCCATCCCACCTATTCTACGAATTCTAGCACATTATCTATAGGTTAATGTATTGTGCAGTTAAAACGAAGTTTTTAAAAGTAAAACATATTTTAACAAGCAATACTTAACCTATAGATAAGACAATCCCACCTCCCTGTCCCCGCTTAGCTCTGTTTTTTTATGGGTTTTTACCATCAAAGAAACTGACACGTGATCAAAAGAGCGGGAACAGTGACGTCACATAGGTGACTGCCTAAGGGGCCTTCTGGATTAAGACAGTATGGGACGACTGTATGGTCGTTTTTTCTGTGGAAGGTGTGAAAGCAGAATAGAATAGCACATTATCTATAGGTTAAGTATTGCTTGTTAAAATATGTTTTACTTTTAAAAACTTCATTTTTGAAGCAATCATCATGAATCTTGCTCAAAATGTTTGTCTTGATGGTTTGTAGGTCAAGTTCGAAACTGGGTCACTTGGGGTCAAAAAGTAGGTCACTGGGCCAAATCAAAAGAAGACCTTGTTAACACTTTTGAGGTCTTATTTTTGAAGCAGTCATCATGAATCTAGCTCAAAATGTTTGTCTAGATAATTTCTATGTCAAGTTCAAAACTGGGTCACTTGGGATGAAAAACTAGATCACCCGGCCAAATCAAAGGAAAACTTTGTTAACACTCCAGATGTCACATTTTTGAATAATTATGAATATTGCTTAAAATGTTTGTCTTGATGATTTCTAGGTCTAGTTCAAAACTGGATTACTTGGAGTCAGAAATTAGGTCACCAGGCCAAATCAAACGAAAACATTTTTAGCACTCAGAGGTCACATTTTTTAAGTGATCATCATGAATCTTGCTCGAAATGTTTGTCTTGATGATTTCTAGGTGAAGTTTGGAACTGGGTCACTTATGATCTATATTTCATTGTCCAGTGATGCTCTTAAATTTTTTGGTCAGTTTCTCAGTTACTATTTGGCCTACAGTGTGATATTTGGCACTGTTGAAGTGTTTGTGTTTATGTCAGTTTCTCAGTAACTATTGCTCCTACAGCCAATGATACTTAGCACATGCATACATCTTAGCATGACCTTGAGTGCAGTCATCCATATTTGACCTTGACCTCTATTTCACAGTCCATTAGACATGCTACATAGTCTTTCTTGTTAATATAATCAATATCATCATGAATTTGGGTCAGAATGTTTGCCTTGATCAGTTCTAGGTCAGGTTCTCTTAGTGCTATGTTACTCAGGTGAGTGTTACAGGGCCGTCATGGCCCTCTTGTTTGAAAGATATATCAGATAAACACGCCTGTATAATTTTGAACCCCTTAAAACTCCCTTTATGTAGTGAAACTGGGATTTACAGGGTCAAAAATTATTTTTCTTATTTCTGCTAAAACATATACATTATGGATACTCATTAGAACTGCCTCATATAGGCGGTTCTAATGAATATCCACAATCAATGTTCTGAGTAGAAATACGAAAAATATCAGAATTTTTACGTGAAAATTTTCATTTTTTGTTGGTAAAATTCTCAATATATTTGAATAGGCGTGTTTCGTAATAAGATAACTCACATAACAGTATATTTTGTGCACAAAATGAATATTCTGAATTCATAAAAACCTAGATAAATCACTAAGATTCCAAAAAACAAAATATTGCTGAAGCCATGTGCTACACCGTAAGTTGTAAGGGGTGTTTCATCATTTCTTGGTTTTGCCATTTTTTGTCAACCCTAGTATTTGTCTCCTTTTCTGATTAAATGTAACACCTACTGTCATGTAACTTGGCATGTGCCTTTATTTTATGACCCTGAGTTATGTTTCACAGTCAAATGACTTTGTCATTTTTTGCATAAATCTTAACATTTAGATTGGTTTCTGATTAATTGTATAACCTGCAATCAACAAACCTGGTGTTTACTTCCTTCCTAACAGGGACTCAAAACACCCCAATTCATTTTATGACTCTGACTTTCATTTCACAGTTTATCAACCCTAATAGCCCCATTTCTATTAACCATATTAGCTAGCGCAGGACAAGCCTACAGTAAGACCTCAGTGACCAGCATAGACTCAGATCAGCTTGTACATCCATCCAGTAAGGCAAGGGTTCTCATTTATCCCTCTTTGGATAGCCTGGAGGCTGTAGATGGCACATGTGATCAGCCAAGACTCTGATCCAACTGCACAGATGCACTGGCTGATCTGAGTCTTCATTTTCATTCTAGTGTTACATTTTATGCATATATACTAGCGGAAAAAAGAAACGCAAGTATTAATCCTGGGGTTGTATTTTTACAGAAAATTGTGGATTTCATTTGATTGTTTAATTTTTTTAATTCTTTATTTCATTTTCTGTTAAATGCTATTGGTTTAGTGTCGTATAGCAGATGACATTTGCAATAAATAGCGTTAAACACAGACACCCAAAGTTATTGAATAATGGGTATCAATAGAGCGTGTCCACCACAGCCTGCTGTCGCGGCTCTCACTCTTCTAACCATAGACCCGACTAAGTTGTCAATGGTCCTTTGAGGGATATTATTCCACTCTTGAATAAGAGCTAGCTGGAGCTGTGCGACGTTGTTCGGTACGTTGACACACTTCCTGACCCTCCTGTCCAACGCATCCCAAAGGTGCTCGATTGGGTTTAAATCTGGACTGTATGGGGGCCAATCGAGCACTTGGACATTATTCTGGTTGAGGAAATTATGACAAACCCAGGCAACATGCAGTCTCACGTTGTTATGCTGAAACGTGAGATTATGAGCATTGACAAGCGGGAGGACGTGAGGCATAAGCACCTGATCCCGATAGCGTATGGCTGTAAGATTACCCTGAGTAACCACTAGGGGTGTTTTCACCCCATGAGAAATCCCACCCCAAACCATTATGGACCCCACTCCCCCAAATCTGTCGACCTCGTACGCAAGCGTCAGAATATTGCTCACCAAGACGTCGATACACTCGTTGTCGCCTATCTGACCACTGAAGCGAAAATCGCGACTCATCGCTGAACATTACACGCTGCCAGTCAGCCAGTCGAAACCAATTTGGTGCATGGGCACGCAGCCATTGCATGCGGCGTTGACATCGCCTGGGCGTAAGGTTCGGGCCCACGGAAGGAGGGCGTGGACGTAAATCGAACTCTCGCAAGCGATTTCTGACTGTCCTTGGACACACACGACGGCCATGTGTTCTGATTTCACTTGCAATCTCGGTCGCCGTCTTTAACCTGTTACGAAAGTGTACAAGACGTATACGTCTTTCTTGACGTTGCGTCGTAACGCGCGGACGTCTGCTCCTAGGACGGTCAGTTAACCTACCGGTAGCTCTAATGCTCTGAACTAAGCGCGATATCGTCGACTTGTGCACCCCAAATTGCTGCGCGACGTCACGTTGCGACCGACCCTGCAAAATTAGAGCAATAGCTCTACCTCTATCCAGTTGCGATAAGCGTACCATTTCTCTCAACAAACTCAAACAACAAACGTTTTGTGCAACCGATACGAATGGAAGGAAAGTTCGATTTGGTAATGTGTTAAAGTCTCTACCACGCGACACTACCCGTGCAGCACGGATATAACGAAATTCAGGTACAATGATATTGTGTAGCCTGTGTTCACGCTTCAGTGATTTTGTGTGATCCATACACGGGGAAGTACACTAATGTCACCAAATACAGAAAACTAGATCAGTTTGTTCACAAACAAACTTTCAGTATTTAAAAATTTGAACTTGCGTTTCTTTTTTCCCCAAGTATATGACTTATCATTATAGTTGTTTCATTACAAAACCAAGTTAGTACACCATTTTGACGCAAATGACCCTCATGAGTTGATGTGTCGTTAAACCTGAACTCATCATCATCTGCATCTTCACTGGTCACACAAGTCTTATTGTAGGTTTGTTATGCACTTGCTCAGTAATCAAACCTGGCAAACACTTCTTCCCTAACAGAGACTCTTACACTGTAGTATCATTTTGTGACCATGACCAACTTGTCACAATCCAATTTACCTTTTATTATTCTTTATATGAATTTGAATTTGTTTATAATACAGACAGACGCCAGCAGGTGGGATTCTGTATTGCCCGGAGTTCTTGTCTGATTTCTCCATGAAAACCTGACCTAATGCTGCCTACTGGGATATGTCATCAGACACCCTTTCTTGTGTATTCTCAGATCAGGTGTATTCTTTTCTTTCACAGTTTGGTCGTTACTTCAATGATTTATGGCAGCTGTTCCAGCCAAAACTGTCAGAACCTCAGATCTCTATGCACCACAACAAACAGGTAACTGCATGTAAACATTTTACTCGCTTCTTCTTAAAGTGCATTCAAGCTACAGGCTGTGCTATTTGCGCTAAATTGTTTGAGTTAAGGTGATCAGTACATTAGATGTCACTGTTACTTGAATAATTTGGTATTTCTTGCACACCAGATAAGGAAATCCTGGATTTAACCCTGGGATATAAATTCTTATTCTACCCAGAATAAGATAAAAAATTGAGAATTCTTACACGTTTGATATGCACTGGTTGTAATGGATATCCAATACACCATCATTAAGGTTTACATCACTGAACATAATGACATCATTAAATGCCACAGTAGTGTCATCACAATGTGGCGGAGGTCAGTAATCAAACTGACTGCATTATTAAAAAATCTACTTTAGAAATGAAAGGTGTGTGTGTAAGAAAAAGTATCTGTCATGGGTGTGAGGGGTAGATAGAAAAATCTGTTCCTTGCGCTCACAGTCTAGCAACATTCGGCAAGCCTGGTGATGCCAGACAGTGATCCTCGGGACAGATTTTTATACGCCTGTTTGAAAAACGTGACGTATCATCCGTCCATCCGTAAACATTTTTGTTTCCGGCTAACTCCTCCTACAGTTTACATCCGATCAAGCTGAAACTTGGTATATAGTTAGACCATGATGTGGCGCAGCGCATAATTTTTCAGGGTTACAGTCCACCAAATGTTTGCAGAGTTATGCCCCTTAGAAAATTTCTGTAAACTTTTCATTTCCGGTTAACTCCTCCTACATTTTACATCCGATCAAGCTGAAACTTCATGTACAGTTTGACCATGATGTGGAGCAGGGCATATTGTTTCGCGGTTACAGTCCACCAAATATAGCAGAGTTATGCCCCTTTGAAAATTTCAGCAGACTTTTCGTTTCTGGCTAACAGTTTACATCCGATCAAGCTGAAACTTGATTTGTAGTTAGACCATGATGTGGAGCAGGGCATATTGTTTCACGGTTACAGTCCACCAAATATTAGCAGAGTTATACCCCTTTTAAAATTTCTATTTTTCGTTTCTGGCTAAATCCTCCTACAGTTTACATCCAGTCAGGCTGAAACTTCATGTACAATTAGACCATGATGTGGAGCAGGGCATATTGTTTCGCAGTTACAGTCCACCAAATATTAGCAGAGTTATGCCCCTTTGAAAATTTCCGTAATCTTTTCGTTTCCAGCTAAATCCTCCTACAGTTTACATCCTATCAAGCTGAAATTTGATTTGTAGTTAGACCATGATGTGGAGCAGCGCGTATTGTTTCAAGGTTACAGTCCACCAAATATTAGCAGAGTTAAACCCCATTGAAAATTTCTATTAATTTTTGTTTCCGGCTAAATCCTCCTATAGTTTACATCTGATCACGCTGAAACTTCATAAATAGCTACACGATGATGTGGAGCAGCACATATTATTTCAAGGTTACAGTGCACCAAATATTTGCAGATTTATGCCCCTTTGAAAGTTTTTGTAAACTTTTCGCAGCATATTGTTTAGAGGTAATAGTGTGCAAATTTTATTTTTTGTAGGTATATTTTTTGCAAATAACAAGTTTTGGTCATATGGGCAAAATATTGATTTTTTTTTTTTTTTTTTTTAAATCTTCTTTTATTAGATTTGCAAGGAAAGGTTGCCATTATTAAATCTTTATAAATACATAATTCTTTTTGGATTTTTTTTTTTTTTTTTTTTTTTTAATATTCTGATTTGGCTCCCTTGAAGAACGAAAATAAAATCAGTATTAAACAAGTTTAAAAGATTGACAAAAAAATTTCTTGCAGCATTTTTTTTTTTTTTTTTGTTTGTTTAGTTTTGTTTTGTTTTGTTATTGTTTGGTTCGATATTGAAGTATAGGAAAAACAAATCAGCCAAAGGCTCATATGAGCTTATAATATAGCCATGCTTCTGTGGTGTGTCCTCCGTCAGAAAGCACTTCTCCCTAGAAGCAGCAAACTTCTCCCTATTTTCCCAGGAGGGAGAAGTCACTTCTTCCTTAATTTCTGGGCCAGCTGGGACCCTTAGGTTACAGTTCACCAAATATCAGCAGAGATATGCCCCAATGAATTTTTTTTATTTTTTTTTTTTTTTTGTAATTCCACTTACAGTTTATATCCGGAGCACTGAATTATACAGTAGCCAGTTTTTATACGCCTGTTTGAAAAATGGGAAGTATTATGTTACAGGGTATGGCGTCCGTCCGTAAACTTTTACGTTTCCGGCTAACTCCTCCTACAGTTTACATACTATCAAGCTGAAACTTGGTGTATAATTAGACCATGATGTGGAGCAGCGCATATTGTTTTGGGGTTACAATCCACCAAATGTTTGCAGAGTTATGCCCCTTTGAAAATTTCTGTAAACTTTTCATTTCCGGTTAACTCCTCCTACATTTACATCCGATCAAGCTGAAACTTCATTTACAATTAGACCATGATGTGGAGCAGTGCATATTGTTTCAAGGTTACAGTCCACCAAATATTGGCAGAGTTACGCCCCTTTGAAAATTTCTGTAAACTTTTCGTTTCCGGCTAACTCCTCCTACAGTTTACATCCGATCAAGCTGAAACTTGATTTGTAGTTAGACCATGATGTTGAGCAGGGCATATTGTTTCGAGGTTACAGTCCACCAAATATAGCAGAGCTATGCCCCTTTGAAAATTTCCGTAATCTTTTC
This sequence comes from Anodontia alba, assembly GCA_964016985.1. Lineage (NCBI taxonomy): Eukaryota > Metazoa > Mollusca > Bivalvia > Lucinida > Lucinidae > Anodontia > Anodontia alba. Next base: position 50,789,665 of record OZ024823.1, on the reverse strand, counting down.
GTTTCTGGCTAAATCCTCCTACAGTTTACATCCTATCAAGCTGAAATTTGATTTGTAGTTAGACCATGATGTGGAGCAGCGCGTATTGTTTCAAGGTTACAGTCCACCAAATATTAGCAGAGTTAAACCCCATTGAAAATTTCTATTAATTTTTGTTTCTGGCTAAATCCTCCTATAGTTTACATCTGATCAAGCTGAAACTTCATAAATAGTTACACGATGATGTGGAGCAGCACACATTATTTCGAGGTTACAGTGCACCAAATATTTGCAGATTTATGCCCCTTTGAAAGTTTTTGTAAACTTTTCGCAGCATATTGTTTAGAGGTAATAGTGTGCAAATTTTATTTTTTGTAGGTATATTTTTTGCAAATAACAAGTTTTGGTCATATGGGCAAGATATTGATTTTTTTTTTTTTTTTAAATCTTCTTTTATTAAATTTCCAAGGAAAGGTTGCTATTATTAAATCTTTATAAATACATAATTCTTTTTGGATTTTTTTTTTTTTTTTTTTTTTTTGAATATTCTGATTTGGCTTCCTTGAAGAACGAAAATAAAATCAGTATTAAACAAGTTTAAAAGATTGACAAAAAAAATTCTTGCATCATTTTTTTTTTTTTTTTTGTTTTTTTTTTTTGTTTGTTTAGTTTTGTTTTGTTTTGTTATTGTTTGGTCCGATATTGAAGTATAGGAAAAACAAATCAGCCAAAGGCTCATATGAGCTTATAATATAGCCATGCTTCTGTGGTGTGTCCTCCGTCAGAAAGCACTTCTCCCTAGAAGCAGCAAATTTCTCCCTATTTTCCCAGGAGGGAGAAATCACTTCTTCCTTAATTTCTGGGCCAGCTTGGACCCTTAGGTTACAGTTCACCAAATATCAGCAGAGATATGCCCCAATGAATTTTTTTTTTTTTTTTATTTATTTTTTTTTTTTGTAATTCCACTTACAGTTTATATCCGGAGCACTGAATTATACAGTAGCCAGTTTTTATACGCCTGTTTGAAAAACGGGACGTATTATGTTAGGGGTATGGCGTCCGTCTGTAAACTTTTTCGTTTCCGGCTAACTCCTCCTACAGTTTACATCCGATCAAGCTGAAACTTGCTATATAATTAGACCATGATGTGGAGCAGCGCATATTGTTTTGGGGTTACAGTCCACCAAATGTTTGCAGAGTTATGCCCCTTTGAAAGTTTCTGTAAACTTTTCATTTCCGGTTAACTCCTCCTACATTTACATCCGATCAAGCTGAAACTTCATTTACAATTAGACCATGATGTGGAGCAGCGCATATTGTTTCAAGGTTACAGTCCACCAAATATTAGCAGAGTTACACCCCTTTGAAAATTTCTGTAAACTTTTTGTTTCCGGCTAACTCCTCCTACAGTTTACATCCGATCAAGCTGAAACTTGATTTGTAGTTAGACCATGATGTAGAGCAGGGCATATTGTTTCGAGGTTACAGTCCACCAAATATTAGCAGAGTTATACCACTTTTAAAATTTCTATTAATTTTTCGTTTCTGGCTAAATCCTCCTACAGTTTACATCTGATCAAGCTGAAACTTCATAAATAGTTACAGGATGATGTGGAGCAGTGCATTTTATTTCGAGGTTATAGTGCACCAAATATTGGCAGAGTTACGCCCCTTTGAAAATTTCTGTAAACTTCTTTTTTCCTGCTAACTCCTCCTACAGTTTACATCCGATCAAGCTGAAACTTGATTTGTAGTTAGACCATGATGTGGAGCAGTGCATGTTATTTCAAGGTTACAGTCCACCAAATATTAGCAGAGTTATTCCCCTTTGAAAATTTCTATTAATTTTTTCGTTTCCGGCTAAATTCTCCTACAGTTTACATCCGATCAAGCTGAAACTTCATAAATCGTTACACGATGATGTAGAGCAGTGAATATTATTTCGAGGTTACAGTTCACCAAATATTTGCAGAGTTATGAATTTTTTGTTTCCGGCTAAATCCTCCTACAGTTTACATCCAATCAAGCTGAAACTTCATAAATAGTTACACAATGATGTGGAGCAGTGCATATTATTTCGAGGTTACAGCGCACCAAATATTTGCAGAGTTATGCCCCTTTGAAAGTTTTTGTAAACTTTTTGCAGCATACTGTTTAGAGGTAATAGTGTGCAAATTTTATTTTATAGTAGGTATACTTTTTGCAAATAACTAAAGTTATGGCCATATTGGCAATTTATTTATTTATTTTTTTTTTTTTTAACATCTTCTTTTATTAGATTTGCAAGGAAATGTTGCCATTATTAAATCTTTATAAATATATTTATTAAATGATATAGAATTAAGAAGCTTGACTTATATCAAAATTTATAAACATAATTTTTTTTGGATTTTTTTTTTTTTTTTTTTTTTTTAATACTCTTCTGAGTTTGCTCCCTTGAAGAACAAAAATAAAATCAGTATAAAACATGTTAAAGGTGTACAAAAAAATTTCTTGCAGCATTTTTTTTTTTTTTTTTTTTTTTTTTTGTTTGTTTATTTTTTTGTTATTGTTTGGTCTGATATTGAAGTAAAGGAAAAACAAATCAGCCAAAGGCTCATGTGAGCTTAATATAGCCATGCTTCTGTCGTGTGTCCTCCGTCCGAAAGCACTTCTCCCTATTTCCCAGGAGGGAGAAGTCACTTCTCCCTTAATTTCTGGACCAGCTTGGACCCTTAGGTTACAGGTCACCAAATATCAGCAGAGCTGTGCCTCAATGAAATTTTTTATTTTTTATTTTTTTTTTTTGTAATTCCACTTACAGTTTATATTCAGAGTACTGAATTATACAGGAGTCAGACTTATGTGCTACATCTTTTTACTTGCCACGGGCGTATAATGCCCAGCTTGGCGGAGCTCTTCTTGTGTTACATCTTATTACATGCCATGGGCGTATAATGCCCCACTTGACGGAGCTCTTGTTCTATCTATCCCCACACATCAGTGATAGATTCTTATAACCTGTCCATGGCGATAAGTCTGGCACCACTCGGCAAGCCTTGTGATGCCAGTCAGTGATCCTCAGGGTGAATTTTTCTATCTACCCCCTCACACCAGTAACAGATCCTTATAATATAGGATATCAGGCATTTACTGTAGCCGGGCTCTGTAGCATAGTTGGTAGCATGTCTGACCCCAGCTTGGCCACATAACTTTAGTGGAAATTGATCATGAAATAATTTCTAAGGCCATTCTACCCATTTTTCTGATTGAAGGAGGACATTTGTCAATTACTGGAGAAAGTATGTGCACGAAGGACTGGTTAACCTTTTAGAGGACTAAACCTGCCCAAGAAAAGTGTAACTGATCGACTCAACTTGACCTTAACAGTGTTGACTGGCCTATAAATATCCAACTTAAACTCAGGCATTTACTGTATTTATAAAGGAACAATAAGCAATACCATTAACTGCCCAAAATACCATTTTGTTCATTTGTCAAAAAATTAATTGGCTAACTTTTGTGCATGCAAACATAAATAGATGCTGTGCTTTTATCTTTTTAGTACATAGAAGGAACATAGAAGACCCTAATCAGGATTCTTTACCATATTTTCCTTAAGTATTCGGACCTACGGACTGGCCGGCCTCGGTGGCTAGTCAGATGCAAGTCACCTGGAGATCAGGAGGTTGCGGGTTTGAACCCCGCTGGGTCTGACAACATTCTTTCGCAGAGATTTATCATGAAATATTTTCTATGGTTATTCTCTTTCTTCCACTGACTCAAGAAGGGCAGTTGTCAGTTTCTGGCAAAAGAATGTGCACAAGTACTGGTTAACCACGTAGAGGACTAAGCCTGCCCAGGAAAAGTGTGGTTATGTAAACTAATTGATCGACATGACCGTTAATCTCCAAACCAACCAAAAGCCTGAGCAGTATAGACCCAGGTCAAGCACTACATTCTGCACTGTTTGCTGCTTATCTAGCAGTTTTTAACCCTTGTCATGCTGAATAAATTAAGATGCCACACCCATTTTAATTTTAAGCCAATCAGATTACTTGATCCAGCTTGTTGATAAATATTCAGATACTTAATGGCAAACAGTACAGACCCAGATCAGTTGGCTTCTTTCGAAGCCAACTGATATGGATCTACACTGTTTGTAAAGGTAGGACATTTCTGGGTTCAAGAGGACAAGGGTTAAATACATCCAGCAGATAGTGTTCAAATTTTAGGACTTGTTCAGATTTAAGACACTTATGGTAAGGAATTAAGTTGTCTAAATATTTAGAGTAAATATGGTATATCAGTATATACCATAATGTCAATGTCATTGTTATTTCAGCCTTTACCTCTCTCTGGACTTATTCAGCAGATGACAGATTGATGATGTTTTTTCTTTTTATTTTTCCCAGAAAACCGATTTTGACATTTCATGCAAATTGTCTCCAATCTTTTTTTTTTTTTTTTTTTTTTTCCCAGAAAATAGAATTTGACATTTCATGCAAAGTGTTTGCATGAAATGTTGAAATCTGTTTTCTGGAGAAAAAAAAAAAAAATCAATATATCATCTGCTGAAAATTTTACCTAGATTGCTAAGTGTCAATTACCCAAAGTGCTTTGTGTAGAAAGCCAGAATAAACTACTTGACTTGCTAAATGTTAGTTGTCATGTTTTTCTTGTTCCATTTCAGTCCTTGCTGTTGTTCTGGTACCAGGCCTGCCTGGACTGTCCTGAGAATGTGAAGCTGATCATCAGCAATCCCCATGTCTGTAAACATATACCCTTCACCTATATACTGTAAGTAGCGTGGCCTTTAATTTTCGTAAGTCCTCAGATATGACAGATCCAGAATTTTAGCGGCTCCCCTTTACCCTATTTTTAGCTTGCCTGAACAATGTATGGGAATAGCTATTGTTGTACCCCTGGCCTTGGCATTGGCATTGTCTTATACCTAGTAGGAAGATAAGTATTGATCCCAAATTTTACGCAATACCATCCCCATTACCTACATGACTTCAGGACTTAAATTTTTATGTTAAAATTTTACGTCAAAGTGTTTGAGACCACATTTTTACAAACCCTATGATGGATTTGGTTTATATATGTTGTATATGATATTTTAAGGACATGTCAACAAACTTAGAATTTTTAGAGTTTTCTGTATTAAATGCTTTTGATGGATTAGTCTCATTTTTGGCATAGGAATATAAAAAAATGCTTCAGAACAGAAAAGCATGATTTTCGGGTAGCTATCCTGTTCGGCAACAGTTCTTGTTGTCTAATGTTTCAATGTGCAAACAGTAGTTTCAGATCAGCTGCCACATTCAGTGACATCTGATCAGGCTGTATGTTGTTTGCAGTTTATATATAAGGGGTTCAAAGTCTGAAAAATAAAGTAAACACAAGAAATTTAGCTGAATTTATTTTAGAATGGCTTAGATAATGAAAACATCATTTAAGTGTAATTTTATCTTCTTTTCTGGGGTGGGAATTGACTGGCCACAAGGCAGAAAGTAAAACTGCAAGTTTGATGCCATGACAATCTTTTGAGCAATCCCAGGCCCACAGGAAGTCGGCAAGTATTATGAGCCCTACTAAATTTACTTATAATACATTCGGACAGTCACAGCTCTTTCCAATCTTTTGCAATCACTTTCCTCAGACAAGGAGGTCCCAAGGTGCATGATAAGGACACTCTAACCTAACCAACTGACAGTAACTTGCGATCTTAGACAGCCACCTGCAACAATTTGACTGTAAAATGCAACCTATCAGAGCAACCTGCAACCTTTGAAAGTAACCTGCAACCTTTGATAGACAGCCACCAGCAATTATTTCACTGTAAAATGCTACCAGTGTTCAAGCCAGGAATTTCAGTTTTGGGGCCCAGGGGCCCCTACCCTCCAAAAAGTTGGGGACATTTGAAAAAATCTGGGAACAGTACAATCAATGATCAAAATTTTATAGAAAATGTACCTGTTGCTTTCAGATGTGGGTATTTTGCTCCATGTAATCTGTTCTTGTAACATCTGATCAGATGTACATTCCAGGTTAACACAGGGTTGTCAATAAGAAATGGCACAACAGATGAACATAAGAAATCAACAGATTGGGTAGGGTGTCAAGGGGGGGGCTGCCATTGTTTTTTTTTTTGTTTTTTTTTTTGTGGGTGGTGGGGTGGGGGTGAGGGGATAAGTGAGCTGCCTGTCTAAGTGTTGACAATACTGTGGAGATATAGGAAATAATAATCATAAATATTGTGAATAGATGTAAAAGCTGAAAATCATTTTGAATTAGTTCTTTTGAATACTGCTTCAAATTGAGGAGCTGGATGATCTCTTTAGCATCAGTCCTATTCTAGTTTCAACAGGACTGACCTTCACCCAAAATTAATAACTTTCCATTAAACCATGAGTCAATCATATTTTAACCTAATCATTCAATCAATCAGATTGAGAAAAGAAAGAAAACTTCCAACAGTAATACTTTCTGATAGTGATGTTCAATCATCATGTACTAACAATGTACATTCGATCTACCCCTCAGTGAGGTGACCCCTGAATTTATAAATGAACATTGAACCAATAGTCACAGCATGAGCACTGAACCAATAGTCCCGACAGAATTGAAAAATGGCTGCCACCAACGCTAGAAATAACATCAAAAATGCATAAACTACAGGCAAAAATCATAACAGATTGTCTGTTTAAATGTATTTTCTCAATTATTTTAAAGCTTTCTTTGCATTTTAAAATAATTTCTATGCCTATTTATAGTGAACCGCAAGTAAAAGCACCCGATCACAATGCATTTGCAGCCAATATTGTAATAAGTTTTCTGCGCCTGGATGGCGCAAGAACTTAATTAGTCTGCGCAAAAATATGAAAATATGCGCCATTGGCGCAGCCTGGCTTGAACACTGTGCTACCTATGAGAACAACCAGCAACCTTTGACAGTAACCTGCGACTTTTGACAGACAGTCACCTGCAACCATTTCACTGTAAAATGCTACCTATGAGAGCAACCAGCAACCTTTGCCAGTAACCTGCGACATTTGACAGATAGCCACCTGCAACCATTTCACTGTAAAATGCTACCTATGAGAGCAACCAGCAACCTTTAGCAGTAACCTGCAACATTTGACTGACAGCCACCTGCAACCATTTCCCTGTAAAATGCAACATATGAGAGCAACCAGCAATCTTTGACAATAACTCTGTGGTCATGGCACTTCGACTCAAACTGCAAACATTATGTAATCTTGAAATTAATATTTAATAGCCTTTTATTTTACAAATACAAGTTAACCATGCCATTCAATTTAATCTAGCAGACATCCATGCAGTAAACTTATGCAACTGGCTTCTAGGGGAGCTGGAATTTCTTCAGAGTTTCCACCAAGAATAATTTTGCCAAATTCTGAAGAAATTATCTTCTTACTGCTTCCCCAAATAGTTATATTCCCGACATACCAAGTATGTGGGGGTATATAGTTTTCACTTTTCCGTTCGTTTGTCGTTCCGTCGCAGGGTCAAAGTTTTTGCGTTAAAGTTTATAAGACCTCATATTTTGAAGACCCTTTGATGGATTTCATTCATATTTGGCATGATGGTAGATGTAGATCTAAAGTTTTTATCTGCACCATCCCCATCCCGGGGGTGACCTTGGGGTCAAGGTCACAGAATTTTCATAAAAAAGTCGAAGTTTTTTGTGTTTAAGTTTATATAGCTGTATCATCAAGACCCTTGAGGAATTTCATTTATATTTGACATGTTGGTAGATATCGGCCTAGAGTCTTACTCAGCATGATCCCCACCCCGGGTGTGACCGAGGTCAAGGTCACGAACTTAGAATTTTCATATAAAAGTAAAAAATTTTGCGTTTAAGTTTATATAGCCATATCATCAAGACTATTTGTTAAATTTTATTATCCCCTAATTGAAAGGTTGAGCGGATATAGCTATCAGCAAGGAATTTGTTCGTCTGTCCGTCCATCCATTGAAGCATTATTCGTTCATACTTTATTTTTTATCTTAAGTTTTTACGTTTAAGTTTATAAGACCTTATATTATGAAAACCCTTTGATGGATTTCATTCATGTTTGGCCTGATGGTAAATATAGGGCTTAAGTTTTTATCAGCACCAACCCTGTATATAGCTATACCATCAAGACCCTTTGAGGAATTTCATTTATATTTTAAATGTTGGTAGATATAGGTCTAGAGTTTTACTTAGCATCATCCCCATCCCGGGGTATTACCTTGAGGTCAAGGTCACAGACTTAGAAATTTCATATAAAAGTAAAAAAAAAAAATTGCATCTAAGTTTATATAGCTATACTATGAAGACCCTTTCGTTGGTTTCATTAATATTAAGCATGATGGTATATATAGGTATAAAGTTTTTCTCGGCACCATCCCCAAGCTGGGGCATGGTTTTTAAGTGAAGGTCACAGACTTTTCATACAAATGTCATTTTTGCTTATATCATAAAGACTGATTGATTTCACTGGTATATGGTGATAGTTATAGGGCTAAAGTTTTATTTAGCTCAATCCCTGCACCTGTGCCTGACCTTTGAGGTCAAGGGTTTCATATTATGTGTGATTGAATTTTTTCAGTGTTATAATATAACATATAGCATACAACTGCCATCTCCAGAGTCAAAGCTACATACTTTGTGCTCTTTAAAAAGTGGCGGTAGCGCTGGTCGGGGGTATACGTGCCCCACTGGGCACTTTGTCTAGTTTTTCTACTTACCCTTCCAGGGTGGTTTCTCTGTTGCACTGCAATTCTTCTTTGTGTCAGTGATTTTATATGCAGCATTTGATTTGTCATCATTTGTTCCTCATCTCTCCTTCTTTTGGTGCTTTTGGAAGGCTGTACTTCATGAGTGTGGCATTTTCTGGATGCCCACATAGTTTTACTGTTTCATAAACTTCTGTGTGGACTGAGGACATTACCTAATGACATTTCTGTCATGTGCTAATGAGCAACCCTGTTTGTCCACTTGCATTTCAGATTAAGAACTTTTAAATACTTGTTTATATTATTTTGCCAAACTTGTCATGCCAAAATCTCACACCAGATCAGTAAAGTGGAGGAAAATACAGAATGAATATAAATAAGTTCTTCCTTAACCCTTAAAACGTCAAGAAAGTCTGCATCTGAAAATGTCTGTTTATGTCGTCTGCTGAATATTCTTGCAAACTTTTCAAACCTATTTTTGCATACAGGCAAACAGTGTGGACCCAGGTCAGACTGCTCCTAAAGGAGCAGTCTGATCTGGGTCCACACTGTTTGCAGAAATGACTTTTAAAATCACAAGCAGATGAGAAAGCAGACGACATTTGGGAGACAGAATCAATATTGTTCCCACCAAGATGTATAATGATCATCTTTGTGTGCCTCCTGGTAATCATAATCAGTTGTAGAGCTGGCAGTAACTGCTCCTATCGCATACCCTTCTGCCCCAGCCTTACTATATAGAATTTGTTTTGCCCTAGCTGCCCACAGCCCATTTGGTTAGTGTAGTTCCCACCATGCTTCACCAGAGAATATTTTCTTTGGTCAGTCTCTTCCTTCTGCTGATTCAAGAAGGGCAGTTGTCAGTTTCTGGCAAAAGAAGGTGTGCACTACTGGTTAACCACTTAGAGGACTAAGCCTGCCCAGTAAAAGTGTGGTTAGGTAAACTGACGGCACTCGACATGACCTCATTGGGTTGACTAGGCCGTAAAACCGCAACACAAACAAACAATCACTAGAGAATCACGAATTATCCCGACTTCTGTAACAACAAAACAGTATGAATATTTGGCAGTAAATGATATAAACGTTCATTGTTGAATGTATTTGCAAAAGACATTCAAGCTCCACTGTCCCATCTCCTTAATGGTATCTGCATTCACCCCTTGGGCAAACAGATCGGTTGCTCTACTGATTCTGAAGGAGTGTGTTTTGAAATGTATTGATGAGAAACCTAATATATAACCTTGACTAGTATGCTAGAGAACTGATACCTTGGTAGTGGGTCACTGTTCTGTTAGCAAAGTAAGTAGCCGTCACTTTTAAGACAAGCTTTTAAACATGTAAGCACAGAATGAACACAGCAGATATTACTATCCTCAGCCGGATGAATTTTCAGTTTGATAGTTTTTCCTGATTGATCTGTTTTAGATTCTCTAATTTGTATGAAAAGTGTTTTGTAAAAAATCATACAAGAAATTGCTCAGTTGTAGTGGCCGATCCATGTGCATTGGTCCTGTGTAAACAAGCTCACTGACTCTAGTAATTCATTATATGCCAGGGTAAATGCGGCTTTGAATAATAGTACCTTATTATGACTAAAACAAATTTCAGGTTTTTCATTTCCACTTATACCTATTCCTGACAGTGGCTCAGAGACATTGCCACTTAATTCTTATCCTGCTGTTCACAACAACCCCTACTTTTGCAGACAGTGTAGATCCAGATCAGATGGCTTCAGAAGCCATCTCATCAGGATCTACACTGTGAGAATTTGAACGAAAACATTATATGATGTAATCTGATTGGCTGATAGTCAGAAATGTGTGTGGCTAATTGAATTATTCAGCAGGATAAGGGTTAAGGAAAGTGTTTCCACCACCTCGTGGTCATCCAGCTGGTCTTGGCTTTTCTGCTTTTTTGCAGCCCCATCTGTTTCATTACTAGCTTCAGCCTGTCTCTTGGCTCTCCTAACCTCTCAGTGCATCTACTCTAGATTTTCCTCGGCCAGACATTTTGTTTCTCTAGAAGATTTCAGATAATCTTGGTAATTTAAGCTAAATTGTTCCTCCTTGAGTTGCAGGCAGGAAAAGGAAGCTGAGCAGTGCTGATTAACTTTTGATGGCATTACCAGTGACATCATAACTTTGATTGACAGGCATATCATATCATTTAGCAATCCAATTAATGAGACTCAGTTCTGTAGTTGGAACAATTAAGCATTACAATGCATTGCAGTGGTTAAATGTAGAGAATGGAACAACATGAAGCCCTCAAAATAAACAAAGAATTCTGTTTAAGCAGGATTCCATTTTATTTTCTATATAAATATGAATATTTTCAGTATGCATTTGAAATATTTTTGTCAAAATATAGAGGTTTGACAGAACCTTCTACCCCTCAAGTCCCTCTGGATCTAACTCTGCTATCAGCCTGTTTTGTTTTCTGTGTATTTTAGTTGTTGTTGCGATTTTTGTTTTTTCCAAAAGAATGAAGGTCTCGATGGCTCACTTGGATGCATGTTCGACTGGTGATCAGGAGGTTAACTGACCACGCTCGACATGACCCCATTGGGTTGACTGGGGCGTAAAACCTCAACACAAACAAACAGAAGTGAACTTCCAAAATTAAAAGAGTGACATGTCTATTTCTACTATAATTAAAACAGGATATTCATTTTAAATTTGATGACCAACAAAACCAGACTAGCAGATGTTGTGAGAATTGGCTATGCTAAAGGTTAATGACAGTAATTAATATTTCTGATGGTACGAGGGTCCTGCAAAAAGTTCTGTCACTAATAGGCTTCCTTGGTTTTATCCCAGGTATATTTTAAAATGCTGCACTGCACTTGAATGGTGTGTTGAATAGCTAACGATACCCGTTTATTTCATTCAAATTGCTTTCCAACTGACCGAGTTATTTGAAAATGAAATAAATGCAGTCGTATACACTGACCAATTTACTTGTTACAATAAGAAACGACCAAGCAAAGGATGGTCAGGAGTCCACCTTTTACATGACAACGCCTCCTCTCATAAATGTGAGGTTATTAAGTCTTTTTTGGCTTCTGAAAAGGTAAAAGTTTTAAATCATCCACCTTATTCACCTGACCTGAGTCCCTGTGACTTCTTTTTATTTCCAAGGCTTAAGAAAATGCTTTCTGGAAATAAGTATACGTCTAGAAGTTCTCTTCGCAGCGCTATTTATCAGTGTCTCCAACAGATACCAAAAGAAGACTATTTATCTGTTTTTCTCAACTGGGTAAAAAGGTTACAAAAATGTAAATGATACCTGTTTATTTCATTCAAATTGCTTTCCAACTGACCGAGTTATTTCAAAATGAAATAGATGCAGTTATATACACTGACCAATTTACTTGTTACAATAAGAAACGACCAAGCAAAGGATGGTCAGGAGTCCACCTTTTACATGACAACGCCTCCTCTCATAAATGTGAGGTTGTTAAGTCTTTTTTGGCTTCTGAAAAGGTGAAAGTTTTAAACCATCCACCTTATTCACCTGACCTGAGTCCCTGTGACTTCTTTTTATTTCCAAGGCTTAAGAAAATGCTTTCTGGAAATAAGTATACGTCTAGAAGTTCTCTTGGCAGCGCTATTTATCAGTGTCTCCAACAGATACCAAAAGAAGACTATTTATCTGTTTTTCGCGACTGGGTAAAAAGATTACAAAAATGTGTTTCAGTAAAGGGGGAATACTTAGAAGGTTTGTAATAAAAATAAGTTTGATAAAATGTAGCACTGAAGTAATCCGAACCCAGTGACAAAACTTTTTGCAGGACCCTCGTATAATTTTATAAAAAGGCGAAAGAAGCACAGGCTGATCTATAGCTCCAAATAAGAAGGGGTATCCGCCTAGTGGATAAGAGAGTTGACTCTTAATCCATTTGGTTTCTCACCCCTGTGGTTCGACTCTCACTCGGGTCATATGTGGGAAAGCCAAGTTCTGCTTACGGATGGTCAGGTGGTTTTTCTCCGGGTTCTCCGGTTTTCGCCCATCTTCGATGAACGATCGGCTCGATATAAGTGAAATATTCTTGAAAGGGCCGTAAAACCCAAATAAAAAAAAAAAAAAAAGAAGGGGTATCCATACTTATTTCTCCACGGAAACATGCGTAAATACTCATTAAAAAACCATCATAGAGGCGTTTCTCCCCTTGGCGCTTCTTATGAGTACCCGCAACATGTTTTCATATGGAGCATTTTTTGGTTAAAAATGGGCCTTATCTAGTGCTGTGTGTTATGCATGAAACCACATACCCTATTTTGGGGGAAAAAATAAGAAAAATATAAGTTTGTTATCTGCATTATTTGCTCAGCTGCAAGTAAACCAAAACTACCCCATATATTGATTGAGATGAGGTTTTTAGCTCACCTGAGCCAAAGGCTCAAGGTGAGCTATTGTGATCACTCACCGTTCGTCGTTGTCGTCGTCCGTCTGTCCGTCCCTCCATCTGTCCACAATCTTTAAACAACATCTCCTCCTAAACCACTGATTGGATTTTTACTAAACTTCACAGGAATGATCCTTGGTTGGTCCTCTTTCAAAGTTGTTCAAATGGTTCAAGTCCATTGCATATCTAGGTCACAGGAGCTAAAAATAGATTTTTTAACTAAAAACTTAAAAAATCTTCTTGTCAGAAACCACTGGACCGAATTCAATATAATTTTGCAGAAATGTTCCTTTGGTGATCCTCTACCAAGATTGTTCAAGCCATTTGGATTCGTCAAAAAACATGGCCGCCAGGGGGCGGGGCTTATTTTCCCTATATATCTATATATAAATCTTTAAAAAATTTATTGTCAGAAACCACTGGACCGATTTCAATATAATTTTGCAGAAATGTTCCTTTGGTGATCCTCTACCAAGATTATTCAAGCCATTTGGATTCGTCAAAAAACATGACCGCCAGGGGGCGTGGCTTATTTTCCCTATATGTCTATATAGAAAACTTTAAAAATCTTCTTGTCAGAAACCACTGGACCGATTTCAATATAATTTTGCAGAAATGTTCCGTTGGTGATCCTCTACCAAGATTGTTCAAGCCATTTTGATTCGTCAAAAAACATGGCCGCCAGGGGGCGGGACTTATTTTCCCTATATATCTATATAGAAAACTTTAAAAATTTTCTTGTCAGAAACCACTGGACCGATTTCAATATAATTATGCAGAAATGTTCCTTTGGTGATCCTCTACCAAGATTGTTCAAGCCATTTGGATTCGTCAAAAAACATGGCCGCCAGGGGGCGTGGCTTATTTTCCCTATATATCTATATAGAAAACTTTAAAAATGTTCTTGTCAGAAACCACTGGACCGATTTCAATATAATTTTGCAGAAATGTTCCTTTGGTGATCCTCTACCAAGATTGTTCAAGCCATTTGGATTTGTCAAAAACATGGCCGCCAGGGGGCGTGGCTTATTTTCCCTATATATCTATATAGAAAACTTTAAAAATCTTCTTGTCAGAAACCACTGAACGGATTTCAATATAACACGGCAGGAATGTTTCTTTTGTAACCTTCTACCAAGATTGTTCAAGCGGTCATGATTCATGAAAAAACATGGCCGCCAGGGGGGCGGGGCTTATTTTCCCTATATATCTATATAAAAAACTTTAAAAATCTTCTGGTAAGAAACTGTTGGATAGAGTTCAATGTAACTTGGCAGGAATGTTGCTTTGGTGACCTTCTACCAAGATTGTTCACTCCCTCATGATACGTCAAAAAACATGGCCGCCAGGGGGCGGGGCTTATTTTTCGTATATATCTGTACAGAAAACTTTAAAATTCTTCTTGTCAGAAACCACCTGACTGATTTCAATATTACTTGGCAGGAATGTTGCTTTGGTAACCCTCTACCAAGATTGTTCAAGCAATCATGATTTGTCAAAAAACATGGCTGCTAGGGGTGGAGCTTATTTTCCCTATATATCTAAATAGAAAACTTTAAAAATCTTCTTGTCAGAAACCACTGAACCGATTTCAGTATAACTTGGCAGGAATGTTCCTATGGTGACCCTCTACCAAGTTTGTTCAAGCAGTCATGATTCGTCAAAACACATGGCCGTTAGGGGGTGGGGCTTATTTTCCCTATATAGCTATATAAAACATTTTAAAAAAACTTTTTGTCAGAAACCACTGGACCGATTTCAATATAACTTGGCAGAATTGTTCCTTTGGTGATTCTCTTTCAAGATTCAGTTCAAGCCATCATGATGCATGAAAAAAAACATGGCCGCTGGGGAGCAGGGCTATAAAATTTATACAAAAATCTTAGAGCAGTGAACTTGGCTGAAACTTCAACAGTAAGTATGCAAAGCTGTTTGCTCAGGTGAGCGATATAGGACCATCATGGTCCTCTTGTTTTTGGTTTTTTTCATGACCCATTAGTGTCATGTTGAGTTGGTCAGTTTACCTACTACACTTTTTCTGGGCAGGCCTGGTCCTCTAAGTGGACTTCCCCATATATGAGAGCAAAGATTTTTACAAAGCTGTGTATCTGCAGAGCTATGCATTTTTTTTTTTTTTTTTCTACAGTTTACTTAGCAAGCAGCAAACATCTTGGCATATGCAGTAATAGAATGTTTATTCAGCATTGAAACAAATCCATTTGACTATCTGGCCATGTGTCTAGCTATCTGGCCATGTGTCTAGAAGTGCTGACAGATTGGTAAGCAGTATAGACCTTGATCAGACTGCTCATTAAGGAGTCATATGATCAGGGTCTACATTGTTTTTTTTTTAGACATTTTTGTATTAGCGGTTACCGTTCTCTGGGCAGATTCAGCAGAAGACAAATTTATGATTTTTTCCCAGAAAATTCAAAGCCTATTTTCTGGGAAAACATATTTCAAAACATTGCCTGCTGAATTTTTTACCCAGCATGCTAAATGTTAAAGCAACTTGTTTATTTATTTTTATTTTTTCAGTGCGGACCATGAAGACCAGGATGTGATCTTATTTAACAGAGCGACACTGCCTGCCTATTATGGCCTATTGAGGATGTGTTGTCAGCAGTCTCGTATGTTCACAAGGCAGTTAGCACAACATCAGAACATACTGTGGGCATTCAAGAATATCTCGCCCTACCCAGGACAGTATCCAGGAGTAAGTTTCACCAGTTCAAATTTTATTGAAAATTACATATTTAGTGATACAGTCAAGATTATGCCCCATTTGGAGGTTCAAATAGCTTTTGGGTAGTTTGTTTATTCATTCATCATGCTTTTCTTGTTTGCTAGAATTCTCAATAACTATTTGAGCTAGGGCCTAGAAACTTGTAAAACTTATTGGGGCTGTGTAGTAGATAGCCTGATTAGCTTTTCTTTTTTTTTTTTTTTCAAAAAAAAAATTGGTTTTATTTTTTGAGAGTCATGGCCCTTTCAGCTTTTGCATTCTGGAAGGACTAGCATATAGTTTGGGATATAATGTTTTACAAAAACTCATTTCTAGTTAATACCCCTGGCATCATACAATTTTCATCATTCCATCCATCAAAACAAAAAAGTTTTGCATTATGAAATGCGCCAACTGATGACAAAACCTTGTGCGACCAGGAAGACTCATATCAGTCTGCGGCCTCGGTGGCTCAGTTGGATGGGCCGTCCGACTGGAGACCAGGAGGTCGCGGGTTCAACCCCCGCCGAGGTCGGCAACATTCTTTTGTAGCGATTGATCAGGAAATATTTTCTACGGTCATTCTCTCCCTTCTGCTGATTCAAGAAGGGCAGTTGTCAGTTTCTGGCGAAAGAATGTGCACAATACTGGTTAACCCCTTAGAGGACTAAGCCTGCCCAGTAAACGTGTGGTTAGGTAAACTGACCGCGCTCGGCATGATCCCATTGGGTTGACTGGGCCGTAAAACCTCAACACAAACAAACATATCAGTCTGCGCATCCACACAGTCCGATCAGAGTCTTCACTGATAGAATGTGACTTTTGCAGCCTCCTGGCTATCCAGAGAGGATTCAATGAGAACCCATGCCATACTGAGTGCATGTACAGGCTGATCTGAGCATTTGCTGGTCATACATTTCTTATTGTAGGTTTTGTCATTTTCTGGCTCAAATATAAAGGTCTACACTTGATGTTGGTACGAATGTGGTTTGTATTGCTACTGGATAGATACCAGTCAGGTGATAGCATCTTTGCATAACAGAAGTCAAGGTCACAGACAGCAATTTCCAAAAATATTCAATTCAAAGTTTTGCATAATGCTTTTTGACTTTTCGTATACATGTATTTTTGTGGCAGAATAAAGAAAATATCAGTGCTTTTGAGTTGATAAACTGTGCAAATGTGATTCTTCACTGGGTGCACATGTCCGAAGGTACATTTCCTGATGATGATGCTTCTGTGTTCTTTAGGCTGTGGAGGAGTTGTTCCGTATGATGCGACTGATGGCAACCAAGTACCAGGACTCCTCGGATGAAGATGTGAAGGCAATCAACCAGTTCAAACAAAAAACTATACAGCTGTATTTACAAAACCTAGATGCCCGGTCTGGCTGGCAAACACTCATATGGTAAGTATGAAACCATCCTGCTGTGCTTTTGACATCTTTCAGAATGTCTTTTTTGCTTGGATCTTTACACAGAAGAAGTAAATTTGCAAACTTTTGTCATGATTTAATGCTAAACCATTTGTCATAACTACCTATGAACAAAAAAT
The DNA here is from genome assembly GCA_964016985.1 of Anodontia alba. Lineage (NCBI taxonomy): Eukaryota > Metazoa > Mollusca > Bivalvia > Lucinida > Lucinidae > Anodontia > Anodontia alba. The sequence continues at coordinate 50,772,266 of OZ024823.1, read as the reverse complement.
TTTATTCTAGCCATTGGTTTTTAAAAAAACATACATTTTCATATGCCCCACCACAAAGTGGAGAGGTATGTTATACCGTCCAAAATTTTGAGTGTCCATCCGTCCGTCAGCCCTTCATAATTCCGTGTCCACTCCATAACTCCGATACCATTTGAGATATTTTCAGGAAACTTCACACAAACTTTACACAAATGTTAAGCACCATGGGACGACGTGCAGAACAGTAACTCTGGTTGGCCTGCTTTTGGAGTAATTGCCCTTTTTAACATTGAACATAGCCCTTTCTACCATGTACTCATGTCTGTTCCATAACTCTGATACTGTTAGTGATATTTTCAGGAAACTTCACACAAATTTAAAGCACCACGAGATGACATGCAAAACACTTGAACCATAACTATGGTTTGCCTACTTTTGGAGTTATTGCCCTTGAACATTGAACATAGCCGTTTCTACCATGTACTCATGTCCTATCTGTAAGTTGAAAACTGAGATATTTTCATGAAATCTCACACTAATGTAAAGTACCATCAGAAGACCTGTGCAACACAAGAACCATAACTCTGGTTAACCTATATTTGGAGTTACAGCCCTTTGAACATTATAATACATGAAGTGCAGAACTCATGAACTGTAACTGTGGTTGGCCTACTTTTGGAGTTATTGCCCTTTGAATGTTGAACATAGCCATTTCTACCATGTATTTTTGTCCGCATTGTATGTTGAGAACCATTTGAGATATTTTCATGAAATTTCTCACAAATGTTAAACATCATGAGCGGATATGCAGAACACAAGAACCATAGCTCTGGTTAACCTACTTTTGGAATTACCACCCTTTGAACATAGTAACTATTGAAAATAGCTATTTCTACCATGTACTCGTGTCAGCTCTGTAAGTATGAAACCATTTCAGATATTTGGATTAAACTTTTCACAAATGTAAAGCATTTTGAGACAAGGTGCAGAACACAAGAACCATAACTCTGCTTAACCTACTTTTGGAGTTATGGCACTTTGAACATTGGAAAAAAAAAAAGTGATTTCTGTAATATGTGTCCGCTCTGTAACTTGAAAAATGTTTGAGATATTTTCTTGAAACTTTATGTAAATGTATATCACCATAATTTGATGTGCAGAACGCAAGAACCATAACTCTAAATTACCTGCTTTTGGAGTTACCAACCTTTTGATATTGTAAAGGTGATCCTAGTCATCTACTTGTGCCCTTTCTATAATGTGAAAATGATTTCAGGGAGTTTCTTGAAGGCTTGCAAAAATTTAAAGCAACCTAAGATGACATGTAGAACACCAGAACCATAAGTCTGGCTTAATTACTTTCGAGTTATAGGTCTTTGAACATTGAAAGTAACAGTTTCTTTGATAAACTTGTAAACTTTACAAGAATGTGATGCACCATGAGGGGATCTGCAGAAAACAAGAATGTAAGCCTGGTTTACTTACTTTTTGAGTTATGATCCTTTAAACATTGAAATAGTCATCTCAGTTATATATTCATGTCAGCTTTAGTTAGGGAAAGACTAATGCACCTTCCTTTTGATTTCATTTTTGAGTTATGGCACTTGCTTGATGTAAGTGCAGTGGTGGGACATGGTGCAATACTTGCAGTGCTTTTATTCCCATTGTAAAAATGAATGCAAATTATGCAGAAATCTGTAGGGTAGATAACTTGGAGGCAGATTTTCAACAAGTTCCACTTGTTCATTTTTTCTGAAATTTTCACAATATTGTTGTCATCAATAAGTCAAATTCAGCAAAGAAAAGTAAAAAGATAGTTTCTTAAGCAAAAATTAAAAAAAAACACTTTGCTATAAAAAAATTGCATAGGTCAGTCCAATTTTTTGCTGTAATTTTAATTTTAAGGGACATATTTGAGAACAAACCACACATTGAAAAGGCGCTTTAATGATTACACACAATATATGTTTTATTACTCACAGTTATATGTTTTTATTGAGAACTTGAAAGACGTATCCAAGAATTATCCTCCTGTGACATCTGATCTGTTTGCCCAGGCTGCGTGCCCCAATACTTATGATTGTTACTTTACCTTGTTGCAGTGCTTTGAAGATTCTGGTGGATAATAATGATGACAGACTCATGTTAATATATAACCAAGGCTTGCAGATGCTAACAGAAGCTTTCTACACACTACATGTCATGTACCATGAGGCCACAGCCTGTCATGTGACAGGAGATATTGTAGATCTCCTCTCGATTCTAGTCAGTGTCCTAAAAGTTGGGAGAAACTACATAGACCAGAAGAAAGGTAAAAGAACATACATGTATAGGAGCTGATCTGGGCTTTGGCTCCTGTATATACATACATACTTATTATGCTATAGTTCAATATAAGATGTCTACTTACCGTGAATACATTTCCTACTGTATAATACAGAAGTATTGGGACATTCAAAATAATTTCCAATTTGTAAAAATATTTATTTGTCATGACCCAAGGAATTGGGACATATCAAAAATCGCCAAAATTTTCAGTAATTTTTTGTGCCATTGAGACAGTGCAGTTGGGTGAAAAAAATCAATCTATTTGACTAGCATAAAACTTTTTTTTTTCTTCATGTTTTGTTTACAATCGACTTCACGCAATATTTCTTGTGTATGCATACAACAGGGATCTCCTATGGCAGCCTGGTTAGAAAGTAGAAATAAAACCTTTCTTTGAGAATATTAATCTAAAATTCATTGTGGGGTGGGGGGTGGTTGGGTGTGGCAAAGGTGTCGTGTATCATACCTCACCGGCGTATCCAACTGATATTGGCTTACAGTTGGGCAAGGCCTGCTATCCTTGAAGCAGGTAAGGGTAGAGGGGGAATGTTTTTATTATGCCCCCGCCATTTTCAATGGGGGGGGCATATAGTATCACCGCTGTCCGTACGTACATCCGTCCCATCTGTCCGTCCCGTCCAGTACGTAACACTTTTGGTTTCCATGCAATATCTTTTGAAAGGATTGGTGTATTGGATTGAAATTTTATACACAGATATATAATCATTAAGTGTAGGCCAAGTTTGATTTAGGGTAAAATCCACTAATTATTTTGGGAGTTATGGCCCTTTTCAACTTTGAAAAATTTTCAGCTTTGAAAAATGGTTTCTGTGCGATATCTTTTGAAAGGATTAGTGTATTGGATTCAAATTTTGTACACAGGTATATAATCATAAAATGTAGGTCGTTCAATTTAGAGTTAGACCCACAAGCATATGGCCCTTTATCAATGTTGAAAAATAGTTGAAAAATGGTTTCGGTTTGATATCTTTTGAAAAGATTAGTATATTGGATTCAAATTTTATACACAGGTATATAATCATAAAATGTAGGTCAAGTACGATTTAGAGTAAAATCCACCAATTATGTTTGGAGTTATGACCCTTTTTCAACTTTGAAAAATGGTTTCCGTTCCATAACATTTGAAAAGATTAGTGAATTGGATTCATATTTTATACACAAGCATATAATTATAAAATATAGGTCAAGTTTGATTTAGGGTAAAATTCACCAATTATTTTTGGAGTTACGGCCCTTTATCAATGTTGCAAAATAGTTGAAAAATGGTTTCCGTTCGATATCTTTTGAAAAGATTAGTGTATTGGATTCAAATTTTATACACAGGTATATAATCATAAAATGTATGTCAATTTGGATTTAGAGTAAAATCCACCAATTATTTTTGGAGTTACGGCCCTTTTTCAACTTTTAAAAATGGTTTCCGTTCCATAACATTTCAAAAGATTTGTGAATTGGATTCATATTTTATACACAAGCATATAATTATAAAATATAGGTCAAGTTTGATTTAGGGTAAAATCCACCAATTATTTTGGAGTTACGACCCTTTATCAATGTTGAAAAATAGTTGAAAAATGGTTTCCGTTCAATATCTTTTGAAAAGATTAGTGTATTGGATTCAAATTTTATACACAAGCATATAATTATAAAATATAGGTCAAATTTGATTTAGGGTAAAATCCACCAATTATATTTGGAGTTACAGCCCTTTTTCAACATTGAAAAATAGTTTCAGTTTGATATCTTTTGAAAACAGTGTATTGAATTCAAATTTAACACACAGGTATAGAATCATAAAATAGAGGTCAAGTTCCAAGTAGGGTAAAATCAACCCATTATTATGGGAGTTATGGCCCTTTTTCACCTTCAAAAGATGTTTTCCTTCCGATATTTTTTTAAAAAAGATTGATTTGTGTATTGGATTCATATTTTATACCCAGGTATATAATCATAAAATATGGTCAAGTTCAATTTAAGGTAAAATCTGCCAATTATTATGAGAGTTACCACCCTTTTTTCAACTTCATTGTTTGCAAAATACCTGCATGTGGTTGAAGATGGCCCTGGGCGGGGGCATCTGTGTCATACTGACACATTTCTAGTTTCTTCGCTTTCATCACCTTCATTCTTGTTCCTGTTTCTTCCCTGTCCCTCTCCTTTATCTCCACTACTATCTCTTCTATCTCTTTTCTCCCTTCTCTTGGAGATGACACAAAATGACCCACAAGGGTTGATGTCTGTTAAAACCCAACACAATCAAGGGGGTGGTCGGGTGGTGCGAAGGTGCTGTGTATCTTACATCACTGGGGCGTCCAACTGATGTTGGCGTACAGTTGGGCAAGGCCTGCTATCCTTGTAGTGGGTAAGGGTAGAGGGGGAATGTTTTTATTTCTTCTGTTTCTTCACTTTCATTCCTGTTCCTCTTTCTTCCCTGTCACTCTCTTTCATCTCCTCTACTCTCTCTTCTATCTCTTTTCTCCCTTTCTCTGGGAGACGACACAAAATGACCCTCAAGGGTTGACGTGTCGTTAAACCCCAACACAATCAACCAACACAATCAATAAAAAATTTTGTTCTTTTTTTTTTCTTTTTTCTTTTTTTTTTTTTTTTTTTTTTTTTTTTTTCAAACATTTCTAAGAAATAATGCACTGGTCTGGATTCGGAGAGGTAGATTCCATTCGCCATTTATGTAGGACTGAGAGGGTTAAGTCAGGCTACATTTCTGAATGGATGTATTTTTTCAGGTCCTCAATCAAATGAACTGAAGTCTTGTATACACAGTTGGAAGGAGAAAATGGATGTGGTGAAGAAACTGCTTACTCTGCTCAACTCCTACACCCCTCCCGAGATCAGGGCCATGAGCATAGGTAAACATGGGTCTGGATGAGATGATTTTTTTTTTTTTTTTTTTTTCAACTAAAAGTACTGGTTATCTCTCCATATACAGTTGAACCTCAATGGCTTGAACATCTTTGGGACCATAGAAATTTGTTCGAGATATGGGTATTTCAAGACTCTGCGGGTTGATCATGATGCCAGGTCAGGAAGCAAATGGCGATAATATAGGGATTTTTTTTTTATCTTCTAGACAATAATGGTATGTTGAGTGTACTCATTAGAATTGCCTCAATGAGGCAATTTCTAATGAGTACACACAACATACAATTTCATGATAAAATAAGAAAATTTCCTTAAATATTTGTTTTGAGCTATCAGAAGAATTTCCTAGGGATTCAAAAATGAGTTTGAATTAGCCATGGTAAACCAGACACAGTGTTCAAGCTTTTGAGGTTCGACTGTAAACATATGTTGTGAGTACTCATTAGAATTGCGTATTTTAATTTTATATTTTAAATGTTAATAGAGAAGTCAGCTTGATCATGAGTGAAATGTGCAGCAAATAAAATAACACGAGTGTTCTTTTCATTAAGTTAAAATAGAAAGCCTACTCCTTAAACTTTTGGGTACTGTTGGTGACATCAACAGAAGACAAAAATGTGATATTTTTTCTTGAAGACAGTGTTTGACAGTTCATTCACATTGTAGGAGACAATCTGATACAAATGTCAAACCCTGTTTTAAAAATGCATTTTGAAATGTTGTATACTCATATTTAAATTTGGCAATTTAAAGGAGAATATGCTGAATTTAAATTATTCAATGAAATATTTTAAAATGTCTTTTCTTATTTTTCTCTTAAAAACACAGTTTGAAATTCCGTATAAATAGTTTTCTTAGCAAGTGATTTACACAAAATAGCAGGCACCATTTTCTGAGAAATTATGAGAAAAGTACTGCATATTTGTTGACTGGTAATTCTGTTATTGGAGAATTGTGTGTTAATCAAGGTTTCTGTATGTTTTGTTCCATGTTTCAGATGTCTTAAAGGAGATGATTTTGATCTACCAGAGTGATTGTATTAATGTAATGGTTCCCATTCTGACACAGGCACATATTAGTTACCAGGACACCAGCTTGCCATGTGAGTATTTGACTCATTTGTTTTGTAATGCTACTCGAGGCATTGTTTGGTAGCATATTTACCCTTCTTATCTGGAGCCATGTAGGATAACAAGAAAAACCCATTTGGGACTGGCAAAAGCTGGTCTTAACCCTTCTCATGCTGAATAAATTAATATGCCACACCCACTTCTAATTTTCAGCCAATCAGATTACCTGATCTGGGTTTTTGATTGAAATTCACATATTTAATGACAAACAGTGCAGATCCAGATCAGTTGGCTTCTTCAGAAGCCAACTGATCTGGATCTACACTGTTTTCTAAGACAGGGCATGACGTGTTTAGCAAGTGAAGGGTTAATAGCGGAGTGATCTTATTTTTGAGTGGTCTTAATTTCAGAATTTTACTCTGTTCTAACAGTTACTGTAATTGTGAAAATAGAGTGTATTTATGTTCAAGATTTACGTGGTCTCCATAAAATGTGTTATTTTTGTATATGTTTATTTACATCTGTGAACATATCCAAAGTAGAAAAATTTGTCCCCACAAAAATAAATACACTTAAAGTATGCTTTAGCAAATAGTACAGACGCAGATCAGACTGTTCTTGGAGCAATTTAATCAGGTTCTGCACGCTTTACCTTTCTCCAAGTACATTTTAGACACGTTATCAGGAAGTCTATTGTTCAAATTTTAAGACCTCGGTGGCACAGTTGGATGTGTGTCCGACTGGTCATCAGGAGGTTGTGGGTTTGACCCCCGCGGTTGGCAACATTCTTTTGTGGAGATTGATCATGAAATATTTTCAACAGTCATTCTCTTCCTTCCGCTGATTCAAGAAGGCCAGTTGTCAGTTTCTGGTGAAAGAATGTGCACAATACTGGTTAATTGCTTAGAGGACTAAGCCTGCCCAGTAAACGTGTGGTTAGGTAAACTGACTGCACTCGACATGACCCCATTGGATTGACTGGGCCATAAAACCTCAACACAAACAAAATAAATTTTAAGACAAATATATTAAGAGGTTTTAACCCTTGTCCTGCTGAATAAAGGTGCCACACCCACTTCTTATTTTCAGCCAATCAGGTTACTTGATCCAGATTGTTGTTATAAATTTGCATATTTGATGGCAAACAGTGCAGATCCAGATCAGTTGGCTTCTGAAGAAGCCAACTGATCTGGATCTACACTGTTTGCAAAACAGGGTATATCTGGGTTCAGCAGGACAAGGGTTAAGACAAATATATGAAGAGGTAAAAGTATCAAGATATTAAGGGCAAATATGGTATGGTGGTCCAGGTAAGAGGGGTACTAGGAAAATATTTTTCTTATTTCTTCACAAAAACATATTTTATGGGTACTCATTAGAAGCACCTCAGGAAGGCACTCCATTAAGCGCTTCTGATGAATAACCACAAAATATGTTTTTGTGGAGAAATAAGAAAGGAGTTATAGTTCCACAGACTTTATCTGCCCTAAATATTCAGATAGAAAAGTAAGGATTAACATTTATGGGGTCGCCGGCCTCGATGGCTCAGTTGGATGCAGATCGGACGTGATCAGGAGGTTGCGGGTTCGACCCCCACCGAATCGGCAACATTCTTTTGTGGAGATTTGATCATGAAATATTTTCTACGGTCATTCTCTCCCTTCTGCTGATTCAAGAAGGGCAGTTGTCAGTTTCTAGCGAAAGAATGTGCACAATATTGGTTAACTGCTTAGAGGACTAAGCCTGCCCATTAAAAGTTTGGTTAAGTAAACTGACCGCGCTCGACATGACCCCATTGGGTTGACTGGTCCGTAAAATCTCAACACAAACAAACAAACATATATGGGAATTATGACTTCCCATGTATGGGAAGGTGGACATATTGTTTTATTGTGCAGATCCCGTTGGCATCAACAGAATATCTTGTTAACCAGTGGTTGGATTCTTAACAAATTTTCATGGACATATAATTGGGACATAACAAAGACTTGATTAGATTTTGATGACCTTAACCTAATTTTCAAGGTTACAGAAGTAGAAAATGGAAAATTTGATAGGGGAACATCTGTGTATTCTGAAAACACTTTTACTAGTTGTCTCTAACTCACATGAAAGTCAAACCCTTTATTCATTACGAAAACTCGCCTATATAAGTATATAGAAAATTTCACCTCCAAAAACCTGAAAATTTTCAGATAAAAACTCTGATACTTTTTTACATTTCTGCTCAAAACATAGATTGTGGGTACTCGTTAGAACCGCCTCGGCGAGGCGGTTCTAACAAGTAACCATAAGCTATGTTTTTGAGCAGAAATAAGAAAAATAATGTATACCCCTGTAAACCCCAGTTTTACTATATAAAAGTGGGGTTAAAGGGGGTCAAAATTATATAGGCATGTTTTCATGATGTCTGGGAAAAATGCTAACTTCAAAATATTATATCATGCAAAATAAATAAATAATGTGTATATTTTCAGTAGCAGTGGGTCCCTACTTTCCAAGAAGAGGTCAGAAACCGATTGGTCCAAAGTCAAACATCCGTCCACCAAGACCACAGTTTAATATGTTGCTACATTCAAACCAGATAGAGGCCACAAAGGTAAACTGAAACTATATTTCAATTGCAAACATTATGAAACAGACTTACAACTTACATGTATGTTGCAAGCCATGTCCAAGGTGCTGACAGAGGTGCTAGACGAGTTCCTCTTTGCTAATGACATGGCAAAGGGTGCTTCAACAGAAGATGCAAAAATGGGTAGATTAAGTATCTGACTCCTGTGACAATTATGACCTCACAATCAGCATCAAAAAGACCGAGGTGGTTTATCAACTAGCACCTGGCAAGCCTTACAAGGAGCCCACCATTACAGTGAAAGATAAAAGATTGCAAGTGGTAGACAAGTTCACCTACCTTGGAAGCACATTGTCAGGCGTCATGCACATTGATGATGAAGTCAATGCCAGGATTGCCAAAGCTTGTGCAGCATTTGGCTGACAACGTGGTAGTGTTTGGGATTGAAGTGGAATCAGGCTTGACACAAAGCTGAAAGTTTACAAAGCTATGGTGCTGCCAACACTATTGTATGCATGCAAAACGTGGACAGTTTACCAACGTCATCCCAAAAGACTGAACCACTTCCATACAAGCTGCCTTAGAAAACTTTTAAAGATTAAGTGGCAAGACAGGATTCCAGACACAGAAGTCCTGAAAAGGGCAGGAATGCAGAGTATACATACTCTTCTGAAACTGGCACAGTTAAGATGGACAGGCCATGTTACCAGGATGCATGAGGAACATTTGCCAAAGAAAGTCCTCTATGGATAACTAGAAATGGGCAAACGCTCCCATGGTGGTCAGAAGAAGCGATACAAAGACACCCTCAAAGCCTCCCTCAAGGATTTCAACATACCAACAGAGTCATGGGAACAAATTGCACAGGACTGAGCAAAGTGGCAAGGCCTCATCAGAAGAGGTGCTAATGAATATAAGGCAAAAAGAATCAGCGAAGCCAAGCAGAAACATGCACAGTGCAAAGCCAGAGCTAAGGCATCACCAACAGAGCTGTCTTGCACTGACCTCTATTGTTCCATCTGCAACAGACAATTTAGAGCCAGAATTGCTCTAATCAGCCATCTTAGAACAAACAAACTAGCATTTCTCACATGTGATTAAGGTTGGTCATTGTCAGTAATGACAGACGAACTATTATTATTAGTTTTCTGTGATTTCTGTGAAAATTTGTCAGGGGAGGTAACTGTCAAAATTATTTATGATTCCCCCGGCTCGGTAATGAGTTAGGGTGTATGAATATTTTAGGATTAGTATGGTATGGGTAGTTACCAAATTACAGTAAATATTCTAAAATTTTGAACACTTTATTCTCTACTATTCTGGCCTAAATTTTGCTTCTTATGCACTTGTTTCTTAAAATACTTAGTGGAATGGCAAACAGTGTAGACCCTGATCTGGGTCTGCACTGTTTGCATATGTCATTTTATCAGAAACTTTGGTGTTCGAATTTTTAGGACATTTACCGTAAATGTACTTTTTCCAATTCCAGCATTATTAAAACAATTTCTGTATTCTGATTGTATTAGATTTCAACTTAACCCATTTTAAACTGAATAAACGCCCCCACTTTACATATTTGGAAGAGTCAAATTTCAGTTTAAGGCATGTCAGGCTATGTGATTTAGATATTCAAAGAGAAAAATGGCTAACCTATTTGGAAAAACAATAAAGACCCAATTAGATGACACATTCTGTGGCTCTGATCTGGGTCTGCACTGTTTGCCAAGTACCCTTTTGGGGGTCTTTAGACTAAAATGGGTTAACTCTTGGCATAAAATGAAATTGTAAGCGCCTCACACCCCATCTATATGTTTACTTTGGAACCACCCTAAAATTTCTAGTTTGTATTGTAGGGTGTAGATGAAGCGTATGACATAGCCCTATCAGAGTTTTTCATCCCCTACCACTCTATGATGGACCTGATGTGTCGAGTAGCAGTGAATCAACAGATCCTCTCAGAGGCCATTATTAATCTCAGTAAGTTATGAAACTGCAATTTGCAAAAGGAATCATTTTGTAAATGTGGTAAAATGGAGCCTGTCTAGCAAGAAGATAATAAGGATCTATCATTGGTGTGAGGGGTAGATAGAAAAATCCGTTCCAAGGATCAGACTGGCATCACAAGGCATGCCAAGTGATGCCAGACTGTGAACGCGAGGGACGAATTCTTCTATCTACCGCTCACACCCATGATAGATTATTTTTCTTGCACACCTTTTATTTCTGAATGAAGAGTTTATAATAATTCATTCACTTTGATTGCTGACGTCCGCAATATTGTGATGACATTACTGTGGCGTTTAATGACGTCATTACGTTCAGTGATGTAAACCTTAACGATGGCGTACTTGATGTCCATTACAACCAGTGCATATCAAATGCGTGAGAGTTCATGATTTTTATCTTACCTGGGTAAGATAACTTGGGTAGGATAAGAATTTCTATCCCTGGGTTAAATCCAGGATTTTCTTATCAGGGCACAGTTGTTCAAAGCATTGTTAGCTTAACAAACTTGTTAGTGGTCAATGTGTTACTGATCTAGTAAGTACAATATCTTTCACAGGTATTTCTACTGAAAAATGTGAGTAGCTTTTGCAAATTTTTCAGCAGAAGTATTAGCATATATGCCATATTTAATGATCAAAGTTTTAACGATATGTTAACTAACATCGTAGTTTTGAGGAACTGGGCCCTGGTGTGCAAGAAAAATTTGGGTGTATGCAGATAGCGAAGGACTAGATTAGCCTGCACATCCATGCAGTTTGATCACAGCCTTTGGTATCTGCTTCTGAAATCAGCAAAGACCTTTTTGTGACTATGCTGATGTGTAGAATGGTATGTATCTGTGTATTTCACATCTCAGTTTCATAAAGAGACTTTAAAAAAGTACATTTGACTTCTGCTGGAAGGTCCTCGCTAGGCCCAGTTTGTGAAATTTTATTTATATATCTTTGCACACATATCTAGTTCGTGAATTTGTTTTTATATATCAGTCAGCATAAGGCACTTTTCACACACATATCCAGACTTCCATAAAATAATTGGAGAAATGTTTGCCAGCTGATAGAGTGATCCCTGGCTAAGTCATACCAAAGACTTTTAAAATGGTACTACATGTAGCTGCTCTTTCGCTTGGTGCTCAGCATTAATTAAGTAGAGCTAGGAATGAGGACTGGTCACCTCAGTGTCAGTATAATGTGACTAGGAGGAATATATTGTTGAATGTCTGGGGCATGATATTTCAGTGAGGAAGCACTCTATAAGTGAGCATAGAGCTCACTGCTACATCCAGACACTGTTGTGATATGACTGAAAGATTGTAAAATTTGTTGAAAGTGACATAAAGCCCGAATAAAGCAAACAAACGCACAATAGAATGATTTGGGGAAAAAAAAAATATTATTGCATACAAAGCAATGCCACACGTTATTAACAGCCGTGCATTAACCGGTGAAAAGCCGTGTATTAACAAGGCAATTCACGCGCTGTTAATGCACGGCTACGCAACTTTCAATATGCGTGTACCAGGGCCACAAAATTGCTGCCATCATGAGATGTATACTGCCCGGACCTAGAACGAGCATAGTCCGTGGAATTTGCGTTCGCGAGACATCGGTGAAAAGGCGAAACAAAATAGTGCAAGACATAACATGAAATGGAGCAAATGTTCTTAGTTTTTATGTAATAATAGCGATCGAACATGGTTTTTCAATGCATTAACATGCGCCAGGTCCCTTGGGAGGTGTTGAAAACCAGGGCCTTCGGCCTCCGTTTTCAACACCTCCCACGGGACCTGGCGAATGTTAATGCATGAAAAACCATGTTTGATCCCTATATTGGTTTACAAGATGCCTAGTAAGTACCTAAGTAAATAAGAATTATTTTTTATGAGAGTTGGAAGAGTTTTGTAATTTTAGTGTTAGTTTCTGGTTTAATCATTGCATTTAACACAGACTTCCAATTTCATTTAATTATTTTAGTTTATTTATTGTGCATACTTTTTCACTCCCCTGTTTCACTGCTATTTTATCATTAATTTTACCAGGTGCCATGGTAGCATCTGAAGGAGTACCTCTTCATTCTCCTTACTTTGCCAAGTTATGGTATGAGATCTATCAATCGGAGCTCGACAAGAACTTGATCAAAACCCTTTGTAAGAGCAGTTATTTCATGGAATATGTGGATGCTGTCCTACTTGATGAACGGATGTCCTTGAACAACCAGACAATCTACCAGTTCTTCTGTAACTTCTTTCCAAAGGTAAGTTGCCGCATCCACAGTCTGATCAGGGCCTTCACTCTTAGCTTGCAGAATCTCTGGTGGGTGGTTGGGTGGTGCCCCAACTTTCAGAGCATAGGCCCTGCCATTATTGGCTTTTGGCAAAACGGTTATTGCATCACTTGAAGCAAGTTCAGGTGGGGAGGGACCTGTTACATGGATCTCATTTATCCCATTCTTCTTTTCTTTCTCCCTCACTCTGGGAGATGTCTCAGCATGACTGAAATATTGTTGGCAGGGCAGTAAAACCTCAACCGAAACAAACAAATATAGAATCTAGACACGGCAGAATGTATCAACCAACAGCAAAAGTTGGGTTGTGCAGATGGTTTGAATCTGCATTTTGCTTACGGCCAGACATCTTTTTACTAGTCCCAGCCTTTATAAAGATGATGTTCGGTTATGGGTTCTCATGAGAGTCAGCAGAGTAAGACATTTCTGATGAAAACCAGACCATGTTTTTGTCAGAAATAACAAAAATGTACAAAATGAGCCAGCCCATGACAAAACCAACAAAATGGCATGTGTGCACAGCAAAGACTCAGATCAGCCTGGGCATTCGCTCAGTCGGATCAGAGTATTTGCTGTCCGCATGAATAAAATAGCTTGGGTTCTTAGCTACCCATTGAGCGCACAGCAAAGACTGATCAGAATAGGTAGATGCACAGGCTGATCCGAGTCTTCCCTGGGCGCACATGCCATTTTGTAGGTTCTGTCATGCGCCGGCTCATATTGTGATTTTGTGTAGTGTATGTTCAAAAGAGATTATTGAAATAAGTTTAGATAACAAAGTCATTTTAATAAAGAAATGTCAGTTACCATAATAACATTAAATATTGGGACAGACAGGACTGAGCAAACTGTAGACCCAGATCATCTGATGTGGCATCTGATCATGGTCTACACTGTTAGCCACTCATCCAGCACTGTTGAAGTCATATCAGCTGGTAGTAAAATAGACTTTTTATACCCCCCCACCCCCCCGATAGTGGCAGGGTATTATGGTTTCACGTTGGACGTCCATGTGTCCGCACGTCCGTCCCTCAGTCGTAGGTATGTCCTTCCGTCTATATTTCATTTCTGACTACTGTTAAGGTGTCCCAATATTGTTAAGATGTCCCAGTACTGTTAAGGTGTCCCAGTACTGTTGAGGTGTCTCAGTACTGATAAGGTGTCCCAATACTGTTAAGGTGTCCCAATATTGTTAAGGTGCCCCAGTACTGTTAAGGTGTCCCAGTACTGTTAAGGTGTCCCAATACTGTTAAGGTGTCCCAATAATGTTAAGGTGCACCAGTACTGTTAAGGTGTCCCAGCACTGTTAAGGTGTCCCAGTACTGTTAAGTGTCCCAATACTGTTAACGTGTCCCAATATTGTTAATGTGTCCCAGTACTGTTAAAGTGTCCCAATACTGTTAAGGTGTCCCAGTACTGTTAAGGTGTCCCATTACTTAGGGTAAATACTGTATACTCAAAACAAATTTTCTGTCTGACCAGAGCTAAATATTTGATTATGTTAAGGGGAATGACTACAGCTCCAGGGGAAGTAATTCTGACATTGTAATACTTGCCTCCAATAATTATGCAGGGCTAATTTTAAATGAAAGAAATTGAGTGAATTTCTGTAAGAGTAGCCCCCATTTTTTAAATATTTCAGATGGTGGGGAAGTAGCTTCCATACTGCAGAAGGCCGACCTCAGTTGCTCAGTCGGATTTGTATCCATTTGTGCTCAGAAGGTTGCAGGTTCTATCCCCTACTGGTCCAGCAACATTCTTTTGTGGAGATTGATCGTGAAATATTTTCTATGGTCAATCTTTTCATTTGTCAGTATCTGGCGAAAGAATATGCCCAAGTATTGGTTAACCATGTGGAGGACTGCCCAGGAAAAGTGTGGTTAGGTAAACTGACCAGCTTGACATGGCCTTAACAGCGTTGACTGGACCGTTAAACTCCAAACCAAGCCAAATCTACTGCAGACATTGTCTCTCGTTACAAAATAGATGCAAAATCTGTAATACAGTCAACCCTCTTTATACAGACATTCGATACAACAACAAAATTCGTTATAATGACAATTTGAATGTCACAAAACCTTCGCTCAGGAGGTGACAGTTAATGAGATATTATGCAAGAATATTGCATTAAAACTTCAAGCAGCATATGTTTTGGATATTTGTTAGAATCGCCTCACAGAGGTTATTCTAACAAATATCCAAAACATATGTTATATAAGGAAATATGAATAAAATAAGGTCATTTTTTACCTATCATTCTGTCCATTAAGGATTCTTTACAACAGCAAATTTTAATGGCAACATCTTTGGGAACAAAATTAATGCTGTCGTTGTAACGAGGGTTCACTGGATGTAGCCATTAGTAGGCATTCGTTTCAGTAGCACAAAGTTCCACATAATTCTTAACCTTTACCACTCTATGGACAAACTCAGCAGATGGCAAATTCATGATATTTTTCTTATTTTTCTGAGAAAATAGGATTGCACATTTCATGCTAATTGTCTCATTAGGAGACAATGCTGATTGTCTTATTAGGAGACAATTTGCATGAAATGTTAAATCCTATTTTCTGGAAAAAATAAAACTATTTCAAAATGTTGTGTACTGAAATTTTTACCCAGCATGCTAAGTGTTAAAATACTGAGTTCTGGGCCCAGTTGTTCAAAGCATCCTTAACTTAATGAGCTCGTTATTGGTCAAAATGTTAACTGTTCTACGAAGGTCCTGCAAAAAGTTTTGTCACTGGGTTCGGATTACTACAGTGCTACGTTTTATCAAACATGTTTTTTATTACAAACCTTCAAAGTATTCCCCCTTTACTGAAACACATTTTTGTAACCTTTTTACCCAGTCGCGAAAAGCAGATAAATAGTCTTCTTTTGGTATCTGTTGGAGACACTGATAAATAGCGCTGCCAAGAGAACTTCTAGACGTATACTTATTTTCAGAAAGCATTTTTTTAAGCCTTGGAAATAAAAAGAAGTCACAGGGACTCAGGTCAGGTGAATAAGGTGGATGGTTTAAAACTTTCACCTTTTCAGAAGCCAAAAAAAACTTAACAACCTCACACTTATGAGAGGAGGCATTGTCATGTAAAAGGTGGACTCCTGACCATTCTTTGCTTGGTCGTTTCTTATTGTAAAACTCTTTCACTTTCTTCAGTACAGAATTCTTGTAGAATCGGCCAGTGACTGTATGACCAGATGGACAAGGCACTTGAACGACTGGCCCGCTTGAATTAAAGAAAATTGCGTACATCTTTTTCGAACTTATGGTTCTCTTGGCAATACATAGGCACTTCTGATCTTTTTGCTTCCATTGCTTATTATCAGCCCTTCTTTACGGCTCAAACATGTGCACCCAGGTTTCATCACCTGTTAGCAAGTTAGAAATAACCCGACTATTACAACCTTTGTATGTTTTCAAAAATTCCCGGGCACATTTAAGGCGTTGTGTCTTTTGCTCCTCAGTGAGCAAATGAGGTACCCACCTAGCGCAAACCTTTCTCAGGTCCAAACGCTTTTTCAGAATTGTTTGCACACTGCCTTCTGATATGCCAGCACAACTAGCTATATCTTTGACAGACAATTGTGCATCCTGTTTGACCACAATCTTTACAGCAGCGATGTTAGCCTTGGTAACAGAGGTTTTAGGCCTTCCAGGACGGGTATCATCTTCAACAGAAAATTTCCCAGCTTTAAAAGCTTTAACCCACCTAAAAACTGTGCGCATTGAAATGGTCTGAGGTGTATATATACCTCACAATTCATTAAATATCAGCTTTGAATCTATATTAAGCCTAATGCGGCATTTAATCTTTAGCGTGCTGAGAAATAAATGAAACAGGCCTGTAAGAGGGATACCCCTACTCGAGAAGTCTTACTGCCTTATTTTTGCTTCGATTTATCGAATTTTCACATATAATTTGCCGATCGTAGGAGGCCATTTTACCGGCAAGAGGATGGTCACGTGACTAGAAACCGGGAACCATTTAAGACACTTTAAAAAAAAAAAAAAGTTACAAGAGACCAGCGCCTACTGTGTACTATGGTGAATGAAACGAGTGACATACATAGGTTCTACTATTATTCCTACTTCTTCCTCACTGGAAATGATTTAGGTGTTATGGGCTTTTTTTCCAGGAAATCGTGATCAATCTGTTGAAGTGAGTGCTGAAATTAATGGCAGCTTCAAATTCGATATTCTCGGTCTTTATTAGTGTGGGTAAAATCCAGCACCCGACTGTCTAATAAATAGTGGCGTGTTTGTATGAAAGTAGGTTTACTCCTGTATGAGAACACTTGCCCTGATTGGTTGCATGTGGTGTATAGTAAGTATGGCAGGCTTTAGAGTTGACAGACCCCTCCTGGGCGCATATAGTCGCCTACAGCAGTATAAAGGTTAATATAGCTACGAACTTCAATCTTCTGGTCCATGTTCCAATGTAACAAGTAAATTGGTCAATGTATATGACTGCATCTATTTCAATTTGAAATAACTCAGTCAGTTGGAAAGCAATTTGCACGAAATAAACGGGTATCATTAGCTATTCAACACACCATTCAAATGCAGTGAAGCATTTTAAAATATACCTGGGATAAAACCAAGGAAGCCTATTAGTGACAGAACTTTTTGCACGACCCTCTTTGTAAGTACAATATCTAGTTCACAGGTATTTTTGTTGAAAAAATGTTAGTAGCTTTTGCAAATGCAACTCACATTTTTTCAGCAAAAATATTAGATTATATGACATATTTAATGATTAAAGTTTTAACAATACATTAACTAACGACATTATTAGTTTTTAACAACTGGGCCCTGATGGATAAAACAGGAACTGTAAATGGGCGGTATTCTAAGACTCTTTGATATTTTTCAGGTATACCAGCAAGTGTTGAGTGAAGGGAGACCACTCATAGATTCTCTGGTTGCATCCATTACAGCTGAGAAGTCGGCTTTGGAGAATATTAAGTCAGAGAGAGAACTTATGACCATACTGAACAGAATTAATGGGGTAGGTTGGAAAAAAAAATATCAAGAAGCATAAATTGTGGAAATTGAATCTTTTTTTAACCCATTACAGCCCATATCCCCACAGGTTTTGCAGAAATGAAATGCCCCATTTATCCCATAGAAGTGTATGGGTGGTCGATTGGTTAGCGCTTCCAATTGCAGGTGATGAGGTTGTGGGTTCAAATCCTACTGCAGGCGGAATTCATCTCATGACAATATGGCACTTCATTGCACAGAGCCTTTCATTATCACCCATCATTATGACTTAACTCTTAAAACGCCGAGAAAACCTGCATCTGAAAATGTCTGTTTATGTCGTCTGCTGAATATTCTTGCAAACTTTTCAAACCTATTTTATACATACAGGCAAACAGTGTGGACCCTGATCAGACTGCTCCTCTAGGAACAGTCTGATCTGGGTCCACACTGTTTGCAAAAATGACTTTTAAAATCACAAGCAGATGACAAAACAGACGACAGTTGTTGTGATTGGCAGTTTAAGGTTTAAATAATAGTTTGTCTTGTCATTACTGACAATGACCAGTCTGAATCACATGTGAGAAATGCTACTGTTTGTGTGTTTTAAGATGGCTGATTAGACCAATTCTAGTTCTAAACTGTGTTGCATATGTACAATGGAGGTCAGGGCAAGACAGCTCTGTTGGTGATGCCTTAGCTCTGGCTTTTTGCTGTGCACGTTTCTGCTTGGCTTCGCTGATTCTTTTTGCCTCATATTCATTAGCACCTCATCTGATGAGGCCTCGCCACTTTTCTCGGTCCTGTGCAATTTGTTCCCATGACTCTGTTGGTATGCTGAAATCCCTGAGGGAGGCTTTGAGGGTGTCTTTGTATCGCTTCTTCTGACCACCATGGGAGTGTTTGCCCAGTTTTAGTTCTCCATAGAGGATTTTCTATAGCATCCTGGTAACATGGCCTGCCCATCTTAACTGTGCCAGTTTCAGAAGAGTATGTACACTCTGCATCCCTTCCCTTTTCAGGACTTCTGTGTCTGGAATCCTGTCTTGCCACTTAATCTTTAAAAGTTTTCTAAGGCAGCTTGTATGGAAGTGGTTCGGTCTTTTGGCGTGCCGTTGGTAAACGTCCACGTTTCACATGCATACAATAGTGTTGGCAGCACCACAGCTTTGTAGACTTTCAGCTTTGTGTCAAGCCTGATTCCACTTCGATCCCAAACACTACCACATAGTTGGCCAAATGCTCCACTAGCTTTGGCAATCCTTGCATTGACTTCATCATCAATGTGCATGACTCTTGACAATGTGTTTCCAAGGTAGGTGAACTTGTCTACCACTTGCAATCTTTGACCGTTCACTGTAATGGTGGGCTCCTTGTAAGGCTTGCCAGGTGCTGGTTGATAAACCACCTCCGTCTTTTTGATGCTGATTGTGAGGTCATAGCTGTCACAGGAGTCAGATATTTGATCTACACCTTTTTGCATCTTCTCTTCTGTTGGAGCACCCTTTGTCATGTCATCAGCAACGAGGAACTCGTCTAGCACCTCTGTCTGCACCTTGGATTTGGCTTGCAACCTTCTTAGGTTGAAAAGCTTCCCATCAAAGCGATACCTATTAGGTATAGCATTGTCACCATCCTGAAAAACATCTGTGAGCATAGCAGAGAACATCATGCTAAACAGAGTTGGGGCTAGTACACAGCCTTGCTTGACACCATTTGCCACAGGGAATGGATCAGAAAACTCACCATCACTTTGGACCTGTGCAAGCATACCATGGTGGAACTGCCTCACCATTGCTATGAACTTGGTCGGACAGCCAAACTTCGCCATAATTTTCCAAAGATATGACTTAAATAATGTTGAAAGGGAGGTAAAACACCAAATCATCATCATCCCATTTTTGCAAGTTTTTCATATCCCACTATGTGATAGTGGCAAGATATTATGTTTAACCGTGTGTCTGTTTGTCTGTCAACACTTTCATTTCTGCTGTCTAACTTGAATAGTTAGACCCCCTGCATACTTGTATGCCGAGGGTATATAATTTGTTGTTGTTTTTTTCCATTCCTGTCTGTGTTTGTTCGTCTTTCCATCATGTTCGTGTTTATGAAGCCCTTATGTAAAGATCCTTTGATGGATTTCATTTATATTTGGCATGATGGTAGATATAGGTCTAAAGTTTTAATAACAGCCATCCCTGTCGGGTGGCATGACCTGGTCACAGACATAGAATTTTCATCATATCTTGAGATGTCTTTTTTTTTTTTGGACCCAGTGACCTTGACCTATATTTCATGCCCAAAGACTTTGTTAGATAATACCATAACCCTTGCAGTCTCAGCTACTGTAGTGCCTAGAATGTTTCTTCATGACATGCTGACTCAGCATATACCTTGACCAGTAACCTTGACCTATTTTCCATGCTCCATTGACTTTTGCAGATTATACAATTACCCTTGTGATCTCATCAACTATACTTGCTAGAATCGTCAAACTTAAGAAAATGTTTCTTCTTGACATGCTGACTCGTCATATGCCTTGTCCCAGAGACATTAACCTAGATTTCAAGCACCATTGACTTTGTCAGATTATATGATGGCCCTTGTGATCTCATCATTAACTAAAGTAGCTAGAATCATTCTCTGAAAAATAAATAGTAATAAATAAAAAATTCAAAGTGTTGTCTGCTACAATTTTTTGCTTAGTGCTTTAAGGGTTGGTTTAAACTGTAGCTGTCAATCAGCTCTTTGATCTAGCCACAGTAACGGTAAATGACCTCGTGTCCCTTATGAGTGAAACCTGAGCAAATCAAAGCATGCCGAAAAACCCTTTGATGTTATCCTAGGTTGTGAACACATTTAACCCATAAAGTGCCAAGCAAAATTTGTGGTGGACAACAATCTTAATTTATTTTTTCTATTTTCAGAGAAAACAAGTGTTGACATTTCATGTGAATTGTCTGATTGGCAGATGATTCACATGAAATGTCAGGACTTGTTTTCTGTGGCAAAGAAAAAAAAATAGTCAAAATTGTTGTCTGTTGCAGTTGTGATTGGCGGTTTAAGGGTTAACTGATATATAGATGAGTTGTTGAAAAAAAAAATGCCCGAGAGTGAGAAATGTATAACTTCATTTAACCCTTAAAGCACCAATCACAACTGCAGTAGAAAACAATTTTACTTTTCTTTTTTTTTCAGAGAATTGTCTTTACATTTCATGTGAATCATCAGCCAAGCTGGTGATTCACATGAAATTTGTCAAGACTTATTTTCTCTGAAAAATAAATTATAATAAATAAAAAATTTAAAATGTTGTCTGCTGCAAATTTTGCCTGGCATTTTAAGGGTTGATATATATCCAATCTAGCGTGTGCCTTCTGTACAGGTAATTGCGTCAGCGATAACTATAAATGCTAATACACTTATGCTAATAATACACTGATTCTTGGCTTTTCAGTACATTCTGGTCTTCCGCTCTTCTCTGCGGGTCTTTCCGTTTCAACAGACAGAAAGGATGGAATTTATTTATTTACTCTCAGAAGAATTGGGCTTCTTGGGTGTATAAGAAGAACTGACTAGCTTTCTTCATTAAATAAAGTTTATTTATGTGTAATAATTCATGTGTATCGATTTTTTTTTTTTTTTTTTCATCGCATTGCACACAGAACTTCATTAGTAAAGAAGTGGGTGGGGTATGAGGACCGAGTTTATGTCTGACCGTTATAACGTGTGATCACTTACAATGTGGTCAGCTACCTTGGACCCCACTGACCGTGTTAAAACGGCATTGCAGTGTATGTCACTAAAATGCCGATCTGGTCAAACAACAGTGCTGAAGTCAAAATTTTAACATCGCCAAAAATTACCGATTTCAAACACTGGAAGTATGGGTAATTTAAAGAAATCTAGGGGTCCCTGGTCTGAATTATTGAGATTATACTGTTTTTTTTTAAGGTGTTAAGAAGTTTCACTCGCTATGCTCAGGTGTGTTCCTCAGTGACCATAGCTCTTGTTAAGATGCTTTTTTCAACCTAAAAGTATTGCTATTTTATCTCTCCACAAAGAATATGTTATGGGTACTCACTAGAAGCACATCAGCGAGGCACTTCTAATGAGTACCCACAACATATTCTTCATGGAGAAATAAGAAAATATTTACTTGATACCCACTCTTATCTAGACCTATGCAGTGTGTAATCATTAGGGACAGGCCCGTGATATTTGATATACCTTCTGTACTTACCATAAATACTTTGACAGCTTAACTCCTTACCATAATTGAGCCAGTGCACGACAAAACCTACAGTAAGACCTCTGTGACCAGCAAAGACTAAATTCAACCTATACATCCACTCAGTATTGTAAGGTTGCTCATTTATACCTCTTTGGATAGTTTGGAGGCTGTAGAAGGCACATGGATGCAAAGGCTGATCTGAGTCTTCACTGATCATTCAAGTCGTATTACGTATTTCAATATCCATTAGACTTTGGTGCGGACGTGACACGACAGATGTGTAACGGCTGCCAATTTCAGAAGCATTGCCGCATACTTTGATCAAAAACCGTCCACAAAAAAAAAAACACTAATTGCCATCTACTGGCTTAATTGTCTCCTCCAAGGCCCTACTGAATTGAAACCAATCGCATGCGAGATAACTCAGCTGTCGTATGTCAATAATCAGAATCGCACAATCGACAAGACCGCAATATAAACCATTTGATGTTTGTTACTAACAGTTTTTCGGTGCAATGACCTCTGTGATGACATCAGAATGTCGTGCTTTGATTCTCTGCACTCGACTGAAAGTCTAATGAATATTGAAATGCGTAGTATTGTAGGTTTTGTCGTGTGCTGGCTCGATTGTCCTTAAATTTGAACATCCATTTTACTACCTGTTGATATGTCTAAAAACTGATGGATGAACCTGATCAAATGCCACAGAATGAGGCAGCTGATCTGGATCTACACTCTTTACTCAGGCGAGTCTGTCTGAATTCTTAAATATGGTATAACCATTTATTTTCAGGATATTCGGGCGATGCTGCTGATATTTTCTGTTCAGCAGCCTAAGCAGTGGAATAAACTTTTGTACGACAGTCTACAATATATTCTCCAAGTTTGTCGAGAGCACCAGCAGCAGAGGGTGGAACAGGTGGCCACTACCAAGGTGAAACAGCGGCGCAAGTTGTCTTCACAGTGCAGCCAAGAAGAGGAGGTGTCTGAGGATGCGGGTAGGCTATTGTGTTATATCAGTGACTCAGTTGGATGTGCCTCTGACTGGTGATCAGGTCCAAGGCTGGATCCCCGCTAGGTCCGGCAACATTCTTTTGTGGAGATTGATCATTAAGTACTTTTTACTATCATTCTCTCCCTTCTGCTGATTCAAGAAGGGCACTTATCAGTGTCTGGCGAAAGAACTGGTAAACCGCTTAGAGAACTAAGTTTGCCCAGAAAAGTGTGATTAGGTAAACTGACCAGCTTGACATGACCTTAACCCATTTAAGCCTTAAATTCCATAAAGGGACATTGGCAAATAGTGTAGATCCAGATCAGACGCCGCATTCTGCAGCGTCTGATCAGGGTCTACACTGTTTGCATTAAATACAGGAATTTTTATAAAACATGGTAATAATAAAAAGTTACCAGACACCCCTTATATTGGAAATGGACCGGTACGAAGACTGACGGTAGAAGAATCCATTCGGAATAATATTTCTCCATGAAAGCCTATATTGTGGGTACTAATTAGAAATGCCTCGCTAATGAGTTCCCAATGAGTACCCACAACAAAGGTTTTTATGAAGAAATAAGAATATTCTTTTTGCATCCCAGGTAAAAAAAATCTGAGATTTTTGCTTGGGATAGAAATTTTTATCCTACCACTTTTTCCTGCTCAGGATTAAGATCAAAAGGATTAACGTCACCTTTGGTTGATCAGTGCATTTGTTGAATAGGACACAACTAAACTGCTAAACTGATTTCATTGCTGCATATGACGCAAATGACCCTCATGGGTTGATGCGTCGTTAAACCTGAACTCATCATTGCTGCTTGATAATTGTCTGGCGAAAGAACGTGCACAATACTGGTTAACAGCTTAGAGGACTAAGCCTGCCCAATAAAAGTATGGTTAGATAAACTGACCGTGCTTGACATGACCCTGTTGGGTTGACTGGGCTGTAAAACCTTAACGAAAACCTAACCATTGCGGCATGATAAATGACAGCTTTCAAGATGGCAGATGTCAACTTCATGGTATATCAAGATGTTTTGGAATAGCCAAGCAGCATTTGAATTAAAATCTCTTTATTTTCTTTCTTTCTTTTGTTTTTGACCAAAAAATTGTATTTTTAGCTCACCTGAGCCAAAGGCTCAGGATGAGCTATTGTGATCACTCTCCGTCTGTTGTCCGTCCATCTGTCTGTCCGTCCACACATTTGAACGACTTCTCCTCTGAAACCCCTGGGCCAAATTTCTTCAAACTTTATGTGGAGCCTTGTGTTAAAGGGGGATGGAATATTTGTAAAAATGGTCACGGTACATAAATCAAGATGGCCGCCATGCTGCGATATAGCTCCCATAGACTTATAATGGAAAAAACTGGCCACGCTCCGGTGGTCATTAGCACCCATAGACTTATAATAGGAATTTACTTAAAAAAATCTTCTTCCCTGAAACCATGAGGCCCAGAGCTTATATATTTAGTAGGTAGCAATGTTTAGTGGTCCCCTACATAAATCCCGCCAATCAAGCCCTGGGGTCCAGACTGGCCACACCCTTGGGGCCATTAGCTCCCATAGACTTATAATGGGAAAAACTTAAAAAATCTTCTTCTCTGAAACCATGAGACCCAGACCTTATATATGTAGTATGTAGCTATGTTTAGTGCCCCCCCCTACATAAATCCTGCCATTCAAGCCCCTGGGGTCTAAACTGGCCAGGCCCTGGAGGTCATTAGCTCCCATAGGTTTATAATGGAAGAAACGTAAAAAAATCTTCTTCTGTGAAACCATGAGGCCCACAGCTTACATATTTAGTATGTAGCAAAGTTGAGTGGTCCCCTATAAAATCCTGCCAATCAAGCCCCTGGGGCCCAAACTGGCCACGCCCCAGGGTCATTGGCTCCCATAGACTTGTAATAGGAATTTACTTAAAAAAATCTTCTTCTCTGAAACCATGAGGCCCAGAGCTTATATATTTAGTATGTAGCAGTGTATAGTAGTCCCTTACATACATCCTGCCAATCAAGCCCCTGGGGTCCGAACTGGCCACGCCCCAGGGATCATTAGCTCCCATAGACTTAAAATGGAAAAAAAACTTTAAAAAATCTTCTTCTCTGAAGCCGTGAGGCCCACAGCTTACATATGTTGTATGTAGCAATGTTTAGTGGTCCCCTACATAAATCCTGCCAATCAAGACCCTGAGGCCCAAACTGGCCACGCCCTGGGGGTCATTAGCTCCCATAGACTTATAATGGGAAAAACTTAAAAAATCTTCTTCTCTGAAACCATGAGGCCCACAGCTTATATATTTAGTTTGTAGCAATGTGTAGTGGTCCCCTACATAAATCCTGCTAATCAAGCCCCTGGGGTCCAAATTGGCCATGCCCCAGGGGTCATTAGCTCCCATAGACATAATGAAAAAAAAAACTTAAAAAATCTTCTCCTCTAAAACCATGAAGCCCACAGCTTACATATTTAGGATCATATGATTATATAGAGCTATATAGCTAAAGAACCTTCAAAAATCTTCTTTATCCTGCCAACCATGTCTTTGGGGTCCAAATTGGCCACATCATGGGGTCTAGCTCCCATAGACTTTTATGGGAAAAAACTTAAAAAATCTTCTTCTGAAACCATGAGGCCCACAGCTTATATATTTAGTATGTAGCAATGTTTAGTGGTCCCCTACATACAATCCTGACAATCATGCCCCTGGCACCCAAACTGGCCACACCCCAAGGGTCATTAGCTCCCATAGACTTATAATGGGTAAAAATTTAAACAATCTTCTTCTCTGAAACCATGAGGCCCACAGCTTACATATTTAGTATGTAGCAATGTTTAGTGGTCCTCTACATAAATCCTGCCAATCAAGCCCCTGGGGTCCAAACTGGCCACGCCCCAGGGGTCATTAGCTCCCATAGACATAATGAAAAAAAAACTTAAAAAAATCTTCTCCTCTAAAACCATGAAGCCCACAGCTTACATATTTAGTATGTAACAATGTTTAGTGGTTCGCTACATAAACCCTGCGAATCAAGCCCCTGGGGCCCAAACTGGCCACGCCCCGGGGGTCATTAGCTCCCATAGACTTATAATGGGCTCTAAATTAAAAAATCTTCATCTGAAACCATGAGGTCCAGAGCTTATATATTTAGTATATAGCAATGTTTAGTGGTCCCCTACAAAAATCCTGTCAATCAAGCCCCTTGGGTCTAAACTGGCCACGCCCCGGGGGTCATTAACTCCCATAGACTTATAATGGAAAAAACTTAAAAAATCTTCTCTGAAACCATGAAGCCCACAGCTTACATATTTAGTATGTAGCAATGTTTAGTGATCACCTACATAAATCCTGCCAATCAAGCCCCTGGGGCCCAAACTGGCCATGCCCCGGGGGTCATTAGCACCCATAGTCTTATAATAGGAATTAACTTAAAAAAATCTTCTTCTCTGAAACCATGAGGCCCAGAGCTTATATATTTAATAGGTAGCAATGTTTAGTGGTCCCCTACATAAATCCTGCCAATCAAGCCCCTGGGGTCCAGACTGGCCACACACTTGGGGTCATTAGCTCCCAGACTTATAATGGGAAAAACTTAAAAAATCTTCTTCTCTGAAACCATGATACCCAGAGCTTATATATGTAGTATTTAGCAATGTTTAGTGGCCTTCCCTGCCCCCCCCCCCCCCCCACACACACACACCCCTACAGAAATCCTGACAATCAAGCTTCTGGGGTCCAAATTGGCCACGCCCCGAGGGTAGTGAGCTCCCATAGATTTATAATGGAAAAAACGTAAAAAAATCTTCTTCTGTGAAACCATGAGGCCCACCGCTTATATATTTAGTATGTAGCAATGTTTAGTTGTCCCCTACATAAATTCTGACAATCAAGCCCCTGGGGTTCAAACAGGCCACACGCCAGGGTCATGAGCTCCCATAGACTTATAATGGGAAAAACTTAAAAAATCTTCCCCTAAAACCATGAGGCCCACAGCTTGTATATTTAGTATGTAGCAATGTGTAGTGGTCCCTTACATAAATCCTGCCAATTAAGCCCCTGGGGGCAGGTGAGCATTGTGGCCCATGGGCCTCTTGTTAGCTCACCTGAGCTCTGCTCAGGATGAGCCATTGTGATCACTTTTCGTCCGTCGTCCGTCCGTCCGTCCGTCCGTCCGTTAACATTTTCAAACGACTTCTCCTCTGAAACCGCTGAGCCAATTTTGCTCAAATTTCATATGGAGCCTCCTTAGGATGGGGGAACGAAAAATTGCTAAAATAGTTGCGGTCCGTTGACCAAGATGGCCGCAACGCCCATATATGGTAAAAACCTTTAAAAATCTTCTCCTCCAGAACCAAGAATGCCTTGGGGCTGAACTTTTGCAGGAATCATCGGGGACGGGAGGTCTACCAAAATTGCTAAAAGAATTGTCGTACGTTGACGTTTGACCTTTTTACGGCAAGGTCAAGTTTGCTTCCCTATGCATTTGTATGGGAAAAACCTTTAAAAATCTTCTTTTCCAAAACCCAGCATGCCTTATGGCTGAATCTTTGCATATATCTGTGGGAACAGGAGAGCTACCAAAATTGCTAAAATAATGGTGGTACATTGACATTTGACCTTTTTACGGTAAGGTCAATTTTGCTTCCTTATGCATTTGTATGGGAAAAATGTTCAGAATTTCAAACAACTTCTCCTCTGGAGCCTCTGGGCCAATTTTGCTCAAATTTCATATGGAGCCTCCTTAGGGTGGGGGAACAGAAAATTGCTAAAATGGTCACGGTCCGTTGACCAAGATGGCCGCCACGCCCATATATGGTAAAAATCTTTAAAAATCTTCTTCTTCAGATCCGAGAATGCCTTGGGGCTGAACCTTTGCAGGAATCATTGGGGACGGGAGGTCTACCAACATTGCTAAAAGAATTGTCGTACGTTGACATTTGACCTTTTTACAGCAAGGTCAAGTTTGCTTCCCTGTGCATTTGTATGGGAAAAACCTTTAAAAATCTTCTTCTCCAAAACTGAGCATGCCTTATGGCTGAATCTTTGCGTATATCTTCGGGAACAAGAGGGCTACCAAAATTGCTAAAATAATGGTCGTACATTGACATTTGACCTTTTTACGTTAAGGTCAATTTTGCTTCCTTATGCATTTGTATGCGAAAAATGATCAGAATTTCAAACAACTTCTTCTCTGGAGCCTCTGGGCCAAAATTTGCTCAAATTTCATATGGAGCCTCCTTAGGTAGGGGGAACAAAAGATTGCTAAAATGGTCACGGTTCATTGACCAAGATGGGCGCCATGCCCATATATGGTAAAAACCTTTATAAATCTTCTTCTCTAGAACAGAGGATGCTTTGGGGCTGAATATTTGCATAAATCATCGGGGACAGGGGGTCTACCAAAGTTGCTAAAATAATGGTCATACATTGACATTTGACCTTTTTACGGCAAGGTCAAGTTGCTTCCTTATGCATTTGCATGGGAAAAAACATTTAAAAATCTTATTCTCCAAAACCGAGGATGGCTTGTGGCTGAATCTTTGCATATATCATCTGGAACGGGCGGTCTACCAAAGTTGCTAAAATAATTGTCATACATTGACATTTAACCTTTTTACGGCGAGGTCAAGTTTGCTTCTGTATGCATTTGTATGGGCGCCATACATTTGTATGGAAAAAATGTTGATAATTTCAAATGGCTTTTCCTCTGAAGCCTCCGGGCCAGTGTTGCTCAAATTTCATGCGGAGCCTCCGTGGGCAGGAGAATGAAAGATTGCTAAAATGGGTATGGTCCATTGATCAAAATGGCTGCCATGCCAATATATGGTAAAAACCTTTAAAAATCTTCTTCTCCATAACCAAATAAGCCCTGGGTCCTAATCTTTGCACAAATTATAGGGGACAGGAGATCTACCAAAATTGCTCAAACGATGGTTTATGTTGACATTTGACCTTTTTACCGCCAAGGTCAAATTTGCTTCCCTATTTGTGTGGGCCATATACATTCATATTGAAAGTATCGAAGTGACTTGTAGATCAACAGTAGTTAAAATTGTTCTGATTGGAAATCTAAGATGGCCATCATCTGGTTTATATTTATAATATGTCCCTGCCACTGTGCTGTTTACATGTATAAAATCACGATTCTTCAGAAACCACTTAGCCAATTTCCACCAAATTTCACATTGATCCTTCTATTGAAATGTGATTGATAGTTTATTCATGATCATGCTCCATTGACTGTCAGGCCCATATATTCTTCTTCAAAACTAAGAACTGCTCAAATGATGATATTTTCATTAGTTGCGATGATAGGATTGGATAAATGTTGCATAACATCTGCATGTCTGCAGTGGCTATGTCACTCAGGTGAGCGAATCGTGGCCCGTGGGCCTCTTGTTTCTAGTTTCTCCTAGAAAACATACTGAGGTATCTCATTTGGATTCTCCCCAAGAAATACATAGCTACTGGACCTGGTGGTGACTATGTCTTGCGGCTTGACATTGCAGATTTGTCTGATCATTGCCCTGTCATTCTGCTGCAGACATTGGAGGTTTGGCTTTATCAATGGCCAAGTCCCTCTGGCATGGAGTATTGCTCTCTGCACACAAGAACTGTACACATGGCCAAGTGTCTTGAAGGTGGCAGGAAGAGAGAACTGGTAACAGCTCCTTGAACTTCTTCCAGGCGGTTTTCACACGTGTTGTGGTTGAAAGTTCACAGCGCTGAGAGCACGTCTCCTAGGTAGCAAAAGGAAGCTACCATCTCCAGCTTGTCAACTTGGACTTCCCTCTGTGGTCTGCCGTCCAAGGGGTGTGCAGTTTCCTGGCACCATGTACATCTGTGATCAGGTTCTTTTGTCAAACGCTTGAGCCCACTGCATTTCTTGGGCACCCAGTGCTTGCAGCCTTTGAAGAAGGTACTGTTGCTGTCCACTCCAGTGCGACAGACGGTGCATGGAAACTCGCCAGAACTCTGCAGGAGGTCCAGTCCCATACCACAGATCATGATCTTTGTCTTTCCTGCATTCAGTCTCAGTCCTTTCTCCTCCATTGCTTCTTTCCAAGTCAAGAGCCTCCTGACACATTCCTAGAGCGATTCAGTGATGGTAACAAGGTCATCGGCATAGAGGTCCTCCCAGGGAACCCCAGAGCGGAACTCGCATGACAAGGCTTCAAGCACAATGATGAAGAGCAGCGGGCTGAGTACCGAGCCTTGGTGAACACCGAACTTCACTTCAAACTCTTCACTGTACCCCTCACAAACATGGACACGGCTCGGCACATTGGCATACATCCCCTGCACTAGTCGCAGAATCCACTCCTCCACGCCAAGTTTTCTCGGCACCCACCAGATTACCTTCTGAGGCACTCGATCAAACACCTAGTCCAGGTCTACGAAAACCATGTAGAGTCTCTTGTTGGCAGCTAGATACTTTTCTTGCAGCTGCCTGGCGACAAAGATTGCGTCTGTTGTGCCTCTGCCTGGGACGAAGCCAAACTAGGAAAATGTCGATTGACACCGACTGTCTGATGAGGGTGTCCACAATCCTCTCTTGGACTTTCATGACCTGCTCTGTCAGCTTGAGACCGCGGTAGTTGCCCCTTTCTAATGCATCTCCCTTATCCTTGTAGAGGCAGACAGTGAAACTCTGCTCCCGGGCAGAGGGTACCTTGCCATCGCAAATGATTGCAGTTGCGAGGTCACGGATCATGGAGACACCCATGTCACCGGATTCTCGTATGATCTCCACCACTATGCCTGATGGGCCCTGTGCTTTGCCTGCCTTCATCTGAGAGATAGCCTTCTTAACCATATCAGTGGTGATTGGGATGGGCGGGCCTTCCATTGGTGGTTTGTAAGACAGGTGGTCTGGGTCTCAGTCAAACTCAACATTGAGAAGCCTTTGGTAGTGCTCTAACCAGGTCTTCTGCTTTGATTCTTCACTCATTGATATCTCCCTTGCATCATTCTTCACTGGTTTGTCACCAGCAACATCAGCATTCTCTCTTCTAAACTGATTAGCAAGGTGGTAGACTTCTGAAGATTTGGGGTCAGTATTCTTGTAGACCTTCTTGTGGGCTTCTTGAAGAGCATGGCTGCATCGTATGATGCCCTAGTGCGTTTACCAGTCTTCCAGGCCTTGAAAGCTTTCTGCTTAGCAGCAATTGCCTTTTCCATGTGCTCATTCCACCACCAGGTTTCACGACGCCAACGGTGTCAGTTGTCTTTAGCAGGCCAGTCTTTATGTTGTTCCAGATATCCTCAGTGGCAACATCAGCTACACCTGCACATGTTTTTGTGGAAAAATAAAATATTAAAACTTTTTGGTTGAAAAAGGTGCCTTATCTGGAGTGGTGATTAATAGTAAAACCTTGTTAACCCATTTGTGCCTAGTGTCCCATAAAAGGGACATTGGCAAACAGTGTATACCCAGATCAGACACCACAGAATGCGGCATCTGATCAGGGTCTACAATGTTTGTGATAAGTTCAGAAATTTCTAAAAAAACATGGTAATAATAAAAACTAATCAGACACCCTTATATAGGAAATGAAACTGTCCAAAGACTTTAGGTAGAAGAGTCCATTAGGCATAAATGGGCTAAATCTGGAGTGCAGCTTAAGTAGTGTGCAGGCAAATGACTAAGACCCTGGCCAGGCTGTGTATGCAAATGAGTGCCTACCTGGGAGTTCACTGTTTTCAAATAGGATGTATTACCTTGTTTAGACTTTATCTTATTTTCTAATGTTGCAGGAGAGACCCCTTCTAAACGTCGCCGCATGTCATCAGAGAGTCAGCAAAGTGATGATGAAGCGAGTGCAGGAAAAGCTGCACAGAGCACATCTAGTGATACAGAAGGTTCAGACAAAAAATCTGAAACTTGTGATACATCTAATACTGGTGCTGAAAAAACTAGCAAATCTACTAAAACCAGTCCGTCTAAGACCACTGGTGGTAAAACTGCCAAAAAAGCAACAAAGGACAGTGAACCAGACATTAAGGAAATGGTTGGTTCCCCACGACCAGTGAGGAATGAATCACCCAAGCCTGGGACCAGTCAGGAGAGTGTTCAGAGACAATGTTCTAGTGATGAGTCAGAGAACCAGACACCACGAAGGCCCTCACGGCAACAGAGCAGCAGTGATGAGAGTGTTACCAGAGGGAATATCCGAGAGAAGCCATCCATGGTTGACCATGTAGCAAAGAATATAGAGTCACTCTTCTCCCTAATGTCAAAGAAAGATAATGACAGCTAGATTTGTGTTCATCAATCTTATATATATATAAGGCCGAAAAAAAAATACATGTGTTTTGGGTAAAATGTTGGAAAAAAGTAGGTAGGGTAGGTAGGGATTTTTCTTCTTTTTTTTTTTTCTTTTTTTTTACATTTTTTTATGAAGAATAATACCATAATTACCAAATATATTTGGACTTTGCATATGATTCACATAAATTTTTATTAAGTCAGTTTGAAAGTCTAAAAGTACTGATAGAATGACAAACAATGCAGACCCTGATCAAACTGCTCCTTTAGGAGCAGTTTGATCTGGGTCTACACTGTTTGCTCAGCCTTCCTTGTCCAAGTATTAAGCTTAATGTTTTACCCCAGAACCATCTATTTTTTTTTTTTTTTTTGAGAAAACATGAAAAAATTGCTAGGGCTCGCCAGGAAAATTAGGTAGGGTAAGGTTACCCTAAAGACACATATTTTTTTTTTATTTGGCCTAAATATACACAGTAAAACTTCAGTGACTCGAACACTGAAGGCTCATTTACACTGACTTATTTAAAGTTAAATTCTTACAGTAGCTCAAAAAAAACAACAAATATTTAGGAATATTCAGTGAGGCGCTTCTAATGAGTACCACAACATATGTTTTCCTGCAGTGAGGCGCTTCCAATGAGTACCCACAACATATGTTTTCCTGCAGAAATAAGAAGTATATTATGTGGATACCCTTGCTTATCTGGAGCTATGATGAATATGTGATAATAACTTTTGCTGATTGCGCAATATATTTAGATGAAAGTTATGTCTTTAGGCGTATGCAGACAGTGGCTGTCCAGAGCAGTCTGCACATCCATACTGTCAGAACAGGGCATATATGTCCGTTATTATATTATCTAGTGTCCTTCAATTTTAGAAGCAGTTAGCAAAGGCCCTGAACGGATGGCATAGATATGCAGGCTGAGCTAGGCCTTTGCAGTATTCGCAAGCCTCGAGTCAAATTCTTGCTTGGCACAGCCAATTTAGACATTGTAGAATATAAAAAGCAAAATAGTTCTGACTAGACTGCTGATGTCCCATTTGGTGGGGATCTTAATTATTTGCGTATAATATTAACCCATTTTATTCCAGAGACCCCCAAAAGAGTAATTGACACAGTGCAGACCCAGATCAGATGCTGCAGAATGCAGCATCTGATCTGGATCTACACTGTTTACATTAAATACAGGAATTTCTAAAAAAAAAAAATTTTACACCTGAAGCTGATTATAACTCGGTACATTGTAGCACAAATTCGGTTATAACACTGTCTTGCCTTAGACTCCATTTCTTCCCCAACCAACCATTTTTCACTGTTCATGTCTAAAAAACCTCAAACAGTCGAGTCTTCCCGAGCTGATGATGTCCGTGCACCTTTTGAATGCAACAGTACAGGAGTTATACGGCCCTAAATGGTCCTTTTCATGTATATTGGAGACATCAGATGAATAACGATAACCTATTAGAGACATCAGATGAATAACGATAACCTATTGGAGACATCAAATGAATAATGATAACCTATTGGAGACATCAGATGAATAATGATAACCTACCATAATACAATTAATAACATCATTATCCAGACATAGTCATAAAATCATCACTACACTGTCCTTTTTGTGGTAAATCATCAGTAATGGTTGTCTGATAATTAATCCCTTATTGTGACGTATGAATACACAGACTTCAAAACACCAGGTGCTGTCAGCATGCCCAAAAGAGCAAAGGTCCCTTTAACCCACACGGAGAGTGATTAAAGAATGTGCTGCTTGAATGCACACATTTTTTTAGTTTTTCACCAGGGTTTGTTTGTACCAGATTTGATGAAATAATTCCCAGTGTAGAGACAGATCAGACATCACATTCAGCAGCATCTGATCTGGGTCTGTTTCTCGGCATTTGTTGCTTACATATGCAAAATGGGAACCAGTTGTCTATAAATAGTGATTTAGGACAACCGTGCATTCAGAACATTATGGAGATGAAATGGCATTAAACAGAGTAATGTGCATTTAAGCATGAAATTACTTACTTCATGTATAAACAAATCCACCTTTGGCAGACACCAGCTTTTATCATCCTCATTATAGCTTTGTTCAGTTAAGTAACACGGTCCAATGCTTGGACCCAAAGTATCGGACCCAGACCCATGTTATAAAGAGGTTAAGGTGTAATAAAAACTAACCAGACACCCAGCTATTGGAAATAGACCAGTCCAAAGAGACAGAAATCGGTTAACCCTTGTCCTGCTGAATAAATTAAGATGCCATGCCCACTTTTAATTTTCAGCCAATCAGATTACTAGATCCTGATTATTGCTCTAAATTAATATACTTAATAACAAACAGTGCAGATCCAGATCAGTTGGCTTCTTCAGAAGCCAACTGATCTGGATCTACACTGTTTGCAAAGGCAGGGTTTATCCGGGTTCAGCAGGACAAGGGTTAACATAGTGTATAAGTAAAATCAAAAGCAGAAATGATGTACAATCAAACCTGTCATAGAGGCTGCCTCTATTAAGCAGTCACCTGCATTTACAGGCCATTTTTGTAGCCCTTAATGGGATTAGGTACATTGAGTTGTTTTTCCACCATTTTTTTTTAAGGGAGGCATTCATTGTGACTTCCTGTTTCCATTTCTGCATATCAAACCCTTTCTGAAAGGGGTCTATTCCAAAACAAAAGAACTTGCTCCCCTTGGGAACAAATCCTTTATTTTCAGAATAGACCCTTTTCAGAAGGGCAGCAAAACAATTTAGACAGAATTATCTCCCCTTAAGAGCATTTTTTTCCCTTTTAGAGTAGACCCATTTAAGAAAGGGCCTGGTGTGCAGGAATATAAACAGAAAGTCACAAAAGTTGTCTTCCTTGTAAAAAATGGTCGAATTCTTGCAAGTATATCCAATCCGCTTAAGGTATATTTCCCCTGGATCTCAACTGGATTTTGTTGTATATATCTTGCAGAGTTGTACATAATGGACTGTCGGTGTTGTTCACTTGCAGAATTCAGTCAGATCATTACGAAAAGAAGCCTATTCAAATATACTGAAAATTTTACCACCAAAAAAATGAAAATTTTCAGATAAAAATTCTGATATTTTTGTATTTTTTCATATTTCTGCTCAAAACATAGATTGTGGGTACTCGTTAGAACCGCCTTGGTGAGGGGGTTATAGCCAGTACCCAAAATATATGTTTTTGAGCAGAAATAAGAACAAGAGGGCCATGATGGCCCTGTAATGCTCACCTGAGCAACATAGCACTTTGAGAGCCTTATCTAGAACTGATCAAGGCAAACATTCTGATCAAAGTTCAAAATGATTATAACAAAGTTTTCTGCTGATTTGGCCCGGTGACCTAGTTTTTGATACCAAGTGACCCAGTTTTGAACATATCCTAGAACTCATCAAGACAAACATTATGAGCAAGATTTGGCCCGGTGACCTAGTTTTTGACCCCAAGTGACCCAGTTTCAAACATATCCTAGAACTCATCAAGACAAACATTTTGAGCAAGATTCATGATAATTGCTTCAAAAATGTGACTGCTAGAGTGTTAACAAGGTTTTCTGCTGGTTTGGCCTGGTGACCTAGTTTTTAATACCACGTGACCCAGTTTCGATCCTGACCTAGAAATCATCAAGACAAACATTTTGAGCAAGATTCATGATTATTGCTTCAAAAATGTGACCGCTAGAGTGTTAACAAGGTTTTCTGCTGATTTGGCCCGGTGACCTATTTTTTACTCCAAGTGGTCCAGTTTCGAACTCGACCTATAAATCATCAAGACAAACATATTGAGCAAGATTCATGATGATTGCTTCAAAAATGTGACTGCTAGAGTGTTAACAAGGGTTTCTGCTGATCTGGCCAGGTGACCTAGTTTTTGACCCTAGGTGACCCAGTTTTGAACTTGACCTAGAATTCATCAAGACAAACATAATGAGCAAGATTCATGATGATTGCTTAAAAAATGTGACCTCTAGAGTGTTAACAAGGTTTTCTGCTGATCTGGCCCGGTGACCTAGTTTTTGACCCCAAGTGACCAAGTTTCGAACTTGACCTAGAAATCATCAAGACAAACATATTGAGCAAGATTCATGATGATTGCTTCAAAAATGTGACTGCTAGAGTGTTAACAAGGGTTTCTGCTGATCTGGCCAGGTGACCTAGTTTTTGAACCTAGGTGACCCAGTTTCAAACTTGACCTAGAATTCATCAAGACAAACATAATGAGCAAGATTCATGATGATTGCTTAAAAAATGTGACCGCTAGAGTGTTAACAAGGTTTTCTGCTGATCTGGCCCGGTGACCTAGTTTTTGACCCCAAGTGCCCCAGTTTTGAAC
This sequence comes from Anodontia alba, assembly GCA_964016985.1. Classification (NCBI taxonomy): domain Eukaryota; kingdom Metazoa; phylum Mollusca; class Bivalvia; order Lucinida; family Lucinidae; genus Anodontia; species Anodontia alba. The sequence continues at coordinate 50,735,283 of OZ024823.1, read as the reverse complement.
TTGACCTAGAAATCATCAAGACAAACATATTGAGCAACATTTATGATGATTGCTTCAAAAATGTGACTGCTAGAGTGTTAACAAGGTTTTCTGCTGATCTGGCCAGGTGACCTAGTTTTTGACCCCAGGTGACCCAGTTTTGAACTTGACCTAGAAATCATCAAGACAAATATATTGAGCAAGATTCATGATGATTGCTTCAAAAATGTGACCGCTAGAGTGTTAAGAAGGTTTTCTGCTGATCTGGCCCGGTGACCTAGTTTTTGACCCCAGGTGACCCAGTTTCGAACTTGACCTAGATTTAATAGAGGCAAACATTTTGAGCAAGTTTAATCAAGATTGGGTCAAAACTGTGACCTCTAGAGTGTTAACAAACTAATTGTTGACGACGGACATAGGGTGATGACAATAGCTCATCCTGAGCTTTTGCTCAGGTGAGCTAAAAATAATGTGTACCCCTGTAAACCCCAGTTTTACTGTATAAAAGTGGGGATTAAGGGAGTTAAAATTATATAGGCATTTTTTCCTGGTGTTCAGTCATAATTCAGAGGGGTTCCTTGGGGTTAAGTGTCAATTCCTTCCACTCCCCCCCCCACCCCCCCCCCCCCTCCCCTCAAAATTTAATGATACATTTGGGGATACTGTATTTACCCTAAATATTATTTACACCCCTTTGACTCTTTACCTTATACTTCTCTTCAACAAGTGTTTGTTACTACCTGTGAATGTGTGTAAAATTGCTAGGTGAGTGGCAAACAGTGTAGACCCTGATCAGATTCATCTGGGTCTATACTGTTTATTCAGGCTTGTCTGTCTGAATACATAGATAATGGTAATTTGATCAAAGTGAACCCCTCAGAAATAGTCCTGGATTTGCTGCCGAGTTTTACACAAACTAGGTGCTGTATCTTAAATTTAGAAAATAATTGTTTTTAATGTTTTTGTATTGTTATACTAATAAACTTTCTAAGTAACCGAATGATGTCACTGATGACTTCACTGAACAAATATGACATCATCAATGTTAGAATAATGTAATGTTATATGAAAATAACAAAACGACGTCTAATAAGACTACAATGTTAAAAAAATGCCACCCAAAAATAGTTTGGTGATTTCTTGACTATTGATGGGAAACTATAAAGAAATAAAGGAATATGTATAGTCAAAATGTTACTTTTTCTGTTGTTTATAAATGGTATGTTTGTTATTGAGAACTGCACCATTTTTGCAAAAGAGCCTGAAATGCATGACCAAAAAATGTAGAGAAGAGTTTGGGTCCCAATTTCGGATCATGAGGTCCCGGGATCAAATCCTGTGGGAGGCTGAATACAGCTCATGTTTGTATAGCACGTCATTGCATAGAGCCTTTAATTATGACCCTTTCATTGTCTACATATGACTTAACCCTTAAAGCGCCAATCACAACTGCAGACATTTTTTTTTATTATTATTATTTTTCAGAGAAAACAAGTCTTGACATTTCATGTGAATCGTCTGCTTGGCAGACGATTCACATGAAATGTCAAGACTTGTTTTCTCTGAAAAATAAAAATTTTTTTGAATGTCGTCTGCTACAAATTTTGCTTGGTGCTTTAAGGGTTAAATAATGTTGAAAGAGCTGTAAAACACCAAATCATCATCCAAAAAAGTGATCAGGGTGTACACTGTTTGCCATTCCACTACGTATTTTAACCCTTAAATGCCAAGAAAACCTGCATCTGAAACATTAATGGTTGTTTGTTACTAATAACAAAAAACAAAGTAAACATCAGTTTTGTCGTTTTCATTGTGATAAGTTTTATGGTGTAGTAGTTGCCTAAGTCTGTTCATTTTTTTACCCCAACTTCGAAGAAGTTAGAGGGCATTCGGAGGCACATATTGCATTTGGGTCGTTCATGTATTTTTTGTCCAGTTATTCATCACATTTTTCTTGTCAGCAAGATAGATCGTTTAGCCCATAAAATACCAAGAAAACCTGCATCGGAAAATGTCATCTGTTTATGTGGTCTGCTGAATATTCTTGCAAACTTTTCAAACCTATTTTTGCATACAGGCAAACAATGTGGACCCTGTTCAGACTGCTCCTAGAGGAGCAGTCTGATCTGGGTCCACACTGTTTGCAAAAATGACTTTTAAAATCACAAGCAGATGACAAAGCAGACAATAATTGTTGTGTTTGGCAGTTTAAAGATTAAGAAACAATTGCATAGAAAGCAAAAATTAGGCCAAAAAAAGGATGGAATAGTGTTCAAAATTTTAGGACATTTACCATACGTGCCCTGATCAGACTGAACAATTTGGTTTGAGCATTTACTGTATTAACCTTTAGTATTCAGACTAACAGGCCTGAGCAAAGTCTCTTGTTGAGTGATTCGGGTGTCTTGTCTTGTATTGGGACCAAATGTTGTTTCCATGTGAAGAGCTGCACTTATTTACTAGGTAAAAACACTGCCATGCGTTTATTAAAAAGAGCTTAAAATCCTGACATTTCAATCACTAATATCTCCTTTCAAAGTTGCAATCATGTCTAAATATTTCAATTATCCAGAGATCGTATTTCAAATAAAAGCTGAAAACGTCATTGAAAAATCTGTAGTAGTTTTTAAGATATTGTGATATAAAGTTTTACCAAAATGCATAGGCTAATCCCTAATAACTTGTTTTGCACGTACCTTTGTTTTTACTCAATGCATTAAGTGCCTGGATGATCAAGATCAATATTGGACAGGAAGTGACATGACACTAGTTAACAGAATAATGTAGATGAAGATCAGAAGCCGTAGAATGTAACATCTGATCAGGGTCAGCATTTTTTGCATCTCATTAACCCTTAAAGCGCCAATCACAACTATTGTCGTCTGCTTTGTCTTCTGCCAGTTACTTTAAAAGTCATTTCTGCAAACAGTGTGGACCCAGATCAGACTGCTCCTTTAGGAGCAGTCTGATCTGGGTCCACACTGTTTGCCTGTATGCAAAAATAGATTTGAAAAGTTTGCAAGAATATTCAGCAGACGACATAAACAGACGACATTTTCAGATGCAGGTTTTCTTGGCGCTTTAAGGATTAAGCAATTTTAGACACATCAGCAGGTTAGTTAAATGTACTTGTTCAAATTATAGAGCATGTATGGTAAGGAGATAAGTTGTCTGAATATTATTTACCACTCTGGGCTAATTCAGCAGACAAACTGAAGATAATTTTTCTGATTTTTTCCAGAAAACAGGTTTTAACATTTCATACAAATTGTCCAATGGAGACAATTTGCATGAAATGTCTAAACCGGTTTTCTGGGAAACAAATAAATAAAGAAAAATTCAAAATGTCTTCTGCTGAATTTTTTTTACTCAGAGTGTTAAACCATAATGTTAAAAGTATTTATAGTACTGTTTACATATGTGTAAATCACCTTTTTTATTTTTTTTTTTTTTTGCAAGATGCAGCTCGAATGTATATAAATTACATACTGTGTGCTTTCATTTGTGTCTGCTGATATGTGTGCTATACTTTTAATCCTTAAAGCATCCATCACAGCTGCAGCAGACGATATTCCATTATTTTTTTTATTTTATTTTTTCAGAGGATCTCAGGCTTGACATTTCATGTGAATTATCTGCCTGCTTACAAATCAACATGAAATGTCAAGCCTCATTGTCTCTGAAGAATAATGTCTTCTGCTACAATTTTGCATGGCACTTTAAGAGTAAATCTCTGCTTAATGAAATACTGAAAGAAGTTGGGGGCACTAGCTTCTGTCTTCCGCAGCATTAACATTACAGCCTTCCTTGCATTTAAAATGTTATGCAACTGTGTTTTATGTGATGAATATTTTAAGCTCACCGAAAAAAAGTGCAAGATGAGCTATCACTTCCATCTATTGTACATTGGTCCATACTTTTTAAGACTTCTCCAAAACCACTGAAGCAATCCCAAACAGAATGGGTTACAGAAATTTGACGTAGCAAAATTTATGCTGTTCAGCCATTGTGATCGGTTTCTATGGCCACCTAACAACTCCCTTTCACTACCTGTTGATGTGCAAAAATACAATTCCTATTTACTGGGAAAAGTATGAAAAATATCACGAATTTGTCGTCTGCTGAATTTGCCCATGAGTGTTAAAGGTTGTGGCATTCTCTGTTGTAAGATTACTGATAAAGAATGGATGCATTTCCTGTTGTGTTGTATTTAAAAAATTTGGTGCTCTTTTTAGCCTTTGCTCCTCTGGAGAAAGTTCCTTGCCACATTTACCCTAAAATTTGGGACATATAGGCCTGGGCAAACAGTGTAGACTTAGAGTTACCTATTTGTGTACCGTATTTACCATATGTATTCGGACAGACAGGCCTGAGCAAACAGTATAGACCCAGATGAGACGCCACAGAATGCGGCATCTCATCTGGGTCTACACTGTTTGCCACTCATCCAGCAATTTTTAGACACAACATCGGGTAGTGAATTGTACTGGTTCAAATTTTAGAACATATATGGTAAGGAGTTGAGGTGTCCGAATACTTAGGATAAATACGGTATGTCTAAATACAGAAAAATTACATGATTATCCCTTAAAGCGCCAATCACAACTATTGTCGTCTGCTTTGTCATCTGCTTGTGATTTTAAGTCATTTTTGCAAACAGTGTGGACCCAGATCAGACTGCTCCTAAAGAAGCAGCCTGATCAGGGTCCACACTGTTTGCCTGTATGCAAAAATAGGTTTGAAAAGTCTGCAAGAATATTCAGCAGACGACATAAACAGACAACATTTTCAGATGCAGTTTTTCTTGGCGCTTTAAGGGTTAAGACTACTCAAAAATAAGATCCTTCTGCTATTAAGACCAGCACTTGCCAGTCCCAAATGTGTTTTTCTTGGTATTCTACATAGGTCCAGATAAAAGGGGGGTATCAGCATAATCAGTATGGGGAATATAGTAACCAAATGACTAGATACACGGAGTTTGTTACTATTTTTAGCTCCGCATAAGGTAGGATTTTTTAGAATATCTCTATTCATATGAAATGGAATTTGTTCAAATAAAGCGCAGAGTATGCGGAAAATCAAGTTCTTTCTTGTGGTGTAAGCGCTATTCTGCAATGTGGTCTAACTCCCAAAAACATTCGAAAGCCGGCCTCAGTGTCTCAGTGGATGCTCATTCGACTGGAGACCAGGAGGTCACGGGTTCAACCCCCGCTGGGGTCGGCAACATTCTTTCGCGGCGATTGCTGATTCAAGAAGGGCAGTTGTCAGTTTCTGGCGAAAGAATGTGCACAATACTAGTTAACCGCTTAGAGGACTAAGCCTGCCCAGTAAACGTGTGGTTAGGTAAATTGACCACGCTCGACATGACCCCATTGGGTTAACTGGGCTGTAAAACCTCAACACAAACAAAAAAAAAAGAACATTCAAAGAATGTTTTTGCTGTCAGTCTGGGCTACCGGAACAATGTATATGAATTTTTACCAAAAACATTCTCTGATCTCTGAATGTTCTCGAGAATCAGACCAGATTGCAGAATAGCACTTACACCACCAGGAAGAGCTTGATTTTCTGTGCACTTTATTTGAACAAATTCCGTCAGGTATAAATTGAGATATTCTAAAAAATCCTACCTGATGCAGAGCTAAAAATAGTAACAAACTCGTGCACCTAGTGATTTAGTCACCTGGTTTCCCCACACTGATAATATTTTTTCTTATTTCTTTACAAAAAATATGTTGTGGTACTCATTAGAAGTGCCTCACAGAGGCACCTCTAATGAGTACCACATATTTTTTGCGGAGAAATAAGAAAAATATGAGTAATTTTTTGTTGAAAAAAAGCATCTTATCTCGAGCTATGTTCTACATTCCATATTAAGACCTCCCCGCTAATAAGACCACTTTTCGGCAGTACCAAAGGTGCTCTTTATAGCAAAATTTTACTGTTTTTAGGGTAAATGTGGTATTTTATTGCTTTGTGTGACAAGATGTGCTAAAGTGTACATTTATGTTGAAGTATCATTGAATATTAGCAGACCATATTTTAACTCTTAAAGGGCCAAGCAAAATTTGTTGCAAATAACATTCTATTTTGTTTTATAATTATTATTATTTTTCAGAGAAAATGAATCTTGATATTTTATGTGAATTGTCTGCTTGGCAGACGATTCACATGGAATGTCAAGACATTTTTGAAAAATAAATTTTAAAAAATTCAAAATGTCATCTGCTGCAGTTTTCATGGCTCTTTAAGGGTTAAAATGTATTTTTTTTTTTTTTTTTTTTTTTTTCATTTTAATCCAAGGAAACAGTGTTTGGCATGCCTCCTTAGGATTCAGTTCTCTTGAAAGGTCAAACTATATTTCTTCGGAAACTTGATTAAAAAATCTTGACAAAAAACCTTTACAGGGAATAGATACGTCTGTATGGAACATAACTCTGTCATGGAAATATTTGCCTCCTTTCTCATTATACCCCCGGCAAACTGTGTTTGTGGGGTATAGTGTTCATGCAGTCCCTTTGTTATGTTTTGGTTTCTGCTTAACCCTTGTCCTGCTGAACCTGGATATACCCTATAATTGCAAACAGTGTAGATCCAGATCAGTTGGCTTCTGAAGAAGAAGCCAACTGATCTGGATCTGCATTGTTTGCCATTCAGTATGTGAATTTATATCAACAATCTCGGTCAAGTAATCTGATTGGCTGGCAATTAGAAGTGGGTGTTGCATCTTATTTTACTCAGCATGACTGCTTATTGACATTTCTTATTATTGGCTACTCTTGAAGAATTTGATTTGATTTGCTAATTCTTTCCAATAAGAGCATCCCTCAATTTTTCTAAGGTTTCAGATACAGTCGACTCTAGTTATCTTGACCTTGCTTATCTCGAATAACCGCTTATCTCGAAGTGAAAATCTGGTCCCTGTTTTAATATGGAAATCTAACAACTGGTAAAAAAATAGTGCGGAAAAGAGGAGAAATTGCTCCCAATTTCTCCTCTTTTCCACAATATTTTCAAAAAATCTTTTACTTCAGGAGTCGTATTACATATTCATTCGTTAAATGTGGTTGTTCGATTAATTGTTTTCCTCACTACCGCAAATTTGATATGTCGAGGTACGGATACCTCGAAGTGTTTCAGAGAGTCCCTTGGACTTCCAGATAACGGGAGTCGACTGTACAAGGGAAGCAACTTTCTGTCCTGCAAAAGTTGCAAAATGGCGGAAAAATCAGATGTATCCATTCACCTGAAAATAGTGTCTGCTAATTTCACAGCTTATTAAAAGTTAACCATGTCAAGGGAAAAGATACTTTGTGGCATAAGCAAACAGCAACTGATCCTAGCTCTAGATTAGGCAGTTTTTTTTTATTTCTTCAGCTCATGACTGTAGGGTGCACCATTGCACACTGGTCACGACCCTAATGGTTTGACTGGGCTGTGAAACCTCAACACAAACAAACCATTGCAAAGAGCCTTTCATTATCATCCTTCCATAGTCACAATATGACTTATATAATATTGAAAGGGCCATAAACATCATAGGCACATATTTTTTCAACAAAAATATATTGGTATTTTTCTTATTTCTGCAAGAAAACATGTTGTGCTACAGTGAACCCTTGTTACAACGATAGCATTTGTTCCAAAAGATGTTGCCATTATAATGAATTTGCTGTTGTAAAGAATCTTTAATGGACAAAATCATATGTAAGAAAGACCTTATTTAATTCTTATTTCCTCAAAGAACATATGTTTTGGATATTTGTTAGAATTGCCTGAGTGAGGCAATTCTAACAAACATCCAAAACATATATTGCTTGAAGTTTTAATGCAACATTCTGGCATAATTTCTCGTTAACTGCCCCCTATTGAACGAAGGTTTCGTGACATTCAGATTGTCATTATAACAAATTTTGTCATTGAATCAAGTGTCGGTATAAAGAGAGTTGACTACTTATTAGAAGCACCACACCATGGCAGGTCCTGAATAGACAGCAGATGCAGTCTAATCTGGGTTGCTGTTTGCATATCAAAAGTGCCTTTTTTCATGTGACGTGGCTCATTTATTGTCATTTTTATTGTATCTTATTTACCCTAAGTATTGGGACACTATAAATCCTTACCATACTTGTAAAAACTATGCTACTTCACTACAGCCTCTTTATAACATGATTTGTTATAACATGATTTTGAATATAACACGGTACCAGGAAATGACCCTTATAAGCTTCTAGCTTACCGTCAGATCCTGGAACATTTGATGTTGTATGTATTTGTTTACATGTAAAGGAACAAATAAAATATTGTTTAAACCAATATAACACGGTTCAAGATGGAGCCCAGAAATGTATAGATTATATAAATGGTCATTTTTCAATATAATCTATATATTTTTGTTTGGATATAACACACGATTGTTTAACTTACACGGTTTGTGCTATGGACCCCAACAATAGTGTTATAAAGAGGTTGTGGTGTACCTGTTGATGCATCTAGAATATTTCTGGGTAAATAGCAGAGTAGACCCTAATCAGATGCCGCATTCTGTGGTGTCTGATCTGGGTCATTGTTTGCTCAAGACTGTCTGTACTTATACTTAGGGTTATTATGATACTTGATCTTATCAAAATGAAAAGTTGTGAAAGCTTTTATTATGTTGTTTGTCTTTTACTTACAAACCACTTACAGCCAGTTGATATGGACTGCGTCAAGGGGAAAAAGTGGCTTCAAACAGGAGCTTTTTTAACGTGCAAAATGCACAGATTCAGATCATCCTGCGCATGTGCAAAGTATCATCCTGGCCTTTGCTCTCCATTCATACATTCTGTAGTATCCAATGAATCTGTTAATGGACAGTGAAGGCCCTGATCAGATTGCACGAATGAGCCAAGACACGCTTTTGCCTGGTGCAGCCCGAGTAAACCATGTAGACATACATCAGTTGCCGCTGAATGTGACATCTAATCAGTGAAAACACACTTAACCAGCAGTTTTTAGAAACAACAACAGGTAGCAAAATGGCCTTAGAGAATTTTTAGAACAGTTAAGAATTAACCCTTCTCATGCTGAATAAATTAAGATGCCACGCCCACATCTTATTACAAGCCAATTAGATCAGAGTTTTTGATAGAAATTCACATACTTAATGACAAAAAGTGCAGATCCAGATCAGTTGGCTTCTGAAGAAGCCAACTGATCTGGATCTACACTGTTTGCTAAGACAGGGCATGACGTGATTAGCAAGAGAAGGGTTAAGGTGCCCCATATTATTAACCCTGGTCCTGCTGAAACCAGATATGCTCTGCTTTTGCAAACAATGTAGATCCAAATCATTCGGCAACTGATCTGGATTTGCACTGTTTGGCATTAAGTAGGTGAATTTGTAACAGTAGCCTGGATCCAGTAATCCGATTGGCTGAAAATTAGAAGTGGCATGGCATCTTAATTAATTTAGCATAGCAAGGGTTAAGTAATGGTTGGAAAGTTTCCTACGAACAAAGCTCAAATCCACAACCTTCCACCTTTAAGCTGAAAGAACCATCCAGTAGGCCTCTGAGCCCACACACTGAAATTGTAGGGGCATATTGCCTGCACTGGGTATATGTATCGAAGACCATTAATTTCAAAACAGTTTTTCTCCTCTTTATTTAAATAAATGTTCACATATAAAAAGGTATAGTTCTAAAGAAGCTGTCCTTTTAATTTATAATCTGTTCACATACATTTATCATTGCAAGAGAAATCAAACATCTGATATCACCGTAGCTCCTGATAAAGCAAGATACATACTGATATTTTTCTTCTTTTACTATAAAAACATGTCCATATTCATTAGAGGTGAGGCGCCTCTAATGAGTTCCCACCTTTTTGTGGAGAAATAAGAAAAATATTATCTGGCTACCCCCTCTTATCTGCAGCTATGTATTATCAGGTGTATGTCAACTATATAAAAAATGCCCTCACAATATGATGCCAACAACCTCCTGCCTGTAAGTCCAAAGCATCAAACAGGCCAACTAGCTCATACACTAAAATTGCTGGGGCATAAAAAATGTAAATTGGTTACTTAACTTTATGTAAATAGGTGTTCACATAGTAGATGGCCATGGCCAACATGTAGAACTTGGTGCTTACCAATAAATGCCAGTATATTTTAGAAAGACAGATTGCAGTGACCTACTTTTGTAGCAGCTCCATGGGGTTTTGAGGATTGCAGTGACCTTTTGTAGCAGCTCCATGGGGTTTTGAGGTACGTGTAGACAGAATATTAACCCATTGTAGTCTAGATACCCCTTTAAGGGTAACTAGCAAACAATGCAGACCCAGATCAGACGCCGCAGAACGTGGCGTCTGATCAGGGTCTCCATTGTTTGCAAATAGTTTACCCATTTTTCTTTAGGAATATCTAAATCTCATGGCCGGATGTACATAAAAATGAAATAGGACTCTTCCAATATATAATGTGGGAGAATCTATTCAGTCTACAATGTGTTGAGTGTCTAAATATAGCAAAGATGTTTTAGAAATCCCCCCTAATGATGATCACACTGCCAGACAGGACCAACCAAACACAAGACCCCATTGTATACTGAATAGAATCTCCCACACTATATATTGGAAGAGCCCAATTTCAATTTTAGGTATGTCTGGCCATGAGATTTAGATATTCCTATAGAAACCAGAATTCTGCGGAAGGCGACGTTGCACCTGCTGGGGCAAAAGTCACAGGACGTGGTTATTAAATAAATTTATTTCATTCTTAGCAGTGCTTAGTTGGAAAAGTGACAAAAATTAAAGACAAGGATTATATGAATATAGGAATTTCATTGAAAGCATATGAATTTTCTCATATGATGCATAAGAAATTGGGCTCAAAATGTACCCAAAGTTTATACAATCTGAGGTTCAGAAAATGACAAAGTTAAAGTGGAAAAAGTGACAAAAATAAATTTAAAAATCGTATCCAAACCACATGCACTTCTGCAGACACGGGAGGAAATATGTGCAAAGTTTCAAAAAGACCGGTTTAAAATTGTATGAAAAGTTGCAATCACAAGGTACCCACTGTCTATACATCTGAGGTCAGAAAATGACAAAGTTCAAAAAGTACAAAACAGTGACAAAAAATATGGCAGGGATTCAATAAAAAGCACATGCACATCTTAAGACTATGGAGAAAACATGTGCAAAGTTACAAAAAGATTAGTGTAAAATTGTACGAGTTGGGCTCACGAGGTAGCCCCTGTCTATATATTGAGGGTGAAAAATGACTAAGTTCACAATGTGGAAAAAAGTAATAAAAAAAATAATTTAACAATTACATCCAAACCACATGCACATCCTCATACCATGAAGAAAATGCATGCAGTTTCATAATAATCGGTACAAAACTGTAAGAGGAGTTGTGCTCACAAGAGGTACCAAATGTTTATATATAAAGGGTGAAAAATGACGAAGTTCACAATGTGCAAAAAGTGACAAAAAATGTTCTAACAATTATATCCAAACCACATGCACATCCTCATACCATGAAGAAAACATATGCAAAGTTTCAAAACAATCAGTACAAAACTGTAAGAGGAGTTGCGCTCACAAGAGGTACCCACTGTCTATATACTGAGGGTGAAAAATGACAGTTCACAATGTGAAAAAAAATGACAAAAAATGTTCTAACAATTATACCCAAACCACATGCACATCCTCATACCATGAAAAAAACATATGCAAAGTTTCAAAAGGATCGGTACAAAACTGTAAGAGGAGTTGCGCTCACAAGAGGTACCCACTGTCTATACACTGAGGGTGAAAAATGACTATGTTCACAATGTGGAAAAAGTGACAAAAAATGTTCTAACAATTATACCCAAATCACATGCATATCTTCATACCAAAGAAAACACATGCTAAGTTTCAAAACAATCAGTATAAAACTGTAAGAGGAATTGCGCTCACAAGAGGTACCCGCTGTCTATATATTGAGGTGAAAAAATGACTAAGTTCACAATGTGGAAAAAGTGGCAAAAAATAATCTAACAATTATATCCAAACTACATGCACATCTTCATACCATGTAAAAAACATATGCAAAGTTTCAAAATGATCGGTACAAAACTGTAGGAGGAGTTGAGCTCACAAGACACCTAGGGTAAATGTTGACGGAAAGACGAACTGATGGACGGAAACTTGCACGCCTAAGTCGCCCATGCTAAAGCAGGTGCAACAAAAAGGCTAACTAATTGCAAACAGTGGAGACCCTGATCAGATCTGGGTCTACAACTGGTCAGTAGTAAAAAGCAGAAATGTGTTTGTAAAACACTATGCCCCCAACTATATGCTTGTCGATACGAAATGCCAAAGTTGAAAAGGAACATAACTCCAACCAAAACTAGAAAAGGTTTTTTAGAAAAAAACAAATGTCCCCGCAATCCCGCCAGAGTTGTCATTCTTGTATGCAACACGTCATCTCATCCTGTTCTACATTTGTACCAAGCATCATCAAAATATTTCGTAGGGTATTCGTGTTACAGAGCAGAGACCAGAAATCAAATTCAAACACAAAAAGTGGAGATAACTCCAAAAGAAAAAAAAAAAAGCCTAAGGTGTCATTCTTGTATGTGAAGTTGTCTGGTCCTGTTCTTCATTACTACCAAGTGTCATCAAAATATTCCAAAGAGTGTTCGACATACAAAGCGGACACTAAATCAATGCATAACTAGAACAGTGTTTTCAGAGGAAAACGTATTTCCCCCACCAGTTTGAATAGACCTATGGTTGAAAAAGGTTGTATCTATAATTTATCTTTTGTGTGTGTGTGTGTGTGTGTGTGTGTGTGTGTGTGTGTGTGTGTGTGTGTGTTGTGTGTGGTCGAGAGGGGCCATTTTCCAAATTCTAAGCCCTAATGTGACCTTGAAAATGGGATCAAGGTCACCAAGATCTAATCAGTTCTTGTTTCCCTCTCAACAATATAGCTGTACAAGTTTGGTCAAAATCCATCCATTCATTCTGGGGATAGGGTGCAAAAAAGCCATTTTCCAACAATCTGAGCCCTCCTGTGACTTTGAAAATGGGGTCAAGGTCACCAAAATCTAATCAGTTCTTTTTCGTGTCACAATAATATAGTTATGCAAGTTTGGTCAAAATCCATCCATTCTGTCATGAGATAGGGTGCAGACAAGCCATTTTTCAACTATCTAAGCGCTTGTGTGACCTTGAAAATGGGGCCAAGGTCACCAAATCTAATCAGTTCTTTTCAATATAGATGTACATGTTTAGTCAAAATCTATCCATTCATTCTGGAGATAGGGTACAGACAAGCCATTTTCCAACGACCTGAGACCCGCCCCACCCACCCCTGTGACCTTGAAAATGATGTCAAGGTCACCAAAATCTTATCAGTTCTTGTCCCTGTCCCAACAATATAGTTGTACAAGTTTTGGTCAAAATCCATCCATTCATTCTGGAGATAGGGTGCAGAAAAGCCCTTTTCCAACAATCTGAGCCCTCCAGTGACCTTGAAAATGGGGTCACCAAAATCTAATCAGTTCTTTTTCATGTCACAACAATAGTTGTGCAAGTTTGGTCAAAGTCCATCCATTCCTTTATGAGATAAGGTGCAGACATGCTAATTTCTAACACCTTGAAAATGGGGTCAAGGTCACCAAAATCTATTCAGTTCTTGTTTCCCTCTCAACAATATAGCTGTACAAGTTTGGTCAAAATCCATCCATTCATTCTGGAGATAGGGTGCAGACAAGCCATTTTCCAACCATCTAAGCCATCATGTGACCTTGAAAATGGGGTCAAGGTCACCAAAATCTAATCAGTTCTTGTCCCTGTCTCAACAATATAGATGTATAAGTTTAGTAAAAATCCATCCATTCATTCAGGAGATGTGGTGCAGACAAGCCATTTTCCAACCATCTAAGCCATCATGTGACCTTGAAAATGGGGTCAAGGTCACCAAAATCTAATCAGTCTTTTATATGTCCCAGCAATCTAGATGTGCAGGTATGGTCAAAATCCATTTGTTTCTTCAGGAGATAAGGTGCAGACAAGCAATTTTCCAGCCTTTTCCAACAATCTAAGTCCTCGTGTGACCTTGAAAATGGGGTCAAGGTCATCAAAATCTAATCAGCATTTCTTCCCCACCCAATGATAAATTTGTGTAAGTTTTGCCAAAATCCATCCATTCATTAAGGAGATAGAGTGCAGACAAGAGGCTACGCCCAGGCCCACAGGATCCGCACCAAAAATAATGTCCCCCGGTGGGGGATATTATCCGTGTCAAAGGGGGCTAACAGCAAAAGGAAGGTAGTTGTCATTCTTGTAACATATTATCTTGTCCTATTCTACAGTTCTACCAGGTACCATCAAAATATTCTGAAGGGTATTCCAGTTACAGAGCAGACGGGAAGTTTATTTCAAACAAAACAAAGGGAGATAACTCCAAAAGTAAGAAAGCAAGAGTTGTCATTCTTGTACCCGACACGTCGTCTGGTCCTTTTCTACATTTCTACCAAGTATCATAAAACTGTTCCAAAGGGTCTTCGACTTACAGAGCGGACACAAAATCAATGGATAATCACTGTCAGACATAACAAAGGGAGGTAACGCCAAAGTAAGAAAGGCAGAGTTATCATTCTTGTACATGACATGTCATCTGTCCTGTTCTACATTATATCATAAAAATATTCCAAAGGGTCTTAGACTTATAGAGCTGACATGAAATCAATGGATAATCACTGTCAGACATAACAAAGGGAGGTAACGCCAAAAGTAAGAAAGGGAGAGTTGTCATTCTTGTACGCAACATGTGTCTGGTCCTGTTCTACATTTCTACCAAGTATCATAAAAACATTCCAAAGGGTCTTTGACTTACAGGGCAGACACAAAATCATGGATTATCACTGTCAAATATAACAAAGGGAGATAATGCCAAAAGTAAGAAAGGCAGAGTTGTCATTCTTGTAGGCGACACATGGTTTGATCCTGTTCTACATTTCTGCCAAGTACCATCGAAATATTCCATAAGGTATTCCAGTTACAGAGCAGACAAGAAATCTATTTCCAACAAAACATAGGGAGATAACTCCAAAAGTAAGAAAGCCAGAGTTGTCATTCTTGTACGTGACATGTCATCTGGCCCTGTTCTCCATTTCTACCAAGTTTCATAAAAATATTCCAAAGAGTCTTTGACTTACAGAGCTGACATGAATAAATGGATAATCACTGTCAAATATAACAAAGGGAGACAACACCAAAAGTAAAAAAGGCAAAGTTGTCATTCTTATACACGACAAGTCTGGTCCCGTACTACATTTCTCCCAAGTATCATAATAATATTCCAAAGGGTCTTTGACTTACAGAGCAGACATGAAATCAATGGATTATCACTGTCAGACATAGCAAAGGGAGATAAAGCCAAAAGAAAGGCAGAGTTGTCATTCTTGTATGCTACAAGTCATCTAGTCCTGTTCTACATTTCTACCAAGTATCATAAAAATATTCCAAAGGGTCTTTGACTTGCAGAGCAGACACGAAATCAACGGATTATCACTGTCTAATATATAACAAAGGGAGATAGCATCAAAAGTAAGAAAGGCAGAGTTGTCATTCTTCTACGCGACATGTCCTCTGGTCCTGTTCTACATTTCTGCCAAGTACCACAGAAATATTCCAAAGGGTATCTGAGTTACAGAGTGGACCAGAAATCTTTTTCAAATAAAACAAAGGGTGATAACTCCAAAAGTAAGAAAGCCAGAGTTGTCAATCTTGTATGCAACACGTCATCTCGTCCTTATCTACATTTCTACCAAGTATCATCAAAATATTCCAAAGGGTATTCAAGTTACAGAGCGGACAAGAAGTTTTATGCTGATGCCAACAGGTCCGTCACCCCCACTACCCCCCACTTTGGTAGGGGAGGGGGGGGGGGGGGGGGGGACATAATTTGATAAGGTCATCTACACCTTGGTTCCAAACTGCTTGCAAAATTTCATGAGCCTAAACTCAAGTGGGTCCTTAGATATTTTGCTTACAAGATTTTCATTAGCCTAAGTTTGAAAAGGGGCATTACTCCACCTTGAAGACTCGGAAAGAAAAGAAAAAAAAAAACTGACAATGGGCCATAACTCACCTTGAAGACTCGGAAAGAAAAGAAAAAAAAAAAAAAATGACAACAGGCCATAACTCGAGAACTATCTGGCAGTATATATTCAAATGTTAATCAGGTCATCTACTTCTCACTAACAATCTATTCACTAGGTTTCAAGGCTCTAACTTCAACAGTTTTGAAAATGACAAAGGGCCATAACTCAAGTACTTTTCAGAATTCATTCAAAAGTTAATCCGGTCATCTACTCGTTGCTACCAATCTATTCCTCAAATTTCAAGGCTCTAGCTTCAATAGTTTTTGAGATAATTTGCTGACAAGATTTCATCCATATTTTTTCAAAGGGCCATAACTCAGGAAAGGGGCATAATCCTGATAAGAAAAAATATACATGTCAGCTATTTTTTCATGAGGAATCCAAATATGAAATTTCAAAACCCAAGCATGCACAGTTCAAAATTTATGCTATGCTTCAAAAAGTGCAATGTAAAAATGCCCAAAATGACGAAGGGCCATAACTCCAGAAGTACTTTTCAGAATTTATTCAAAAGTTAAACAGGTCATCTACTCATCAATACCAATCTATATTCCTCAAATTTCAAGGCTCTAGCTTCAATAGTTCTTGAGATAATTTGCTGACAAGATTTCATCCATATTTTTTCAAAGGGCCATAACTCAGGAAAGGGGCATCATCCTGATAAGAAGAAATGTTCATGTCAGCTATTTTGTCATGAGGAATCCATATATTAAAATTCAAAATCCTAGCATGCAGGGTTCAGAAATTATGCTATGCATCAGAAAGTGTAACGCACAGACAAATGAACCAGAAGCAATAACTCAAATACTTTCAGGAAATGTAACTTGTGGTGGAATGGATGCACTGATGAATCTGGAGGTGTTGGGGTGGGGGATACCTGACCAAAGGTTAATTTTTGCAAAAGTAGGTCATGGTGATCTACTATTACAGGAGAGTGATGGGCTGCATGTACTAATAAATTCTTAAGTGGCCTGTCCCTACAGGAGCCAAGATATGTGTCTGACCCTGAAAACGGGATCAGGGGCTTTTTAGCTTTCCTGTACTAAAGAACAGGGAGCTATTGTTGTCATCCTGATGTTAGAGTCAAGTTTTTTTAAACCTCCAAATCTCAACAACCACTGGCCAGAACCCTTTGATATTTGGAATATAGTCAAAGCATAGCATAACCTTCTATTCTAACATCATACCACAGGGTCAGACACTGGGGTGGGGCCTAGGGGTCAAAAATTAGGTCACACTCTGAAGTTTTACAACAGTTTTTGATCATTCCTCTCAGCAACGACTAGACAGAACCCTTCCATATTTGGAAATTTGAAACATTATTAAATCATAGCATAAACTTACGTTCTTTAATACCATACCCCAGAGTTTGGGTTTAGAAGTAAAAAATTAGGTCACACTCACTTCAAAGTTTTCAATTAAGCCATATTATAGCTAGATAAGGCATGACTCAGGCGAGTTATGCTGTCCTGCAACAGCTCTTGTATTTTTTTTTTTTGCAAAAGTTGACCAAAACTACCTAGTTTGGTGTGGTATGTGACCAGGCATGGGTGGATACATTTACTAATGAAGATCAAGGTGACTTAGTTTTGCAGGAGGCGATAGAGTGGTGGGGTACATGCATACTGATAAAAGTTTGAAACAAAATCCTTACATGACAATTGAACTCGTCATTAAAAAAAAAAAAAAAAAAAAAAAGACTAAGGCAGTGAAAAGATATACAGCTGACTTGTTACCTCAAACTCTAAGGAACCAGAATTTTTTTTATTTGAGATAATAGTAATGTGAAATAAAAGGAGCCATAATGTATTGTTTGTTTGTGTTGAGGTTTTACGGCCCAGTCAACCCAATGGGGTCATGTCGAGCGCGGTCAGTTTACCTAACCACACGTTTACTGGGCAGGCTTAGTCCTCTAAGCGGTTAACCAGTATTGTGCACATTCTTTCGCCAGAAACTGACAACTGCCCTTCTTGAATCAGCGGAAGGGAGAGAATGACCGTAGAAAATATTTCATGATCAATCTTCACGAAAGAATGTTGCCGACCAAAGAGCCATAATGTAAGGAAGATATAGCAAACTAAACTGATATTGCCTTTTTATTTAGTTTGATTTAAGCAGTAGTTTGAATTATCAGTGTTTGAGATAATGAGAGTCAACTGTACATGTAGATACCGGTATTTAATAAATGAGCCAGCGTAGGATAAAACCTACAATAAGACCTGTGTGACTCAGATTAGCTTGTACATCCACCCAGTATGGCAAGGGTTCTCGTTTATCCATCTTTGAATAGCCCCGAGGCTGTAGATGGCACATGCGATCAGCAAAGACTGATCAGACTGCGCAGATGTGCAGGCCGATCAGTCTTCCCTGGTCGCACAATTGTAGGTTTTGTCATGTGCTGGCTCAAATTGTCTGTTCTGCAAAGGAACAGAACTGACTTCCATTTAGTCTACACATTGTTTGTAAATGAACAACAAATATGTTTCCTTGCAATCCGAGTCACCAATCCTACTAATATTTCATGCTACAACCAAATGGGCCATGTCAAGCGGAAAAGTGCCTTCAAACATGAGCAGATTCAGATCATCCTGTGCATGCACAAAGTATCATCCAGGGCCCAGTTGTTCAAAGCTAACGACATCGTTAGTTAACGATTCGTTAAAATTTACATCGAGTGATACGCAAATATGCTGAAATTTTTTGCTGAAAAAATGCGAGTAGCTTTTGCAGTGCAAAAGCTACTCACATTTTTTCAGCAAAAAATAATAGAATACTGTATATTGAATCCACTAAAACAGTTAACGAAATGACCCTTAACGAGCTCGTTAAGCTAACAACGCTTTGAACAACTGGGCCCTGGCCTTTGCTCTCCAGTTATACATTTTGTAGTATCCAATAATACTGTTAGCCGACAGTGAAGGCCCTGCGTGGATGCACAGTGCAGGTTGATCTGGGCCTTCTCTATCGGCATATCCCCGAGAACACTTCGCATGGTGTGGCCCAAATATTAACCCATTGCTGACTGAACAGACTCACCCATACTATTTATTGGAAGTCCAATTTCAATTTTAGGTATATTCGGCTATGAGATTTAGATATTCCTAGAGAAAAATCGATAAACTATTTGCAAACAGTGAAGACCCTGATCAAACGGATCTCGGTCTGCACTGTTTGCCAATTACCCTTTTAGGGGTCTCCCAACTACAATGGGTTAACAGACATTTCTGCATATTTGGCCTAAAAAATGTCAAGCATTGAAAAAACATGACATCAGAACTCGTCATTAAAAAAGAAAAAAAAAAAGACCGAAATTCTGTACAATATTCATTCAATACATACAAGAAATTTGCCAAATGGCTACGTTGCAACTGCTGGTTGTTCTCAAGAGACGAAGCTAGACTCACATACTAAACACTGTTCAGCCAAGCATGAAAAAGAGATCAAGGTCAATAACAGTTTACAGCACTAGGCAGGGTGCATGATGGTGGATGAGTGTATCACTAGTCTATAGGCCTGGGTGTTCACAAAACAGAGCTAAATGCAGATTAAACTTAATTCAACCAAGTGTGAAAAGTAGATCAAGGTCAGAAACGGTCTATGGCAGTTGGCAGGGTGCATCATGGCGGATGTAAGTATGAAGGTACATTAGTGTAGAGGTCTCCGTGTTAAAAGAACTGAAGCTAAACGCACAGACTAAACATGTTCAGCCAAGCGAGATAAGTAGGTAAAGGTCAGAAACGGTCTAAGGCAGTGGGCAGGGTGTGTCATGGATGTTTGTATGAAATTTTATTAGCCTAGAGGCCTCGATGTTCCAGAAACAGAGCCAAAGGCACAGACTAAATGTTGTTCAGCAAAGCGTGAGCAGGTCAAGGTCAGTCAATGGCAATGGGCAGGGTGTGTCATGGCAGATGCGTGTATGAAATTTCATTAATGTAGAGGCCTTGGTGTTCGAGAAATGGAGTTAAAAGAACACAATATTGTTCAGCCAAGCATGAAAAGTAGGTCAAGGGCAATAAGTTGATGGCAGTGGGCATGGTGGATGTATGAAGTTTCATTAGCACACAGGCCTTGGTGATCCAGAAACTGAGCTTAACACACGGACAAAACATCGTTTGGCCATTCGTGACAAGTAGGTCACAGTAACAATCACAATAGTGGGCAGGGTGTGTCATGGCAAATGTTTGTACTAGGGGTGTTTGAAAAAAATGACACGTTTTCTCAGAGATATTATTTAAAAGTTGATGATTTTTTTGTCTTGTTACCTTCAAGATATATCCCCCTTTAGCCAAAACACATCGTTTCTATCTTTTAATCCAATTTTGTGAAAAAAAAACAAAAAAAAAAACAAAAACATTCTCATCTTTGGATATCCCCATAAAAAACCGGGTCAAGGTCAGTCAATGGCAATGGGCAGGGTGTGTCATGGCAGATGCGTGTATGAAGTTTCATTAATGTAGAGGCCTTGGTGTTCGAGAAATGGAGTTAAAAGAACACAATATTGTTCAGCCAAGCATGAAAAGTAGGTCAAGGTCAATAAGTTGATGGCAGTGGGCATGGTGGATGTATGACGTTTCATTAGCACACAGGCCTTTGTGATCCAGAAACTGAGCTTAACACACGGACTAAACATTGTTTGGCCATTCGTGACAAGTAGGTCACAGTAACAATCACAATAGTGGGCAGGGTGTGTCATGGCAAATGTTTGTACTAGGGGTGTTTGAAAAAAATGACACGTTTTCTCTTGAGATATTATCTAAAAGTTGATGATTTTTTTGTCTTGTTACCTTCAAAATATTCCCCTTTAGCCAAAACACATCGTTTCTATCTTTTAATCCAATTTTGTGAAAAAAAAAAAAACAACAACAAATCATTCTCATCTTTTGATACCCCCATAAAAAACCGGAGGAACTGCAGTACCTAAATGCACTTCTGGACCTGTATCTCCTGCACTTCTGGACCTTTGTTTGTTTGTGTTGAGGTTTTATGGCCCAGTCAACCCAATGGGGTCTGAAAAAGGAAACAAATCAGACGTGGCCAGGTCTGGGCTGTATAGAGGGTGCGACAATACATTGACCTTTTCAGACTTCAAAAACTGTGCTACAGTTGAGGATTTGTGGACTGCAGCATTGTTATGTAACAAATGGACATGCTAGAGACACTTTTCTCATTTTTTTTCGCAATTTTTTCAGAACTGATCATTACTGTACATTGTGTAAAAATATAGTTGAAATCCACAAACATCTTTTTCTGACATTTTGGGTACTTCTTCAGCAGTTGCTTTACCTTTTGCACCCCCGTATGTTTTTGCTCATCGATGAGCAAATGGGGGATCCAGAAAGCATTTATCTTCGTAACCTTAAGAATTTTTTTTCAGACTGAAGTGGACAGATGCTAAACCCGAATTTGTCATTTGCAGCATGGTGGACATGTGTATGGTTTCATTAGCCTAGAAACATTGGTGTTTGAGAAATGAAGCTAAACACACAGACTTAACATTGGAGCTAAACGCACAGACTAAACACTGTTCAGTCAAAAATTAGGTCGATGGTAATGGACAGGGTGCATCATGGCTGATGTGTGTATGAAGTTTCATTTGCCTAAAATCCTTTGGTGTTTGAGAAACGAAGTTCAACGCAAAGACTTAATGTTGTTGCCAATGACGATGCTGGACAATGATCCCGATGTTGCTCCTGCTTGCTAAAGCAGTCACCACAAAAATGAAGTGGTCTTTTGACCCTGAATATAAGGCTGAAATCCGCAAAACTTCCTTTTTCTTATATCTCAATCTCTTTTTTTCTTAGCCATTGCTCCAGATAAGGCGTTATTTTTTTTTAAACCAAAACGTATATGTATTTTTCTTATTTCACCATAAAAAAAAACATTAGAAAAGCTTCAGTAAAATGACTGATTATAATGAGTACCTCTAAAATATGTTTTCATGGAGAAATCATAAAAATTTTGTTTGTGTTGAGGTTTTACGGCCCAGTCAACTCAATGGGGTCATGTCGAGCGCGGTCAGTCTACCTAACCTCACGTTTACTGGGCAGGCTTAGTCCTCTAAGTGGTTAACCAGTATTGTGCACATTCTTTCGCCAGAAACTGACAACTGCCCTTCTTGAATCAGCGGAAGGGTGAGAATGACCGTAGAAAATATTTCATGATCAATCTCCAGGAAAGAATGTTGCCGACCTCGGCGGGGGTTGAACCCGCGACCTCCTTGTTTCCAGTCGGACGGCGCATCCAACTGAGCCACCAAGGCCAAATATCAGAAAAATATTTATTTGGATAACGCCGCAAATCTGGAGCTATACTTATCTTTCAGTTACCACTAGCATTCTTATCTGTTACAACTAAACTGTTCTGGGGACGGTATAAGACACATGAAATGCAATATACATAATTCATGAAACTGAAAGTGAAGGGAAGATCACTAAACCAACTATTCGACTTGTTCAAAGTTTAGGACAAGTATGGTGAGGAGTTGACCCTTAACTCTTCTCATGCTGAATAAATTAAGATGCCACGCCCACTTCTAATTTCCAGCTAATCAGATTATATGATCCGGGTTTTTGATAGAAATACACATATTTAATGACAAACAGTGCAGATCCAGATCAGTTGGCTTCTTCAGAAACCAAATGATCTGGATCTATACTGTTTGCTAAGACAGGGCATGACGTGTTTAGCAAGAGAAGGGTTAAAGCACTAAACAAAACTACAGAAGACAACTTTGAATTTTGTTATTTTTTTCTGAAAAAAAAAAAAAAGTAAATATATTTTAGAATGTCGTCTGCTGCAAATCTGGGCCCAGTTGTTCAAAGTGTCGTTAGCTTAACGAGCTCGTTAAGGGTCATTTCGCTAACTGTTTTAGCGGATTCAATATACAATATTCTGATATTTTTTGCTGAAAAAATGTGAGTAGCTTTTGCACTGCAAAAGCTACTCACATTTTTTCAGCAAAAAATTTCAGCATATTTGCGTATCACTCGATGTAAATTTTAATGAATCGTTAACTAACGACGTCGTTAGCTTTGAACAACTGGGCCCTGCTTAGCATATTAAAGCTGTCACAATATTGAGGGTATTATATGTCTGTGAATAAATACATGTACACTAATGTCTCATTTTCTCTGTCAGTAAAACAAGCAAAATATTTGAGCTGTGCAACTGGAAGAGGTCTTTGGAGAATATATGTACAGCCCAGGCCAGATCAGACTAAATATCTGTGCAGTCAGATCTGGGCCTTCCATGACCGCTTACAAAATCACTGGACACTGTTAAATGTATCTATGTATAGCAAGAGCCCATATCAGATAGTGTAAAATATGTTTATGTATAGCAAGTGCCCATGTCAGATAGTGTGACTTCACTGGCAGACCTGGATGCTTGCCATTCGCATATGCCCCAAAGACTTTTTCTCAAGGCTTGGCTCGTTTGTTCTGGCTGAAAAAAAATATGAACCTGGGCCCAGTTGTTCAAAGCGCCGTTAGCTTCACAAGCTCATTAGTGGTCTAACTAACTCCTGATCAAAATTGTCCTAGCTACCTGATGATGTGCCCAAATTATAGCTACAGATAAGAGGGGGTATCCACATAATATTTTTCTTATTTCTCGACGAAAACATATGTTGCGAGGCGCTTCTAATGAGTACCCACAACATGTTTTTATTGAGAAATAAGAAAGATATCAGCAGTTTTCAGATGAAAAAAAAAAGTGCCTTATCTGTTGCTAAGCAAACTTCTGTATGAATAACAGCATAGACCCTGATCAGATGATGCTTTCTGCAGCAGCTAAGCTGGGCCAACACTGTTTGCTTAGATCTGTTTAAAGATAATGTTTCTACACCAAAACATGCAATACTAACTGGAATGGCCTCAACATGGTGATTCAATTAGTACCCACAAGATTTGATTTGGTGCAAAAAACCTAACAATCCTTATAAAAACTTCAAATGGTATTACCCAAGATGCCTTCTCTCTCAAGCCTTGGAAGTTTTGAGACATAATCCCATAATTTTTTCTCAACTCAGCTCAAGGTAAGAGGAGTATCATATCTCCAGATAAGGCCTTTTTCCAACTGAAAAGTACTGATATTTTATTTATTACTCCACAAAAACATATATTGTGGGTACTCATTAGAAGCACCTCACGGAGGCGCTTCTAATGAGCACCCACAATATATGTTTTTGTGGAGAAATAAGAAAACTTTTAAGTGGATACCCGCTCTTATCTGGCCGTATGGAGTTTCCAGGTATTTTTCCACAAAACCATATTTTGGGGTACTCATTAGAAGCGCCTCTGCAAGGCACTTCTAATGTGTACGCACAAGATGTGTTTTTGTGGAAAAATAAGGAAAATATTAATACTTCTTGGTTAAAAAAAAAAGAAACGTCCTTATATTGAGCTTGCATGATCCCAGTCATTTCCACTGTCAATAAATAAACAGGTATCCTAGACGAATAGCCTTCATCAAAACAATATGGATCCAAATCCAAATGTCTGTTTGACTCTTTGCCAATAATTAACTTTCCAAAATTGTTGAGTTCTCTCAAATTCCGCTGCCGGTATACCCGTTTGTTTGAATTTTAATACAGTGTCACCATCTTTTTCTAAAAATTCTAATGTTACATCCGAAAAATGGGCATCAGGCCAAGTTTTTAAATGCCAACGTTTCACAATCTTTTTATCTGGCTCCTGAAAAAGAAACACAAAAAAAAAAAAAAAAATTATTGTATAAAAAAGCAGTGCCGTACATTATTAACAGCCGTGCATTAACCGGCGAAAAACCGTGTATTAACAAGGCAATTCACGTGTTGTTAATGCACGGCTACGCAACTTTCAATATGCTTGTACCGGGGCCACAGATTTGCTGCCCTTATGAGGTGTGTACTGCCTGGCCCTAGACCGAGCATAATCAGTTGAAATTACGTTCGCGAGACATCGGTGAAAAGGCGAAACAAAATAGTGCAAGAAATAACGCGAAATGTAGCAAATGTTTTCGGTTTTTATGCAATAATAGCGATCGAACATGGTTTTTCAATGCATTAACATTCGCCAGATCCCTTGGGAGGTGTTGAAAACTGTGGCCTTCGGCCTCGGTTTTCAACACCTCCCACGGGACCTGGCATATGTTAATACATGAAAAACCATGTTTGATCCCTATATTGGAAGACTTATCTATCTTCAATTCATCTGGTTTAAGAGTCATGCTGTAAACATAAAATGTCTCCGTACTCAACTATAATGTACTTCACATATTCTTGTCTTTCCTGATCATCAAGTCCATTAAGGAACTTTAAAAATGAAGTTTTTTTTAAAAGTAAAACATATTTTAACGAGTAATACTTAACCTATAGATAATGTGCTATTCTATTCTGTTATTCACCCCCTCCACAGAAAAAAACGACCTTTCAGTCGTGATAAAGTCTTAATTCAGAAGGTCCCTTTAAACAATTACCTGTACGACGAACTGGAGCTGACACAAATAGAAGAAGTTCTGAGAACCACTGTTGTTGTGGCCAGAACGGAGCTATGAGAACTATTCTGCACTGATGTTGTCGGATTTTCTCTAGAACAGCAGGTATCAGAATAAAAGGAGGAAAAGCATATGCATGAAGATGATTCCAGTCCATGGTCAGGGCATCTATCGCTAGTGTTTTGTAGTCTTGTACTAAAGAGACATATAATGGGAGTCTGTGGTTGAATCTTGTCGCAAACAGATCCACATTTGGGAAGTTGAGCATCTGGAATACTGAATTCGCAACTGTTTGATCCAGAGCCCATTCTGTCTTGATAGGTTTGTCTAGTCTTGAGAGGCGGTCTGCAAGAATGTTGAATTTGCCTGGGATGTGACGTACTCTGATAACTATGTCTTGTTCCAGGCACCAATTGAGTATTTTCCAAACTTCTACGCAAAGATTGGGGGAATGAGTGCCACCCTGTTTGTTGATATATGAGACCACCGTTGTGTTGTCTGTGGATATCATGATGCAAGAATGGTGAATAAATGTTTTGGCTTGTTTCAGTGCTAATCGTATGGCTATCATTTCTAACATATTGATATGGAGCTGGGATTGGTTTTCTGTCCAGCGACCATGAAAGGACAGTGTTGTCGGCTCTAAATGAGCTCCCCATCCGTTATGACTGGCATCCGTATAAAGGAAGAATTCGGGGTCTGGAGGATGGATAGAAGTCCCTGTCTCAAATCAAATGGGGTTTATCCACCATTGTAAGTGAGATCGAATCATGCCGTTTATCGAGATCGGGTGATCGAGAGGAAGAATATGACGTTTCCAGACAGACAGCAGGCACATCTGAAGAGGACGTAAGTGCAGTCTGCCCAGGAGAACAAGGTCTGCTGCAGCACTGAGTTTGCCCAAAAGAGAAAGGAAAGTTTGTGCCGATACATGTTTTGCTGACATTATTTTCTTGATTGTTAGAATTAGGTTCTGTACACGATCCGCTGGAACCCTGACTAAATTTTGTTGCGTCAGAAATTCCATACCTATGAAGGTGAATTTCTGAGCAGGAAAGAGATCTGACTTCTTGAGATTTGGCAGAAAACCTAGGCTTTGAATAGTTTGAATGCAAATCTTTGTCTGAGTAATCAGACAGTTGTGAATCAGATTTTTTATCAGCCAATCGTCTAGGTATGGAAAAACTGATATGGCACGTTGGCGTAGAAAAGCTGCAATAACGTCCATCAGTTTCGAGAAAATTAACGGACTTAGGGACATTCCGAAGGGTAGGGCCAAAAAGTGATATACTTGATCTTCGTGTACGAAGCGAAGATACTTCCTGGATTGATGATGTATCAGCACATGTAGATATGCATCTGTTAAATCTATGGAGACAGCCCAATCGTTGAGTCTCATCGCTTGTCTTACCGATTTGACTGTTTCCATTTTGAATGCTTGTTTCTCTATGTAACGGTTTAAGAAAGACAGGTCTAATATTAATCGAAACTTTCCGTTCTTTTTTGGCACAAGGAATATCCGGGAATAAAAGCCGGGAGTTCCCGGATTCTGTACCCTTTCCACTGCCCATTTGTTGAGAAGATTTTCGATCTCTTCTCTGAGAAACGGGGAGGAGGATTGACTCATTCTGATCGGAACAGATGACAAAGGAGGAATTTTGATGAATGGTATCCTGAATCCGTTTCGTACGATAGAGAGGACCCATTTGTTGTCTGTTATTTCCTCCCATTTTTCCGCAAAATGGGCCAATCGTCCTCCCACTGGAATGTCCGCGAGCGGAAGAGCAGGCAGTGGAAAGGGCGGGCCTTCATAATCTTGCGGAGGAAGAGGCAGGTTTAGAGGAGGGGAACTGACGGATGTTACCAGTCCTCTTGATATTATCTTTCTTAGTTTGAGAAGATGAGCTTTGAGGAATATTTTTGGACCTATACGACTGCATAGGTTTAGGTCTGGATGTTGTTTGTTTAGCAGGATATTTAGGTATCTTGAAAGCTCTGCTCTGCGAAGGAGGCTTATAAGAATGAGACTGTGACTGAATGGATGTAGAAGCTAGAAACCTTTTGCTGTTGAGCTTCGAAGTTTGATTTAGCTATTTCTTTTATCCTGCCGTCAAATAAGGATTTTGAGTTAATAGGAGCGTTCCTTAACTCGTATGTGGAATTGTCGAGAAGTAGTTTAGACAAAGCTAGGGCTGCATCCCTCCTAGCTTGGAATAATTCAGTAGTTAAAAGTGTAGACATGGCAGTAGCATGTTTAATCGATTTGGCTACGGCCTCCAGAAGTCTGGAAAGGGCCGCAACCGACATTGATTCCTGTTGTAATGAAAGGAAGGCAGCTGAAGAAAATAGATCAGCATGAGAATTAATGGCGACTAGTTTTCTAGCCTTCCTTTCCCATGCTTCTAGATTCTTCAGCGGAATAGAAGCTCTTCCTTTATTAGAAATGTCTAGGAGAGACGCATCCGCTTCTAATTGAGGGATATTATCAGTTGGCAAATATTGGTTTTGGCTCTTGTAGAATTTAGTCGGAGCAAGAGCCGAAACCAAGCTTTGCGGGCAAATCCAATCTCTTGAACATTTGTCCGAGTCTAGTCTATTTTGAATATATTTTGTTGTATTTTCTACTAATTTGGATTGTGGGAAGACAAGTAATGGAGTGGAACGAGACTCCATTAATTGTTCGATCCCAGAGAGAGGTTTTAATGGAGCTTGATCCTGCTGAGTTTTGGGGCATAACTCAGGAGGAAGAAGCCGGAAGACCTCGTTAATCGCACGATCAAATGACCAGACTTCGGATTCAGTTTCCGAATCTGACTCCTTGTTCTGTTGAGTGAGATTCGGTTGAAACTGATCATAATTAATAGGTTGATTAGTGATTGGACTAAAATTAGTCTCCTCAGGTTGTATTGGAGTTGGCGTTTGAACAACCTGGGGAGATTTATGAGCCCTTGTATATCTACCAATGTCAAGTTGAGATTGGGAGGAATTTGATGAAGAAGAAGGCGTCATCGATCGTCTTCTTCTCTTTTTATGAGAGTGCTTAGATCTCTTTGAATTTTTCTTTCGCCGAGAAGAACTCAAAGAGTCTGATCTGGAAGTAGAGATAGAAGAAGAGGACGATCAATGTCTTCTTCTCTTTTTAGATTTATGCTCTCTTTTTGACTGATCCTTCCTTGAAGGTCTGGAGATAGATAAATCATTTGAATTAGGAGGCTCAATCATTACACTCGGATCTGAGACCTGCGAAAAATCAGGTTCGAGTGGAATAATCTGTCTAGAGGAAGAAGCTGGATTAGGAAGTTCTAGTCTTTCAGAACGTTCATATCCAGGAATTAAAACATTGGATAGACTGTGGACACTACCATGTGAAATATGGCTACTTATGGACGGAGCGTAGCTTTGTACAGGCACATTTATAGGTATATAACCAGGCGGAATTTGTGTTTGTAGGTCATACGCGAATGACTGTAAACCAATGCCTGGTTGACTGGAGCCTAGTTGACTGGTGCCTGGTTGACTGGTGACTGGTTGACTGGTGACTGGTTGACCGGTGACTGGATGACCGGTGACTGGATGAACGGAGATAAGTTGCCCAGTGACTGGGTGACTGGTTGACCGGTGACTGGATGACCGGTGACTGGTGGGCTTAGTGCCCGGTCAGACTCTAAGTCCGCCAGGCTGCCACCTTGATGGGTCCTGCCCCGAGCAGTAGAGCTATGAGGGGCGGTGCTCCCATCAACTGTCCTGTTGTCAGACATGTCTGACTGGGACTTCTTGGATTTCTTTGATTTCTTCTGTTTTCTCTTCTGCATCATAACTGATTTTCTAGTAGCATGAAGGCGTCTTCTTTCTGCTAGGTTCCAAACTTTTTCTGTCCAGGAACTACAAATATAACACGGAGAGATACATGTGCAAGAATTACAAGTTAAACAAGATAAATGTGTATCCCATTTAGCTTTTAAATGGCCACAGTTGCCGCGGGCGAAATGCATCGACTGACGCGGAAACAAAGGAAGAAATTTAACATTGAGAAAACAAGAAATCTAAAATCAATATTTCGAAAATAAGTACATAGATAGTAGAAAGAGTGAATATAGAACCAGAGAAAGTCAAGGATATAAAAATTTTAACCGTGTAGAATAATTTTAATCCATTTTTTCTAACACAGAATAATAATCCTTGAACATTCAAAGTCCACAGAAAAGAAACTGACACGTGATCATTTGAGCGGGAGGAACTACGTCATACAGGTAACTGTTTAAAGGGACCTTCTGAATTAAGACTTTATCACGACTGAAAGGTCGTTTTTTCTGTGGAGGGGGTGAATAACAGAATAGAATAGCACATTATCTATAGGTTAATGTATTACGAAGTTAAAATTCCTATGATGTCACTAATGAGGCCTAATTGGTTGAAACCAGCTTCTCTGGCCCTGAAGACTTGACCCTTCAGCCATTTTCATTTTTTTGTGTGTTCACTGCTCTCAAGGGTCGGTCATTCTTTTTTAATCTCTTTTAATAACTTTACAATAAAATAAAGTAACTTTCTTAAAATAATTCATTAGATTTCAGTTCAGTGCTTGCATTAAGGGAAGTCTGGGAGTCAGAGACTCCCAAAAATTGCCTTGGGTCTTCCAAAAATCAATGCCAGGAAGTCTGGGACTCCCAACTTTTAAATATATTTAGTCATTTATAACAAAAAATTTAGAATGAATTTATCTGCTATTTAGCTTAAGAATGGCATAAATGAGAATTTAAGAATATTGGGGTTGAATTTCTGAAAGTGAGTGAAAAAATTTGATCACCAGGACTTCCAGATATTAGAGCTAGGAAGTCCTGGGACCTCCTGATTTTGACAGTGAGTGCAAGCACTGAGATTTCTATCAATCCTTACTGTACAATGCAAGTCATAAGAAAAGCATTTTTCACATGATAATCAGACATCAAAAGTTGTCTGCTTCATACAGTCCCCACAAACTCTCCACAACCCATATCCCCTTATTTATCGTTATACCAAATATCAGCATGTAGAAGATATTTGACGCAACATTTGAGGACAGACTAATGAACAGAAGGATACATGTAAGCAGGGATGGACACACAATCTTCATTTTTCAAGGTGCGTGTCTTAGTATTTCCAGAATTTGACTGGTACAATAATAGTTCATCCATTCAGACCTTTTTTCTTCAAAAGCATTTAACTAAGTACTTACTTATTCTGCATTCCAACTAAACTGTAGTGACATAAAAGGATAAAGCATCAAAGCATCCTTTCAAATGGTGAACAGTGAAGACATAATATAGGTGAACAGTGAAGTTTATGACTGCACAAAACTATAATATATCAGGGTTTTCCTAGCTCACATATGTTTTTTGCTGCATGTGTGAAAATGTAGGCATATGTGTTGTACACTTCAACCTCTTTATAATACGGTCCGTTACTACACGGTTTTGGATATACCACGGTTCAAAGATAGATCCCAAAAATGTATAGACTATATTGAAAAATGACCATAAATGGTCATTTTTCAATATAAATGGTCATTTTTTTCAATATAATCTATACATTTTTGTTTGGATATAACATGGCTGTTTAACTAACATGATTTATGCTATGGACCACAACAATAGTGTTAAAAAGAGGTTGTGGTGTAGTTTTAAATTGACAAAATCAAAGCCCAAGCTATTAATGCTTAGCACTGAGTAAAATTTTTCAGCAGACAATAAACTGAAATATTTTTCTTATTCTTCCCAGAAAACAGGTTTTGAAATTTCATGCAAATTGTCTAATAGAGACAATTTGCATGAAATGTCAAATCCCATTTTCTAGAAAAAATAAGAAAAATATCATCAATCAGCCATCTGCTGAATTAGCCCACAGAGTGATAAAGGTTAAAACCGCGTACTTGAAATGCTAAACTTGATGCAATAAATCATCAGCTATGGAAAGACTATTTCATTTGCTTTTACAGACACGGATCACTGACAGTTAGACAATCTTACCAATTCTATGAACCCTCCTGTCACATAACCATTCATCAATGAAATTCTTCCTCCTTTCTCTACCTCCAGTATGGCCGGAGCTCCCGTGAAAGCCTGCACCATCTAATGATAACAAATATATACAGAGAGAAAAACTTCAAAGACTTAACATCGATGACTTTTTCACAATGGCTGATTCAGACCCGTTTTTGAGTCTGTAAGAAATTCTTCCGATAACCCATGAAAACAAATATATTTCAGGAAATATTTCCTTATCATAAACATATATGTTGTGTTTACTCATTAGAATTGCCTCATCTAGGCAATTCTATTGAGTACACTTTACATACCATTATTTTATAGAAGATCGAAAAATTATCTCTAAATTACATGTGTCTCCATTTGCTTTCTGACATTGTGCTATGATTAACTCAAATGGTTGTAACTACCCATGTCCAGAACAGATTTCTACGGTCCAAAAGATGTTGGAGCCATTTACGGTAAATGTCCTAAAATTTTGGACAAAATTAAATAACTTCAGTTCTTGCTGTTTGAAATTTTTGAAATTATGTTTTGCTAAAAAATTTACTGTTCAAAATTTTAGGAAAGATTTACTTACAGCCAAAATTGACCTGGCTATCGGACGCTTTCGGTCACACGAAAAAAACAAACAAGCAGCCCACGGGCCACGGTTCGCTCACCTGAGTGACATAGTCACTGCAGACATGCAGATATTATGCAACATTTTTCAAATCCTATCATCGCAACTAATGAAAATATCATCATTTGAGCAGTTCTTAGTTTTGAAGAAGAATATATGGGCCTGACAGTCAATGGAGCATGATCATTTGAATAAACTATCAATCACATTTCAACAGTAGGATCAATGTGAAATTTGGTGGAAATTGGCTAAGTGGTTTCTGAAGAATCATGATTTTATACATGTAAACAGCACAGTGGCAGGGAAATATTATAAATATAAACCAGATGATGGCCATCTTAGATTTCCAATCAGAACAATTTTAACTACTGTTGATCTACAAGTCACTTCGATACTTTCAATATAAATGTATATGGCCCACACAAATAGGGAAGCAAATTTGACCTTGGTTGCAAAAAGGTCAAATTTCAACATAGAACCATCATTTGAGCAATTTTGGTAGATCTCCTGTCCCCCGTAATTTGTGCAAAGATTAGGACCCAGGGCTTATTTGGTTATGGAGAAGAAGATTTTTAAAGGTTTTTACCATATATGGGCATGGCAGCCATTTTGATCAATGGACCATACCCATTTAACAATCTTTTATTCTCCTGCCCACGGAGGCTCCGCATGAAATTTGAGCAACACTGGCCTGGAGGCTTCAGAGGAAAAGCCATTTGAAATTATCAACATATTTTCCATACAAATGTATGGGGCCCATACAAATGCATACAGAAGCAAACTTGACCTCGCCGTAAAAAGGTTAAATGTCAATGTATGACAATTATTTTAGCAACTTTGGTAGACCGCCCATTCCAGATGATATATGCAAAGATTAAGCCTCAAGCCAGCCTCGGTTTTGGAGAATAAGATTTTTAAATGTTTTTTCCCATGCAAATGCATAAGGAAGCAAACTTTACTTGCCATAAAAAGGTCAAATGTCAATGTATGACCATTATTTTAGCACCTTTGGTAGACCCCCTGTCCCCGATGATTTATGCAAACATTCAGCCCCAAAGCATCCTCGGTTCTAGAGAAGAAGATTTATAAAGGTTTTTACCATATATGGGAATGGCGCCCATCTTGGTCAACGAACCGTGACCATTTTAGCAATCGTTTGTTCCCCCTACCTAAGGAGGCTCCATATGAAATTTGAGCAAAATTGGCCCAGAGGCTCCAGAGGAGAAGTTGTTTGAAATTCTGAACATTTTTCCCATACAAATGCATAAGGAAGCAAAATTGACCTTAACGTAAAAAGGTCAAATGTCAATGTACGACCACTATTTTAGCAATTTTGGTAGCCCTCCTGTTCCCGAAGATATATGCAAAGATTCAGCCATAAGGCATGCTCGGTTTTGGAGAAGATTTTTAAAGGTTTTTCCCATACAAATGCACAGGGAAGCAAACTTGACCTTGCTGTAAAAAGGTCAAACGTCAACGAACAACAATTCTTTTAGCAATGTTGGTAGACCTCCCGTCCCCGATGATTCCTGCAAAGGTTCAGCCCCAAAGCATTCTCGGTTCTGGAGGAGAAGATTTTTAAAGGTTTTTACCATATATGGGCGTGGCGGCCATCTTGGTCAACGGACCGCGACCATTTTAGCAATTTTTCGTTCCCCCACCCTAAGGAGGCTCCATATGAAATTTGAGCAAAATTGGCCCAGAGGCTCCAGAGGAGAAGTTGTTTGAAATTCTGAACATATTTCCATACAAATGCATAAGGAAGCAAAATTGACCTTAACGTAAAAAGGTCAAATGTCAATGTACGACCTTTATTTTAGCAATTTTGGTAGCTCTCCTGTTCCCGAAGATATATGCAAAGATTCAGCCATAAGGCATGCTCAGTTTTGGAGAAGATTTTTAAAGGTTTTTCCCATACAAATGCATAGGGAAGCAAACTTGACTTTGGCGTAAAAAGGTCAAACGTCAACGTACGACAATTCTTTTAGCAATTTTGGTAGACCTCCTGTCCCCGATGATTCCTGCAAAGGTTCAGCCCCAAGGCATTCTCGGTTTGGGAGGAGAAGATTTTTAAAGGTTTTTACATATATGGGCATGGCGGCCATCTTGGTCAACGGACCGCGACCATTTTAGCAATTTTTCGTTCCCCCACCCTAAGGAGGCTCCATATGACATTTGAGCAAAATTGGCTCAGCGGTTTCAGAGGAGAAGTCGTTTGAAAATGTTAACAGACGGACGCACGGACGGACGCAGGGACGGACGGATGCACGGACGACGGACAAAAAGTGATCACAATAGCTCATCCTGAGCAGAGCTCAGGAGAGCTAAAAAGGACCTACATGACGAAAGGGTTTTCATATTTGCTGTGTGAAATTGGTAAACTGAATGTGATATTGTATGAACTAATAAATAATTACCCCACTGATGTTTGTTTCCGATTAATTCTATGTTGAATAACGTTTCTCATAACAAAACAATTAATTATCCGGTACACTAATCATTGCCAGATACGTTTGTTCGGCACTCCGGGAATGTGCCGCTTTCTTAAAATAGGTTGCCTTAGTCCACTGTCTTATTACGTAACAACCCTTTTCACTTTACATCGGACTGAGATACACAAGCTGACCAAAAAAATACTTCAAAAGGTTACCGCAAGTTTGTTCTTGTTTGAGCCACTACAGAAATAGTCCCTTTCCTCAAAGGTGAAGTGTATGGAGTTTAAATGTGAAAAGCGCAGACTGATTAAAATTCCCGCCGTTTTGAAGCGCAGTATTCACACTGCTTGCTGACATAATGTATTCTGTTGGCGATATGCGTAGACCAGAACAGACCGCCCCGATACATAGACTGCGC
The DNA here is from genome assembly GCA_964016985.1 of Anodontia alba. Lineage (NCBI taxonomy): Eukaryota > Metazoa > Mollusca > Bivalvia > Lucinida > Lucinidae > Anodontia > Anodontia alba. The sequence continues at coordinate 50,700,187 of OZ024823.1, read as the reverse complement.
AGATGCGCATGTTAATCTTGTCTATGCTACAAGGTCATTTCTATTAGAAAGGACTCATACATAAACCAACAGTGCGGACAACTAGATCTGAATGCAGCCTGATCAAGATGAAAGATTTTAGCTCTACACCAAACTGAACTATGTATGCCAAATCTGTGAACTGCCATTATCTTTTTTTTAGCAATATTTCTTTCTTTAAAAAAATGTATTGTCGTTTAGAAATCGGTAGCGAAATTAATTGCATCAATAGTCCCTATTCAGGTGAAAATGTCCCTTTGTATATATGTGTAAGTCACATCAGAGTGTGAGACACAGTCTAGTACAGGATGGTGTCCACTCAATTCGCTGATTAGGTCTTTGGTATAAAACACAGTAATACATGAATCACAGTCTCCAGCAAGTGCACAGACTGATCACATTTGAAACAAATGGTTAGGTTCATTTTGGCTTGTTGGGACCTCTCATCTCTGTTGGGACCATTGTTTGTGTTGAGGTTTTACGGCCTAGTCAACCCAATGGGGTCATGTCGAGCGCGGTCAGTTTACCTAACCCGCACGTTTACTGGGCAGGCTTAGTCCTCTAAGCGGTTAACCAGTATTGTGCACATTCTTTCACCAGAAACTGACAACTGCCCTTCTTGAATCAGCGGAAGGGAGAGAATGACCGTAGAAAATATTTCTTGATCAATCTCCACGAAAGAATGTTGCCGACCTCGGCGGGGGTTGAACCCGTGACCTCCTGGTCTCCAGTCGGACGGCGCATCCAGCTGAGCCACCGAGCCGGCCTGTTGGGACCATTACCTGTTCAAATAGGATGCACTGAGCATATGACAATCACACGGTCAGACAGGAAATATTTTACTGAAGGAGTTATTCTCAACGACGAAAACATTTTCGGCGTGCTTCTTGAAACCTTTGGCACGCTAAACTTAAATATTAGCGGCAGATATTATCGAAGGACACAGTCTACAGATGAGCAGGAATGACCCAGATCAGAATGCGTGGATGCACATGCTAATTTACAATTTTGCGTGTAGCGCTTTCTTACTATCGCATGTCGTCATGCTTGCAGAAATTATCAGCTCAACTTTGGAATTCTGGTATAGCTGTCACACAACTCACCGAAATACCGGAATACTACTGAAATACTGGAATACCCATGAAAAATACAGGAATACCTGTGAAGACACCAATACTGGCTTTAATTAAGAAACGAATATACTCGGAGGACGATCTTGAAAAGCCCAGTGGCCAGAGGTTTCGAACCCGCAACCTTCCGCGTGGTAGGCGAACCCTCTCCCAACTGAGTTATGGGGGCTGTTTCAGTGCCGCCCGAAAACTAATTATATATTGCTAAGCAGCTACCTTTTTCTACAGCTAAAAATAAACATAGGTCAATAATGTGCGTATGGAAGGACAATGAGTACAGTATCGTTCGAAAAGAATTATAAGTATCCTGTTTTTATTTTTTAGTATTTTCTTTTTTAGGTTTGTCCTAACCTTGCAGTTTTACTGTGATCTTGAAAACACTTTTCAAAGCATAATTTAAAATGACTAAGATGGCGTGCCCTTTTACGGTAATAACAGAAAAGGTCATTGTGCAGATTCTTTTCAATTGTATGGCAGATTCGTGATTTCATACGAATGAGCTTAAACGACTGCGTTGAAATAGTACTGAAATTTATTTATACCCTGGTAATGCGGAGTAAGGTCCTCACTCTTTAGGTTTTACTGTTTAAAGGGAGCTAATTGCATATGCCTTGATGATGAATTTTATGAGATGGACTCAGCATTTCGATTTGATCGAATTTCCATACTTACTCTACGTATTCGGACAGACAGGCCTGAGCAAACAGTGTAGACCCAGATCAGACGCCACAGAACGCATGTAAATGCTTCACTGAAACGATGATGTATTTAACCAAAGATCTGTAATCTCTCCAAGAACTGTAGTTTACATGCCTGTTTGTACCACAAATGGCAAAATCTGACTGCCCTTGCTTCGGAAGATGATCTGAGTGTTCACTGGTCACACGTCTTATTGTCCTAAAAGTGTTTCCAAATTTCCATGTTCCCTGTTCCCCCTAACTAGTTTCATTCCCTCTTTCTCTGCGGCATCTGATCTGAGTCTACAGTTTGCAAAGGCCTATCAGTCCCAATACTTAGGTTCTATTTTTAATACCTGCCAGTTTCATATGCATTTCTGATAAAAACTGCTCTATAATTTCACGAACATAAATGTGTGTTTTTCCCCTTAGCAGTTTCCGCCACGATTTCTCATGGCATAACCGTAACGAGCATGCAATTTATTCATGCGGGACAATGGAATGTGACTGTTGCATTTTCTGTATTTTCACATATATTTATGTTATCTATACTGGAAATAAGATTGTCCCAGAATTGCGTGTCTTTGCCCAGTGGCGTATCAGCAGACATGAAAATCTACGTAGGTATAGCAATAAGACATACGAACTAGTGGTGATATACACAAACAGCAAATAGTCAGATCGTACAGCGCGGATCCATAGATTTATCCTGGCCTTAGTTTTTCAACCGGAATATTTATCATGTCTGCCACAAGGTAACAACAGTTCTAGATCGCCTGTGCATAATCTAACCCTTATCACACGGACATCCACGTGACTGTCGCGTGGAAATGGCTAACATTGTGGTGGATTTTTTTTTTCTTGTGAATTTTCAGTCAGTATCTCCTGGGTTTGTATAAAATTAGAATACGGTTCCAATGCCATTTATGTATATAAAATTCGTTATTGCACTGCTATGTGCATTTACGTTTTGCGGTGGCTTTCAACACTACTACTTTAGTTTCCGGTTCCGTAACGGAAAAAAACGTTACCGAAATTAGAATGTGCCGATAAAAAATTACTTGAAGAAAGCTGTGTTCGAAATTTTAGAAATCCCCTTTTTGCAAAACTGCTACTGTTTGAGATTTTAGGACATTTCCAGAAATTATTTTTGGCAAAAATATTAGGTGTTCGAAATTTTAGAGTGTTCCAAATTTTAGGACATTTACCGGAAGTTTGACTATATATAAATGCAGTGAAATAAGAAAACCATATTGAATTTCCCCCATCAAAACTTCAGCAGTAGAGAAGAGCTGACTTAACCTCAGATCTGGCCCCATAGCTATAAAACTTTTTTCCTGCTGAACTCAGCTGAGTATGAACTTTGTCCTGCTAATACATCTCAAATTACTGATAACTGCAAATTCTTTCTTGCTAAACATGGCTGAGTATGAAAATTTCTCTGCCAATAAATATGAAAATGCCAACTATTGTTGACATTTTCATATTTATTAACAGAGAAAATTTCATGCTCAGCTGAGTTGAACATGAAAAAAGTTTTATAACCTCAGGGCATGGTTTTATTGGCCGGCACAATTCCGGCGTGCCAGTCCCTTGATATAGCTTTGGATTTTTATGTATGGAGAAGTGTTTGATTAGCTCAGAGCACAGTTTGGTAAGTTTGAATATGACCTGCAGTCCATATTTGGTAAGTTTGACTATGACCTATATATTCATATCTGAAGCATGCTAAATTAAGCTTCTAGATAAGATCTGGTAACTTATTTAAGTTCTGGCATATTTTGTTGTTTTTTTTTAAATAGCAATGTTCAAACTAAATCTCATGGAGATCCCAGTATGACTAGAATTCGCATATTGCTTGATCAAGAAAATTCAAAAAGCTTAATAAAAGCATACATTAAAGAATCACATTGTTGTTCTTTTTTACTTATTACACTGAAAATTTATTAAACTTTAGTACAGCCGTATCCCATAACATGAACAAAATTTGCACTGGTACTTAGACGTTTGCGTCTAAATATTTTGTCAAGATGACTATCAACTATCTTTCAGTCATACTGCAATGGTGTCTGGATGTGGCAAGGAGCCCAGTGCTCACTTTTTGAGTATTGTGTCATACCCCAGACATGTAATGACATTCCACCGAGTCACATTATACTGACATTGGGCTGACCCGTTCTGAAGCCTAGCTCTACTTTCTTAATGCTGAGTGTCAAGCTAAAGAGCAGCTAATACTATTTTTAAAGTCTTTGGTATGACCTGAATGAGGACTGAACCACAACTTCCTGGATACAAGGCAGATGCTCTAAGAACTAAGCCACTGACCCGGCCAGATAAACTGATAACTCGTGATAATTTCGGATGAATTTTATCTTCCTATCAAAACATACAATGTAGTTATTCATCAGAAATGCAGAGAATGTGAAAACGATACACCCCCCCCCCCCCCCCACCACACACACACACACACAAACATAGTATACTACAAGCTGGGGTTGGTGGAGAGGGGGAATCTTCTTCAAATACTTCTTTTTGGAGATATGTCTTTCTTCTCTGGACATTCATGTATACTCCTTTATGGGGAAACAGATACACTCTCAGGGAAGGCAACTCTTATAATACTCAAAAAAAAAACAAAAAAAAAACTGCAATGAATATCAACATGACAATGTACCTCTTTATCTGTTAATGCCCTATAGAGCTGTGTTGGATTGCAATGAAATGTTTCCTCTCCCACCATAGTTTTTGTTTCTATCTTCACCCCCAATGACTTAGAATCTTTTGTCTCACCATTTATCACCATTTTACTCATTTCTTTGGCTGGATTCTGAAAAAAAGAAAGAATAAAATTCACAATTTAAGGCACGGAAAAAGTCTTTGGGGCACATGCTGACAGTAAAAGCCTATATGCAATTTAATAAGGGCTTTCACTACGGCAGGCACAATTATTCGGATAATCGACACAAAAATTCCACAAAATTAATATCAATACAGATTTGCTACGAATAGATCATTTGATTTCTGTGCCTGCTACTTTACTGTATTTACCTTTAGTATTCATACACCTCCACTACTTATCACACTTTATCTACAATTTGAACAAGTACAAATTATTAACCATGTTGTGTCTAAAATATCTGGATGTGCGGCAAACAGTATAGATAGACGCATTTTGCGGCGTCTCATCTAGGGCTATACTGTTTGCTCTGGCCTGTCTGACCAAATACAGATAGAAAAGTATAACATATGGTAAGTGTCATGCTCAGACAGATAGGTAAAACTATGACCAAATCTTCAGTGATTACTAATTGATTATCAATCACAATGGCAGGACTGATAATCGATTATCTTATTAGCTCTGATTAATCAGCCTTAGCTTTCACTGTCCATTTACAGAATCATCTAAGGCACTTTTTTTTCAACCAAAAAAGTATTGGTATTTTTCTTATTTCTCCATGACCATTTTAGCAATCTTTTGTTCTCAACCTAAGCAGGTTCCACATGAAATATGATAACAAGAGCTCCGCCAAGTGGGGCATTATACGCCCGTGGCAAGTAAAAAGATGTAGCACAAAAACTGGCTCCTTTATAATTCAGTGCTCCGGATATAAACTGTAAGTGGAATTACAAAAAAAAAAAACATTAAACTAGATCGGGCAGTCGATGGCACGTCATCGCAAATCCCCACGCTTCTGGCAGAAATTGCCCTTGTACCACACAGCATAGTTTTAAGCAACCAGGCAAAATTCTACTTGTATGTTATTCTACTCATCATTCCCTTCAATTTGATATGCCACATGACCATGTTGTGAGAAACTTAATTTTTGACCCCGCCCCACCCCCCAAGTCCCACCCCGAAGGGTGTTCCTGGGGTCACAAAGTAAATCCCGTTCAATATGTTTTACATCTATCACTACTGAGTATATGTGCACATTTTTACATAAAAATCTTTAAAATTGACTTTGAAATTGGAAATTGTTAATATTTGACCTCTTGACCCCTCCCCAGGGCCCCTGGGGCGGGGCCAAAAATAAACATGCTCTTGCACGCCCCACTTGTGTAAGCAAGCCACTCACCAAATTTGGTTGGATTCTGTCCAGCGGTTTGGGAGGAGATAACATAACGGACAGACGGATGGAGGCGATAAAAATATCCCAGACGCTTTTTCTAAAAAGCGTGGAGATAAAAAATTTCATTGGGGCATATCTCTGCTGATATTTGGTGAACTGTAGCCAAAACGACCAAGCTGGCCCAGGAATTAAGGAAGAAGTGACTTCTCCCTCCTGGGAAAATAGGGAGAAGTTTGCTGCTTCTAGGGAGAAGTGCTTTCTGACGGAGGACACACCACAGAAGCATGACTATATTATAAGCTCATGAGCCTTTGGCTGATTTGTTTTTCCTATACTTCAATATCGGACCGAACAATAACAACACAAAAATAAACAATCTTTGTTTAATACTGATTTTACTTTTTGTTCTTCAAGGGAGCCAAATCAGAAGAGTATTAAAAAAAAAACTAAAAAAACTAGACAAAGTGCCCAGTGGGGCACGTATACCCCCGACCAGTGCTACCGCCAGTTTTTAAAGAGCACAAAGTATGTAGCTTTGACTCTGGAGATGGCAGTTGTATGCTATATGTTATAACATGGAAAAAATTCAATCACACATAATATGAAGTTCTTGACCTCAAAGATCAGGCACAGGTGCAGGGATTGAGTTAAATAAAACTTTAGCCCTATAACTATCACCACATACTAGTGAAATCAATCAGTCTTTATAATATAAGCAAAAATGACATTTGTATGAAAAGCCTGTGACCTTGACTTAAAAGCCATGCCCCAGCTTAGGGATGGTGCCGAGAAAAACTTTAGACCTATATATACCATCATGCTTAATATTAATGAAACCAACAAAAGGGTCTTCATAATATAGCTATATAAATTTTGATGAAAATTTAAGGTCACCTGTATACTTAATGCCCTCTACATATCGGTAAAGTATCACAAAAATATCTTAAAGAATTTGAGTTATTGCCCGCACAAGATTTAAATAATCAAGGGAAACAAGAGCTGTCGGAGGACAGCGAGCTCGCCTGCTGGGTACATTTTATATTGTAACATTTTTATCATTAAGCCATATAATATAGGTCACACTGACCTAGATGTATTTGTATGTAAATCATTTTGTCACTTAGATATAATAATCCAGGTATGACAATTCTCCATGAAATAGTAATAAAAATAAAAGGCAAAATCACTGAAGCATGAAATATAGGTCACAATGACCTAGATATAGTAAGTGGTCATTCATTGGGTCACATGGAACTAATATCCCAGGTGTGACATTTATCCAACAAATATTCAAGATATAAGGCAAAATCACTGAACCATGAAATATAGGTCACACCAACAGAGATATATTTTGACGTCAATAATCGGGTCACAAGGAACTAATATCCCAGGTGTGACATTTATCCAACAAATAGTATTCAAGATATAAGGCAAAATCACTGAACCATGAAATATAGGTCACGATGACCTAGATATAGTAAGTGGTCATTCATTGGGTCACATGGAAGTAATATCCCAGGTGTGACATTTATCCAACAAATAGTATTCAAGATATAAGGCAAAATCACTGAACCATGAAATATAGGTCACACCAACAGAGATATATTTTGATGTCAATAATCGGGTCACAAGGAACTAATATCCCAGGTGTGACATTTATCCAACAAATAGTATTCAAGATATAAGGCAAAATCACTGAACCATGAAATATAGGTCACACCAACAGAGATATATTTTGATGTCAATAATCGGGTCACAAGGAACTAATATCCCAGGTGTGACATTTATCCAACAAATAGTATTCAAGATATAAGGCAAAATCACTGAACCATGAAATATAGGTCACAATGACCTAGATATAGTAAGTGGTCATTCATTGGGTCACATGGAAGTAATATCCCAGGTGTGACATTTATCCAACAAATAGTATTCAAGCTATAAGGCAAAATCACTGAACCATGAAATATAGGTCACAATGACCTAGATATAGTAAGTGGTCATTCATTGGGTCTCATGGAACTAATATCCCAGGTGTGACATTTATCCAACAAATAGTATTCAAGATATAAGGCAAAATCACTGAACCATGAAATATAGGTCACAATGACCTAGATATAGTAAGTGGTCATTCATTGGGTCACATGGAACTAATATCCCAGGTGTGACATTTATCCAACAAATAGTATTCAAGATATAAGGCAAAATCACTGAACCATGTAATATAGGTCACAATGACCTAGATATAGTAAGTGGTCATTCATTGGGTCACATGGAACTAATATCCCAGGTGTGACATTTATCCAACAAATAGTATTCAAGATATAAGGCAAAATCACTGAACCATGAAATATAGGTCACAATGACCTAGATATAGTAAGTGGTCATTCATTGGGTCACATGGAACTAATATCCCAGGTGTGACATTTATCCAACAAATAGTATTCAAGATATAAGGCAAAATCACTGAACCATGAAATATAGGTCACAATGACCTAGATATAGTAAGTGGTCATTCATTGGGTCACATGGAAGTAATATCCCAGGTGTGACATTTATCCAACAAATAGTATTCAAGCTATAAGGCAAAATCACTGAACCATGAAATATAGGTCACAATGACCTAGATATAGTAAGTGGTCATTCATTGGGTCACATGGAAGTAATATCCCAGGTGTGACATTTATCCAACAAATAGTATTCAAGATATAAGGCAAAATCACTGGACCGTGAAATCTAGGTGACCTTGACCGTAAAATGTAGGTCACCATGACCTTCACTCTCTTACACTTAAACTGATGTCACATAGTTAGCTGATGTATAACCAGTTGTGTCTATAACCTGTAGGCATATAAGATTTTACAAATGTGTCCTAGATTTTGACCCCTAGCCCCACCCCAAGGCCCACCCTGAGGTATGAACCCAGGGGTATGTTCTTTTGGAATCTCAGAAGACTCGTCCAGGTACCCAAATTCTAAATATGAATGCTCTATGAGGAGTGAAAGTCAAGATATAAGAATTTGAAAAACTTTAACACAGTATTACAAAGGTGTCCTAGATTCTGACCCCTAGCCCCACCCAGGGGCATGAACCCAGGGGTTTATTCTCTTGGAATCTCAGAAGACCCTCCAAGGTACCTAAGTTCCAAATTTGATGCCTCTGTGAGGAGTGACTGTTGAGATATAAGCATTTGAAAAACTTTAACACAGTGTGACGGGAACGGGAACGCAAACGCAAACGCAAACACAAACGCAAACGTGGACGACCGGGGTGACTACAATAGCTCTCCTTGTACTTCGTACAGGCGAGCTAAAAACTGCAGAATGGAGTCAGAGTGTCATTCTTGAATGTGATATGCCTAATCAATGTCCTATACATACTGGTGAAGTATCATGAAAATATCTTAACATGTTTTAAAGTTATGGTTCGCACAAAATTTTTACAATTCTGGAGACAAAGGGGAGATAACTCATGGACCAAGTCAGTTAGAGTTGTCTTTCTTGTACCTGACACCCTACCAAATGCCCTATACAACCTGACAGTTTCCTGAAAATAGCTCAAAGGGTAGTTAGGAGTTTTTGATTGATTGTGTTGGGGTTTAACGACACGTCAACCCTTGAGAGTCATTTTGTGTCGTCTCCCAGAGAAAGGGAGAAAAGAGATAGAAGAGAGAGTAGAGGAGATGAAAGAGAGGGACAGGGAAGAAAGAGGAACAGGAATGAAAGTGAAGAAACAGAAGAAATAAAAACATTCCCCCTCTACCCTTACCCACTACAAGGATAGCAGGCCTTGCCCAACTGTAAGCCAATATCAGTTGGACGCCCCAGTGATGTAAGATACACAGCACCTTTGCACCACCCGACCACCCCCTAGTTAGGAGTTATGAGGTGCACAATAATGCATTTATGGACAGATGGATGGATGGACAGATGGATTCCATGCTGATAGCTACATCCCCTAAACCTCTCGGTAGGAGGATAATGAAATTCAACAAAAGGTCTTGATGGTATAGCTAGATAAACTTAGATGCAATTTTTTTTTTACTTTTATATGAAATTTCTAAGTCTGTGACCTTGACCGGGATGAGGATGATGCTGAGTAAAACTCTAGACCTATATCTACCAACATGTCAAATATAAATGGAATTCTTCAAATGGTCTAGATGGTATAGCTATATAAACTTAAACACAAAAAACTGACTTTTTTATGAAAATTCTGTGACCTTGACCCCAAGGTCACCCCCAGGGTGGGGATGGTGCTGATAAAAACTTTAGACCTATATCTACCATCATGCTAAATATGAATGAAATCCATCAAAGGGTCTTCAAAATATGAGGTCTTATAAAATTTAACGCAAAAACTTTGACCCTAAGACAAAAATAAAGTATGAACAAATAATACTTCAACGGACTGATGGACAGATTAACAGATTCCTTGCTGATAGCTATATCCACTCAACCTTTCAGTTAGGGGATAATATAATTTAATAAAAGGTCTTGATGATATGGCTATATAAACTTAAACGCAAAAATTTTTCCTTTTATATGAAAATTCTAAGTTCGTGACATTGACCTCAGTCACATCCGGGGTGGGGATCATGCCGAGTAAAACACTAGTCCAATATCTACCAACATGTCAAATATAAATGAAATTCCTCAAGGGTCTTGATGATATAGCTATATAAACTTAAACACAAAAAACTTTGACTTTTTTACGAAAATTCTAAGTCCGTGACCTTGACCCCAAGGTCACCCCCGGGGTGGGGATGGTCCTGATAAAAATTTTAGACCTATATTTACCCTCATGCCATTATGAATGAAATCCATCAAAAGATCTTCAAAATATGAGGTCTTATAAACTTTAAGGCAAAAACTTTGACCCTGTGACAGATGAACGAACGAACGAACTGACAAACGGACAAATGGAAAAGTGAAAACTATATACCCCTACATACTTCGTATGTCGGGGGTATAAAAATCCAAAAAGAATTATGTATTCATAGAGATTTAATAATGGCAACCTTTCCTTGCAAATCTAATAAAAGAAAAAAAAAAAAAAGAAAATCAATATCTTGCCCATATGACCAAAACTTTAGTTATTTGCAAAAAATATACCTATTATAAAATAAAATTTGCACACTATTACCTCTAAACAATATGCTGCGAAAAGTTTACAAAAACTTTCAAAGGGGCATAAATCTGCAAATATTTGGTGCACTGTAACCTCGAAATAATATGTGCTGCTCCACATCATCGTGTAACTATTCATGAAGTTCCAGCTTGATCGGATGTAAACTACAGAAGGATTTAGCCGGAAACAAAAAATTAATAGAAATTAATAGAAATTTTCAAAGGAGTTTAACTCTGCTAATTTTTGGTGGACTGTAACCTTGAAACAATATGCGCTACTCCACATCATGGTCTAACTACAAATAAAATTTCAGCTTGATAGGATGTAAAGTGTAGGAGGATTTAGCCGGAAACGTTTACTGAAATTTTCAAAGGGGCATAACTCTGCTAATATTTGGTGGACTGTAACCGCGAAAACATATGCACTGCACCACATCAAGGTTTAACTGTACATGAAGTTTCAGCTTGATAGGATGTAAACTGTAGGAGTTAGCCGGAAACGAAAAGTCAACTGAAATTTTCAAAGGGGCATAACTCTGCTAATATTTGGTGGACTGTAACCTCGAAACAATATGCCCTGCTCCACATCATGGTCTAACTATATATGAAGTTTCAGCTTGATTGGATGTAAAATGTAGGAGGAGTTAACCGGAAATGAAAAGTTTACAGAAATTTACTAAGGGGCATAACTCTGCAAACATTTGGTGGACTGTAACCCTGGAAAAGTATGCACTGTGCCACATCATGGTCTAACTATAAACCAAGTTTCAGCTTGGATGTAAACTGTAGGAGGAGCTAGCCGGAAACGAAAAAGTATATGGACGGACGGACGCCATACCCCGTAACATAATACGTCCTGTCTTTCAAACAGGCGTATAAAAACTGGCATGTGGGTTTCAGAGAAGTCATTTAAAAATAAGAACAGATGATGTACAGATATATGGAAAGTGATCATTAAAGCTTATTCTTCAGCTCAGGTGAGCTAAAATATTTTGCTATAAAAATTCTCAAAAAAAAAAAAAAAAAAAAATAGTTTACTATAGAAATTGCACAGATCAGAACAATTTTGGCCATAAATTTAATTTTAAGGTAAATATTTCAAAACAAAGACAGAATTGTTTGTATTTGTGTTAAGGTTTTACAGCCCAGTCAACCCACTGGGGTCATGCTGTGCATGGTCAGTTTACCTAATCACACTTTTACTGGGCAGACTTTATCCTCTAAGTGGTTAACCTGTTTTGTGCACATTCTTTTGCCAGAATAAAAAAGACAGACCATGAAGGATACTGTAAACCACAACTAATTTTTTCTTCACTTAGAATGAAATGCCAAGCAAAACAAGTCTCATAAGTAATGACAAAAGCAGAGCTGTGGAAATACCATGCCCAACTTATCCAACTTGTCCCATTTCCCAGAGGACAAGTAAGAAATTTCAATTTACTTGTCCTGGAAAAGTAATTCATAGCTCTGGCTAGATAGAGTATCAAGATAATAAAAAATATATTTTTCTTATTTCTCTAAGAATACATATGTTGTGGATACTCATTAAAAGCACCTTGGTGAGGCGCTTCTAATGAGTACCCACACCACAACAACCACATTTAATAAATGAATACGTAATTTGACTCCTGAAGTTAGAGATATACTGAAAAACATTGTGGAAAAGAGAGCAATTTCTCCCCTTTCCCACAATGTTGTGTTACCTGTTGTTAGATTTCCATGTAAAAACAGGGCCCAGATTTTCACTTCCAGATAAGCGATTATTCGAGACAAGCGAGGCTGAGATAACAAGAGTCGAATGATTAACACACAGCTCCAGATCAGGGGTCATCTGAGAGCTTTCAAATAGGGAGAAGTTTTGCAACAATTTCAGGATTTCAGGGAGAAGTTTTGTTCCAAATTTTGAATTTACTTATATATTCTTTACATTTTCACCTTCCTCAGCTCAAGAGAGGGAGGTCAGCCAGCTTAGGGAGACTTTTTCTCCAAAATCAGCCTCTAGGATGACCCCTATAGATTAGAGTGGATATCTACAAAATATTTTGCTTATTTCTCAAAGAAAACATATGGTGTGGGTAATCCTTCGAAACACGTCACCTTGGCTCTTCCAATGAGTACCCACAAAATATGTTTTAAGGAAAAAAAAGAACAATATCAATACTTTTTGGATGAAATTAAATGTCCTATCAGGAGCTATGTAACACGTAGCTATGTTTGAAATATACGAAAAAAAAAAAAATAAATAAATAAATAACTTACAGCAGATGAAGCAGTTTTATCTGACTTTTTTGGTGCACTGCCTTTGGTTGGTTTTATCACATCTTGACTGTACTCTGCCAAAATAATATAAATAAGCTGTAAGAATTTAAATAATGAATAGCAACACAGAAACACTCCAGATAAGACATTCTGGAGATAAAACCCTCAACAAAAATGGGTCACATCTAGTGTTGGGAATCGGCCAGAATTTCATAATCAATCATCACTGATTAATAATCGACTTGTAGAAAATATATTCATTCTTAATTTAGACCTCTTCCAATTACTAATTCATAGCTACTGATCCATAATAGGGGTAACCAGATAATATTTCTCCATGAAAACATTAGAAGCATCTCCACCGGCACTTCTGCTGAGTACCTGTAACATATGTTTTCATGGAGAAATAATAAAAATATCATAGTTTTCAGTTGAATCAAGTGACTTAATCAAATTTCTACCCTTTACTGACCACAAATCTAGAATAAATCAAACAGACAGCTTTGAATTTCATTTCTTTACAACTTGCCTATAAAAATAAAAAGTTCTAAAAGGAGAATTTTCTAATTAGTCTACTACCAAAAATCTCTCCGATCATCAGTCACAAGAAGCAAAAGTCACTGATGATCGATTTAAACGGATCATCAGTGGCAACACTAGTCACATCATGAGAAAATGACCATAGTTTTATATTTGTTTGTTTGTGTTGAGGTTTTAAGGCCCAGTAAACCAAACAGGGCCATGTCAAGCGCAGTCAGTTTGCCTAACCTGTAACCACACTTTTATCGGGCAGGCTCAAGTCCTCTGGTTAACCAATATTTCGCACACATTCCCCAGAAACTGACAACTGCCTTTTTTGAATCAGAGGAAAGGAGAGAATAACTGTAGAAAATGTTTTATGATCAATCTCCATGAAAGAATGTTGCCAAGCCGACAGGGGTTGAACCCCCAAACCTTCTATCACCAATCAGACCCACATCCAACTGAGCCACAGAGGCAGGCCCATAGTTCTAGATAAGACGGTAAATATTTTTCTTATTCTTCCACAAAAAGTATGTTGCTGTTACACATTAGAAACATCTCATCAAGACACTTCTAATGAGTTCCCACGACAAAAGTTTCATGGAGAAATAAAAAAAAGGAAAATATCAATACTTTATGGTTGAAAAAAATTCAGACAGTAAAAAAACAACAAAAAAAACACTTTATCTGGAGCTATGACATGCTGCCAGCAAAAACAGATCTACCGTATTCGACCTAATTACCGCACATACTCCTATAAGCGCACAGTCAAGCGATTTCGTAGTCTTAAGATTACAGGCAGTGTACTTTTTTGTCTACTTCTTTATAAAGGCATAAGTTATGGGTACTCATTTGAATTGCATCGACTTGTCGATGCAATTCAAATGAATACCCACAACAAATGCGTTTATAAAGAAAATCAGAAAAATTGCACAATCAATATCAAATAAGTCCTTTTCTGATCTTTTTTTTTTTTTATAGTGTAACCTTAGCAGGTATATATTTTAACACGAATGAGTGTTCCCAGTAAAAATTGAAAAACCGTAGCGCACAGTGCGGTAATTAGGTTGAATACGGTAAATACATTTATGGACAGTCTTATCAGTTTTCACTAGACAATTTAAAGATCTGGAAAATTCCACTCACCCGCCCACTTTGATAAATGTCCTTTGAGAAAGGACAAAATAAAGTTTTGTACTTATAGTTTATCAACCCTTTCATTCCCGAGTTTCTAAAGTGGACTCATCCATCCTAGAAATTGGACACATTCACTGTTGCTAGTAGAGGTTTTATCAAACATATCAAAACTTTTTGGGTTGGCAAGTTCTATCCTGATAGGCATACTTTCTTTCTATATTTCCTTTTCCTTTATGTGGACCTTATACACTTTGTAGATTTTCCACCATTTTGTACCAGGGAGACAACCTTTTAGTGACTTCCTGTTTGCTTTCCTGCACTACAAGCCCCTTCTGAAAAGAATTCTACTCTAGAAAGAAAGAATTCGCTCCGACCTTTTCCGAAGGGAGGCTAGACAAGTCTACAAGGTTACCTCCCCTAAGGAAACAAACCTTCTTTCAACTGTTTGATATATTTGGCAAGCTGGAGTTGAATCTGAGGTGTTCCAATTTTCCTCATCACTTCCTTGATTTTATGAGCATCATCTGTACTTTTATCTACTGATACATTCACCTGAAACAGGGACAGCCCAGCTCATTACAATAACTTCTGTTAAGTCTTCTACCACACAACTCCAGATAAGAGGGGGGAATCACATAATATTTTTCTTATTTTCCACAAAAACAAATGTTGTTGGTACTCATCAGAAGTGCCCCTGTGAGGTGCTTCTAATGAGTACCCACATATGTTTATGTGGCGAAATAAGAAAATACCAATATAATGTTTTTGTTTATGTTGAGGTTTTAGGGCCCAGTTAACCCAATTGGATCATGTCGAGCACAGTGAGTTAACCTAACCACACTTTCACTGGGCAGGCCTAGTCATCTAAGCGGCAAACCAGTAGTATGCACATTCTTTCGCCAGAAGGGAGAGAAGCGGCAAACCAGTAGTATGCACATTCTTTCGCCAGAAGGGAGAGAATGACTGTAGTAAAAATTTCATGATCAAATCTCCACGAAAGAATCTTGCCGACTGGCGGGGATCAAACCTGCAACCTCCTGATCACCAGTCGGACGCGCATCCAAATGAACCACCAAGGCTGGCTCATCTAACCAGTACCAACAACATATGTTTATGTGGAGAAATAAGAAAATACCAAAGCAATGTATTTTTCTGTTGAAACAAGAAAAATGCCTAACGGCATTATGGATGGGTTTTTAAAAAGGTTAACCATAAGGTTAACCTGGGACGATATTTGGGATAATAATGGCAATATAGTTAATATATATACACTTTCAAAGGGTTGGCCTATGACATAATGTGAGAGCACCAAAAGACCTCCAGAAACATCATTTAGTTTTCAGTTGTCCAAAATGGGAGGGAATGTACTCCATCATAAACCTTCTTTGTCCGTACTCAAGGCAAATCAGTGAAAAAATTCTTCAAAATCAGTGTCAAATTTTACCACCTTCAGCTTTTCTGATGTTTTGTTTTTTTCTGTCTCACCCCTATCCAATCAAACAGGATCCTGTGCTAACCACGCAAATTGTAATTAACAACTTCCAGTGATAAATGTACACAGATGGCAGACGTATCATCACAAGTTGTCAAATCTTTCTGGCAATGGCCACATGTGGCGCTAGTCTCTTGGAGTTTTCTTTCTTCATTAAATGTGTGAAGCAGACTCACTATCGCATGACAGTCATATGATCACGATTATTACTCTAATAGTAAGCCAGTCCATTGATACAAAATGTGCAAGTGCAAAGTAAATCTATGGAAAATGAGGGAAATGATATGTGCTTGAGTAAGAATACCCCTTCCAAAGACTCAGATCTGAAACCTTCATAGCAGGATAAGGGTAAAATGAAAGAAATCAGGTTTCAACCCAGGACCTGCTGAACCCGGATATGCCCTGCCTTTGCAAACAGTGTAGATCCAGATCTGAAAGCCAGCTGATCTGGATCTTCACTGTTTGTCATTATGTGAATTTGTATAACAAAACCTGGATCAAGTAATCTGATTGGCTGAAAATTAGAAATGGGCATGGCATAGTAATTTATTCAGCATGATAAAGGTTAAGGTGTCAACAAAATATTTAAATGATTACAGTGTGTATAGCCACTTACATCAACTTCATCTGGTTCATTTTCTTCACTCAGATTTGGAATCTCAAACTTTCCCTTGTACTTCTTATCTCCTTCCTTCAATTTACCTGCAAAAATGTTTGAAATCAGTACAAACACAAATCTAGATACACCACTTTTTTCAACCAAAAAGTGTTCATACCGTATTCGACCTAATTACCGCACATGCTCCTATAAGCGCACATTCAAGCAATTCCGTAGTCTGCACATTACAGCCAGTGTAATTTTTGTCTACTTCTTCATATGGGCATATGTTGTGGGTACCCATTTGAATTGCATCGACTTGTCGATGCAATTCAAATGAGTATCCACAACATATGCTTTATAAAGAAAATTAAAAAAAAAAACATACAAAAACATCGCATAAGCATTATTTTATAAGTCTTTTCACAGTTTTTTAAAAGTGTACCTTTAGTATAGATAGATACATATTTTACCACAAGTTTTCCCAACATTTTTTAAAAACCTATGCGCACAGTGCGGTAATTAGGTTGAATACGGTATTCTTCTTATTTCTCCACAGAAACTTAAGTTGTGGGTACTCATAAGAAGCACCTTGGTACCCACAACATATGTTTTGTGGAGAAATCAGATGTTTACCTGGTACTCTCTCTTATCTAGAGCTATGATAAACTTATTCGCCTTTAACCCTTAAAACGCCAAGAAAACCTGCATCTGAAAATGTTGGCTGTTTATGTCGTCTGCTGAATATTCTTGCAAACTTTTCAAACCTGTTTTTGCATAAAGGCAAACAATGTGGGACCAGATCAGACTGCTCCTAAAGAAGCAGTCTGATCTGGGTCCACACTGTTTGCAGAAATTACTTTTAAAATCATAAGCAGATGACAAAGCAGATGACAACTGTTGTGATTGGCAGTTTAAGGGTTAATGCACTATTCAATACTGTAGCAGAAGATACTGTACTCCAGAGCACTAACATAATAACTGATGTCACAAATATAAATTTAGCAGAAACAATATCAAACATTTTCTTCAATGACTCTCATTTTATATTGATTACTCTCCTTTTCTTCCTCTTTTTTCTTGCCTAAAATAATCAGCACTCACCATAACAATAAACATGCATACACAAGGAACATACTCACAGACTTTTTCTTTAATAAGAATTTTGATAATATAATGTATATATGTCATGTAAAACCAAACTTATTTGTATTTATGTAAATTAAACAATGAACATACTGAAAGGAAAAAGCAGATCAAACCATAGGTCCTGATAAGAGTGGGTATCAGGTAAATATTTTTCTTATTTCTTCATGAAAACATAATAATGTTGTGGGTACTCATTAGAAGCGCCTTGGTGAGGCACTTTTAATGAGTACCCACAACATATGATTTTGTGGAGAAATTAAAAAAAATCAATACTTTTGGACAGAAAAAAGCATCTTATCAAGAGCTATGCAAACAATAAACATGTTGGAAAATAAAGAGCATGATGACCTGAGCAGTTTGGTGAAAAAAATTATGAAAATCAGTTGATAAATAAAAAAGTTATTGGATATTAAATTCTAGAAAATGCTGTCATTTTTTGTGAGATACAAAATGTAGTGACATCATAACCATGCAATAAAATATGCAAAAATTGAATAAATCACATTTGAAATAATATTCTGTTGTTGTATAACTGTAAATGTGTTCATTTGCATATAAACTGTCAACTAGTGCACATAAGCAGAATATTCCCGTCAACAGATTATTTTTATTTGTATCTTAAAAAAATTAAATACCTAATTAAATATTCAAAATGGTAGCACCAATGCTCATGGTTATATAAAATATAATATCGTTCTTATTTCTTAACCAATTTTAATCAAATCTGCGCCAAATTTCTTGTTTTCTAAAGCTGGATACTTTGACATACATTGCATTTAGTGGGCATTTCCCTTTCAATACCAGTACCTTCATTTTCATACGTAATTTACACTATATATATTATATATATATATATATATATTTTTTTTTTTTTTTAAACTTTAGAATACTCACCAGACCACTCTCCCTTGATTACCCATTCATAAAAGAAGATTAATTTGGCTTTTCTGTTGTTAGCAGTTGCCTCCCCTTCGATACTTGTTAACTCTTTGATTTCACAGAATACTGCAAGACAATTTAATAGTTACTATAATAAACTTAAGTATTGGGACAGACAGGACTGAGCAAACAGTGCAGACCAAGATCAGATGCCGCAGAATGTGGTATCTGATCAGGGTCTACACTGTTTGCCATTTGTCAAAACTACATCAACAGGTAGTGGAACAGACTTTTACAAACCATGTGGCAAGTATGGTAAGAAGTTAAGGTATCCCAATATTTTAGAGTAAATACATTAGCTCCAGATAAGGTGCTTTTTTCAATCAAACGGTACTGATATTTTTCTTATTTCTCCACACAAAATGTTGTGGTACTCATTATAAGCGACTAGCAGAGGCGCTTCTAATGAGTACCTACGTTTTCATAGAGAAATAAGAAAAATATTTATTTCATTTATTCATTTATTTATTTACATCTCATTTCTGTACCTGTACATACGTTATATGTTCAAAAAAATATATAATACATTTTACATCTTGTGCAGAACAATTCTTTAAGAATTATGAGACAAGTTTGTATTAAAAGCACTTTGCATAGAAACAAGCACATCTGAAATTAAAAACTGGACATCATGTTAATACAGCATTTCCTGAAACTTTGTGTAAAAGAGCTATAAGAGTGATAAAAGTTCTTAAAATTAGTCAATTGTAGAGAAAAGTTCTTCTCCTTTCAAGAATTTCAAAGCAGTCACTAAATCTAATAATACTTAAAATGTTGTTACCTAATATCACAGACAATGCTTCAGTATTACTTTTGTGATCAAAATCCGGTAAGTGTCCCCTTATGACTGAAAATAACTATCTTGTGCTATGACTCCCAAGCCATTATTCTGGATAAAACTTTTGTTTCAACCTATTCATAGTTCTAAATAAGGCACTTTTTTTCCCAAACAAATTTTTTACTTTTTTTTCTTATTTCTTTACAAAAGCATATGTTGTGGGCACTCATTAGAAGCAGCATTGAGAAATAAGAAAAATATTTACCCGATATCCACTATCATATAGAGCTATGCAGAAGTGATTTGGCAAGGCACTCCTAATGAGTACTCACAATATTTTATTTGTGGAGAAATAAGAAAAGTATCTTCATTTGTCTATGCCCACAGGAGCAGACTATCTTAGCGTTTGCCACTGCTCAAAAAGCACTTTATGAAACGTCATGAATTGGTGCAATGCTATTTTCCATGGACTGCGCAACTGATTATAATTTCACTGTGTGTGCTATTAAAGTACAGACCAAGCTTTTTATGAAAGCTAATACTTGTTTTATCTAGCCCTATGTCAAGCATGCTGAGTCGATTAATTGATGTTTGTATGATGAACCTTTCTCTAGGGATACCCGAAAATATTCGGCTGCGCGTGCAAAATGTTGACTACTGAATCTGAAAATTTTCGGTCTAGGGAATATCAAGGCTGCATTATATTTTCTAAAACGTCCTGGCAGCCTTATCAGTTCCAAATCCTAACAAATACACAAAGACTGCATGAGAAATAAAATAAATAATATATCCAGAGCACCATTTTAGCAATTTTTTTTTTTATTAAACAAAGACAAGAAGCACTAATGAACTGAAATTAGATGAGCGGATTTTCCTTCGCTAGTAAAAGGTAAATTCAAAACCAGAAACAAACATAAAAAAAAAAGCGTTGACACAAATTATCTTTGGAAGAAAATAACGGAAGTATATGAAATCATTTTCTTTTTTTAATATTCAGGTCTTAAAGTCTTGAATTATTTTTTTGCTAGGAAACACGGGTGCCATCTGAAAACACCTCAAAACTTCCGGAAGTTATCGAGTGAAATTCTATGAATAATTAACAATCACAGACTGCAAACAGAAATCTATTCGAATTTAGAAACTTATGTTTGTCTTTCCTATGATGCTATGACAACAAAAGCAATTTTTCAAATGAAAAGAAAACATTTTTCAACAAAATTCTGGGAAAACCTGTTTCTAAATGCGTAGCCTCGTTCCGGTTGCGCTGTTTACGGAAAAGACGCAAAGTAAGTCTAAATTTAGGTGATTTGCGATGGTTTGCTTGCTTTTCTCTGTGAATGAATGTATTGCTGTTGGTACTTCATCGAGAGCTGCCTTTTATTTGTTTGCTGTTGCATGAGTCTGCGCCGTTTTCCCTCAATTTTGTGAAGGACGCATCTCGAACGCTCATGTTGATAAGCTTCAATCCAAACAATTATTTCATTATATACATGTCTGCGAAGTAATTTCAGCATAGTTTATTTTAAAGAAAATATGATTTGGTCCTTTTCGCTCATATTTTCTTTTCTTTTTTCTTTTTCTGGGCTTTAAAGCGAATACAAAGTTGTACCAATATTGATGCTTTCTCTAAGGTCCGACATACTGTACAAGTACAGGCTTTCCAAAACGATGCGATCAAATTTTAAGAGAGAAGGATGTTTTTAAAACACATTTGAAAGAAGTATAGATCATGATGATTTGGTGTGCCACTGAAATAAGAGCCTATGTTCAGCTAAACAAAGGGCAGATTGCAGCAGCACGGAAAAAGTGGGACTTCCTAGATTTTCTTGCGGGACTTCCAAATTTGAGGGGTAGGAAGCCTGGGACTTCCAGAGTCTGAAAGTTAATGAAAGCCCTGCCCTACCCTATGGTGGCACTCAATTCATGAGAATTTTTTTTTTCAACCAAAAGTCTTGACACTTTTTCTTTTTCTCCATGACAACATGTGTACTCATTAGAAGCACCTCACTGAGGTGCTTCTAATGAGCACCCACATTTTCGTGGAGAAATAAGAAAAAAATATTTACCCAATACCTCTCTTATCTAGAGCTATGATACAGTTTGACATAGGCCTAGATAAGAGAGGGTATCAGGTTAATATTTTTCTTATTTCTCCATGAAAACATATGTTGTGGGCACTCATTAGAAGCGCCTCAGTGAGTGCTTCTAATGAGTACCACAACATAATATTTTTCTTATTTCTCCATGAAAACATATGTTGTGGGCACTCATCAGAAGCAGCTCAGTGAGGTGCTTCTAATGAGTACCACAACATATGTTTTCATGAAGAAATAAGAAAAATATTAATACTTTTGGATTGAAAAAAGCGCCTTAACTAGAGCTATGGTTTGAGGCGAAAAATGCACTAACATCATCGCTCTAGATACCACACCAAAACAATAAGAGCTGTCACAGGTCATGGTAGCTCGTCTGAATCGTGCTTTGCCTCTAAAACTTTAACCAAAACACTTTAACATACTTTTTTTTCTAAGTCAGAGACCTTGACCTCTTCTTACTTTTAATAGTAAACCCTGTTATTGAACAAATTCAAACACTTAGTGCAAACAGTTGTCTCCCTTTGCAAAATGGCAGTTTCCGCCATTTACGTTAAACACAAACTGTAAGAAAACACTCACCATCACTATTTTCTATGATTAATCCATTAAGCAGTTCTTTGAGTTTATCTTTTGACCAGGCTGTTGCATTCTTTTCTGTCCTGTAACAAAACAGTTATGGAATAATTATGAACATGTTTCCTCTCATGAATGTTGTTTTCTATCATTCTTACATGTATGTACAAGGTAGTCTAGACTCTAGTTATTCCACAATGTTCTTTCACAACATACATGTATATAAAGCAACATCTACATTGTAGCATTAAGCTGTCATACTTGACAATTCTTTACTTTAGTGGTGCGCTAGAAGAACTAAACATAGCTCTTGATAAGGAGCTTTTTTCAACTTAAAAGTATCTTCATTTTTCTTATTTCTCATTAAAGGGTCACACGAATCACCGAAATACCGGAATACTACCGAAATACCGGAATACCCGTGAAAAATATAGGTATACCTGTGAAAGATACCTATTAAAGACACCAATATTGGCTTTAATTAATTATTTAATATTATGTCAACCTAAAGGAAAAGGGATAATACTTTAACCACAAATAATTTGCAAATTGTCTTTGAAGTGTTTTTTTTTATTTGAAAACATTGTTGATAGTCCGCTAAATCAGAGCCGGAATACCCGTGAAAAACGTGAATTACCTACACATCAAACGCAAAGTACATACAGTACAGCTCAGGTAAAAGAACCCCCCCACCCCACCCCACAAAAAAAAGAACTCTATACCCAAAATATCGGCGTTTTGCGGACTTCCCAAAAACACTGGGAATCAAACCGAGTAAACGTAATATTCAACGGACAACACTCGCAAGTCCGCGCAAAGTATGCGTTATGCAAAGTTGTGCGAAGTTACTAGGAATCGTAATATTGTACCCGGAGACAATATTTCTGCGAAGTTATGCGAAATTCCTCGGCGTAATTTGACTAAATACCTGTCCATTTTTTTATTTATTTAATAAATAAATTTATTTAGATATATCTTTAATAAATATATTTATTTATTTATATATTTATTTATCTACCATTTTGTACAGTCTGCGCCAAGGTTAGATCGCCCACGCTCATGCGGATGCGTAGGTTGATCTGAGTCGCTGGTAGCAAAGGTCTTATTATCCCAAAAGTGTTTTCCAAATTTCCGCATTCCGATCCACCTAAATTAGGTTCCCTTGTTTTCTTAAAATATTAACCAATGCTGCCTTGTTCCCTGACTATATTTGGGTACTCCCTAGGTCCAAAGAAAACTCCGGTAGCCCCATTCAGTGTTCGAGCACGTAACATGGGCCTCAACAAAGCGCCATATGAAAAAGTACCGGATTCTTTGGCTTAGTCTACTCCAGCCACATAAGTGGGTCCGGCATGGTCATTTTTACTTAATATGCCGTAGAAAACAAAACAAACACATGAAAATCACAAAAACCACAAAGAGAATCAAACATCTGCCCCCAGTCGACAAGATACGTATTTATAGTGGTATTCCTGTAACTGCCTTTTCCCATGCAACAACCGCACGCGCTCAATATAAATGACCTACTATGGTAAAAGACCGGGAAAGTCTCACTCGCGTGCAGCTACCGCACGTGTCAATATAAATTTACTTAAAGGGGTGCTTCTGCTATCAAAGAGGCATTGAATCAGTAAGACAGCCCATGTGAAAAGGGTGTCTGTCACACAAAAACACACTTTACGCACACAAGGTCAATAGAGATTAATGGCAATTCAAATGAGTGGGTGAGTTTTTACGTCCCAGTAACAGCTAGGTCATAAAGAAATGTGGACCTTGGTTTAACGTCCCATATGAAAGGCGGACGACAAAACGTACTATAGTACAATGTACGTGCGACCAGCAAAGACTCAGGTCAGTCTGTGCATCGACCCACTATATAAAGCAAGCTTCTTGGATAGCCCGGAGTGCGAAGAAGGTGCCTACTGTACGATCAGCGAAGGGTCTGATCAGAATGTCACACTGGTTATCCCAGCTATCGAAATTAAATACGATCAGCGAATGCTCTGGTCAGAATATGCAGTTGCGCAGATTGACCCGAGTCTTCGCTCGTCGCACAAGACGTTTTGTTAAACCCATAGATTGTAGGAGGTACATACG
Source organism: Anodontia alba (assembly GCA_964016985.1). Lineage (NCBI taxonomy): Eukaryota > Metazoa > Mollusca > Bivalvia > Lucinida > Lucinidae > Anodontia > Anodontia alba. The sequence continues at coordinate 50,675,526 of OZ024823.1, read as the reverse complement.
ATTAGCGAAGGCTCTGATCAGACTACTGATGTGCAGGCTCAGAGTGTGCAGGCTGATTCGTCTCTTCGTACAAGTTTTTTTGTCGGTTTTGCCATGCACAGACCCATGCGCGATTTGTTTGTGCAGACCATAACGCTTAACATTCTGGGTAAAGTTTTCAACAGACGACATTTTGAAATATTTTTCCATTCTTCCAAGGAAACAGGATTTGCATTTCATGCAAATTGTCTCCATTGTATGAAATGTCAAATCCTGTTTTCTTGGTAATAAAACAAATAACGATTTTTTTTCTTTTTTTGTCGTCTGCTGAATTAGCCCAGATAGTGGTTATTCGATACCCGTGAGCACCAAGTTTTGTGTCTTTGAGCAAGACACTTTATCCGCGTTTCTTAGTATTGGTTTCTACCCAGGAAGACTCTGCCTAGATTGTCCGCGAGGGCAATATGACAATATGGCCAAATAGCATTTTGAAGATGCTTTCCTGCCGATGCTAGTTTTATACATGCGTCTATTTTACTCGTCAAATAAATTACGGTCTTGGTTTTGCATATCGAATGTTGAAGACACAAAAACAGAACACTTTACATGGAAACGAAAGTTTTGAAGATTGCTCTATAAGCCAATAAAGATAATGTTATTAATGTATATATTGTAAGAGAATAACATAACAATATTCATTTGTATCCTGGTAAATGCGGGGTAACGTCCTCACACTGCAGGGTTTTTACTCTTTTAAGGGAGGTAACTCCAGAAACTTGTAACTGCCAATCTTGACCGTAGCAAATGTGTTTCATGATAAGTGGGGATCGAATCGCGGTTGATTCCCGCTGGTGCGATATAATTTTTCCAATAAAGTCAGTGCAAACAACTTATAGCTCGAAAGGAGACGTGCCATATTTATATGAGGGTAAAACGAGAGAGAGAGTTTGCAAAACTTGTCAGATTCTGGCTGGTCCATTTTAGGTACATCCAGCTATGAGATTTGGTTATTCCTAGAAAAATGGCTAAACTGTTTTTGGAAACAGTGAATACCTGACCAGACGCCGCATTCTATTATCTCAAAATGATTTTTTTTTTTTGTCGTTGTTGTTGAAAGAGACATAAGACACCAAGTCACGGTGATTTAAATGGACAGTCATATCCCTGGTCCAATCATCAACCGTCCAGGCCTCGATTCGAGTAGTGTATATACATTCCAGCGTGTCCATTTGTCTCCCTTGTCAAATGAAATGTATCCATACTTTAACCCTTGAAGCGCTTAGCATATTCAGCAGACGGCATTTACGTTTTTTTTTCCTTATTTTCCTGTGTAAATTTTTAAGCGTGACATTACATGTGAATCGTCTGCTGACGATTCAAAAGAAATGTTCATCCTAATTTTCATCGTAAAATACTAAGTTAGATCGGCATCTCCTCTAGAATTTTTAGCAGTGCTTCGGGGGTTCAAACTATTTTCTTGGCAGCAGCAGCGCGTGTAAAGTGAATATAGGAAGACTCAGGCGACCACACCCTTAATCCAAAACTAAAACTGGGTGATTAAGGTAAAACGTGTTGTATTCGGGGTAATATTTACACAGACTGATGCAACGATTCTCATATTTATAAAGGCATGCTGCTGGAACACATTATTTATATTAATATGTCTATATTATATTTAAAATAATATTCATACAAGCTCCATGGATGTAAGGATGACGTTACTCATCATGATTGCATTGGTTGTTTAATCTGCGTAAGTTTCAAACATGCGTAAATGATAAACTTTCGGTGTGTCGTGTTTGAGACTTACTACTGGCCATATATTTTTTTTATATACATCATACATAACTAAATCAATCGGATTAAATTATTCACTGAATTGACAAATGTTTTATACAAAAGGTCGTAGGTACTTTTCGTTTGAAGTGTAGGAAATTCACGTTTTTCATGGGTATTCCGGTCGTATTCCGGCTCTGATTTAGCGGACAATCAACAATGTTTTCAAATAATAATAATAATAATAATAAAAACAAACACTTTAAAGAGAATTTGCAAATTATTTGAGGTTAAAATATAATTCCTTTTCCATTAGGTTGGCATAATATTAATTAATTAATTAAAGCCAATATTGGTGTCTTTAATAAGTATCTTTCACGGGTTTACCTATATTTTTCACGGGTATTCCGGTATTTCGGTAGTATTCTGGTATTTCGGTGATTCGTGTGACCGCTCATTAAAAACATATGTTGTGAGTAATCATTAGAAGCGCCTTGGTGAGGCACTTCTAATGAGTACCTACAACATTTATGTTTTCATTGAGAAATCAGAAAACTGTTTACCTGATACCCTCCCTTATCTAGACCTATGACTAAAAGTAAAAAAATAGTATAGATAGAAGTAATTAGCCAGTCTTCTGAGAAATGTTTCAGAATGCATAAAAAGAAAATGAAGTACAGGAAAAGTTGTTCCCAGCCACTTTTATCCATCAAACTGAGACCAATCTGCCTTTCATGTGGGTATCTGGGCATAATGCCTGACGACACAGCTCCACACTTGTCACTTGGATGTATGTTCATGGCTAGGAGGAAAATCTCCATTTGAAAGGTAGGTCACACAGCTCCTTCTTGAAGGATGCCAAGGAGGGAGCCTCAGCTGCAGTTGCTGGTTATCTGTTCCATACTTGAATCATCCATGGAAAAAAGCCCAATTTGAAGCAATCAGTTGATGTAGAGTACTGCTGAAAATGGTTGAGCATGTGTGTGACATTGTTGGTGTTTTGGCACCCATTTGTTACAAATCGTGCAGTTCAGCGTTGTACCACCTCATTCTGGTACTTCTGATCCCAATGGTAGGTGCTCCAGATGGTACAACAGCAGTCAAGGTTGGATTTTACCATGAAGTATGCCTTGGTCTTGATTTCTCCGCTGGCTTGTCTGAGATTGTGTCAAAGAAAACCTAGCATTTTGTTTGCTTTCTTGGTGATCCAGCTAATGCGGTTCTTCCATTATGAGTTTGACTTTAAGTCCACCCTTAGGTACTTTGATATCTGTTTTTCTGCCATGTCATGCCTAAAAGTTGGTAACAGAAAGATTTTGGAGATCTAGCTCTGGAGAAACAGAGGATAGGTACATTTGAGTATTATGTGCATATAACCTCCACATAATACTCGAAAGAGGGTGATGGAGCATATCTAGAAAAAAAAACATACCGGACCATCCCAGAACACACTGGTATTTACCTGAACACACTAATTCACTAATATTTTTTATTTTCTAATTATCACTGCCTGACTGTATGAATTAATTGCTGTTTGTTTGTGTTAAGCATGTTGTCAAGGACAAATTAGACCTTAGTGTACATAGTTGAACTGCACTTCAGTGTTTTATATTAATTACAGTACAGGTATCACGATGGTTATATCGTTTGCGCTCATGCACGATCGCAAAAAAGATTAAATTCCATGCTATTCCCACGCTTATCCCACGCTAAATCCGCGCTCAGTTCGCGCTGGGATATCATGTAGCATGAAAACGATCACGCTTGCGCTACCTTCCACTCTTATCCAGGCTCACCTTATGCAAGCTCAGGTAAAAAATGCTCGAGTTATCTGAACGTAAAATTTTGAATATAAAAAAAGTGTTTGCACATTTCTCCTAACATACATGTACAACCAAATAGAATAATGATTTATAATTGACTTATTATGTTTAGTTCAGAATACAAATAAACTACAAAGTAATGTGTGATTTTGTAGTGTTTTAGTTGTAATTTTAATCTTCCCAACAGCGAAGCCCCAAAACAATCTGCATAATCTGGTCAGGGTCTTTGTTGTTTGCCTTACATATTCTACACGGCCCCTAGAAGAATCATAGCAGAATGTACAGATGCCGACAATCACATTTTCCCCCAAAGCTGACAAATTCTATATTCAGGCTGGCCCATTTTCCCGTGTCACTTTAGCAGCAGAAATGTCCCTTTTCAAACTATCTTTTGTTGTTTTTTTTACCAATTTATCATGCTTCTCTTCCTAAGTCAGAAATTCCTGCCTTTCACACATTATTTTCAAGGTTAGTACGTGCTGCTGCTGCCAAGAAAACTGCTTGAACCCCTGAAACGCTGCTGAAAATTTTAGAGCAGATGCCGATCTGTTTTCAGTATTTTACAGCAAAAAGGCTGAACTTTTCATGTGAATCGTCCAGCAAACGATTCACATGTAATGTCACGCCTTATTTGCCCCGTTATTTGCACTGGAAAATAAGAAAAAAAAATGAAAATGCCATCTGCTGAATGTGCTGAGCGCTTCAAGGATTAAGGGAGGCCTTAAGGAATATGGATACATTTCATTTGACATGGGAGACAGAAACGGACAGGCTGAAATGTATCTACACCTCTCAGATCGAGGCCTGGGCGGTTGATCATGATGACTGGACCAGGGTTAGGGCTGTCCATTGAAATCATCACTTAATGATGCTGGTGATTTGGTGTCTTATGTCTCTTTCAACATAAATTATTTAAGTCATATCAAGATTACAGAATGCAGGGTCTGATCAGGGTCTTCACTATTTGTAAAAACAGTTTAGCCATTTTTCTCTAGCAATACCTAAATCTCATAGCTGGATGCACCTAAAATGGATGAACAAGAATCTTGTAAGTTTTGCAAACTCTCTCTCTCTCTCTCTCTCTGGAATGCTCTCTCTCTCTCTCTCTATCTCTCTCTCTCTCTGGAATGCTCTTTCTCTTTATCTTCATGCAAATATGATATGCCTCCTTTCGAACTATAAGTTGTTAGCACTGATTTTATTGGACAGAATGTTATCGCACAGCACATGAGACCTGATCGCGGATTCGATCCCTAAAGATTGTAGCGATTTATCAGTAAACACACATGTATTTGCTATGGTCATTCGATCCTTCTACTGCTTCGCGATTGGCAGTTACAAGTTTCTGACGGAAGGGTGTTCTGTGTACTGGTTAACCGCTTATGTAATAAGCATGTCCCCTCTTCATCCCATTTCGCATTGTAAAGCAATTGCAGTTAGCTCCCGCTCCCTTTAAACAGTCAATTGCAGTTAGCTCCCTTAAAACAGTAAAACCTGCAGTGTGAGGACTTTACCCGGCATTTATCAGGGTACAAATAAATATTATGTTACGTTATTCTCTTACAGTATATACATTTAGAACATTATATTTAAAGGCTTATAGAGTACTCTTCAGAACTTTCGTTCTCATGTAAAATGTTCTGTTTTTGTGTCTTCAGCATCTGATATGCAAAACCAAGACTTCAATTTATTTAACGAGTGAAACAGATGCATATATAAACGTAGCATCGGCAGGGAAGTGTCTTCAAAATGATATATATTTGTCTAAATTGTCATATACTCTTGCGGACATTCTAGGCAGTCTTTCTTGGTAGAAACCAATACTAAGTTATAAAGATAAAGTGTCTTGCTCAAGGACACAACACTTGGTGCTCCCGGGTATCAAACACGCAACTTCTGGATTACCACTCTGTGCAATCTCAATAGACGACAAATTCGTTACTTTTTTTATTTCCCAGAAAACAAGATTTGACATTTCATGCAATACATGTAGAAAACAGGATTTGACATTTCATGCAATGGACACAATTTGCATGAAATGCCAAATTGAAGAATGAGAAAAATATTTCAAAATGCCTGTTGAAAATTTTACCTAGAGTGCTGCGTTAAGGTTTGCACAAACAATATGCGCATGAGTGTGTGTATGGCAAAACCAACAATAAAATTTGTATGAAGAATCAGATCAGCCTGCACACTCTGAGCCTGCACATCAGTAGTCTGATCAGAGCCTTCGCTAATCAGATGTACCTCCTGTAATCTCTGGGTGTAACAAAACGTCTTGTGTGACAAGCGAATACTCGGGTCAGTCTGCGCAACTGCACATTCTGATCAGAGCATTCGCTGATCGTATTTACCTTCAATAGCCGGGCTGTACAAAGCGGGATCAACAGTGCGACTGCAATAGCACATTCTGATCAGACCCTTCGATGATCGTACAGTATGCACCTTCTGTAGACTCTGGGCTATCCAAGAAGCTTGCTTTATATAGTGGGTCTATGCACAGACTGACCTGAGTCTTTGCTGGTCGTACATACATTGTAGTATTGTAAGTTTTGTCTGGCGCTGGCTCATATTCAATGTACGTACATTGTAAAAAAAAAAAAAGGTAAGAGAAAGTCCAGGGAGTGCCACAAACACAAACTGCAGCCCTTCGCAGACACTAAGAGGAAGAAGAAACTGACAAATCCAAACAAGCACAAATTGAACAAACGTACGAAAAGCAAATCATACTTCAGGCATGATAACCTTGTACCGACGTACATGGCCCAGTCAACACTATTTCGGTCTTGTCGAGCCCACACACATTTCTGGGGCAGGCTTATACATTAGCAGTTAATCATTGCAGCAGAAACTGACAACTGCCCTTCATTTCTTTCATATACTTTGACGAGTGAGCCAACTTTTGAGTCATGGCCCTTTGAACATTGAAAATATCATAGTGGTTTCTGTAATATATTTGTGTTCGCTTGAATCAAGATATTTTCTTGAAACTTTATTTATTAACAGAGTTATGACACTTGCTTGATGTTAGTGCAGTGGCGGGGCATGGTGCAATGTCTGCGGCCCATTTATTAGATATTTAACAGTATGACATATTAGGAAAAGGTGCCTCGGTGGTGTAGTGGTAAAGCTACTCGCCTTGTAACCCATGCAGGGGTCATGAGTTTGATCCCAGGCTACTTCAGTCTTTCATATGAGACTTTAACTAAGGCCCCATCTCTCCATGACCTAACTGTTAGTTGGCTGTAAAACACTCACTCACTCATTTGAACTGTCATTAGCTTCTGTGCTCCCCCACTCTCCCTTGTGTGTGTAAAGTGTGTTTTTATGTGACAGACACCCTTGGGCTGTCCTATTGATTCAGTGCCTCTTTGATAGCAGAAGCGACACTTTAAGTAAATTTATATTGACACCTGTGGTTGCTGCACCTGAGTAAGAATTCGCCGGTCTTTTACCATGGTACATCATTTATATTGAGCGTGTGTGGTTGTTGCACGAGAAAAGGTAATTACAGGAATACCAAACACAAATACGTAATCCATTGATTGGGGGCAGACCTTTGATTCTCTTTGTGATTTTTGTGTGTTCGTTTTGTTTTCTATGGCACATTACATGTAAGTAAAAATCGAGGGTTGAGCGCAAGACTATAGTAACTCAAACATATTTTTGAAACCCTTGTTTAGGGGCAACTTGGACCCCTTTGTAAACAATGCAAATTTAGGTGCCATTGCTCATACGAGCAATGGCACCTAAATTTTCATTGTTTACAGAAAGAAATGTTGTAATCTTCATAACACCTTCATGGTGAGGAGATTAGGTTTGGGGAAAAACAACCATCTGACTTATGCTAGTCTTGCGCTCAACCCTCGAAATGACCATGCCAGACACGCGTGGCCGGACCAGACTGAGCCACAGAATCCAGTAATTTTTCATATGGAGCTTCATTGAGGCCCATGTTACGTGCTCGAACAGTGAATGGGGCTACACAGTTTTCTGTGGGACAAGGGAACACCCAGTTATATTTAAGGATCAAACAAGGCAACAGTCACATGACTTACCGAAACCACCGAAATACCGGAATACCCGTGAAAAATATAGGAATACCTGTGAAAGACACCTTCTGAAGACACCAATACTGGCTTTAATTAAGAAACGCATACGTTCGGAGGATGATCTTGAAAAGCTCAGAGGCCAAAGAAGCTCATACAAACAGCGAAGACTGACTCGCAGGCTGATCTTAGTATTCACTGGTCGCACAGGTCTCATTGTCCTAAAAGTCTTTTCCAAACTGTCATGATTCCTGTCCCCCCAAATTAGTTTCATTCCCTTGTTCTCTGCGACGTCTAATCTGGGTCTGCACTGTTTGCATAGGCCTATCTGTCCCAATATTTAGGTTCGTTAAATTTTTAATATGTGCCACTTTTGTATGCATTTCTGACGAAAAGGCTCTATAAATTAAGTTTTGTTTCTCTCCCTAAGCGGTTTCCCGCCACGATTTCATGTGACATTACCGCTGCGAGCACATGGTTTCTTCATGCGGGGCAAGGGAAAGAATGTTGCTTTGTGACTGTTGCATTTTTTGGGTATTTTAATAATCATAATGTTCTCAATATATAGATAATGTAAAAGAATAACAGTGCTAATATCTATTTATACCCTGGTAAATGTGGGTAAGGCCCTCACTCTAGGTTTTACTGTTTAAAGGGAGCTAATTGCATATGCCTTGATAATGAACTTTATGAGTCGAACACAGCATTTTTTTTTATGAACCAGGGGCGGATCCAGGATGATTTCTGAAGGGGTTTGATTTGATCAAATTTCCGTACTTACTCTACATATTTGGACAGACATGCCTGAGCAAACAGTGTAGACCCAGATCAGACGACACAGAACACATTTAAAACTTCACTGAAACGGTGATGTATTTAACCAGAGATTTGTAATCTCTTAAAGAACTGAAGTTTACATGCCTGTTTGTCACCACAACCGACAAAATCTGACTGCTCTTGCATAGGAAGATGATCTGAGTATTCACTGGTCGCACGTCTTATGTCCTAAAAGTGTTTCCAAATTTCCATGTTCCCCCTCACTAGTTACATTCCCTCTTTCTCTGCGGCATCTGATTTGAGTCTACAGTTTGCATAGGCCTATCTGTCCCAATACTTAGGTTCTATTTTTAATACATGCCAGTTTCATACGCAGTTCTGACGAAGAAAAAAATTTGCTCTAAAATTTAATGAACATAAAAGTGTTTTTCTCTCTAAGCGGTATCCGCCACGATTTCTCATGACGTTACCGTTATGAGCGTGCGGTTTCTTCATGCGGGGCAAGGGAATGTGACTGTTGCATCTTCTGGGTATCTCCACTTGTATTTTTGCAATCTATACTGGAAATGCGTACGTCCCAGAATTGTGTGTCGTCTCCCGGTGGCGTATCATTGCAACATTGGTAAATATTTTAAGAGAACAAGGGAATGAACCTACTTTTTGGCGACACGACGTGCGGCGATTGGGAAAACTCATTTGGTACAATGAGACCTTTGCGACTAGTGCAGACTCAGATCAACTTACGCATCTGCATGAGAGTAGACAATATAACCTTCACGCTGACTGTAATGTATGATGGAAAAATAAATAAATAAAAATCAGACAGGTATTTTGTCAAATTACACCGAGGAATTCCGCATAACGTCGGACTGTATATGCTGGTTGCATATAAAAAAAACAAAAAAAACAAAAAACCACAAAAAAAACAAACAAACATTTTATTGCCTGATTGTGAAATACTTCCCCGACTGGACATTAATTAAGTTGAAGGGGAAACCCAATTTCCCCACGGACAATTTGTATTTGTCGCGTAGGCATTGAGATCACAAATAAGCCAAATGGTATAAAACAATTATGGAAGACACAGCTCAGGTTGCGCCAGACCACACATACATGTAGATAAGGTGCAATTTTATTTATTGTGCCTTGGTTTTTTGTCAACGGAATGAGAACTTCTGGATCAAAATCTACTGCAAAAGTACCGTGAATCGATCTTTTTTCTCAGGCTCACCTGTGATTGAAATATTTTACTGTTGTCATTAATCCTTTCCACGCTTGTCACACTCGTGCCAGTAATATGTTTCGTGCTATGATTACGTAACCTCGCGTTCCATTCCTCATGCTTCGCGCAAAACCCACGCTTGTTTTGCGCTAATGAGCAAAATTTTTTATCATGGAGCGCGAACGATATAACCATCGCGATACTTGTACTGTGGTGTGTTCTCGTCCAGTGGGTCTGAATGTATATTTTACAATAATCATAATGGGTCATTATTACAGAGCTGTTTAGTTAATATCAATGATGAATTAGATGAATTATAATTTTCTTATATCAAACTTAGTACCATTCGTAGCGTAGAGTATGACCTTATTTTTAAGGCCTCAAGATAACTTAGGTAAACAATGTAGATTCACTGAATAACACTGTAAGATAATTTGCTACCAGGCTAGGGATTTAGCTGTTATGTTCATGTTTTTACAAATTGTTATTAGTCACAGAGTGTATAAACTGACCACATATAACACCCAAAATATTGATTATAAGCAGTTACAAATATGTTAAGTGTGTTTCAGTAAATACCTGTGTGTTTCTAGTTTTTCTATGTACCGCGGAGGACATTTCTCTTTGAATTTTTGTCATGTTCTGCTTATTTTACCCCTCCTTCCAACAATCTGTATAAAATAATAAATTTCATATGTCCCCACTTTTATCAGAATTTGGGTTGGTTGGTTTTGAGTACTGAATGGCCCAGTTAACATTATTCAGAATCGGAATTTTTACTGGTGATACGTCTCATAACATTAGTTTACCAGGACCTGTGATATGGGAAGTTAGTCCCTAGCTCGCACCAGAGAGGTAAACCTAGCCATACCAGCCTCTGCACCTTCAGCAAAGGTAATAATCGAATCTGGAAGGGCATTCCAATCTGACACTATAAAGGTCATGTCGAGACAGTCAGTTTACCTAACCAACTTTATTATGATAAAGGGGAAACCCCCACTTTCCAAATCTCTTCCTCTTTATAAACAACTTTCCCTACTATCCATTTTTTAAGTTCCAGTGTTTCATAGTCATTTCAGTATTTCTGGTTGTTTTAGTAACTGTTAGATGTCAAGTCAGTCAGTTTACCTATTGTGTAACAAACTTTTCCTGGGCAGAATTACGACAAAGTAAAAGGGGAACCCCTACTTTCCAAATCTCTTCCTCAATGAAACCTCTGCAACCAGTGCAGTTGTTAACATGAATTGTTGATAACAAAGTTCACCCAAATGAATAATCCAAGTCTTCTCTGATGTTTTAGTGGCTTTTCTTTGTACTGATATTTGGTCACGGGTCAACTCGGCCTGTAACCAACTCGGCACCCGAGTCAACTCGGCCTGTTTTGTAAGTAACACAAACACATTATCGCAACACACTTGTTTGTTCAATTATTCACTTATTAATATATACTTTATGACTTTTATTCCTGCAAATGGGAAAATGAACTGTGTAATTAAAATCAATCATTCAAATGGAAAAAAGTTACTTTACCTGTTCTGCACAGAAGATGCTGCCAGCGTTCGCAAGCATCACAAGAGACTGCATGCTTACGCCCAGTGACAAACACCTTACACACAATACACAAAGCAGACATGGCGGTTATAAAATGCAAGTAACTATGACGACTCCAAATTGGGATCTGATACTGAATCCATTTACTCGGGCATTTTATACAGACTATGTCGGCGAATTAAAGAAAGTTTTTCAACAAACCATTGTTTTTGTGCGCTTTTGATTTAAGTTATTTTTAGGGACTAATTAAAGGAGTTACCAACTTAATTAGGGATGTAAGCAAATTGTAAGAAAACAAACATCTTTAATTATAACACATCAAAAGTAATTTGTTTTCCACCAAATTAATTGTTCTAATCAGTACTTTCACACTTACAGATTTGTTTGCACAACCGCTAAGGCATTAAAGATCTGAATTTTAATTGGTTGGTTAAGCACATGATTGGAATACCTTTGACAAGCCATTAATGATTCACGGCTGGATACTTCTAAGGTTGCTGAAAAATTCAGGTATGTAGTCAGTCTATCAAATTAACAGACAGACAGATAGACATACAGACGATACGTACAAACACCGGATTGGACCGGATCGGGCTCAATTACCGGATCGGACCGGAACGGACCCTATTTTGACTATTATTTTGATTTTTTTTTTGGATTTAATAATGTATTAGTTTTTTTAATTATGTATGTGATGCTATTTCATTAGCGGATTCAATACTATCACTCCGTCGCCACTTTGCCTCACTTGCAGCATCATTTACATATATCAGTCAATCACTATATTAATTTATCACTTGCAGCATCATTTCCATATATCAGTCAATCACTAATTTTAATCCCCAGCATTAATTAGAAGAAGAAGAAATAAAAAATAATATCATTCAATTAGAAGTGATATGTGTTTTGGATGACACTTGACAGATTGATTGATAAGCTTTTTGAACTTTGTGTTTGATTACTGGTAATGTGATTCTTGCTTTTACATTAAAATTTACCAACAAAATGTAAAAAAAAAAAAAAAAATAAAAAAAATAATAAGATAAAAATTCTGATATTTTTCATATTTCTAGAATTGGGGAACTTGTGAGAACCGCCTCAGCAAGGCAAGCCTAACGAGTACCAACAATCTATGTTTGTGAACAAAAATAACAAAAACGGTTCGGTGTTGGCCGATGGCGATACAACGTAACAACGTATCACTGTCGGTCCGACGTTGTCCCGCTGTTTGGTGCTGGCTTGTCATCCGAACCTAATGCAAATGCTACAGACTCCTAGCATAGCCTACAATAGCCGTTTGGCTATATATATATGGGTGGAGTTATGTTTGGTCCGGTTTTTTTTTATATTGGAATGGTGTGAGGTAAAAATAGTTTTGTATGCTGTAAACCTCTTTCAACTGTGCATAAAGAATAAAATATCGAAGAAAAAATGACCATAGCACAGAAAACCGGGTCCTATCCGGTAATTGAGCCCGATCCGGTCCGATCTGGTGTTTGTACGTACCCACATACAGATACACCCACCTTCTAGCCTAACCACTCTTCCCCCATACCTGGGCCCCCATACAGGCCGAGTTGACCCGGGCCGACTTGGGGCGGACTTGACCCGGATTCCTGATATTTGCCACTAACAAGTAAGTGGTAAATATCAAAATAACAAAAAAAAAATCCATTTAAACGTCAGAGAACTCAGACTACCAAATGAATACAATTTACAAACCAATGCCAGTTGTTTACGTTGGTCGCATCTGGGCGTTCTTCAACAATCCACCGCGGATCACCTTCTCCCCACTTTGCCATGTTGATGTTGAGATTAGTCTGAATTGTACAGTAGGTGTTTTCGGTACCTTGATTCAAAAAGTAAACTTGGTTTTGTTTACTGCAAAGGCAACGCACGTTTTCTCGAATTTACTCCGGAAATTTGCCGCTTACAACTTCAATAACTCAAAATTTATAATTAAAAAATCTCATATGAAATTTTAATATTAAAAAATCTGTGGTGAATTTTTTTTTTTTTTTTTTTTTTGCAATTAAATTTCTGCTAAGCTTGACAAAATATAAATTTATGAAGCGGCCTACCGCAAGCGAATCTGCGGTCATACTAAACGTCGAAAAGGATAAGTTGAATTTGTTGTACCGCGCGGAAAAAGACGGGATCAAAGAACGAAACCAAATTTTGCTGACCCAGGAAAAGCCCTTATCCATCTTGGAATTGAATGATTTTAGGCAGGCATATTAGTTATAGAGTCTTATTCAAAATGCATATCAAAATTTCAAATATTTTCCGCTATTAAGGAAATATTGCCAATTGAATAGGCCCATGGCGGCCGGAGAAAATACGTCTTTTTCCGAGATGTCCCGTCCAATAGAATAGAATGGAATAATTCGCCACTTAAGGACGCGCACGGGTATATATATATATATTTCTGCCACAAGATAGCTAGATAGCTATCGCAGTAATCAAAAACAATACCGCAATAATTTTAAGTTTTCTAAAAACTTTATCTTGTTAGTTTTAAGTTTCCTGGCAATATTATTGCGATAATTTAGAAATATTATCTTATTTATTTTGCGTTTGTGCTCAGAGGGGTTCCGGGTCAATTCGGCCCATAACAAAATCGGCCCATGATAAAATCGGCCCATGTCAAAATCGGCCCATAGCAATTTCGGCCCATAAATGATAATGAGGCTTGTGTAGGGCCACATATCAGCGGAAATACAAGAAGATGGTTAGTGAAAGTAATAATGAAAAAAAAAAAAAACAAAAACAAAAAAAAAAAAAAACAGAATGAATATTTTTCTATACCCCTTTTTACCGCTCGGCCTTTACTCGTATATCATTTTCAATAATTACCTCCCTCACTTATAAGTTTTCTCGTTATGAACTTTTGTAATGAAAAAGTTATATGGAATAATAAAAAAACAACACACATTATCGAGGGTATGTTAATTCAGAAAGAAAAAGATATTTATGAACTTTGTAATTGTATTTTTTGGATCAGAAACTGAGTAGCGATCTATTTGACGTTGCCTAATTAATCATGTGTAATTAGTGGCAACATCACGTACTACCCAAGCAGTTCCAATCAGGGGCATCCCTGTTCTAATCAAGTGCCAGTGCCACTCACAAACAAAAGCCGACGTGTTCACTGCCAACTAATGTCAACTGTCACTCTTTCTAGGGTGATATTTTTTCGGCATCATCTTTGAATATAAATGCTCGTCTTTCCGAACAAATTTTACGAACAAATTTTATTCCAAATAATAAAAAAGTAAACTAAACAAACACATCTGTTTTCGCCTTATGAATTACGTTAACCGATATATGATTTGGAAACCACATTAAAGCCACCATAAATAGGCAAAATATGGATGCACAGGAACCTCTAATTTCTTGTTTCTGCTATTAAACAAACATTTTAAAGCGACGTTTTTCTTATTTCTGCTCAAACATCATACAAATGGCGATTTTCTTAGGAATCGAGGTAGCATGGTAAATCCCGTTTAAAGAGTCATACACAGGCGAAAATGCTCTAAACAGTACAGGTTTTAATTTATGACGTTTCTTATTTCTGCTCTAAAACATAGAATATAAGGATGCATTTTTAAACCACGTCTATGTTTCTTATTTCTGCTCAACAACGTACAAAATTGAAGATTTTCTACTCAGTGAAAACTATTAGATGTGCACATATCGTATTCCATAAGAAATGGAAGATGGTAAGGGACAAAATAGCATTTTCAGCTTATATGATTTTAATTAATTGAAAAAATTATATTAAATACTGATTATATTAATTTCTATTTTTTTTTTTTTTTTTTTCATTTTATCTCCTTTTCGACCTCATAAAATGAAAAATAACAATTACAGGTAAAAGTTAATCGACCATTCACTTTAATTAGTAAGTTTGTCTTTTAGAAACAGGCTACTGATTTGGCCCTACAAACATACCAATTATATGCAAACAAAGCAATTATACCATCAATTATACTGTGGGCCGAAATTGCTATGGGCCGATTTTGTATGGGCCGAAAAGGTTATGGGCCGATTTTGTCATGGGCCGATTTTGTTATGGGCCGAATTGTCCAGTGACCCTCAGAGGTAGTTAGACAGCTAGTGCAATGATTTCAGAAATTATCGCGAAAGCTCCAAGTTTTCCTGAAAAAGATTATTTAGATAGTCTAGCTAAAGTTTCCTAGAAATATTATTGCGATCATCCGAATTATTTCCTCGATATTTTTGCCATTTATATACGATATCTACAAATAGATGGATAAGTTCAGAATAGGGCTGCTAGGTTTGTTACTAACAATTACTCTTTTGAAATTGGGAGTATGACTGGAATACTGGAAAATCTAAAATGGGAGTCTCTCAAGAAAAGGAGGAGAGACAGTAGACTGATTCTTTTGTATAAAGGTCTAAAGGGTGCTGCCTGCATTCCAACGAATGATTTTATCCCCAATTAGGCACAGTAGAAATCATCACTCACTGACTTTTCAGACCCGCTACAAGGACTGACATTTACAAGGGCTCGTTCTTCCCTCAAACAATCAGAGATTGGAATGCCCTTCCAGATTCGATCATTACCTCTGCTAAAGGAGCAAAGGATGGTGTGGCTAGGTTAACCTTTCTGGTGAGAGCTAGGGACTAACTTCCCATATCACAGGTCCTGGTGAATGAATGTCATTAGACGTATCGCCAGTATACCTTCTGATTCTGAGATGTCTGTATTTTGGAATACCTTTGTTATTTCTACTTGTGATTCTGTTTATAGATGAGTCTGACGGTTCTGGATGTTTCTAAGGACAAAGAAATTAATAATGTGCCAAGATCCCGTGAAACTACTTACGTACTGAGATCTGTCCAGCGTATATTTATTTTTAAATTATTCCTTTCGAATTCGATGTAACAAGTAAAAACATTCAAAACCGGGAGGGAACTATCTTTTTATACTACCAATATTACTACTACTACTACTACTTCTACTACTACTACTAATACTGCTGCTACTACTACTACTACTACTACTACTACTACTACTAAGATGAAGATACCGGATCCATTTTGATCCATTCCAGTGTTTAGGCCCATTCCGGTAATGATAACGGAAATACCGAGATAATAAATTAAATTATCGCAATAATATATACAGAAAACTATATAGATCATCAAGGTATTATTTTCAGGAAACTTCAGGAATTTTCTCGACAGTTTATGAAATTATTGCGATAGTTATCTGGCTACCTCATGGCAGCTCTGGGCTATGGAAGCGTATTGGTACCCCCTTATATTTTTTTCACAACTTAAATTTATGTAGAGAAACATAATAATAACATGATATGGTGACAAAATTTTGTCGACAAATCATGATAAGTCAATATGATAATGTTATAACATATCATATTCGCTACATATCTGTATATTGTTCACGAAATATTTGATTAAGTATGACATTTTCTTTACTGCGTAAAATTTTAATCACGCTATGTTTTTATACGCTATACCAGTAGGTTTTTTCGTGCACCTCAAAGAGTTATTTCGTTGTCGCAGACCATTTTGTCGTCATAATACTTTTTGGCTGGAATAAGTGACGTCACATGGGCCATTGAAGGGAAAGATTGGCCGAACAAAATAGGTTAAAAAAGCAATTAAAAGACACAGGGTTTTCATCGGTACTCAGTTACCATAACGGAAAGGAAAATGTCTAGCATACATGCACAATCTTGCTTTGAAATACATTTACACAATTTTTATGAACAAGTGGGCCGAATGATTATCCCTTTCTCAAAACAAAGATGTAAAAATGTATGTGTACCCAAGCGTGTACCAAGCTACAATGTGTACAAATAAACACAAACCGAACCGGTGTACCGGTTTATCTTGAATCCTGGGTAGCTTGCCCCCTCCCCTCCCCCACCTCCCCCTACAGGGAGTGAAGCTGCCTTTGTGGAGCTTGTCTCCCCTCCGGGATGAAGACACCCCGGGGTATGCCCCCACCCTGGGCAGCTTGCCCCCCTCCCTCCAGGGGAGGGGTGAACAAGGTTCATACGTGTCAGGGAAAAGTCAGGGAAAAAATAAATTTTTCAAGGTCAGGGAATTGTCAGGGAATTTTGGAAAGTGTCAGGGAATTTTTGAAATTTGTAAAAATGTCATGGATTTGTCAAGGAATTTTCTAATCTGATTGTCAGCCAGTTCATTTTTTTCCAAAGGCTAAGACAGTTCCTTCACTTTTGACAAAAGTGTAATTGTTCTTTTTTTCACTAACATTAAAGGTACATGTTTATGTACATAATACTTCTAATCCTTAATCTATATAATATAGTTCTAAAGTGCAGTCTGATTTTAGTATACACTGCCCACTGCCCACTGCTAGATTTAGTACTGTAGATCATTTGATTCTAATAACCTGATATGAGGAAAATTCTATTATATTTTATTCACCAGGGTATGTGTTAATAGATGCAAGTTTACAACTAGCTGTATTAACTCTATTACTACATTTCACTTTATATTCAAAAGTAGATTTTGGTGGTTTGTTGATTTTAGTTGTTCTGGATGTGGTGCTTTAAATTAGAATATTGCTAGTACATGCATGCAGGCCTCCTAGTGGCCCACTTTGAAAATATAGGTTTTTATATAGGTTCTTCTTACTCAAAATATAGGTTATTTACAGGTTTTCAATAAAAAATATAGGTTAGAAAAAGGTTCTTCCAAACTCATATAAAGATTTAAAACTGAATAAAAACTATTCGCTGAATTTTTGTGCCACAGTTACTCAGATAAAGTTGATCTGAATTTTACAAAGTCCGAGCAAGCGAAGCAAGCGAGGAAAAAATTACCATTTCTTGACAGTTTTCATCACTTTTTTGGGACTAAAAAGTAAAAATAGTAGGGCATTTTGAAGAAAAGTTAGAGTTAAATCGCGAGAAGGTTCAAAAAGTGAAAAATATAGGGGTTTTTTTTATGAAAATACAGGCTTCTTATAGGTTTTATGAACAAAATAAAGGTTTTATAGGTTTGACACAAAATTATAGGTTATTATAGGTTTTATAGGTTTTGCTTGGAGGCCTGTGCATGTGAAAAGCATTTTTGTCAAATGAAGAAAAGCTTTTTACTTGTTCATGTATATGTGCATTACAAAGTAGTATGTGTATGTGTGCATTCAGATAGGTTTAAAGAATATTACTATGCTTATTTTACTTGGCTTTGTAGAATGTGCTTTAAAGGTTAATGCTTTTTAATACATTGGAACCCAAAATGACCATACTTAAGTTAGATTGTATTATGTTTAAGTAGAGAAATTTGGATTATCTAAAGTCTAAATTTTGCTAAAAGTTTGGCTATTGCACAACATTTGATACAGTTTTCTATAAAATAGGGAACTGACTTGGGAAATTATTACATGTAATGGCTAATATACCTCATTTTGAATGCCAATATATGGAAACCAGTGTCAGAGCACCCTATCCAATTGAATTGAATAAAAAAAAATATTTAAAGTGTATGATTATACAGATTAATAAAAGGAGGCAAGGGTTGGCTGTAGGGGTGGAAGGAGGCCAACGTTCTTAAACTTTTTAGTGACTATTCAACATTCCATAATGAACCACTGTATGTCTCAGTTAAATTAAGATTGTCAACAAAAGGAGTAGTATATATTATAATAATGATTTACTCTCGGATTTGCTGGAAATAGCTATCTTCAGTAGAAATGTAAAAGTAAAGGGCAACAATCAGGAACCAGTTCAGTTGTTCCATACACAATCCACGAGACTAGATGGGAAAGAAATGAAGCAACAACAACTAAAAAAGAATGTCAGGGAAAATTGCTGTGCATCAGGGAAATGTCAGGGAATTTCTTGTCAAATACTTTGTATGAACCATGGTGAAGCTACCCTGGCCTGGGGAGCTTGCCCCCCACCCCAGAAAACCAGACAGAACTTAATGCAGAAAGATTTTTTTTTTTAAATAAAAATCCTTATAACAGAATCATGGGATTTTTATGTGCATATGCATCTTTTACCTAAAAGGAGGAAATTGAGGGCCAGAATATAGTGGCCTTAGATGAATTTACCTATGCCAGAAAACCTAGCAGACTCCATTCCAAAAGACAATTTATCATTTAATAGACTTTCCTATCACACAGTCATTTGAATATTCATAATATTGACCATTACCTATTTTCCTACAACTGGAGATGAGGGCGGGGGTAAGATACCGTGGCCTGGGCAGCTAGCCCTCACCCCGAGAAAACCTGACAGAACTTTATTCAGATTTTATTCTTTTTGAATAAAAATCTTTATCATAGAAACATGGGAAAACTATTTTTTTTATGCGCATATGCATCTTTTACCCGATAGGAGGAAATTGAGTGCCAGAATATAAGTCTTAGAAGCTAGCACCTATGCCTGAAAAACTGGCAGACTCCATTCCAAAAGATAGTTTATCACTTAATAGACTTTCTTATTGAACAGTGATTTGAATATTCATAATATCGACCATTAACCGTTTTCTCTAAACGAGAAGAGGGGTGGGGGAGGGGGTAAGGTACCGTGGCCAGGGCAGCTTGCCCCCTTCCCCCCACCCCTGTCCCTCCGGCGCAGAAGATACTCTGGCTTGGGCAGCTTGCCTCTCCCCCGCCCCACCCCCCCCCCTCAAGCAAACCTAACACAACTTAATTCAGCAAGTTTTTTTTTCTTCTTTTAGAGAAAACTCCTTTTAACAGAAACATGGCAAAAACGATTTTTATGTATATATGCACCTTTTACTGGATAGGAGGAAATCGAGAACCTCAGAAGCTTGCACCTAAGCCAGAAAACCTGACAGGCTCCATTCCTAAAAGACAGTTTATCACTTAATAGACTTTGCTATTGATCAGTCATTTGAATATTAATAATATTGATCATCAACTGTTTTTCTCTAAACTGGAAGGGGTGGGAAATAAGATGCCGTGGCCTGGGCAGCTTGCTCCCCTCCCCCTCCCTCCGCCACCTCTTCTTTAAACTGAAGATGTGTGTGTGTGTGTGTGTGTGTGTGTGTGTGTGTGTGTGTGTAGGGGAGGGTAAGATGCCGTGGCCTGGGCAGATTGCCCCACCCCCACCTCTAGAAAACCTGACAGATCTTTTTTTTTTTTTAGATTTTTTTTTAGTTTTTAAATAAATTAGGTGCATATTCATCTTTTACCTGATAGGATACATTTATACATTTATACTGGCTTTAGAACCTTGCATCTATGCAAGAAAACTTGGCAGACTCAGATCCACTCCAAAAGATAGTTTATCACTTTAAATAAACTTTCCCATTGAGCAATCATTTAAATATTCATAATATATGTATATATAATGTATTGACGATTTTCTCTAAAAGGGAAGTCGGGTGGGTAAGATATCATGGCAGATTTCCTCAGATTTCCTAGTTTTCTGGTATAGTTGCAAGCTTCTAAATTTCAATATTCATAGCGACCAAAAGCTGGCAGACTCCAAATACAGCAGTAAGTTTAAAT